>OY997270.1:341041347-342276427 GCA_963921465.1 Triticum timopheevii | reverse complement strand
AAATGAATCAACATTCCGGCAAAATATTGGCAACTATCGCATTTCAAATACTGGTACCTGCAAACACAAACATATATGCAACACCACAAACATATGCAACACCACGAACATACATAGATCTAGCTAGGCCACAAAAAGTGCATGTGCACGTTGTTGGAGAGGGAGAACAACATAAAGATAGCTTCCCCCCTTACTTACCTATAAAAAAAGGTAATTTAACCACTTAATTTGGATGAATCTATGGTGCAAATGAGGTGAGGAGGAGGAGGCAGCCGAGACAAGCTTGGAGGAGGAGGTGGAGAGAATGAAGTGGGGAAAGTGAGTGGATAGGTGTGGCTGCCCAAAATATCTTGTTGGTCCCAGGTTACTAATGGCACACCACCTGCAAATGCGCCATTAGTAACCCTGGTTACTAATGGCGCACCTACTGGTGGTACGCCATTAGTAGTTTTGCAAAAAAATAAAAAATATATATATACACTAATGGCGCACCGTGGCATAGTGCGCCATTACTAGTTTAAACTAGTAATGGCGCACTGTGCCACGGTGCGCCATTAGTAATTTTGCAAAAAAAAGAATAAAAAAAGCAACAATAGTGGCGCACTTTCTGGCCGGTGCGCCATTACTAGTTAGCACTAGTAATGGCGCACTGTGCCAGGATGCGCCATTAGTATGTTTGGAAAAATGAAAAAAATTATTACTAGTGGCGCACCATGTGCCTGGTGCGCCATTAGTGTCTCCCACACTAATGGCGCACCTGCACATGTTGCGCCACTGCTACATAGTAGTGGCGCACCACATGACAGGTGCGCCATTAGTATCCATTTCATCTATAGCCCTTTTCCTAGTAGTGCATGCCGTGTCCAGGACAACCACAGCAAGTGGTCCCAGACCGGCATAAAGATGTCCACCACGAGCTTGTTGAGCGCGAGGGTGATGTCGCCGTTATAGGTGCCGTAACCATGAATGACCGCGTCGGGGAACACCACCGAGAACTGGTTACCCGTCAGCAGGGTAACCTGCCAGTCCTAGGTGTAGTGATAGAGATGGTTGAGCTCGGGCTCAATCATCTCCGAGGACGCCACCCCGTCCTTCACGGAGACCTCGATGTGGAAGTAGCTGAGGCCCTCGATCCCATGCCCGTACATCATCAGCTCCTCCGAGACTGGGCAGTCGGGATAGAGCGTCGCGGGATGGTCCGGGTCCGAGCACACAAGGCAGCACTGGGGGCAGTGCACACCACCTGGGAGTGTCCGGTAAGGCCATAGTTGAAGCACTTGACTAGGTAGGCGGCGAGGTCATCAGGGAGGATGGCGGTCGAGGTGGAAGCAGCCGGGTTGCAAGGAGGAGTCGCGACCACGGCCGGGCCATTGCCGCGCCCAAGCCCCTCTTCTTCTTGCGCTTGGGCCCGGCCTTGCCCCGGCCAACTCCGGCGGCGCCTGGAGGGAAGCTGGGGGCGGTGCGAGGGGGCTGGTAGCGGCGCGACTTGGAAGTGGCAGCAGGGGGGCGATCGCGGGCCGGAGAGCAAGAGCGTTCACCACACGCTGGCGAGCGGCAACCGTCCCGGTGTCGAGGAGGAGACGAGGAGCGGCGGCGCTGCATTCTCCACTCGGTAGAGGGCTCGGGCAAGCAGGACCAAGAACGGTCCCGACGATCAGCCCTGGCCGGAGAATAGTGGGATCGATGGTTCGAATGAGGGGGCGAGCGGCGGTCGGAGCAGGGAGGGGAACGCCGGCCGTCGCGGGACGAGAGGTGCCGGCGGAGGTCTGCCTCTTAGCGGGCGGCTTTGGGAGAGGGCCGGGGATCAGCGCGACGGTCGTCTGTACATCGCTTGGCGCGCGGGGCCACGTCACCCCAGTCGCGCGGCATGGTTGCCGGCGGGAAAGGTGCGAGAGGGCGGGCGGGAGGGGTGGCGGCGGCGGGGAGAGCAGGAGGAGCGACCGTTAGGGTTGCAGACGAGGGAGCTGGGGGAGACTACGGGGTTGGGTGCCGGGATAGCCCAGCGGGAAGCCAAATGGCTGGGCGACCTGAATGGGCCGGCCCACTAGCGGATCCGGGAGGGGGCCCAGGACAGAGGGGGCGACCCGCAGAGGGGGGAAACCCATGACGCGTTCGCCACATGCGGCCATGGCCCAGCCAGCGAGGCAGGGGGTGGGCGCGAGGGTTTCCCCTGCCGCCGCCATCCCCGCTGCGGCCGGCGCCAGAGCCATCTGGGGAACGGGCCACGAACGCCGGGGAGCTCGAATGGGCGACATGCGAAGCGCAGAGGATCCGAAGGTCGCGATGAAAGGCCGAAATGGCGAGGAGCACCGGAGGGGGGGAGAGCACACCGGGGGAGCATCCGGGCGACGAGGTGGCGCCATTGGCACGACGGCCGGGGGCGCAGCCGCCGCGAGGCGGCAAGACATGCGCGCCAGCCCCTGGTCGGACCGCCCCGCGACACCCCACGCCGGAGAGCGGCGGCGGCGAGCGGTCCGTGGTCCCAAGATGGCGGCTTTCCTGGGCGTAAATAGCGAGGCCACCGCAGCGGGCCGGCGAGCGCGCGGGGGAGCACCGGAGCAACCGAGCCGCGGCAACGATATGGAATCTGCCCGGGATACGGCCGACCGAGTGTAGGACCTTGAAGTATGTCTAGAGGGGGGTGATTAGACTACTTGGCCAATTAAAAACTTAACCTTTTCCCAATTTTAGACTTTGGCGGATTTTAGCTATCTTTTTACAAGTCAAGCAATCTTCACACAATTCAAGCAAGCATGCAAAGAGTATATGAGCAGTGGAAATTAAAGCATGCAACTTGCAAGAATGTAAAGGGAAGGGTTTGGAGGATTCAATTGCAATTGGAGACACGGATGTTTTTGTCGTGGTTCCGATAGGTGGTGCTATCTTACATCCACGTTGATGGAGACTTCAACCAACGAAGGGTAACGGTTGCGCGAGTCCACGGAGGGCTCCACCGACGAAGGGTCCACGAAGAAGTAACCTTGTCTATCCCACCATGGCCGTCGCCCACGAAGGACTTGCCTCACTAGTGGTAGATCTTCACGAAGTAGGCGATCTCCTTGCCCTTACAAACTCCTTGGTTCAACTCTACAATCTTGTCGGAGGCTCCCAAGTGACACCTAGCCAATCTAGGAGACACCACTCTCCAAGAAGTAACAAATGGTGCATTGATGATAAACTCCTTGCTCTTGTGCTTCAAATGATAGTCTCCCCAACACTCAACTCTCTCTCTCATGGGATTTGGATCTGGTGGAAAGAAGATTTGAGTGGAAAGCAACTTGGGAAAGGCTAGAGATCAAGATTCATATGGTAGGAATGGAATATCTTGGCCTCAACACATGAGTAGGTGGTTCTCTCTCAGAAATGGTAAGTTGGAAGTGTAGGTTTGTTCTGATGGCTCTCTCCACGAATGAAGAGGAGGTGGAGGGGTATATATAGCCTCCACACAAAATCTAACCGTTACACACAATTTACCAAACTAGGTGGGACCGATTCAACAGACTCGGTCGGACCGATTTAGTAAACCTAGTGACCGTTAGGATTTTTGATGGGACCTACATGCAACTCGGTAGGACCGATATGGTTATAGGGCATAACGTAATCTCAGTGAGACCGATTACACAAACTCGGTGAGACCGATTTTGGTAATTAGCTAACCAGAGAGTTGGTCGGGTAAACTCGATGGGACCGATTCGCTCATTTCGGTGAGGCCGAAATGTTACGAAAGGGAAACAGGGAGTTTACATTGCAATCTCGGTGGGACCGATCGCTCACTTTGGTTAGACCGAAACGTTACAAAGGGAAACAGAGAGATTACAATCCCATCTCGGTGAGACCGAGATCCCTATCGGTAAGACCGATTTGCCTAGGGTTTGTGGCAGTCGATATGACATTTGAACTCGGTGGCGCCGGATAGAAAGAATCGCTAGGACCGATTTTGACTTTGGGTTTAGGTCATATGAGGATGTGAGAAAGTAGTTGAGGGTATTTGGAGCATATCACTAAGCACTTGAAGCAAGAGGCTCATTAAGCAACACCTCATCCCTCCTTGATAGTATTGGCTTTTCCTATAGACTCAATGTGATCTTGGATCACTAAAATGTAAAATGAAGAGTCTTGAGCTTTTGAGCTTGAGCCAATCCTTTGTCCTTGATATTTTGAGGGATCCACTTTCCTCATCCAAGCCATGCCATTCATTGAGCTTTCCTGAAATAATAGTCTTCGAATAGCATTAGCTCAATGAGCTATATGTTGTTATGAATTACCAAAACCACCTAGGGATAGTTGCACTTTCAATCTCCCCCTTTTTGGTAATTGATGACAACATATAGATCAAAGCTTCGACAAATGATAATAAGATTGAAAAACATCGTCGCTTTGAGAAGTATGTGATAAGCAAGAGCACCCCCTAAATTTGTGCATAGTTTAATATTTGCTTTGGACTGCAAATGCACAAGGAATTAGGCTCATGGGTTACTCTTCCATGTCACATACATCTTGGTGGAGCACTCAAAATAATAAAGATTGAATACATGCACTCATCACCAAGCAAAGTGAATTATCATATAAGGATAGGTAAGATAATATCATCTAACAAGCATAAGTGTAGCTTATGATCAAACACATGATCATCAATGTCTCACAGATAATAGCATAGTATCCCAAGCAATCAAAAGCAAACAAAGTTTAACCACCAAAGCACGAGAGAACAAAAAGCAACACTCTCTCTCTCGAAGCCTATCATCTATACATTTTTCTCCCCCTTTGGCAACAAGTTACCAAAAAGTTCATAGAAAATGCATAGTACTAGATCGACTCTCAGGCTTGATCTTCAGGTGGTGGTGTATAGATGGATCCTTGGACGAAAGCTTCAGTTGATGTGGATGGAGCTGGAGGAGTTGGTGCTGGAGCTGGTTGCTCTGGAGCTATAGGAGCTGTAGCTGGTGCAGATGAAGTGGCTCTGGTGTCTGTCACAGGCACTGCAGCTGATCTCTGATCTCTAGGCACTCTGGAAAATGCATCAGTGGTAGTCTTTCCCTCCTCTCCTGCATGTCATCCTGTAGCTGCTCCACAACTGACTGAATCTCAGTTACTTTGACATCTAGATCATAGAATTTTTGTTCCATGATTCTTTCCAGGCTCTCCTGGTTTTGAGTTAGGGTGGCCAACCCCTTCTCAATCCTCAGTGTTGATGCTATCAAGTAACCAAGCTGCTCATGCTTGTTCTTCAAAAAGTACTCAGATGCCTCCTCTTGAGTTGGCATCTTGGCAGCCTTCTCTTTCTTTGCTTTCTCCTTCTTCTCTTGAGCTTGTACTGATGATGGTTCATTCTCATTCATCACAACTTGATTGCCCTCAAATTCTGGATAGATAGCAAAATGTTCCTTGTCCAGCAAGTATGTGCATGTGCCCATCTTTGAGTTAGTCAACTCCTGAATTTGTGGGGCATATCCACAACTTCTCTTCTGGTCTGCTGCTGTCCTCTTGATGGTCTCAACAATGAGGCTCATGACCTTGAATTTCTGTGGCACATCAAACAAGTGTAGCAAGTTTACAACATGCCCTCTGAACATGTTGTGGTCACCTGATTTGGGCAAAAGAGTGTGCCTTAGGATCCAGTTGATTGTTGGGAGTCCTGACAGAAGATAATGAACTGACCCAAACTTATGTGTCTCAACTGCAGCATTTGGGATCTCCTTGTACATATGAGCCATGGTATTGTGATCCATCTTCTTTTTGGCATATACATCCAAGTCATCTTCACTCTCCTTTGGGGCATTGATCAGATTGGCCCATTCCTCAATGGTTGACTGGTACCTTGTACCTTCAGACATCCAAACTATCCTGCCATCTGGATAGAAATGTGTTGTGGAGTAGAATTGCATAATGAGCTCATCATTCCACTTTGTGAGCTTCTGCCCAACAAAGTCTGCAACTCCACAAGCAATGAAACTGTCTTGCACTCCAAGATAGTGTTTTTCATTCTCCTTCATGTAGGTCCAGTTGACCCACCTCATATCACACACTATAGGCTTCTTGTCCAACAACACTGTCTCACAGAAATCCTGTTGTTCCTTTGTGTGGAACCTGTAATCAACAACAATCCTTCTCCTGGTAGCATATGGATCTGACAACCTCCACAGTCTGAGTCCTGCATCCTTTCTTAACTTCATGTTCTCAGCCACAGGATGAGCATCATTGTGGTCTGGAATCTTTGGCTGTAGCTTCCTCAGGACTTGTCCTTCATCATCTTCCTCATCAGCAACTTCTGGCACTGGGGCCTTGTTCTTGTCAGCAGCTGGAATACTCCTGGTATTCCTCTTTGGTGCAATCTTGGGCTTGGGGGCAGCTTTGGGTGCTTCCTTGGGCTTTGATGTTGCAGCTCCTGACTTTATAGCATCACCCATCAGCTTTTGTGCCTTGGGTGCTGGTGCAGCAACCTCTTCTTCCTCTTCTTCATCAGAAGAATGCTTCTCAAATTCTGCCATTGGATCAACTTTCTTGCACCATCTCCCTCTCTTTCTTTCCTTCTTCTTCCCTTCTGCAGTAGCCTCTTTGGGTTGAGATTCCAAAGGTACTTGAGTAGAGGCTCTGGCTTTAGACATGAGAGTTCTCTTTGTAGGCACTTTGATCTTCATGCCAGGCTTGATTGTTGCAGCTGTGACATACTCCTTCCTGAGCACTTTCTTTTTAGAAGTGGCCTCATTCTCTTCTGCCACATAATCCTCATCCTCAGATTCTGAGGTTCTCTTCTTCCTTGTCCTGGTGGCAGCTTTAGGCAAATTGCTTGGGGTGCTCCTGCTGCCATCATCTGAAGTGCTAGAGGGACTAGTTCCCTCACTCATGTGATTGTGCTCTTCTGACTTGTTCTAACTATCACTTTGGTCTGACATGCTGAAATCACTGACTGCTGACCCTGTGAATAGTTATAGATGAGATAGAATGGATGAGCATCACAAAATGCAAAGATTTTTGCAAAATAATGATTCAAAAACTTAGTTTTAGTTTTCCACAGAAAGCATTTTGGATCAACCGATTTTCAAAGCCGGTGATACCGAAGCAGTTTTGGAACCTAAACTGGTGAACTCGGTCAGACTGAGTCACAGTTCGGTGGCACCGAGACTGCTAGGGTTTCACAAAGTTCTAAAATCGGTCACACTGATTAGCAATTGTCGGTCAGACCAAGAGTTACTAGTGCAATGGCGTTAGCCAAATCGGTGGGACCGAGTTTTTCAACTCGGTGGGTCCGAGATGGTTTCGGCGGAAACCTAACCCTAAATTTTCAAATCGCAACTATTCTAAGGATTGTTTTGACTGGATAGGAGTGTCTCAATCGTGGCAAGAATCATAATGAATACAATGTGCTCAGAATCAGACAAGGATAGCACTGTGATCGAGTTCATACCCTAGTTCGGCGATGAACTCGCTACGGCGGCAACGGCGGAGAAGAAATCCGTTGACGGCGGCAGAGACCAGCGACAGGAGGCGGCTGGCGACTAAGTCGACGATCCAGAGACCTAGTAGGCAAAGCGAGCTATGCGCGGGCGAAGAAAGTTTGGAGAAAGTTTTCCAAATTTTGCCCGTGTGTATATATAGCCCAACACTGTCGGTGTGACCGAGTGGAACTACTCGGTGGCACCGAGATGCATAATTGTTGACAGTTACAGCAACTCGGTGTGACCGAAAAGTTCAAATTGGTTGCACCGAGATTGAAAACCTAGATCGACTTAGTGATCTCGGTAGGACCGAAATGGAGGAACCGGTCAAACCGAGAATCACAAAGAAGTTTTGGAAGTTGAAGTCTATGACGAATCGGGGACTCCGAGTGCTCCTCACACAGAGTGGTTCGAATCTGACTTGATCAAATTTTGTGATGTAGCATGAAAAGAGTTTGAGACAAGAAAAGCATAGATAGCTAGAGAAGGTTCTTAGGCATTCTTGTCCATCCACTTGGCCAAAGAAAAAATCCAACCAATCAAAACAACAAGTGGATGTCCTTGAATGAGTAAAATATGCAACCAACATGCTCACACAATAAAATGGCAAATGAAATATGTGGCAAAGCATGCACAACCAATTCTAGCATCTATCAAACAATTGGTGATGACTAGGTCATCTATATATGAGGACATTGACTTAGGAGTCAAATGAGACCATTTGATCATAGGTCATACTCATCGTTTAAGCTCAAGTGGGGTTACCACTTTTACATAATGCATTGATGTGTTCACATCATTAGAGTTGCTTTGACTCAATTCTTAGAGTTAAGCTCCCCCTAGATGTGAGATCCCCCCTTAGAGGGATGAACTAACCTTGGGTTTTGTCGATGATACCTTCATGTAGGTGTTGAAGATGTGGATGCTCAATGTTGATGTAGATTATTTGGAGCAATCCTTTGGAGTGAGTTGCACTTTCAATACCTACATGGGTTAGTCCACAAGGAACAAACAAGAATATCTAGACGGCGGCTTTCCTGGGCGTCAACAGCGAGGCCACCACAGCTGGTCGGCGAGCGCGCGGGGGAGCACCAGAGCAACCGAGCCGCGGCAACGATATGGAATCCGCCCGGGATACGGCCGACCAAGTGTAGGACCTTGAAGTATGTCTAGAGGGGGGTGATTAGACTACTTGACCAATTAAAAACTTAACCTTTTCCCAATTTTAGACTTTGGCAGATTTCAGCTATCTTTGGACAAGTCAAGCAATCTTCACACAATTCAAGTAAGCATGCAAAGAGTATATGAGCAGCGGAAATTAAAGCATGCAACTTGCAAGAATGTAAAGGGAAGGGTTTGGAGGATTCAAACACAATTGGAGACATGGATGTTTTTGTCGTGGTTCTGATAGGTGGTGCTATCGTACATCCACGTTGATGGAGACTTCAACCCACGAAGGGTAACGGATGCGCGAGTCCACGGAGGGCTCCACCCACAAAGGGTCCACGAAGAAGCAACCTTGTCTATCCCACCATGGTCGTCGCCCACGAAGGACTTGCCTCACTAGCGGTAGATCTTCACGAAGTAGGCGATCTCCTTGCCCTTACAAACTCCTTGGTTCAACTCCACAATCTTGTCGGAGGCTCCCAAGTGACACCTAGCCAATCTAGGAGACACCACTCTCGAAGAAGTAACAAATGGTGCATTGATGATGAACTCCTTGCTCTTGTGCTTAAAATGATAGTTGAAAGCACAAGTGCTCCCTAGGTGGTTTTGGTAATTAATGTCAACATATCTCTTGTTGGACTAACACTTTTATCTAGTATGATTCAGATAAGTTCAACAATGGAGTGGCATGGACTAAAGGATGTGGGAACTCCTTCAAGATGCTAAGGACAAAGGATTGGCTCAAGCTTCAAGCTCAAGACTCTTCATTTTATATTTTAGTGATCTAAGATCACATTGAGTCTATAGGAAAAGCCAATACTATCAAGAAGGGATGAGGTGTTGCTTAATGAGTTTCTTGCTCCACAGTGCTTAGTGATATGCTCCAAAAACCCTCAACTACTTTCCCACTTCCACACATATGACCTAAACCTAAAGTCAAACTCGGCCCCACCGATTCTTTCTATCCGGCGCCACCGAGTTCAGATGTCATAGCCACTCTCACCGATAGGGATCTCGGTCTCACCGAGATGGGATTGTAATCTCTCTGTGTATGTCCATTACCAAAATCGGTATCATCGAGTTTGATCAATAGGTACTACCGAGATTACAATGCAAACTTCCTGGTTGACTCATTACCAAAATCGGTCCTACCGAGTTTGTGTAATCGGTCCTACCGAGCTTGCCTGACCAACTCTGTGGAAAGCTTATTACCAAAATCGGTCCCACCGAGTTTGTGTAATCGGTCTCACCGAGATTACGTTATGCCCTAACCCTAACCATATCGGTCCTACCGAGTTGCATGTCGGTCCCACCAAAAATCCTAACGGTCACTAGGTTTATCAAACCGATCTGACCGAGTCTGTTGAATCGGTCCCACCGAGTTTGGTAAATTGTGTGTAACGGTTAGATTTTGTGTGGAGGCAATATATACCCCTCCACCTCCTCTTCATTCGTGGAGAGAGCCATCAGACTGAACCTACACTTCCAGCATACATTTTCTGAGAGAGAACCACCTACTCGTGTGTTGAGGCCAAGATATTCCATTCCTACCATATGAATCTTGATCTCTAGCCTTCCCAAGTTGCTTTCCACTCAAATCTTCTTTCCACCAGATTCAAATCCCATGAGAGAGAGTTGAGTGTTGGGGAGACTATCATTTGAAGCACAAGAGCAAGGAGTTCATCATCAATGCAGCATTTGTTACTTCTTGGAGAGTGGTGTCTCCTAGATTGGCTAGGTGTCACTTGGGAGCCTCCGACAAGATTGTGGAGTTGAACCAAGGAGTTTGTAAGGGCAAGAGATCGCCTACTTCGTGAATATCTACCGCTAGTGAGGCAAGTCCTTCGCGGGCAACGGCCACGGTGGGATAGACCAGGTTGCTTCTTCGTGGACCCTTCGTGGGTGGAGCCCTCCGTGGACTCGCGCAACTGTTACCCTTCGTGGGTTGAAGTCTCCATCAACGTGGATGTACGATAGCACCACCTATCGGAACCACGCCAAAAACATCCGTGTCTCCAATTGCGTTTGAATCCTCCAAAACCCTTCCCTTTACATTCTTGCAAGTTGCATGCTTTACTTTCCGCTCCTCATATACTCTTTGCATTCTTGCTTGTTATGTATTGTGAATGTTAAACTTGTGCCTAAACTCCACTTAAACTTAAAGGACTTAAAAAGTGCAACTTTGGTACTAAGTGTCTAATCACCCCCCTCTAGACACCTCTTTTCAAGGTCCTACAATAATCTCCCCAACACTCAACTCTCTCTCTCATGGGATTTGGATCTGGTGGAAAGAAGATTTGAGTGGAAAGCAACTTGAGAAAGGCTAGAGATCAAGATTCATATGGTAGGAATGGAATATCTTGGCCTCAACACATGAGTAGGTGGTTCTCTCTCAGAAATGGTAAGTTGGAAGTGTAGGTTTGTTCTGATGGCTCTCTCCACGAATGAAGAGGAGGTGGAGGGGTATATATAGCCTCCACACAAAATCTAACCGTTACACACAATTTACCAAACTCGGTGGGACCGATTCAACAGACTCGGTCGGACCGATTTAGTAAACCTAGTGACCGTTAGGATTTTTGATGGGACCGACATGCAACTCGGTAGGACCGATATGGTTATAGGGCATAACGTAATCTCGGTGAGACCGATTACACAAACTCGGTGAGACCGATTTTGGTAATTAGCTAACCAGAGAGTTGGTCAGGTAAACTCGATGGGACCGATTCGCTCATTCGGTGAGACCGAAATGTTACGAAAGGGAAGCAGGGAGTTTACATTGCAATCTCAGTGGGACCGATCGCTCACTTCGGTTAGACCGAAACGTTACGAAGGGAAACAGAGAGATTACAATCCCATCTTGGTGAGACCGAGATCCCTATCGGTAAGACCGATTTGCCTAGGGTTTGTGGCAGTGGCTATGACATTTGAACTCGGTGGCGCCGGATAGAAAGAATCGGTAAGACAGATTTTGACTTTTGGTTTAGGTCATATGAGGATGTGAGAAATTAGTTGAGGGTATTTGGAGCATATCACCAAGCACTTGAAGCAAGAGGCTCATTAAGCAACACCTCATCCCTCCTTGATAGTATTGGCTTTTCCTATAGACTCAATGTGATCTTAGATCACTAAAATATAAAATGAAGAGTCTTGAGCTTTTGAGCTTGAGCCAATCCTTTGTCCTTGATATTTTGAGGGATCCACTTTCCTCATCCATGCCATGCCATTCATTGAGCTTTCCTGAAATAATAGTCTTGCAATAGCATTAGCTCAATGAGCTATATGTTGTTATGAATTACCAAAACCACCTAGGGATAGTTGCACTTTCACCGAGGCGGGGGACCCCGGCGCACAACCGGACGGCCGGCCGCCACATCGGCCAACTCCGTGACGTCCGTCCAGCGGAACGCCGGAGACGGCGAGGAGGGCGGAGAGGGGAAGAGGGTGGCGACGGCCGGGGACGACGGGGGGGAGGGAGCCGTGGGGGAGGCCTCCGGCGGCGCGGCCGCGGGCTCCGGGTCGCCAGGGACGTCGCAGGAGCTCATTTCACTATTTGGAGAAGCCTTATCCCCCTTTCAGTAGGCTGCTATTCGGTGCAGCAAGCAACCATCAGAGAATTTGTTGCACTAATGTCATTATCTTCCCCTGTACATACTAGTATCTCTTATGTATACCAAGTATTAATTATACCGACGGAGATCTAGACACTAGTGGTGACACACGCCTCGTCATACCATATATTTTATGTGTCACAGGGGTCTCACATTTGGATGGCAATACTATTTTTTGTCTAATACCTCCACTGCTCATTCAAAGTAAAATGACAAACCTTGTTGAGTTTCAACCCATTCTCATTTATATTTTCTAATGAATTAGAATATTTTTATATTTTTTTAACATCCAAAA
Organism: Triticum timopheevii; assembly: GCA_963921465.1. Lineage (NCBI taxonomy): Eukaryota > Viridiplantae > Streptophyta > Magnoliopsida > Poales > Poaceae > Triticum > Triticum timopheevii. The sequence continues at coordinate 342,263,918 of OY997270.1, read as the reverse complement.
ATAAACATTAACTTTCCTTTCGTATGTCTCAAACCATTTGTTGGTGCATTTTATTATCAAATTCATATTTAAATTATACAATATCTCTTCAATCAAGCCTTATTTTTATGCGTTGGCATGTGATACGCTCTATGGTAGATATAAAAGCTTAATTTTTGACACTGGCCTTGCTCAAATGCTAGCTCCGCCAAAATGCGAGGGGAGGGGAGATGTTGATATATGGGCAGGTCATGAGAACATGGCGAGCGTGATATGTGAGAGGGTGAGGGGGCAATGATATATGGGCTGGAGGTGTAGTATGTTCAAGAGTATCAAAAGAGGGCTAAAGGAGAGAATAAATTTAGATATGAAGGGCTATAGTGTAAAACATGTGGATGGCAACACTCTTATTGCTAGGGTCGAAATAAGAAAGTCCTATGATGATGATAGCAAACTTGTTTGGAGCTATTCACTCAATGGTCGCGAGGGGGTGTGATCCTATGCATAACATACTTTGATCAAATCTTATTAGAAATTTCATCGTGATAAATGCTCGTCTTAATTATTTTCTTATTTTAGCACCTACCTTTTTGACTGACATGACACTTGTCATGGCCACCAGTGTGTGTACACCTCTTCGTTGCTCTATGGTGTGACACTTGTATAACGGGCTAAAACTAAAGGCCGGTTACAGATTTTCCGTTTCTATCTCCTCATCTGTCCATTCTCCTCAGCGTATTATTGCATTAATTTTCTGCCAGGTAATTGCCTTTCTAGATCTCGTCCTCTTCCTTGATGCCACTCCAAAGAAAGAAAGAAAAGGTAAGCTTTTCTCCACTGATTTTTGTCCATGGGTCATCTACACTACACCTACACCAGGTAATATTGCACCGAATACTTCCATTTGGTTCATGCACCCTTTTTTCCATCCTCTCGTGATATGAATGATATTAATTCCTGTGAGTTGTGCATTGTATATGTATTTTCGGCCCTTTCTGCTTTAATTTGCTTCCATCCAATCTTCTACTGACTACTACTCCTTAGTTTACTTACGATACATTTTCTAGATCATCGTATGCGCTGTGCCCCTTTGGGATGGTTCAAACCATGGGATGACGCGCAAAAAAGAACTAGATGATGTGTGGCATGTACGTACAATTGTTCGTGACCGGCATCCAAGTTGGCGTTGCGAGAGAGGCCAGTAGGCCGTTGTTCGGTGCAGCAAGCAACCGCCGGTGCAATCCTCATGTCCGCTCGTTCGTCGGCGTCTGCATGTGCCTGCCCACCATGGCCAGGAACGGCCCGGAGCAACAGATGCACACGGATTGGGTGAACCCGCCCAAGCACCAGCCACGCTGCCCATTCTTGTGCTAGGGTATCTAGATGACGTGCTGAATCGTATTGTAATGCCTGCTTATATATATACGATTGAGGGCGTTCAACAAAATGACTGCTTGTCCCAACACCGCTCCCGTGACAAAGTGGCATGGAAGATAACATGTTCGGGCATTGGGCTGTTAGCAGTGAGGCATCATGACTTGTTGTTGAGGCGAAAACAGCTAGGCCCTTCACCTCGTCTAAAAAGGGTTTACTGCATGCAACTACCTCTGTCCGCCATCAATTCTAGAAGTAGATATTTGCACTTTAAGCTCAGAAAACAATGTTGTTTGGTGTATCCGAAATTTACCAGTGTAGCCTAGGGGCGCAAAATTGCTGGAACTTGATCTCACAAACGCAATTCTTCTCTTCTACTCCCTCCGTCCTAATGACTCAACTTTGTACTAACTTTAACTAAATTTAATACAAAGTTGAGTCACTTATTCTGGGACGGAGGGAGAGTACATACTAGTATCTCTTATATGTATATCAAGTAGTATTCATTATGCCGATAGAGAAGGATACACTAGTGATGACACAAGCCTCACAATAAGACATCTATGCGCCACAAGGGTTTCATCTTTGGCAGCGAGAACAACCTAGGAACAGGCTAGGCTAAATCTGTGTGAACATATCCGAGCTTTTCTACCTAGTTTCTCTTTCTCATGGCATCAGTCTTGACTCCGCCAGCCTTGTGTGCGCTTAGCATTAGAATCTAGGCTTCATCTCTACAAGCGAAAACGAGAATCATCATGCGCTTTCGCGATGATAAGTGGTGATAATGGTGGAGAGTTGCAGGCCACCAGATTATGTGGCCGGCTAGTTTTACCCTGCCAGTTTCACCAGGAGATTAATATGCAGCAAGGAAAGCCGCGACCCAGTGAAGTATATTCCGTAGTAAGACTAGAATTTGGTGTCCAGACAGTGAAAACTGGTCACGACCTGCAGCATGCTTGGGCCGGATCAGATTCCTGGGCCAGTTTGGGGGGCAGTCTAAACCACCAAGCCAACAACCTGCCTGGCTTTCTCCTCCTCTGAGATCCAGTCTAAATCACCGGGCCTGTGCTCTCGTGGGCGGTGGGTCGTCAGCGGGTTGGCGGCCGGTTTTGGGCGTTAGCCGGATCCGATGAGGACGAGGCGGACGGAGACGGCGACGATCCGGCGGCTTCTCCGCCTACGCCGACTCCATCAGATCTTTTTTGTGAGTTTTTTCATTCGGGATATGATGAGGATGAGGTGGACTCAACGGTGGACAGGATCTTGCCGGTGGATGATCCGGCGAGGGTTGGGCTTCACGCGGGCGAGAGGAAGGAGATCATGCGGCGCGTCGTGCACACGAGAACGGCGGCGACGGCTGTCAGGCCATGGAAGGGACCCCTTCCGAAGGTTAGTCTTCCAAACCTAACTCTATTCGATCTGACCCGGCCGGAATCTTGGACTAAAGTTCAGAGGAAGAAAAATGCGGTTCGTTCTGGTGGTGAATCCCGGCGGCCGGCGGTGGCCATGGCGTTATCGCTGGCGGGGGGAGCGATTGGGATCGCACAGATGCGGGAGAGGCGTTTGAACGTACTCCTTGGGCCGGTTTTGAGTGAGCCGGGCCCGATCGTGTGTCGGCCTGTTTTACCTGGGTATGAGGCCAAATTTAACCACACACGTTCGTCCGGTTCGTTTCCTAAACCCCCATGCACGTTCGACGGGCCTTCTGAGGGGTTTCGTTCGAGACGATCTAGGGTTTTTCGAGCTCTGTGTCGATCGAGCTTCAACGAACATGGTGTGGGGCGAGCTAGGAGGATTCCTCCCCTCCGCGACATGGCAGGTCGAGGTCCGCCCCCTGCCACGCGGTGGGCAGGTGCCGCCGGCGGGAGGCGGGCGTGGCGGGGTGGCTTTGCCGGGCCGGGATGCTTTGCCGGCTGGTGGAGGTCGTGGCAGAGATGGACTGCCGCTCGGGGCTGGCCGTGGTGGCACTACCCCGGCCCCGGGCGCTGGGTCCGACCGGGCGGCTCAGGAGGCCGGGGCCCCTAGGCCGCCGCTGCATGATAGCGCACTCGGGTCCGGCGCGGTTGGCCGCGGCACGCTGCCTGCGGGCACAAGGCCACCTACCCCGGTTGTGGGACGGGGTGGCCCTCGCCCACCGGTGTCGATCCCTGTGGCCGTTGCGGGCCGCGGCACCCCGGCTCCGAGGCCGCCTCCTCCGGCCTCAGGTGGCCAGCTCCGACCCGTGGCGATGCAGACCGGGGCCAGGCCGCCGCATTTCGTGGCCTGGTAGACGCCAAATTTGACGGCACCGGTGTTGAAGCAGGCTCAGTTGCCGCAGGGTTCGGCTGGGGGGGACACTCATCGGTGCCTCGTGGTCAGTGGGGTGACGATGGGCTTAACGCCTATGGTGATGGACAGCACCGGGGATCCTCGTCCACAGGTGGTGGGCGGGGGTATGCCTGGCAGAGTGATGGCTCGACCGAGAGGCCATTCCTGGGGCCGACGGGCGGATTCACTGAAGGCCGTCTGGACCGGCTAATCATAACCGCGGTGGTTTCCGTGGTTACCATGGTGGCCGAGGTGGCCGAGGTGGCCGCTATCGTCCAAGGTAGCATCCTGTTGTCGTTGACCAGACGGCGGTTGAAGTGGCTACTGAAGAGACCGGGTTGTCTTGCCAGCTATGGAGGTGGTGACGGCACTAGCAGACGTGGTTGTTCCTGGTAATGGTGAGGTCGAGGTTATGTCGGTGGAGGGCTCTGACAGGGCTGAGCTGGACAGGGCCACCAAGTATGCGCGCAAGAAGGAAATAATGTTATGCTACCGCTGTGGTAATAAGGGCCATTTCATTGTTGAGTGTGCGGCAGTTTTATGCGATACGTGTGGTAAGCTAGCCCATGAGTCAGGGGCATGTCCGCTTTTGAGAGAGCAGTTACCGAATCTTATGATGTACGGCGTGTACTGTTCAGAGCTCACGTTTTTTGAGTCTCCGACCGAGAGGGAGGTTCCTGATGAGGTGCGCAGTATGACAACTGGGGTTGTTAAAGTGACTAAAGGTGAAGTCTCTGAGGCACAGATTGTTCAGCGGCTCCGGGAGCTGGCTCCAGGAGACTTCCTCTGGGAGCTTGTTAGCATTGAGCCAAACTTGTTCAAGGTTGAGTTTCCGACGGTGGAGGATTTACAGAGGTTGCCGAGCTTTGGGATGTGTAAGGTGCCAGGTACGGAGGGCATTCTTGAGTTGCACGAGTGGAAGCTGATTGAGCCTCAGGGTAAACCTCTTACCCAGGCCTGGTTGCGTTTTACGGGAGCTCCTTCCAAGCCTTTGCAGGATGCCATGGTCGTTGCTAGTCTGGGTATCTTGGTGGGAAAGACCGAGCAAGTGGATATGGCCTTCACTAGAGCTCATGGGGTGGATCGCTTACTGGTCAGTATTTTGGACATTGAGTTTGTGCCTGATGTGGTTAAGTGGGCTTATCGAGGCCAGGTGTATAACCTTCAGATTGAGTTTGAGGATGACAGCCTATTTGCTGAGGCACCTGCTGCCACTGATGTTGATATGCACGAGGGCAATGATGGCACGGGAGGCAAGGAGACTCTAGCCACTGATCCTAGGCGAGGGATGACCGCGGGATCGGGGTCAGTTGCTCAAACGACCGGAGGTGGGACGGCGCCGCCCTCTTCTGTGCCGTCGACCACTCTGAGATTTGGATCCATTGAGCCTGCTACTGCGCCTCCGAGACTATGGAGCGAGCGGGTGGAATCTATGGAGGAGTTTGAGCACTCTTTACCAGTGTTGGACTCCGAGGGCCCAGGCGTTGAGGATTTTGGCGTGGAGGGGGGTTCGGAGATTGTGTTTTCGCCTCCCTCGGATGCTGTTGAGTCGGCTGAGCTGCAGGTGGTGGTTCCGAGCTTGGCTGGGGGTTCGAGGCAGGTGGCCTCAGCGCCCCCTTCTCCTCTTGCTCCGGTCGGGGCTACCGGGAGGGAGGAGCTACCTTCGGGAGGGGGGCCGGGGCAGGTGGCCTCGGCACCCTCTTCTCCTTTTGCTGGGCCGGTATTGTAGGTGGCAGGTCCGGTCGTTCGAGGGGGCTTGGGGCAGGTGGCCTCGAGACCCTCTTCACCTTCTGCGCCTAGGGGGATCGCCCCACCCTTGGCGCCGGTGAGCACTCCGGGCCTGCGGTCCGGGGTGGATGGGGAGCGGGGGCAGGTGGCCCTTGGTTCCCCGTCATCTGACTCGACGCTCTTTCCCGGTCATGGGGACCGATTGAGTGTTCGGAGGGTGACAGGCGGTCACTCCCCGGGCTACTTCACGCGGGAGGAGGTTATTCAGTTCGGCAGGATTCCGGACCAGGAGTCTGAGGGTCGACGGTTGAGCTGTCGGCTTCAGGGGCGTCCGGAGGTGGACGACATGCAGCAGCGCTGCGCCGTGAGGGCGGCCCAGCTTCGTGACGTCCAGGTCAGTACTGGTATGTCGGTGAATACTTCGAATACTATCTTGCATTTTTCGAATGATGAGATTGTTGATAATGCAAACCAAATAGGAATTTCACTAGGTAGTAATGAGGGTGAAGTTTCAAATTCTATTAATGATTTGCTTGATCTGGAAGCCGAGAAGGCTCTAGAATTGATTCGTAACTTAGCCGCCGTAAAACCCATGAATGATTCTGAGATTGATGCTTTGGGAGTCCGGGTGCTCGACGAGTTTTGTGTTGATCTCGCGCCTCCCCTTCCGGAGCCAGAGGAGGAGGTTGAGAACGTCGAGATGGTAGTAGATAGTCCCCCAGAAATGGGGAGAGAGGACCGGGTGGGCACGAGGACTAGCCCTAAGTGCAAATGGAAGCGCAAGATATACCCGACGTCTGCGGTATGTAGGAGTGCTAGGATCCGCACGGCTAAAAAATTCCATGATGAGATATGAGAGGCATCGGAATAGCAGAGGTCTTAAGGACTTGGCTAAAAGGAGGTTCCTTGCAGAAGCGTCCATCGAGCACAGATTGGACTTTATTGCGTTGTCCGAAATGGGTAGAGCAAATTTCTCACCACAGTTTCTCAACACTTTATCTGGGGGTATTGATTTTGACTGGCATTGTCTGCCACCGAGAGGAAGATCGGGAGGGATCTTACTTGGTGTTAGATGCGACTCTCTCGAAGTTAGAAGTGTGATCATGGGTGATTTTGCTGTTAAGTTCAGGGTGCGGTCCAAGGTTGATGGATTTGACTGGGCTTTGGTGGTGGTGTAAGGTGCCGCGCAGGCAGAATTCAAACCCGATTTTTTGGCCGACCTTGTTAGGGTTTGCGGGTCTGAGCAACTCCCCATTCTGGTTGGGGGAGAATTTAATATTATTAGGAGACATGATGAGAAGAACAATGATAATTTCGACGGGAGATGGTCGTTCATGTTCAACACTATTATTGAAAGCTTGGATTTGAGAGAGATTGAGCTTTCAGGTAGGAAGTTCACATGGGCTAACGCTTTGCCCAATCCAACGTTTGAGAAGTTGGATCGGGTACTTGCTAGTGTCGATTGGGAACAGAAGTTTCCCTTTGTAACAGTTCAGGCTCTCTCTCGCGGGATTTCTGATCACACGCCTCTGTTGCTTGACTCTGGTGGGGCTACCTACTTGGGCAATAAGAATTTGTTCTCATTCGAGCTTGCGTGGTTCAAGAGAGAGGGCTTCCTGGATCTCGTACCTAGAGAGTGGGCTAAGTATGCAGGCAGTAGGAATGCGCTTGAGCGCTGGCAGAATAAGATTAGGCATTTGAGAAGTTTCCTACGTGGGTGGACTAAACATCTTAGTGGGGTTTATAAGGCTGAAAAGGAACGGCTTCTAGTCCTTATTCAGGCCTTAGATGTAAAAGCAGAAAATACGGTTTTGCTAGCCACCGAGCTTCATACCAAGCTTGACGCTGAGATGAGGTTGAAAGAGCTACTTCGTGAAGAAGAATTAAAGTGGGCTCTGCGAGCCAAGGTACGCAAAGTGGTCCAGGGGGACGCGAACACTCAATTGTTCCACTTGATTGCCAATGGCAAACATAGGAAGAAGAGAATCTTCCAGCTAGAACAAGATGAGGGTACAATTATCGGTCAGGATAATCTGAAGTTTACATTACTGAGTATTACAAACGATTGTTTGGACCACCAGAGGAGAACTGTGTGTCGCTGGATGAGTCTAGGATCCAAGATGTACCTCAACTTTCTGCTGTGGAGAATGATATCTTAACCGCCCCTTTCTCGGAAAAGGAGGTTTCTGAGGCCATTTCCAAGATGGAAAATAATAAGGCACCTGGGCCGGATGGTTTCCCGGCTGAGTTTTATAAGAAGTGGTGGCATATTATTAAAGGGGACCTGTTGCCGATGTTCCATGATTTGTTCTCGGTACATTTGCAGCTTTTCCATCTTAATTTTGGAACAATAACCCTACTCCCTAAGAAAACAGATGCCGTGAAAATCGAGCAATTTCGGCCTATCTGTCTTCTGAATGTGAGCTTCAAAATTTTCACCAACGTTGGAACGATTCGGCTAACACAGATTGCGCATGCTGTTGTGCAGCCTTCTCAAACGGTTTTCATGCCGGACAGGAACATCCTGGAAGGGGTTGTGGTCCTTCATGAAACGCTTCATGAGATTCACACGAAAAAACTGGATGGAGTTATTTTCAAAGTGGATTTCGAGAAGGCATATGATAAAGTCAAATGGCCGTTCCTTCAACAGGCTTTGCGCATGAAGGGCTTTGATGAAGCTTGGCGACGCCAGGTGGAAGCATTCACGCAAAAAGGGAGTGTTGGAATTAAAGTGAATGATTACATAGGTCATTACTTCCAAACTCACAAGGGTCTGAGACAAGGCGATCCTATGTCTCCAATTTTGTTCAATATTGTGGTTGATATGTTGGTGATCCTGATTGGGAGGGCAAAGGAGGCCGGTCAGGTGGGTGGCTTGGTGCCTCATTTGGTAGATGGTGGTTTGTCCATTCTGCAATACGCTGATGATACAATCATTTTTATGGAACACGATTTGGCAAAAGCGAGGAACATGAAGTTAGTCTTATGCTTATTTGAACAATTGTCGAGGCTAAAGATTAATTTCCATAAAAGCGAGCTGTTCTGTATTGGTAGAAGTAAAGACGAACAAGAGGCTTATAGCAATTGTTTGGTTGTGAAGTTGGGGCTTTACCTTTCACGTATCTCGGTATTCCCATTCACCATCGTAAGCTAACAGTTTGAGAAGAAACTGAGTTGCTGGAAAGGAAAACTCATGTATTATGGAGGCCGGTTGATTCTTATTAACTCGGTGCTCACGAGTTTACCTAAGTTCCTATTATCCTTCTTTGAGGTCCCAGTTGGAGTTAGGAAAAGGCTGGACTTCTATCGATCACATTTCTTTTGGAAGAGTGATGAGCTCAAGAGAAAATACAGATTAGCCAAATGGGATATTATCTGTCGACCAAAGGACCAGGGGGGCCTTGGTATTGAAAATCTTGAAGTGAAGAACAGATGCCTGCTTAGTAAGTGGCTGTTTAAGTTATCTTCTGAGACGGAGGCAACTTGGGCGCAGATTTTACGTAGTAAATATCTGCAGTCCAAGACCCTATCCCAGGTCACTCTGCGACCAACCGATTCGCCATTCTGGAAGGGGCTCATGAGAATCAAAGCTACCTTCTTTAACAGAACGAGGTGCATTGTCGGTAATGGCACCAACACTCGATTCTGGGAGGATACGTGGCTTGGTGACACGCCTTTGGCGACCCAGTATCCGTCCCTATATCGTATTGTTCAGCGTCGTGAGGCTCTTGTTGCCACGGTTATGCAGTCCATTCCACTCAACATTCAGTTTAGGAGGGTGCTCGTGGGTGACTGATGGGAAGCATGGCTTCACCTAGTCCGTAGACTGATGGAGGTTCAGTTAACTCCTCAGCCCGATAAGTTGTGGTGGAAGCTTACTAAATCTGGGGAGTTCACTGTTAAATCGATGTACATTGATATCATTAACACTAGTGTAATTCCTAGTTCCAAAGATGTTTGGAAAGTTAAGGTCCCTTTGAAGATTAAAGTGTTTATGTGGTTTGTGCATAAACAAGTAATCTTAACAAAGGACAATTTAGTTAAGCGCAACTGGACAGGTTCTACTAGGTGTAGTTTCTGTGATCGGGACGAGACTATCAAGCATCTATTTTTCGACTACCCGTTGGCACGAGGGTTGTGGCGCTCTGTTCAAATTACCTTTAACATTACTCCTCCGACTTCGGTCAACACATTATTCGGGGCGTGGCTTGCTGGGATAGAGTCCGAAACAGCTAGACACATTCGTGTAGGAGTATGTGCGTTGTTATGGGCAGTTTGGAATTGCAGAAATGATCTGGCTTTTAATAGAAAACAACTATTCATTTTTTGCAGGTTGTATTCCGGGCTACTGCACTGATCCGTATGTGGTCCTTACTCACTCCGACGGAGGCCAGGGAGTGTTTGGTTACTGGATCTGTCTGGTGGGAGATGGTAGCGTGGGATATCTTCAACCGGTTTGGATGGCGGTAATGTAATAGGATAGGCAATTAGTTTACCTATCTTTTATTTTGCCTGCCGGTTGTGGCTTATTGGGATTATTGTTTTGGCTTTGAGGCTCTGTGTGAGCTAGCCTTTGCTTTTGTTTGCAGACTTTGAGACCTTGTTGAACCTTTTTTATTATATAATAAATGTGGCCGTATGCATCATTCTGATTGTAGGCCTCGGCGTGTCAGATCTCACCGAGTGCTACAATACTGAGTGTCAGATCTCACCGAGTGCTGTTAGTGTAGAAGAGTTTTGTACTTCATACTGTTTCTTACTGACTGAGTGCTGAATTACTTATGTTTCTTTTTGTGTTCATTGTCTGATTGTAGGCCTCGGCGTGTCAAGCACAGCATCAACAGCCCATGGACAAGCTGCCATTGCGAATGCGAAATCAAAAGACCCAGGATGGAAATATTGCATTTGCCCGGATGAAAACAAGAAGAATTCACTTAGGTGCATCTATTGTAATAATCTGTACACCAATGGTATTACTCGGATCAAGTTCCACCTTGGAAACATTCCGAATTCCGGTGTTCTACCTTGCACAAAAGTGCCTGCTGATGTAAGGGATGAAATTGTTGAGTATTTGACAAGGAAGGGTGAGAAAAAGGCAATGAAGGTTACAGAGCAGAAGAGAAGGAGATGTGAAGTGGACTTGAGCCACTCAGAGGGGGAAGGTGCTAGTGACTCAGATGGCACAAACAATTCTGTTCTTGTGCTGAAGTCAGCGCGTGGCACAACGTCTAAATCCTCAAGTGGCCCTATGGAAAAGTTCTGCAAATTGACACCCAAAGAGGCTATTGCTGCAAGGAAGGAAAAAGATGCTGATAATATCCAATTAAAGCTGACAACTGGGAGAAGAGAACAAAAAAGGATTCGTGCTTGTGAGTACATCTGCCAATTCTTCTATGAAGCATGCATTCCCTTCAATGCAGTCACACTTCCAAGCTTTGACCTTATGCTTGAGTCAATTGGACAATACGGCGAAGACCTAGATGGTCCTAGTCCTTATGAAATGGGTGGGCCATACTTGAAGAAGAGGAAGAAGAGAGTGAAGGATTCCTTCAAGGCACACAAGGAACATTGGGAGCTCACTGGATGTACAATCATGACAGATGCATGGACAAACATAAGAGGAAGAGGGGTAATGAACTTGGTGGTTCATAGTGCTTATGGTGTAGTTTTTCTTGATTCTGTGGATTGTTCAGCTGCTAAAAAAAATGGTAAGTACATCTTTGATCTTGTAGATCGTTGCATAGAAGAGATTGGGGAGAAACATGTAGTTCAAGTAGTGACTGATAATGCAAGTGTGAATCAAGCAGCATCTAAGTTGTTGAACGCAAAGCGCCCCAAGGTATTTTGGAATGGTTGTGCTGCCCACTGTATAGATCTGATGCTAGAGGACATTGGGAAGCTGCCATCAGTTGACTCCACCATTACAAAAGCTAGAGCTGTGACGGTTTTCCTTTATGCACACACAAGGGTTTTGAACCTAATGAGGGAATTCCTTAGTAAAGATTTTGTTAGGTCTGGTATTACAAGGTTCCCTACAGCATACTTGAACTTGAAAAGCATGCTGGACAACAAGAAACAACTCCAGAAACTATTTAGATCAGATGAGCTTGATGAAATGGGATATTTAAAAAAGGTTAAAGGAAATGAAGCTAGCAAAACTGTGCGCTCTGAAACTTTTTGGAGAGGAGTAGACATTGCTGTCAAGTTCTTTGAGCCATTGGCTAATTTGCTCAGGAGGATGGACAGCGATGTACCGGCTATGGGATTCATATACGGCGCCTTTTTGGATGCAAAGCAAGAGATCAAAACTAAGTTTGAAAATGAACAAGGATCTTGTTTTCAGGAAGTGTTGGATATTCTGGATAAAAGATGGGGCAGCAAGTTGAAGGGGCCACTACATAGGGCTGGATACTTCTTAAATCCATACTACTACTATGAAAACAAGAAGCAAATTGAGTTAGATGGATCATTTGAAGCTGGGCTTGTAACTTGCATGGAAAAAATGGTTGAAGATGTTGTCCTTCAAGACAAAATCAATGATGAGCTTGTGGCATATCGAAAGGAACAGGGGACATTTGGAAGAGAAATTGCCAAAAGGCAGCGGAGAAACAAAAGCTTTGATCCAGGTGCATATTCACATTTTTATCAATTCTCAAATCTGATCTTACAATGTTTTATTAACTATGGTTTTATACTTTTGAATGAAGCTCAATGGTGGTCCAGTCATGGGTCAGATTCACCAAATCTCAGAGTATTGGCGATGCGGATTTTGAGTTTGACATGCAGCTCCTCCGCTTGTGAGAGGAATTTTAGTGTTTTTCAGCAGGTAAGAAAGAAGTACAACTTATCCTGTTCTCAACTTCTCATATTAGTGCCCTTGAAAAATATTTGCATATGTTATGCTAGCAAACTTGATTTGTTCTCAACTTCATAGAAGTGTCCTGTTGTCCGTGTTGTAAATGTACGCAATCCTGGTGTTCGTGTTGCTTGATATGAATTGATGGCTGGTTTGTGCTGTACAGTGTATAACTTTCCTTGATGTAGAATATATTTCCTTGCTTCCTTACTGTGATAACATATTTGTTTCCTTGCAAACTTGCCATGTTGCTTACTTGGTTGCTGTTACCTATAGATTCACACAAAGAAACGCAACAGGCTGCTTCATAATAAAATGAGAGACCTTGTTTTTATCAAGTTCAACTCCAAACTCAAACAAAAGAGAAAGATGAAAAACAGGGACCCGATTGTGGACCACACATTTGTAGATGTTGTAGAAGATGAAGATAATGAGTGGATCACAGGTATTGTGCCTCATGAACCTGATGAAGTTGTAGAAGTTGCAGCATCAACATCACAAGGAGCAGTTGGTGCATCAAAAGGAAAGAGAGCATCCCAATCTCGCCCTCGGAAGAAGAAAAAACTGCTCCCTGTTTTTCGTGAAGATGAGTTGGAGTCAGCTAGTTCTTCTTCTGAATCGGAAGATGATGACATGCATTCACCATCTGGTTCATCAAATGAGAGTGATTCTGAATAATTTCCAAGTTGTCGCTGTATTGTATTGTTTACTTGTTGGTTTGTTGCCTTGTTGGCTAGTTCATCCTTAAACTGATATGTTGTACTATTGTCATCATATGGCAGTTGTTGTTGCCCTTCTAGTTTTTTGGACAAGTAATTTCGCATGTGTCGCTATGGACTGTTGTATTGTTATGTTCTCCATCTAGTTCATCATAAAACTACTATGTTGTATTGTTATTGTTGTTCATCTTAATTAGTTATGCATGTATGGCTCCTGAAAAAAAATATTAGATGTTGAAATCCTTATTTTTTGGGATATATTTGGCTTTTTTTTAAAACACTATTTTGAATATAGAATGCTATAGCATGCTATAACTTGTATAGCATTTGGAGAAGGGCCACGCTATTTTAAATAGCATGCTATTCAAAACATTGCCTCCGATTCGTCCATGGCGACGACAGGAGCCTCTCCGTTGGTGACGCATATCTCCTGCACGGGCACCGGCTTCACCGGCGCAGCGCCTCCACTGGAGGCAGAGCCACTGGCGCCTCCCTGGCTGCCGCTGCCCTCCGAAGACCCCATTTTCTTGGCGCCAGAAGATTTCCCAGCCTTGCCCTTGCGTTCAGCGCAGTTGAGGCCGTCAGAGTTTGCAGGATCAACCCGGCAGCGCTTGGCATCAGCTGAGCCGCCGCCACGGGACATGCCATCTCCAGCACCCTCCTTGTCTGGAACTGTCTTGGCAGGTTCATCAGCAGGACCCTTGCCCTTTCCATCCTGCAGCCTTTCTTCCTCGAAAGAGTGATCCAGTTCCAGGATCCTCTTCCGTGGAGGAACAGAGTTTGCAGATCCATCCTCCCGAGGTTGCAGCAGCAGTCCTGCTGGGCTTGCCGCGGCCGCGGCCGCCGCCTTCTGCTTCTTCAGGTCAAGGGTTATCTTGACTGCAACGTCTGTTCTTGCATCCAGAGGCATCCACTGCTCCTCACGCCACTCAAACGACTTCCGCAGAGAGTCCACTTTGAACTCCACGATTCTCCCCTCCCCTGGAAATTTCACCAAGCAAGCATGCATGAGGCAGAGCTCCAGTCCAGTGTTCTAATAAGTACTCCGTACTAATTAACCGAATATATACTACCATTACAAGAGAGCTCAAAGCCGGCTAGCTCACCTTGGAGATAAACTTTGACGTGGCCAGCAGTCTCCTGCTGCAGCACGATCCCCTCCCACCATCCGCCGTTCAGCTACGCGTCGACGATGACCCCGACATCCACCGGAGACTCGATCTTCCTGTAGTGTGATGGGAGCTGTGGGCGGAGCATGGCCCTTTTGGCAAGGCGTATGCCCAGGCGGTCAGGCTCCGCAATTCTTGCAACTTTGAGCCATTCCTGCAAAACAAGGAAATTCCGGTTGAGCACATACATCATCATCATCGTCAACACATGCAAGATATATACCAGAGCAAGAAGAGGAAGCAGGACCAACCTTGAGCTGCCCTTTGCCCTCGGGTTTTCGAAGGTCTTGGTACCGCACCCAGATCGTGTTATTTTGCTCATTCCTCTTGACTACCACGCATTTGAACCAACAGCCTCTCATGCTGCTGTCTTGGCTCAGGGCTTCAAGACGGCTGCCGGGCTGTAGCATCTTCTCAGCAGGGTTCACCATGGTTGACGCATCACTGGCTGCTGCGTTACCAGTATCACTCAGGGGCGGCTGATTCTGCGCGATGGTCTGACAGTTCACCACGCTGCGGGGAACGGCACTGCTTTCGACGGTCTGGCCATTGGTGACACTGTGTTGTGTTGCGCTGCACGGAGGGGGCATCTCCTTCTGCTTTGGCTTCTCCATGGCTTTGTCGCCCATAACAGCGCTGGAACTGGAAGGAGTTGCGGGGCATGCAGGGGGCTTCTGCTTCTCCATGGTTTTGTCACCGATAACAGTAGTGCTGGAAGCAGTTGCGCTGCATGGAGGGGGCTTCTGCTTCTCCATGCTTTTCTCACCAATAATAGCGCTTGAAGGAGTTGCGATGCATGGAGGGGCCTTCCGCTTCTTCTTCTTCTCCATGGTTTTGTCACCGATAACAGTGCTTGAAGGAGTTGCACTGCATGGAGGTGGCTTCTGCTTATCCATGGCTTTCTCACCCCTAACAGAGCTGGAATTGGAAGGAGTTGCGCGGCATGCAGGGGGCTTCTGCTTCTCCATGGTTTTCTCACCAAGAACAGCGCTTGAAGGAGTTGTGCTGCATGGAGGGGCCTTCCGCTGCTTCTTCTTCTTCTCCATGGTTTTGTCACCGATAACAGTGCTTGAAGGAGTTGCACTGCATGGAGGTGGCTTCTGCTTCTCCATGGTTTTCTCACCAATAACAACGCTTGAAGGAGTTGCGCTGCATGGAGGGGTCTTCTGCTTCTTCTTCTTCTTCTCCATGGTTTTGGCACCGATAACAGTGCTTGAAGGAGTTGCACTACATGGAGGTGGATTCTACTTCTCCATGGTTTTTTCACCAATAACAGAGCTGGAAGGAGTTGCGCTGCATGGAGGGGGCATCTCCTTCTGCTTTTGCTTCTGCTTCTCCATGGTTTTGTCAACGAAAACAAAGCTGGAAGCAGCTGCGCTGCATGGAGGGGGCTTCTGCTTCTCCATGGCCTTGTCACCAACAACAGAGATTGAAGGAGTTGCGCTACATGGAGATGGAGGGGCCTTCTGCTTCTCCATGGTTTTGTTACCGATAATGGCCACACTGGAAGAACCAGCATGGTTCTCGGCGGCCAGGCCAGTAGTGGCAGCTTTACCTTTGTTGTTATTAGGTGGCTTGACCTGCACCACCGTCGACGAGGATGAGGTAACAATTGTCTTTACAATCTCCTGGTTTGCATATCCTTCCAGTTGCTGCGCAATGTCAAAGGGCCCGACGGTGTCATTCTCGATCTGCCTACGACATACAAATGGCTGCCAGCTACTGCGCCCTCCATATTTTTTCTTGAACATCTCAAAGTGTTCGGGATTCAGGACCGGGGCCACTGCCTCCACAACTTCAACCCTTAGATCTTGCAGTACATAGCCAAAGAAGATCTCCCTGCGATAAAGATCGGCGGGCAATACAGCACCGTGCTCACCGTCTTGTTCCTCGAACCATCGTGCCACCACCATCTTCTTCTCGCTGGCATCTTCATACATGTCTTCCACATAGGCAACATGGCTCTCTCTCCCTTCACTCTTGATGAACACAAAATCATAAACCTACAAAGACATACAGATGTAAAGTTGTAAACCAAGATATATAGACCTGTCCGTGTGTGACTGTGAAAACAAAACAAGAAAACAAGGGGTAAGTCGATGAACACGTACCGAAATTCTCAGTCTCCCTCGCCAAAAGGATTTGTAATGCTTCCGACGTTGATCAAGATGGGGTAGTTTGCATATCCATGTGAACCCTTCTTTGTTTTCCCCAAAAGCAGCGAGGATACCCTGAATGAACAGCGGGCGTCAATTTCGTTGAGAGGAAGCATTTCTCAGGAAGACGGCTTGTAAGATCGTATGTAGCTTAGATGCAGCGCTACCACCATCATGGTGGTCGGGACAAGTCAATCCAAAGGCTCCATACGGAGGATCTACAAAGACGACAGCAATGGGGCAAGTTAGTCGATTTCTATCCACATCATATTGGCCTCACAAGACTAACACAAGAGGAAACACATAAGATAACCAAACACTAATTAATCTAAAAAAGTTAACCAAACACAAAAGGAAAGAAACGCATAAACCAGATCTAGCAAACCAAACATATACATCAGGAACAAGCCAAGATAGAAGATATATAGGGCGATACATGAGAAAAGGAGCAGATCTATATATAAAATTAGAGAAAAGATATTTAACAATAAGTTGTCATCATCTTGACAAAAAGGAGTAGATCTATTAGATTAGACAAAAGATATCCCAGAGTAGTGCTCATAAAGGAAGGGGATAGAAGGAGAGCACTGCAAGATTGTCATGGATATCATCCCTAGCTTGTACTGAATCCTGCACCGAACAAAAATGTGACGAAGCAACAGAGGAAACTGACGATCTGGCTAGACGTAGGAGCAGCGTGCACTACTGGCAGCGTGTGTATTGACGCTACAGAGCTCCTAAACATCCAGATCCAAACATTAGCAACACAAGAAAATAGAATAAGAACGGATCTTGTGCTCAAGACATAAACCCCTACTAAACACTAACCAAACATGATCAGATCGATCGTCGGAGATGCATGGTGAGAATTCTAGCGGCCTGATCCATCAGCTTAATCACATATGGTACTAAAATGACCAGAAAAATTTACGGCTAGGGCATGGAAAAGAGGAGCACGTGATACCTGAGACGAGCGAGGTGAGCCAGTGCATGATTTCCCTCCTGGACTTCCACCTGAGCTCGGTGATCTCCGACGCTAGCGCCACCACCCTATCGGATGCCGACCCAGACTCCAGCGCCGTCTTGAGGGACAGCAGAAACTGCACGTCCGCCGAGTAGGCTATGTTCCCAGGTCTCCAGTACTTACCCACCATCGCCAGATCCCTCTGGCTCTCAGGGCTCTTACCGCTGTCCTGGGGAGCCGCGCAGCGGAGGTAGTAGCACACCTTGCGGTCCTCGCCGTCGTCGTCCTCCAGCACGACCTCCTCCTCCCACCCGACCCACTCCCTCGCTGTCGTCTTGGCATTACCCTCGGCCACCACAGCCGCCCGAGAGCGCGAGCTACTCATGGCCTTCTCACCTGGCTGGCACTGGCAGTGGATGAAAGCGAAACGGGGAAGCGGCCGAGGGTAGGGTGATTCAAACGGGAGGGGGCCAGGGACAGGGTGCTGTTAGGGACTACTATTTCTGGACCGAATTGTTGTTCCTGTGAACACACTGTTCTAGAGATGGGGTCTTGGGGGGATTTTATAGGAGGAAATTGTGGTGGTTTCGCGGAGAGTGTCCTCAAGTTCTGAGGATTTCCAATTGAGTGAAGCTTTTGCCCAGAGGTTGGAAGTGGCACTTTGGTCCTCCCTCAAAAAAAATGTGGCAGTTTGGTCCTGATTCTATTGGGTAGTCCTGTCCAAGGGCTGCTGGAGTTTTGCATCATGGTGAAAATGGGGATGTGTTTGGGAGGGGGGATGATATATGGGAGGGAAACTACGAGCTTGGTATTTGGGCGGGGGGCTGATGTATATGCGTATGAGGTGCGTTCAGACAGTTTCAGACATGCCTTACCCCTTTGCCGGAACATAATGCGCGGCGGAGGGGAAACATTGATATATAGGTGGGAAATGATGGGCATGATATATAAGCAGGGAGGAAGGGGATGACATACGAGCGGGAAACTATGACCATGATATTTGAGTTGGGTATGATGTATAGGCGCACGCCGCACGTGCAAGCGGTTTCATACATGATTTGCCCCTTTCATCGGAACATTGATATGCGAGGGGAGGGGAGATGTTGATATATGGGCGGGAAATGGAGAGCACGGTACGTGCATGGGGAGGGAGTGGGATTGATGTACGAACGGGAAGGGCTAGCATGATGTTTGAGTGGGGCCGGGTTCGGTTTCAGAAAGGCCTTACCCCTTTCATTGGAACACTGGTATGTGCCTTTTGTTTGAATATTGTACGTGGGAGGAAGGAAAATGTTGATATTTGGGGGGAAACATCGAGCACAATATGTGAGGGTGTATATGGGTCGGAAATGACGAGCATGTTATTTGAGTTGGGCTGGAGTTGATGCCGCACGTGCATGCAGTTTCAAACAAGCCCTTGCCCCTTTGTTAGGGCGGGGCGGAGCGGAGATGGGCCCTAGGCACCCAGGGCGACGGTCAGGGCATCGGAAGTTCTCTTAGCAGGCACTTGGCTTGGCATGTGGCGTGAAATACTAACCAGGCCGTTAAAAATCTACCGGTCCCTAAATCTATGTGAGCACTCACTCTTTTACTCGGTCCAAACTCAGCCTACTAACTCTAGCCCATATAGGAGCAAGCAGTCGGCGCGACGAGTGAGTTGATCAACCAATTTATTGGATCGGACGCTAGAACGACCTATCTGTTGGCTTGCCCGTTGTGTCATAGATCCAGACCAATTCACACGTGCGGCCTACATCTAATGTGTATTTGCCGCCGCGACGACCCTGCCAATGCTAGACAAGAACACTACCTGTCGAAGTGGTGAGCGTTCCCCACTGGTTGGTCACACAAGTGTTGCTCGTCATATTCAGGGATAGCACATCACCAACAATCAACATGTTTTAAGGTGATTTCCTATTTTCTCAAGACCTTAGAGCCATCGGATTTTCTTTCGTATGGCATGGGATATGCTCTACGGTAGATAAAAAAAGCTTAGTTTTGGGCACGTGTGTCGCTCGAATGCTAACTCCGACACTATCTGAGGGGAGGGGAGGTGTTGATATATGGACGGGTCATGAGAACACGATGAGCTCGACACGTGATAGTTGGCGGGCGGGTGGGTGGGTGGGGGGGGGGGGGGAGGGGGTTAACGGGGCACTAATACATCAATTGAAGGTGTAATCTATTCAAGAGTACCAAAAAAGGGCTAAATGCTTATAAAAAGTAACGAGCTAGGTAAATTTATATATGAAGGGCCATAGTGTAAGATATGTGGATGACAACATTTTTATTTCTCGGGTTGAAAATAAAAAAACATAGGGTGGTTAGAGCAAAGTTGTTTGCTATTCACTCAAAGAGCACGAGGGAGGTGTGGTCACGTGCATGTGCATTGGATACTTTGGAGCAATTTTATTAGAAATTTTATTGTAATAAATGCTCGTGTTAATTGTTTTCTTATTTTACCTCATACCTTTTAAACCGGCACGACAGTTGTCATAGCCACCAGTGTGTTTACACCCTTCGTTGCTCTACGATGTGACACTTGTATAACAGGCTAAAAATAAAGGCTGGATCTAGCTTTTCCATTTTTGTCTCCTCATCCTTCCATCCTTTGTAGGGTATTGAATTAATTTCTGCCAGGTAATTGCCTTTCTATATCTCGTCCTCTTCCTTCATGCTGCTCCAAAGAAGGAAAAGGTAAACTTTTTTCCAACGATTTTCGTCCGTGGGTCTTCTACACCTACACCAAGTAATATTGCACCAGATAGGTCCATCTGGTGCATGCTGCTTCCCTTTTTTGCCATCCTCCGGTGTGCATGCAATGCATGCAATTGATTCCTCTGAGTTTTGCATTGTATATATACTTTCTACACTTGGTGCTTTGATTTGATTTGATCCAAATCTTCTACTACTCCTTAATTTCCTTACGATACGTTTTCCAGATCATCGTTAATCATATGTGTTGTGCGTAGTCGGGATGTTTTGGCACATAGCGCCCTTTGAGATGGGTCAAACCATAGGATGACGTGCAAAAAAAGCCATAGGATGATGTGTGGCGCGTACGTACAACTGTTCGTGACCGACGTCCATGTTGGTGTTGCGAGCGAGGAAAATAGACCTCTATTCGGTGCAGCAAACCCCGGGTGTGTCGGCGTCCACCTGTGCATGTCCACCACGGCAAGGAACGGCCCATAGCAACTGACGTATATAGACTGGGCGAACCCGCCGAGGCACTAGCAACACTGCCCATTCTTGTGGTAGGCAAGCACTTCACATTCTAGGATATTCTAGATGATGTGTTGAATCGTATAGTAATCCCTGCTTATCTGGTTAAGGTCGTTCAATAAGATTTAAGTTTTTTTCTCGAATACGCGCGAGGTTGCGTATCATTTCATTGATAGGGTGGGAGAGAATACAAGGCTGGTGTCCTGGGTATCGTGCACATTAGATGGTGGTACCCAGGCGCAGAGGTGAGTGGAGAGAAGTAGGAGGATGCTCAGCCTCGATAGTTACATTTTATGTTACAGGAATGGTCTGATCGAGCCCTTTGGCGCCGGCTCTTGCCCTTAGTTTCACCTCCAGTTTGATGTCGTCGAGAAGTTTTCCCTAGGAGGGTGTTATCTTGTCGAAGAGGACTGCGTTGCGGTGCTTCCAGATGCCCCAGGATGTGAGGATGATATGGGAGTTAAATCCTTTGCGTAGGCTGGCCGGCACGTTTGTCTTTGTCGTGGTCCACCAGTCAAAGAAGCCGGGGTTGCCGTCGGGCGATATTGTGGGTATGCGGCACCAGACCAAGATGTCATGCCAAATAATGCGACGATCAGCGTGAAGACGCACCCAACGAGGACGTGGTGGAGGGTTCCGTCGTCCTGGCCGCACAGTTTGCAGATGGAGTCGTGCGCCAGGTCATGTCGCGTGCGACGATCAGCGGTCCAACTTTGATTGACGGAGGCTCGCCAGAGAAAGATCTTCGCATTGGAGGGAGCCCAAGTCTTCCAAATGAGCTACTGTAGGGTGCGGTGGTAGCTCCAAGGAATAGCGTGTGGTAGGCAGACTGCGCCGTGTAGTAGTCATCGATAGTCCACTTCCAGGAGAGCTTATATGGCTCCTCAGAGAGTTCAATGCCTTGGAGTAATCTCCACAGCTCAACGTACTCGATGACCGCAAGGGGGTTTAGGTTGCCGTGGATGTCCGCGATCCAGCCACGATCAGTGAGAGCCTCACCAACAAGTCACCGTCCACTACGTTGCCTCGGGATGAGGGAGGATAATGTGGTCGCGATCTCAGGGATAGATTTACCATGGAGCCAATGATCCTACCAGAACTTGCAGGTGTTGCCGTAGCCGAGGGTCCAAGTTGTCGAGGCACGAAAAAGCTGAGAAGACTTGGGGTCGGATGGAAGATGGAGATGTTTCCAGGCGCGCGCGGGGTCAGTGTGCTGCAGCCAGAGCCAGTGTGTGCATAAAGTAACTCCGGTGCGGTTTAGGTCACGAATCGCTAGGCCACTGAGTGCCAGGGGCGACAGTCCTTTTGCTAGGACGCGGTGCAGCAACCAATATGTGCAACTTTGTTACCATGCTAGAGGAAATCGCGGATTAGCTAGTTGATCTTCTTTAAGATGGACGGGTTGATCGCCCGCGCGAGCTAGATATGCACCGGCATGGCAGAGAGGACGCGGCGGGCAAGAGCTAGCCGCTGGCCACGCAACAGCAGAGAAGCTTTCCATGTAGCCAGTTTCTTGGAGAGTTTGTCGACGAGTGGTAGGAGCACGGAGGCCAGCACCTTGCGGGTTTGGAGGGGTAGCCCGAGGTATTTGATGGGAAAATATATGCTCGGGCAGGAGAGGGAAGCCCCAATGGTGGTGAGCTCGCCGTCGGTACACCTGATGGGAGATGCTGAGCACTTGAAGAGGTTGGTTCGAAGGCCGGATGCGCTGCCGAAAGCTTCGAGTAGCAGCTTGATGGCGTTGAGCTCGTGAGTTTCGGGCTGGCAAAATATGACCACTTCATCGACGAACATGAAGATGCTCGACGCGGCATGGCGTGTGGTGAGTCGTTGTAGGATGCCCTGCTGTGTGGCGTACTATAGAAGTGAGTTAGGCTTGTCGATCACCAAGGTGAATAACATGGGGGAGACCGGGTCGCCTTGGCAGTCCCTGGGCATGGGCGATCGGCGGTCCTAGGTTGCCGTTGACGAGGACACGCGTGGAAGCAGTGGATAGTAGGATAGAAGTCCATTTGCACCACCACCGGCCAAAACCAAGGTGGTGGAGTGTCTCAAGGAGGAATGGCCATGCCACCGTGTCGAAAGCCATGGCGATGTCCAACTTGAGAAGCATGCGCGGCACCTTGAGGTTGTGGAGGAGCCTCGCCATTTGTTGGATGGGGAGGAAGTTGTTGTGCACACTTCTCCCAGCGATGAATGCACTTTAATTGGTGGATACCATGTCACGTAGCCGCGACGCAATCCAGAGAGAGAACCTTGGCAAAGAGCTTCGCAATGAGGTGGATTAGGCTAATTGGTCGGTAGTATGTGATCGTCGACGCGTCCAATTTCTTGGGTAGTAGGGTGAGGAGCGCCTCCTTGAGCTTGTGAAAACCCATGCCATTCGTAGTGTACAACTTGTCGAACATGACATAGATATCCTCCCTGATGATGACCCAACAGGAGCGCAAGAACTCCACCGTAAATCCATCCGGGCCCGGTGCCTTTCTTGTGGGCATCAGCTTGATCGCATGCCATATTTCATACTCAGTGAATGGTTCCTCTAGTGGCAAAAGGTCGAAGCAACGAGGGTCGAGGGTGTGCTCTAGCAAGACCTAGGATCCAATGGTGGCGGAGAAGTGAGAGAATGCCATGCGGGCCATGCCGGGGTCGTCACTGATGAAGGAGCCTTCATGGTGTAGCCCAAGGATGTAGTTTTTTTGACGTCCGTGGGCAGCATGAATCTTGAGGAAGGTTGTGTCCGTATCCCCCTCCTTGAGCCATGAGAAACATGCATGTTCGCGCAATGCATCGATTAAGAGAGGCCAAGCCCAGGTACTTGTGCTTTAGCTCCCGCCGTAGCGACGTTTCGCTGGTGGAGAGTGGGCGCGTGTCTTGGGCAACATCGAGGCGGTAGATGAGCTCGTGGGAGACGAGAAGTTGCATGGAGATGCTGCCGGTCGAGCGTGAGCTCCATATCCGACGCGCATGCCATGGCTTTGAACCTATCATAGATCCGTCTGAATGGGTCAGGGTCGGGGTCGTCGGAGTTCCAAGCGATCGAAACTGTCTGGTGGAATACCTCGAGTATGGTCTAGAATCGCTCAAAGTGAAAGAGAGGTTTGCCACGATCCTGCGGCGAGCATCAAGGACAAGTGGGAAGTGGTACGATGCCGCGGTGGCAAGACAATGCAGGACGTGATGGGGGTTGCGTGTCTCCCAAGATGGCATGGTAAGAACCCGGTCGTTGCAGACGAGGGGTTCTCCTGCTCATTGGACCAAGTGAAACGCCTACTGTGGAGGTATATGTCCCGCAGGGCCGAGTTAGCGATGAAGCGCCGAAACTATTTCATGGTCCGGTGGTTGAAGCGGCCATTGTTCTTGTTGGCAATGGACGTGACCATATTGAAGTCACCGCCAATAACTCATGGCCAGCAATAGAATCTCATAGGTCGTGTAACTCAAAGAAACGTGAGTTTATCGGGTGTGACTTGAGGCCTGTAAACACCTGTCAGCCACCACGTGTTGCTTTCGGATAAGGATGAGACTGTCGAGGAAACATGGTATTTTGTTGGGGAGCGCAGTAATTTCAAAAAAAAATCCTACGATCACGCAGGATCTATCGATGTGATGCATAGAAACGAGAGGGGAGAATGTCCACGTACCCTCGTAGACCGAAAGCGGAAGCGTTTAGTTAATGCGGTTGATGTAGGCGAACGTCTTCGTGATCAAACCGATCCAAGCACTGAACGTAATGCACCTCCGCGTCCAGCACTCGTTCGGCTCGGGGACGTCCCTCGTACTCTTGATCCAGTTGAGGCCGAGGGAGAATTTCGTCAGCACGATGGCGTGGTGACGGTGATGATGAAGTTACCGGCGCAGGGCTTCGCCTAAGCACTACGACGATATGACCAAGGTGTGTGACTGTGGAGGGGGCACCGCACATAGCTAAACAATGTCAACTTGTGTTGCCTATTGTGCTATTGGGGTGCCCCCTGGCCACATATATAAAGGAGGGAGGGAGAGAGGAGGCTGGCCAGGTTTGGGCACGCTAGGGGGAGTCCTACTTGGACTCCTAGTCCATGTAGGATTCGGCCCCCCTTTTTCCTTTCTTTTATCGAAGGGAAAGGTAAGGGAGAGAGAGGGGGAAGGAAAGAGGGGGGCCGGCCCCCTCCCCTAGTCCAATTCGGTTTGGGCAAGGGGGGGCTCCCCTCTCACGTGTCCCTTTCTCCTCTCCTCCAATAAGGCCCACTAGGCCAAATACTTCTCCCGAGGGGTTCCGGTAACCTCCCGGTACTCCGGAAAAATGCCCGAACCACTCAGAACCATTCCGGTGTCCAAATGCAACCTTCCCATATATGAATCTTTACCTCTCGACCATTTCGAGACTCCTCGTCATGTCCGTGATCTAATCCGGCACTCTGAACAAACTTCGGTACATCAAATCACATAACTCATAATACAAATCGTCATCGAACGTTAAAGCGTGCGGACCCTACGGGTTCGAGAACTATGTAGACACGACCGAGACACATCTCCGGTCAATAACCAATAGTAGAACCTAGATGCTCATATTGGCTCCTACATATTCTACCAAGATCTTTATCAGTCAAACCGCATAACAACATACGTTGTTCCCTTTGTCATCGGTACGTTACTTGCCCGAGATTCGATTGTCGTTATCATCATACCTAGTTCAATCTCGTTACCGGCAAGTCTTTTTACTTGTTCCATAATGCATCATCCCGCAACTAACTCAGTAGTCACATTGTTTGCAAGGCTTATAGTGATGTGCATTACCGAGAGGGCCTAGAGATACCTCTCTGATACACAGAGTGACAAATCCTAATCTCGATCTATGCCAACCCAACAAACACCTTCGGAGACACCTGTAGAGCACCTTTATGATCACCCTTTTACGTTGTTACGTTTGGTAGCACACAAAGTGTTCCTCCGGTATTCGTGAGTTGCATAATCTCATACTTTGAGGAACTTGTATAAGTCATGAAGAAAGCGGTAGCAATAAACTAACACGATCATAATGCTAAGCTAACGGATGGGTCATGTCCATCACATCATTCTCCTAATGATGTGATCCCGTTCATCAAATGACAACACTTGTCTATGGTTAGGAAACATAACCATCTTTGATAAACGAGCTAGTCAAGTAGAGGCATACTAGGGACTATATATTTTGTCTATGTATTCACACATGCACTAAGTTTCCGGTTAATACAATTATAGCATGAATAATAAACATTTATCATGAAATAAGGAAATAAATAATAACTTTATTATTGCCTCTAGGGCATATTTACTTCAGGTATGTCCCAATGATTGGGTTGGCTAGTGCAATCACGTCACCACACTAAGCAAGGAGGATGCCACCGCGGGAAGGAAGCAGAAATCGGCGAAGTTCCCGACGAGCGTCTAGAATACGAGAGCGGGTGTGACTAGAGCAAGCTTGGTCTCTTGTAGATAGACCGCAAGGGGGAGGTAGAGGCAATTACAGTGCGGACGGCTATCTGCTTAGCTTTGCTATTAAGGCCACACACATTCCAAAAAACAACTTTATTGTGATTATCCATAGAAGGTTGGAGGGGATAGGTGGACTGGGAAACGTCCAGTCAGGCAGCGACGAGAAGGTTCTGGATGCACGTGGGGCTTGCGACAAGCTCCCGCGGCACTTGCCAGCCAAAGAAATCCGTGAAGGCGAGCACAACGTGAGTGGCCAACGGGCGATCGAAAAGCCATGAGTACTTGGTGAGAATGTCGGCGGAGAGTGGCTCATCATCTCCTAGTAGGCCTAGTTTGTGGAGGAGAACGCGCTTGTCCTTCGTCTCGGTGTCGTAGCCCTGATCATGCATGGTGATCCGGCCACTTCGGCATGCGGTGAAGTTGGGCGGGAATCTCGCCGCGCCTGCGCCTGGGGGCAGGAGTTGCCAGCAGTGGCGCCCTTGGTGCCTTGATCGATTCCAGGAATCCCAGGACGTGGGGCGGAATGGTGCAGGAGGCGGGTCCATTGGACATCGATGGCGGGAGCTGCAGGGTTGTGGTCGTGGACACGCCATGTGGGCTACAATTGGCGGGTTCCACACGTGGTCGCCATCAGGTGCATGGACAGGGGGCGGGGGATCAATACGATGGCCTGGGAATCGGCGGCGAGCCCAACATGTGCCTGGTCGGACTCCAGTCCCAATGTTGCCACAAGCGGTTGGGTGGTGTCGCCCAGGGGGGGGGTCAAGATGGCCACATCCAAGGTTGTGGATCGACCGTCGTCGGTGGAAGTAGCTGTCGAAGGCTGCAAAAGTGCTTTTGCAGGCGAGTTGATGGGGTTATCTGTTGCAGCTTCTTTTGCATGCGATATGGTGGGGTTAACAGCCGCGGTTTCAGGCTGGACGCAGAGGGCATCAGATGTCGCCTCTAACTGGAGCCCGAGGCGGGCCCAATGTGAGCTGGGGTGGAGGGCGGGCCGCATGGTGAGTTAGACCCGATCAAGAGCATGATTCAAATTTCGGGGTCCACGGCCTGAACATCTGCTTGGCCTGTAGCGGCCTATGGGTCCGCAGCCTGGCTTGACAAGAGCAGGGGTGCAGCTGGGCCCGCCTGGCTGGCCGTCAGGCGTTTGTGGACTGGAGGGCCACGTGGCACCGAGTCGGTGGCCGGGCAGGGGCCCAACATGCCGCGCCAGGCTGGAGCGGCATGGCAGCAGCGACCAGAGTTTCGGCAGCCAGAGGGGTAGTCGGCATGCTGGTTTCCGGTGGGTCACGGAAAAGTGTGCCGGCGCGGCCCAACATCAGGGCAAGGAGGGGATCCCTGGTCCGACGCGTCATCAGAGCAAGTGTCGACCGGAGGGGGCGGCGGTGGCGACGATGGGAAGTGATAGTCGGTAGTGCGACGGACGTGGATGGTGACCGGGAATCGCATGAGCAGCAGCGCGAAGCGCTCAACATGGTCAGGATCTGCATCAGCGAACTCGTCGAGCTCCTCCAAGAGCAGCTCTGAGGACCCTGGAATGCTATATGGGTTCGCAGTCCAGGCCTCTAACTTGAACACGGAGAGGTTGCTGCCATCGGCGATCTCCGGCGCGAGGCATCCCACCATGTAGTAGGGAGAGACCAGCTGCACAATGGAGGAGACGTCCCAGCCAAGCTCCGGGATGCCGTAGATCTTGATGTCGACGTGAATACGTACGTCGAGAGGTTAAATGCCGGCCAGGCGGCTCCAAGGTTGCAGGAGAAGGCGGAAGTTCGGCCCGCGCAAGGTGGCCATGGCAGCGCGCGCCTGGGCGACCGTGTTGATGAAGCGGAGGAGGAACTCACAGTTGCGGGTATGGTATGGTGAAGTCAGTGGGCTGCAGTGGCACATGGGAGCAAACGGCACGAGCGACGTCAGCGCTAGACACACCAGACCGGTTGCCGGCCACGCGACATGTAGGAAACTGCACCCACCGGGCACAGCGAGTGGTGCCCCGACATCGTGGTGATTTCGTGCGATGAGGAGGCAGAGGGGGAGGCCATTGCCGTCGAGGGGGTGCCCGCAATGGTGGGGGCCGAGGAGGAGGTGGGTGACGGGGAGCCAGGCCTGGAAGATGCAGGATGGCTCGGTCCGGCCACGCTTGATGCGGAGGAGCTTGCGGTGATCGGGGAGGTCTGTGGCCGCTTGGAAGGAGCCAGTGGAGCTGGGACACAACATGGTGCAGTTCCTGGCGATGTGGCCGAAGAAGCTGCACCGCGGGCAGCGGATGCCGCGCCTGCACTCAGAGCGGGGGTGGAAGCCGAGACAACGGGGGCACTCACCGGGAGGTGGCGACGGCGGCAGGTCGCGGCGCGCTCCAGGGCTGCGGCGACGGCGACCGGGGTTGCGCGGAGAGCGCGACCTCTTGCCGCCCGTGGCGACCCTCCAATTGTTGCCCCGGCCGGCCTCGTGCCCATGGTCCACACGATGAACCTCAGAGCGACGGACGATGCAACGCAGGACCGATGGCGATGGCAAGGGTGGGGGTGGAGGAGGGGCCTGGCAAGGGGGCGTCGAGCGGAGCACGTCGAGGTAAGATGGGGCCTCAGATCCAATGAAGGAGGGACTCGACTCCATTTACCTCAGCTCGCGGTTGTGGCCGGCAGGCGAGGTGGCCATCCGGGGAGGTGGGCGATGGCGCCGGAGTGGCGGATGTCGCGAGCAGGTGGGCGCCGGGGCCGGAGGCGCAGGGAGGGCTTGGCGCTTGGAGCGGAGCGGAGCTGGATGCTCTTGCTACGTCGATAAAGTGCCTAGAGGAAGGTTCTAAAAAAAGGTTTTCTATCCCGACACCGCTCCGGTGAAAAGTGGCATGGAAGATATGTGAGAGGGGGTGAGGGGGCAATGATATATGGGTCGAAGGTGTAGTACGTTCAAGAGTATCAAAATAGGGCTAAAGGAGAGAATAAATTTAGATATCAAGGGCTATAGTGTAAAACATGTAGATGGCACCACTCTTACTTCTAGGGTCAAGAATAAGGAAGTTCTAGGTTGATGACAACCAAGTTACTTAGAGTTGTTCACTCGAGGACCACACACGAGGGGGTGTGATCCTGTGCGTAGCATACTTTGATAAAATCATATTGGAAATTTTATTATGATAAATTTTTGTGTTATTTTTTTTAGCACCTACTCCCTCCGTTCCAAAATAGATGACCCAACTTTGTACTAACTTTAGTACAAAGTTGGGTCATCTATTTTGGAACGGAGGGAGTACCTTTTTGACTGGCACGACACTTGTCATGGCCACCGATGTGTGTACACCTCTTCGTTGTTCTACAGTGTGACACTTGTATAACAGGCTAAAAAGAAAGGCTGGTTACAACTTTCCTATTTCTGTCTTCTCATGATTCCGTTATCCTCAGCGTATTATTACATTAATTTTCTGCCAGGTAATTGCCTTTCTACATCTCATCCTCTTCCTTGATGCCTCTTCAAAGAAAGAAAGAAAAGGTAAGATTTCCTCCACTGATTTTTGTCCATGGGTCATCCACACCTACACTAGATAATACTAGTACAACGCCCGTGCGTTGCCACAGGTTGTTGAAAAAAATAAGATACTACTCACAGAGATAAAATAACCGAGAACAATATTGTCTCAGCTAACACACATTTGTTTTGACAATCAGCTAACACATACTATCAAACACAATAATGTTAGAGCATCTATAGCCGGTCCTCTCAAATCCTCCTCAAACGTCCGCAGACCGAACACGAGAGAGAAGGAAATAAAAGGTGATCCAACCGCAGCCGGTCCCCTCAAATTAGTTAATTACCATACATATTCTAGCAGCTCAATATTAGTTATGTCTAACCTGCAACTTTAGACCCACATCACATCAGATGTTGTGTCGATTTTTTTAACATGAAATCAGACTTGTTCTCTCCCTATTCCTCTCACCTCTCATGTTCTTCATGGCACCATGTTGATGCTCTAATACATATAGGTAAGCTTTATGTCGAATAGATGAGTAGTATTCAGTCAAAAATAATAATAGATGAGTAGTATATTACAAAGAAAACAACAACGTGGTGGAAGGACCGCTTCTCGTAACATGAATGCAAACCACACTAATAGAGTACATAGATCTTGTGTATTATTAGTCAATCAGGGGGTTCTATATTTCTCAGTAATAATTATAGACCATATAACTCCAGTTTCAAAAGGATATCATTTCAAACAAAAACTAATAAATTGAAGAAGCTTGTCATCCTTTACATTTCAAACCAAACTAATAAAGAGTACATAGCATTTAACTTCCTCAACAGCCATGAGTATTAACCTATGATGTATACAGCTAGTAAATAGAAATATTTTAATCTGGGAGACACATATAACAAGTTACTCACCATTCAGTCAAGTGAAGTAACTATGGTGGGGCTTCCCGGACAAATCCCATTTGCAGAAGTTCTAGTAAAGATTTCATCCATTCCTCTCAAAAGTTCAAAGAGCATGCACATCGGCATGATTTAGCACATATATGACCACATTCTAGTCGAAAATACTTGTAGCTCTAGATCTTGAACCCAGAGGTACTAAACCCGACATGGGGTAACAGATATGCAATCTCTTTGAAGAACGTTGACAGATTACTCTAGATAGGTTTTGCGCAATCCATGGACAAAATGACTATGCAAACTATGGCTGCCAACTTTGGATTATCTCAGCCTGAAAAACTATTTCTCCAGCAACTAAGGGTCTAAATGGTGCCTAATTGCCAACTGTTCGCCATCTTCAGCACAAGGCTAATCAGATTGGTCATTGGATGTTACATCCGGGAGAATATACAAATCATGAACCATGCCAATGATGGATCTTGACACAAGAAAGTAATCCAATTGCCAACTTATTAAATGGAAAAGAAGTTCAACTTTCATTCTAATAGAAAATGAATAGAAGGAATCATTTCGTTGGGCTATTTATTTTTGGAATAAGAATTCGGGTTCTTATTTTCGCATGGATTGTAAGTCGTAACTCTCTTTTGATGACATGTTTTTTAGATTGCATACCTTTTTTCTGTTATTTGGGAAAGGTAGATACTGCAATTTTGGAGTATAAACACCACTGGCATAAGGTGTTTGTTGTCCAACTGTATTTCAATGTACAAGGAAATATGTATCACTCAAGGATGCTTGAGTAGCTAGATTCACAAATGCTAAGATTTTTCAAGCATGCACGCATACCTTTTTGGTACCAGGTTAACAGAAATCTAAAAGCAAATGCACCATTACATCATTGATGTAATTAAATTATCCACCAATATGGTGATGCACCTTTCTTGTTATGGAGCTGATTTTCACGCCAGAAGGTGTAACCCACAACATTGGGATGCAACTTTCTGAAGGTACCAACCAGGCCTCCCATATTGCAGTTTTCTCGAATAATTTGCTCTCTTCAATGGAATAACCTGCATCATCTGATTTGGCCTGAAGATCATTGTTGAATAAGGCACTTCACATGCTAAATAAGGAAACTTGTCAGAACATGTATGGATGAAACTACTATGAGATGGCAGTCTCTCCTCTCCCTTCGTCCCCTTGCTCCCCGTCTCCCTCCTCCCCTGCACTCGCCGCTGCCCATGCCCCCCCCCCCCCCCCGCCCTTACCTCCCCCCGTCGCCCCTCCCGCTGTCTACGGGGCGGGTCGGCTCTCCTTGCTCCGGGTGTGCATCGGCTCTGGCGCTGGCCCCCTCTGCGTCGGCGTCCTTCCCCGGCTCGCGTTTCTGGGCGTTGGGCGACATGGAGAAGTCGACCTATGATTCGGAGGAGTGCGCTCCGTTGGTGGTGGTGTCGGTGGTGCCGCCCGTGCCTGCATCGGGCCGCTCCCGGAAATTTGCTCCGGGTGGCCGGGGCCGGCCGATGTCGGTGCCCTCTGGTTTGTCGGGGTGGATGCGTGTTGGTCGGCGCCGACGCATGGCGGGTCGGGGCCCAGCTCCTTCCCCAGATCGTGGTCTCCTCGGTCCTCCTCCTTCTTCTGTGGTGTTGGATCCGGACGATGTGGCGTCACCGGTCGCTGGTCCTGATCGTCCTCCTCCTCTCGGGCCGGGGCCGGCGCCGATGGCGGCGGTCGCACCAGCGTGTGCGGGGGCGGATGGTGGCCAAACCCTAGATCCGGGTTTCCCTGTGGTCGAGGTTGGCCTTGGTGGGCACTTGGGCCTGGTGGCGCCTGGATTGACTCGAGCTGGGCCGCCCGGGCACCCGGCTCTGTCGTCTCTGATTCTTTCCCTCCCCTCCCGTCTGTGGGTCCGGGGCAGTTGGTAGTGGCCACTGCATCACGTCCGTCCCCTCCCTTGGCCTGCTGTCCCGTTCCGGCCCATTCGGCCCACTCTGGCCTGGCCTGTTGTGGCTATATATGGGTGCGCCGCGGTGCCTCTCCCCCCTTCCTAGGGTTTCCGGCTTCCGCCGCTGATATCCACAGGGCGCATCGTCCTATCCGCCATTTCTCCAGATCCACTTCTTCCCCACCTCTCCTCCTCTCCTTCACTGAAGTGATCGCCATGGACAAGTCTAGGGGCTCCTCCTCCGAGGCCCTTTCGGGTAGCAAGCGGGCCCGTGAAGTTTCGCCGGGCAATGGTGTCGATCTGGCCTATGAGGCGGAGCTGCGGTAGAAGCTCGAATCTGAGCGGGCGGAGCGCGAGCTATCGCGCGAGCGGGAGGATTGGGAGGCGGGGATGGAGAGCTCCGTGGCCAGATCTGGGACGGCGCTCCCTGGATCTGGTGGTGTGTCGGGGTCGGGGCAGGATCCGTGGGAGGCCGCTGCTGCTTCGGTTGGTGGTGGCTCCTCCTCGTCGGCGCTGCGCCCCGCTCCGGCCAGGGGTCCGGTTCCTCCGCCTCGGCCACCTCCTCGCTCATTTGCAGCTGGCACTGTCTCTCACTCGGGGCCACGCTTCGGGCTTGGCTCTTCCTCTTCGCTGGTCGAGGATCGGCGTCCTCCTCCCTCTGCTCCTGGTGCCTCTTCTGCGGTCCGTGGTGATGGCATCCTGCCGCCGCCGCCACCTCCCCCTCCCCGCTAGCATCCTGTTGCCTCGGGCCCTTCTCCGACCCTGACTTGCTTTGCCTGCCACCGCCCGAACCACTTCTAATCTAGATGCACTAACCCACTCTTCTGCCTCATCCGCCGCTCCGATGATCATCTTACTATGGACTGCCGTAATCGTACCAAGAGCCCCTCCTTCATACAGTTTGGGTTGGGTTTGCCTAGATGCTCGTTCTTCACTTTGGATGCTGATGTTCTTGTGGTGATGGCAGCGCCGTCCCTCTCTAATGTGGCCATCATCATGGTGTGTGGTCAGAAGATCTCTCCGCAGACCCTCCTGGATGGTTTGAAAATCTGGGACGGCGGTGGCTGGGACTGGCAGGTGCGCCAGCTTTCAGAGTTTGAATTCGCAGTGGTTTTCCCCTCCAAGGACTGTCTAAGGATGATCTCCTCGTGCACCAGTTTTACTCTTTCCCTAAACCAGCTTGTGGTGTCTGTCAAAGCGGCTACTTGTGGTGCGAAGGTGGTGGGCCCTCTCAGCAAGACTTGGGTGTTAGTTGATGACGTGCCGGTTGGGCTTCGCTCTGTGGAGTTCATGATGGCTTTTGGTAATCTCATTGGCAAGCTTGTGGAAATTGATTCGGAGTCTCTGGGCATGGTTGGCCCGGTTTGTCTCAGTTTGTGGTGCATCGATCCTGTCTGTGTTCATGGTTCCGTGGATGTTTTCCCATCTCCTGAGGGTGTGCGACTTCATGTTCGGGTTGAGCGTGCTGAACCCCATGTTCCACCTCCGCCTCCTGCTTCCAAGCCTTCTGACCAAGATGACATGCATGAGGATGGTTCGGCCGGGGGGGAAAACCCAAGTGGAGGTTCGGATCCGCGCTTCACTCAGTCTGAATGGGATAAGCTGGAGCCTGATGATCGTGAGTTGCTCAAGGACAATGCCCCAGCTCCTAACCCTCACAAGGAGGGCCTGGCTCCCCGTGATGCTGCTGTTGGTAAGGGGACCCCCTTCTCTGGTGTGTGCTCCAATGTGCCTACTCGCCCACAGTCTCCTTCCTTCTCTGGGATCGAGGATCTTCCCGCCTCCCCCTGCGTTCCATCGAGCTCTCAACTAAGAAGAAGAAGAAGAAGTCGTCGGTCCGGAAATTTTCTGCTAAGAGTCGGGCTTCTTCTACCTCCAAGCTTTTGGCGGCGGGTCTAGCTCGTCGTCTGGACAAGGATCTGGGCTCTGCCTCGGGGTCTGGCCCCGTTCCGGCATCGCCGGTCTGGTGCTCCCCGGTGCTGCGTTCTCACCGCGTCCACAGCGCAGAAGGGCCGGCGTGTGCGCGACTCTGGCGTTTCGGTGGCAGTGCGGGCGGAGCGGCGCGCCACGGCCAGGGATCTTCCTCCTGCAAGTTCGTCTATCCAATCATCTCTCCCTGCCTCTCCTGTTCGCCTTGTTTTACGTGCGTTATCAGATGATTATTTGCTACAGATCGTGTCTGATATTAGGCTCTCCTTCTCACCTTCTTCCTGTCATTAGGGCCAATGAGGCAGCCCAGGCTGCTATTGCTAAGGCCTTGGAGGCCGCGAGTGTTGCTGGCCCTGCTGGGGTTCAGGGCCAGCCCGGGGTGGTAGGTGCGACAAATGGTTGTGGCCAGTCGTCTGCTCCCCTGCCCATGTTAAGATCGGTCGTTCCAAGTGCTCTAAGCCTTGTGTGGCCCCGTGCAGATCGAGTCTTTGTATTAAAAACCTTTCCTTCAAATGAGAGCTCTCTTCTGGAATATTCGTGGTTTCGGTGCTAGGGGGTGCCGAGACCAGATTCATGACTTGGTTTGTGGTGAACATATTGACATTTTAGGGTTGGTCGAAACGTTTAAGGAATCCTTTTCCCCTTCTGAACTTTCTGCGCTGGCTGGGATGGATATGTTTGACTGCCACTTTCTCCCTGCTTCGGGTCACTCTGGGGCATCTTGATTGGGTCCAAGCGGGACATGATTGACTTCATTGCTTTTGATCATGGAATTTTTTGGGCTAGCTGTGTGGTTCATCATTGTCAGCTAAACACTTTGTGGGAATTTATGGTGGTTTACGGCCCTGCAGATGACACGCTTGCACCTCTTCTTTTGGATGAACTTTCGATTAAGATTGAAGCCTGCAATATTCCTATTTTAGTTGGGGGTGATTTCAGTTTGTTACGCTCTCCAGCCGACAAGAACAGTCCTAATTTCTCTTGGCCTCATGCCAATGCTTTTAATGATTTCATTAGTAATTGCGCGCTTCGTGAGCTCCCTAGGGTGGGGCGAGGTTCACTTGGTCTAACCATCAATCCTCTCCTGTCCGGTCGGTGCTGGATAGGGTGTTTGTGTCTGATTGGTGGGACTCGCTGTTTCCCCGCGCGTTGCTTAAGGCCAGGCCTGCGGTTGGCTCTGATCATGTTCCCCTGGTCCTTGATGCAGGTATCCTTTCCCTCGTTTCTCCCTCCCGTTTCCAGTTTGATGCTTCTTGGCTTGTTGTGGAGGGTTTTTGTGAGATGATGGTTTCAAAGATGTCTAATGTTCTTTCTTCTCCTCATCGCTCCTTTGGCCCCATGGATGATTGGCACAAACTGTCTTATGAGCTTCGTAAATTCTTAAGGGGTTGGTCTCGGAATAGGGCGGCTGAACTTCGTAGAGACAAAGACTCCCTTGAATCTCAACTCCGAGATCTGGATCACTCTGCTGAAACGTCTGGTCTCTCCGCCTCTCAGTGGGCTATTCGTTACTCCCTAGAAGACGCTTTGATGTTGCTACACCAACAGTCAGAAATTTACTGGCACCAACGAGGTGCCATTAATTGGAACTTGAAGGGGGATGCTATGACGGCGTATTTCTTTGCGATAGCTAATGGCAGACGCCGCAGATGTTTCATTGACACTCTGTTGATTGACGGCATCAGAATCTCGGACCAGTCCCTCATTATGAATCACATTGTTGGCTTCTATTCCAATCTCCTCGGCTCTAAGCCGGACCCTGGGCTTGACCTCTGCTCTGGTTTCTGGGATGAGGGTTCTAGGATTTCTCCGGGCGAAAAGTTGGGCATGATGGTCCCTTTATCTAATGAGGAAATTTGGCAGGTGATTAGCTCGGCTAACCCGAACGCTGCCTCTGGGCCTGATGGTTTTTCTATCCCCTTCTTTAAAAAAATTTGGCCGCAGTTGCGGGTTCTCATTTGTAAAATTATCCAAGGGTTTTGGTTGGGTACGGTGGATATTTCTCGCCTTAACTACGCTGTCATTACCCTTATACCTAAAGTCAAGGGCGCGGACTTGATCTCGCAATTTAGGCCAATTTCCCTTATTAATAACGTCACCAAGTTTCTGGCCAAAGGGTTAGCCACTCGCCTCTCCCACATTGCCCACCGTACCATCAGCCCTTTTTAGTCGGCTTTCATTAAGGGCCATTTCATTCTGGACGGGGTTCTTTGCCTGTATGAAATCGTTCATGACCTTAAGATTCGCAATTTGAAAGCGGTGATTCTTAAACTAGACTTTGAGAAGGCCTATGATTCGGTGAGTTGGCCTTTTTTACGTAGAGTTTTATTGGCTAAAGGGTTTGAGGGGCCCCTTGTCCATAGAATTATGCAGTTGGTATCGGGAGGCCACACTGCCATAAATGTTAATGGTCAGGTTAGCAAGTTCTTTGCCAATGGTAGGGGCCTGCGGCAAGGCGACCCTGCCTCGCCCATTATGTTCAACTTCGTTGCAGATGCCTTATCTCGCTTGCTCTCTAGGGCAGCTACTTGCGGGCACATTACTCCGATTAGTTCTAATCTTATTCCCCATGGTCTGACCCACCTCCAATACGCGGATGACACTATTATTATGGTTGAGCTGGATGATGCCTGCCTTGCTCACCTCAAGTTTATTTTATTATGCTTCGAGGCGATGTCGGGGCTTAAGATTAACTTTGCCAAAAGTGACGTGGTTGTTACTGGTGTGGACGAGTCGGAAGCCATGCGAGTGACACACCTTCTCAACTTTAAGCTGGGCTCCTTTCCGTTCAAATACTTGGGCCTGCCAATTTCCCCAGACGTGCTTCATGCCAAAGATTTTGCCCCGGTGGTCACAAAGGTGGGCAATAGGGTCCTTC
The DNA here is from genome assembly GCA_963921465.1 of Triticum timopheevii. Classification (NCBI taxonomy): domain Eukaryota; kingdom Viridiplantae; phylum Streptophyta; class Magnoliopsida; order Poales; family Poaceae; genus Triticum; species Triticum timopheevii. Next base: position 342,226,861 of record OY997270.1, on the reverse strand, counting down.
CCTGGCGGGGTAGATATAACACGAATGCGGGTAAAGTGGCCCTAATTAATGCTTGTCTTTCCTCCCTTCCCATGTTCCTGATGGGCTTCTATCTCTTGTCGGCTGGGATTCATGCTGGTTTTGATAAACACCGTGGGGCGTTTTTCTGGAATGCGGCGGACAATCGCCGCAAATACCATTTTGTTAAATGTAAGTTGATGTGTAGGCCCAAAAACCTTGGGGGTTAGGGATTCTTAATACTTCCATCATGAACCAATGCCTGATGATTAAATGGTGGTGGAAGATTATGAGTGCTGAGGATAAGCCCCTTTGGCTGTCGATCCTTAAGGCTAAATATTTTCCGTCCTCTAGCCCGATGTTTGCTCTGCCGCGTGTTGGTTCTCAGTTTTGGAAGTCTTTGGTCAAAGTTAGACCTATTTTTCAATCTTTCGTTAAGTTTGTTGTTGGGGACGGCTCCTCGCTTAGGTTTTGGCTAGACTTGTGGTGTGGAGACTCACCTCTCTTGGTGACCTTCCCTACCATTTTCTCTTATTGCTCTGATCCAAATATTTCTATTGCGAAGTTAGCTTCCCAAGGGTGGAACCTGGCCTTCCGCCGCTCCCTGTCGCTTGTAGAGTTCAAAAATTGGCAACGTCTTACTGCCCTCTTCCCTACGCTCTCGACGGTCAGGGATTCGGTGCGCTGGCCGTTGTCGACCTCTGGACACTTTTCTGTTAAATCACTTTACTCTAAGCTTGTTGGTGGCACGCCTACTAATCTTTCTCCCAGATTTGGAAGGCCCGTATTGCCCCTAAGATTAAAATCTTCTTGTGGCAAGCTTTCCGAGGCCGGTTGCCCTCGGCTGATCAAATTCGTAAGAGAAATGGACCAGGCTCCCAGTTCTATGCCATTTGCGGTGATGTGGAAGACACGGAACACATTTTTTCCATTTTCACCTGGCTAAGCTCATTTGGAGTTGCGTGCGGGAATAGCTCCGTGTTTCTTGGGCCCCTGCCTCCTTTGCCGAGTTGCGCAACTTGGCATACAACCTTTCAGGCGTCTCCAGGCGCATCTTTTGGGTGGGCTTGGGAGCTTTATGTTGGTCCCTGTGAACGACTAGGAACAAATTTACTATCGAGCACGTGTTTCTGGCTAAACCTGCTGACTGCTTATTTAAATCGTGTGCTTTCCTGCAGCAGTGGAAATCATTGACTAAGGTCGATGACCAATAGGCACTCTCTATGTTGATCTACAAAATCCTTGCTACGGCGTCTCAGTTATGCACACAAGAGCAGGATGCTTAATTGCTTCTTTTGGGCCGGATGCTTAAGTTTTAGTTGGATCTTTCTCTTCTGGCCTGCGTGTCGTGTACTAGCGAGGGAGCCATGTACTTGACTTTCTCCTCTGTCGTCTCGCCCGTCGTTGGGGCTTGGGTGTGTTTGATACATCTGTGATGTTGTTGCTACCTGCCTTATGGCTTATAAAGTCGGGCGTATGCCTTTTCTCTAAATAAGGAAATTTGTGCATTGATAAGAAAATTTTGGAAAATGTCTACGGATTTCAAACAGAATGAGAACAAAAAGCTAGATAAGTGAACGCACTTCTATAAATTCGTTGAAGCATGGATCCATTAACCCTGTAAACCTGAAGATCAAGTGAAAGAAAAATTAAAATAGAAACTTATGAGTTCACAACAATACTACGCCAACTCTGTATTGGATAGAGAATGGTTTTACTTATGAGTTCACAACAATACTACATGATTCGTAGAGTAGGCATAGGCTTAATCCAGGAATAAGAAGTGCGCCGCTGCGGTACAGTTAACTACAATTGTTAGTTAGTTTTACTATTAGAAAAACCTACCAGAATCCTCTCAATGGAAAGTAAAACACATCCGCTGTGCGCACCCTCTCTGGACCTTGCGGCCCTCTCCAACCGTCACGCACCTGCGACTTTGACCTGGCCATTCTAATCGTCATTGCCTAGGCCCCTGACTGACATCACCCTCGTCTTCTATGCGGTGTGGTCTAGCCACCCCATGAAGGCCGAGAACCAGGAAGCCAAGTAGCCAACGCCGCCATGCTCCACAGCGTGCACTGCAACGGGGTATAAATATCCTTTTAGCATCCTTATGCACATCAAATAGCATTGTTGATTATTTTTACCTTCAAATCATCATCCTTCCTTGTCCTCCCATAATCTTCGTCTCCCCAATCCATGCTCACCCCTGAATTACCTCCATTATCAGTAATTCAACTACTCACCTTGGAGCTAGTACTGAACTTCAGTATTTATTATATGAAAAATAACAATCGTACCAGCCAAAGAACCAGCACCACTCTACTGTTGACGGCATGCTTGATTCAATCACTTGATGCATGAGCATAAGTACCTACATCTGAAAGAGCCTAATTTCTCTAGCTCAACTAATTCACATAGGTGGCAGTGTTCCGGTAATTTCTCAGTCCAAAGGGATCAGTGAATGGCACCAAACATGGTAGGAAACACAAATACAAGTACTGTTCCACATTCTACTTGTAAAAACTACAGACAGATGGTAGCAATTGTAATCCATATAACAGGCCCATTCATATTACTGAATACCAATGAGCTAAGTAAATATTCATAGGCTGATGTGATTGGTTAAGTGATGTACAGAGGAGGAACACGCAAGATCAAGAAGGAAGGCCCAGGAAAACAACATGAAAAAATATATCGATCGAAGAACCAAAGGCTGAGGAGGAACTTCATATCACTTGAAAGCCCCATGCCCAAACAACAGACATGAGGCTGCAGCTCCAGTGTATGGCCACGCCCCCGGCAGCACGGCGGATAGCATGTCCTTGGCGCCGGCGGCAGGTCTGTCCGCACGCATCCCCAATCTTGTAGTCAGCACAACACCTTAGGGCAGTGGCGGAGCTAGCATTTGACAACAGGGTGGTCCGCTCCAAAAAAATTGATAAGCAAAATGACATCTAAATATTCTAACTAATTACCAATATCACATAGAAGGTCTTAGAAGCCATTAAAATTCTCAATTAAATCTCAGTTTTGCATAAAGAAGTCTACATTGTACATACTACATGGACAATAGTACATAACTTGAGAAATTCAAAAAGACTATGTTTGTGTCCTAGGTTTTTGCATTGCCATGAAGGTATCAGTTATATCATCTTCATAATTTCTTTCTGGAAAAGAGAAACAATGTCTCCGGTCCTCTACATTCTTTAAAAATTCTGAAATAAAATTTACTTTCTACCAATAAAGTTAACTGAGGCGGAAATGAGGTGCAAAATTATATATTTGTTGATGTACTGGATAGTATAGTGCAAAAAAGCAAACCCTAAATCTGAAATTGGGGTATTTCGATACCTTATTAAATCGGGTTGGTCTTGCAGTCCTGTTCGCTTGATGGCTTGCTGCCGCCGAGGAGTACTATTGCTGCTGCCGGCTTTGCAGGGGGGCGGGGCAGGGCAGGCCGGCAGGGGGGGGGGGGGGGGGGCAGGAGGCCGGGGGAGGGGCGCGGCTGGAGCCGGGCAGGCGGGAAGGAGAGGCGGTACAGCGGATCCGGCCGGTGACCGGCGAGGCGGCTGACGCTTCTGTGCTCCTGTGCGAGGGCGTCGGTAGAGGTGGCAAGGGAGAGGGTGGGAGTTTGAAAGGGGATAGTTTCAGTGAGTCCGTCTTAACCCTTCGTTCATTTTCCTTGTCTAGTCCGTCGTTGATTTCAACGAACCAAATAAAGGGATACAGTTTATACTTAGATAACCATATACATAACTCCTATCACGCGCCAAACAAAAAATTAGGATAAAATAACTTATCCTATGTCTAATCTCAGTACAACTCCCTGCTCCAAACTCCTATTCCCTTACCCAAATATTGCCGAACACTCTCAGGACGAACCTTTTTTTGTTCTCTATCCTAGTTAGAAATGCATAGATTATAGGCCATCATGTAGCTTCGTCCCTGCCTTAGAGCAAGAAGGGAGAGGAATCCGACGTCTCGCCCTGCATAGGGTTTGACTATCACCCTAGTGTGCGTCGACAACCCAGAAGAATATGGTTTCGGCGTGACCTGGACTTCAAACCTCCATCCATGGAATCCGGCGTCGTCGGCTATTGGGTCCTTGTGAAACGGTTGCTCCCGATCGGGAGGACGGGGGCGGCGTACAAACAGGATGGGTACGACGGTGGCGTTCGAGCGAGGGCTCGGGAGTCTGAAAAGGGGTGAGCGTTTTTTTTTCGTTGAGTGAGGGCTCCACCGTTGATTTGGTAGAGCGAAATCAGAAATGAGAGTTGAGGATGTTTCCTTTTTCGTACGGGAATAGAGAGGTGGAACGGAATGAGCAAGGGAGGCGAACTAACAAACCAACGACAGACGAACCAACCATGACGATAGACTCCCCCTTTAGGAGTAGAGATTGCACCGGATACCTCCATCTAGTTCATGCAATTTCCCTTTTTTGCCATCCTCACGTGATATGAATGCTATTAATTCCTGTGAGTTATGCATTTTATATGTATTTTCGGCCCTTCCTGCTTTTACTTGCTTCCATCAAATCTTCTACTACTCCTTAACTTGCTTATGATATATTTTCTAGATCACCGTATGTGTTGTGTGTGGGCGGGATGCTTTGGCACAGAGCGCCCCTTTGGGACACGTCAAACCATGGGATGACGCACAAAAAGGGACTAGATGATGATGTGTGGCATGTATGTACAACTGTTGGTGACCGGCATCTAGGTTGGCATTGCGAGCGAGTCCAATAGGTTGTTATTCGGTGCAGCAAGCAACCAATCGGGGCAATCCTCATGTCCGCTGGTTCGTTGGCGTCTGCCTGTGCCTGCCCACCATGGCCGGAGTGGTCCAGAGTAACAAACGCTCATGGACTGGGTGAACCCACCGAAGCACGAGCCACACTGCCGATTCTTATGTTAGGAAATCTAGATGATGTGTTGAATTGTATTGTAATCCCTCCTTATACGATTTAGGTTGTTGAACAAAATGAATCAAGCTTCTAGAGGGCGGTCCTAAAAAAGGTTGTTTGTCCCAACACCGCTCCAGTTACATGTGGCATGGAAGATGACATGTCTGGGCACTAGGATGCTAGGAGTGAGGCATCACGACTTTTTGTTGAGGCAAAAACAGCAGGGGCTCTTCACCTCATCTAGAAAGGTTTTTGTGCAAGTACCTCTGTCCGCCATCGATTCTAGAAGTATAAATTTACGCTTCAAGCTGAAAAAACAATGTTGTTCGATGTATCCAAAATTAACCAGTGTAGCCTACGAGGCGCCAAAATCAATTGATAGAATTTAATCTCACTAATGTCATTATCTTCTCTTCTACATAGTAGTATCTCTTATGTATATCAAGTATTCATTATGTCGATAGAGATCGAGACACTAGTGATGGCACAAGCCTCACAATAAAGACATCTTTTATGTGTCACAAGGGCTTCACTTTTGGACTGTCGTGCTATTTTTTGTCGTATACCTCCACCGCTCATTCAAAGAATAACGATAAGCCTCATTGAATTTCAACCCATTCTCATTTATGTTTTATAATTAATTATATTTTTATTTTATTTTTGAACATCCAAAAAGAGTTGTGATTCATTTATGTTCTTTGTCTACAACAATGAAACAATTTGCTCTATTTTCAAACAAAGTATGCGTTGCCCCACGAACTATAGGATGTCTTGGAGAGTTAGACCTAGTTTAATTGATCAAATCCTGATTTTTTTTCATTTATGGGAAATGGTTGTCAATCCATGCTTTGTTCACAAAACTTGCATGATTTCTTACAAGCATCAGCACAATAGCAAGAAAAAAAACCAAGACTACCTTTTAACATGATAGTTGTATTCATTAACTGGAGAAGAAACCGAATGCTGGACATGTAAGTAGCAAAACAAAGAAAATAAAATAGTTGCACATCAAAAACAAAATAGAAACAAAAAGATATAATTTTTAATCAAGTCTAACTTGATGCAGTGTTGTGAATCAAAAACATAGACTTGAAAGTAATCTGCTAATGATCGACATTAAAGCCATAAGTTTTGGGAAATGTGCCCGCTATTGCTAACCTATAAAAGAAAGCCACCACGGGGGGCTCTCGTTGCTCTCCCATCTTTCTCTCTCCTTCCATCTCTTTTTGTTAAGAGTGTTGAAGTATAGTGTGCTGCTTAGTCCCTTTCATCAGATCGGTCTTTTGGTTGCATTGGCTAGAGCATGCACTTCTACATGGTATCAGAGCCAAGAGGTCTTGAGTTCAAGACCCGGCTGGCGCAATTAAATTGCAGCCCACTTTTGGTCCACGTTTAGGCCTGAGGGAGGCACATATGAGGGGGAGTGTTGACGTACAGTGTGCTGCCTAGTCTCTTCCATCGGATCGGTCTTTTGGTTGCATTGGCTAGAGCATGCACTTCTATAAAGAGTCTCCGGAGATTTTTCTACTCCTCTCCCCTTCCAAACATGTTTTGACAACTTTTTTCCCGTCCATAGTTGCCACATTGTTGCAGTTACTTGTCATATTTTTAGACACTTATTTGCTTCACAAAAAATTAACTTGATTGCCATTTTTTGCAATTCCATGCATGTAAAATATGACAACTTGACATAAATAAACTAGGAAGCACAAAGAAATCATTTTCGGCAGTTACATGTACAAAATAGACAACTTATAATATGTAAAATAGCAAGCACAACAAATCATTATTGGCAATCACTTGTAGATATGACAAAATCCCATAGTTAAACTAGCAAAGCACAATGAATCATTTTTGGCAATAGCGTGTAAAGAAATGACAACTCGACATAGTTAAACGGGCAAGCACAACCTATGGCATTGTTTTGAAAAGGCCACCTTTGATGTGCATGCAGACTGAGAGGTGATAGTACAATAACCACCTCCGCCTCGCCTACCTATGGATACTCGAGGGAAACCTAGCTTTGCCGATGTCAACCCTCCCTGTTGGTGTCCTGGACTATGGGTGCTTACTACATCGGCCCGCCGATTATGGGCCATGCTAAGGACCCACTAAAGACTGATGAATGGGCCATGAAGGGCCTCACCCTTGGCGTAATCAAGATGAAGATCTCCTGAAGGCTTAGCGTACACTTCAAGCATATTTAAATGATCAACATGCTTACCCTTAGATTGTAATTGACCACATCTAAACCCTAGATACCCCCGGTGCCTATATAAGCAATGTGGTTTAGTCTGTAGAGGCACAGTTACGAGGTTTTAGAGCTTAGAACTCCCTCATATGATCTCGAGGTAGATCATACTTTACTTTGTACTCCATCACAATCAATAAATCAAAAGTAGGACGTAGGAGTTTACCTCCTTGTGAGGGCCTGAAATTGGGTAAACACCGTGTCCCCATTTTCTCATTTTACCATCTAGCTCAGATCACCAAGCTTGGGACCCCCTACCCGAGATATGCCGTTTTTGGCAACGACATTGGCGGCCCATACATGTTCTGTTGTGTGGTCATAAGAGCTCAATGGAGAATCTTTGGATCGATGACATCATTGGTTGCGGGGATATCTTCATCCCCAGCCAGCTTTTCGCCTTCAGCAGCATCATGCGGCACGCCGACTTGATACGTCTCCAACATATCTACTTTTACAAACACGTTTGCTCTTGTTATGACTCTAGTCTGCATGATTTGAAAGAAATTAATCTGAACTGACGTTGTTTTCAGCATAACTACTAGGGTGTTGTTTTTGTGCAGAAATAAAAGTTTCCAAAATTGGCTAAATATTTACAGAGAATTATTTTGGAATTAATAAAAAATACCGGCGAAAATATCCGAGGGAGGCCACCACAGGGCCACAAGGGCACTCCACCCAGGCTTGTGGGCCCCTCGAGCCTCCATTTGCCCTACGTCTGGTCCTATAAATTTCGTCCCATGGAGAAAAATCAGAGAGAAAGAAGTGACATGTTTTATGATACGGAGCCACCACCACCTCTTGTTCTTCATTAGGAGGGCTGATCTAGAGTCCGTTCGGGGCTCCGGAGAGGGGGAATCATCGCCATCGTCATCAACAACCCTTCTCCGTCAACAACTCCATTATGCTCGCCACCAGGAGTGAGTAATTCCTTCGTAGGCTTGCTAGACGGTGATGGATATGGACGAGATTTGTCATGTAGTCAAGTCAATTTGTTAGGGCTTGATCCCTGGTATCTACTATGTCCTGAGATTGGTGTTGCTATGACTTTGCTATGCTTAATGCTTGTTACTAGGGCCTCAGTGCCATGATTTCATATTTTAACCCTTTATGCTTACGCGAATATATTTGAGTTCTCAATCCTATTTGCTAGTTGTATGCACTTGTTATTGTTTTGAATCGTAGACCCCAAGGTGACAATAATGGGGATACTCTTTGTGGACGACCGTAATTCGAGGAGTTAATGTATTGACCATGTGCTAATGCTTTGATATGGTTCTCTATTAAAAGAAGGCCTTAATTACCCTTAGATTTCCTTAAAGATCCAGCTGCCACGGGAGGGTAGGACAAAAGATGTCATATTAGTTCTTATTATAAGCATGTATGACTATATACAGAATACATGCCTACATTGAATTGATGAATTGGAGCTATTGTGTATCGCTCTAGGTTGTGATTGTTGCATGATGCATGTCATCCATACAAATATCCATCACTGATCCAATGCCTATGCTTTGCTCATATTGTTATTGCAAAGTTACTATTGTTATTACTGCTATTGTTACTACTACTATCAAAACTATCAAACTACTTCATTATTAAATACTTTTCTGCATCGAAACAACTTTCCATGTGTGGTTAAATTGACAACTCAACCGCTAAGGCTTATAAATATTCTTTGGCTGCCCTTGTGTCGAATCAATAAATTGGGTGAAATACTACCCTCAAAGACTATTGCGATCCCCTATACTTGTGGGTCATCAAGACTATTTTCTAGCGTTGTCGCCAGGGAAAGCATAGCTCTATTTACAAGTTCACTTCGGAGTTGAATATCCGCTTAACTATGAATAATATGAAGGACTCTAAGACCAAGGGCGTACCCTCTAAGACAAGGGGAGGTAAGCACCTGCCATCGAGCTCCGCACTTGATTCGCGTTCTATTTTAAGTCGACTTGCAACACCACCACCTGCTATTCAATCTGATATATCGCCACTCGCAAGTAATAGACACTACTTCTGCTACTGATGATACTCATGATGATGCTACTACTTTGCTTGATTAAACCATGCCACTTGGTGAATTTCTTGATGCTCAGATTCCTAAAGCTAAATAATTTGAAAATGATGAAACTAATGAAGATTATGATTCACCTGTTACCTAGCACTCCTACTAGGACTAAAATGCTTAATGAAATTGAGGGTTATGTTATGGATGGGGAGATTGCTAAGAAATTTCTTACTTCTAAGCATAGGGATGATCTTAAGAAACTACCGAGTAAGCTTAAACGAAAAGCTATGAATGAAATATTATCCTAACACTACAAAAAAAAGACACATCCGTGACATTTTGGGCCAAACGAATTTTTTTTCTATCATACTTATGACACTTCTATGACAATAATTATGACAAAACCTAGTATCATCATAGATGTGGTGGGATCCTACTTCGATGACAAAAAATCATGACAGAAAATGGGCTTTTCGTCCTGGGCGGGCCGGAAATGCTGCTGCATGACATTCTTTGGGCCGTCCATGACGGAAAAAACCGTGGTAGAAGCGAGGGCGAGGAAAATATCGGGGAATTCCCGGTTAGGGTGGGTGGTCGGGGGCCGAGCAATGCGCGTTTCTCTCATACCGTACGCGCGTGGGTGCGAGGCATTGGGCTCTAACTGAACCCGAGCGAGGTGTCGCCTAACTGAACCCGAGCGATTGCACTATAGGCTACACGTTACTGAACCTGAGCGATCGAGCGATTCCTTCGCTACTGCTGCTAACTGAAGCCGATCAATGCTGCCTCTGGATGAACAGTGAGCGTTGCTGGGGGGTTCGGATGAACAGTGAGCGTTGCTGGGGGGTTTGGATGAACCGTGAGCGTTGCTGGGGGGTTTGGATGAATAGTGAGCATTGCTGGGGGGGTGGATGAACAGTTCCCAGTGGGGGTGGATGAACAGGACCCCGTGATTGCCTCTGGATGAACAGGAACCCGATCGATCGAGCCGGTTGGGGATGGATGAACAGGACCCCGTGGAGGGATAGATGAATAGGACGACCCCATGGAGGGCTGGATGAGCAGTAGCCCGTGGAGGGCTGGATGAACAGTAGCCCATGGAGAGGGCTGGTTGAACAGTAGCCGGTGGAGTAGCGCGCGGTGGAGGCTGGATGAACAGTGATAGGTGGAGGCTAGAGGGGGTCTGAGGGAGTCCTGGACTAGGGGGTGTCCGGACAGCCGGACTATCATTATCCGCCGGACTCCAAGACTACGAAGATACAAGATTGAAGACTCCGTCCCGTGTCCGGATGGGACTTTCCTTGGCGTGGAGGGCAAGCTTGGAAATACGGATATGTAGATCTCCTACCATTATAACCGACTCTATGTAACCCTAGCCTCCTCCGGTGTCTATATAAACCAGAGGGCTTTAGTCCGTAGGGCAACATACATTACAACAATCATACCATAGGCTAGCTTTTAGGGTTTAGCCTCCTTGATCTCGTGGTAGATCCACTCTTGTACTACCCATATCATCAATATTAATTAAGCAGGACGTAGGGTTTTACCTCCATCAAGAGGGCCCGAACCTGGGTAAAAACATCGTGTCCCTTGTCTCTTGTTACCATCCGCCTAGACGCACAGTTCGGGACCCCCTACCCGAGATCCGCCGGTTTTGACACCGACATTGGTGCTTTCATTGAGAGTTCCTCTGTGTCGTCACCGATAGGCTTGATGGCATCTTCAACCAGCAACGCTGTCCAGGGTGAGACTTTTCTCCCCGGACAGATCTTCGTATTCGACGGCTTCGCACTGTGGGCCAATTCACTTGACCATCTGGAGCAGATCGAAAGCTACGCCCCTGGCCGTCAGGTCAGATGTGGAAGCTTAAACTTCACGGCCGATGTCCGCGGAGACTTGATCTTCGACGGACTCGAGCCACAGCCAAGCGCTCCACACTGTGACGACGGGCATGATCTAGCTCTGCCACCGAACAGTGCCTTGGTGGCCGCACACGGATCCGCTTCGGCCATTAGCCCGGAGCCGATCGCCCAGATTGAGGGCTGGTGGATAGACGCCGCCCTGTAGGCTTCAACATCCACGGCGATGGAGCCGAACACTAATCTTGTCCCCTGCGAAACTCGTGATTCCGAGGCGCCGGACTACTTGCCGGACTCCGAACCTCCCGCGCCCCTACCAATCGATCCGGATTGGGCGCCGGTTATGGAATTCACCGCCGCAGACATCTTCCAATACTCGCCTTTTGGCGATACCTTGAACTCAGTAAAGCACCTCTCGTTATCAGGAGAGTCCTGGCCGGACTACGGCCAGGATGGTTGGGGTACGAACGACGAAGAAATTCAGAGCCCACCCACCACCCACTTTGTAGCCACTGTCGACGATCTAACCGACATGCTAGACTACGGCTCCGAAGACATCGACGCTATGGACGACGATGCCGGAGACGAACAAAAAACAGAGCTTATACAGCACGACAGGACCACCTCGTCGCATGACATATATATGGTGGAAACCCCAAAGGAGAGCGATAACGAGGACCAACGGGCAGCGGCAGAAGATGACCCCACCGATAAACGACCAAAACGGCAGCGCAGACGCCGCCCTAAGTCTCGCCTCGACGACAACAACACTCCCAAGGAGCCCACAATACGGCAGGGCTCACAAGCGGATGACGAACATGCAGATAAGCAACCATCCGAACATGACGAGTCAGATAATCAGTCCAGGCCCGGCAAAAACAACAGCCCGGACGAACTCATGCCGGACATGCCGCCGGAGAGCAAGAACCTTCGGAAAAGACTCGTCAGTACTGCAAGAAGCCTGAAGAAGGAAAAACGGAGGCTCAATACAGCGGAAGACACACTCAGAATGAGATGGAGCAAAGTGCTCAAAACCGCAGATACATACGGCAATGGCCACCAATCAAAGAGCTACCCGAAGCGCAAGCTGCTACCAGAATTTGACGAGGAGGCCATAGAGCCTCCACCGTCTAAAAATAAAGGGGCTGCCTGGTTGGATAGACGGCCAGATGATAGGCCAAATACGGACAGCGGCGCCACACATAAACCAACCATCGAATTTGGAAGGATAGATGGCCCAGCCAGGTCCATCTATGGGCCAAAGGAGAAGGCCCCAAGAAGCAAGGCAACACGTCAAGTGCCCGAGGATAGCGGCACACACAAATACAGGGGCGCCGCACACCCACTATGTTTCACCGACGAGGTGTTGGACCATGAATTCCCAGCAGGATTTAAACCCATAAACATAGAGGCCTACGATGGAACAACAGACCCTGGAGTCTGGATAGAAGATTATATACTGCACATACACATGGCCAGAGGAGACGATCTCCATGCCATAAAATACCTACCCCTCAAGCTCAAAGGGCCAGCCCGTCATTGGCTTAAAAGCCTCCTAGAAAACACTGTTGGAAGTTGGGAAGAGCTTGAGGATGCGTTTAGAGCAAATTTTCAAGGGACTTACGTCCGCCCTCCGGATGCAGATGATCTAAGTCATATAACTCAACAGCCCGGAGAGTCAGTGCGGAAATTCTGGAACAGGTTCCTTACCAAAAAGAACCAAATAGTCGACTGTCCGGATGCCGAAGCCTTAGCAGCTTTTAAGCATAACGTCCGATATGAATGGCTTGCCAGGCACCTCGGTCAAGAGAAACCGAGGACAATGTCCGCACTAACAAGCCTCATGACCCGCTTCTGTGCGGGAGAAGATAGCTGGCTAGCAAGATGCAGCACCAGCGACCCAAGTACATCCGAGATAAGAGATGGAAACGGAAAATCACGGCGCAGAAAAGAGCAGCGCCGGAATAAAGAGAAAAGCCTAAAGAGCACGGCAGTCAACGCCGGATTCAAAAGCTCGTGGCCCAACAACAAAACACAGCCTCTCAAGGATGACAGTGACGAATTGTCCAACTTAAACAAGATTTTGGGTCGGATATGTCAAATCCACAGTACCCCCGGAAGGTCTGCAAATTACACCCACAGGGATTGTTGGGTTTTTAAATAGTCCGGCCGACTAAATGCCGAACACAAGGGGCTCGACGCGTCAAGCGAAGAAGATAAACCCCACCAGCAGAGCACCAGAAAACAAAAGACTTTCCCACAAGAGGTCAAAACAGTAAACTCACTTAATGTGATAATACGGAAAAACAATGCGGCACTTCCTAAAAAGAGCTTCGCATGGTCCAAACCAGCAAACCATAGAGATTGGATATCAAAGCCAATCACTTTCGACCACCTGGACTACTCCAGAAGCATTCGAAACGTGGGACGGACTCCCCTGATATTGAATCCCATAATAGACGGATTACAATTTACTAATGTCCTAATGGACGGAGGCAGCGACTTAAACCTGCTATATTCACACACAATCCGTAGGATGGGGACAGACCCTACCAAAATCCGACACAGCCGCACTTCCTTCAAAGGAGTGACACCAGGCCCTTACGCCAAGTGTACAGGCTCTATATTACTAGAAGTCGTGTTCGGATCGCCGAACAATTTTCGGCGCGAAAAATTAATTTTTCACATCGTCCCATTTGAAAGTGAATATCAAGCACTCTTGGGACGAAAGGCTTTTGTCCGCTTCAACGCCATACCGCATTACGCATCTCTTACACTCAAGATGCCCGGTCCGTGTGGCGTCATTTCAGTGCGAGGGTCACTTAAAGACCCCGGACTCGGATAGACGAATCCGGCCTCAGCAGGCTAGGGGCTCCCTAGCCGCATACCTCTTCACAGGGGGCTGCGCGCACAAACAACCGCGGGTTCATACAAACCCCGCTTTAATTATTTATATTTCTTCTTTTACACATATTTTTCGCACGATTTATTTTCAAACTAAACATTCCCCTCTTTTTACAGATGAACACCGTGCATACCCGTCCAGAATAAACGGCACAACGGAGACACAGGCGCAGACGTGCAGTAAGGACCCATTGTGAGGATTCTTTTCAGATTAAGACCCTGCGTAAACCTTTTTTACTGTCTCTTGTTGTTATTCTCCCTTGGTTTCTTCCTATAGCCAAAGCGGAGCCTGACGTTTTGGCATCGGCTGCGTCAGAAGACCATGCCCGTACCTGGACACTAGGGGCTTAGGGCATCTCTGCCCATTATTATAAAGACCGAACACCTTAGGGAGTGTTCGGCGTCTCGAGTTAGGCATTATATGCATCAGCTCCGAATCATGTCTTTGGTCAAATGTTGGGTTTGCCCGGCTCCTGTGTTTTGCTGCCTTACGTTCCGTATCACCGGCTAACGCGGCACCAGGAGAACTACTGCGATTGTGCCCCAGTTTGGCTGGGCGAGCACCTCAGTAGAGAAAGCCGAAAACTGACTGTCATGATACAGCGAGAGACTGGTCAACCACTCGATCGACTACCGGAATGTTTAGAATTCCCCGCTTTGACGAAGGACCGTTTCCCGGTCAGGCACATACGCACCCCGAATTCGGAGATGTACGGTGCCACCAGGGGCTATATCGTAGCCCCACCCTCAAGCTCCACTGGCTAAGTGAAAGTGATAAAGCATTATAGTCCGGATTGCCTCGTTCGCTACGCTACCACCTCCTTAAATAGGATCGAGACGCCGGATTAAGTGTGGAAACGCGCTATTTTTGCAAACACCCCCGCACCCTGTGCGTGGGGGCTAAAGCCGAAGACTGCAATCTTTCTAGTTATACAAATGTATACGTAAACGGCCGCACAGGAGAAGTTTTACTACTTGGGACGCACAAGTATAAAAATCAGTTATAACATAATCATCGTTTTACAAGCTAATACGTTCATTTGAACGTGACATTTTTCGAGCACTGCGACTCTATTACACGAGCGCCACGCATAACTTCCCCAAAATAGTGCTCGGCGGGGAGCCGGTTTTCATCCGAATCCTGGGCGGCAACAGCGGTGGCATCCATCTCCGGACAGTGCGCCTTCATACGGGCAAGAGCCATTCGCGCGCCCTCGATGCAGGCCGACCGCTTCATCTCCTTTATATGCGGCACCGCTCCAAGGAATTGCTGCAGTAATCCGAAGTAGCTCGTCGCCTTGGGCCTCTCTGGCCAGACATGAGCCACGATGTCAGTTATGGCAAGTCCGGACAATCTATTCAGTTCGGCCCATTCGGCCAACCGGTCTGTCAACGAAAGTGAGCGGCCCGGACTATGGAATTGAGACTAGTATAGCTCTTCCATCTTGTGATCCTCCTGGCTCCGGAAGTGCTCAACGGCATCAGCCGCACTTGCAGCTAAGTCCATATACGGATCCTCCAGACTCCACACCCGCTCAAATTGAGCATATTTTTCATCCATAAACCGGCGACGCAGCAGAAAAGGCTTGCCAGCCACGATATCTCCGGCTTGGCGCAGTTCCTCCCTCATAGCCCGCATTGCAGAGCGGGCATCCTTGGCTTCGGCGGTGGCCTTCTTCAGGTCTTCCTGCTCCGATAAGCGCTCCTTTTCAAGAGCCTCATTGCGGTCGGCAGCATCCTTTACTTTCATGGCCAATTCGGCCACCTCCGCCCTGCTTAGGCAGTGCGCAGCCCTTTCGGCTTTCAACTCCTCGGCCGCCCTCGAGGCAGCCGCGTCACTCCTTCGGGCTTGCTCCTTAGCTCGAGCAAGTTGAGCCCGAAGGCTCTCCACAGCAGCAGCACCGTCTGTACAACAGCATATAATCTATCAGAGGAGGGCTTCGACCCCCTTAAATAAAGCGACTGCGGAGAACTCATTTACCTTGCGACTCGTCAAGTCGCCGGTTGACAAGTGCAATGTTCGCATCCGCCATGTCAAGTTGCCGACTCAACTCGGCAAACTCACTAGTCCGGCTAGCCCTCGGACTATCTGCCACCTGCATAGGAACGGCGGCATTCATTAGTTGCGATTTCGATCCTCGGCACGCTGTCGTTCCTGACAACCTACCGAGTCCCAGGGGCTACTATCTATACAGGGCGCATTTTTATATGCAAAACTATTAAAAGACAAATGGGTGCGTCATTCTCGCATACCTCAAATCCCGCCAACAAACTCATGGCGGCATTGCACAATCCGCTCTCGGCGGACGAAATCCTTCCAATCACCATACGCATCAACGCACGGTGATCTTCTGAAATGGACACCCTCTCAAGCAGATTCTTTAGTTCTCCCGGCCGGATACTAATGGGTGCCGAACTCTCTGGCCCCTCCGGACTCGGGGATACCCTCCGTGACGATACTTCAGGCTCGCCCGCCTTATCTGACGGCACTGCAGACGGAGGCGTATCACTCTCCATCATCTCCGGAAGAAGGTCTCCCGAAGACGAGCTCATCTGAGAAGGCTGCAGATCCGAACTGCAATATAAATATTTTGGTCACCCACAGAGGCACAAATGAAGGCATTTCCTTACTAATTAATTCCCTTTTTCATACTCACGGCTCGCTGGAGGGCTGATCCTTTGGCAATGATTGTGCGTCCGGAGAGACGGACTCCCCAGTGAAGATCTCTTCCCGCGCTTAGGGGCTTTGGCCTCCGGATCTTCGGAGGCGGTCCTCTTCTCCCCCTGGAGGGAGGGGCTCTTGATTCCCCACTCTTCAGGCGCCCCTTTGGGCGAAATATTAGCTCCTCTGTTTTCCCCTTCGCCCCCTTCTGTGGGCGCGACCTCCAACATTCTGACCAGCACGGGCTCTAGTGCGGTCTCTGGAAGGGGGGCCGGACACCTTATCAGCCTTGATCGCGCCACCCATTCCTGTGAAGAGTGATGAGTCAGGAGGCGAACTCTAGAAAGGCGTATAAACAGAAAGTCCGGACTCTGAGCTATTTACCTGAGTATCCGGGCGATTGCGGCTTAGGCCCGCGTCCTCGGCTAATTCCGGACATGCCACTTGCGGTCCGAAGAACAACTTGTACATCTCCACGGGTGTCGCACCCATAAAGTGTTGGAGAATCTGAGGTCCCTCCGGGTTGAACTCCCATAGACGGAGAGGACGGCGTTTGCAGGGCAGAAGATGCCTGATCAGCATAACCTGCATCACCACAATCAGGTCGATCTCCCTCGCTTGGAGGTCTCGAATCTGGCCCTGCAGTGAGGGCACGTCTTCGGATGGCTCCCAATTGAGCCCTTGGTTGACCCACGACACCAGCTGGCGTGGAGGTCCCGGGCGGAATAAAGGCGGCGGCTTTTGCCTGCTGCCCTTCAGAGCGGTGATATAGAACCACTCCTGCTGCCATAGTCCGAGTTCCTCTTGGAAGGAACCTTCGGGCCACGGGGCATCAGCCTTTTTGCTTATGGCCGCCCTGCCGCACTCCGCTTGACGCCCCCCGATCATCTTCGGCTCCACCTTGAAGGTCTTCAGCCACAGGCCGAAGTGGGGAGTGACGCGGAGGAAGGCTTCGCAGACGATAATGAATGCGGAGATGTGGAGGATGGACTCCGAAGCCAAGTGGTGAAAGTCCAGCCCATAATAGAACATGAGTCCTCTCACGAAGGGGTCCGTCGGGAAGCCTAAACCCCGACGGAGCTGGGATACGAAGACAACGAACTCATCGGTCTCGGGGGCGGGCACGGCCTGCCCTTGGGCGGGCAACCTGTGCGAAACCTCATAAGCCAGATACTTAGCCTCACGTAACTTCCATATGTCCTCCTCTGTAACGGAGGAGGGCATCCACCGGCCCTGGAGGTCGGAGCCGGACATGGTTAAGGATCCGAAGCGCTCGAATCTGAGGCTCTGGGTGTTGGAACTGGGAGCGAGGAGGAGATTCGATGCGAGATTGAAGAACAAGGGCAGGCCTTGGTCCTCTTATAAAGGGGAAGAAATACCAACAGCCGTCTCCATGACCGTTTGGGATTCACCTTCGATAGAGGAGGCGTGGCGACGGGAACGGTTGGGTTACCCACGCACGTATTGATGAGAATCCCGGAATAAGGGGAACACGATCTCTGCTTCGACAAGACGTGCCAAGGAAACTGCCTCGCTAAACGTGCTGAGGTGGTATAGTAAAAAACGATTCAAACAAAGGCTTGGTAGCGGTGTAATATCACACCGCATAATACGTCAGCAGATTGAACTGAGTGTACATTTTATTCTCTCTACGGTGGAATGTGGAATTTATTTTGCAGAGCCGGACACTATCCTGGTGTTCATGATCTTCTCTGGATTATTCAAGGGAGGAACCCGCCTTGCAATGCCGAACATTATGCGCGCCGGACTTATCGTCATTGAAGCCTGGTTCAGGGGCTACTGAGGGAGTCCTGGACTAGGGGGTGTCCGGACAGCCGGACTATCATTATCCGCCGGACTCCAAGACTACGAAGATACAAGATTGAAGACTCTGTCCCATGTCCGGATGGGACTTTCCTTGGCGTGGAGGGAAAGCTTGGCAATACGGATATGTAGATCTCCTACCATTGTAACCGACTCTGTGTAACCCTAGCCTCCTCCAGTGTCTATATAAACCGGAGTGCTTTAGTCCGTAGGGCAACATACATGACAACAATCATACCGTAGGCTAGCTTTTAGGGTTTAACCTCCTTGATCTCGTGGTAGATCCACTCTTGTACTACCCATATCATCAGTATTAATCAAGCAGGACGTAGGGTTTTACCTCCATCAAGAGGGCCCGAAACTGGGTAAAAACATCGTGTCCCTCGTCTCTTGTTACCATTCGCCTAGACGCACAGTTCGGGACCCCCTACCCGAGATCCGCCGGTTTTGACACCGACAGGGTCGATGGTGGATGAACAGTGGCCTGTGGAGACTGGAGGAGGTCGACGGTGGAGATGAAAAGTATCCCGTGGAGTCTCGTCTTGCGGCACGCCACCCCCCTCCCGATGAACAGGACCCCCGTTTCGATCGTAGCACTCCAACACAAGTCCGTTTCCTCCGTTTTGCGGTACGCCACACCCCTCCCGATCAACAGGACCCCTTCTCGACCATAGGAGGTCCAACACAAGTCCGTTTCCTCCGTTTTGCGGTACGCCAGACCCCTCCCGATGAACAGGGTCGTTTTCTTTGTTGTGCGGTACGCCAGGCCTTGTTTCCATTGGCTGTTCTGTCCAAGACCTCCCGATGAACACGACGACGAATTCCGTTCCGACCCAGCCGGTTGGCTCCCCATGAACACGACAACGACGCAGATTCTCTGTTCTGACCCAGCCATGTACACGAGCCCTGGCTGTACTTATGCGCGAGTAGGCGTTCGAGACCCCGCCCATATGTACGTACGTGGCCGTATTTACTTTCTTGCACCCTGGCCATTGTATGTACGTGTACATGCTACGTGCGCGCCTCTACTACGACACGTGTGCGTCTACATCGACCAGTATGTACGTACACATTCGCGACCAGAATGACAACGCTACGTACACTTCGACCAGGTGGGTTCCGACTATCAGGCACTTCCTTGTGTGCGAAGATGTAGCTGGTGGGTCCCAGCAGTCAGGGGGCGAATCATTTTTTTGCCCAGACGCACTTCCTTGCATGCGAAGATGTAGCTGGTGGGTCCCAGCAGTCAAGGGGGAAACGTTTTTTCACGAAATACGGTGGCCCGTCCGATGGGTCACTGCTGTCAGGTGGAGGAATAATTGTTTTGCGCATAATAAGGAGGCACTTCCTTGCGGCCGTCGTGGACCCAGCTGTCAGCCTCTCCACGTACAGTACTCTTCCGATGGAAGTCGTTCCTTGACCACGTTGACCACGCCACGCCGAGAGCACCAGGGAGGTGGATGATGGCGAGGCCTGGGAAGGGGACGACGCGGAGCCGGGGAAGACGCGGCAGTGAAAGCCCGCGCAAAGAGGAGTACGAGGGTTCACTGGTTCGGCTGCGGTGTGAGGCTGCCGTCACCGCAGGGCCTGGCCAGCGGTGGGAATAGTAGGGGGCGGTGAGGCCTCTGTGGCAGCACAGCCGGCCACGGGAGGCAGGAGCATACGGCACGACCGGCGCTGCTTTGGGCGGCTGGAGCAAGAAGACCAGAGGTTGAAGAAGCACTACGGCCATTGGATGGACATCGTACGGTCACTAGAGTTAGAATCATTCATATTGACTAAGTTGACAAAGCCCTCTGTCGGTGTCAAAACCGGCGGATCTCGGGTAGGGGGTCCCGAACTGTGCATCTAGGCGGATGGTAACAGGAGACAGGGGACACGATGTTTTTACCCAGGTTCGGGCCCTCTTGATGGAGGTAAAACCGTACTCCTGCTTGATTGATATTGATGATATGGGTAGTACAAGAGTAGATCTACCACGAGATCAGAGAGGCTAAACCCTAGAAGCTAGCCTATGGTATGATTGTTGTTCGTTATACGGACTAAAACCCTCCGGTTTATATAGACACCAAAGAGGGTTAGGGTTACACAGAGTCGGTTACAATGGTAGGATATCTACATATCCGTATCACCAAGCTTGCCTTCCACGCCAAGGAAAGTCCCATCCGGAAACGGGACGGAGTCTTCAATCTTGTATCTTCATAGTCCAGGAGTCCGGCCGAAGATGATAGTTCGGCTATCCGGACACCCCCTAGTCCGGGACTCCCTCAGTAGCCTCTTAACCAGGCCTCAATGACGACGAGTCTGGCGCGCATATTGTCTTCGGCATTGCAAGGCGGATTCCTCCTCCAAATACTTCATAGAAGATTTTGAACACAAGGATAGTGTCCGGCCCTGCAAAATAAATTCCACATACCACCGTAGAGAGAATAATATTTACACAAATCCAATCTGCTGATGTATTCCGTGGCGTGTCATCACACCACGGCCAAGCCTTTATTCGAATCGTTTTTACTGTTCCACCTCAGCGCGTTTAGCGAGACGGTTTCCTTGGCACGTCTTGTCGAAGCAGAGATCGTGTCCCCTTATCCCGGGATTCTCATCAATACAGGCGTGGGTAACCCAACCGGGCCATTGATTACGGCGCTTGGGAGACAAGCGAGTTTTACCAGGAGGGCGGGGATGCATAGTTTCATCCGCCCATATAAGGGGATAAGGATCCACCCTTTTACCTACGCCTTCTTCCTCCTTTGCTTATCCATTTCCGCGCCCTCGAGCTCCTGCGCTCAAGTCCGCACATCTTGCCTCAACCTTCCCCAGCCATGTCCGGAGCGGGAGGCAAGTGGATGGCCTCCTCCGTCACGGAGGGGCACATCAAGAGGCTGTGGAAGGCCGGATACTTGTCCATCGACATCGCGCATCGGCTCCCCGACAAGAGGCAGCTCATCCCCACCCCCGGGCCCCATGAGAGGGTGGTGTTTCTCACCCACTTCCTCCGTGGGCTAGGTTTTCCACTTCACCCATTTGTCCGGGGGCTCATGTTCTACTACGGCCTGGACTTCCACGATCTGGCCCCGAATTTCATCCTCAATATCTCGGCGTTCATCATCGTGTGCGAGGCCTTCCTCTGCATCCAGGCCCACTTCAGCTTATGGCTGAAGACCTTCAATGTCAAGCCGAAGGTAGTGGGGGGCTAGCAAGCGGAGTGTGGAGGCGCCATGGTGGGAAAGATGCCCAACATTACATGGATCGAGGGCTCCTTCGTGGAAACCATCAAAGGGTGGCAATCGGGGTAGTTCTACATTACCGAGCCGCGTGACCCTAAATGGGTAGCGGCCCCCGAATTCCGATCTGGCTTCCCTACACGGCTCACTTCTTGGAAAGAGAAGGGCCTATCATGGGGCGATTCAGAATAGCTGACCGGACTCAAATCCTATGTCAAAACCTTGGTGAACAAAAAGCTTAAGCTTGTTAACGTAGTCCAGGTCATGCGCATCCGTCGGATCCTCCTGTGCCAACAATGGGCCTATAATTTGTGGGAGTTTGATCCGGTGCAGCACCAAACCTTGAGCAGGCTCTTTGAAACTATGTATGAAGACGCCTAGAAGGTGCTGTCCAAGGGCGCCGAGGCTCCCTCATCCGCTACCGAAGATCGCGGATTTAGCTCGCAGCGTCAAGCCGGCGAGGTAAGCTATTTTACCCTTTACAGGATACTTGTTTATCATAGTTTGACTCTATGCGGGATCTAAAACTCCCTTTACCTTTGACAGGCCTGGCAAAAGACGTCCGGGCAGGTTAACTGTCCAGCTCCCTTGCCCGAAGACCCAGCGGACGCCCAATTAACGGGGCTGCTGGTTCCGGCGCCTTACGTTGTACCGGAGAAGAAGGCCAAGAAGAAGGCCACGGGAGCCCGAAGGAGTTCCCGGCGCCAGGTGTTGTCGGACTCATTGTCCGACGACTCCGAGGCGAACTCCTCCCGCGAAGGCGAGGAGGAGGAAAAAGAGGACTCTCCCCCAGCAGGGGGAGAGAAGAAAAGGAAGGCCGCCCCAATGGGGGAGGCCGAAGGGTCCAAGAAGGGAAGGACCCTCCCTCCGGACTACTCCACCAACACCGACGACGATGAGGAGGAGTGGCCACCGAGGACTAAGCCCCTGGCGACTTCGTAAGTGTCCGGATACCGGAATAACTCATGGCGTTTCATTTGTCGCATAGAATCTCTTAACGCCGAATTCAACCCTGCTGCCCGCCCAAGGACGGGCTCGACACTTCAACGAGCGGCTCCCTGGCGCCATCGGATGTGGATAGCACTTCACTTCCGGCCGTCTCCTCTCCTCGCGCAGTGGACGACGCCGAGGTGGGGTCCCAAAAGGGGCCCAGCCAGGAGGAGGAGGTTCCGGAGGTGCTGCAAGGCAACCTCCCAGAATTCGGGCACAAGGGGGATCAAACCCCGAAGGGTTCTAAATTCGGCCCTAGGCAGGACTCCGCACTGGAAGCTTTAGTGGCTCTGGAGTCCGGTAGGCGACCCCTTTGTAAGAAGGGCGAGACCGCGGCACCGGTGACCTCCGTCCAACTGGAGGCACCGGATAATTTGCTGGAGGCGCTTAATGGCGCCTCCATCGACGAGGAGCACCGCACTGTTATGAGTGTGGTGATCCAGAAAGTTCAGTCCGCCAAGAGCGGACTGAATGAAGCCTGTACCAGCCTTCTAATAGGCTTTGAGGTATGTATTTTAAGATATGTAAAAATATTGCTGCATAGACAGTAGCCCCTGATGCTCAGTTTGGTGTTCAGAAAGAAAAGCCGAATTGAGGATCTAAAAAGATGTACGCAGGAGTCTAACATAAGTATGTCAATATGGGAATGCAGGCTGTGTTGCTGAGCTCTGACGCACTGACTGCGGAGGTCAATGCATTGAAGCAGAGCCTCGAGCGGTCCAAGAACGAGCTCGGCCTTGCCAAGAAGCAGCTCGAGGTCAAGGAAGGTAAGTAGTACCTTATGGGAGTATATATATATAATGTGGTTGCAAAAAATAACAGGAATAACGTGAAAATTGCAGGGGCCACGAACGAGGTGGCGACCCTGAAGGAAGCGGTGTCTAGGGCCGAAAGCGATGCGGCCGCGGAATGCACCGAGCGAAAGAAGAAGGAGGCGCGGGTGGCGGACGTGCAGCAAGACCTCCAGGCTCTCGTGGAAAAACACGAGAGTTTCGAGCATGACTCAAAGACTCGAGAGTCCGAGCTCGCCTCGGCTCTTGAGAGCGCAAAAGCCGATAAGGCCGAAGCCCAAAAAGCCCTCCAGGAAATTGAGGCAATAAAGAAGATAGCGGCGGGTAAGGCATTCTTCATGCAAAGCAAGCACATGAAAGTGAATTACATATTACTTACCCGAATCCGGAGCTCTCCAGGAGCATTCGTAGATCTGCCCCGCAGTTTGTCCGACGCCGCCGCATTCTACCGAGCCGAGGAAGGGAGCTTGACGGAGAAGGTGTTCTGGTCTCAGTATGCTGAGTCCGGACACCCGGTGCCCCTGAGCGACCAGCTGAAGCAGCTAGTTGAGCTCCATAAGGCGGCCGAACAGGCCATGAAGGGCCTCATTGTTCGGCTATGGCCTGGGGGAAGCATGCCTGGGAGCTACTTCGGGATGGTGAGGCGGCTGGTGGACGCCTGTCCAAGGATTGAAGTCGTCAAGCGCTCCTTCTGCATCGAAGGTGCCTGTAGGGCCCTTGCCTGTGCTAAAGTGCACCGGGGCAAGATGGATGCTGAGAAGCTTGTGACGGATGCTCCACCGCTGGGCAGGGAGTATCCCGAGCCCGAGATGTATTATGAGAACGTCCTGAAGGGTGCCCGCCTTATAGTGGGTGAATGCTCCAAAGATGTAATTTTTGAGTAAACTTGCATTTGTTATCCTGTACGCTTGAAAACTTGTTCATATGCGCTAAGCAACACTTGTGAATTTAAAATATTACCTTCTGTGCGGCCGTTTGTTAAATTTGAGAGATGGCGAGTCGTCGGCTTCTGCCCCCATGCCACGAGTGCTGGGGTGTTCGGGATAAACTTGAGCGCTCTTTTTCCCATTCTTGGGTCCTTCGAGGGAGGTGCTCAACACAATGAACAAGGCAACCGGACTATAATGCTTGAACACTCTCACTTAGCCATAGAATTCTATAATTCTAAATTTCGGCGAAGCCCCTAGTATTCGGAAGACCGAGTTCGGGGCGCTATCCATGCCTGGGCCGGACAAAGCCGACTCCTCGCTCTAAGCGGCATAAGTCTTTTGGGACTCGAAGAAACCTCTCGAACAGCGACCAGCTCTTGCCCTATCATGATGGTCAGTTTTAGCTTTCTCCACTGAGGTGCTTAACCCAGCTCAACCGGGGCACAATCGCAGTGGTTCTCCCAGCACTACCTTAGCCGATATAACGGAACGTAAGGTACCAAAACATGGGAGCCGGGCAAACCCAACTACTGACCCAAGACATGATTCGGAGCCGATGCATATAATGCTATAAGTTCGGGGTGCCGCACTTGTGGAAGTGTTCGGACTTATCACACCATATTTTGGGGTACTTAAGCCCCTGGTGTATTTGGCCGTACCAAAGCGTACGGGTGCAACATGTCATAAGTGAACATATATAGATAGAAAGAGGAATGCAATAATAAGCAAAAAAGCTATGCATTGTTTATTCAAAAGAGTTGCGGTAAAAGCAGAACGATACAAATAGTGCGATAAGCAAGGGATGGGACTATTTGACATGTCTCCCTCCAGGAGCGAGCTGCGTGATGATATGTAAAACAAGTATACTGCTCGTTATAGATACCACCTGGACACTCGACGTAGCTTTCTACTTCCTTGGCTATTGCATCGTGTGTTCGGCGATTCTACTGCCGGACAGGGCTTCTTGAGAAAGGAGTCCTGAAAGTAAGATAAAAAAGAAAAATGACACAATTGGGAGCTCCTGGTGCGGTTGAGCCACATTCTGGGCCTGCCGTGGTCGTGCCCCTCCCCCTATGCCCATGGTATTTTCATAGCGTAATTGTGTACGCGTAGTACTGATTTCGCAATTTTGCGAGGGCTGGGGTTGGGGCCGCATTGCTACGCGTGCTCGGAACGTGCCAGGCGGTCTTGTTGTAGGTTACTCTGGGCGCGCTTGACGGTGTCCGGCCGTTTAATAGTCGGACTCGAGAATTGCCTTAAGAGGCTGCTTTGTACTTCTTCCGCGAGGGCCGCCGTATGCTACTCCGTTCGGAGAGAGCATTCGGTGTTTTCGTTGACCGTAATGACTCCTCGAGGGCCTGGCATCTTGAGCTTGAGGTATGCGTAGTGCGGCACCGCATTGAACTTTGCGAATGCGGTTCGTCCGAGCAGTGCGTGATAGCCGCTGTGGAACGGGACTATGTCGAAGATTAATTCCTCGCTTCGGAAGTTATCCGGTGATCCGAAGACCACTTCAAGTGTAACTGAGCCTGTACAGTTGGCCTCTACGCCTAGTATGATGCCTTTAAAAGGTCGTCTTTGTGGGTTTAATCCTTGAGGGGTCTATGCCCATCTTGCGCACTCTATCCTGATAAAGCAGGTTCAGGCTGCTGCCGCCGTCCATCAGGACTCTAGTGAGGTGAAATCCGTCAACGATTGGGTCTAGAACCAATGCGGCGAATCCACCATGGCGGATGCTAGTGGGGTGGTCCCTTCGGTCAAAAGTGATCGGGCAGGAGGACCACGGATTGAACTTTGGGGCGACTGGCTCCATCGCATATACGTCCCTTAGTGCACGCTTCCGCTCCCTTTTGGGTATGTGGCTTGCGTATATCATGTTCACCGTCCGCACTTGTGGGGGAAAGCCCTTCTGTCCTCTATTGTTCGGCGAACGGGGCTCCTCCTCCTCATTGCTATGCAGCCCCTTGTCATTGTTTTCGGCAGCTAGCTCGCCTGCCTGCTTGAACACCCAACAATCCCTGGTGGTGTGGTTGGCTGGTTTTTCGGGGGTGCCGTGTATCTGGCATGAGCGATCGAGTATTCGGTCCAAGTTGGACGGGCCCGGAGTATTTCTTTTGAATGGCTTTTCCCGTTGACCGGATTTAGAGCCTCTGAATCCGGCATTGACTGCCGTATCTTCAGCATTATTGCCATTAATGCGGTGCTTGTGCTTGTTGCGACGCGACCTGCCGTTGCTGTCCTTGGTATCCGAATTACTAGGGCTCTTGGTTATGTTGTTACTACGAGCTAGCCAGCTGTCCTCTCCCGCGCAAAAGTGAGTCATGAGTGTTGTGAGGGCCGCCATGGATTTCGGCTTTTCCTGTCCTAGGTGCCGGGCAAGCCACTCGTCGCGGATATTGTGTTTGAAGGCTGCAAGGGCCTCTGCATCCGGACAGTCAATGATTTTATTTTACTTGGTTAGGAATCGTGTCCAGAATTGTCTGGCCGATTCGTCTGGCTGCTGAATTATGTGGCTTAGGTCATCGGCGTCTGGTGGTCGCACATAGGTGCCCTGGAAGTTGTCGAGGAATGCGGCTTCCAGGTCTTCCCAACAACCAATTGACTCTGCTGGCAAGCTGTTAAGCCAATGCCGAGCTGGTACTTTAAGCTTGAGTGGGAGGTATTTGATGGCGTGTAGATCATCACCGCGGGCCATGTGGATATCAAGGAGATAGTCCTCGATCCAGACCGCAGGATCTGTTGTGCCATCGTATGATTCAATGTTTACGTGTTTGAAACCCTCAGGGATTTTATGATCCATTACTTCGTCTGTGAAGCATAGTGGGTGTGTGGCGCCTCTGTATTCGGCTATATCACGACGCAGCTCAAATGAGCTTTGTCTACTGTGTTCGGCCCGGTCGGAATTGCCATATCCGGCGTGACGGTTATCATCACGTATCGTGGGACGCCCACGCGATCCGTAGATCGATCTTGTTTGCCTTGCCTTGTCCTCCAGCATATCCCGTAGGTCTGGCGCATTTTCCCGCGTCTTGGTATTTTTTGGGTGGCGCCAGGGTGCAGCTTGAGTGGAGGGTCGAAAGGCCTCTCTGTCGCGGCCATGAGGTGGCCGGTCGGCCGTATCATGTGCTGGTGATGTAGGTTTAGGTGCTTCCTCCTCTAATCGGGGTAGCAGCCTGCACTTTGGGTAGCTCTTGGGGGGACGTTTGAGTTCATACTCTTCCGCCGCAAGGACTTCAGTCCATCTGTCAGCTAGCAGGTCTTGGTCAGCTCTAAGCTGTTGCTCCTTTTTCTTGAGGCTGCTTGCCGTGGCCATAAGCCTGCGTTTGAAATGCTCTTGTCCGACGGGATCCTCAGGCATGACAAATTCGTCATCGTCGAGGCTTGCCTCATCTTCGGAGGGAGGCATGTAATTATCGTCCTCTACCTCTCTGCCCGCCGCTCTCTCATGAGGGCTGGCTTCTCCATCCTCCCGCACTGAATCCTGCTGGACGGAGTTGTCTTTGGCACTGTCCGGGGTATTATTGTCTCTCGTGCCAGAATCACCGTTTTTGCTGTGGCGGGATTTAGAGCGGCGCCGCTGACGCCGACGCTTGGGTTGTTTCTTGGAGGGGTCATCCTCCGTTGTTCCATCGCCATTCCCATCTTTTGGGATGTCCACCATATAAATATCTTATGACGAGGTGGCCTTCCAGTGCCTTGTAGTTGCTGGTTCTTGGTCGTCTCCTGCATCGTCGTCCATACCGTCGATGTCTTCAGAGTCAAAGTCGAGCATGTCGGTTAAATCATCGACAGTGGCTATGAAGTGGGTGGTGGGTGGGTTTTGAATTTCTTCGTCGTCCGCATCCCAACCTTCCTGACCATAGTCCGGCTAGGGCTCTCCTGATAAAGAGAGAGAATTTAGTGAATTCAGGATGTCTCCAAAGGGCGAGTGCTGAAAGATGTCCGCGGCGGTAAACTCCATAACTGGCGCCCAATAGGATTCGATTGGCAGGGGCGCGGGGGGTTTGGAGTCCGGAGAGGAGTCCGGCACCTTGGAGTCACGAGCTTCGCAAAGGACAGGGTTGGTGTTCGGCTCAATCGCCGTAGAGATAGCAGCCCCGAGGCAGTGTCCAGCCACCCTTCCTCGATCGGCGCAGTCGGCTCCGAGCTAAGGGTCGGAAAGGACACTGGTGCGGCCTCCAGGGCACTGTCCGGCGGCAGAGCTAGATCATGCCCTTCGTGACAGTGCGGCACGCTTGTCTATGGCTCGAACCCGTCGAAGATCAAGTCTCCGCGGACGTCGGGCGTGTAGTTCAAACTTCCAAATCTAACCTGATGGCCAGGGGCGTAGCTTTCTATCTGCTCCAGATGGCCAAGCAAATTGGCCCGCGGTGCAAAGCCGCCGAATACGAAGATCTGTCTAGGGAGAAAAGTCTCACCCTGGACCGCATCATTGTTGATGATCGGAGGAGCCATCGGGCCTAAAGATGACGACACAGAGGAACTCCCAATGAAAGCACCAATGTCGGTGTCAAAACCGGCAGATCTCGGGTAGGGGGTCCCGAACTGTGCGTCTAGGCGGATGGTAACAGGAGACAGGGGACACGATGTTTTTACCTAGGTTCGGGCCCTCTTGATGGAGGTAAAACCCTACTCCTGCTTGATTGATATTGATGATATGGGTAGTACAAGAGTAGATCTACCACGAGATCAGAGAGGCTAAACCCTAGAAGCTAGCCTATGGTATGATTGTTGTTCGTCCTACGGACTAAAACCCTCCGGTTTATATAGACACCGAAGAGGGTTAGGGTTACACAGAGTCGGTTACAATGGTAGGAGATCTACATATCCGTATCGCCAAGCTTGCCTTCCACGCCAAGGAAAGTCTCATCCGGACACGGGACGGAGTCTTCAATCTTGTATCTTCATAGTCCAGGAGTCCGGCCGAAGATAATAGTTCAGCTACCCGGACACCCCCAAGTCCGGGACTCCCTCACCCTCTGTCCTCGTCAACTTAGTAGGCCCACAAGTCAGCCTCCCACCAAGGAGGGTCCCAGCTAGCAGGGGGAGTATTCATTTTCTTTGTGCGTAATAAGGAGGCACTTCCGGTTGGTCCGAGCTGACAGAGGGGGAACATTTTTTTCGCAAAATGTGGTGGCCCATCCGGTGGATCCCAGCAGTCAGGGGGGAAACGTTTTTTTCGTGAAATACGGTGGCCCGTCTGATGGGTCCCTTCTGTCAGGTGGAGGAATAATTATTGTGTGCGTAATAAGGAGGCACTTCCTTGCGGCTGTCGTGGACCCAGCTGTCAGCCTCTCCATGTATAGTACTCTTTCGATGGAAGTCGATTGTTGACCACATTAACCACGCTGCACCGAGAGCTCCACGGCGGTGGACGACAGCGAGGCCTAGGAGGGGGACGACGCGGAGCCAGGGAAGACGGGGCAGTGGATGCCCACATGGAGAGGAGTACGAGGGTTCACTGGTTCAGCTCCGGTGTGAGGCTGCCATCGCCGCAGAATAAGAGGGGGTGTGGGTGAGTGGAGGGATGGCCTGGCTAGCGGTGGGAGTAGTAGGGGGCGCTGAGGCCTCCGCGGCAGCACAGCTGGCCACAGGAGGCAGGAGTAGGCGGTACGACCGGCGCTGCTTTGGGCGGCTGGAGCAAGAAGACCAGATGTTGAAGAAGCACTACGACCGTTGGATAGACATTGTACGGTCACTACAGCTAGAATTGTTTATATTGACTAAGTTGACAAAGCCCTTGGTACGCGTCAACTTAGTAGGCCCACAGGTCAGCCTCTGAAATGGTGCGCCCCAGATGTCAGGGGGAGGAATCATTTTTTGGGCGGACGAAGCTAGAATATTCGAGATTGAAGAAGAAGCACGACATCCGTTGGATAGACATCCAACGGTCACTGCTGCTAGAACTGTGTGTTGACTATAATAAGTTGACACAGCCTTGCATAAGCGTCAACTTTTTTTAGGGGACGCGTCAACTTAGTAGGCCCACAAGTGTGTGGTAGAGAACTTATAGCCCATTTGCGATCTGTAAGAATGTACAACCCATTTTTTAATTCTAATGGAATTTACTACTACCCATTTACAGTTTGTTAAAAGTACAACCCATTTTCTAGCTAGGACAATGATTAATAATTTCAACCAACCATTCAAGACAGAATTCAATAAGGTTTCCCACATTTTGATGGGATCCGAAATATTTTTATCCCGAAATATCTAGTCAGATTAAATATAAATTTGTATTACATAAAAATCCAACGAAACATTGCGCGCGCAACAATTAAAAATTAAGATTTTCAAAATCCATAAATAATATTTTATAAACTAATTTCATGTTTGGTGCATTTTTTATAGTTACTGCCCAGTTTTTATAATTACATCCCATTTATTATTTTTAAAGCCCATTTTCCTGTTAAGCCTAATGCAACCCTCCTAGGAAAGATTTGCAGCCCAGCGGGGCGGAGAATAACAAGTTGACCTTGCCTGGGTATTCCTCAAAAAACGTATAGCTGGGCTAGCCATTTTCATCTTGAAAAAAAATAATATTTGGGCTGGATATTTGGCCTGGGCTAGACGGGCCACAGCCCTCCCAGTTAATACCCTACTCTCCTCTGAACAACAGTGAAAACATCGCCAAGAAAAACTCTGCAGTGCTCACGCCTCAAAAACACAAATACTGCTCAAGCTACTTGCTCCCAGCTGTCGGCCGCACCTTGTGCAATTATCTCATTTATATTGACTACATAGGTTGACAATGGTGTGGGACCATGATGTCAGGAAACCAGGAGGTAGCAAAAAAATATAGTTGTACATAATAAGGAGGCACTTGCGTACGTACGGCTATGGCCCTAGTGGGTCCCTACTGTCATCCGGTCAAAATAAAGTCATCTCCTGAATCCTCATGTTCGTTGACCATGTTAACAGTGCTCGGCGCCACGGCGAGCGCAACAACTCAAAGGACGACGGAGAGGGCCTTCGCGGGCCCGACGGATGGTCTGATACATCGCCCGCTGCTCAAATAGGAAACCATGATCATCGGACACCTATGAGCACCTTCGAGAGACTGAGATGACATGAAACGGTAAGGCCACGCTTGGGATCTCTAGTTTATTTCACAACTGTATTAAGATACAAGTGTAATTTACTCGTCACTAGAAACAACGCGTAAAATACATGTGTAATGAAAACTGAGGGACCGAGGTCTGTAAGTAAAACCGGCGGGTTACGCGTGTAATTTGAGAGACCAGTGTATATTTTACTAGTCGAAATTGACCAACCAAGCGCTTCGCCCGGGACCATCTGCTTTTATTTACAAGCATCAGTTTTACAAGCGGTTTTGGTTGGAAAACAATGATCCAATCACGGCCTAAGATGATGAGTTGGTCGGAAGATCATATGGTTTCACATCTAACCTACCCGACTTGTCGTATAGGCTATGAATGAAACATAAGACGATGAACTTCTTAAGCACGGAAACAACGGAAGAGGATGATCTTCTTAACAAGCAAATCACTGGCATTAGATCGACATGCAAAACAATACGAAGCATTATTCTTAGGAGGCAGGGTGAACAGCTCGTGATGCCGCATGCCACAACATTCCAAGCTTAACTTTGCAATCAAACACAAGGCCTAGCATTACATAGACAATATTCAGAACAAACTCTTAACACAGGAATATCTCAGCAGAGTAACTATTTACTTCTAAACTGAACACAGGAATAGGAAAAAACGATCGACGCTGCTCACAACAAAGGGTGTCCCAGTCAAAAATATCAAATGCATGTCTTCTGTCTAACATCAATGAGCAAATTTTGACAAGGTTTTCCAATTCCAATATATTAAACTAATGTCTTCTTGCTAACATCAATGATTAAACTTTGACAAGCTTTTCCCATTCAAAATATGTAATGCCTATGATCGTGGAGTCCTGTCATGGCTTCTTGTACTTGTTTGGTAACTTTTTGCCCAGTGCACTCCACGTGTTGTAGAGTTGCCTATGCTCTCTGCAGACTAGTCATGTCACCAGCGTCTACTTATACTCTGTAAAGCTTCTCGGTCATTCCTTTTGCAATGTAGCGCAAATAGTGACTGCTTCTTTCTGCAAAGTGGAACGACCAACTGGACCCAGTAATGCAGCAGTTTGCCTTGGACACATTGGCTCCTTTTCTGCAGTTCAACTAAAATCACAGTCGGAATAAAACGGAGCTTTAATTTTGATATACCTATAAGCAACAATAGGTATAAGGGAAACAATTACTGAGAAATAATGGTTGATGACTTGTACCCCCAGAAGAAAAGCATCTACTGATCTACCTTATCTCAATGGGAAACAAAAGCAGGAGAGTAGCAATTCTCCATCAGTGTGATTCATTCATATTGACTGAGACATTATCTTAACAATGCCTTGTTTCAACATGTATAAAGAACGACAAAGCAGAAAATAAGCATTCCTAAAACAATGCGACTGATTCATTTTAACAGAGACATTATCTTAACAATACCTTGGTTAAACATGTAGAAAGAACTACAAAGCAGGATAGTACCATTCCTAAAACAATGAGACTGATTCATTTTAACAGAGGCAAAAAAGGAATCACTTACAGGACAACAAAGGAGGATGAAACATGCGACCACAAAAATGGTAATCCCGTCAATCCCTAACAAGTGTTGAAGTTTTGAACTAAGATTCAGTAGTTAATTAATTCTGAGAGTGGCATTGCTTAATTTTACCAGAGGCATTAGATTAACAAAAAGCATAAACAGTTCCAGGGGAGAGTGGGCGCAACAACAACATGTGCTTCCATCCACTTATAAAGGGGGTGATTTAGAGTTTTGTTGTAACAAAGAAACAAGCATCATGTCTGGGTTGGAACAATTTTTGCTCACTTAATGGTAAAAGACAACAGTTCAATAGCTTCAAATCAACATTTATCCAAAATAGTACCAATACAAGTAGCACAACATCTCAAAGTACACTGCAGCATGATGTGGATGAAAGTCAGTACTGACCTTTCTTGACCAAGATTTGAAACAGCTCGCGAGGAAGACTGGAAACATGTCCCAACACATCTATGAAATCTCGATCTCCTTTTGTGCAGTTCCACCAAAATTAAGCAAAGTCACCGGTGTGACATTCAAGTTGAACTACACAAAACACTCTTAAAACAAAAGTGTTTCGCGTAGCAAAGAAAAATGTCGCAATAGCAACAAGTTGAATAGATATCCCTGTTTAAATAGAGGCAAAAAAGGAATCAATTACTGGCTAATAAAGGAGGTTGAAACATGCGGCCACAAAAATAGTATTCCCGCCAATCCCTAACAAGTGTTGCAGTTTTGAAATAAGATTCAACATTTGATTCTGAGAGTGGCATTGATTAATTTTACCAGCGGCATTAGATTAACAAAAAGCATAAACAGTTCCAAGGGAGAGTGGGCGCAACAACAATATGTGCTTCCATCTTCTTATAAAGGGGGTGATGCAGAGTTTGTTGTAACAAAGCAACAAGCATTATGCGTGGGTTGGTCCCATTTTTGTTCACTACTTAATGTGAAAAGACAGCAATACAATAGCTTCAATTTAGCATTTATTTAAAAAAGTACCAATACAAGTAGCACAACATCTCAAAGCACACTGCACAATCATGTGGATGAAGGCCTGTACTGACCTTTCATGAGACGACCAACATAAAATACGAATCTACCGACACGAATAGGAAATCCAATCTCATTTTGTGCAATTGCACTGAAATCAAGCAAAGTGTTTCGCGTAGCGAAGCAATATGTCGCAATAGCAATAAGTTGAATAGATACCCATGTTTTAATAGAGGTAAAAAAGGAAACAATTACTTGCCGATAAAGGAGGATGGAACAATCAGTGACAGAAATAAGCATCTAACTTATCTTGATGGAAAACAAAGTAGGATAGTAGCATTTCTAAAACGGTTGCATTGATTCATATTAACAGAGAAATCTCTTAAAACAACATTCATTAAAAAATGTAATTTACTTTTAACAGTGGCATTGCTTCAATTTTCCGGCGGCATTCTTAGATTAACAACAGCAAAATAGTTGTATGGGACATGCCAGCACCATGTGCGTCCACGGGTATAAATGGGTGATGCAGAGTATGTAGCCAAGCAGCATATCTGCGTTGGTCCCATATTTGTTTGCTTTGAACATTTTTCCTATGTGAGGGCAGCAAATCTAGTCCTGCACAAACTACCCACCCCCCAGTTTCTTTCCCTTTTCAACAAAGAGATCGGTTGCTTAAAGATGTGTGTACTGGGTTACCCCCCTTTTCCCTTTCGACCAACAAAGCGGCTGGATAGCCAGTCTATACTACTTTCCGTCCCTCCTTTCCTCATTGAACCAGGTCGTAGATTCATGCTCCACCCCACCGCACCCTTCTTTCCTCTTTGAACCAAGACCTAGATTCGACTACAGATCGAAAAAGATCCACATGCAGCTAGAGCAATGACGGTTTCAAAGAAACTTATACCTTAGGGTCGTCGGGATGTGGCAAGGCGTGCTGCGGGAGGCCGGATCTGCCCACACTACGTATGTCAGCGATTAAGAAGGGGTCGGTGGCACTCCCGCATAGGCGCTGGGTGAAAGAGAACAGCGCAGCCGGCAGTGGATTGCCTCCCTCGCCGAAGGCGATAGAGTGAACGCTGCACCTCCTCCCCTTACCGGTGCGACAGGATCCGGACGCATCCTTTACCAGCTTTGAGGGGGAGAGAGAGACAAGAGGCCAACACAGTCTTGTTTAGATCTAGTGAAGAGAGGGTGAGAGACTGTGAATATACCAAACCCTAGCAAAGGAACACCGAGCCTCCAGTGTGTATATATATGTAGTGAGGCGAGAGTGTGGAGAGTGCAAACCCTAGTGAACAAGCACTGAGGCTCCAGCTTATATATATATTGTAGTACGGACTAAGCTCTGGTGCCTTAACTGCACCTGCTTTTGGCTGTATGATAGGTGGGCCAGCCACATTTTGGGCCCACCTGTCATAAACCCAAAGGCAGGTGCACTAAAGTCGATGAAGTTGCGTCCATATAGTACTCATGTATATGACTAATATATAGTACTCTTTATTTAACGTACCAGTGAAGAAAACTACTACTCCCTCTATTCCTAAATATTTGTCTTTCTAGAGATTTCAACAAATGACTACATACGGAGCAAAATGACTGAATCTACACTGTAAAATATGTCTATATACATCCATATGTGGTAGTCCATTTCAAACCACTTGAAAGACAAATATTTAGGAATAGAGGGAGTACTTTCGATGAACTAACGATCCACGCGTCCTGGTCGCACTTCCTGTCCTTCACGTGCGGTACACTACCCTCCCTTAAGTGAACAACCACACATGCGCCAAATTATCGAAAATGTGTGAGAGAGTGTACAAATAAATAATTTTAATTTCAATTATCGGAAAGGTTTAAGAGTATGTACAGTTTTCCCTCTCTAATAATTATGGTTTGTTGTGTTCGGCTTAAACTTGGTCAAACTTTCAAAGTTTGACTTCAGTCAAATCTAATACGTGGAGTAAAAAAAATGGAGGGCTACTACGTCCATCCGTTTTTTTTTGAGGAATTGGAACAGTGGGAGAGGCTCCCAGTGTCTTATATATTAAATATTATAACACAATTACAAGAAGTAGTTACATCATGTACAAGTCTCACCCCAACTCACTTTGTATTGGGGGTAGAATCTGGCTATAGGGTACAATTAATCAGAGGGTAGGGAGTCTAAAAGTAAGAACATAAACTCTTTCTTATTGTCTTTAACCCTATACTGAAGAATACTAAAATCCTCCCTGAATCTGGTCAGCCAAGAGTGGTAGGAGGGGTTTATATACCTGAAAAGTTTGTTGTTTCTTTCTTTCCAAATGCTCCAGGATGCTTGTAAGATGATCTCCATGAACAGAGGCCTGCCCCAATTAAATTTAGCTTGTTCTAGCCAGGACAGGCGAGTGGCTTGACATCTAGGGTCTAATCCAAAGGTTGACCAACAATTTCTACTAAAGGGGCATGTGAGGATCATGTGATCAATGTCTTCTTCTTTTTGGCCACACAGCAGGCAGTTGAGATTAGTACCAATGTTATAGTGCCTTCTCTTCAACATGTTTCTTGTGTTCAATCTATCAGACAACATGAGCCAACCAAAGACCTTGAGTTTGGCAGTGACCTTTGATTTCCATAGCAGTGGTAAGTTTTATGGGCCTTCATATCCCTAAAGCAGGCTAAAAATTCTCTTCCTCTCCAAGGGTAAGTCCAGACATCTTTTGGGTTTTGGCTGTTGTCCAATGTAAT
The DNA here is from genome assembly GCA_963921465.1 of Triticum timopheevii. NCBI lineage: Eukaryota > Viridiplantae > Streptophyta > Magnoliopsida > Poales > Poaceae > Triticum > Triticum timopheevii. The sequence continues at coordinate 342,190,196 of OY997270.1, read as the reverse complement.
TTGTGCCACCAAACTTTGCATATCTTGCACTTCAGGGCTTGTGTGGAGAGTGGTAGAAAGAATGCTTCATCCAGTGAGTTTATGGTCAGGAAATCTTTGACTAATCAGTCTTCACTTCTCACATAAGAAAATGCTCTAGGATCTGTGTCAGATAGTATTTCCTCCAACCATAGGTCTTTCCACATTAGTACGTTGTCTCCATATCTCATTTCAACTTTTAAGATTCCTCTAAAAATGGGAGTTAGCTTGAGAATGTCCCTCCACCAGAATGATCCCCATGGGTCAGAGGCATGTGGGATTTTATGGTATAGTAGGTGGACCATAACAAGTCAACCCAAGGTAGATCATGACGGTTGTAAAACTTGTGTAAGTATTTCAATAGTAGAGCATCACTTTGTATCTTAAGATTTATGATCCCAAGACCCCCACTCTGTTTTGGCCTGCATACTCTGTCCCAAGCAGCTAGGGAGTTGCATTTTTCACCTTGTTCTGTCTTCTTTGTCCAGAGGTACTTCCTTCCTAGTTTATCCAGCAGCTCAAGGATTTTTGGTGGAAATCTCAAAGTGCAAAGTGCAATAATTGTAAGTGAGGTGATGACCGTGTTTATTATGAAAGTTTGGAGCCATAGGACATCAAGGATAGGGTAGATGTGAGCCATCTTTCCATATTACATACAATAGGCATTAGGTCTTGGACCGATGGTTTGGATGTACCAAGTGGTAGTCCGAGGTACGTGAAGGGCATCTTTCCAATTGTACAACCAAATATTTGTGCTATATCTTTACTTAATTCCTCTTCACAATTATAGGTATCAATGTTGATTTATGAAAGTTGATTTTGAGGCCAATTGAAGTGGCATAATTAGTGAGAATGTTCTTCATTGTTTGTGCTTGGTCATGGCACGTAGGCATAATGATTATGGTGTCATCAGCGTATCGAATGACAGGGTAATCAATTTGGTTTTTTCTAGGGAAAGGTAGATGTAGCAATTCATGTCTGAAGGCATCATTAATGGCCTCTTGTAAGAGATTGGCAGCAAGAACAAAAATGAGAGGAGAAAGTGGATCACCCTATCGAACATCACTTTTGCAAATAAATTGTCTGCCCGGAACTCCATTAAGGTGGACAGATGATTTGCCGGTAGAGAATATTGATTTGATCCATAAAAGCCATTTATCATTGAATCCCATGGGTTTCATTATTTCCAACATTGCATCATGTTCAATGGTGTCGAATGCTTTGGCAAAGTCCAACTTAAGGAGCACAATATTATTCTTAGAGGTTTGGCATTGGTGTATATTTTCAAAGGCCCAAGCAAGGCAGTCTTGGATTGCTCTTCCCTTAATGAAACCATATTGATTCCTATGTATGATCTTTAGAATAAGCTTTTGAAGACGATTTGCTAGTAACTTTGTAATTACTTTGAGACAACAGTTAAGGAGTGTAATAGGCCTGAAATCATTTACTGTAGCCGGGGAGGAAATTTTAGGGATCAAAGTGATATACCCTTCATTGATGCTTTCAAGGTTTAAGGTTCCAGCATGAAATTGATCACACAGCTTGTAGAAGTCCTCCTTAATAATGTGCCAGCAGGTCTTAAGAAATATTCCAGTGAAACCATCCGGGCCTGGTGCTCGTTCAGCAGGCATTTCTTTAATGACATCGATTTCCTCTCTGGAGAATGGGTTTGTTAATTGGTCTAGGTCATTCCTTTTTTTGACTATATTTGCTAGGTTAAACTTCATTTGAAATTCTCTTGAGGTTAGTCCACACCATTTTTTAATCAAAGTTAATAACTGGACAAATAAATTTACAGGGGAGCTGGAGACAAAGTTGTGAGAAGGCTTAGAAATCAATACAAAACTTATGCTCTTAGTACCAACGTCGATCCTTCTTCGAGGAAATATTTGGTTCATAGCCAATTGTGTGATAAAATTGCACCAACGTGAAAGACGACTGCGTCTCCAATGCATATCATCTTTGTGGGTAACAAGCAAAGAGCACTGATGGAAGACAACTTGTTTGTCCTTGAAAATCGATCAGCTTCACCAGCCAACGCAACCATGAGGCGCAACCATGAGCATTGATAGGTCATCGTGGTGATGCATCATCCATTTGGCATCAAGTTTTGGTGAGGCACCTATGAAGTTCGACAAATCCTCACTATGGTCTGGTTCTTCTCAGTAATCAAGCTCAAGGAAGGAAGAACCACGTGGCAGAGGACAGTGAGGCAGAACAACAATGGCCATCCAATTTTGTGCAGTTCGACTAAAATTGAGGAATATATGCCTGGGTATGGAGATACGCATCGCTGTTTCCAAAAATATAAAAAAGGGATATAGTGTTGTTACTTTGTTTTACAAGATTAAAAACGACATCTCAATTGTCAATAAGAATTAATGAAAAGTACACCAACAAACAGAAGCATCATGATTATCTTGATGGGAACTAAACCAGGATACCTGAGAAAAAAAAAGCATTTCTTCATTTAACCAGTGATAGTATTAGTAGCAGTAGCAATAGGAGCATATGGACAATGACCGCACAACCACCATGTACTTTTTGTCGAAACAACATGTATACCTCCACCGACGCATAAATTAGGACAACTTTTCGAGTGGCATTTCCTCTATAATAGTAGGCGATGTTGGACCAGTCGACGAACCCTAGCTACTATACATGGGGAGCTGGGGAGTAGTCGCATAGAAGAAAACCCGCATGCAGCGACCTAGGGAGCTGGACCAGTACAAGAAGTTATACCTCAGGTGGGCGAGATGTTGCTTAGGCGGGCGGGCGGGATCTGCCCACACGACGACAGCGAAGAAGGGCGCAGAGGACCTTCGTCTGTGCCAGCGCCGGCTCCGAGAGAATAGTGCACATCGGCTTCCTCCATCGCCGACGGCGACAACGTTAACGCTGCACCTCCTCACCTCCCGCAGCGAACGGGATTCGGCCGGATCTGTGACCATCGCGAGGAGAGAGATAGAGTGGACACTGTGATCTTGTCTTGATATGGAGAGGGTGAGAGAGCAAGACGCGAGAAACTCTATCAAACAAGAGGCTATTATGGAGTAAAAAAATCTCTCCATAGCAGTGGTTTTAAATAGAATACGCACGTTCTCGGAAAAAAGAAACGAAAACCGGCGGACAATTTTTAACGTATCAAGAAAGAAAAGTCGATCAAAAACATGCCCCCGCTTCCAGGTCGCAAGAGTCATCGCACACACACACATAGACATAGACATGCATATCCGTGTTTACGTAAAATTCCATTTCCATCTCCATCTCCAATCATATTTGTCCAACAGGCACATTATTTACGTTGTTAATTATATGCGCAGCAATATAACAAACAACATCTCTTGTTTGCGGGCGCCCGGACCGCTGCCACGGACGCTTCTGACCAATCCGAACCCTCTTCATCACCCACGCGCGCTTCCCGCTCGAAACAGTCAGTGCCGCATTCATGCTTGGCCAGAGTGGACGCAACCTCTCACTGGTGCCAGCATTGAAGCGGCGCGCCGGCTGAGAGAGCGTCACCCGCACTGCTTCCTGGTGCACGCGACTGCTCCGCGTTCAAAGGTCGCAATAGCCAGCCACAACATGCATGTAAAAAGTTCTTGTGAGTCCGTGCTACAGCTAGCTGTCCTCCCCCAACTCATCAATCTCTTCCCGTAGTGCTAGTACTCCATGGCGTGATCCATCGACAAGCAGGCAGGAAAGTTATCGTATACTCGGTTTGTGGTGAGTGGCATGCCCAGCGACCGTGTGGGGTCGAGCTGTGGAGGAGGGTGAGACACGAACGCGACAGACGTGATTTAAACGTTGGTTTTGCTCCATGGCGCGATCCAACGAAACAAAACATTAGTTTCTCTCCGTTTCCATTTTTTCTCCGGAAAAACGAAAACTTGCCACTCCATTTTCATTCCTACTCCAAGGTTGCCCCGTTACAACATTCCATCAAATACAAAGGAAAACTAACACGCATGCTGATGCATCTCAATGATTCACAGATCATAGCCAATATTTACTTCACAACTAAAGACAAAAGTTGTGAGAGTGTGTACAAAAGAAAAACTACTGATGGGGTCACTACAACTTAAACCCTAAACCCTAAACAAGATTTAATTTCTTGGCCAGGTAGAACCTATCGAAGGAAAGACAGCTGGCACCCTCGGATCATACGATGCTTTTGTGCAGTTCCACTAAAATTGAGCTAAGCATCCCTGATGGCAAAGATATTGAAGAAGTGTGATTAGAATAATAGTACTAGTACTAGTTCATGAGACATAAACTCATCACAAGTAGAAGCCAGTAGAAGGAGAGAAAGATCGACATGGAGATGGAGCTACGTGGGGAGCTACGGCAGTGGAGCAAGCCCATACCGTGGTGATCCCCGATTGGGATGCACTGACTGTGGGTTTTCTCCCTCGCCAAAGTCGGCCGCGCCTACGCAGAACATTGTTCCCTTCCCCCAGCTGCGGGATCAGGCCGGATATGTGACCAGCGGTGTGGCCACCATCGTTCTATGCTTGTGAAGAGAGCAACCCAAGCAAGTAGGCTTGTAGCTTAGGCTCCTGCTAGTGTATATATAGTGGTTTTCTTTTTCTCTCCATATCAACCATTTTATATTGCGTACATGTCATTAAAGAATGAAATGATGGTTGCTTCTTCCGACTAACTTACTGTGTGATTTGACTGCTCCTTAGTGGCCCCTACACGTACTCCTCCTATGTGTATGCAACAGTCACACGTAAACATGGACGCAAAAACGCGCACGACGCCCTAATGCATGCTTGTCCTAGCACACGATGGAACACACACGGTCACACTCAAGTGCTCAACCTACACGTGCATGCACACACATACTCAGCCAGGGTGAGCTAGTGATAGTATAAACACCGGAAAATGTATATATTGAGCGCAGTGTGCGTATTATGAAGTCCACTGACTGTATTTTTATAAATATACAGTGACAGACAGTGTCTTTACTCGTTTGAAATTAAGCCATATTAACCGGAGAGGAGGCAGTATGGACTAGCATTACTTTGATGTGTCACGTCAACTTGCCGAACGAGGAGAAGCTTGCAAGACGGGAGAAGCTTGCGCGCGGTGGCTCACAGGACAAGGAGAAACTTTTGAATTATGCCAGCTCTCCCTCGCTCAGGCGGTGGACGTGCAACAGTTAATTCGGTGTCAGATTGCCAGAAGCATACACTATACTAATACTATTATTGTTCGACTTCCCGAAGAGGCGAACAGCCAAGCGCAAAGTTTACTAGTACTAGTACTACTAATATAGTCTATAGAGGTATGTAGTATACTAGTACTAGGAACCGGATGGAGGAGCGTCTGCACAATTATTATATTTTTAAAATGTGATAAAGTAATCTTCAACACATTTGGTTCTCTTCGAGGGTTTTCACATGTGATAATGGAAGTTGATTGCATGGAACACTCGCCACAATTCTCGCTTAATTCTGGCTCATATCCTGTTACAATAGGAGTGCTCGGTAATATTTCCTCTTTTTTTGTTATTCAGCATGTAAACAGGTCAGCAAACCTTGTGGCGCATCTTTGTGCAAACCGTGCTTGCTGCACTTTGAATGTGGCCGAGAGCTGGCTTGATGAAACACCTCGCTTCCTACTTCTTTTTTGCGGGGTACCTCTCTTCCTAGTGACCAGTGTCTTGGCTAATCATCCTAAGAATGCTTATATATGAATAAAGATCTCCCATTTACCCGCAAAAAAGATTAAGCCATATTAACCGGAAATGAGGTAGTATGGACTAGCACTACTTTTTGGTGTGTCCCATCAACTCGCAGAACGAGGAGAAGCTTGCAGGACAAGGTGAAGCTCGCTTACGCCTTCTGACTAATGCAACCTACCCTCGCCCAGGCAGTGGACATGCATCAGTTCATTCGGTGTCAGATTGCCAGAGGCATACACTGTAGTACCACACATGCGGAGTACCATCATTGTTCGACTTCATGAAGAGGCGAAGAGCCAAGCGCAAGGTTTAGTAGTACGAGTACTACTACTACTAGAACCGCATGGTGGAACGTCTGTACTCTTATTTATTTTAATCTCTGATAAAGTACACATTTATTCCGGAGAAGGGCGGAAAATGGCAGCCCAACATGTAATGATGATATCGATCAACCATGCTTGAATATATCTTGGCCTCCGTGCGAGCCCGTCTGTGTGTTCTCGCTCCTCGTCTCTCTCAAGGAACGGCGGGTTGGCCATTTTGCCGTCAATTGAGATCGGTTTGCTCACACTCCGGTCCCACATGTCAGTGATATGCCAAGAGGAGGTGCGTTGGCCGACTGGCCATACGCGTACTTTTTTTGCACCTTCATACTACTCCTCCATCCGTCACAGTTTACAGGGTGCGCTTCATTATGATGCATTTCTCTCAATGCACTTCCACCACCAGAGAGACTTTAGACGCGTTTGGTTTAATGCTCAATTAATTAGGGTGTGGTAACCGCAATCAAGTCCACAATTTTTTCTCGATGTACTACGGAGTGGAGTAAGTGCATGCATGTGTGTACCCGGGGTGGAAGCCCTGCATGCATGTGTGTACGCATTATTTCCTCTAGTAATAGACGCCGTGCTATAACTACCAATGCTATTTTTCAGGCTGATCGCTAGTCGCCTTGGTCCCAGGGATTTTTTTTTTATTTTTCTGAAGCGCGCTCTATAAATAGTGACGGATGGAGTAGTATGAGCGGATTCAAAGAAGAGCGTATTGATGGTTGCTTCTTCCGAGCAACTTATAGTGGGAAAAGTGGGGCTTATTATTTGACTGCTCATTACTCACTATTAATGCGGCACAACGACCGGGCTGAGTCTCCCATGCGGTTGTGCACTACCCCCTCGGTTCTTAAATAAACTCCGGAGTATTTGTCTTTCTAGAGATTTCAACGAGTGACTACTCAAATATTTGTCTTTTTAGAGATTCAAATGGACTATTACATATGGATGTATATAGACATATTTTAGAGTGTAGATTCACTCATTTTGCTCCGTATGTAGTCACTTGTTGAAATCTCTGAAAAGACAAATATTTAGGAACGGAGGGAGTACACATACGAAGCAAAATGAGTGAATCTACACTCTAAAATATGCCCATTTGAAATTTGTAAAAAGACAAATATTTAGGAACGAAGGAGTATAATTTTGTGCATGGCACATGGACCCGGATGCTGAAGAGGCTTCTGGTAATGCTATCAAGCTTCCAGCATTTGTTTACATAATTGACGTACTATACAAATAATTTTCCAGCGACATGAAATTGTACAATGGTGTGAGCTTTCAGCTTTTGTTTCATGTGTCTTGCTATCGATGCTCTTTCGGAAACATTAAAAACGAACTTCCTTGCTAATGCATCTCAATTATTAGCAGATTAGAGCTAATATTTACATCACAACTGAAGACAAAGTTGTGAAAAGGTGTCAAATTAAAATTTATCCATGCTTTCATTGGCAGCAACGTCCCCCCAGCTCTATCTAAATCAACAAGGCATATTGGGAAAAAAGTAGCTATCTGGAGCATGCAACATTCCGATCATTTTGTGCAGTTCCACTAAAATAGAGCTGAGCGTCCCTGTCAGTGTCAAAACTGGCGGATCTTGGGTAGGGGGTCCCGAACTGTGCGTCTAGGCGGATTGTAACAGGAGACAAGGGACACGATGTTTTTACCCAGGTTCGGGCCCTCTCGATGGAGGTAAAACCCTACTCCTGCTTGATTGATATTGATGATATGGGTAGTACAAGAGTAGATCTACCACAAGATCAAGGAGGCTAAACCCTAGAAGCTAGGCTATGGTATGATTGTTGTTCGTCCTACGGACTAAAACCCTCCGGTTTATATAGACACCAGAGAGGGCTAGGGTTACACAGAGTCGGTTACAATGGTAGGAGATCTACATATCCGTATCGCCAAGCTTGCCTTCCACGCCAAGGAAAGTCCCATCCAGACACGGGATGGAGTCTTCAATCTTGTATCTTCATAGTCTTGGAGTCCGGCCAATGATGATAGTTCGGCTATCCGGACACCCCCTAGTCCAGGACTCCCTCAGTAGCCCCTGAACCAGGCTTCAATGACGACGAGTCCGGCGCGCATATTGTCTTTGGCATTGAAAGGCGGGTTCCTCCTCCGAATAATTCATAGAAGATTTGCAACACCAGGATAGTGTCCGGCTCTGCAAAATAAATTCCACATACCACCGTAGAGAGAATAATATTTACACAAGTTCAATCTGCTGACGTATTTCGTGGCATGCGTCACACCACGGCCAAGCCTTTACTCGAATCGTTTTTATTGTTCCACCTCAGTGCGTTTAGCGAAGCGGTTTCCTTGGCACATCTTGTCACAACAGAGATTGTGTCCCCTTATTCCGGGATCCTCATCAATACGGTCGTGGGTAACCCAACCGCGCCATTGATTGCGGCACTTGGGAGATAAGCGAGTTTTACCGGGCTGGTAGGGACGCACAGTTTCGTCCGCCCATATATAAGGGGACAAGGATCCACCTTTTTACCTACGCCTTCTTCCTCCTTTGCTTATCCATCTCTACGCACTCGAGCTCCAGCGCCCAAGTCTGCACATCTCAACTCAACCTTCTCCAACCATGTCCGGAGCGGGAGGCAAGTGGATGGCCTCCTCCGTCACGGAGGGGCACTCAAGAAGCTGCGCAAGGCCGGATATTTGTCCAGCGATATCGCGCACCAGCTCCTCGACGAGGGGTAGCTCATCCCCACCCCCGGGCCCCATGAGAGGTGGTATTCCTTCCCCATTTCCTCCACGGACTGGGCTTCCCACTACACCCCTTTGTCCGGGGGCTCATGTTCTACTATGGCCTGGATTTCCATGATCTGGCCCTGAATTTTATCCTCAACATCTCGGCGTTTATCATCATGTGCAAGGCCTTCCTCTGCATCCAGTCCCACTTCGGCTTATGGCTAAAGACCTTCAATGTCAAGCCGAAGGTTGTGGGCGGCAGCCAAGCGGAGTGCGGAGGCGCCATGGTGGGCAAGATGCCCAATGTCACCTGGCTCGAGGGCGCCTTCGTGGAAACCATCAAAGGGTGGCAATCGGGGTGGTTCTACATCACCGAGCCGCGTGACCCTGAATGGGCAGCGGTCCCCGAATTCAGATCTGGCATCCCCACGCGGCTCACCTCCTGGAAAGAGAAGGGCCTATTGTGGGGCGATTCGGAGGAGCTGATAGGACTCCAATCCTGTCTCCAAACCCTGGTGAACAAGAAGCTCAAGCTTGTCAACGTGGTCCAAGTCATGCTCATCCGCCGGATTCTCCCGTGCCAACAGCGGGATTTCAACCTGTGGGAGTTCGATCCAGCACAGCACCAGACCTTGAGCAGGCTCTTCGACACTATGTATGAAGAGTCCTGGAGGGTGCTGTTCAAGGGTGCCGAGGTGCCCGCATCCGCTACCGAAGATCGCGGATTCAGCTCGCAGCGTCCGGCTGGCGAGGTAAGCTATATTATCCTTTACGGGACACTTGTTTTCCATAATTTGACTCTATGTGGGATCTAAACTCCCAATACCTTTGACAGGCCTGGCAGAAGACGTCCGGACAGGTTAACAGTCCGGCTCCCCTTCCAGAAGACCCAGCGGATGCCCGTTTGACAGGGCTGCTGGTCCCGGCGCCTTACGTGGTGCCGGAGAAGAAGGCCAAGAAGAAGGCCACGGGAACCCGGAGGAGTTCCCGGCGCCAGGTGTTATCGGACTCATCGTCCGATGACTCCGAAGCGGACTCCCCCCACGAAGATGAGGAGGAGAAGAAAGAGGCCTCTCCCCCAGCGGGGGGAGAGAAGAAGAGGAAGGCTTCCCCAACGGGGGAGGCCGAAGGGTCCAAGAAGGGAAGGACCCTTCCTCCGGACTGTTCCACCAACGCCAACGACAGCGAAGAGGATTGGCCCTCGGGGGCCAAGCCCTTGGCGAGATCGTAAGTGTCCGGATCCCAGAATAACTTATGATTTTCCTTTTGCCGCATAGTGTCTTCTAATGCCGAACACCACCATATAGCCCGCCCAATGATGATCTCCCCGCTTCGTCGAGCAGGTCCCTGGGTTCGTCGGATGTGAATAGCACTTCACTTCTGACTGCCTCCTCCCCTCGTGATGCAGACAATGCCGAGGTGGGGTCCCAAAAGGGGACCGGCCAGGGGGAGGAAGCCCCGGAGGTGCCGCAGGGCAACTTCCCGGACTTCGGGCCGGACTCCGCGCCGGAACCTTTAGTGGTTCCAGAGTCCGGCGGGCGGCACCTTCGTAAGAAGGGCGGGATGGCGACGCCGGTGACCTCCGTCCAACCGGAGGCGCCGGATAATTTGTTGGAGGTGCTCAACGGCGCCTCCATCGAAGAAGAACACCGCACTGTTATGAGTGTGGTGATTCAGAAAGTTCAGTCCGCCAAGAGCGGGCTGACCAAAGCCTGCACTAGCCTTCTAACAGGCTTTGAGGTATGTGATTAAGATGTGTAAAAATAGTACCCCATAGACAGTATCCCCTAATGCTCGGTCCGGTGTTCGGAAAGAAAAGCCGAACTGAGGATCTAAAAAGATATATGCAGGAGTCTAACAAAAATATGTCAATATGGGAATGCAGGTTGCGCTGCTGACCTCTGCCGCGCTGACCGCGGAGGTCAATTCCTTGAATCAGAGCCTCGAGCGGTCCGAGATCGAGCTCGGCCGTGCCAAGAAGCAGCTCAAGGACAAGGAAGTTGAGTAACACCTTATTAAAGTTGTACCTTATAGAAAAGGATTTGGTTGCAAGAAAAAATGACAAGAATAACATGGGTACTCCAGGGGCTACGAACGAGGTGGCGACCCTGAAGGAGGCGGTGTCCGCGGCCGAACGCAATGCAGCCGCGGAACACGCCGAGCGAGAGAAGCAGGAGGCGCGGGTGGCGGAGGTACGGCAAGAGCTCCAGGCTCTCGTGGAAAAACACGAGAGTTTGGAGCGTGACTCGAAGACTCGAGAGTCCGAGCTTGCGTCAGCTCTTCAGAGTGCCAAAGCCGCTAAGGCCGAAGCCCAAAAGGCCCTCCAGGAAATCGAGGCAGTAAAGAAGATAGCGGCGGGTAAGGCATTCTTCATGCAAAGCAAGCATGTAAAAGTGAATTACCTATTACTTACCCAAATTCGGAGCTCTCCAGGAGCGTTCGCAGATCTGCTCCGCAGCGTGTCCGATGCTGCCGCGTTCTATAGAGCCGAGGAGGGGAGCTCGACGGAGAGGGTGTTCTGGTCTCAGTATGCTGAGGCTGGACATCCGGTGCCCCTGAGCGACCAGCTGAAGCAGCTGGTCGAGCTCCACAAGGTGGCCGAATAGGCCATGAAGGGCCTCATAGTTTGGCTTTGGCCCAAAGAGGCCATGCCTGGGAGCTACTTCGGTCTGGTGCGGTGGCTGGTGGACGCCTGTCCATGGGTTGACGTCATCAAGCACTCCGCCTGTATTGAAGGTGCCCGTCGGGCCCTTGCCCGCGCTAAGGTGCACTGGGGCAAGATGGACGCTGAGAAGCTTGTGACGGACGCGCCACCGCCGGGCAAGGAGTATCGCATGTCTGAGATGTATTATAAGGGTGTCCTGAAGGGTGCCCGCATTATTGCGGGTGAGTGCTCCAAAGATGTAATTTTTGAGTAGACTCGCGTTTTGTTATCCTGTGCACTGAAAACTTTGTTCATATGCGCTAAGCAACGCTTATTAATTTAAAATATTACCTTCTGTGCGGCCGTTTATCAAATCTGAGAGATGGCAAGTCGTTGGCTTCAGCCCCCATGCCATGAGTGCTGGGGTGTTCGGGATAAACTTGAGTGCTCTTGTTCCCATATTTGGGTCCTTATAGGGAGGCGCTCAACACAACGAACGAGGCAACCGGACTTATAATGCTTGAACACTCTCACTTAGCCATAGAATTCTATAATTTTAAATATCGGCGAAGCCCCTAGTATTCGGAAGGCCGAATTCAGGGCGTTATGCACGCCTGTGGCCGGACTCGTCGGCTCCTTGCTCTAAGCGGCATAAGTCCTTAGGGACTCGAAGAGACCTCTCGAACAGCGACCAGCTCTCGCCTTATCATGACGGTCAGTTTTAGCTTTCTCCACTGAGGTGCTCAACTAGCTCAACTGGGGCACAATCGCGTGGTTCTCCCAGCGCTACCTTAGCTGATATAATGGAACGTAAGGTACCAAAACATGGGAGCCGGGCAAACCCAACTATTGACCCAAGACATGATTCAGAGCCGATGCATATAATGCTATAAGTTCGTGGTGCCGCACTTGTGAAAGTGTTCGGACTTATCACACCATAGTTTGGGGAACTTTAAGCCCCTGGTGTATTTGGCCGTACCAAAGCGTACGGATGCAACATGTCATAAGTGAACATATGTATAAAAAGGGAATGTAATGATAGGCAAAAAGTGATGCATTGTTTATTCGAAAAGTACTGCAATGAATGCAGAACGATACAAATAGTGCGATAAGCAAGGGGTGGGACTATTTAACATGTCCCCCTCCAGGGGTAGGCTGCGGAATGGTGTATAAAATAGGTATAATGCTCGTAATGGAGACCACCTGGATGCTCGTCGTAGCTTTTCTCCTTCCCTGGCTGTTGCATCGTGAGTTCGGCAGGTCTACTGCCGGACAGGGCTTCTGGGAAATGGAGTCCTGAGGATAAGAAAAAAAAACAAAGAAAAAAGGATGACCCATTTGGGAGCCCCTGGTGTGGTTGAGCCGCACTCTGGGCCTGCCGTGGTCGTGCCCCTCACCCTGTGCCCACGGTATCTTCAGAGCGTAGTGATGTACGCGTGGTACTGGTCTCGCGATTTTGCGAGGGCTGGGGTTGGGGCAGCATTTCTACGCGTGCTCGGAACGTGCCAGGTGGTCTTGTTGTAGGTTACTCCAGGCGCGCTTGACGGTGTCCGGTCGCTTAACAGTCGGACTCGAGAATTGCCTTAAGAGGCTACTCTGAACTTCCTCCGCGAGAGCCGCTGTATGCTCCTCTGTTCGGAGAGAGCGTTCGGTGTTTCCGTTGACCATGATGACTCCTCGAGGGCCTGGCATCTTGAGCTTGAGCTATGCGTAGTGCGGCACCGCATTGAACTTTGCAAACGCGGTTCGTCCGAGCAGTGCATGATAGCCGCTGCGGAACGGGACTATATCGAAGATTAACTCCTCGCTTCGTAAGTTATCCGGGGATCCGAAGACCACTTCAAGTGTAACTGAGCCTGTACAAATGGCCTCTACACCTGGTATGATACCTTTGAAGGTCGTCTTTGTGGGTTTAATCCTTGAGGGGTCTATGCCCATCTTGCGCATTGTATCCTGATAAAGCAGGTTCAGGTTGCTGCCGCCGTCCATCAGGACTCTAGTGAGGTGAAACCCATCGACGATTGGGTCTAAAAGCAATGCGGCAAATCCGCCATGGCGGATGCTAGTGGGATGGTCCCTTCGATCAAAAGTTATCGGGCAGGAGGACCACGGATTGAACTCTGGGGCGACTGGCTCCATCGCGTATACGTCCCTGAGCGCACGCTTCCGCTCCCTTTTGGGTATGTGGGTTGCGTATATCATGTTCACCGTCCGTACTTGTGGGGGGAAACCCTTCTGTCCTCTATTGTTCGGTGGCCGGGTCTCTTCCTCATCATCGCTATGCAGCCACTTGTCATTGTTTTCGGCAATTAACTTGCCTGCCTGCCTGAATACCCAACAATCCCTGTTGGTGTGATTAGCTGGCTTTTCGGGGGTGCCGTGTATCTGGCACGAGCGATCGAGTATCCGGTCCAAATTGGACGGGCCCGGAGTAGTTCTTTTGAATGGCTTTTTCCGCTGACCGGGTTTAGAGCCTCTGAATCCGGCGTTGACTGTCGTATCTTCATTATTATCGCCGTTAATGCGGCGTTTGTGCTTATTGCGACACGACCTGCCATTGCTGTCCTTGGTATCCGGACTACCCGAATTTTTGGTGAGGTTGTTACTGCGGGCTAGCCAGCTGTTCTCTCCTGCACAGAAGCGGGTCTTGAGTGATGTGAGGGCTGCCATGGATTTTGGATTTTCCTGTCCTAGGTGCCGGGCAAGCCACTCGTCGCGGATGTTATGTTTGAAGGCTGCAAGGACCTCTGCATCCGGACAGTCGACGATTTGATTTTTCTTGGTTAAGAACCGTGTCCAGAATTGTCTGGCCGACTCGTCTGGCTGCTGAATTATGTGGCTTAGGTCTTCAGCGTCTGGTGGTCGCACATATGTGCCCTGGAAGTTATCAAGGAATGCGGCTTGCAGGTCTTCCCAACACCCAATTGATTCTGCTGGCAAGGTGTTGAGCCAATGCCGAGCTGGTCCTTTAAGCTTGAGTGGGAGGTATTTGATGGCGTGAAGATCATCACCGCGGGCCATGTGGATATGAAGGAGATAGTCTTTGATCCAAACCGCGGGGTCTGTTGTGCCATCGTAGGATTCAATATTCACGGGTTTGAACCCTTCAGGGATTTGATTATCCATTACTTCATCTGTGAGGCATAGTGGGCATGCAGCGCCTCTGTATTGGGCTATATCACGATGTAGCTCAAGCGAGCTTTGTCTGCTATGTTCGGCCCGACCGGAATTGCTGTATCCGGCGCGACGGTTGTCGTCACGTATCATGGGGCGCCCACGCGATCCGTAGATCCATCTTGATTGTCTTGCCTTATCCTCCAATATATCTCGCAAGTCCGGCGCATTCCCCTGTGGCTTTGTACTTTTTGAGCGGTGCCGGGGTGCGGCTTTAGTGGAGGGCCTAGAGGCCTCTCTGTCGCGGCCACAAGGTGGCCGGTCGGCTGTATTGTGCACTGGTGATGTAGGTTTATATGCTTCCTCCTCTAATTGGGGCAGCAGCTTGCGTTTGGGGTAGCTTTTGGAGGGGCGTTCGAGTTCGTACTCTTCGGCCGCAAGGATTTCAGTCCATCTATCGGCTAGCAAATCTTGGTCAGCTCTAAGCTGTTGCAGCTTTTTCTTGAGGCTGCTTGTCGTGGCCATAAGCCTGCGTTTAAAACGCTCTTGTTCGACGGGATCCTCAGGCACAACGAATTCGTCGTCATCGAGGCTTGCCTCGTCTCCGGAGGGAGGCATGTAATTAGCATCCTCTACCTCTTTGTCTGCCGCTCTCTCACGAGGGCTGGCTTCTCCATCCTCCTGTGTTGAATCTTGCTGGAGGGGGTTGTCTTCGGCACTGTCCGGGGTTTTATTGTCTCCGAAGCCGGAATCTCCATTTTTGCTGTGGCGGGATTTAGAGTGGCGCCGCTGACGCTGGCGCTTAGGCTGTTTCTTGGAGGGGTCATCCTCCGCTGTTCCATCACCATTCCCATCCTTTGGGATGTCCACCATGTATATGTCGTATGACGAGGTGGCTTTCCAGTGCCCCATAGGTGCTGGCTCTTGGTCGTCTCCGGCATCGTCGTCCATACCGTCGTTGTCTTCGGAGTCGAAGTCTAGCATGTCGGTTAAGTCGTCGACAGTGGCTACAAAGTGGGTGGTGGGTGGGTTTTGAATTTCTTCGTCATCCGCATCCCAACCGTCCTGACCGTGATCCTGCCAGGGCTCTCCCAATAAAGAGAGATACTTTAGCGAATTCAGGATGTCGCCAAAAGGCATGTGCTGAAAGATGTCCGCAACGGTGAACTCCATGATCGGCGCCCAATCTGATTCGATTGGGAGGGGCGCGGGAGGTTCGGAGTCCGGCGAGGAGTCCGGCACCTCGGAGTCACGAGCTTCACAAGGGACAAGGTCGGTATTCGGCTCCATCGCCGTAGAGGTAGCAGCCCCCGAGGCGGTGTCTAGTCACCCATCCTCGATCGGCACGGTCGGCTCCGAGTTAAGGGTCGGAGCGAACTCTTGTGCGGCCTCCAGGGCACTGTCCGGCAGTAGAGCTAAATCATGCCCATCGTGACAGTGCAGCATGCTCGCCTGCGGCTCGAATCCGTCGAAGATCAAGTCTCCATGGATGTCGTCCATATAGTTCAAACTTCCAAATCTGACCTAATGGCCAGGGGCGTAGCTTTCGATCTGCTCCAGATGGCCAAGTGAATTGGCCCGCAGTGCAAAGCCGCCGAATACAAAGATCTGTCCAGGGAGAAAAGTCTCACCCTGGACCACGTCGTTGTTGATGATCGAAGGAGCCATCGGGCCTATGGGCGACGACACAGAGGAACTCTCAATGAAAGCACCAATGTCGGTGTCAAAACCGGCGGATCTCGGGTAGGGTGTCCCGAACTGTGCGTCTAGGCGGATGGTAACAGGAGACAAGGGACACGATGTTTTTATCCAGGTTCGGGCCCTCTCGATGGAGGTAAAACCCTACTCCTGCTTGATTGATATTGATGATATTGGTAGTACAAGAGTAGATCTACCACGAGATCAAGGAGGCTAAACCCTAGAAGCTAGCCTATGGTATGATTGTTGTTTGTCCTATGGACTAAAACCCTCTGGTTTATATAGACACCGGAGAGGGCTAGGGTTACACAGAGTCGGTTACAATGGTAGGAGATCTACATATCCGTATCGCCAAGCTTGCGTTCCACGCCAAGGAAAATCCCATCCGGACACGGGATGGAGTCTTCAATCTTGTATCTTCATAGTCTTGGAGTCCGGCCAATGATGATAGTTCGCCTATCCGGACACCCAATAGTCCAGGACTCCCTCAGTCCCTGTTCCAAAGATATTAAGTGTGATTACGATAATAGAGGACTGCTGATGAAACAATAACCAAACAAAAAGAAGCAGGTCACCTTTGCAGTGTCTCTTAAGACTAACTAGTTGGAGAAGATTAGGATAGGAGTTGGATGAGGAGGATAGAGCAAAACCAATCACCCTTTGTGCAGTCGCACTGAAATGTAGAGACGTTGCCCGTGTGACATTTTAGTACAACTGCACAAAACACTCTTAAGAAAAAAGTGATTTGTGCAGTTCACCAAAAGGTCGCAATAGCAACGAGGTGAAATGAATAGCCCTGTTTGCAAAAAAGAGGTAGAAAGGAAACAATTACTGGCCAATAACAGTTGATGACACATGCGATGACAAAAAAGAAGCATATTCCTTTTCCTAAGGGAAGATAACAACACGGTTGTGTTTGTCTAAATTGGTGTGAGGAAGATATTGCAATATGGAAAGTACGTCGGATGAGCTATGTTTTGGGCAAAGAACTATGGAAGATCCACATGCAGCGACGTGGGAAGACGGGCAGTGGAGCAAGGCCAGAGGGTATACCTGGAGTTCATTGGGATGTAACTAGGTGAGCGGCGGCGGGCGGAATCTGCCCATACTGTGGCAGCAAGCAGGTGGCGTAGGCCCTATCGGGTCGGAGCTTGGTCAGAGAGAACGACATGTACCGCAGATTGGGATGTGCTGCCTCGGCACCGTCGAACGGAGAAATGATGCACATCCTACCTTTCCGCTGGCGGACGGGATGCGGCCGGATCAGTGACCAACGATGAGAGAGAGAGAGGCCACCGCAGCTTTGTGTGAGATACTCTGAAGAGAGACAAACCAGACAGGCAGGCTCCATTGTATATAGTGGAGCTGACTACCCTTTTCTCCATAAAAATCGTTTTATATTTTGTGTACATGCCATTGAGCGATATAACTTTATTTAAAAATAATGCGCCAACGCATCAAGTTGAACTTTGTTTCGTGCACGCATGGTACACGACCTCCGTAGGTAAACAACCTCTGCACGCGTGCAAATTAGCACGTGGGCTGCCATTTCGTACAGAAATGAGCTCCACCATGTATCCGCGCGGGTGTGGCAGGGAACGAAGCGTGAGTACGTGCACGGTGCACCTATTCTCTTCTTGTATACGTACACCACCTACGTGGGGTTGTGTGAGAGAGATAAAAACATAGAAGATATAGTGTGTGTGTTCGTGAGAGTTTTTTGGGGGGGGTTAAACAAAAAATGTAACATATGCAATGTGTGTGAAATAGAGTCTTGGATATATCATATATAGAGAGGGGGCGATCCACGAGAAGAGAATGGAGGTATCATCGCCTTGAGGTGTCCATAGAATCGAAGAGAGGGATGATGTGTGTGTGTGTGCGCGCGCGATAAAGAGTGCCATCAAATTTGTGTTTGCCCATGTCAAAGATATAGAGTGGCTGGCCTACTGGAATGTGAGAGGGGACATGTGCAGTTTGTCTATGTGGCATGGATACCTACCTACAACGCTTGACCATCAGTGTGTGGTGGTTGGGAGAGGGAGGCCTAATTAACTATAGAGTTACAATGGCTGGTATATGTGTGGACGAGGAGAGAGACCTACCTCATGTATTAAGGGAGATCAATCTACCTCATGTATTAAGGGAGATTGATCGGCATCCATGCATATGTGTAGGAGAAGAATAAGGTTGGGAGAGATACAGAGCTAGAGTGTTGGAGGGGGTCAAAACCGGCGGATCTCGGGTAGGGGTTCCCGAACTGTGCGTCTAAGGCTAATGGTAAAAGGAGGCAGGGGACACGATCTTTTACCTAGGTTCGGGCCCTGTCGATGGAGGTAATACCCTACTTCCTGCTTGATTGATCTTGATGATATGAGTATTACAAGAGTTGATCTACCACGATATCGTAGAGGCTAAACCCTAGAAGCTAGCCTATGATTATGATTGTTATTGTCCTACGGACTAAACCTTGCGGTTTATATAGACACCGCAGGGGGCTAGGGTTACACAGAGTCAGTTACAGAGAAGGAAATCTACATATCCGAATATCCAAGCTTGCCTTCCACGCCAAGGAGAGTCCCATCCGGACACGGGACGAAGTCTTCAATCTTGTATCTTCATAGTCCAACAGTCCGGCCAAAGTATATAGTCTGGCTGTCCAAGGACCCCTTAATCCAGGACTCCCTCAGTAGCCCCTGAACCAGGATTCAATGACGATGAGTCTGGCGCGCAGATTTTCTTCGGCATTGCATGGCGGGTTCCTTCTCCGAATACTTCGTAAGAGATTTAGAACACAAGGATCTTGTCCAGCTCTGCAAAACAAATTCCACATTCCACCGTAGAGAGTGTAATATTCCACAAATCTAATCTGCTGACAGCTTTTTATAGCATGACATCACGCCATGGTTCGGTCATTATTCAAACCATTTTTCACAACTAGCTACCGCACGTAATGCGAGGCGGTTTTCTTGACACGTCTTGTCGAAGCAGAGATCATGTCCCCTTATCACGGGATTCTCATCAATACGGGTATGGGTAACCCAAGCGCGCCATCAATCATGGCGCTTGGGAAATAAGCGATCTTAACCGGAAAGTGGGGAGGCGCACAGTTCCTACCGCCTTTATAAAGAGATAAGGATTCTCCTCTTTCACCCACGCCTACTTCCTTCTTTGCTCATCCATTTTCGCACGCTCGAGCTCTAGCACCCCAGTTCTCACCTTCTCCGCACAGCCAAACATGTCCGGAGTTGGAGGCAAGTGGGTGGCCTCCTCCGTCAAGGAGGAGGACATTATGAAGCTCCGGGCGGCCGGATACTTGGCCGCAGATATTGCGCACCGGCTCCTGGATGCAGGGCAGATCATTCTGACTCTGGGACCCCATGAGAGGGTCGTCTTCCTCGCCCACTTTGTCCGCGGACTGGGATACCCCCTCCACCCATTTGTCCGCGAGCTCTTGTTCTATTACGGACTGGATTTTCATGATCTGGCCCCTAACTTCATCCTCACCATCTCGGCATTTATCATTGTGTGCAATGCTTTTCTCCGCATCAGGCCCTACTTCGGCCTGTGGCTAAAGATCTTCAACGTGAAGCCGAAGATAGTGGTTGGCCAGCAGGAGGAGTGTGGTGGCGCCACGGTGGGCAAGATGCCCAGCGTCACCTGGCTCGAAGGCTCCTTTGCGGAGACCATGAAGGGGTGGCAATCGGGGTGGTTCTACATCACTGAGCCGCGCGACGCCAACTGGGTGGTGGCCCTCGAATTCCGATCTGGCATCCCTGTGCGGCTCACTTCCTGGAAGAAGAAGGGCCTAGCCTGGGGTGCATCCGCGGAGCTGACCGGGCTCCAGAACTGCATCAAGAACATGATAACCAAGAATATCAGTCTTGTCAACGTGGTCCAGGTCATGCTATTTCGTCTCCCATGTCAAACACGGGCATTCAACCTGTGGGAGTACGACGCGGCCCAACACTAGACACTGCAAGAGCTCTTTGACACGACGCACAAAGACGTCTGGAAGGTGTTGTTCAAGTCCAGTGAAGTCCCTCCTCCCACTTCTGAGGACCGCGGACTCAGCGCCAAGCGCCACGCCAATGTGGTAAGCATTCTACATTTTGCAAGATGTGCCTTTCCTCAGTATATTCGTGGGAGGAACTTAAGCCACCGTACTGATCTAACAAGAATACGTGGCGACGGCGGAGCAGATCGACTGTCCGGCTCCGTTGCCTGAAGATCCAGCAACCGCTCTCCTGACGGAGATGCTGGTTCCGGTGCCTTATGAGGTGCCGGAGAAGAAGGACAAGAAGAAGGCCGTGGGGACCAGGAAAATTCTCCGGCGCAACGTGGTGCCGGACTCATCATCCGAAGACACCAAGGCGCACTCCTCCAATGACAACAAGGAGGAGGAGGAGGAAAACCCTCTCCCCCAAAATAAGGGGGAGAAGAAAAGGAAGGTCGCCCCTTCCGGGGAGGCCGAAGGGTCCAAGAAGGGACGGACCCTCCCTCCGGACCACTCCACAACCGCCGCCTATAGCGAGGAGGAGTGGCTACCCAGGGCCAAGCCCCTGGCGAAGTCGTAAGTATTCGTATGCCAGGATACTTCTTGCATATTTTAGCTTTATGGCTTCTTATTATGTCAAGATTTGTTTGTGCAATCTGCCCAAAGCCCATATCGACTTGTCCTCCTCGGATGGGTCCTTGAGCTTGTTGGAGATGAATAGTTGTTCGCTCCCGACGGCTTCCACTCCCCGTCCCACGGATGACACCAAGGTGTTATCTCAGAGGATGCCGGGCTAGGAGCAGGTAGTCCTGGAGACGCCTCAAGGCGAGACTCCCGATGTCGGGCTCATGGGGGGAAAGATCCCCATGCATTCGGATGAGGGGGGATGTAGCAGGCTTGGCCCCCAGCCGGATACTGCACCGGAACCTCCAGTGGTTCCGGATTCAGGCAGGCAGCCACCCGCCAAGGGGGGCGAGCCGTCTGTGCCGATGACCTCTGTCCATCCAGAGGCATCGAATAACCTGGACGAAGCGCTTCACAGCGCTTCCCTTGGTGAAGGACACCATACTCTTATGAGTACGGTGATCGCGAAGGTTCAGTCCGCCAAAAGAGGATTAACCGAAGCCTGCGCCAGCCTCCTGATAGGCTTTGAGGTAAGTAATTTAAATTATGAGAAAGTATCACGGTGTAGACAGTAGCCCCTGATGCTCTGTTTGGTGTTCGGCAAGAGAAGTCGAACAGAGGATCAAATATTATTACCAGGAGTCTAATCATATTATGTCTATGTGAATAAGCAGGCGTCGCTGCTGGCCACCGCCGCAGCCACTGCGGAGGTCTCTAGACTGAGGCAGAGCCTGGGGTGGGCCGAAGAAGAGCTCGGCCTCATGAAGAGGCAGCTCGAGGAGAACAAAGGTAAGCAAT
The DNA here is from genome assembly GCA_963921465.1 of Triticum timopheevii. Lineage (NCBI taxonomy): Eukaryota > Viridiplantae > Streptophyta > Magnoliopsida > Poales > Poaceae > Triticum > Triticum timopheevii. Next base: position 342,168,573 of record OY997270.1, on the reverse strand, counting down.
ACCCCGTCTGAATGTCATACAAAGGAAAAAATCATGGATGCTAATAGAAGCATGATAAATTTTGCTAGGGGCCACGACCGAAGTGGCGGCCCTTAAGAAGGCACTGTCCGAGGCCGAAAACAAAGCGGCTAAGGAGCGCATTGAGTGCGAAAAACAAGAGGCGCGAGTTGATGAGGTCCAGCATGAGCTCCAGGACTTCGTCAAAAAATTCGAGTCCTTGGAGCGTGACTCCAAGACGCAAGAGTTGGAGCTTGCGAAGGCCCGTCAGAGCGTACTAGATGCTAAGGCTGAAGCCCAGAAGGCCCTCCAGGAAATTGAGGCGGCCAAGAAGATAGCTGTGGGTAAGGCTTTCATTATGCCAAGCAAGCATGTGGAGGGGACTTTCCTTTTACTTACCCAAATTCGGAGCCCTCCAGTAGCATTCGCAGATCTGCCGTGCAGCATCTCTGATGCCGCAGAGTTCTACCAGCCTGAGGAGGGGAGCTCGACGGAGAAGCTGTTTTGGTCCAAGTATATTGGGGCCGAACACCCGATGTCCTTGAGCGACCAGCTAAAGCAATTGGTCGAACTGCACAAGGCGGACGAACTGGCCATGAAGGACTTCATAGTCCGGCTATGGCCTGGCGAGCCCCTTCCCAGCAGCTACTTCGGCTTTGTCAAGCGGATGGTGAATGCCTGTCCGCGGCTTGAGTCATTAAGCGGTCCGTCTGTATTGAGGGTGCACGCAGGGCTTTGGCCCGTGCGAAGGTGCACTGGGGGAATATGGACGCCAAGAAGTTGGTGACGGAGGGGCCGTCGAAGGGAAAGGAACATCGCCACCCCGAATAGTACTATGACAATGTCATTAAGGGTGCCCGCCTTACGGCGTATGAATGTACGGAGGATGTGATATTTGAATGAATGTCATCATGTCATCCTGTATTATGAAAACCAGTTCATGTGCGCTATGTAGCGCTTGTTAATTTAAAATATTACCTTTTGTGCGTCCATTTTAAAAATTCTTGAGAGTTGGCTAGTCGTGGCTTCCGCCCCCATGTAACTAGTACTGGGGTGTTCGGGATAAGTATAAACACTCTTTATCCAAGTTTTTGGTCCTTTTAAGGAGGTGTTTAGCGCCACGAACGAGGCAGTCGTACTATACGACTTTATCGCCCTCACTTAGCCATAGAAGTCTACAATTTTAAATTTTGGCAAAGCCCCTAGTATCCAGAAAGCCGGACTTGGGGCGCTATGCACGCCTAAATCGGACGAGGCTGATTCCTTGCCTGACGCGGAAAAAATCTTTAAGGATTTGAGACCTCTCGAACAGCGACCAGCTCTCGCCTTATCATGAAAGTCAGTTTTCGGCTTTCTCTACTGAGGTGCTCGTCCGGAAGAACCAGGACACAATCTCAGTAGTTCTCCCTGCGCTACCTTAGCCGATATAGCGGAACGTAAGGTACCAAAACATAGGAGCCGGGCAAACCCAATTATTGACCCAAGACATGATTCGGAGCTGATGCATATAGTGCTATAAGTTCAGGGTGTCGCACTGTCAAAAGTGTTTGGACTTGTCTTGCCAGGTTATGGGGTACTGCAGCCCCTGGCAAACTGGTCGTGCCAAAATGCACTTGTATAATAAATAAGTAGTAAATAAAAAGGGGCAAATTAACTTAATAGCAAGCTGACGCTGTATACTATTTTCCCTTGTTATTCAAATGATACGTCAAAGCGTACATATACAAGTTGTGCGATAAGCAGAATACTACTGTTTGACACATCCTAACCAGGAGCGGGCGGTATGTGGTTATGTAAAACAGGTATAACAATCGTTATCAGAGACCACCTGAGGATTCCCTCGTATGCCAAAGCTTCTTGTCTTCCTGGTGTGTCCGTCCCGCTATGTGTCCGATAGCCGGTCTTTCGGAGGAGCCTCCTGAAGGTAGGGACCTCAAAGAAAAAAGGGGTGCAAAAATGCGTGTGTCCTGGGGCGGTCAAATCGCATTATGGACCGTGTCATGGCCGTGCCTCCGCCTATGCCCATGGTATTTTAAGTGCGTAGTTATGTACGCGCGACACGAATGTCGCCGCTTGGCTGGGACTAGGGCAGAGGCCAAATTGCTAGTCGAGCTCTGGACGTGCCGGACGATCCTTTGTGGAGTACTCCGGACTCGCTTGACGGTATCCGGGTTCTTTGTCGCCGAATTGGTTGTTTGCCTAAGAAGGCTGTTTTGTACTTCTGCCGTGAGGTCCGCAGTGTGCTCCTCCGTACGAAGCGAGCGCTCTGTGTTTCCATTAACTATAATAACCCTACGAGGTCCCGGCATTTTGAGCTTGAAACATGCATAATGCGGTACCGCATTGAATTTGGTGAATGCGGTTCGTTCGAGCAGTGCATGATAGCCGCTGCAGAAGGGGACAATGTTGAAGATTAACTCCTCACTTCGGAAATTGTCCAGAGATCCGAAGACCACTTCCAGTGTGATTGAGCCCGTACAACAGGCCTCTTTACCGGGTATGACACCCTTGAAGGTGGTTTTTGTGGGCTTGATCCTTGAGGGGTCAATGCCCATTTTGCGCACTGTGTCCTGATAGAGCAGGTTCAGGCTGCTGCCGCCGTCCATGAGGACTCGTGTGAGATGGAATCCGTCGATGATGGGGTCAAGGACCAATGCGGCCGAACCGCTATGATGGATACTGGTAGGATGGTCCCTGCGATCGAAAGTGATCGGACAAGAGGACCATGGGTTGAATTTTGGGGCGACTGGCTCCATCGCGTAGACGTCCCTTAGTGGACGCTTCCCTTCCCGCTTGGGGATATGGGTTGCGTATATCATATTCACTATTTTCACCTGGGAAGGGAATTTCTTCTGTCCTCCCGTTTTCGGCGGTCGAGGCTCCTCGTCGTCGTCGCTATGCAGCCCCTTTTCCTTGTTTTCGGCATTCGACTTGCCACCCTGTTTAAACACCCAGCATTCCCTGTTGATGTGGTTCGCTGGTTTATCGGGGGTGCCGTGAATTTGACATGAGCGATCGAGTATGTGGTCCAAACTAGACGAGCCTGGACTGTTTCTCTTGAATGGCTTTTTCCGCTGTTCAGATTTAAAGCCTCTGAATTCGGCATTGACTGTCGTGTCTTCGGCGTTGTCGCCGTTATTGCGATGCTTGTGTCTATTCCCTCGCAGCTTGCCGTTGCTATCTCTGGCGTCTGAATCGCCTGAGTTTTTGGGTGTGATGTTGCTATGAGCCAGCCAGCTGTCCTCGCCCACGCAGAAGCGAGTCATGAGTGTCATGAGGGCTGCCATGGACTTTGGCTTCTCCTGGCCGAGATGTCGGGCGAGCCATTCGTCGCGGATGTTGTGCTTGAAGGCCGCTAAGGCTTCGGCATCCGGACAGTCGACAATTTGGTTCTTTTTAGTTAGGAACTGAGTCCAGAATTTCCTGGTTGACTCTCCGAGCTGCTGGGTTATGTGACTTAAGTCATCAGCATCCGCTGGTTGCACGTAAGTGCCCTGGAAGTTATCGAGGAATGCATCTTCCAGATCCTCCCAACTGCCAATGGAGCTTGCTGGCAGGCTATTAAGCCAATACCTAGACGGTCCTTTGAGCTTAAGTGGTAGGTACTTTATGGCATGTAAGTCATCGCCGCGGGCCATGTGGATGTGGAGAAGAAATCTTAGATCCATACCACGGGGTCTGTTGTGCCATCATATGATTCAATATTTAGGGGTTTAAACCCTTCTGGGAATTCGTGATCCATAACTTCATCAGTGAAGCATAGGGGGTGTGCAGCACCTCTATGCTGGGCTACATCCCGATGTAGTTCAAATGAGTCTGGTCTATTGTATTCGGCCCGGCCAGAGTTTTGGCTTATTGTATCCGGCGTGACGGTCATCATCACGTCTTGTGGCGCGCCCCTGTGATCCGTAGATCGATCTTGACTGTCCTTCTTTGTTTTCCAATACTTCTCGCAGGTCCTTCATGTAGCCCCGGGCATTGGTATTATCGTTTGATTGGCGGCAGGGTGCGGTTTGGACTTTGGGTTGGTACGCCATTTTGTCACGACCGCGGGGTGGCCGGTCAGCCGCATCATGGGCTGGTAGCGTGGACTTTAAAGCCTCCTCCTCGAGTTGAGGTAGCAGCCTGTGCTTTGGGTAGATTTTGCTAGGGCGTTCGAGTCCATATTCCTTAGCAGCCAGGACCTCGGTCCATCTGTCAGTTAGCAGATCTTGATCAGCTTGAAGCTGTTGTTGCTTTTTCTTCAGGCTTTTTGAAGTGGCTATAAGCCGGTGTTTGAAGCGCTCCTGCTCGACGGGATCCTCAGGCACGATGAATTCTTCGTTGCCAAGGCTCACTTCGTCTTTGGAGAGAGGCATGTAATTATCGTCCTCTGATTCTCCATCAGTTGCATGTTCTCTAGGGCTAGCTTGCCCATCCTCTTGCTCGGCCTGCTCCTGTGCCGGCATCACTATTTTTGCTATGGCGGGGCTTGGAGTGGCGCCGATGATGCCGATGTCTAGATTGCTTCCCCAAGGGGTTATCTTCCGTTGCCTCATCGCCATTGTTTTCTTTAGGGGTGTCCACCATATAAATATCATATGATGAGGTGGCGGTCCAGCGTCCTATAGGCGGTGGTTCCTGTTCTTCTCCTGCATCGCCGTCCATATCATCGATGTCTTCGGAGTCGATGTCAAGCACGTTGGTTAAGTCATCGGCAGTGGCTATAAAGTGGGTGGTGGGTGGGGGACGAATTTCTTCATCGTCTGCTCCCCACTCGAGCCGGACATAGTTCGGCCAAAAATCTCCTGACAAGGAAAGAGACCTTAATGAGTTTAGCATGTCACCCAAGGCGAGTGCTGAAAAATATCCGTGGCGGTGAACTCCATGACCGGTGCCCAATCAGATTCGATAGGCACGGACGCACGCGGTTCGGATCCTGTGGCCGGAGACGAGTCGGAGGGTCCGATGACGCCACTTTCATAGGAGGTGGAATCAGTGTTCGGCTCCAATGCCGATGAGTGTGCGGCTTCCGCGGCGAGGTCCATCCACCCGCCCTCAGAAGGCACGATCTGCTCCAGATTCATTCCCGGTGCCATTACAGATGCGATGTCCCAAAGACTATCCGACGGCAGATCAAAGTCATGCCCGTCGTGACCATTCGGCGTGCCTGGCATGGGCTCGAATCTGTCGAAGATCAAGTCTCCGCGGATGTCGGCAGTATATTTTAAGCTTCCAAACCTGAGCTGATGGCCAGGGGCGTAGCTATCAATCTGCTCCAGATGGCCAAGCGAGTTGGCCCGCAGTACGAAGCCGCTGAATACAAAGATCTGTCCGGGGAGGAACACCTCCTCCTAGACCGCATCGTTGAAGATGATCGAAGGGGCCGTCAAGCCTTACAGCGACGGCACAGTGGAACTCTCAATGAAAGCACCAATGTCGGTGTCAAAACCGGCGGATCTCGGGTAGGGGGTCCCGAACTGTGCGTCTAAGGCTTATGGTAACAGGAGGCAGGGGACACGATGTTTACCTAGGTTCGGGCCCTCTCAATGGAGGTAATACCCTACTTCCTGCTTGATTGATCTTGATGATATGAGTATTACAAGAGTTGATCTACCACGAGATCGTAGAGGCTAAACCCTAGAAGCTAGCCTATGATTATGATTGTTGTTGTCCTACAGACTAAACCCTCCGGTTTATATAGACACCGGAGGGGGCTAGGGTTACACAGAGTCGGTTACAAAGAAGGAAATCTACATATCCGAATATCCAAGCTTGCCTTCCATGCCAAGGAGAGTCCCATCCGGACACGGGACAAAGTCTTCAATCTTGTATCTTCATAGTCCAACAGTCCGGCTGTCTGAGGACCCCTTAATCTAGGACTCCCTCAGTGGTAGTGGAGTTGCTTCTAACAGATGGTGGGATAGGCTTGCTAGACAAACGGAGGGCACGCCTGCAATATTAATAAGAGAGGGGATGGCTGCCTGTCTGTGCACGTGCGTGTGAGAGATGGGTCAGGAGGCATGCACGAATGATGAGTGGGGACGATATGGTTGTGGTAAGCAGATGTAACTACATAGGAAGATCAATCGTCCTTTGATAGAGAAAGGAGAGACATAACTTGTGAGGTATGTCGATCGATGGGGGGGATAGTTAAAGTCAACCTAGGTATATGTTGGGAGATCGATCGGTATACTATATCGAGGGGGAAGGAGTGTGCGAGTACGAGATCAATGAAAAGAGTGGTGGGAGTGAGGCATGGACGGTGATAAGAGAAGAGGGGAAGCTTGGGTTTGTGCTAGGCACACCTGGCTAGAGAGGTATATCGATCAATGTGTGCTGTAAAGAAGGAGTTGGGGGGCCTACACACACCATGGGTGAACGACCTAAAGTGAAAAGACGAATTTGCGCGATGGAGCTAGAGAATGCTGAGGGAGGGTGAGAGGGATGCGGGCGTGTGCATGCACAAGAGAAAGTTAGTGCTAGCTACAAAGATAAGAGGATTGTGTGGGTGTAAAAGACGAATAGAGATCATACTTCATTATAAAACGCGAATTCGGATATTTGAAGAATTTATCATAGTGTTTTAAACCGACGCATGTCTGAATATATATAACGGTGATACACATGGTGTGGTTATGAACATGTTATACTACATATAATATATTTTATCTCTACTCTTATAAAAAACGGAGTTGTTGATGATGGTGTGCCTACCATCCTGCAATATAGGCCGTCCGATTTATATCTGATGGATAGGAAGGAAACTATGGCAATTTTGAAAAAAGATACCCACATACCTCTCCATATTTGCAAATTAGGCCTCCCCTTGATCATGTTGATGTTCTGTGGAACTCATGGGCATCTTGCTAGTACTACGTATAATACATAGAACATTGATTATAATTTGGGCTAATGTGTGGCTTTTGCAGCTCAGGTCTAAATACTTGTCATAATGTAGGGGGCGGGGCACTATACTTTGTGTGATAAACATGGTGTACGTATGGAACATGGTTTAGATTATGAATATATAGTTAGTACATCAAATGTGCTATTATTTGGAATCAACATCAAGTGTATTCAAAAATTGGAATTCAAGTTCATCTAGTACACATAGTTCATATCTATCTCTATAGTAATCATGTGGTGTGTTATTAAGGTAATACACGAATGATGGTTGAAGTTGGCAACAATCATGATTGTAGATTCTTACTGAAATAGAGAAACGAATTCAAATTCAGTTTGAATTGCAGCGGTAGTATATACATTTGGAATGCACTACAATGTTGGTATGAGTAGGTTACATGCATTATACAGCAAGAGAAAAAATTTAATTGGACGTAACATGGATTCATACTCCCTCATTCCATCTATATAGGGCATAATGCATTTTTTAAGACCGCCTTTGACTATTGACAATATTAATAGTACATGGCATGCACAATGTGAAAATTATATCATTGAAAGAACCTTTCACAGACGAATTTAACAGTGTGCTTTGTGTAAGTTGCATGTCATATATTGTTGCTCTAATATTTGGTCAAACTTAGCATCGAAAAATGCATTAGGCCCTATATAGATGGAAGGAGGGAGTAGCTTTGAATAGCATTTGTATAGTAAAACGGGGCAAGACTCTCTCTTTGTGTGATGTGAATAGTTTTATTTTTTTCGTTTTCTTTTTGGTTGAGGGAAGTGCGACTTGATTTGGTACGTACAAGTACAATATTACACGTTAGGCTTGTCCCTAAAATTCAACCCGCGCCTTGTTATATCCTGAAAATTTAGATATCGTGCTCCCAAAACTGGCGCCTTCACAACCAGCGCCTTGCTATCCCAAAACTACAACGCGCGCGAAAACTCCCTCTAGCTGCCAAATCCCGACACACGAAATCCCTCTTCTAACCGTGAGCCGAAAGGGCCGCTAGTTCAAATCGGTGGGGGTACTTTTGTAACACACTCTACATTTTGGACAAGCGCGTCTCTAAGTCATGGTTCACCCCCTCCTATCGCCTCCTTTTTGCCATTCAAAATCCCAGGCCACCATAACCTCTTCGCTCCAGCCGCGAAACCCCACCCTCCCCCGTCCTCCACCTCCTGCCCAGCCGGAGCCTCTTCCCTGACGACGTCGTCCATTGCTGTCGGCGTTCTAGGAACGGGGGTCCCCAGACTTGCCTACCTGCGGCCTGCGGCGTGGCTCAAAGGGGGCCCAACATGGCCCATCTTCATCAGCACAAGCTCAAGACCCTCGCGAGGGGCCAAGCCTCGCGGGGCAGACGACAAGGAGCTTCCTCGGGCACGGCCTCATCGGGCTGGCTCACGAGGAGGCAGAGAGATCAAGGCAGGGTACCTCACGAGGTGCCCATGACGCAAGCCATGACGACCAAGGGCGCCAGTCGGGCGCCAGCCCGTGCAGTGTCCACCTTTCCTCTTTGGTGCAAAGGGAGCAAGCGCAGGCGAGAGCATCAAGCAAAGGCATCCATTTCGGTGCAACAAGACCAAGACCCGCACAACGGCAGGGAGGAAGTCATTGTGGAGCCCAAGCAGGCGTCACCACCAGAGCCTTTGACAGGCGAGGACCAACTTTAGTCAGGATAACTGTACCCAATGTTCCCCTTCAAAATGGCCAATTGTTGGCACCCTTCCCGCTCAATATTTGCGAAGAGGCCCAGGGCCTTTGCCTATAAATAGGACTAGCCACCCCTAGGGTAGAGGCATCGAGAATCAAGAAGCATCATAGCAAGAGAGAAGGGCAACTGAACTCCTCCTAGCAGTTCATCCCCCCGGCCAAGAACAAGCCCTCGCGAGGCTGTTCTTCCTTGTATTGTTCACCATCATCATCCCAAGAGGCAATCCACCACACCACACACTGGAGTAGGGTACTACACCGCAATGGTGGCCTGAACCAGTATAAACCTTGTGTCTCTTGTGTTGTTCCTTTTGTAGTTTAGATCCTAGCAAGGCGGCGGGGAGCAGGTAGGTAGAGGGTGAAATCTCCGTGCGCACCCCAGCGTTCGAACCTCAAGGGTCTGCCGGAACCCGAAATACAACATTTGGCGCGCCAGGCGTGAAACCCTGATCCCTGGGCTGCTTGGCCCGCCCGCGCAGAGCCGCTTGCCCCGGGCGACCCCATGCCCCAGGCAGCTCACGGTCCACAGGGCGCTGGGGCCGTGGGCAACGCGGACAGGCTCCGACAGCTCTCACACCGCGGCAGGCGCGGTCGGCAGCAAGGGCCTCCAACCACGCCGCGGCCACGACGTCGTACACCCGCATGGAGCAAGCGAACTCAAGGGCCGCGCTCACAGTGGCCTGAGAGTTACTGCAGTGCAGGCTGCTGGAGGGCGGCCGTGACGTGCTGATGGAGCGGGTGGTAGAGCTCCTGGGCTTTGCCACCTCGGGGGCTCACCCCTTCTGCGCCCAGCTCCCATCTCAGGTCCAGGGCGGCCCGCGCGGGGGCCCCACGCACGCCCGCGGGCTCTAAGGCTACTCCAACACCAGCAAAGCTGTCAGCACCGGGCCAGCGGCAGCGCTAACTCCGCCCCCGGCCAGCAAAGAAGGACTCGTCGCGACCCACGGCCCCAGTGAGCCGCCGCGCTACCACCCCCAGGTGGGCGCATCAAGCAGAGCTGCATGGCACGCGGAGCGCTAATGCGCGGCCTTCGGGATGGCGGCCCCAGAAGAATACGTGCCCCACATGATGGACCAAGGGCACCCGTGTGAGGGTGAACAAGGCTCGCTCCTCAGCCCAAGCTGGGGGGACGAGGCGCCAGAAGCTGAGCTCTTCCAGGAACCCCGAGACGGCCCCGCCGGCCACGCTGGAAGCGACGATTATCGGGTACCACTAATTCCTCAGGAGTAGGCATTCGCTAATCATGGGTCGCAGGAGGTGCAGGTCGCCACAGCGAGCAACTGCCCCGCTCCCGCAGTCTCTTACCCTTCAGGAGGAGGGCATCGGGGGCTGCAGGAGAGGGGCCGGGATCCGGCATCACCACCGCGGCGTTCGAAGCAAGGCGTTCTCAGGAGGTAGGCCCTCTGCTGGGGAGGTGCCTTAGGGCCTGCCCCTGGCGGAGGACCCGTGGTCGTCGGGGGAACCGCTGGCGACCGCTCTACCCCATCGACGGCGTCCTGGTTTCCGGTCGTCATTGATGGCACTAGAGTGTGGCGCAAGGCGGGGCCCTCGTCTGGCGATATGAAGCAAGGCCGATACCTGTGAAGAAGGCCCAGTTCCTGTGAAGCTCGCCGCCCCGTGACACTCTCACGTAATAATGAGTGGGGCTGTACACGCCCCGGAGTCTCAGGGGTGCTGGCCTCGGGCCCTGGGCTCCCTCCCACTCCCAGTGGCAGCACTTAGCTCCGCGATGGTGAGAAGACGTCCAAGACTAGACTAGGTGCCGGACGCGGCCTTTTTTCCGCTTTCATTGCTTTTCCCTTGGTTGTCGCTTTCCCCTGCTAGATTTAAGTTGGTCTCGAATTTGAGATTTGCGTGTGTTTGGGGAAGGGGTGCTTAGTCTCGTTCGATCAATCTCTCGCGTTTCAGTTACCTCTTCGCCTCAGCTGCCTCCCCTCGTGAGCCCCTCGCGAGCCGGGTCTGGCCTAGCTTGCGTGCAGCCCAGACTGCCGCCGTCGTATCCTCTTAGGAGGCTTCTACTGCGGGTCCTACGGATTCGATCAGGAGACACTCGAGACACCACAGCCTCCCACAAGCTATCTCAGGTCCCGCACGGGACAAAGGTAAACTAGCCAGCCGGCTCGTCGCCTAGCCAACGACTTGGCGCGGGCGTACGGGTGATGTAGCATCCACTAGTACGTTGAACATGAGTTTTTCATGAGGGGCACCCCCTCCCAAAATGCTCTTACAACCATTAGGTCAAAACCTAAGTTCTATTCATGCAGGGTAAGGAGACAGGGGCGATACGTGGTTAGTCGGATAAATCCCCCAATGCATCCTCAGGAGCACCGCCCGAACTGTTGCTGGTGTCGCTGGCCTCGCCATCGCCCTCTGCGTTGCCATCAGCGGCGTCAGGACCGTTCACCACGCCGCCCTCATCGGCGGCCACGATCACGTCGTCATTATCTGAAGCGAAGGCCCTGATGAGAGCGTCCACGTTGTCTTCCACCTAGTGCGCCAGGTCGTTCCGGACGGCCTGGGGGACTGGGGCGATGGCAGCGTCGAAGTCAAAGTGGGGATCCATGTTCCGGAGATGGCTGAAGACGCGAGAAAAGGCGCGCCCGAGCAAGACGCGGCTCCTCTCCTCCACCAACCTGTCAGCTCTGACCGACCGCGCCTCCAGCTGCGTCACCACGTCGGTGAAGAACTGAAGGTTGCCGGCGTAGTTAACTGCGTGCGGCTCGCCAACAGCCGCCTCGCAGATGTTACCCAAGGCTGTGTTGGCTCTCTCCTAAAGCATGGTGAGCATGGGGCCGTGCTCATGCTCCAGGATCTGCTGCTGGCGTATCTCGTCCGCATTCTGGCGCGCGACGGCCTCAGCCTTGTCCACCCGTTGGCGAAGGAGAAGCACCTCGGCATGGGAGGTAGTTGACTCCCCCTGCGCCACCTCAAGTGCGGCCCGCAAAGCATCGACCTGCCGCGTTGCTTCCTCCAGCTTGACCCTCAAGACAGCGGTCCTACCTTCAGCCTCGGTCCGGATAAACCCCAGCCTCTCCTCGAACTCGCGCTCGAGGTTCAAGCGTGCCGTCGCCACCCGACGTCCGACCTCCTCCAGGACACGGGCTTCCCGTGCAGCGACATCATCCTCCGCCTGCGTCACCAAGCGCTCCCTTGTCTCCAGGCATTCATACTCGTGTGCACGTTCAGCAGCCTCCAGTGTCAGCGCCTCCTCGCGCTTTTGGAGCTCCGCTGGGTCGCCTGAAGCCACCTTCATCGACGCGAGGGCCACCTCGTGTAGCTCCACCTACTCCTCCAGTGAGCGGCACTGGGCCAGGATCCCGCGCCCGCTCCTCCGTCGCCTCTCGCCGTCGGTCATCTTGCCGGGCCTCCTCGACGGCCTGGGAACGGGCCTCCAGTGTCAGTGCCTCCTCGCGCTTCTGGAGCTCCGCTGGGTCGCCTGAAGCCACCTTCATCGACGCGAGGGCCACCTCGTGCAGCTCCACCTGCTCCTCCAGTGAGCGGCACTGGGCCAGGATCCCGCGCCCGCTCCTCCGTCGCCTCTCACCGCCGATCATCTTGCCGGGCCTCCTCGACGGCCCGGGAACGGACCTCCTGAGAGGCCGCCAGCGACGCCTTGGCCTCCTCATCGTCAAGATCGCGCTGATAGCGCGCAAGGGCGACAGCCGCCTCCATCTCGCGCCTCTCTGCAACCAGGCGCAGGCCCTCGGTCTCAAGGCGCGCGTCCTCATCAGCGAACTCTTCACCAAGCAGGCTCACCGCATTAGCCGCCCTCCGAAGAAACCCTTGGCGAAGAGCGCGACGCTCCCGGGCGCGCTCGAGTACGTCCTCCACACCATCATCCGCCCCAAGCGAGCGCCGAGGGACACGAATTAGCACTCCCCCTGGGCAGGGGGCTGGGGGCTGGCGCCATCGCGGCGACCAGGCACGCCTCGCCAGAAGCCCGGCCTGGAGCCAGTCCATCCCCAAATGAAGAGCGCAGGGAGTACCCCAGCCAATCACGGTCCACGACCAGACGAGAAGTCCATGGCAGGCTGGCTATGCCATGAGAAGGCTCGCGAAGGAAGGACGCGAGGCGCACGGGGTCGCGATGCGCCTCAGGATGGTTCGTCTCTCCAACCGGCCTCACCGCAAGGGTTCTGTTGCCCGGAGTGCTCGAAGACGGTGGAGAGGGCGGAGACAAGGGGGATGGCTCCACAGTCATATCCGTGAGCTCGGCGGGAAGGGCCCTGCAGAGCAAGGATCAGGAAAAGTAACGGAAGGATCAGGAGCTGGGAAGGGAGAAGGCTTACTCATTGGTGGCGAAGTACTTCCTACGCTTCAGCAGGCCACAAGGGTAATCGTCACCCAGGGCCTCCCTTCTCTTCCGGAGGGCCTCAAAGTCCACGCGGAAGCGACCCAGGAATTGAGCGCAGGGGTCAACCTGCGACGAGGGAGAAGCGTCAAGGTGACCCGCGTCAGGGGCGTCTGCCTGATGCGCACTGCCGGTCGCCTCACCAAGAAGAGTAGCTGGGGCCTCAGGGGCCCCAGCCGCAGGCGCTGCAGGCGGCTGCTCACCGCCCTCAGCCACAGCAGCACGGGCCTCAGGGGCTGCTCCTTTATGAGCGCCGCCCAGTGCTGTCACCTCGGCGGGGGCCCCCACGGCTTCCGGCGGCTCATGCCTCTCTGCTCCGCCACTTGAGGAAGAGTCGCCTTGGCCGACTGCAAGGGCGGCCACCACCACTAGGTTCTCGCGAGGCCCCTAGAGGCCAGCGGGGCGCAGCCCCCACTCGTCGAAGATGGGCATCTGATTCACAAAGTCGCTTCTGTTCGGGCAGAGGTACAGCAAGGCCCCCCATGCCGGATGCTCCCGGGAGTGGGGTTCCTAGTCAAGACCAAGAGCACCTTCCTCAGTGCTTCAGGCGTCAGGTCCTCTTCCTGGAGCCTCATACGATCCTCACGCCCGCTGAAGGCCCACATCCGGTGAGAATGGCGTTGGAGAGGGGCAACACGGCGTAGGAACTCCTTCACCACCTTGGGCGCCGTCACGCTGAGCGCCCTCAAGAACGCGAAGCGACGCCAGACAAAGACGAGCCGGGAACTCGTGAGCGTTTCCTGGCCCCAGCCTGAGTTGGGACAGCAGGCGAAGATGGCTCCGACAGCAGGGGGCTGGGCACCCCTACATCTACATACAGCCACCACTCACGAAACCCAGGTGCGGGCAGAGGAAGGCTAAAGTCGATCCCTGAGGCCGCTGTCTCAGGTGCAGCAATGAAGCTCACGCACCCCAAGCATTGGGTGGGGTCGACAAGGCGCAGAGAGAAGAAGTGGCGCAGCAAGGCAACCGAAGGAAGGATGCCCATCATTGCCTCACAAACGAAGGCGAAGACCGCGAGAAGAATGATGGATTCAGGACCCAGATGCATCATATGGATCTGATAGTGGCAGAGCACGGCGTTGAAGAAATCGGAAAAGGGGGGAACCAGTCCCGCCCACAGGGCGGCAGCGAAATACCGGACCTCAGTGACTATCCTGTCGATGGAGAAGCGAGACGCGGGCCAGGCCGTCGTCCTCCTGCATTCGTTGAAGACGGTGGCTAGAGCCGAGCTGACCTTGCCCAAGCCCTCTCGATTGATTATGATTGACCGGGCGACGGCGGGGGCCGCCAGCGACGGTGAGCGAGGCGGAGGCATGGGCTTCTTCCCTCTTCCCTTCTTTGTCGGAGCCATGGCAGCAGAAGGGGGGAAGGTTCGAGATTGGATTAAGAGCGGAAGCTGGAGTTCGAGAGGAGGAAGGGTAGAGGACGCTCGGGCAACGAAAAGGGGAGCGGTTGTGTGCGACTACGAGTCTGCCTAGCATGGAACGAAATAAGGAGGCGTGGGGGAACAGTGCCGCCCATGTCCAATCAACCACCACGCGTCGCCCAAGGCCACAGGCTGTTAGGGCCCGCGGCGCTTCGCACTTGCCCTTTCGCCTCTCTGCTCGGCCAAGTCTGGGCGCGCCTTGGGCCCGGGGGCTACTATCGGCGTTCTGGGAACGGGGGTCCCCAGACTTTCCTGCTTGCGGCCTGCGCCGTGGCTCAAAGGGGGCCCAGCATGGCCCATCTTCATCAGCACAAGCTCAAGACCCTCGCGAGGGGCCAAGCCTCGCAGGGCGGACGACAAGGAGCTTCCTCGGGCACGGCCTCATCAGGCTGGCTCACGTGGAGGCGGAGAGATCAAGGCGGGGTACCTCACGAGGTGCCCATGAGCAAGCCATGAAGACCAAGGGCACCAGTTGGGCGCCAGCCCGCGCAGTGTCCACCTTTCCTCTTTGGTGCAAAGGGAGCAAGCGCAGGCGAGAGCGTCAAGCAAAGGCATCCATTTCTGTGCAACAAGACTAAGACCCACCCAACGGTAGGGAGGAAGTCATTGTGGAGCCCTAGCAGGCGTCACCACCAGAGCCTTTGATAGGCGAGGACCAACTTTAGTCAGGATAAGTGTACCCGATGTTCCCCTTCAAAATGGCCTATTGTTGGCACCCTTCCCGCTCAATATTTGGGAAGAGGTCCAGGGCCTTTGCCTGTAAATAGGACTAGCCACCCCCAGTGTAGATGCATCGAGAATCAAGTAGCATCATAGCAAGAGAGAAGGGCAACTGAACTCCTCCTAGCAGTTCATCCCCCCGGACAAGAACAAGCCCTCGCGAGGCTGTTCTTCCTTGTATTGTTCACCATCATCAGCCCAAGAGGCAATCCACCACACCACACACTGGAGTAGGGTATTACACCGCAATGGTGGCCTGAACCAGTATAAACCTTGTGTCTCTTGTGTTGTTCCTTTCGTAGTTTAGATCCTAGCGAGGCGGCGGGGAGCAGGTAGGTAGAGGGCGAAATCTCCGCGCGCACCCCAGTGTTCGAACCTCAAGGGTCTGCCAGAACCCAAAATCCGACAATTGCAACAGCTCGACGTCCCTCGTCCACCTCCCCGGATGAGGATCCGTCATCCCGCCGGTTCAGCCGCCCCATCCTCCACCTCCAAGGAGCTGCTTCGATGATCGCCTCATCTATCGCGACTACTCCATCCCCACATCACTGCCTTAACCTGCTCCACCGGAACCGCAGCATCCTTACCGACTCCTCGGACGAAGCCGAGTCCTACTCGGCGCCACCAAAGAGGTTGTACACTCATCGCATCGCACCTTCTCCTTAACTCGACCTCCCGGCGCTGACGGTGCTCCATCCCGCACCCCCATGGAGCGGCTACCTTAAAGCCAGCACCGCGGGCGACATCTCCACAGCGGCTCTCCCCCAGTGCGAGGCCCCTTCGGCGGCGGCGGCCATACCAGCCGGATCTGCTGCTGCTCCGGCTCTCGCTCGCGCTGCTGCTGCTCCTCCGGCTCTCACTCGATCGCTCGCTCGCCTAGCTGCTGCTGCTCCGGATCTTACTCGTTCGCTCGCGCTGCTGCTGCTGCTCTTCCCCTCGCTTGTGCTACTGCTCTGCTCCGATTTAGCTACACTTCAGTCGACTGAATCGACTTTTGGGTCAGTTTATTTTCAGGGGGGTGGGGGCGCCGTAGTTAAGGAAGAACCACCCGCAGCAGGGACGGGGGCTCGCCGGAGAGGTACCCCACTATCTATCTTAGGGTTCAGGGTGGGGGCGGGGGCCTAGATGGCTGGCCGGGGCAGCAGCGGACCGGCGGTGGGGAGTTGTTTCGGGGCGGCGAGGCAACGCTGGGGCCGGCGGTTCGGCCGGTGGTGGATGGCGGCTCAGGGGGGTGCAGGTTGAAGATGAACTGCAGGCCCTCCCTAAACTACATGTCAAGTGCCTCTCTTCTACCATTGCGTTTAGTATTGATAGAAACATTCAGATTTCACAGTAAATTTCAGTTTCGACAGTTAAGTTCAGAGTCAACAGTTTTTACCTCATCTATTGTAGTCAGGTGGTTTTTGGTGATGTAAATTTTACATCTATTTTACATCATCTATTGGAGATGCTATTAGAATCCCACTTGAGATTGACGATGTATGTCTTGTGCTGCTTCAGCCTTGACGTCTTACGGCTCAACGGAGCTGCTCCAACGACAGAACGATCCATCACAACAGAGCAGTGCCCTGGACGCCGTCTACAGATTCCTCAGATCTTCCTCCACACCTTCGACAGCCACCTCTGCCTCAACTGCTTCAGCGACCAACCCAATGATGTTGAGGTCAACACGGCTACGGCAAAGAGGTTGTACACTTGTTGCATCACTTATTACTATACATTCATGTTGATCCATTAGGGCTATATTTTGGTTCAACGGAAAAACATAGCAATAGGGAATTTTCCAATGGCCATATTACTATACTATTCAATTAGGGCCATATTACTACACTATTCAATTATTCATGCATTTTGGTGAAAGGAATGAAGCAAAACATCCACCTAGACCTACTTTTCAAAATCGTATGCATGAAAACAGGACCAAGTGCATTAGTGGCAGAATAACATTCTAACTGTACACGCTTTCATATGGTTTCACTTTATTTTGGCCATGTTTCTTTGCATTCCTCTGCTCTTCCAATTCCTGTAAACCAAACACCCAAGTTGACAGAAATCCTGTGTTTACAAATGCTCTGTTTACCACGTGCATTCCTACCCTATTCCGGTGTTTTTCCTATCCTTGCGTTTTTAGAATCATGCAAGCCAAACGAGCCCTTACAGAATTACTTCAGTTACAGGTAGGTGTTGAAGGGAACTTTGTGTGGTTTGTCCTGCTCCTGCCGCGACGTTGTCTACCTCACTTGAGCTGCTTCATCGATAGAAGCATCCACCAAACCAAACATCACGACTCTTGACCGTCTTTCGCTGCCGCCGGCACCCACCGCAACGACATCACCATCATCGACTCAGCAGATGAACCCGAGGAGTACACGGGTCCACAAGAGAGGTCGCACTCTTTTGTTTCTGCTTACGTTATGCATTGCTTAAAATTACCTGCTACTTTATCGTCCTGTTCTCCTCTTGGACTCCAAGTCAGGTGCAAATTAATGTTCAAACTTGAGTTCTAAATTAGTTGTGGGGCACATATCGAGGAAGCAATGAATAGTATCTCTGTCTAATATCTGGTTCACCTAGGGTATGCCTATGTTGTTCATCTTGGGTGGGAAACAAATAGTAAAGCAATCATCATCTGTCTTTTTATTAAATTAAAGCAATCATCAGCCTGCTATCATTATTTTTGGATCCATCCACTAGTGGTTACCATCACTCTAAATTTCTACATGCTCTCCTTACATAATCTCACTATATTTATGTCGTATGCATGTCAGATATTGTACACAGTCATGCTGAACATGTAGAGAAAAAGAGAAGAGTTTTGCGCGGCAATACAATGTCATGCAGACATCGCTCCATGGTGGGTTCAATGGCAAACCCTCCCCACCCCTCTCCAGATTGTAATCCAGAGGAAGATATCTATTCTGAGGCGGATTCAGACGCCGCTGACCACTCCTATTTACCCCCCAAGGTGTTTGCTCTACCTTGGCATGATGATATTAGTCATATCATCCATATGTTGCCTTGTAGTGCCTACTTTTGACATCATATATTTCATCTGCTTAGTTTAGACATGATCTGTAACGCCACATGTTTAGTTTCTATATCATATATGGGAAATATGCAGTCTCATGTCTTTTAGCCAGCCATAATATATGTGAAATGTGCAATGCCATCCGGTTTAACCAGGCATCATACATTTGAATGATATCTTGCCCATCCTTTTCTTGATTACATTTCCATTTGTCGACAATGTTTGTACATTAAACTACTCTTCCTGTGAATCAGCCATTTGGGTGGGAGATGGAAAAATCTGGAGTGAAAACAAGGCCTTTAGAGCAGACAGTGCTACCTGTCGAAGCAGATCTCTTGTTGGGTCCCGATAGCTCCTCAGAGATGGATTCGGAGACAAATGACCACTCCTATTCCCCCATTGAGGTGTATGCTCTAACTTGGCACGGTTATACTGCTCATATCATGCATATGGTGTCTTGCATTACATAGTTTAGACATCATGTACACAATATTCAACACCATGTTCTTAGTTCAGACGTCATATCGAATGCCCTCTGTTTAGCATATAAATCACATATGTGAATTAAATGATGTGATCCTTATTACTTAGATAACATGTAGGTGAATTATGTCATGCGATCATGTTTAGTTATTCATCATATCTTTGAATTATGTTATGCTATGCTATCCAGTTTAGATAGACATCATATATGTGAAATTATGTCATGCTATCCATTTTAGTTAAACAATATACATGCCAACTATTTCATGTCATCTTTTTTCCACACTATCTATTGCATCTGTCTCTCATACAATGTCTGTACATTCAACTATGTTTCCCGTTTATCAGCCATTTGAATTGGAGCGGGTGATGCCAATATCTAGCGGACTAAAAACACGGTCTTCAAATAAAACAATGCTACCCTCTTGGTGGAGATAGCACCCCGGTTGTACATGCACGAGAACCAGCCCTACCACATGTAACCCAAACTCTCGCAGATTGTACCCCTACAGCGATGGACAGAGAACCATCTTCACCCAATCTAACCCCAACCCCAGCAAATAATAACCCAGTTCCTGTTGACACAGCACCATCTCCACCACAGAGCTCCCAAACAAGAGTAGTTAGTAAGGCAGCTCCAGTGCCCAAAGGGCCAGTACTACCACGGCGAACCCCAACTCCACCAGTTAGTATGCCTATTCTTGTGGAGGAAGCACAACCGTCTAGCCATAATTTAGCATCTATCACATTTGATGTTGTTAAATCGTATGTGTGTATGTTCCCATCTTGGAAATATTATACTGAAGATGAAGGAAAATGCCGGTTGCAGGTGTTTGTCCAGGAGTTATGTGTAAGTAATGTTATTCATGACAATTACTTTGCTTTGTCCCATACATCCTACCTCCATGATGGTTATAATACAGCAAATTTTTCCATTTTTCTCTATAAAGAAGGAATGATTTGGAAACTCAGGATGAGGTAACCTGTGCTAATACCTCTGCTATATTCAAGAATGCTTGGTTGCAGTATCGGAATTACGTGAAGAAAACGTACTTCACCAGCAAAGAAACTCATCAAATTCCCTTACGTTCTCCGGAGACACATTTACTAGACGATGACTGGAACGCCTTGTTCTGTACTGGTCCCGAACCAAGAATGTGGTAAGGTCTATGAGCTCATTTTCTATTTTTAAGTACTATATTCTTGTGTCTTACTATACTCTGTTCATGTAGAACAAGTGCCTAAACCTGAAGAACAACTATTCTAATTTAAGATTCCATTGCTATCATAGTTCAAAAAAGCGCTAGGCGTTAATTGTGCGTTTTGTCACCGCCTTGCGCTTTACTGACCAAAGCACATGCTTATGATCTGTTATGCACAGATTAAGCATAGTTATGCGCAATGCATTTTGCCAACGCATAGAGCCTACGCGCGCTTAAGCGCTCGCTTAGGCGTGCCTTTTTTAACTATGATTGTTATCGTGCATACTGCTTTGCTCTTGTACCACTGTATTTACTCATACAAACTTATTTTTAAATTGAAGGATCCAATCGAAACTCCAATGGCACATTCACGCATGTTTCTTTAACATGTGTTGATTTCAATTTCAATTGTGTATACAGTTGACTTCTCATATCATGAACATTACTAGCATCACAATAGAGCCAATAGTGTAGTTGTACATGTAGACCCGTGGTACCCATCTGAAATCTTTTTGTGCCGTGTAGTTTCCCACGCTTTGTATTCTTTCACTACTGCTTTGTCTTGAACTGATATGATTTTAACCGTGTCTCTATTTTGATTTGGCAAGACAATGCAGTGACCATAGGACATAGATATATGTTTGTTTGATGCTTTTATTATGTACTAGTACTTGGCAATAGAAGACTTGGTAGTTTAATCCTGTCCACCTTACTAATGAACTGGTTCACCGAAATGAGTTTCATATACTAGTACATGCTAAACTCATTATGTGTCTGCTTGTTTATTCTTCTAGAATGTTGATAGAATATTGGGGAAGAGTGCCTTATTAAGCAATGGTAAAGGAAGTAATGCAGATAAGGTTCAGGATAGTGACACATCCTTGCTGGTCTCCAACAAAGCTAATAAAACAGCTAAGGAAGACTGTCTTGAAGATAGTGAGACAACCCCAAAGTCCTGTCTTGGTTTAGTGTTTGAGTTACTAGCCACTACCGCTTGCACAAGCTAGTCAAACTCACTGTCTGAATCAGTTCAGTTTCTTGAGTCTCAACTAAAAGTTGAAAGACATCGATCAGCTATGCTGCGACAAGAAGCGGAAGGACTGCGGAAGTCCTTGGAGCATTCAGATGCATACTTTATGGTGCAAAAGCAAGCGTTGGAGGATTTTAGCGCCAAACAGGACAAAGCTAATTGCCAGCATGGTGGATACCCAGGATAATGTTTCTTGAGCTCTTCTGAAGTTGTTTCAGTTATGCTCTTGTTTTGCTGCTGCGTTTATTTGCACTGGTGGCCAATTTTGACTGCATGTGTATGTAATATGTGCTTTGTTCCTATATTTGCACTGGTGGCGAACTTTGATGCCCAGTGGATGTAATATGTGTAATAGCGGTAATAGGCTAGCGTTACTTGCTTGCTTATTTATTTCCTTATTGTCTTGTTTAGTTGTTTGCTTGTAGTCACTGCAGTTCTTTTTCTGT
Organism: Triticum timopheevii; assembly: GCA_963921465.1. Lineage (NCBI taxonomy): Eukaryota > Viridiplantae > Streptophyta > Magnoliopsida > Poales > Poaceae > Triticum > Triticum timopheevii. Next base: position 342,147,282 of record OY997270.1, on the reverse strand, counting down.
GTTTTTCTAGTGGCCACAATAACCTATTTTTGGTAACTAGGCCAAAATAATCATGGCAACACACGGACTATTGTAACCATGGGCCTCCTGCGGGCCGTATGATCTATAGGCCTTCTACGGGCCATAAGATCCATTGGCCTTCTATACGGGCCGTAGGATCCACGGGCCGTACGATCCATGGGCCTTCTACCGACCGTACGATCCATGGGCCTTTTATGGGTCATAGGATCCATGGTCCTTCTATGGGGTGTATCATCATTTCGCCAATCATGGGTTGTACTATTCATGGACCATAACGGGCCGTTAATAGGCCATATTTGATAACTCTATGAAAACAGCCCAACGGTTTTTTTTGACATGAAAACAGGCCAACGTATTAACGGGCCACAAACGGGCCAACTGTAACGACGGGCTGAATTTGGCCCACAAGCAGAAAATGACAGTAATGGGCCGTAAGTAATCGAATGCTGGAAATGAGCCCAAGAATAAATGGGCCCTGAGAAGGCCGAAAGATAACTTGGGATGGAAACGGCCCAATGGAATAATGTGTCGTTAATGGGTATAAAGTGATACACTGTTCATTACGGGCCAGTTTCACCACGGGCCGTTAATGGGCAAAGAGTTACAAAGGGCCTCATATGGGCCGAAAGACGTCATGGGCCATACATGGGCAAGAAGTTAAAACGGGCTGTAATCATATTGGATGGCCCAGATGAAGCTACTGGGCCTAATTCGAAGAGGTCGTAACGGGCCCTGGTTTAGCGGGCTGTAAATGGGCTATATGCGAACAGGTCGTTAACAGGCTTTCCGTGGGCCGACCCGCCACCTTTTGACCAAGTCAAACGGGCCGGCCTTTTCACAGGAATGGGCATCTATTGGGTCGTGCCACGTGTCGATGTATCATAGGCGCCTTGGGTCCAATCAATGGATGACATCTGTCCCAACGGTGAGCCGACACGTGTTTCCTCCAGCCAATGATGATTTTACACGTGGAAAATCCCCATTGGTCGGGGCTGTTAACGGGTTATCGGATCCAAAACCGGACCCGATAGCTTAACAGTGTTCCGTTATGGTGGATGCCACGTGTCAGTCACCCTTGACGAAAGCACTTCTATGACGCGCGATTTATCATCATGGAAGTGGACACTTCTGTGATGATAATTTTGGTAATGTCATGGAACACTTCTACGACAGCACAGGTATGACTATCTTGATTCTGTCATAAAATCGTCATGGATGTACATGCATGACAAAAACCGTGACCTACTGTGACAAACACGTATCATCACGGAAGTGTATTTTTTTGTAGTGTAAGTTTGAAACTTCTCCTATCTTTGTTACTGATAATTATGAGTTCTCTATTGATCCTGAACTTGTTAACTTAGTAGAATTAGATCCTTTTCATGGTTATGAATCTGAAACTATTGTGGCATATCTTACTAAACTAAATGATATTGCCACCCTATTTGCTCAAGAGGAAAAGATCCGCTATTATTATATTCTTAAGTTGTTTCCTTTCTCATTAAAGGGTGATGCTAAAGAATGGTTTAATACTCTTGCTCCTGGTTGTGTGCGTAGTCCCCAGGATATGATATACTAATTGTCGTGGTTTTTTCACGACAGATGTCCTCATGAAAGGACTAAGTGTGGGAGCCATCGCAACTGGGCGGTTGCTTGAACAAGGTTCCTCGGGAAATGAAGGACACGAGTTTACCCAGGTTTGCCTCTCACAATGGAGGTAAGTACCTACTTCCTGCTTGATTGATATTGATTGAGATCTTAGTTACAAGGATGCGGATTCGCTAACCTAGCTCTCGATTTATTGTAACTTAAGTCATTTCGTCCTTAGGGGCTCCCCTTTATATAACAGGTCAAGTCCCTAGGTTTACGACAGACTCTGGGTCATAATACAACCCACGCCGTACTTCGTTTCCTACTTGTCTTGTTTTCCAAACAAGGAAGATCTTCATACATGGGCCTTCGTCAAGACGGCCCGTTTGGGCGCCTCCATGAGCCGGCCTTCACTTAATCTTCTAGGCCTTCACCACATGATGATCCGCCTGGCCGAAGTGACTCATGAGCCAGTGTGCTCTGGGCTGGGTCATTTCTCCCGCTAGGTCATAGTGCTGGGAAATATCCCCAACATTAGCCCCCAATTTAGCTTGGATTTATCCATGCTAAGTATATTCTGAAAAATAAAAATAAAAGGAAAAGAGAACGTCAAAGATAAGTCTGTGTCTTCATTTGTCAAGCCAAAAATGCTGCTCTTGTGATCTTTGCTCCTTCCTCTCATATGCCTTGACAGGGTCAAGTGGTTTAATCGGCTTAGGAGGCCTTCCCGTACTTAGTATCTTTTCGTCCCGCTCTTCATCGTGACATCACTTGACCATTTCCCCAAATTCAGTAAATGACGTCACAGCAGATCTTTGGGTGGATATGTGTTGTCTTGTCAGGCGCAAAAATTGAGGAGCCCTTTTAGCAAAAATCCACTTCACCCCCTGGAATTACGCGACAGTCGTTTCGGGTCCTTCGCTCCTTATAAATAGGCCCGAGGAGCCTAGAGTTCACTTTTCTACCCTCTCTGCTCCTTGTACTTCTTCTTCCTTGCGCGTGCGCTTTATCGAGCTTGCCTCCTCCAACGACAGCCACGACAACCAGACCAACATCGCAGACCTTCACCGAAACTACATCAACCGACGCCGCTGCCACTAGCAGCTTTCTTCTCGTCTTCGGATATTTAAGTATGATTCTCCATTGTTCTTCATACAAAGCTCATCGGAGTTCATCTTAGTCCACCACGGTTCATCTTTAGAGGTCTAGATTTACTTCAATGAGATGCTCAGATCTTTTAACATCATTGCGTTGTATTTTTCCAATCTAGATTTCCTCCTACTGCGTTCGATAGATCTCGTCACTTCCTTTGTGTTCCGAACTTGCCATAGTTAGGTCTTTTATTTTTGTTTCTTTTTCCAGCATTTTCTAGATCTATTTCTATAGCTAAATATTGTAAGTTTCTGTTTATGACTTGCTTCGTTGTGAAATCCACCATCACTTTGTCAAAATGATGAGTCGTGTCGGTGTCTCATGCCGGCTTAGTCCTGGCCCAGCTTGTAGACCCATTCTAGACCGCAATTCTTTCATTTATTGAAACTTTTACTTGTCTTGTAGTCACAACTCGGCTACTTCCAGCCAACCCTAATATTTGAGTTGTCAACTATCATGACTCGGGATATCTTCATGACTTGCCAACTAATATTCATCATTTCTTTTTCTGTAGTTTCCAACTTCATTGAAACCAAGCAAATGGCTCATAGGACCAACAAGATAGTTAAGTGGGCCAAGTCCACTTCTACTCCGTTGAAACTGGAGACTTTGGTGAATTCTGGATTGCTACCGCCTCAAAATGAAATCCATTGGCGTGCACCTAAAGAAGAGATTCATCCTCAGCCGACTCATGGCGAGATCATCGTTACATTGATCACCTGGAACAAGTTTTGGCCCTCCCAGCTCAAAGTTTTTTCAGGACGTACTTCATCACTTTAACATCAGGCCCCAAGATCAGGGTCCCAACTCCATTCTGAACTTGTGTCAGTTTCAATTATTCTGCAAAGTGTATTTGCAGATTGCACCGATCGTCAATTTGTTCCAAGTATTCTTCTTCTCAACCATCAAATGGAGTACAAGAACGACACGAGCATCGAACTTAGGGGTGTCACCATCCAGAGTAGGCAAAATTCTGCTTTCCCAGGATTCAAGCCGGCAAGCCATCCAAAGGGATGGCAAAAGACATGGTTCTTTTGTAGAGACACTTCCCCTGCTACCGAAAATCGACTGCCGGGTTATAGGATTGACCGGCTCAACGCCTCAACCATTTTTTAGGCTTCGCTTCCCAGGAAGAAAGGAAAAATTTAAGCCTTTATACTCAAGGATCAATGCCTTAACAACACATGGCTTTACCGGGGTTGATCTGACCGGTGTTGGATGAGCTGGTGGATCTAGCCCCTCAGCATGAGGAGTCGGCTCATGCATAGTTACATCAGCCATCCAGAATATGCCCTTCACTTCAGCCGGGTCAACCTATCACCCGGCGAGTTATTAACAGCCACCAAAATATTACTTGGTGAATCTAGGAAGACCGTGGGGATCACCCCCTTCTGCACAGGCAATCCAACACCTCCAGTGAGTCATTTTTTATATGTTCTACTTAACTAAGTCGGCTGATGATGGTGATGAAGAGAATGAGGTAACAGAGCTTGACTACCTCAGCTCTCTATTTAACTAACATGCTGACGCAAGCACGTCACAAGATAACGTCGAGACTAGCCAAGCCGGTGATATGGAGGTAAACCCTTCTTTCTGACTTAGAGCCATTTATCCCAAAGAAAACAAGACAAGCCATCAGAAAGGTACCATTTTCACATCCAGATGCTCACTTAGACACACAATTCCTTTTGATGAAAACTCAATGTGCTGGCACTTCGCAGTGAAAGACCTGTAACAACTCTGGTCAACTCAGTGACGGCTTGTCGAATTTGCCAGCTCATGGCATGCCACGAGTTGAAGTGCCTCATAGCCCGACCGACTCGCTTACTCGAGCCAGCCAGATCAAAGAACCTCTTCATGCGTTGAGGGAGTCCTGGACTAAGGGTTCCTCAAGCATCCGGTCTATTCGATATGGGCTGGACTGATGGGTCGTGAAGATAAAGGCAGAAGACCATCCCCCGTGTCTGGGTAGGACACCTATATGCGTGAATGGCAAGATTGGTGTTCGGATATTCTATTTGCCTTCCCTGTAAACCGACTCTGTATAACCCTAGGCCCCTTCGGTGTCTATATAAACCAGAGGGGTTAGTCCATAGAGACGATTAGAATATTCATAGGCTAGAAAGGTGGGGTTTAGCCATTACGATCTCGAGGTAGATCAACTCATGTAACCCATATACTCATCGAATACAATCAAGCAGGAAATAGGGTTTTACCTCCTTTAAGAGGGCCCGAACCAGGGTAAATATTGTGTCCCATTGTCCCTTGTTACCATTGATCCTTATACGCACAGCTTGGGCCCCCCTACCCGATATCCGTCAGTTTTGACACTGACATTTGTGCTTTCATTGAGAGATCCGCTCTGTCATCAACAGAGGAATTGATGGCGCGCACCATCACCAACGATGATGCTGTGTCCGGGGAGACCTTTCTCCCTGGTCAGGTCTTTGTGTTCGGCGGCTTCATGCTACATGACGACTCGACCGGCCACCTTGAGCAGGTCAGCAGCTATGCCCTCGGTCACCAGATCAGGTTTGGAAGCTTGAACTATGTTGCTGATATCCGAGGAGACCTGAACTTCGAGGGGTTCATGGCCTCGGGTGACGCTCTCCACCCTTATGAAGAAGGTCCTTCGGACCCACTATTAGATCCCATCCAGGGGTCGACGCTCATACCTGCCTAGGCCTTAGATCCGGGGTGGATCGCATTGTCCGAAGACGAGAGGATTGACCCCGCGGACTCTCACCTATCACGGAGCTCCCAACCAGAGACCCAGATGTGACCACACCGGTGCTGAACCCGGGGTCAAACGGGACTCTCCCAGACATCGGAGAGCCGGGCTCGCCTCTGGACGATAACTCTGAACTGTCGAGGTCTGCATCCATCGGGCTCGATCAAGTATCTATCACTGAGCCTGGCCCCGTAGACCCACAGACTCCCATCCAGCTTTCGCTCTTAAATGAAGTGCTAGATTTAATACAATCTCTCTCCATCACGGAAGTTTCGCCTCTGAACTACCCCCAGCTTAGGCTGAGGGCTGAGAGCAGGGAATTTTATGCCCAACTCACCACCCACTTAATAGCCACTCACTACAAGAAATATGTCTACTTGTGACCTTGACTATTGGTCACTGAAAGGTCATTGTTTTTCATTTGTGACCTTTTTCTGACCAAAAACAGAAGGTCAAAAGCTGGCGGTCATAAACTGAAATTAACGACCTTCTCTGTGAGAAGGTCGTAGACGTTTACGACCAAAACACAAGGTCGTTGAACCCATGACCTTTTTTTGTCACTACCTGTCTTCCCAGGCCACGTCGGATCGGACGTGGCAAAATTACGACCAATTGAAAAGGTTGTTACTTAGAATCCGCCTGGTCCATTTCAGTGCTTTAGATGGGCCGAGCCCATTAATTCAGCCTTCCTATTTCTTTCCTGTCAATTTTTGGTCGACTTCATGGGCCAAGCCCAACATTACAGCCTTTTTATCTTTTATTTCTGCCAAATTATGTTTAACCAAATGAGTCCATCCCAATGTTTTTCAGGCTTTTTCTTTTCTGGGCCTTGGCCTTTCCACATTCATTTATTTTTGTTTATTTTTTTACCCAAAATATTTGTCCAATATAATTTAATCCTTGGCCTCTTTAAGTTCCAACTCCAACCCATTTAATGAACATTTTCAAACCAGTTTGAATAACAATATGAATCACCACCAATTAGCTAAATATTACAGAAATATCTCAGAACTCACATGTACAAATTTCCATCACATTCGTATTTTATATAGATCCAAGCAACCTACAACATTACGTATTCAAGCATTCAGCTACTAAAATACTCTAGAACAGGAATGAATAAATAGAACTATCTAGTGCTTCACAACAGGAAAACATGTCCGCTTCTTCAAGTACTACTTCTTGCTTAGCAATGACAGGCTGATGCAAAACATCTGGGTATTCAAAAGAGAACAAAAAGTATGTACTGATATAAGCAATATTACATGAATACTTTTAAAATAAAAACTAAAGACACATGAGTATTTTATCATTCTAATTATTATTATTTTAATAAGATCATTCTATTTATCTGGAATATGCATGTTCATCAAAATTGGGAATTGAATTGGCACATATGACAAACTTAGCACCAGACAAGCATGGAATGTTTTCATCTTGACATCTACTCAGGTTTACTAATGTGTGTGTCACATGATACATGCATCAAGCATAAGGACATCAAGCATAAGGCCCATATCTGTTTAGCAAAACGAGTACATACCTTACTTTGTGTCGATGCGATGGATGGGGCTGCACTTGAGCATATGGTCTACATCATCGTTGACACTGGACGTCGCATGTACTTGTCCAATTAGAAGTATGACATGCAAAATGTTACACATGCAGGTATTAGCATAAAGTAGAGCTTCTACAGTACATGCAAGCTTTAGATATGAAGGACCAAGCAAACTGTTCTGGAAATATCTAAAGTTGCAGAAAAGCATGTATTGGCCAATTAGCACGAACATGAGTAAATCACATATCTAAGTACAATTCAAAATCCTAGCTAGCACAAAACTTCTTTAGACAACATAATTTATGTAAAAGATCTTTTTGCAATACAATTATCTTATGTACATATGAATGACACCCAAGTAATTTGAGATGGAAACAAGTACATCAAGCAATCTAACATGTATAGTGGCACCAGCAAAAGAGCAAGACACAGAAGAATTTTAGCTTTACATAATGTTTACAAGAACAGGACCCTAATACAGGATTTAGCTTGTCCTCACACTGTTAACAAGGTACTGAAAGTAGCTATGTGCATCAGCCTCACCATGTCTTATCATGAAATGGTTGCTTTTACAAACTGTACTATATTTCTGGACAGCAAACTAAATAGACGGCTACTCTCAAACCGTACATCCAAACGAAGCAAATACGTACTCTGCGGAAACCTTAGAACATGGTTTACAACTCATATGTAGAGGCCAACTTGAAATTATGAGCATAACAAACTCGTTTCTCAGTTAGAAGCTCGCTACCCAAAACTGTCTGGTAGTGCAGTTTTTTAACTGAACCAAATTCAGTTTACACAGAGGTAAGTAAGGAACTACCTCAAAAATAGATGTGCTAACTATGTTTACATAGAAAAAACGAGTATGGTGTCTATTTGCCAAACTTGCAGCAACTAAGAATTCATTGCCAACAGAGGAAATGAACTGACTCAGACTATGATATGATTGTCGGCGGCCTACGTTTACGGTATCCTATTAACACAACATAAAGAAAAGAGAGCATGTCCCATCGTCATTAGATTAAATTTCTACTAGTACGTAGTGCTAGAATCATACAACCTAAAGAAATCCCAATCGAACCAAATCCCGCAACAGAACCAATCATGGCGGGGCTCACAGCATCAAAACAGAAAACACTAGAATCCCAACCACCGGGATTTGAATCACAGATGAATTTGAATAAATATAAAAAGGTAACAGAATGGACATGTTGTGATATCTCTGTTGCATGAGTTTTTACCACCATTTAGCTTACGGCTACGTAGACTTGACTGCTGGCCTTCTGTGATGATGTCACTTCCATCTTGCTAGCAAATGCAGTAGGCAAAAAATAAAGGCCAGTTAGAATGATCATAGAAATGCATTTTTTATGTAATTAGAGCATTTTAATATCCTGGTGAGCATAGTGTCTATGTTTGAACATCTATTTGTAAACCCTAAGTTTTTGCCGGGCAGAAGTACCAAATGTTTGAAGATTCAAAGCATATAAAATTTGAAGAGAGAAAGATAAGTTCAGGGTGTCGGAAATTGATGGTAATTATCTCATCAGTACCAGAATGGCATTATTTTTTGTCAGAAAGCTACTCCAATAGTGTACTATTGTGCTTAATTAACTACTGCCTCTGTCAGAAATTCATACCAATGGCTCTATCCATGGAAGATGTTCACTAAGAGAAAACTTGTGATCTACCACATTTCACTACACGTTTCTCTGAAGTAGTAATCTCACAAACCTATCTATCAGACTCATTTGCACAAAATGAATACAAGGCAATTTGGAAAGTCATAGACCACTAGAGAGACTGAAAACAATGAGCTCGAGGAGGTCCTAGTAAACAATGGGTACCTTAATCAGGCTAGCCAGGTAGTGGACGTCTATGTAGTCAGGCACGACACCCCTGTTTAGCTGCTCCCTGACATGCTCCTCCTGGCTATTCTCCGGAGTGATGCGGAAGATCCCTTCTGCCTACATACATATCATCCATCCATCCACACAGATTAGTGAACAACATCGGCTTTAACAACCAACACTTCATATTAGAGCAACACTCGGCTTCGACATCGGCTCCAAATTAGATGGAAGTTTCAGGAGCAAAGAGGAACAGAGCAATGTGCTTGTGTAGTTGTGCTACCTTGAGGCCATCCTGGGAGTAGATCCTCTTCTGCATGAGCAGGAGGATCCTGGGCACCGAGTTCCCCCTGTCGTCGTAGCCGCACCGCATCGACTCCGGTGACAATCTGAGGACGCTCGCGCTGCAGGCCGGAAAGGAAGCACACACATTTGAGATGGCCTTCAGATCCGGCACGGGTCAGCGAGGGTCACGGCTTGGGGGCATGGAAGACGTCGGCAGCAGCACCGATGGCGGACGGGTCAATCTCGTTGAAATATGGCAGCACCGCCATGTCGGAGTAGCAAGGGAGGAGCCAGTCAGATTCTTTAGTATGGTGCGGATTGAGCGGAGAGGATGGGGAAGCTCACCTCACAGCGGAGCGTGTGGTGAGAGGAGCAGCGGGCGAGGTCAGGGCCAAGGCTGTGGCCATGAGGCCGAGGAGAAGCAACAGCAGCCCTCTCCTGCGGTCGTTGTCGTCCCATCCAGGGAACTGGGCACGGCGGTTGGACCAGCAAGGGGGCGAGGGGAGGGCGAAGGTGGCTCTCCTGCCCTTTTCCGGCGTGCGGTGCGCGTGGAACTGGGCAGCGCGAGAACACGGATCTGGGTGGCGATGGCGATGGGGAAAAGGGAGCAGCAGTGGCGATTGGGAGAAGGTTTCATGTGTGGACGGCGGCGGCGGCAACGGCGGCGGCGAGGGGCCGTCGTCATCGATCTGGATCGGGGAGAGGGATTGGGGTGGGTGGCGGATCTGGAGCGAAAGAGTGGAGGCGGGGGAGGAAGGAATGAGAGAAAGAATGGAGGTAGGATGGTGCATGGAAAATGTCCATGAGGACAGCCCTAGGGTTTCGGCTCGGGTTGGTATGGGCCGTTGGATCCGGAAGCATCCGACGGTGGTTGATGCGTGATCCGCGTGATATGCCCATGGTCCAATCAGAACGCAACAAATCATTTGATGACCTTATGACCATATAAATTGGTCGTGATCAATTGAAGATAAAAAATTTCATTCCATTTTTAAGTGCTCAAAATGAGTTTTTTTGTGAAAGTCCTATCAAATATTTGTTCATATGATCTCATATTGTGCACAATGGTGAATCTTGTAATTCCAAACAATGTTGCCTAAGGGAGTTTTCATTTTCTTTGCACGAAAAGTTCATTTTCCATTTTTCAAGTGCCTGAAAAGAGGGTTTTTTGTGAAGGACCTACCATATATTTGTTGCAAAATTTTACCAAATCAATTTTATAAAATATTAGGACATATTTAATGCACAATTGACCAAATGGTTGGGTGTAAAAAGTTTTGATCCACCTCTCATGAAAAAGACAAATTTGCGCCGATTTAGTTGGAACCGGGTCAAATTTGAACTGTAGCTACCTCGTAGTTTGCTCTTTATTTTTTCCAAAAATAATTTCTAGGTACATAAGTATATATTTAATCAGAGAAACATCAAAAGGTCTCCAAGATTCAACAACTAGCTAGGAACGGTCAAGCCCGCCGTTTTGACCGCATTTTGAAACGAGCATAAAAAATTCAAAAAAGATCAAAAAATTGGAAAACCTTCGCATTGTGTCATTATATGTGACCAAGTTTCCTGAAAAAATAATAAACTTTTAATATGGCAATTATTTTAAAAAAGTATTCTCAAAAATTAGCTATCATGCGTGAAGATTCAGGGCTTTCAAGCCAAATGATCAATCTTATGGCCACATTCATAGCATAGTTTGTTCAAATGATCTCATATTGTGCACAAGGGTGCATCTTTGAATTCCAAACAATGTTGCCTAAGAGAGTTTTCATTTTCTTTGCACGGAAAATTCATTTCCATTTTCCGAGTGCCCGAAATGATTTTTTTTGTGAAGGACCTCCCATATATTTGTTGCAAAATTGGACCAAATCAATTTTATAAAATACTATGCCATATTTAATGCACAATTGACAAAATGGTTGGGTGTCAAAAGTTTTGATCCACCTCTGGTGAAAAAGACAAATTCCCACCGATTCAGCAGGAAGCGTGTCAAATTTGAACTGCAGCCGCCTCATAGTTCGATCTTTATTTTTTCCAAAAATCATTTCTAGGTACATAAGTATCAATTTAATCAGAGAAACATCAAAAAATTTCCAAGATTCAACCACTAGCTAGGAACGGTCAAGACCACCATTTTGACCGCATTTTGAAACGGCCATAAAAAATTCAAAAAATCAAAAAATTGGAAAACCTTCTCATTGTGTCATTATATGTGACCAAGTTTCCAGGAAAAATAATAAACTATTAATACGGCAATTATTTTAAAAAAGTGTTCTTGGAAATGAGCTATCATGCGTGAAGATTCATGGCTTTCAAGCCAAATGACCAATCTTATGGCCACATTCATAGCATAGTTTGTTCAAATGATCTCATATTGTGCACAAGGGTGCATCTTGGAATTCCAAACAATGTTGCCTAAGGGAGTTTTCATTTTCTTTGCACAGAAAATTCATTTTCCATTTTCTGAGTGCCCGAAATGAGTTTTTTTTGTGAAGGACCTAACATATATTTGTTACAAAATTGGACCAAATCAATTTCCTAAAATACTAGGCCATATTTAATGCACAATTAACAAAATGGTTGGGTGTCAAAAGTTTTGATCCACCTCTGGTGAAAAAGACAAATTCCCACCGATTCACTAGGAAGCGGGTCAAATTTGAACTGCAACTGCCTCATAGTTTGATCTTTATTTTTTCCAAAATCATTTCTAGGTACATAAGTATCTATTTAATCAGAGTAACATCAAAAGTCTGACCTTGGCAAGCTTAGACACTTGGTCTGAAGTCTTCTGCTCCAAGGTCTTGCATTTGTGGATGGCGTCCTTCAGCTCTTGCTCGACTTCGGCCACCCGAGCTTCATGTTCGCGGCGGGTAGTCTGCTCTGCCTCCAGCTCCGCAGCCGCTTTATCAGTGCCTGCCTTTTTCGCCTCTACCTCATTCTTGGCTTGGGCAAGCGCGCCTTTGAGGGACTCGACCTCGGCTGCGCCAACTATGATCATAATCAAAAAATTACATGAGTTAAAATACTCAATATACACATCATTGTTGATATGAATGTAAATTCCTTCTTCAAAATTTTCGCATACCTTGTGTTTCCTCGAACCACTTGTTAATGTAGTCGAGTTCCTCATCGGCCACTCGAAGCTTCCGATTGAGTTCGGAAACCTCTACGGCATGGGCGGTAGCCGCCAACATGGATGCCTGTTACAAAAATAGCACAGTATATTATTGTCTGGATTGTCATGTGGATCCTATGTCTGGTTTTTTCTAATCCGGACAGAGCCTACGGGCTACTGTCTATGCACAGGTTTATCCTTTCATATGAAAAAGTTTTCAGAGCATTACGTCGCATACCTCAAAGCCTATCACTAGGTTGTAGAAGGCTTCATTTAGTCCGCTTTTCACAAACTGAACCTTTTCCATAACTGCGGTGTGGTGCTCCTCCATGATGGAAGCACTTTGCAGTGCTTCCTCCAGAGCATGAGCCGCCTCCGGATTAACGGAGGCTGCTCATGGAGCTACTGCTCCTCCACCCCTCTCTTGAAGGGGGCAATGTATCCAATCCTGGAGCCGCGTTGGTCTCCCGAATGGTGTTCGGTTGGGGCAGATTGATGGGGCTCCCCACCGACAGTTTTCATGCGGTCGCCTCCCCCAGGTCTTCGGCAACCAAGGTATTAACCTCAGGTGCCTTCTCCATGGCCTCGTCTTCCCCCTCGGCCAGGAGAAGTCCTTTGGGACAACACTTCGGTGTCCTCCATGGCAGTGGGTGAGGGGGCTCGTGGCGGTGTGTCGCTCTCCTCCTGCTCGGGCGGCAGGGAGTTCCCCTCCGATAAGGGAGTGTGCAGAATCTCATGGGAAGGACTGAAAGGCAAATAAACAATACAACTCACATAACAGATGCAGGTAAAGTGAAGACAAACAATATGATTATTAATACTTACGATTTGGCCAGGGGCTTCACCCTGGGAGGTCTCTTGGGGACGTGTTTGGGCTCTGAGTCCGAACTATCCGAGAGGGCCAGCTTCCCTCTTTTTGGCACCTCCCTCCGGGTCTTTGGAGGCAGTCCTCTTCTTCCTCCTCCCCTGGCGAGGGGAGTCGCTTTCCACCACCTCCTCCTCCTTTTCTCCCTCATCTCCATCGTGGGAGGAGAGGACTTCGGTTTCTCCAGACATAGTGTCAGAAGCCTCTGCAGCGGGGGCCGCCCTTGGCTTCCTTACCCTTCTTCTTGGCCTTCTTCTTTGGCGCCTAATAAGGCGCTGGGACCAGCATCTCTGTTAGCTAGGGTGTGGCTGGGCTACTGGCAGCGGTGCCGGACAGTTGATCCGCTCCGCCTTTGCTGTCCAGTCTTGTGCAGAAGGCAGATGATAAAACCTCTATTGATTAAAACATCAACCGAATAGGTCTTCGGAAAAACTAATGCTTACCTCTGAGGCCAGATTCTCGATGTCGAGTCCAATGTCCTCGGTCTTCATCAGCCAGCTCTTCTGGGCTTTGAAGAGTAGCTTCGAAATTTATTCGTGTGTGGTGCCAAAGAAGCGCCTTAGGGTCTGCGGCCCCTCTGGATTGAACTCCCGCATGGGGGAGGCCCGGCATTGGTAGGGAAGGACGCGGCGGAAGAGCATCACTTGGACCACGTTCGTGAGGCCAATGTTTGTACCCAGCACGTTGGTGATGCGTTTTTGCAGCATCTTCACCTCCGTCTGGGACCCCCAATCTAGGCCCTTGGCGGTCCATGAGGTGAGTCTTGTAGGGGGTCCAGATCTGAACTCAGGTATGGCCACCCAGTTGGCGCGGCAGGGTTCGGTGATGTAGAACCACTCCTGTTGCCACACCTTGACAGTCTCGATGAATGCCCCTTTTGGCCATGTGGCGTTGGTCAGCTTGCTTACCATGGCCCCGCCGCAATCCGCGTGCTGTCCGTCGACCACCTTCGGCTTCAGATTGAAAATCTTGAGCCATAAGCCGAAGTGTTGAGGGATGCGGAGCAGAGCCTCACACACGACGATAAACGCTGATATGTGGAGGAAGGAATTCGGGGCTAGATCATGGAAATCTATCCCATAGTAGAACATAAGGCCTCGGATGAAGGGGTGGAGGGGAAACCCTATCCCTCTAAGGAAATGGGGGATGAATACGACCCTCTCGCCGGGCGCCGGAGTGGGGATGACCTAGTCCTTGTCGGGGATCCTATGCGCATTATCCGTGGATAGATAGCCCGCGCTCCAGAGATCCTTCACGTCCTTTTCAGTGATGGAAGAGGCCTCCCACTTGCCCTTGGAGCCGGACCCGGCCATGGCTAGGGAAGGTGGTGGCGGTGGAAAGATCAGAGCTTTTTTGGGCGCTGGAGCTTGGGGATTGGAAGACATAGGCTAGAGGAAGGCGCGAGGAAGAAAGGAGGTATCTTTGTCCTCTTATAGTAAGTGAAAATGCCAACCGTCCCTCTCTTAAGCCTTAAACTTTGCCTGTTCCCAATGAGATCGTGCGTAAGGCGCGGTTGGGTTACCCAAATCCCATTGATGAGAATCCCGTAATAAGTGGGCACGATCACTATTTTGACAAGACGTGCCAATGGACGCTCGACCTCAAAACACGAAATGGAAGGTGTGAAAACAGTTCGAAATACTAAAGAGTCAAGTGTGATGCTTCACCGAAAAAAGTTGTCAGTAAAAGAAACCGGTCTAGTTTTGACATCTTGCCTTCATGGCTAAGGGTTGTATTAATTATGCAAAGTCGGATATAGTTCTTTTATAAGGGAAGCTAATGTACAATATTCAAGAGAAGGAACCCGCCTTGCAATGCCGAAGATAATCCGCATGCCGAACACATCGTCATTGAAGACTGGTTCAGGGGCTACTGAGGGAGTCCTGGACAAAGGGTTCCTCGGGCGTCCGGTCTATTCAATATGGGCTGGAGTGATGGGCCGTGAAGATAAAGGCAGAAGACCATCCCACGTGTCTTGGTAGGACTCCTATATGCGTGAACGACAAGATTGGTGTGCGAATATTCTATTTTCCTTCCCTGTAAACTGACTATGTACAACCCTAGGCCCCTCCAGTGTCTATATAAACCGGAGGGGTTAGTCCATAAAGACAATGAGAATATTCATAGGCTAGACAGCTAGGGTTTAGCCATTACGATCTTGAGGTATATCAACTCTTGTAACCCCTATACTCATCGAATACAATAAAGCAGGACGTAGGGTTTTACCTCCTTTAAGAGGGCCCGAACCTGGGTAAACATTGTGTCCCATTGTCCATTGTTACCATTAATCCTTAGACGCACAGCTTGGGCCCCCTACCCGAGATCCGCCGGTTTTGACACCGACATCCGTCTGACCCGGACTACCAACTGACATTACCATCATCCAATGAATCAAGCGCCACTCAGGTGCCAAATTTTTCCATCTACCGCGGGTAAGTACACAACAACATCCTTTTTCGTTCATTTTGTATTTCTTGTTGTTTACTTACTCATTCTATTTTGTAGATCCAAAGCCTTGAAAAGGGTTGATGGCTCAAATGCTACTGTCTGAGAGACCGAGGACCCCTATGTCGGTGTCAAAACCGGCGGATCTTGGGTAGGGGGGTCCCGAACTGTGCGTCTAAGGCTAATGGTAACAGGAGGCAGGGGACATGATGTTTACCCAGGTTCGGGCCCTCTCTATGGAGGTAATACCCTACTTCCCGCTTGATTGATTTTGATGAATATGAGTATTACAAGAGTTGATCTACCACGAGATCGTAATGGCTAAACCCTAGAAGCCTAGCCTATGAGATTATGATTGTTTTCGTACGGACTAAACCCTCCGGTTTATATAGACACCGGAGGGGGCTAGCGTTACAAAAAGTCGGTTACAGAGAAAGGAATCCACATATCCGAATCGCCAAGCTTGCCTTCCATGCAAAGGAGCGTCCCATCCGAACACGGGACGAAGTCTTCTATCTTGCATCTTCATAGTCCAACAGTCCAGCTAAAGTATATAGTCCGGCTGTCCGAGGACCCCCTAATCCAGGACTCCCTCAGTAGCCCCCGAACGAGGCTTCAATGACGACAAGTCCGGCGTGCAGATTGTCTTCGGCATTGCAAGGACGGTTCCTTCTCTGAATACTTCAAAGTTCCTGAGTTAAAGAGCAATGTCCGGCTTTTATTTAATGACGCGCTCCTTCCGCACCTTCATGATTTCAGCTTCCACATATTGAGCGAATACGAGAGGTTGGGGCATTTTTGCATTTACCACCTTGACCATATAAGAAAATTGTCTATTAAAGAGACGGGGATCTTCAGATCTAATCCACACCATCTCCCCCTAGACGAGAAATCCTCGGAGCTTGCACGCAGAAACCACCCCAACATGGCTAGCGCTCCCAGCTCTTCCTCCCGCCCTCGTGGCCCCAAACAGGGTGATTGGGAAAAGTGTTCTGTATCCCACGGCCAACTGGTGAAGCTGCAGACCCAGGGATTTCTTTCCCCCGCAGATCTAGTCCCCATTCGAGCCGGAATGGCTTCCTTCGACGCAGGGGAGCAGGCGGAGAAGTTCCCCAACCCATCCAGGGGGAACAAGTATGCTTTGTTCCCTATTTGTTGAGAGGTGTTGGATTTCCAATACATACATTCCTCTGGGGGCTTCTGGAGCACTACGGCCTCCAACTGCACAACTTCACACCTGCCTCCATCCTGCATATCGCAGGTTATGTTGCTCTTTGCGAGCTATTTCTGGGTTGTGAGGCTCATTTCGAGTTATGGAAGAAGTTATTTTGCCTTGTCCCTCGTAATTAAGAGGGATCAATATTCCAAGTGGGCGGAGCCGAGATATGGCGCATCGCCGGGACCGGATACCTATCCGGTACACCGAAGAAGGCATCCGAAGAATGGCCTTCCAAATGGTTTTATATTGAAGATGTATCCCTTCCTGACCAAATCCGGAGGGGTCTTCCTAAATATTCAAGTACTCCATTGAAGAAGCGCCTCAGCTGGCGTCCTCGGAGCCCCAGGGAGGAACATAGCATGGAAGTCTTCCAACTGATGAGCAAGATAAAGACGCTCGCTCAATCCGGATTGTCAATAGTCGAGGTTATGGCGATATCCATAATGCGAGGGGTTCAGCCACTCCAATACCGAGGGCGCCCCATGTAGCACTTCAACGGAGAAGATGATGCCACATGCTATGATCAGAAGGGTTCGGACACTTACGCTGCTTTGGCGAAAATACTGTCCGGATTATACAAAGGGGAGGAGGAGGAGTTCGTCCATATTAAGCCCAGGGATGGATTCTCCATGTACAACCCTCCCAGCTGGGTGAGTTTCCAACCCACTACTCTACTCCATCAACTCCCTGAATCCTTTGTCATAAATATTAATCCTTCATGGATAGCAGTAATGGCGGAAGGTCACCAGGGAGATCCACAGCCCCGCACCACAGCCAGAGGACCACAACCGGTCCCTTGACCCCAGATTCGAAGAGGATCCAGATATATTCATGGAGCTTGGGGAAGGGGTGTTTTACCAGGTGAGGGAGTCCTGGACTAGGGGGTGTCCGGACAGCCGGACTATCATCGTCCGCCGGACTCCAAAACTACGAAGATACAAGATTGAAGACTCCGTCCCGTGTCCAGATGGGACTTTCCTTGGCGTGGAAGGCAAGCTTGGCGATACGGATATGTAGATCTCCTACCATTGTAACCGACTCTGTGTAACCCTAGCCTCCCCCGGTGTCTATATAAACCGGAGGGCTTTAGTCCGTAGGACAGCATACATTACAACAATCATACCATAGGCTAGATTTAGGGTTTAGCCTCCTTGATCTCGTGGTAGATCCACTCTTGTACTACCCATATCATCAATATTAATCAAGCAGGATGTAGGGTTTTACCTCCATCGAGAGGGCCCGAACCTGGATAAAACATCGTGTCCCTTGTCTCCTGTTACCATCTGCCTAGACGCACAGTTCGGGACCCCCTACCCGAGATCTGCCGGTTTTGACACCGACATTGGTGCTTTCATTGAGAGTTCCTCTGTGTCGTCACCGATAGGCTTGATGGCATCTGCAACCAACGACGCTGTCCAGGGTGAGACTTTTCTCCCCGGACAGATCTTCGTATTCGGCGGCTTCGCACTGCGGGCTAATTCGCTTGGCCATCTGGAGCATATCGAAAGCTATGCCCCTGGCCGTCAGGTCAGATTCGGAAGCCTAAACTTCACGGCCGATGTCCACGGAGACTTGATCTTCGACGGACCCGAGCCACAGCCAGGCGCGCCGCACCGTTGCGATGGGCATGATCTAGCTCTGCCGCCGAACAGTGCCTTGGTGGCCGCACACGAATCCGCTCTGGCCATTAGTCCGGAGCCGATTGCCCAGATAGAGGATCGGTGGATGGACACCTCCTCGGGGGCTTCAACTTCCACGGCGATGGAGCCGAACACTGATCTTGTCCCTCATAAAACTGGTGATTCCGAGGTGCCGGACTCCTTGCCGGACTTCGAACCTCCCACGCCCCTACCAACCAAATCGGATTGGGCGCCGGTTATGGAATTCACCGCCGCGGACATCTTCCAATACTCGCCTTTTGGCGACATCCTGAATTCACTAAAGCATCTCTCGTTATCAGGAGAGCCCTGGCCGGACTATGGCCAGGATGGTTGGCATACGGACCACGAAGAAATTCAGAGCCCACCCACCACCCACTTTGTAGCAACTGTCGACGATCTAACCGACATGCTAGACTACGACTCCGAAGACATCGATGCTATGGACGACGATGCCGGAGACGAATAGGAACCAGCGCCTACAGGGCACTGGAAGACCGCCTCGTCATATGACATATACATGGTGGATACCCCAAAAGACGGGGTCGGCGAAGAAACAGCGGAGGCAGATTCTTTAAAGAAACAGCCCAAGCGCCGGCGTCAGCGGCGCCGCTCTAAATACCGCCACAGCAAGAATGGAGATTCCGGCACAGGAGACAATAATACCCCAGGAAATGCCGAAGACAACCCCCTCCAGCAAGACTCAGCGCAGGAGGACGCAGAAGCAAGCCCTCACGAGAGGGCGGCAGACGAAGAGGTTGAGGATTACAACTATATGCCTCCCTCCGAAGACGAGGCAAGCCTCAACGATGACGAATTCGTCGTGTCCGAGGATCCCGTCGAACAAGAGCGTTTTAAACGTAGGCTTATCGCCACGGCAAACAGCCTAAAGAAAAAGCAGCAGCAGCTTCAAGCTGACCAGGACCTGCTGGCCGATCGATGGACCGAAGTCCTCGCGGCCGAAGAGTATAAACTCGAACGCCCCTCCAAAAGCTATCCAAGACGCAAGCTGCTCCCCCGATTAGAGGAGGAAGCATACATACCTCCATCACCAGCGCACGATACGGCTGACCGACCACCCCGCAGTCGTGACAGAGAGGCATCCAGGCCCCCAACCAAGACCGTACCCCGGCATCGCTCCAAAAGTACGAAGCCAAGAGGGAACGCGCCAGACTTGCGCGATATATTGGAGGACAAAGCAAGGCAATCCAGATCCATCTGCGGATCACGTGGGTGCCCCACAACCCATGACGAATACCGTCGTACCGGATATAATAACCCCGGCCGGGCCGAACACGGCAGACAGCGCTCTCTCGAGTTGCATCGTGATATTGCTCAATACAGAGGCGCCGCACACCCGCTATGCTTCACTGACAAAGTAATGGATCATCAAATCCCTGAAGGGTTTAAACCCGTAAACATTGAATCCTTGATAACTACCAGGGGTTTGGCACAACAGACCCCGCGGTTTGGATCGAAGATTATCTTCTCCACATCCATATGGCCCGCGGCGACGATCTCCACGCCATCAAGTATCTCCCACTCAAGCTTAAAGGACCAGCTCGGCATTGGCTTAACAGCTTGCCCGCAGAGTCAATTGGGTGTTGGGAAGACCTGGAAGCCGCATTCCTTGATAACTACCAGGACACGTATGTGCGACCACCAGACGCCGATGACCTAAGCCACATCATTCAGCAGCCAGACGAATCGGCCAGACAATTCTGGACACGGTTCTTGACGAAGAAAAATCAAATCGTCGACTGTCCGGATGCAGAGGCCCTTGCAGCCTTCAAGCATAACATCCGCGACGAATGGCTAGCCCGGCACCTGGGACAGGAAAAGCCGAAATCTATGGCAGCCCTCACATCATTAATGACCCGCTTCTGCGCGGGAGAGGATAGCTGGCTAGCTCGCAGCAACAATCTTCGTAAAAATTCTGGCAGTCCGGATACTAAGGACAACAACGGCAGGTCACGTCGAAACAAACGCCGCATTAACGGCAACGACAAGGAGGATATGGCAGTCAACGCCAGATTCCGAGGCTCTAAACCCGGTCAACGGAAGAAGCCATTCAAAAGAACCACTCCGGGTCCGTCCAATTTGGACCGAATACTCGACCGCTTATGCCAGATACATGTCACCCCTGAAAAACCAGCCAATCACACTAATAGAGATTGATGGGTGTTCAAACAGGCAGGCAATTTAATTCCCGAAAACAACGACAAGGGGCTAAACAGCGACGACGAGGAGGAGACTCGACCGCCGAACAATAGAGGACAGAAGGGTTTTCCCCCACAAGTGCGGACGGTGAAAATGATTTACGCGACCCATATACCCAAGAGGGAGAGGAAGCGCGCACTAAGGGACGTCTATGCGATGGAGCCAGTCGCCCCGAAGTTCAATCCATTGTCCTCTTGTCTGATCACTTTCGATCGAAGAGACCATCCGACCAGCATACGTCATGGCGGATTCGCCGCATTGGTTTTAGACCCAATCGTCGATGGATTTCACCTCACGAGAGTCCTGATGGACGACGGTAGTAGCCTGAACCTGCTTTATCAGGATACAGTGTGCAAAATGGGCATAGACCCCTCAAGGATTAAACCTACAAAGACAACCTTTAAAGGTGTCATACCAGGTGTGGAAGCCAACTGTACAGGCTCAGTAACACTGGAAGTGGTCTTCGGATCCCCGGACAATTTTCGGAGCGAGGAGTTAATCTTCGACATAGTCCTGTTTCGCAGCGGCTATCACGCTCTGCTCGGACGAACCGCGTTTGCAAAATTCAATGCGGTGCCGCATTGTGCATACCTCAAGCTCAAGATGCCAGGCCCTCGTGGAGTCATCACGGTCAACGGGAATACGGAACGCTCCCTCCGAATGGCAGAAGTACAGAGCAGCCTCTCAAGGTAATTCTCGAGTCCGGCCGTTAAATAGCCGGATACAGCAAAACGCGCCCGAAGCAATACCAACCAAGACCACCTGGCGCGATCAGAGCACGCGTAGCAATGCGGCCCCAACCCCCGCCCGCGCATGATCGCAAGAATAACACTCCGTGTACATCATTACGCTTTGGAGATACCATGGGCGCAGGGGAAGGGGCACGATCGCAATGGACCCAGAGTGCGGTTCGACCACACCAGGGGCTCGCAAGTGTGCCCCCCTTTTTTTATTTTTTATTTTCCTTCTTTGAGTACACAGGACTCCGGTAACCAGAGGCCCTGTCCGGCGGCGAACCTGCCGAAATCGTGATGCAACAGTCAGGGATGAAAGAAGGCTGCGACGAACACTCAGGTGGTCTCAATTACGAGCATTAAATTTGATTATATACACCAAGTCTGCGGCTCACCCCTGGAGGGGGACATGTTTACTTAGTCCAAATCTCTTGCTTACCGCACTGTTTGTATCAGTCCGCACTCATAGCAGACTTCCTTTAATAAATAATGCAACACTTTTTCGACTGCAATTACATTACCTTTTATATGTATATGTTCATTACAGGACATCTTGCACCCGTATATTTTGGTATGGCCGAATACACCAGGGGCTTGTGTTCCCCGCATTATGGTGTGATAAGTCCGAACACTTTCAAAAGTGCGGCACCCCGAACTTATAGCATTATATGAATCGGCTCTGAATCATGTCTTGGGTCAATAGTTGGGTTTGCCTGGCTCCCACGTTTTGGTGCCTTACGTTCCGTTCTGTCGGCTAAGGTGGCACTGGGAGAACCACTGCGATTGCGCCCCGGTTGAGCCGGGCGAGCGCCTCAGTGGAGAAAGCTAAAACTGACTGGCATGATAAGGCGAGAGACTGATCGCTGTTCGAGAGGTTTTTTCAGGTCCTTAAAGACTCACGCCGCTTCGAGCGAAGTTCCGGACAATGTCCGACGAAGGCGTGGATAGCGCCTCGGATTCGGCCTTCCGAATACCAGGGGCTTCGCCGAAATTTAAAATTATAGAATTCTATGGCTAAGTGAGAGTGTTCAAGCATTATAAGTCCGGTTGCCTTGTTCGCTGTGTTGAGCGCCTCCCTAAATGGACCCAAAAATGGGAACAAGAGCGCTCAAGGTTATCCCGAACACCCCAGCACTCGTGGCTTGGGGGCTGAAGCCAACGACTTGCCATCTCTCAGATTTTATACACGGCCGCACAGAAGGTAATATTTTAAATTAAACAAGTGTTGCTTAATGCACACATGAACAAAGTTTCAGCGCAAAGGATAATACATAACGAGTTTACTCAAAGATTAAATTTCTGGGGCACTCATCCACAATATCGCGGCCTCCCTTCAGGACAGTTTTATAATACATTTTAGGTGTGCGATACTCCTTGCCCGGTGGCGGTGGGTCCGTGAGAAGCTTCTCCGCATCCAACTTGCCCCAATGCACCTTTGTGCGGGCAAGGGCCCGACGAGCACCTTCAATACAGGCGGAGCGCTTGACGACCTCCACCGAGGGGCATGCATCCACCACCCACCACACGAGGCCAAAGTAGCTCCCAGGCATGGCCTGTCCAGGCCACAGCCGGACTATAAGGCCCTTCATGGCCTCCTCAGCTACCTTGTGGAGTTCGACCAGCTGCTTCAGCTGGTCGCTTGGGGGCACCGAGTGTCCGGCCTCAGCGTACTGAGACCAGAAGACTTTCTCCGTCAAGCTCCCCTCCTCGCCAGGATAGAATGCGGCGGCATCGGACGCACTACGCGGCAGATCTGCAAACGCCCCTGGAGAGCTCCGAATGCGGGTAAGTGTCAGGTATTTTACATTAACATGCTTGCTTTGCATGAAAAATGCCTTACCCGCCGCTATCTTCTTCACATCCTCAACCTCCTGAAGGGCCTTACGGGCCTCGGCCTTGGCGGACTTGGCACTTTCGAGAGCCGAGGCAAGCTCGGACTCTCGAGTCTTGGAGTCACGCTCCAAACTCTCATGCTTCTCCATGAGAGCCTGGAGCTCTTGCCTTACCTCCGCCACCCGTGCCTCCTGCTTCTCTCGCTCCTCCCGCTCCGCGGCCGCACTGCGTTCGGCCGCGGACACAGCCTCCTTCAGGGCTGCCACCTCGTTTGTGGCCCCTGCAATACCCATATTATCCTTGTTAATTTTATTGCAACCAAAATCCTTTTCTGTAAGGTAACTATTCAAAGTGGTGTGACTCACCTTCTTTGTCCTCGAGCTGCTTCTTGGCATGGCCGAGCTCTTGCTCGGACCGCTCGAGATCCTTCTTCAACACATCGACCTCCGCCGATAGTGCGACAGAGGTCAGCAACACAGCCTGCAAACCCATATTGACATATTTTAAGCAACCCTGCGTATATCTTGTTAGATCCTCAGTCCGGCTTTTCTTTCCGAACACCGAACTGAGCATCAGGGGCTACTGTCTATGCGGTATTACATTACATAATTTTAACTTCTTACCTCAAAGCCTGTTAGAAGGCTGCTGCAGGCTTCGGTCAGCCCGCTTTTGGCGAGCTGAACCTTTTGAATCACCGCACTCATGATAGTGCGGTGTTCTTCCGCGATGGAAGCGCCTTTAAGCACCTCCAACAAGTTATCCGGCGCCTTCAGTTGGACGGAGGTCGCCGGTGTCACGGTCTTGCCCTTCTTTCGAAGGGGCCGCCCGCCGGACTCTGGAACCACTGTGGGTTCCGATGTAGAGTCCGGCACAAAGTCCGGGAGGCAGCCTGACGGCGCCTCCGGAGCCTCCTCCTGATGGGTCCTTCTCTGGGATCCCACCTCGGCGTCCTCGTTGTCGCGGGGTGTAGAGGCGGTCGGAAGTGAATCCACATCCGACGGGGCCAACGACCCGCTCGATGAAGCGGGGAGATCATCATCGGCCGGGCTACGGACAGAACGCAGCATTAGAAGGACACTACGCGACACGAAAGAAATTGCACATCAAGGATCCGGATACTTACGATCTTGCCGGACGCCTGGCCCTTGGAGGCCACTCATCCTCGCCAACGGTGGTGTTGGCGAAACTGTCCGGGGGGATACTCCTCCCCCTCTTGGACCCTTCGGCCTCCCCTATTGGGGAAGCCTTCCTCTTCTTCTCTCCCTCCTCCAGGAGAGAGTACTCCTCCTCCTCCTCGTCTTCGGGGGAGGAGTACGCCTCATCGTCGGACGCCTGATTATGGGAACTCTTTCGAGTCCCCGCGGCCACCTTCTTGGCCTTCTTCTCCGGCACCACGTGCGGTGCCGGAACCAGCAACCCTGCTAAGCGGGCATTCTCTGGGTCTTCTGGCATGGGAGCCGGGCTGATGAGCTGCTTGGCCTTCTCCATCCATTCCTGTCAAAGGAAAAAAGAGATTGAAACCCTCTTAGAATCGGTTTAATTACCACAAGTGTCCCATAACGGGGTTGAATCACTTACCTCGTCAGCTGGATGCTGCGAGCAAAATCCGCGATCTTCCGTCGCGGATACGGGGGCTTCGGCGCCCTTGAACAGCACCCTCCAGGCGCCTTCGTATGTCGTATCGAAGAGCCCGTTCAGCGCCTGGTGTTGTTCCGGATTGAACTCCCACAGATTGAATGCCCGTTCTTGGCATGGGAGAATCCGGCGGATGAGCATGACTTGGACCACGTCGACGAGCCTGAGCTTATTGCTCACCAGCTTCTAGATGCAGGCTCGGAGTCCCGTCACCTCCTTCGGATTGCCCCACTGCAAGCCCTTCTCTTTCCAGGAGGTGAGCTGCGTGGGGACGCCAGATCTAAACTCGGGGGCCGCTGCCCATGTGGGCTTGCGCGGCTCGGTGATGTAGAACCACCCCGATTGCCACCCCTTGACGGAGTCCACGAAGGCCCCTTCGAGCCAAAGGACGTTGGGAAATTTACCCAACATGGCACCTCCGCATTCCGCTTGCGTGCCCTTCACAACCTTCGGCTTGACGTTGAAGGTCTTGAGCCACAGGCCGAAGTGGGGCCGGATGCAGAGGAAGGCCTCGCACACGACGATAAACACCGAGATGTTGAGGATGAAGTTCGGCGCCAGATCGTGGAAATCCAGGCCGCAGTAAAACATGATCCCCCGGACGAATGGGTGCAGTGGAAAGGCCAGTCCGCGGAGGAAGTGGGGAAGGAAGACGACCCTCTCATGGGGCCCAGGGGTAGGGATGAGCTGCCCCTCGTCGGGCAGCCGATGCACGATATCGCCGGAAAGGTATCCGGCGCTGCGCAGTTTGGTGATGTGCTCCTCCTTAATGGTGGAGGCCAGCCATTTGCCTCCCGCTCCGGACATATTCGGAGAAGGTCGGGGCGAGATGCGCAAGCTTGGGCGTTGGAGCTTGAGTACGCGGAGATGGATAAGGAAAGGAGGAAGAAGGCGTAGGTGAGAAGGTAAATCCTTATCCCTTATATATAGGCGGACGAAAACTATGCGTCCCCACCGGCCTGATAAAACTCGCTTATCTCCCAAGCGCCACCATCAATGGCGCGGTTGGTTTACCCACGTCCGTATTGATGGGAATCCTAGAATAAGGGGAACACGATCTCTGCTTCGACAAGACGTGCCAAGGAAACTGCTTCGCTAAACGTGCTGAGGTGGTATAGTAAAAAACGATTCAAACAAAGGCTTGGTAGCGGTGTGATGTCACGCCGCATAATACGTCAGCAGATTGGACTGGTGTACATTTTATTCTCTCTACGGTGGAATGTGGAATTTATTTTGCAGAGCCGGACACTATCCTGGTGTTCATGATCTTCTCTGGATTATTCAAGGGAGGAACCCGCCTTGCAATGCCGAACATTATGCGCGCCAGACTTATCGTCATTGAAGCCTGGTTCAGGGGCTACTGAGGGAGTCCTGGACTAGGGGGTGTCTGGACAGCCGGACTATCATCGTCCGCCGGACTCCAAGACTACAAAGATACAAGATTGAAGACTCCGTCCCGTGTCCGGATGGGACTTTCCTTGGCGTGGAAGGCAAGCTTGGCGATACGGTTATGTAGATCTCCTACCATTGTAACCGACTCTGTGTAACCCTAGCCTCCCCCGGTGTCTATATAAACCGGAGGGCTTTAGTCCGTAGGACAACATACATTACAACAATCATACCATAGGCTAGCTTTAGGGTTTAGCCTCCTTGATCTCGTGGTAGATCCACTCTTATACTACCCATATCATCAATATTAATCAAGCGGGACGTAGGGTTTTACCTCCATCGATAGGGCCCGAACCTGGGTAAAACATCGTGTGCCTCATCTCCTGTTACCATCCGCCTAGACGCACAGTTCGGGACCCCATACCCGAGATCCGCCGGTTTTGACACCGACACCAGGCGAGCTATGATGGCACCGAAGTGGCCATCATTGCCGACTATCCCGGCCTTCTCCCTGCGACGCATGTAAGTAATCAGGAGACTTGTCCCTTGAGAGAATTCCCTCTTTCTGCCTTACCGACCGCATTATGCTCTAAAGGGGAGGCGATCGGCGCGCAAGAAGGCGGCGCCTACGACGGGCAGGCCTCCGAAGAGGAAGGCGAATAGAAATATGGTCGAGACTTCATTGAAGAGGTACAGTTTTAAATATTCCCCATGGTCATCATCTTAAAGTATGACACTACCCGTTGTGTCTTATCAAGAAGAACATTCACCGCACTGTGTTCGGGGATCCTGTCGGCCATGCCTCTACTAGCCGGATTCCAGACCCTGTCACGAGGATAAGGGCTAATGCGGAAGTGACACCGGATTGTCCTTTTGCGGAGGATTCGGATAAAGTATCCGCCACAAACTCCGAAGTGCAAAGCGCCATGAATCATCGGCGCCGGCGGGCCGCTCTTTGTGACCCTAGTTTTTCTTAAGAAGCTTTCAATGCCTTCAACTCGAGTGATGCATACATCCGAGCTGCTCGAGATGGGCTTTCCAGAGCCATAGACCAGTATTTGAAAGATATGCAGGTAAGTACGCATTTGTTCAAAACTGGTAATCATATACCAGTAGCCCCTGAGACTTGAAATAGTTGGTACAACTGATTTAAGGATCGTTATATGACCAGGTGCTCACAGAGAAGAACAATCTGTTGTCTCAAGAGCTGGAAAAGTATCAGGCCTAGCTGACTAAAGCTACCGCCGAACTGGAAAAATACAAGAAGGAGGCATCTGGTAATGTTCCCCTCTATCAAGAAACATAATCATATACCAGGATTATTAATATAGGCACCAATCTTATGGCAGAAGCACCGGAAGTCGCACAAGTGGGAGGTCCAGGGGCTCAAAGGCAACTGGCCGCGGGCGAACGTATCCTGACACAAGTCAGGGCGGAGAAGAACAAACTCCAAATGCCCACACCAAGCTCGGCGAAGAGCTAAAAGATGTCCGGGCCCAACTGTCTGACTCCGTGAAGGAGAATAAGAAGCTGCGAGGCGACATATTTGGTATGTGTTCGGACTTATCTTTATATAGTTCAGCAAGTGAAGGAACTGACAAAATTATGTCTATAGGTATATTGACGGGCCGTCCCGAAGAGGAGGTGTCCGGATCGTCGAACGATCTGCTACAAGAGCTATCGCAAATGCACGAGAGAGCTCGGCAGGCGATGTAAAGTATTGTTAAAGCTTTATGGCCATCCGACTCCCCTCCAGGAAGTATGGAGGGGCTTGTACAGCTACTCAAGGGAGCGCGGCAGTGCTTCTGATTATGGAAGATATCGGTCTGCCGTGAAGGTGTGCGAGAGGCCTGGGCAATGGTGAAAACTCGGTATACCAAGCTTGACCCGAATCATATGGCCCGGGTCGGACCTGTACGGTCAAATGGAGAAGAAATTCCCGTTAGCTTGGTATATGACCAAGTACAAGTAGCCGCCAAGTATTCCCAGCAGGATTGTAGGCTAGATAGCTTGTTGGATGGCATAGAGGAAGAAGTGTTTGAGTCTAAGTGACTATGTACTTCATTTTACAAATTATGTCTCTAGCTGAATTGTTAAAAACGCTTGTCATGGCAGACCTTTTCGCTTCAACCTCTGGACCTGCAGGTGCGGAGTGCTTCCGAATACCCGCTCGGTAATGTAAACCGGGGTACGCATGGAAGCCAGGCGTAGGGGTCATGGTTGCTTGAACAGACAAGTATCCGGCTAGTTATGTTATATTACATTTTGATCGTAAGATACATCTTCCAAAGAGAATAGTTCCGTTAAGGGTTCCTTTCCCTGGGCAAGCATGCATTAATGTGCATGTACGAACTGTGTTTGAAAAACCATAGCATACATAACATCTGGGGGTTCATAAAGTGACAAGCAAAAACATCTTTAGTCTGCCGACCGAATATTCCCTTAAGAATGCTAGCTCTCCGCTTCACCCAGTCTGAGGTACACATCCGGATGACCCAGCAGTAACAATCTCAGAGGTGCTCCCTTTATGCCCTAGCCGAACTAACGGGAACGTAGGGCATAAGCACAGGAGCTAGGCAACCCAGCTTGGCCAAAACTTAAGTCATATCGATGCATATAATGGCGACGAAAAGGTACATACATGGAAAAGACACATATGTGGTGAGCTTGATGCTCGGAAAATAATAATAATAAGCTTTTGTATAAGAAGCCCCCAGGTATAATTGACATACATATTAAGAATTGTATGCGCCACAGGTGTACGCTTTAGCCGTACAAGAGCTTTACAGCTTTAAGAAATAAAAGTGAAAAGAGAGAAAAAATAAATAATGGAAAAAGGAGGAAAAGGAGACGAACGAAGAGTCCGGCGCTAGGCATAGAACCTTTGGAGTCTGGCCGCGTTCCATGGGTTCGGCTCCAGGCAGTTGTCTGATGCATCACGCAGGCGGTACGCTCCTCTGGTGAGAACTTCATCAATGATGAAGGGACCCTCCCACTTGGGCTTGAGTTTGTCCTTTTTCTTCTCCGGCAAGCGTAGAACGAGTTCACCAATATTATAAGTCTTAGCCCATACTTCTCTGCTTTGATACCTGCAAGCTTGTTGTTGATAAAATGCGGAACGGGCCTTCGTGACGTCGCGCTCCTCCTCCAGGGCATCTAAGCTGTCCTGGATCAAGCTTCGCCTCTCTCTCTCTTCATACATGCGCACTCTAGGTGAGTCATGAATAATGTTGCAGGGTAACACAGCCTCTGTGACGTACACCATGAAGAAAGGTGTATATCTGGTAGAACAATTGGGCGTGGTCCGCAGCCCCTAGAGTACGGAGTCAAGCTCCTCCACCCAGTGCTTATCTGATTCTTTCAAGGAATGCACTAATCTGGGTTTGATGCCGCTCATAATAAGACCATTAGCTCATTCGACTTGACCATTAGTTTGTGGATGGTATACGGAGGCCTAGTCGAGCTTGATGCCCATATTAGCACACTAGGCTTTCACCTCATCAGCTGTGAAATTGGAGCCGTTGTTAGTGATGATGTTGTGTGGAACACCATAACGCTGTACAACACCGGATATAAAGTCTATCACTGGCCCGGCTTCGGGCATTTTAATTGGCTTGGCCTCTATCCACTTAGTGAATTTATCCACCACGACCAACAGATATTTTTTCTTATGGCTACCTCCTTTAAGGGGTCCAACCATATCAAGCCCATAAATGCAAAAGGCTAGGTAATGGGGATTGTTTGTACAGCGGTGGGTGGCATGTGGCTTTGATTGGCGAGAAGCTGGCATCCGACGCAATGCTGGACGACGTCCTATGCGTCTATGATACGTCTCCAACGTATCTATAATTTTTGATTGTTCCATGCTATTATATTACCCGTTTTGGATGTTTATGGGCTTTACTTTACACATTTATATCATTTTTGGGACTAGCCTACTAACCGGAGGCCCAGCCCGTATTGCTGTATTTTTGCCTATTTCAGTATTTTGAAGAAAAGGAATATCAAACGGAGTCCAAACGGAATGAAACCTTCGGGAGCATTATTTTTGGAACGAACATGATCCAGAGGACTTGGAGTGCAAGCCAAGAAGCAGTCGAGGCGGCCACGAGGGTGGAGGGCGCGCCCCCTATCTCGTGGGCCCCTCGGGCGGCCACCGACCTACTTCCTCCTATATATACCCATGTACCCCGAAAACATCCAGGGGGCCAATGAAAAACTATTTCCACCGCCGTAACCTTCTGTATCTGCGAGATCCCATCTTGGAGCCTTCGTCGGTGCTCCACCGGAGGGGAAATTGACCATGGAGGGCTTCTACATCAACACCATAGCCCCTCCGATGAGTTGTGAGTAGTTTACCATAGACCTTCGGGTCCATAGTTATTAGCTAGATGGCTTCTTCTCTCTTTTTGGATCTCAATACCATGTTCTCCTCGATCTTCTTGGAGATCTATTTGATGTAACTCTTCTTGCGGTGTGTTTATCGAGATCTGATGAATTGTGGGTTTATGATCAAGTTTATCTATGAGAAATATTTGAATCTCCTCCGAATTCTTTTATGTATGATTGAGTTATCTTTGCAAGTCTCTATGAATTATCAGTTTGGTTTGGCCTGCTGGATTGATCTTTCTTGCAATGGTAGAAGTGCTTAGCTTTGGGTTCAATCTTGCGGTGCCCTTTCCCAGTGACAGCAGGGGCAGCAAGGCACGATTGTATTGTTGCCATCGAGGATAAAAAGATGGGGTTTATATCATATTGCATGAGTTTATCCCTCTACATCATGTCATCTTTCTTAATGCGTTACTCTGTTCTTATGAACTTAATACTCTAGATGCATGCTGTATAGCAGTCGATGTGTGGAGTAATAGTAGTAGATGCAGGCAGGAGTTGGTCTACTTGTCGCAGACGTGATGCCTATATACATGATCATGCCTAGATAATCTCATAATATTTCGCTTTTCTATCAATTGCTCGACAGTAATTTGTTCACCCACCGTAATACTTATGCTATCTTGAGAGAAGCCACTAGTGAAACCTATGGCCCCCGGGTCTATCTTTTATCATATAGGCTTTCAATCTACTTTTATTTGCATCTTTACTTTTCCAATCTATATTATAAAATACCAAAAATATATTTATCTCGTCATACTATCTCTATCAGATCTCACTTTTGCAAGTGGCCGTGAAGGGATTGACAACCCCTTTATTGCGTTGGTTGCGAGTTCTTTGTTTGTTTGTGTAGGTGCGTGGGACTTTTGAGGAGCCTCCTACTAGATTGATACCTTGGTTCTCAAAAACTGAGGGAAATACTTACGCTACTATTGCTGCATCACCCTTTCCTCTTCAAGGAAAACCAATGCAAGCTCAAGACGTAGAAAGAAGGATTTCTGGCACCGTTGCCGGGGAGGTGTTCGCTCAAGTCAAGACATACCAAGTATCCATCACAAACTCATCTCCCTCGCATTTACATTATTTGCCATTTGCCTCTCGTTTTTCTCTCCCCCACTTCACCCTTGTCGTTTTATTCGCCATCCTTTTCCCAATCTCCTCTCTCTCTTTCCCTTGCCTTTTTCTGTTTGCTTGTGTGTTGGATTACTTGTTGCCATGGCGCAAGATAATACCAAATTGGGTGATTTCTCCAATACCAATAATAATGATTTCCTTAGTACTCTGATTGCTCCTCTTAATGATGTTGAGTCTTGTGAAATCAATATTGCTTTGCTGAATCTTGTTATGAAAGATCAATTCGCCGGCCTTCCTAGTGAAGATGCCGCTACCCATCTAACAACTTTGTTGATTTGTGTGATATGCAAGAGAAGAAATATACGGATAATGATATTGTTAAATTGAAGTTATTTCCGTTTTCACTTAGAGATCGTGCTAAAGTTTGGTTTTCGTCTTTGCCTAAAAATAGTATTGATTCTTGGAATAAGTGCAAAGATGCTTTTATCTCTAAATATTTTCCTCCCGCTAAGATCATCACTCTTAGGAACTATATTATGAATTTTAAACAACTTGATCATGAGCATGTTGCCCAATCTTGGGAAAGAATGAAATTGATGATTCGCAATTGCCCTACTCATGGTTTGAATTTATGGATGATCATACAAAAAATTTATGCTGGATTGAACTTTGCTTCTAGAAATCTTTTAGATTCGGCCGCGGGAAGAACATTTATGGAAATTACTTTAGGAGATGCTACAAAACTCCTTGATAATATTATGGCTAATTATTCTCAATGGCACACCGAAAGATCTACTAGTAAAAAAGTGCATGCTATAGAAGAAATTAATGTTTTGAGTGGAAAGATGGATGAACTTATGAAATTATTTGCTACTAAGAGTGCTCCTCTTGATCCCAATTATATTCCTTTGTCTACTTTGATTGAGAATAATAATGAATCTATGGATGTGAATTTCGTTGGTAGGAATAGTTTTGGAAACAATGCTTATAGAGGAAACTTTGACCCTAGACTGTTCCCTAGTAATTCCTCTAATAATTATGGAAATTCCTACAATAATTCTTATGGTAATTTTAATAAGATTCCCTCTGATTTTGAGAATAGTGTGAAAGAATTTATGATCTCTCAAAAGAATTCTAATGCCTTGCTTGAAGAAAAATTGCACAAAGTTAATGATTTGGCTAGGAACGTTGATAGACTTTCGCTTGATGTTGATTATCTTAAACTTAGATCTAATCCTCCTAAGCATGATATCAATGAGTCTCTCAAAGCAATGAGAATTTCCATTGATGAGTGCAAAGAAAGAACCGCTAGATTGTGTGCTAAGAAAGATTGCTTTGTAAAGGCGTGTTCTTCTAGTTTCAATGAAAATAATAATGAAGATCTTAAAGTTATTGATGTGTCCCCTATTAGATCTTTGTTTTGCAATATGAATCTTAATAATGATGGGACTGGAGATGAGTCAACCTTTGTTAAAAGGCGTCCCAATAATTCGGAGTTTTTAGATCTTGATGCTAAATTTTGTAAAAGTGGGATTGGAGAGGTCAAGACTTTAAATAGAATTGAACCCACTATCTTGGATTTTAAGGAATTTGATTATGATAATTGTTCTTTAGAAGGTTGTATTTCCTTGTTGCAATCCGTTGTGAATTCTCCTCATGCTTATAGTCAAAATAAAGCTTTTACCAAACATATTGTTGATGCCTTGATGCAATCTTATGATGAAAAACATAATTTGGAAGTTTCTATAGCTAGAAAACTATGAGTGGGAACCTACTATAAAGATTAAAATTAAAGATCATGAGTGTTATGCTTTGTGTGATTTGGGTGCTAGTGTTTCCACGATTCTAAAAACTTTATGTGATATTCTAGGTTTCCATGATCTTGATGATTGCTCTTTAAATTTGCACCTTGCGGATTCCACCATTAAAAATCCAATGGGAAGGATCAATGATGTTCTCATTGTTGCAAATAGAAATTTGTTACCCGTAGATTTTATTGTTCTTGATATAGATTGCAATCTTTCATGTCCTATTATTCTTGGTAGACCTTTCCTTAGAACGATTGGCGCGATTATTGATATGAAGGAAGGGAACATTAGATTCCAATTTCCATTAAGGAAAAGCATGGAGCACTTTCCAAGAAAGAAAATTAAATTACCTTATGAATCTGTCATGCGAGCTACTTATGAATTGAGTGCCAAAGAAGGCACTACTTAGATCTATCCTCGCTTTTATGCCTAGCTAGGGGCGTTAAACGATAGCGCTAGTTGGGAGACAACCCAGTTTTATTTGTGTTTTTTGTTTTTGTTTCTGTTTAGTAATAAATTTTGCATCTACCTTATGTTTAGATGTATTTTTTATGTTTTAGTTAGTGTTTGTGCCAAGTAGAACTTATAGGATAACCTATGGTGATAGTTAATTTGATTCTGCTGAAAAACTGAAACTTTGCGCGCACGAAATTAGTTTTGTTAAATCACAGAAATGTGATTTTGTGTTTATTCTTTTTGATGTAGATCAATAGATAAATTTTCCAGGACTTCCTATTTTGTAGTATTTTTAGAGTTCCATAAGTATTCGTGGGTTACAGATTGCTACAGACTGTTATGTTTTTGACAGATTCTATTTTTCGTGTGTTGTTTGCTTATTTTGATGCATCTATGGCTAGTATTAAGTGAAATGAACCATAGAGAACTTGGAATACAGTAGGTTTAACACCAATATAAATAAATAATGAGTTCATTACAGTACCTTATGTGGTGGTTTTGCTTTCTTTCACTAACGGAGCTTATGAGATCTCCTGTTGAGTTTTGTGTTGTGAAGTTTTCAAGTTTTGGGTAAAGATTTGATAGACTATGGAATAAGGAGTGGAAAGAGCCTAAGCTTGGGGATGCCCATGGCACCCCAAGATATTCAAGAATAACCAAAAGCCTAAGCTTGGGGATGCCCCTGGAAGGCATCCCCTCTTTCGTCTTCGTTTATCGGTAACTTTACTTGCAGCTATATTTTTATTCGCCACATGATATGTGTTTTGCTTGGAGCATCTTGTATGACATTAGTATTTGCTTTTTAGTTTTCCACAATCATACTTGATGTACACACCTTTTGGGAGAAGCCCACTTGATTGGAATTTATTAGAATACTCTATGTGCTTCACTTACATCTTTTGAGCTAGATAATTGTTGCTCTAGTGCTTCACTTATACCTTTTAGAGCACGACTGTGGCTTAATTTTGTAGAAATTGCTAGTCTCTCATGCTTCACTTATATTATTTTGAGAGTCTCTTAGAACAGCATGGTATTTGCTATGGTTATAAAATTGGTCCTAGAATGGTGGGCATCCAAGTTGGGTATAATAAAAACTATCATAGGAAGTGAATTGGATGCTATGATCAATTTGATACTTGATAATTGTTTTGAGATATGGAGGTAGTGATATTAAAGTCATGCTAGTTGGGTGATTATGAATTTAAAGAATGCTTGTGTTGAAGTTAGCAAGTCCCATAGCATGCACGTATGGTTAAAGTTGTGTAACAAATTTGAAACATGAGGTGTTCTTAGATTGTGCATCCTTATGAGTGGCGGTCGGGGACAAGCGATGTTCTTTTCGTACCGATCTATCCCCCTAGGAGCATGCGTGTAGTGCTTGGTTTTTGAAGACTTCTAGATTTTTTCAATAAGTATATGAGTTCTTTTGACTAATGTTGAGTCTATGGATTATATGCACTTTTACCTTTCCATCATTGCTAGCCTCTTCGGTACCATGCATTGCCCTTTCTCACCTTGAGAGTTGGTGCAAACTTCGCCGGTGCATCCAAACCCCGTGATATGATACGCTCTATCACACAGAAACCTCCTTATATCTTCCTCAAAACAGCCACCATACCTACCTATTATGGCATTTCCGTAGCCATTCCGAGATATATTTCCATGCAACTTTCCACCGTTCTGTTTATCATCATGACACGCATTACTATTGTCATATTGCCATTGCATGATCATGTAGTTGACATCGTATTTGTGGCAAGGCCACTTTGCATAATTTTTCATACATGTCACTCTTGATTCATTGCCCATCCCGGTACACCGCCGGAGGCATTCATATAGTGTCATATCTTGTTCTAGTTTTGAGTTGTAATTCATGAGTTGTAAATCCATAAAACTGTGATGATCATCATTATTAGAGCATTGTCCCCAAAAAGAAAAAAAAGAAAGGCCAAAAAGAAAAGAAAAAAGGCTAAAGAAAAAAAAGAAAAAAAAGAAAGGCCAAAAGAAAAAAAGAAAGGCCCAAAAAAGAAAATAAGAAAATAAATAAAAAAGGGGGCAATGTTACTATCTCTTTTCCACACTTGTGCTTCAAAGTAGCACCATGTTCTTCATATAGAGAGTCTCATATGTTGTCACTTTCATATACAAGTGGGAATTTTTCATTATAGAACTTGGCTTGTATATTCCTACGATGGGCTTCCTCAAAATGCCCTAGGTCTTCGTGAGCAAGCAAGTTGGATGCACACCCACTAGTTTTCTTTTTGTTGAGCTTTCATACATTTATAGCTCTAGTGCATCCTTTGCATGGCAATCCCTACTCCTCATGTTGACATCAATTGATGGGCATCTCCATAGCCCGTTGATTATCCTCGTCAATGTGAGACTTTCTCCTTTTTGTCTTCTCCACACAATCCCCATCATCATATTCTATTCCACCCATAGTGCTATACCCATGGCTCACGCTCATGTATTGCGTGAAAGTTGAAAAAGTTTGAGATTATTTAAGTACAATACAATTGCTTAGCTTGTCAACGGGGCTGTAGAATTTGGGAGCATTTTTGTGTGACAAAAATGAAGCTTAGCCTAACTATATGATTTTTGTAGGGATGGACTTTCTTTAGCCATGTTATTTTGAGAAGACATGATTGCTTTGATTAGTATGCTTGAAGTATTACTAATTATTATGTCAATATGAACTTTTATTTTGAATCATTTGGATCTGAACATTCATGCCACCATAAAGAAAATTACATTGAGAATTATGCTAAGTAGCATTCCACATCAAAAATCCTGTTTTTATCATTTACCTACTCGAGGAAGAGCAGGAATTAAGCTTGGGGATGCTTGATACGTCTCCAACGTATCTATAATTTTTGATTGTTCCATGCTATTATATTACCCGTCTTGGATGTTTATGGGCTTTACTTTACACATTTATATCATTTTTGGGACTAACCTACTAACCGGAGGCCCAGCCCGTATTGCTGTTTTTTTTGCCTATTTCAGTATTTCGAAGAAAGGGAATATCAAACGGAGTCCAAACCGAATGAAACCTTCGGGAGCGTGATTTTTGGAACGAACATGATCCAGAGGACTTGGAGTGCAAGCAAGAAGCAGCCAAGGCGGCCACGAGGGTGAAGGGCGCGCCCACCCCTACAGGGTGCACCCCCTATCTCCTGGGCCCCTCGGGCGGCCACCGGCCTACTTCTTCCTCCTATATATACCCACGTACCCTGAAAACATCCAGGGAGCCAACGAAAAACTATTTCCACAGCCATAACCTTCTGTATCTGCGAGTCCCATCTCGGAGCCTTCGTCGGCGCTCCGCTGGAGGGGGAATCGACCATAGAGGGCTTCTACATGAACACCATAGCCCCTCCGATGAGTTGTGTGTAGTTTACGACAGACCTTTGGGTCCATAGTTATTAGCTAGATGGCTTCTTCTCTCTTTTTGGATCTCAATACCATGTTCTCCTTGATCTTCTTGGAGATCTATTCGATGTAACTCTTTTTGCGGTGTGTTTGTCGAGATCCGATGAATTGTGGGTTTATGATCAAGTTTATCTATGAGAAATATTTGAATCTCCTCTGAATTCTTTTATGTATGATTGAGTTATCTTTGCTAGTCTCTTCGAATTATCAGTTTGGTTTGGCCTGCTGGATTGATCTTTCTTGCAATGGTAGAAGTGCTTAGCTTTGGGTTCAATCTTGCGGTGCCCTTTCCCAGTGACAGCAGGGGCAGCAAGGCACGATTGTATTGTTGCCATCGAGGATAAAAAGATGGGGTTTATATCATATTGCATGAGTTTATCCCTCTACATCATGTCATCTTTCTTAATGCGTTACTCTGTTCTTATGAACTTAATACTCTAGATGCATGCTGTATAGCAGTCGATGTGTGGAGTAATAGTAGTAGATGCAGGCAGGAGTTGGTCTACTTGTCGCAAACGTGATGCCTATATACATGATCATGCCTAGATAATTTCATAATATTTCTCTTTTCTATCAATTGCTTGACAGTAATTTGTTCACCCACCGTAATACTTATGCTATCTTGAGAGAAGCCACTAGTGAAACCTATGGCCCCCGGGTCTATCTTTTATCATATAAGCTTTCAATCTACTTTTATTTGCATCTTTACTTTTCCAATCTATATTATAAAATACCAAAAATATATTTATCTTATCATACTATCTCTATCAGATCTCACTTTCGCAAGTGGTCGTGAAGGGATTGAGAACCCCTTTATTGCGTTGGTTGCGAGTTCTTTGTTTGTTTGTGTAGGTGCGTGGGACTTTTGAGGAGCCTCCTACTAGATTGATACCTTGGTTCCCAAAAATTGAGGGAAATACTTACGCTACTATTGCTGCATCACTCTTTGCTCTTCAAGGGAAACCAACGCAAGCTCAAGACGTAGCAGTTTGCTCGGGCCGTTGGCCAATAGAAATTTGTACGGATGGCCTTGCTTACGAGGGCCCGAGCCGCGGCATGGTGACCGCCGAGACCAGCATGAATTTCAGCCAAGAGCTGCCGCCCTTCTTCCTCGGAGATATGATACGTCCATTTTGCATCATGCTTTTATATCAATATTTATTGCATTATGGGTTGCTATTACACATTATATCTCAATACTTATGGATATTCTCTCTTATTTTACAAGGTTTACCATGAAGATGGGGAATGCCGGCAGCTGGAATTCTGGCTGGAAAAGGAGCAAATATTGGAAACCTATTCTGCACAGCTCCAAAAAATCCTGAAACTCCACGGAAGTCAGTTTTGGAATTAATAAGAATGAAAACACCAGAGGGGGCCCACACCCTGGCCAGGAGGGTGGGGGTGGGCCCACCCCTACTGGGCGCGCCCCCTGTCTCTTGGGCCCCCTAGTGGCCCTCCGGTGCCCATCTTCGACTATATGAAGGCTTTTACCCTGGAAAAAATCAGAGGCAAGCTTATGGGATGAAACTCCGCCGCCACGAGGCGGAACCTTGGCGGAACCAATCAAGAGCTCCGGCAGAGCTGTTCTGCCGGGAAAACTTCCCTTCGGGAGGGGGAAATCATCACCATCGTCACCACCAACGATCCTCTCATCGGGAGGGGGTCAATCTCCATCAATACCTTCACCAGCACCATCTCCTCTCAAAACCCTAGTTCATCTCTTGTATCCAATCTTGTATCAAAACCACAAATTGGTACCTGTGGGTTGCTAGTAGTGTTGATTACTCCTTGTAGTTGATGCTAATTGGTTTACTTGGTGGAAGATCATATGTTCAGATCCTTAATGCATATTATTACTCCTCTAATTATGAACATGAATATGCTTTGTGAGTAGTTACGTTTCCTAAGGACACGGGTGAAGTCTTGCTATTAGTAGTCATGTAAATTTGGTATTCGTTCGATATTTTGATGAGATATATGTTGTCTTTCCTCTAGTGGTCTTATGTGAACGTCGACTACATGACACTTCACCATTATTTGGGCCTATAGGAAGGCATTGGGAAGTAATAAGTAGATGATGGGTTGCTAGAGTGACAGAAGCTTAAACCCTAGTTTATGCGTTGCTTCATAAGGGGCTGATTTGGATCCATATGTTTAATGTTGTGGTTAGGTTTACCTTAATACTTCTTTTTTTAGTTGTGGATGCTTGCAATAGGGGTTAATCATAAGTGGAATGCTTGTCCAAGTAAGGGCAGTACCCAAGCACCAGTCCACCCACATTTCAAATTATCAAAGTACCGAACGCGCATCATATGAGCGTGATGAAAACTAGCTTGACGATAATTCCCATGTGTCCTCGGGAGCTCTTTTCTCATTATAAGAAATTGTCCAGGCTTGTCCTTTGCTACAAAAAGGATTGGGCCACCTTTCTGCACTTTATTTACTTTCATTGCTTGTTACTCGTTACAATTTATCTTATCACAAAACTATCTGTTACCTACAATTTTAGTGCTTGCAGAGAAAACCTTACTGAAAACCGCTTGTCATTTCCTTCTGCTCCTCGTTGGGTTCGACACTCTTACTTATCAAAAGGACTATGATAGATCCCCTGTACTTCTGGGTCATCAAGACTCTTTTCTGGCGCCGTTGCCGGGGAGTGTAACGCTTTTGGTGAGTGTAACTTGGTAAGGAAACATTTATTTAGTGTGCTGAAATTTTCTGTCACTTGTTACTATGGAAACTAATCCTTTGAGGGGCTTGTTCGGGGTATCTTCACCCCAACCAAAAGAGCAAAGAGTTGCTCCTAAACCTACTGAGCCTACTGAAAATATTTACTTTGAGATTCCTTCGGGTATGATAGAGAAACTACTAGCTAATCCCTTTGTAGGAGATGGAACATTGCATCCCAATTTACACCTTATCTTTGTGGATTATTTAAGCTTGCAGGTATTCCTGATGATGTTATCAAAAGGAAGGTCTTCCCTTTATCTTTGAAGGGGGATGCATTGACATGGTATAGGCTATGTGATGATACGGGATCTTGGAATTATAAACGATTGAAGTTGGAATTTCACCAGAAGTTCTATCCTATGCATCTTGTTCATCGTGATCATAATTACATATATAATATCTGGCCTCGTGAAGGAGAAATCATCGCTCAAGCTTGGGGGAGGCTTAAGTCAATGTTATATTCATGCCCCAATCATGAGCTCTCCAGAGAAATGATTGTTCAAAATTTTTATGCTTGGCTTTCTCCAGATGATCGCAACATGCTCGATACTTCCTACGCTGGTTCTTATATGCTGAAGACTATTGAATTCAAATGGGACTTATTGGAAAGAATTAAAAGCAACTCTAAAGATTGGGTTCCGATGATGGTAAGGAGTCAGGTATGACACCTAAGTTTGATTGTGTTAAATCTTTTACGGATACCGATGCTTTTTGTGGATTTAGCTCTAAATATGGACTTGACTCTGAGATAGTAGCTTCTTTCTGTGAATCTTTTGCTACTCACGTTGATCTCCCTAAGGAGAAGTGGTTTAAATATAACCCTCCCATTGAAGTAAAAGTAGTTGTACCTATTACAGTTGAAGAAAATACTGTCACTTATAGTGATCCTATTGTTCCTACTAATTATGTTGAGAAACCTCCTTTTCCTGTTAGGATAAAGGATTATGCTAAAACTTCGACTGTTGTTCGTAAGAGTAATACTAGGACTTATACACCTCCTGAACAAATTAAAGTTGAACCTAGTATTTCTATGGTTAAAGATCTCTTGGATGATGGTTTAGATGGGCATGTTATTTATTTCTACGGTGAGACTGCTAATATTGTTAGACCAGATGCTAAGATACATAGACCTGTTGTAGGCATGCCTGTTATTTATGTCAAAATAAGGGATCATTGTTATCATGGCTTATGTGATATGGGTGCTAGTGCTAGTGCAATACCCTATGACTTACATGAAGAAATTATGCACGATATTGCACCCGCTGAATTGGAAGGTATTGATGTTACTATCAAACTTGCCAATAGAGATACTATTTCACCAATTGGGATTGTTAGAGATGTTGAAGTCTTGTGCGGGAAGGTCAAATATCCCACTGATTTTCTTGTTCTTAGTTCCCCACAAGATGATTTTTGTCCCATTATTTTTGGTAGACCCTTCTTGAATACTGTTAAGACTAGGATTGATTGCGAAAAGGATACTGCTACAATTGGCTTAGGGGATATGTCTCATGAGTTTAATTTTGCTAAGTTTCGTAGACAACCCCGTGATAAAGAATCACCTAGTAAGGATGAGATTATTGGTCTTGCTTCTATTGCCGTTCCTCCTACTAATCCGTTAGAACAATATTTGCTAGACAATGAAAATGATAAGTTTATGAATGAAAGAAGGGAAATAGATAAAGTGTTCCTTCAACAGGAACCTATTCTGAAACATAGCCTACCCATTGAAATTCTAGGGGATCCCCCTCCACCCAAGGGTGATCCCATGTTTGAACTCAAACAATTACGAGATAATCTTAAGTATGCTTATCTTGATGAAAAGAAAATATATCCTGTTATTGTTAGTGCTAACCTTTCAGAGCAAGAAGAAGAAAGATTATTGAAAACTCTGAAGAAGCACCGTGCTGCTATTGGATATACTCTGGATGATCTTAA
This sequence comes from Triticum timopheevii, assembly GCA_963921465.1. Lineage (NCBI taxonomy): Eukaryota > Viridiplantae > Streptophyta > Magnoliopsida > Poales > Poaceae > Triticum > Triticum timopheevii. Next base: position 342,105,149 of record OY997270.1, on the reverse strand, counting down.
GGGCATTAGTCCCACGTTATACCAACACAAAATTAATTTGGAGGACGATGCCAAACCAGTTAGAGATCCTCAACAACGATTGAATCCTAAGATGAAAGAAGTGGTAAGAAAGGAGATACTAAAGCTCCTTGAGGCAGGTATAATTTATCCCATTGCTGATAGTGATTGGGTAAGCCTTGTCCATTGTGTTCATAAAAAGGGTGGTATTACTGTCGTTCCTAATGATAAAGATGAATTGATCCCGCAAAGAATTATTACAGGTTATAGGATGGTAATTGATTTCCGTAAATTAAATAAAGCTACTAAGAAAGATCATTACCCTTTACCTTTTATCGATCAAATGCTAGAAAGACTATCCAAACGTACACATTTCTGCTTTCTAGATGGTTATTCCGGTTTCTCTCAAAAACCTGTGTCAACGAAGGATCAATCCAAAACTACCTTTACTTGCTCTTTCGGTACTTTTGCTTATAGACGTATGCCTTTTGGTTTATGTAATGCACCTGCTACCTTTCAAAGATGTATGATGGCTATATTCTCTGACTTTTGTGAAAAGATTTGTGAGGTATTCATGGATGATTTCTCCGTTTATGGATCCTCTTTTGATGATTGCTAGAGCAACCTTGATCGAGTTTTGCAGAGATGCGAAGACACTAGTCTCATCTTGAATTGGGAAAAGTGCCACTTTATGGTTAATGAAGGCATTGTCTTGGGGCATAAGATTTCTGAGAGAGGTATTGAAGTTGATAAAGCTAAAGCTGATGCTATTAAAAAGATGCCTTGTCCCAAGGACATAAAAGGTATAAGAAGTTTCCTTGTTCATGTCGGTTTTTATAGGAGGTTCATTAAGGACTTTTCTAAAATCTCTAGGCCTCTGACTAATTTATTGCTAAAAGATATTCCCTTTGTCTTTGGTGATCATTGTGTAGAAGCATTTGAAATACTTAAGAAAGCTTTGATCACTGCACCTATTGTTCAGCCACCTGATTGGAATTTACCCTTTGAAATTATGTGTGATGCTAGTGATTATGTTGTAGGTGCTGTTCTAGGGCAAAGAGTTGATAAGAAATTGAATGTTATCTAGTATTCTAGTAAAACTCTTGATACTGCCCAGAAAAATTGTGCTACTACTGAAAACGAGTTTTTAGCAGTTGTGTTTGCTTGTGGTAAGTTTAGACCTTATATTGTTGATTCTAATGTTACTATTCACACTGATCATGCTGCTATTAAATATCTTATGGAAAAGAAAGATGCTAAGCCAAGACTTATTAGATGGGTTCTCTTGCTCCAAGAATTTGATTTGCATATTATTGATAGAAAGGGAGCTGAGAACCCCATTGCAGACAACTTGTCTAGGTTAGAGAATGTTCTTGATGACCCATTGCCTATTGATGATAGTTTTCCTGACGAACAATTAGCGGTCATTAATGCTTCTCGTACTGCTCCTTGGTACGCTGATTATGCTAATTACATTGTTGCTAAATTTATACCACCTAGTTTCACATACCAGCAAAAGAAAAAGTTCTTTTATGATCTAAGACATTACTTCTGGGATGACCCACACCTTTATAAAGAAGGAGTAGATGGTGTTATTAGACATTTTGTACCTGAGCATGAATAGGAACAGATCCTACGCAAGTGTCACTCTGAATCCTATGGAGGACACCACGCTGGAGATAGAACTGCACATAAGGTATTGCAATCTGGTTTTTATTGGCCTACTCTCTTCAAAGATGCTCGTAAGTTTGTCTTATCTTGTGATGAATGTCAAAGAATTGGTAATATTAGTAGACATCAAGAAATGCCTATGAATTATTCTCTTGTTATTGAACCATTTGATGTTTGGGGCTTTGATTATATGGGACCTTTTCCTGCCTCTAATGGTTACACACATATTTTAGTTGCTGTTGATTACGTTACTAAGTGGGTAGAAGCTATTCCAACTAGTAGTGCTGATCATAACACTTCTATTAAAATGCTTAAAGAAGTTATTTTTCTGAGGTTTGGAGTCCCTAGATATCTTATGACTGATGGTGGTTCACATTTTATTCATGGTGATTTCCGTAAGATGCTTGCTAAGTATGATGTTAATCATAGAATCACATATCCTTATCACCCGCAGTCTAGTGGTCAAGTAGAGTTGAGCAATAGAGAGCTCAAATTAATTTTATAGAAGACTGTCAATAGATCTAGAAAGAATTGGTCCAATAAACTTGATGATGCATTATGGGCCTATAGAACTGCATACAAGAATCCTATGGGTATGTCTCCATATAAGATGGTTTATGGAAAAGCTTATCACTTACCTCTCGAACTTGAACATAAAGCATATTGGGCTATTAAAGAGCTCAACTATGACTTCAGACTTGCCGGCGAGAAGAGGTTATTTGATATTAGCTCACTTGATGAATGGAGAACCCAAGCCTATGAGAATGTCAAGCTATTCAAAGAAAAAGTCAAACGCTGGCATGATAAAAGGATACAAAAGTGTGAGTTTAATGTAGGTGATTATGTGTTATTATTCAACTCTCGTTTAAGATTTTTTGCAGGAAAACTTCTCTCTAAATGGGAAGGTCCTTACGTTATCGAGGAGGTCTATCATTCCGGTGCCATAAAAATCAACAACTTCGAAGGCACAAGTCCGAGGGTGGTGAACGGTCAAAGAATTAAAAATTATATCTCAGGTAATCCTATCAATGTTGAAACTAATATTATTGAAACCGTAACCCCAAAGGAATACATAAGGGACACTTTCCAGAACGTTCTAGACTCCAAAAAGGAATAGGTATGTGGTACGGTAAGTAAACCGACTCCAAAACAATTCTAATGGCAATTTTTATCCGTTTTGGAATATTTAAGAATTTTAGGAAGAAAGAAGTAATCCGGGAAGGACACGAGGCCTCCACGAGGGTGGAGGGCGCACCCACTCTTCCTGGGCGCGCCCCCTGTCTCGTGGCCACCTCGTGTGCCTCCCGGACTCTGTTTTCTTGCACGTTACGTATTTTGGTCAGTAAAAATTCATTATATAATCTCCCGAAGGCTTTGACCACCGTATCATGCAAATATCCTCTGTTTTCGTTTCAAGCTGTTTTTCTGTTACAGATCTAGAGCGCCATGATGTCGCCCTCCTTCAACAATGAAGACAAGGATGCTTGGCTATTGAAGATAGAGATGAAAAGAGAAGAACCGGAAGAGATCAACAAGGATGAAGGGATCAAGAAGGCCATGGAGGTTCAAGCTCCGGCGGTGAAAGAAGAAGACATACCTCAACCCTTACCTAACCTCTTTACTCCCACTGAGATTGAAGCTTCCAAGATGATTGAGTTAGCTCGCATACAGAATAAGTATCTCACACATGAGAATATTTTGTTGAAGGATCATATCGTCGGACTCAAGGGCATTATCCGCAATTTGGAGGAGCTTTTACGCTCGATGTGCGATTATCCACCATCATCATCACCACCTTCATCACCTCCGAGGACATAATCACATGGGTATAGGCACTCCCCTTGGAAACTGCCAAGCTTGGGGGAGGTGCCCCGGTATCGTATCACCATCACACTCCTATCTTTACCATTTTATTTGGTTCGATCCTTTTAGTAGTATCTTGATCTAGTAGATTGAAGTTTTAGTATCAAGTAGTTTTGAGTTTTGCTTTGTAATCTCTTTATGTAATCGAGTCCGTGAGCTATCTATAATAAAGAGTAGTGTTGAGTCGAGGGCTTTGCTATCTTGCCATGATCTTGAGAAAGTAGAAAGAATAAAAAGAATAAAAGAGTTCATATTGATCTTATGGATAGTAATGACTTCACACATAAAAAGTATGAGGCATAAAGGTTGTTGAGAGTTGACAAATGTAGTTTTGGTCATCATTTCAATTAATAGGAAGTAATAAGGAAAGAGAGGTTTTCACATACAAATATATTATCTTGGACATCTTTTATGATTGCGAGCACTCATTAAGTATGACATGCTAAAAGAGTTGATGTTGGACAAGCAAGACAACGTAATGGTTTATGTTTCCTCACATCTCAGTTAAAGTATATTGTCATTGATCTTCTCGACATGTTGAGATTGCCTTTCCCCCTCATGCTAGCCAAATTCCTTGCATCAAGTAGAGATACTACTTGTGCTTCCAAATATCCTTAAACCTAGTTTTGCCATGAGAGTCCACCATACACTACAAAAAAAGACACATCCGTGACATTTTGGGCCAAGTGAAAAAAAATTCTGTCATACATATGACACTTCTATGATGATAATTGTGACAAAACCCGGTATCATCATAGATGTGGTGGGCTCCTACTTCTATGACAAAAAATCATGACAAAAAATGGGCTTTTCGTCCTGGGCGGGCCGGAGACGCGGCTGCATGACATTCTTTGGGCCGTCCATGATGGAAAAAACCGTGGTAGAAGCGAGGGGGAGGAAAATTTTGGGGAGTTGCCGGTTACGGTGGGAGGTCGGGGGGCGAACGATGCGCGTTTCTCTTATACACGTATGCGCGTGTGTGCGAGGCGTTGGCTCTAACTGAACCCGAGCGAGGCATTGGGCTCTAACTGACCCGAGCGATTGCACTGCAGGCTACGCGTTACTGAACCCGAGCGATCGATCGATGGTTGTTAACTGAACTCGATCGAGTGATTCCTTCGCTACTGCTGCTAACTGAAGCCGACCGATTGAATGAACAGTGAGCGTTGCGGGGGAGGGGGGGTTGGATGAACAGTGAGTGGTGGCGTTGCCTCTGGATGAATAGGACCCCGTGGTGTGGAGGGCTGGATGAACAGTAGACGGTGGAGGGGTGCCCATGGAGGGGCAGTTGAACAGGACCCCGTGGTGTGGAGGGCTGGATGAACATTAGACGGTGGAGGGTGCCCTTGGAGGGGTGGTTGAACAGTAGCCGGTGGAGTAGCGCGCAGTGGAGGCTAGATGAACAGGAGCCCGTGGAGGCTGGAGGAGGTCGACGGTAGCCCGTGGAGGCTGGAGGAGGTGGACGGTGGAGATGAAGAGTATCCCGTGGAGTCCCGTTTTGCGGTATGCCACACCCCTCTCGATGAACAAGACCCCTGTTTCGACTGTAGCGCTCCAACACAAGTCCGTTTCGTCCGTTTTGCGGTACGCCACACCCCTCCCGATCAACAGGACCCCCATTTTAACCGTAGGAGGTCCATTTCATCCGTTTTGCGGTATGCCACACCCCTCCCAATCAACAGGACCCCCGTTTCGACCGTAGGAGGTCCATTTCCTCCGTTTTGCGGTACACCACACCCCTCCCGATCAACAGGACCCCATTCCAAATGTAGGAGGTCCGTTTCCTCTGTTTTGCGGTACGCCAGGCCTCGTTTCCATCGCCTGTTCCGTCCAAGCCCTCCCGATGAACACGACCACGCATTCCGTTCCGACCCAGCCGGTTGGCTCCCATGCGTTCCGTTGCCTCCCAATGAACACGAAGCATTCCGTTGCCTCCCCATGAATAGGATGCATTTCGTTGCCTCCCCATGAACACGACGATGACATTGTTTCTCCGTTCCGACCCAGCCATGTACACGAGCCCTCGCCGTACGTATGTGCGAGTAGGCGTTCGAGACCCCGCTCGTATTTACGTACGTGGCCGTATTTTCTTGCTTGCACCCTGGCCGTTGTACGTACGTGTACATGCTACGTGCGCGCCTCTACTACGACACATACGCGCCTCTACTGCGACACGTGCGTGCCTCTACATCGACTAGTATATACGTACGTACACGTTCGCGGACAGAATGACAACGGTACGTATGCTTCGACCAGGTGGGTCCCGACTGTCAGGCACTTCCTTGCGTGTGAAGATGTAGCTAGTGGGTCCCAGCAGTCAGGGGGGTGAATCGTTTTTTTTGCCCGGACGCACTTCGTTGCGTGCGAAGATGTAGCTGGTGGGTCCCAGCAGTCAGGGGGGCGAATCGGGTTTTTTTCGGACGCACTTCCTTGCGTGCGAAGATGTAGCTGGTGGGTCCCAGCAGACAGGGGGAAACATTTTTTTCACAAAATACGGTGGCTTGTCTGGTGGGTCCCCGCTGTCAGGTGGAGGAATAATTATTTTGCACGTAATAAGGAGGCACTTCCTTGCTGCGGCCGTGGACCCAGCTGTCAGCCTCTCCACGTACAGTCCACGTCTGATGGAAGTCATTCCTTGACCACGTTGACCATGCTGCGCCAAGAGCACCAGGGCGGTGGACGACGGCGAGGCCTAGGAAGGGGCTGACGCGGAGCCGGGGAAGATGTGGCAGTGGATTCCCACGCGTAGAGGAGTATGAGGGTTCACTCGTTCGGCTACGGTGTGAGGCTGCCATCACTGTAGAATAGCAGGGGGTGTGCGTGCATAGTGGGATAGCCTGGCCAGCGGTGGGAGTAGTAGGGGGCGGTGAGGCCTCCGCGGCATCACAGCCGGCCACAGGCGGCAGGAGCAGGCGGCACGTGTCGGTGTCAAAACCGGCGGATCTCGGGTAGGGGGTCCCGATCTGTGCGTCAAGGCTGATGGTAACAGGAAGCAAGGGACACAGATGTTTACCCAGGTTTGGGCCCTCTCGATGGAGGTAAAACCCTACTTCCTGCTTGATTAATATTGATGATATGGGTAGTACAAGAGTAGATCTACCGCGAGATCGTAGAGTCTAAACCCTAAGAGCTAGCCTATGATGGTATGATTGTAATTGTGATCACCCTTCTAAGGACCAACCTCTCCGGTTTATATAGACACCGGAGAAGGCTAGGGTTTACATGGAGTCGGTTACAAGGAAGGAAATATAATATCCGGATCGCCAAGCTTGCCTTCCGCGCAAAGGAGAGTCCCATCCGGACACGGGCCGAAGTCTTGAGTCTTGCATCTTCACGCTTCAATAGTCCGGACGTTGTACACAGTCCGGCTATCCGGATACCCCCTAATCCAGGACTCCCTCAGTAGCTGATATGTCTCCAATGTATCTATAATTTTTTATTGCTCCATGATACTTTATCTACTATTTTGGACTATATTGGGCTTTATTTTCCACTTGTATATTATTTTTGGGACTAACCAATTAACCGGAGGCCCAGCCCAGAATTGCTGTTTTTTGCCTATTTCAGTATTTCGAGGAAACAGAATATCAAACGGAGTCCAAACGGAATGAAACTTTCGGGAACGTGATTTACTCATCAAATAAGTTCCAGGAGACTTGGACCCTCCGTCAAGAAAGCCACGAGGCGGTCACGAGGGTGGAGGGCGCGCCCTCCCCCCCTGGGCGCGCCCCCTACCTCGTGGGCCCCTCGGAGCTCCACCGACGTACTCCTTCCTCCTATATATACCTACGTACCCCCATTAGACCAGAAATGGAGCCAAAAACCTAATTCCACCGCCGCAACTTCTTGTATCCATGAAATCCCATCTTGGGGCCTGTTCCAGAGCTCCGCCGGAGAGGGCATCCACCACGGAGGGCTTCTACATCAACACCATAGCCTCTCCGATGAAGTGTGAGTAGTTTACTTTAGACCTTCGGGTCCATATCTAGTAGCTAGATGGCTTCTTCTCTCTTTTTGGATCTCAATACAATGTTCTCCCCCTCTCTCGTGGAGATCTATTCGATGTAATCTTCTTTTTGCGGTGTGTTTGTTGAGACGAATGAATTGTGGGTTTATGATCCAGTATTATCTATGAATAATATTTGAATCTTCTCTGAATTCTTTTATGTATGATTGAGTTATCTTTGCAAGTCTCTTCGAATTATCCGTTTGGTTTGGCCAACTAGATTGGTAGTTCTTGCAATGGGAGAAGTGTTTAGCTTTGGGTTCAATCTTGCGATGTCCTTACTCAGTGACAGAAAGAGTTGCAAGGCACATATTGTATTGTTGCCATCGAGGATAACAAGATGGGGTATTTATCATATTGCATGAATTTATTTCTCTACATCATGTCATCTTGCTTAAGGTGTTACTCTGTTTTTAACTTAATACTCTAGATGCATGCTGGATAGCGGTCGATGAGTGGAGTAATAGTAGTAGATGCAGAATCGTTTTGATCTACTTATCACGGACGTGATGCCTATATACATGATCATACCTATATAACCTCATAACTATGCTCAATTCTATCAATTTCTCAACAGTAATTTGTTCACCCACCGTAGAATACTTATGCTCTTGAGAGAAGCCACTAGTGAAACGTATGGCCCCCGGGTCTATTCTCATCATATCAATCTCCATTACTTTATTTTACTTGTTTTGCCTTTACCTTTTTACTTTGCATCTTTATATCAAAAATACCAAAAATATTATCTCTATCAGATCTCACTCTCGTAAGTGACCGTGAAGGGATTGACAACCCCTAAGCGTTGGTTGCGAGTTGCTATTGTTTTGTGCAGGTACGAGGGACTTGCGCGTGACCTCCTACTGGATTGATACCTTGGTTCTCAAAAACTGAGGGAAAGACTTACGCTACTGTGCTGCATCACCCCCTCCTCTTCAAGGAAAACCAACGCAAGCCCAAGACGTAGCAAGAAGGATTTTTGGCGCCGTTGCCGGGGAGGCTTACGCAAAAGTCAACATACCAAGTACCCATCACAATCCCTATCTCTCGCATTACATTATTTGCCATTTGCCTCTCATTTTCCTCTCCCCCACTTCACCCTTGTCATTTTATTCGCCCTCTCTTTCCCAATCTGCTCCTCTCTTTCTGTTGTCTTTTCCTCGTCCTTTTGTTTGCTCGTGTGTTAGTTGCTTGCTTGTCATCATGACTAGTCTTATATCTTCTCCGTTATCTCCCGAGAATGAAGTGCTAAATTTTAAACAAAGGGAGGGAGAAAATTTAAAAGATGCTTGGTATAGAATTTGCAATGCTCAAAATAGATCTACCAGAAAGCAATCTACTTCAGTTCTTCTCCGCAATTTTTATGTAGGTGCTAATCCTTGGTATAGATATATCCTTGATACCATTACCGGAGGGAATTTCTTGGGTAGCCATACTTTTGATTCTTATAATGCTTTAATAGATCTATTTGGCTCACCAGCTCTTTTTGTTAATGGAACTATGTTAACTTTGGAGCATGTTATGCAAAGACTTGAAATTATTGGAAACAAAGTTGCTACCATTGAATCCATTGAAAATCTAGATAAAAAGATCCATAATCAAATTACTCAATATGGATCTAAGGTAGGAATGACTTTGAAAAATATTAAGGAGAAGGAACCCATAGTTAATGAAAAAATAAATTTAGATTCCACCCGAATTGATAAACTTGAGGGTATCATTACCAACTTGGGAACCTCTTTTTCTTCCGTAAAGAATACTCCTAGTCCTCCCACTAAAATTTCCAAGCTTATGTATGTTCCTAAAAATAAGGGTGAATCATCTAGTAAGGAAACTGCGGATCTTAAATCCATAAGTATTCATCCCGATCTTTTTACTATCATTAAGGAACCATTTGCTACTAATGACATTTTCGATCTTGTGCCCAAAAATTTGATGATTACTAGAAAGAAAGAAAATTCTAAAGAAGGTAGATGCCTTATTGAAGAATTACCTACCAAAGATGGCAATACCTAGATTTATCCTTGCTTTTATGCCTAGCTAGGGGCGTTAAACGATAGCGCTTGTTGGGAGGCAACCCAATTTTATTTTTTGTTTTTTGTTTTTGGTTCTGTTTAGGAATAAATAATCCATCTACCTTCTGTTTGGATGTGGTTTTATGTTTTAATTAGTGTTTGTGCCAAGTAAGACCTATAGGATAACCTACGATGATAGTTGATTTGATTCTACTGAAAAACAGAAACTTTGCGCGCACAAATTTAGTTATGATAAATCACAGGAACGTGCTTTTGTGTTGATTCTTTTTGCTTCTGATCAATAAACAAATTTTCCAGGACTTCCTATTTTGGTAGAATTTTTAGAGTTCCAGAAGTTTGTGTTAGTTACAGATTACTACAGACTGTTCTGTTTTTGACAGATTCTGTTTTGCGTGTGTTGTTTGCTTATTTTGATGAATCTATGGCTAGTAAAATAGTTTATAAACCATAGAGAAGTTGGAATACTGTAGGTTTAACACCAATACAAATAAAGAATGAGTTCATTTCAGTACCTTAAAGTAGTCTTTTGTTTTCTTTCTCTAATGGAGCTCACGAGATTTCTATTGAGTTTTGTGTTGTGAAGTTTTCAAGTTTTGGGTGAATTCTTTTGATGGATTATGGAACAAGGAGTGGCAAGAGCCTAAGCTTGGGGATGCCCATGGCACCTCCAAGATAATCCAAGGACACCAAAAAGTCAAAGCTTGGGGATGCCCCGGAAGGCATCCCCTCTTTCGTCCACTTCCATTGGTGATTTACTTGGAGCTATATTTTTATTCACCACATGATATGTGTTTTGCTTGGAGCGTCTTGTGTTATTTAAGTCTTTGCTTGTTAGTCTACCACAATCATACTTGATGTACACACCTTTTAAGAGAGCCATATATGATTTTAAATTTGTTAGAATACTCTATGTGCTTCACTTATATCTTTTGAGCTTGATACTTTTGCTCATAGTGCTTCACTTATATCTTATGAGCTTGATAGTTTTGCTCTAGTGCTTCACTTAGATCTTTTAGAGCACGGTGGTGGATTTGTTTTAAAGAAACTTGATCTCTCATGCTTCACTTAGATTATTTTGAGAGTCATTAATAGCATGGTAATTTGCTTAATGTTAATATACTTGGTATTCAAGATATGTGAAACTTTCTTTTGAGTGCGTTGAATACTAAGATAAGTTTGATGCTTGATAATTGTTTTGAGATGTGAAGATGGTGATATTAGAGTAATGCTAGTTGAGTAGTTGTTAATTCAAAGAATACTTGTGTTGAAGTTTGTGATTCCCGTAGCATGCACGTATGGTGAACCGTTATGTGATGAGCTCGGAGCATGATTTATTTACTAATTGTCTTCCTTATGAGTGGCGGTCGGGGACGAGCGATGGTCTTTTCCTACCAATCTATCCCCCTAGGAGCATGCGCGTAATACTTTGCTTTGATAACTTCTAGATTTTTGCAATAAGTATATGAGTTCTTTATGACTAATGTTGAGTCCATGGATTATACGCACTTTTTCCCATCCTTCCACCATTGCTAGCCTCTCTAATACCGCGCACCTTTCGCCGGTATCATACACCCACCATAAACCTTCCTCAAAACAGCCACCATACCTACCTATTATGGCATTTCCATAGCCATTCCGAGATATATTGCCATGCAACTTTCCACCGTTCCGTTTATTATGACACGCTCCATCATTGTCATATTGCTTAGCATGATCATGTAGTTGACATCATATTTGTGGCGAAGCCACCTTTCATAATTCTTTCATACATGTCACTCATGAATCATTGCATATCCCAGTACACCACCGGAGGCATTCGTATAGAGTCATATTATGTTCTAAGTATCGAGTTGTAATTGTTGAGTTGTAAGAAAAATAAAAGTGTGATGATCATCATTATTAGAGCATTGTCCCAAAGTGAGGAAAGGATGATGGAGGCTATGATTCCCCCACAAGTCGGGATGAGACTCCGGACGAAAAAAAAGAGAAAAGAGGCCATAAAAAAAGAGAAAAGGCCCAAATAAAAAAAAATAAAAAAATGAGAGAAAAAGAGAGAAGGGACAATGCTACTATCCTTTTACCACACTTGTGCTTCAAAGTAGCACCATGATCTTCATGATAGAGAGTCTCCTATGTTGTCACATTCATATACTAGTGGGAATTTTTCATTATAGAACTTGGCTTGTATATTCCAATGATGGTCTTCCTCAAAATGCCCTAGGTCTTCGTGAGCAAGCGAGTTGGATGCACACCCACTTAGTTTCTTTTGTTGAGCTTTCATATACTTATAGCTCTAGTGCATCCGTTGCGTGGCAATCCCTACTCACTCACATTGATATCTATTGATGGGCATCTCCATAGCCCGTTGATACGCCTAGTTGATGTGAGACTATCTTCCATCTTTTTGTCTTCTCCACAACCACCACTCTATTCCACATATAGTGCTATATCCATGGCTCACGCTCATGTATTGCGTGAAGATTAAAATTTTTTTGAAAATGTTAAAGTATGAAACAATTGCTTGGCTTGTCATCGGGGTTGTGCATGATTTAAATACTTTGTGTGGGGAAGATGGAGCATAACCAGACTATATGATTTTGTAGGGATAACTTTCTTTGGCCATGTTATTTTGAGAAGACATAATTACTTTGATTAGTATGCTTGAAGTATTATTATTTTTTATGTCAATATGAACTTTTGTCTTGAATCTTTCGGATCTGAATATTCATACCATGATTAAGAAGATTTACATTGAAATTATGCCAAAGTATCACTCTGCATCGAAATATCTCTTTTTGTCATTTACCTACTCGAGGACGAGCAGGAATTAAGCTTGGGGATGCCTGATACGTCTCCAACGTATCTATAATTTTTGATTGCTCCATGCTACTTTATCTACTGTTTTGGACTATATTGGGCTTTATTTTCCACTTTTATATTATTTTTGGGACTAACCTATTAACCGGAGGCCCAGCCCAGAATTGCTGTTTTTTGCCTATTTCAGTATTTCGAGGAAACAGAATATGAAACAGAGTCCAAACAGAATGAAACTTTCGGGAACATGATTTACTCATCAAATAAGATCCAGGAGACTTGGACCCTCCGTCAGGAAAGCCACGAGGCGGTCACGAGGGTGGAGGGCGCGCCCTCCCCCTGGGCGCGCCCCCTGCCTCGTGGGCCCCTCGGAGCTCCACCGACGTACTCCTTCCTCCTATATATACCTACGTACCCCCATTAGACCAAAAACGGAGCCAAAAACCTAGTTCCACCGCCACAACTTCCTGTATCCACGAGATCCCATCTTGGGGCCTGTTCCAGTGCTCCGCCGGAGAGGGCATCCACCATGGAGGGCTTCTACATCAACACCATAGCCTCTCCGATGAAGTGTGAGTAGTTTACTTCAGACCTTCGGGTCCATAGCTAGTAGCTAGATGGCTTCTTCTCTCTTTTTGGATCTCCATACAATGTTCTCCCCCTCTCTCATGGAGATCTATTCGATGTAATCTTATTTTTGCGCTGTGTTTGTTGGGACCGATGAATTGTGGGTTTATGATCCAGTATTATCTATGAATAATATTTGAATCTTCTCTGAATTCTTTTATGTATGATTGAGTTATCTTTGCAAGTCTCTTTGAATTATCCGTTTGGTTTGGCCAACTAGATTGGTAGTTCTTGCAATGGGAGAAGTGTTTAGCTTTGGGTTCAATCTTGCGGTGTCCTTACTCAGTGACAGAAAGAGTTGCAAGGCATGTATTGTATTGTTTCCATCGAGGATAACAAGATGGGGTATTTATCATATTGCATGAATTTATTCCTCTACATCATGTCATCATGCTTAAGGCGTTACTCTGTTTTTAACTTAATACTCTAGATGCATGCTGGATAGCGGTCGATGAGTGGAGTAATAGTAGTAGATGCAGAATCGTTTCGATCTACTTGTCACGGACGTGATGCCTATATACATGATCATACCTAGATAACCTCATAACTATGCTCAATTCTATCAATTGCTCAACAGTAATTTGTTCACCCACCGTAGAATACTTATGCTCTTGCGAGAAGCCACTAGTTAAACCTATGGCCCCCAGGTCTATTCTCATCATATCAATCTCCATTACTTTATTTTACTTGTTTTGCCTTTACCTTTTTACTTTGCATCTTTATATCAAAAATACCAAAAATATTATCTCTATCAGATCTCACTCTCGTAAGTGAGCGTGAAGGGATTGACAACCCCTAAGCGTTGGTTGCGAGTTTCTATTGTTTTGTGCAGGTACGAGGGAATTGCGTGTGACCTCCTACTGGATTGATACCTTGGTTCTCAAAAACTGAGGGAAATACTTACGCTACTGTGCTGCATCACCCCCTCCTCTTCGGGGAAAACAAATGCAAGATCGAGACGTAGCAGTAGCCCCTAAACTAGGCTTCAATGACGATGAGTCCGGCGTGCAGTATTGTCGTCGGCATTGCAAGACGGGTTCCTCCTCCGAATACTCCAAAGTAATCATCGAACACTTAAACCGTGTCCGGATCTGCGAGACGATCTTCATGTGCCACCGTAGAGAGAATAATATTTCACAAATGCAATCTGCTGACAACTTTTTCTGATGACGTGACATTTTATTACGGTCGGATCATTATTCGATCTGTTTTCCCACAACCAGCTACAACGCATATTGCGAGGCGGTTTCTTTGACACATCTTGTCAAAGCAGAGATCGTGTCCCCTTATCACGGGATTCTCATCAATACGGGTATGGGTAATCTCACCACGCCATTAATCGTGGTGCTTGGGAAACAAGTGATTCTCAACGGGCAAGTCGGGAGGCGCACCGCTCTCAGCTCCTCTATAAAGGGTTAAGATTTCCCCATTTTCACCCACGCCTTCTTCCCCCTTTGCCCACTCTTGCCACCTCGAGCTCCAGCGCCCAAGCCCAAGTCTTCTCCGCACAACTAAACATGTCCGGAGCAGGAGGCAAGTGGGTGGCTTCCACCGTCAAGGAGAAGCACATCGCAAATCTTCGGGCGGCCGGATACTTGGCCGCAGACATAGCGCACCGTCTACCAGACGCCGGGCAGGTCATTCCGACCCCAGGACCCCACGAGAGGGTTGTATTCGTCGCCCACTTCGTCCGTGGACTGGGATTTCCACTCCACCCCTTCGTCCGCGGGCTCATGTTCTACTATGGGCTAGATTTCCATGATCTAGCCCCAAATTTCCTCCTCAACATCTCGGCGTTCATCGTCGTATGCGAGGCCTTCCTCCGCATCCGGCCTCACTTCGGCTTATGGCTGCAAACTTTCTGCGTGAAGCCGAAGGTTGTAAGTGGCCAACAAGCGGAGTGCGGAGGGGCCATGGTGGGCAGAATGCCCAATGTCACATGGCTCGACGGCTCCTTTGCAGAGACCGTAAAAGGATGGCAATCTGGGTGGTTCTACATCATCGAGCCGCGCGGCGCCAACTGGGCGGCGGCCCCCGAATTCAGATCCGGAGCCCCCATGCGGCTCACCTCCTGGGAAAGGAAGGGCCTGTCCTGGGGCGATTCTACGGAGCTGACCGGACTCCAGACATGCATCAAAAGCATGAAGGACAAGAACATCAAGCTTGTCAACGTGATCCAGGTCATGCTCGTTCGCCGGATCCTGCCCTACCAGAGGCGGGCAGTTAATCTGTGGGAGTTCGTCCCGACCGAACACCGGACGCTCCTGAAGCTCTATGACATGATGCACAAAGGCACGTGGAAGGTGGTGCTATTCAAGGCCTCTGAAGTACCCCCTCCCACATCTTAGGACCGCGGACTTCACGCCGTGCGGGCTCCTAGTCAGGTGAGTTCTCAGACTGCCACCGGACCTGGTTCTTTTCGATATATTCACGGGAGAGCTTTAAGTAATTATGCATGTTTGCTTCAGGATTATGGGGAGACAGCAGAGCGGGTTTACTGTCCCGCACTGCTGCCAGAAGGCCCGATGATGCCCTCCTGATGGAGATGCTGGTCCTGGCACCGTATAAGGTGCCAGAGAAGAAGGCCGAGAAGAAGGCCCCAGGGATCCGAAAGGATCTCCGGCGTAAGGTTGTGCCGGAGGCCTCGTTTGAAGACGACGAAGCGGACTCCTCCCACGAAGGGGAGGAGGAAGAAGAAGAAGATGCCCCATTCGAAGAGGATGAGGGGCCTGGGGAAGCAGACCGGGGGGCGGAAAAGGCCCTCAGCGCAGGGCCGTCATTCCCCTGTCGTCTGATGACGATGAGACGGATTCCTCCCGCGGAGGCGGGGGGAATCATGAAGAGATTCTACCTTCCCACACTGGGGGGGAGAAGAAGAGGAAAGCCGCCCCGGGAGGGGAGGCTGTGGTGTCCAAGAAGTGGAAGGGGCCCCTTCCGGACTACTCCGCCACGGCCACTCTCAGCGAGGAGGGGTGGCTGCCCAGGGGGAAGCCCCCAGTGCAATCGTAAGTGTCCGCATTCTATCATGGTTTCACTTCATAGTTTTTGTATTTATAATGTCGAACATATGTGCAGTCCAGCCAGGGATCACCCCGAGGTATCTTCTTCTGGGTCC
Organism: Triticum timopheevii; assembly: GCA_963921465.1. Classification (NCBI taxonomy): domain Eukaryota; kingdom Viridiplantae; phylum Streptophyta; class Magnoliopsida; order Poales; family Poaceae; genus Triticum; species Triticum timopheevii. The sequence goes on along the minus strand of OY997270.1, from coordinate 342,089,023 downwards.
CTGAGCAATTCGGAGATGAATTCACTTCCGATGGCCACTACTCCTCAACCCGCGGACGACACGGAGGTGTTGTCCCAAAGGCTCCCAGAGCAGGGGGAGGTGACCCTGGAGACGCCCCGAGGCGGGGTCCCAGACGTTGGATACGCAGGGTTCAAGATCCCCGCGGATCGTGTCGATGAGATCCAAGGGCAACCGGGCTCTCAACCGAACACAATTCCGGAACCTTCGATGGTTCCGGACTCAGGCGGGCGACCCCTCATTAGGGAGGGCGAGCCGCCTGTGTCGCGGACTTCCGTTGCGCATGAGGTGCCGGATTGTCTGCTGGAAGCGCTTCGCGGCGCTTCCGTGGATGAAGAGCACCGTACTCTCATGAGTACGGTGATTCGGAAGGTTTTGTCCGCCAAGAGCGGACTAACCGAAGCTTGCACCAGCCTCCTGACGGGCTTTGAGGGAAGTAATAAATATGTGCAATATTACCACCCGATAGGTAGTAGCCCCTGATACTCTGTTTGGTGTTCGGAGAGAAAAACCAAACAGAGGGTCAATAATAATCCGCAGGAGTCTAACAATAAATATTTGTGTGTGTAAGCAGGCTGTGCTGCTTGCTGCTGCTGCCCGTACTGCCGAGGTTGCCGAACTGAAGCGGGACCTGGAGCAGGCATGGGGAGAGCTCCACCTCACGAGGAGGCAGCTCGAAGAGAACAGGGGTAAGTGATTCCCCTCTCTATGTATTTGAGGATATACCAAAATTGGCTAGTCTAATGCCAAAGCGTCGTGACTGTGAAACAGGGGCCACTGCCGAAGTGGCGTCCCTGAAGAAAGCGTTGTCCGAGGCCGAAGAGAAAGTGGCCTTGGAATTCAAAGAGCGCGAAAAGCAATGTGCTAGGGTGGGCGAGGTACAACAAGAGCTCCGGGACCTCGGCAAGAAGTGCGAGTCCGTGGAGCATGAGCTGAAGGTGAAAGAGGCCTAGCTTGCGAAGGCCCTTGTAAATTTGAAAGACGCCAAGGCCAAAGCCGAGAAAGCACAGCAGGAGATCCAAGAGGCCAAAAAGATAGCAGCGGGTAAGAAGTTCTTTATGCAAAGCAAACATGTGGAGGAGGCGTTTCTTTTACTTACTCGAATTCGAGCTCTCCAGGGGCATTTGTAGATCTGCCACGCAGCGTATCCGACGCTGCGGAGTTCTACCGTGCCCAGGAGGGAAGCTTAACGGAGAAGCTGTTCTGGTCCCAGTATGATGGGGCCGAACATCCGATGCCTCTGAGCGACCAACTGAAGCAGTTGGTCGAACTCCACAGGGTGGCCGAACTGGCTATGAAAGGTTTCATAGTCCGGATGTGGCCTGGTGAGCTCATGCCCAGTAACTACTTTGGCCTGATCAAGCGGATGGTGGATGCCTGCCCGCGGCTGGAGGTGATCAAGCGCTCCGTTTGTATCGAAGGTACCAGCCGGGCCTTTGCCCGCGTCAAGGTGCATTGGGGCAAGCTGGATGCGGAGAAGCTAGTCCAGGACGGGCCGCCGAAGGGCAAGGCGCATCGCCATCCCGAGATGTACTATGATGGCGTTATGAAGGGTGCTCGTCTCGTTGCTGATGAATGTACCAAGGAGACCATTTTTGAATGAATTCACTTCTGTCATGTTTGTATTTTAAGGACGAAGTTACTTGCGCTATGTAGCTATTTTGTTATTTAAAATATTACCTTCTGTGCGGTTGTTTATAAAATTCTGAAAGTAGGCCAGTCGTCGGCTTCCTCCCCCACGTAACTAGTACTGGGGTGTTCGTGGAAAACCCGGACACTCTTTATCCAAATACTTGGTCCCTTAAGGAGGTGTCCGGCACAGCGAACAAGGCGATCGGACTATGCGGCTTTATAACTTTCACTTAGCCATAGAAGTCTACAATTTTAAATTCTGGCGAAGCCCCTAGAATCCGGAAGACCGAATCGGGGCGCTATACACGCCTAGATCGGACGAAGCCGATATATTGCCTAAAGCTGAAAATCTTTAAGGATTTTAAGACCTCTCGAACAGTGACCAACTCTCGCTACATCATGCCTGTCAGTTTTCGGCTTTCTCTACTGAGGTGCTCGTCCGGAATAACTGGGACACAATCGCAGTAGTTCTCCCTGCGCTACCTTAGCCGATATAACGGAACTTAAGGCACCAAAACAAGGGAGCCGAGCTATCCCAACTGTAGACCCAAGACATGATTCAGAGCTGATGCATATAGTGCTATAAGTTCGGGTGGCCGCACTGTTGAAAGTGTTCGGACTTTATTTTCCATATTACGGAGCAAAGTGAGAAGCCCTTGGCAAACTGACCGTACCAAGGTGTGCAGATGCAATACCAAATAAACATTTATAAAAGAAGAAAATGCTCAAATAAGTATAATAAGCTGACGCTATATATAATCTCCCATTGACGAAAAATACGTTTAAGCGTATGTTTACAATGGATGCATTAAACAGAGATAAAATAGGACTATTTGACATGTCCTATCCAAGGGCGGGCTGTGAGCAGATAGATAAAGCAGGTATAATGATCGTAAATAGATTCCACCTGGGTATTTCCTTCTGTGCACAACATCTGCTGCCTCCTTGGATGTCTCTCCCATATAAGTCCGGCAATTCGGCTCTTCTGAGGATGCTGCACTAACGCGGTGTCCTGAAATGTAAGAGGGAAAGAGTGTGAAGGTAGTTGGCGGTTACCCGCACTATTGACTGAGTCGTTGATGCGCCTCCGCCTATGCCCATGGTATCTCGAGTGCGTAATTGTGTACGCGTGGCACGAATGCCTCTTTGAAGGGGCTTGAGTGGAGGCCGAACTGCTAATCACGCTCTTGGCGTTCCTGATGATCCTGTTGCGGGGTACTCCGGACTCGCTTGACTGTGCTCAAGGTTGTCGCCGGATTGGTTTGTCGGAGTAGGCTGCATTGTACTTCTGCCGTGAGGGCTGTCGTATGCTCTTCTGTTCAAAGGGAGCGGTCCATATTTCCATTGATTGTGATGACCCCACGCGGTCCTCGCATCTTGAGCTTGAGGTATGCATAATGTGGTACCGCATTAAATCTGGCGAATGCGGTTCGTCCAAGAAGTGTGTGGTAGCCACTGCGAAAAGGGACGATGTCAAAGATTAACTCTTCGCTTCGGAAGTTATCTGGGAATCCGAAGACCACTTCCAGTGTTATAGAGCCCGTACAGCGGGCCTCTACTCCAGGAATTACACCTTTAAAGGTATTTTTGGTGGGCTTGATCCTTGAAGGGTCAATGCCCATTTTGCGCACTGTGTTCTGATAAAGTAGGTTCAGGCTGCTGCCGCCGTCCATAAGGACTCGCGTGAGGTGGAATCCGTCAATGATTGGGTCTAAGACCAATGCGGCTGAGCCACCATGACGGATGCTGGTAGGATGATCCCTACGATCAATGTTGATCGGACACGCTGACCATGGGTTGAATTTGGGGGCGACTTGCTCCATCGCATGGTCGTCCTGCAGTGCTCTCTTCCGTTCCCGCTTGGGGATGTGAGTGGTGTAGATCATATTGACCGTTTTCACCTGGGGGGAAATTTCTTTTGTCCCCCCGTATTCAAATGCCGGGGCTCTTCATCATCGTCGTTGTGCAGCCCCTTGTCCTTGTTTTCGGCGTTTATCTTACCGGCATGTTTGAATACCCAGCAGTCTCTCTTGGTGTGGTCGGCTGGCTTGTCCGGGGTGCCATGAATTTGGCACAAGCGCTCCAATATGTGGTCCAGGCTGGACAGTCCCTGATGATCTCTTTTGAACGGCTTTTTCTGCTGACCAGACTTAGATCCGCTAAATCCGGCGTTGACCACCGTGTCTTCAGTGATGTCGTTGTTGTTCCGTCTCTTATGCCTGTTACACCATGGCTTGCCATTAGCATCGCGGCTATCTGAAGCGCCGAAATGTGGCGTAGTGCCACTGCGAGCCAACCAGCTATCCTCACCCGCGCAAAAGCGGGTCATTAGGGTTGTGAGAGCTGCCATAGACTTGGGGTTTTCCTGGCCGAGGTGTCGAGCGAGCCACTCATCATGGATATTATGCTTGAAAGCCGCCAGGGCTTCAGCATCCGGACAGTCGACTATTTGGTTCTTTTTAGTAAGGAACCGAGTCCAGAATTTCTGGGCTGACTCTCCGGGCTGTTGAGTAATGTGGCTCAGGTCATCGGCGTCTGGTGGTCGCACATATGTGCCCTGGAAGTTATCAAGGAATGCATCTTCCAGGTTTTCCCAACTGCCAATGGAATTTGCTGGCAGGCTATTTAACCAGTGTCAGATTGGGTCTTTGAGCTTAAGGGGAAGATACTTGATGGCGTGTAGATCATCTCTGCGGGCCATGTGAATGTGGAGAAGGAAATCTTCGATCCATATTGCGGGGTCTGTTGTGCCATCGTATGATTCAATGTTTACGGGTTTGAACCCTTCTGGGAATTCATGATCCATTACTTCGTCAGTGAAGCAGAGGGGGTGTGCGGCGCCTCTATGCTAGGCTATGTGGCTATGCAGGTCAGATTGGTCTTGGTTGCTGTGTTCGGCCCGGTCGGACTTGTTGATGATGTATCCGGCACGACAGTCATCGTCGCGTGCTGGGGCACGCCCCCGCGATCCGTAGATCGATCTTGGCTGTGCTGCTTTGTTTTCCAGAATATCTTGCAGGTCTTTCCTATTGCCCTGGGCCGTAGTGTATCGACGTGGGGGTGTGGGCTGGTATCCGGACTGATATCCCGTTTTATCCCGGCCACGGGGTGGCCGGTCAGCCGTTTGGCGTTCGAGTCCGTATTCCTCGGCTGCCAGGACTTCAGTCCATCTATCTGTGAGCAGATCTTGATCAGCTTGGAGTTGTTGCTGCTTCTTCTTCAGGCTTCTAGCAGTGGCTATAAGCTTACGCTTGAAGCGCTCCTGCTCCACGGGATCCTCAGGCACGCCGAATTCGTCGTCGCCGAGGCTAATCTCGTCTTCGGAGGGGGGCATGTAGTTGTCCTCCTCCGGGTATATGTCTGTCGCCTGTTCTTCTGGGTTGATCTGCTCATCTTCCTGTTCGGCCTGCTCGAAGGCAGGCTGGTCAGGGTCATGTTCTTCTTCGGCGCCATCCGGATTATTTTCGTCTTTGGGGCCGTTATTGCTGTGGCGGGGCTTGGAGCGGCGCCGACGACGCCCATGCTTTGTTTTTCTTCCCGAGGGGTTATCCTCCGTTGCCTCATCGCCATTTGTTTCCTTCGGAGTGTCCACCATATATATATCGTATGAGGAGGTGGCCGACCACCGCCCGGTGAGTGGTGGCTCCTGTAATTCTCCTACATCGTCGTCCATACCGTCGATGTCTTCGGAGTAAAAGTCAAGCACGTCGGTTAGATCATCGATCGTGGCAATGAAGTGGGTGGTGGCTGGGCAACGAATTCTGTCGTTGTCTGCTTCCCACTCGAGCCGGACATAGTTCGGCCCGGAGTCTCCTGACAAAGAGAGAGACTTTAATAAGTCCAGCATGTCGCCAAAGGGCGAGTGCTGAAAGACGTCCGCCACGGTGAACTCCATCACCGGAACCCAATCAGGCTCGGCGGGCCCGGGTACGCGCGGACTGGGACCTATGACCGGATATGAATCCGGGGGTCCAGAGTCACAGGCTCTCTCAAGAGCAAGGCCTATGTTCAGCTCCATCGCCGATGAGGGTACGGCCTGCGGGGGGGGGGGGGGGTCCAGCCCTCCGTCCTTAGGCAAAGCAATCTGCCCCGGATTTAAGTCTGAGGCCTCTGCCGGGGTGATATCCCGAGCATCATCCGTCAGCAGGTCTAAGACATGCTCATCGTGACTGTTCGGCGCTTCTGGCGCTGGCCAGAATCCGTGGAAGATCAGGTCCCCGCGAATATCCGTTGTGTAGTTCAAGTTTCCGAACCTGACTTGGTGGCCGGGGGCATAGCTATCGATCTGCTCCAAGTGGCCAAGCGAATTGGCCCGCAGTGCGAAGCTGCCGAACATGAAGATCTGTCCGGGAAGGAAAGTCTCGCCCTGGACAGCGTTGGTGGTGATGATCGAAGGAGCCATCGAGCCTCACAGCGACGACACAGAGGAACCCTCAATGAAAGCACCAATGTCGGTGTCAAAACTGGCGGATCTCGGGTAGGGGGTCCCGATCTGTGCGTCAAGGCTGATGGTAACAGGAAGCAAGGGACACAGATGTTTACCCAGGTTCGGGCCCTCTCGATGGAGGTAAAACCCTACTTCATGCTTGATTAATATTGATGATATGGGTAGTACAAGAGTAGATCTACCATGAGATCGTAGAGGCTAAACCCTAAGAGCTAGCCTATGATGGTATGATTGTAATTGTGATCGACCTTCTAAGGACCAACCTCTCCGGTTTATATAGACACCGGAGAGGGCAAGGGTTTACATGGAGTCGGTTACAAGGAAGGAAATATAATATCCGGGTCGCCAAGCTTGCCTTCCACACAAAGGAGAGTCCCATCCGAACACGGGCCGAAGTCTTGAGTCTTGTATCTTCATGCTTCAATAGTCCGGACGTTGTACACAGTCTGGCTGTCCGGATACCCCCTAATCTAGGACTCCCTCAGCACGACCGGCGCTGCTTTGGGCGGCTGGAGCAAGAAGACCAGAGGTTGAAGAAGCACTACGGCTGTTGGATGGACATCTTACGGTCACTGGAGCTAGAATCGTTCATATATTGACTAAAGTTGACAAAGGCCTCCGTCCCAGTCAACTTAGTAGGCCCACAAGTCAGCCTCCCACCAAGGTGGGTCCCAGCTAGTAGGGGGTATTCATTTTTTTGTGCGTAATAAGGAGGCACTTCCGGTGGGTCGGAGCTGACAGCGGGGGGAACGTTTTTTTCGGAAAATACGGGGGCCCGTCCTATGGGTCCCAGCAGTCAGGGGGAAATGTTTTTTTCGTGAAATACTGGTGGCCCGTCCGGTGGGTCCCTGCTGTCAGGTGGAGGAATAATTATTTTCCACGTAATAAGGAGGCACTTCCCTGCGGCTGCCGTGGACCTAGCTGTCAGCCTCTCCACGTACAGTACTCTTCCGATGGAAGTCGATCATTGACCACATTGACCACGCCACGCCGAGAGCACCACGGCGGTTGACGACGGCGAGGCCTAGGAAGGGGATGACACGGAACCGGGGAAGACGCGGCAGTGGAAGCCCGCGCGGAAAGGAGTACGAGGGTTCACCGGTTCGGCTGTGGTGTGAGGTTGCCATCGCCGCAAAATAATAGGGGGTGTGGGTGAGTAGAGGGATGCCCTGGCCAGCGGTGGGAGTAGTAGGGGGCGCTGAGGCCTGCGCGGTAGCACAGCCGGCCACAGGAGGCGGGAGCAAGCGGTCCCGCCGGCGCTGCTTTGGCGGCTGGAGCAAGAAGATCAGAGATTGAAGAAACACGACGGCCGTTGGATTGACATCCAAAGGTTACATCTGCTGCTGACATATATAATAACTAAAAAAATATTGCATACGCGTCAACTAAACAGGCCCACAAGTCAGACCACTCCCTCTTTTTTTAATAATTTATATATAGCTCATGGCAACTTATTCAATTTATTGCAGTCGTTTTTTTTTTGGTTGGCCAGGGCCAATTTCGCATATTTCTGTGGGTTCCAAACTATTTTTAATACCGAAATGTCGAGCAAGATTTAAAGTACTTTGAATATATATTTAAATTAGGTTAAATCCCAGTGAAATAGGAATCTGAAAATGTGAAAAAACAAGAAATTATAAAGTAATTGCCAATTTGTCATCTGTTTTTATATTTACAACCCATTTCATATTACTTTCAAGATTTGCAGGCGTCTTGAAAGAGTTGCAGCCCATCAGGGCGTAGAAAAATAAGTAGGCCTGGATTGGGTACTCTTCAAAAAAATAAACTGGGCTCATTTTCACAAAGAAAAAATAGCTGGGCTGGTCACATGGTGAACATAAAATATAAGCCTGGGCTAGACGGGCCACAGCCCAGTTCAAACCCTACTCCCTCTCAACAATACAAAACAAAAAAATACTGCTCGAGTAGCTACGTCCCAGGTGTCAGCCGATCTTGTGCTGTTCTCTTGTCTATTGACTATATACGCTCACAATGCCGTGGGTCCCACATGTCAGGAAAACACTAGGAGGAAACATTTTATTTTTCCATACGCTGACGTGGTGGGCCCCTACTGTCATCCTCTCCACGTACTTCTGCCGATTCCTGTTGTTTGTTGACCATGTTGACAATGCGAGAGGGCGGCGCCGCGGCGAGCGCACCAAAGCGCGCGAACGACGTCAGTGTTAACGATTTAGGAGGGGGCGGCGATGCGTGCGCTGAGGCGCAGCCAGCCGTGGGAGGCGGAAGCAGGCGGCCCCACCGGCATTGGTTTGGTTTTGGCGGCTGGAGGAAGACAGGACTGAAGAAACACGACAGACTGTAAAAGCAGCAGGAGTACTTAACAACCTTAACTGAAAGCAGCAGGGGCACTTAACAACCAAAGCTGAAAGCAGTATGAGTACTTATACAGGTTCAACCGTACAAAACACGCCTCGAACAGTGCTACTTTGCCTACAGTTAACCAAAGGTGAGGCCGCCAAGCCCCAGGACAAGGACCAGGCGCCACCCCGCGCATCCACAACCTTCTAAAAGCGGCTTCATCTTGCAACATGGTCAATAAATAGGATATTCTCTTAGAGCCATGGAAAAGCATGAACATAATCTTCTATCCTATTCTCCAAGATGGACGGGCCTTCATTATTTGAGACCACCCATAAATAAGTATCTTTTCACCTCCAAGGGGAATTGAGTAGGTCGACATAAACATCCTGTTGTCACCAAGCGCAAGTCTGACCCGACCATGCTCAGGCATCTATATAGGAACAATAGAACTCGGCAGTTCCTGTTTCAAGAAGATCACAGTTGTAAAACTGTGTATAAGCAATAGTTTATGAACAACATATATAACAGAAAACATCTCGTACCATAAGTTTCTCGACACATTTGGACCTGCTCAACGAGTGCAGCAGTGGCACACATATCCCGCGTGGCCTTCCACCATTGAAACGCCCCACAAGGACCTCAAGACGATCAATAAAGTGTAGGAACTTGTGATATCAATCCAGTCAACTTCAGTGCCATTTGTAATAGCCGAGTTATTACAGAGTAATAAACGAGCAGACTGCTTAACTCTGAAAAAACCTACACGTGCCACCAATTATAAGAAAATATTAGTTAGAAGTAGCATCTTCGTGAGAGATTCATTGCTACTTCTAAAGTTAAATTGTGATTACTTAGACAGAATAGGTGGATTAAGAAGTAATCGAGGCAACAAGCAAGAACCAGATACAAAACTAACATGGATGAACAATTCGAACGACGTCGGGGTGGAAGATCGCAGTGAAGATGAGACCAGGTTCTGCTATTTCCATCAACATTCATGCGCCAACTTTCAGTCTGTAACACTTGAGAAAGTTTATCCAAGTTCGGCCATAAAAAAAGCAGCGATCTTCTTGGTTCATGAACCCAACTCGGAAGTAATATCCATGGCTTGTCTTCACTGTGATCATTAAACTATTGTATTCAGTTATGGCAAGGCCGAGCATCTTGAGTACATGTGTTCTGGCAGAGCAAATAATACACTGCAGGAAAAATAATATGAGAACACAGCATGTTCAAAAAAAATCACCCTCCCAGATAGAAAAGAGGATTCTAGGAACATACTGTGCGCGTTTCAAAATGTGGTGTTAGGATGAGAAGGAACAAGTGTGGCGTCTCGCCGAGGGAGCAGAAATCTATAGGGTACTCGCACTTTGGGCACTGCAACTGAAACACACTAGATTCAGTAGGAAGAAAAATGCATCAATGGCGGCGGCTGCCATCCTAGGATTACCTGCGACCAAGGGACTTGGATTTATCGGGGATGGATGAAGAGTTCGTACCTGGTTCTCCATGAGAAAACCCTATGCAATCGCCGAGCGGGGGTTTTCTCTGAACAAGCAGACGAGGGAGAAGGGGATTCAGGCCCAGTGAAATATTGCCGCTTCATCCGTCCAGCTTACTACTAAAGCTGGAAAGGGGGGTTGTGATTTGATGACTCATTGGGCATTACTGCGGCGCTATGACTGGGGTGTGTCTACCGTGAAGTTCTGCACTCTAATTTGTGCATATGGCACGTGGACCCCGTTGTCGGTTGCCCCACATATCAGCGAAAGGAAGTAGAAAGACAGGAGTAACTAGTTACACATAAATATATATTTTGACAGAGAGATACTCCCTCTGTAAAGAAATATACAAATCTTTTATATCAAAGGCTCACCTTGCCGAGAAATATACTCCCTCTGCAACGCATGGGCATTATGGGGGTTCAGCTTTTTTTATGGGGGTTCAGCTAAGAATATAATACTCAGATAGGCTCACGGTTCTGGACTTTGGGCTGCAGGCCAACCCTGCATGTTTGGGGGCCCATGTGTTCTACCTCAGCGCTTTTCATATTGCAAGCGATCGGTACGGTGCTGGTTTTAGATGTTGTCGCAAGGCGAATACACAAAATTGAATAAAGCACGGCAGCTGTTGGAATGAAATCGAACGACAATTCCTAACCAGCAATCAGAGTTGCAATTCTATCAACGATATACCATGTGATAAATAATACTGTCGTACTACTTATACACACAGGACACTTGTTTCACCATGCCAGATTATTACATCAAAATCTCTCGGAGGATAGATCAGTTCGGCAGTTGTGTGCTGCTACTGAAGAATTTCAAAGTTGATTTGGACCAGCTCTCCTTGCCGAGAAAGTTCAATTTTGACATCATCCCCTACTGCAAGATATGATTCAGATTTGAACCTTGACCATCCTTTAGCATCAATCATCATGCGACCATCCTTTGTACTTACAGTATATTGAGGAGGTTCATTCACACCAAGGCTGCGCATGGTAAGAGAAACTTGACCGCGGTCGCCTGGATTGTTGAACGACTCCCTCGTTGCTCTAGGAATTCTCTGTTTGCAAACAAGAAGACATACCCAAACAGTTAGATCAACACAGTGAATCATGTGAAATAACATGGAAAGAAAAAAGAACAAAGCACTTGGGCGGCCAATGCTTACCAAGAAGGTGGACATGTCGGTTTTTGTAAGGACTTTGGTATATGAAGTGCGAACTGCAGCCCAGTCTGTTGCCGGTGCAACTGCACGGGCCGGAGCAGATGCAATTGCAAGTGTTGGTGCAGGTGCCGAAGCCGCTGCTGCTGCTGGAGATGGTGCTCCTTGTAGAGCTGGTGCTGGTGTCGGAGCAGGTGCCGATGTCGATGCCCGATCCTCCGGTAGATCAGACTGATCTGCTGACGCGGTCGGTGCCCAATCCTCAGCTGGATCAGACTGAGCTGCTGCCACTGTCAGTGCTAGAGCAACTACCGGTGCTCGATCTATGCGAGACAGCGGCGATTGTGTCTGGTCTGCTATGATCAGCTTTCTAACTTGACTAGGATCCGTGATCGTGATCCAGTTTTTTTCTTCATTTCTTTTAAATGCGAGAAGGACTAATTATGGCATTTTTGTTAAACCAAACTGCAGTTCATCATAGGGATTCAGCTTGTACTCAGACAACAAACTGATCCAATTTTTTCTAGTAATATAAGTGATGGACCGTGCCTTCGTTACTGACACGACATAAGAAGTGAAACCTGCAAAAATAGCCATCGTAGAGCAAACCAAACGGTTTATTCTGTGATGAATGTCACATGGCAAAACATGCATCGTAAAATTGTAGGAAAAGAAAGAAAACATGACATTAAATCAATAAGATTTAGACAGTAAATCAATAAGATTTACTTGATGAGACACGAGTGAATCCTTACCAGGAAATCACTATGTTGAAGTACTAAACAGAAGATTGATCGTCCAACTACGCGTGGCATGCAGGGGCCCCGCCTACTCCCACAAGCAGGACAGTCCAAAGGTCGTGACAAATCATATGGACCGAACATCCATGGGACTGGAAATCCTGGTGGGTGCGACAAACCCTGAAATGCATACAGATATTGGAGTGTAACCATAATTGATAAACCGTCCTCACAAAAAATATGATATGGATACTTCAAAATGTGCAGACTGAATTGAGTGGACAGACATTAACATAGACCGTTCTCAGGACTGACCACACACCAAAAGCGGCAGTACTAATAAACAATACAGGGTTCACAAACACAAATCAAGTACTGAACAATAGTACTTACTACAGACAAGCAAAGTTGCGCTAACTAAACTCTGCAGACTATTTCTTGCCACCGACCTACGGGATGAACCCCGCATAACTGACTAGGCCATGGACTTCGTGTGACATATCTACATGCACCATCACCATCTTGTCAACCTTGGAGAACCTAATAGAGTGGTCTTTCCACGCATAAACATGATGATGAAGACAGGCCGCATCGGATTTGTTGGGAAGCTTTACACACTAGTGCAGAACCGGGCATTAGCACCGGTTCGTAAGGCCCTGTAGTGTCGGTTACATAACCTGCACTAAATTGTGGTCACTAAAGGCCCCCCCCCTTAGTACCGGTTCAGCACGAACCGGTGCTAAAGGGCAACCACGTGGCACGAGCCAGCTCCCGGGGCCTGGAGCCCTTTAGTACCGGTTGGTAAGACCAACCGGTACTATAAGGTTTGGGGGGTTTTTAGTTTTATGATTTCTTTTTCATTTAATTTTGTGTTTCCATTTTAATTCTTTTTCGTTTGCTGGTATTTTACGATACTACACATTGTACACGTTATGCATATATATATATATATATATATATATATATACATATATGTATATATATATATATATAGAATTTCTAGTAGAACCAATCATGCATATATATATCATCAATGTCTCACAAACCACCATATTAATTAATTCACACATACACACATGTATAGCTATATACAATTTCTCCTACATATGAATGTTGCCTTCGGATCCAGTGGCATTAGCCTAATTGGTGCCTTAGGAGCACGATGACAATTGGATGTGGTTTTCATGGGGGCGGTAGCGGGTAATAGAATTCTCCCTTCGGATTTATGACCTGGTCGAGCAAAAATCCCGCTATTTCCTCTTGAAGTGCTTCTACGCGCTCCATTTCTATGAGCTTCTCCCGCACCTCTTTGAACTGTTAAGAAGATGATCAATATGCATGTGTATTAGTTGTGTGACTAGATATCGATAATGGTGTAAAAATTGTGAATAGTGTTCTGACAAGCGTACCCATTCCTGTCTTTGAGATCTGCTCCTTTCGGACGCCATCATGCGAATGTTCTCGCAAACACAGAATGCACACAGATCAGTCCCCTGCGCCTACTTCAGGGCCTTTACGAGAATGGAATTTGATTAGATAAAAATTAATCAAGCATGATAATTAAAGAGATGGCAGCTAGCTAGCTAGCTAGTACTACTTAATTTCTTACCTTGGGTCGAAACCATTTAAGCTTTTTTTTCATTCGCCGGGCGTGACGGCGATGAACCTTTGCCAAGCCCTGCCCGCCGACAAAAAAAATGAATAAAGGGGTTATTAAATAGTTCATATCATGAAATGACGAACTAAATAGGCCGAGATATATAGTTAATAATGATTGAAATTACCTATTGACTATCCCATACAAGATGTTATAGTCAGTTTTTTCTGAGATTAGTGAGTCCAGTACTTCAACTGTTCCGGCGTCAACTTTAATGATACACAAGACCCAGTGAAATCTGCATGCACACACGTTTGCATGTCTTAATTAAGCGGGCATATGTAAGCAAAAACATATAGCTAGCTAGTAGGCAAAAACAGAGAATTTGTAGTACAAGACAGTGTGACTCACTGGAAGTTGTAAGGAAGTAGTATATCTTCATTGTATTTGAGGCGCTTCAAGAACTCTAGCATGCTGTCCTCTACGTACTTTTGCTGACGTTCATTTATCTTCCAGGTGTATTCATTAACGGTGTTTGGGTCAATGAACCCAATGCCAAAGCGTCCACCTTTTCTCATTTCATATATCTTCATCCTGCATAATACCACAGAAAAGAATATAGTGAGGATAATTACAGGTAATGTTTGATCAAAAGGATCACTACAGCTAGCTTGAGACTTAAATTATAGAAAGAAATCACTTACAGACAATAGCAACTGATGATAGATTTGTCGAGTGCGTCTTGATTGTATAACTGAAACAGTTCTAAATACTCAATGGACACAGCTTTCTCATGGTAGTAATGGTCCTGCTTGACATTCACCATGAGGGACAATCGATCTGAAATCTTGGTAATGTTCATGTACCATTGATGCAATTCATACATCCTCGTTGGGAGGTTCTTGACCTTGTCTGGCGCGACCAAAGGTTGGCCCCGGACATATTTCCGTTTTATTTCATCCTCTCTAAGCAAAGGCATGGGCTCGATCTCGAGGAGTTGTCCAACAGTGATGTTGAGAACTTCAGCCTGCATTATATGCTCCTCCGTTATTACCACATTGCCCACCTCGGGAACGTGCACTGTTTGCCCACAATAATATTGGGCGCACGTACTGTCACCTGTTGTTGGCACAACAAGCGAGGGGATCGATTGTGCCGCCTGTTCTCCCAGCTGGGGAATGGTTTTCCCGCATTTTTTGGCAGCTGCTTCTTGTTTGCTCGATCCCGATGTAGACGTGCTGGCCTCCCTTTGTAGACGTGCTCGATTTAACTTCCTGATGTGGCGCTCATAGTCTGTTTCAACAGGCTTGGGAGCTGGTGGTTGAGCCATACGAATGAAGTGGTCAATCGTTTCCTCAGGCACTTTCTCCCTTGGCAGCGGTGGCGGTTTCGGTGCAAAATGGGCTTCCACCTCGGCCTTCGATATGGCTGTGATTTCCTCCTCAGACCTGTCATAAGACCTCTGTGGAAGAGGCTTGAGGGTTGGACCATATTTATATCGCTTGCCTCCGCCTGTACTTCATGTACTACCTCGACTCGTACCGCTACGCACCATAGCTGTGGGGTGTCTCTTCTGTGATTGCTGAGGCGGCGAAGACGGCTAACGGGGCTGAGTTGGACGAGGAGGAGTGGCCTGAGGTTGTGCCGGACTTGGAGGAGGAGTGGACGTCTGACGCTGTGGCGGACTTGGAGGAGGAGGATTGTCCTGACACTTTGCCGGACTTGGAGGAGGAGGAGTGGCCTGACACTTTGCCGGACTTGGTGGACTTGCAGGAGTGGGAGTCTGCTGACTCGGTGGCGGACTTCGACGAGGACTCGGCTGACGCGGTGTCAGTGGCCTTCGAAAGATGATGCAATCCTTTTTCCATAGGATGATACGATGTTTGGCCTCTCCGAGAAAGCGCTCGCCGTCACCTCCAGCAATGGCAAGCTGTAGCCCCGAATATGGTGGGTCCACCACCTCATCAACCAAGACACGAGCATAGCCCGCTGGAATCGGGTTGCAATGGAAGGTTGCCTCGGGGGGATTTGTGAAAGCAAAGCCGTCCGCCACCTTCAAGGATATGTTCTTCATTTTGACGTGTAGCTCGCAGTTAGTGTTCTCCGTGATGTCATCCACGGGGTATCTACCCAGCATTGCGTCGTCCGGGACGGAACCCACGCTGCTTCTCGGCATGGATGGGCCGGTGCTATCCAATGCTGGATCATCCGCTAGCTGCTGCAGCTGCTGAGACCCCCTTTGATGGGTAAGTGAGTCGATCTGCTCCTGCTGCCGCTGGAATTTGACTGCCAATTCCGCTTGACTTGCTTCTAGGCCTTGAAGGCGTTCATAGTCCCGCTTCCTCTGCTCCTCCTCCATCTTCCTCTTCTTCTCCTCCGCAATCTTCTTTCTCGCACGGGTTCTGTAGTCGGTGTTCTATTCTAAAAACCCCTCATACCACAGAATAGCACCCTTGCCTCGTGTTCTTCCCGGGTGTTCAGGATTTCCCAGGGCACGCGTAAACTCGTCGTTCTCTCTGTTGCGCTGGAACACCCCCGATCGTGCCTCTTCTATTGCAACAAGTATCGCATCGTCGGCTCCCTTCAGACTTGCCCTCGTCGAAACATTGCCTGTCTCCGGGTCCAACTTCCCCCCATGCGCATAGAACCAAGTCCTGACCCTGGGGGGGCAGCTCTTAGTAGCCGGAGTGACACCTGCATCCTCCATCTCTTTCTCAGACTTATCCCACTTAGGCATTGCCACCGCATAGCCACCTGGCCCCAGCTTATGGAACTTATCCTTTTTTTCGGCATTCTTCTTGTTTATTCTCGACCGTTCCTTAGCTAATTCCGAATCCTTGAATTTCACGAAATCGTCCCAATGATCACGTTGGTTCTCTAGTGTTCCCTTGAATACTGGAGTCTTCCTTCCTCCCTTGACGTACTTCTTCCATTCACGATTCTTGTAGTTCTTGAATGCAATCACCATCATCCTAAGAGCAGCCTCCTTGACTTTCTGCACATCTGCTTCTGTGAAATGATCTGGTAGGGTGAAATGTTCCATGAGAGTATCCCAAAGCAGATCTTTTTGATTCTTGTCGACAAAAGTAACATCTGGACGTGGCTTTGCTGGCTCTCTCCATTCTTGAAGTTTGATCGGGAGTTGGTCCTTCACAAGAACTCCGCACTGACGAACGAACTTGTCCGCAATCTTCTTAGGCGCTAATGGTTTGCTAGTAGGGCTGCATGCCTCGATATTGTACTTTACGCCCGGCTTCAACTTTTTGTCCGGGCCTCATTTCGTCATTATGCCTGAAGATTTGCTCGATCCGGATGGCTGAAAGAACAAAGATCGATTTGTTAATATATCTTCAAGTCATTTAAAACATGTGATGATCACCAGATGCCTGCTTATATAAATATATATACCTCGCCGGTCTTTGTTGTTTCAGGATCAACATGTTCTTCGTCATCGTCATAATCGTAGTTCATGACTTCATCAATTTTGTCGTCGCGATCGAATATCATATCACCCTCTCCGGTGTTGTTTAGAAATTTGGAGCCGTCATAATCTTCTTCATTCTGATTATCATCTGGCCCGCGTATCATATCGAACATGGTCTGTTCTCCCTCTCTGTCGGTATTGTCTGCCATAGCTTTTGTTTAACTAATCCAAAAGAAATATAAAACAATTTAGTATTCAAATTACATCGTCTCGAATAATAGATATAATCTCGAATACATCGTCTAGAATAATAGATATAATCTCGAATACATCGTCTCGAATAATATATAATATTGAATAGTACATCACTGGCTATTAGCTAATAAAGATCGAATACTACAGAAGAATCTAGGACACTCGCGGTTCCTCCGGCGCGGGCGGTGGACACCCAAAGAGAAGGAACCCTCACAGGATCATAGCTGAAGTGAGATCCCCGAAGATACTGCCACGTATTGGAGAACCTGCCGCCCTCTAACGCAACCATGTAGCGATGGACGTGCTCGTCCTCCTCCCTGACACGGCGACGTACCACCTCCGGCGGGGTCGGGTCCCTCCGCACCGAAACTGGCCCACGCGAATGCCACCAAACGAGATCAGGGTCGACGACGGGACCCGGGGCCGGGTTCCTCATCAAGCGGCGCGCCCCTCCAAGCAACACCTCCCAGTGCCAGCCCGGCGGAGCCCAGTCCCGGGCATGGGTCGGCTGGACGTCGTCGCGGATGGGTCGACGGCGAGGATGCGGGCCAGGCATCGTCGAGAACAAATACTAGCTATATGCCCGCAAAAGGTAACATTTTTTTAATGATTGGATTTTGATAACTAAAATTTCTAACATTTCTATATAACACTAATTATGCTAATCTAAATAATCTAAATAACACTAAAATTTCTAACATTTCTAACATTTCTATATAACACTAATTTCTAACATTTCTATATAACACTAATTTCTAACTGATTAAGCACTAATTATATCCATCTAACATGCATTCATACATATATACTAGTGAAAAATAATAATCTAAATAATCTAAACTAATTAAACATACAAAATACGTGTGTGTGTGTGTGTGTGTACTAATTAAACACTAATTATCTAAACTAATTAAACATACAAAATAATAATCTAAATAATCTAAACTAATTAAAGACTAATTATCTAAACTAATTAAACATGCTTGTGTGTGTGTACGGGCTCGGGGCTGGAGGGCTCACAGCGGGCGACGGCGACGGCGAGAAGACGGCGAGGCGACGGCGAGGCGACGGCGAGGCGAGGCGACGGCGAGGCGACGGCCGGGGCGGCGACGGCGGGGACGGCGCGACGGGGACGGGGACGGGGACGGTGCGACGGGGACGGGGACGGCGCGACGGGGACGGGCCCGGGGCGGCGACGGAGACGAGGGCGGCGACGGGGACGGGGGCGGCGACGGGGACGGGGACGGCGACGGAGACGAGCGGCGACGGAGACGATCGAGGGCGGCGGCGACGGCGACGGAGACGACGGAACAGAGGAACAAACAGAGGGAAACTGAAATTTTCGTAGTTGTTGTATATATATAGAAGGCACCTTTAGTACCGGTTGGAGCCACCAACCGGTACTAAAGTCCTGTTTTGGCCAGGCCAAGCGGCGGGAAGCGACCCCCTTTAGTACCGGGTGGTGGCACAAACCGGTACTAAAGGCCCCCCCTTTAGTACCGGTTTGTGCCACGACCCGGTACTAAAGGGGGTGCGCTGGCGCAGGTGCGGTGCGGCAAGTTTAGTCCCACCTCGCTAGTCGAGGGGCTACCGCACTGGTTTATAAGCCCCAGTGCGGTAGCTCTCTCGAGCTCCTCTCCTAACCAGGCCTACTGGGCCTACCTGTCCTCTTCGCCTAGTGGGCCTACTGGGCCTTCGCGGGCCTGCATCCTGGCCCAACGAAAGGTTGTCTCGCTAGTCGTATGCAGGTCGCTTTGGCCCAGTAGGCGGGCTTTTTTTTCTTAATTTTTTTTGCTTTATTTTTTTTGCTTTTTTTTTGCTTTATTTTTTTTGTTTTATTTATTTTTGAGTTGTTTTTTGCTGTATTTAGTGTTTCTTTGTGAATATTTTTGCTTTAGGTACAAAAAATTACAAACTTTCTGTTAGTGCCGGTAGATTTCAAATTTGAATAGTTTAAATTTTGAATTATTTGAAATTTGTGTGAATCACTAGTTTGTGAATAACTTAACTTTGAAAAAAGTTTTTTTCAGTGATTCTTTTTTCTTATGTTTAATATTAGTGTGTTTTATCATTATATTCAATTTAGTAATGCTTAGGTTATCTAAAAAATGAAATGCCTTTGTAACAGTTCAGTTTTCGTCGGAAACCCTGATACTTCGAAAGAGATTGTCCATTTTGTACACGAAGTGCATCCAGTTTTTGTCGTAACCCTCTCTACTTTCTTGCACATGCTATTTGTATGAAATTATGATATCATGCCAACTTTCAACCTTTTCTGAGTTCATTTGAATTGCTTTTCAATTTCAGGGTCATTTAGCTGGAAAAAAATCAGTAAATGCATGAAAAGAATTTGTTTGCACATAAAATTTCTTCGTGTTTCAAATGCCAAAACACATAACTACCCTAACTATTACAGACATTCCCTCCTGGGTGTGAAACACAGAAGAAAGTGATGATAGTGAAGCCGATCACATCCCAGATCTTTGGGTGTGAAACTTTTTCTTCGCGTGTGTCCCTTTGCGCCGTAACCACGGAAAATCTTCATCATTTAACGGGATGCTCGGGTCAATATTCACTGTGAATGGAGCAATTTCATCGAACTTTTCATAATTTCTGACTTGTCTGTCTTGTCATCCACTCCCACGATGTTTCTCTTCCCAGAAAGAACTATGTGCCGCTTTGGCTCATCGTACGATGCATTCGCTTCCTTATCTTTTCTTTTTCTTGGCTTGGTAGACATGTCCTTCACATAGAAAACCTGTGCCACATCATTGGCTAGGACGAATGGTTCGTCTACATACGCAAGATTTTTGAGATCCACTATTGTCATTCCGTACTGCGGGTCTTCCGTTACCCCGCCTCGTGTCATATTGACCCATTTGCACCGAAACAAAGGGACCTATAAACCACGTCGATAGTCAAGTTCCCATATGTCATGTATATAACCATAATATGTTTCCTTTCCCGTCTTGGTTTCTGCATCAAAGCGGACACCACTATTTTGGTTGGTGCTCTTCTTATCTTGGGCAATCGTGTAAAATGTATTACCATTTATCTCGTACCCTTTGAAAGTCATTATATTCGAAGATGGTAACTGGGATAGCAAGTACAGTTCATCTTCAATAGAGGTGTCATGCATGGTACGTGTCTGCAACCAGTTGGCGAAACTCCTGGTTTGTTCACGTGTAATCCAGTCATCAGACCGCTCCGGGTGTTTGGAGCGTAGAAAATTCTTGTGTTCATCCATATACAGAGCCACCAAGGTGGAATTCTGTAGAACTGTGTAGTGTGCTTCAGTGAGAGAATGTTCGTCCTTCCATATTATTTGTTCCCCTCCTAGCGTGCCTTTTCCATCCAGTCTGCCCTTATGCCGCGATTCAGGAACACCAATCGGCTTAAGGTCAGGAATAAAGTCAATACAAAACTCAATGACCTCCTCATTTTGATGGCCCTTGGAGATGCTTCCTTCTGGCCTAGCACGGTTATGAACATATTTCTTTAAGACTCCCATGAACCTCTCAAAGGGGAACATATTGTGTAGAAATACAGGACCCAAAACGTTAATCTCTTCGCATAGGTGAACTAGGACGTGTGTCATGATGTTGAAGAAGGATGGTGGGAACACCAACTCGTAACTGACAAGACATTGCACCAAATCATTCTGTAACCTTGGTATGATTTCTGGATCGATTACCTTCTGAGAGATTGCATTGAGAAATGCACATAGCTTCACAATGGCTAATCGAACGTTTTCCGGTAGAAGCCCCCTCAATGCAACCGGAAGCAGTTGCGTCATAATCACGTGGTAGTCATGAGACTTTAGGTTCTGGAACTTTTTCTCTGCCATGTTTATTATTCCCTTTATATTCGACAAGAAGCCAGACGGTACCTTAATACTGAGCAGGCATTCAAAGAAGATTTCCTTCTCTTCTTTGGTAAGATCATAGCTTGCATGACCCTGATGTATGCCGTCTTCTCCGTGCATACGTTGCTGGTCCTCCCGTGCCTCAGGTGTATCTTTTGTCTTCCCATACACGCCCAAGAAGCCAAGCAGGGTCACGCAAAGATTCTTCGTCACGTGCATCACGTCGATTGCGGAGCGGACCTCTAGGTCTTTCCAATATGGCAGGTCCCAAAATATAGATTTCTTCTTCCACATGGGTGCGCGTCCGTCCGCGTCCTTCGGAACAGGTTATCCGCCAGGACCCTTTCCAAATATCACCTTTAAATCCTTGACCATATCATGTACATCAGCACCAGTACGGTGGCGACGCTTCGTCCGATGATCCGCCTCACCTTTGAAATGCTTGCCTTTCTTTCTTACGGGATGCCTGCTCGGAAGAAATCGACGATGTCCCAGGTACACATTCTTCTTACAACTATTGAAATATATACTGTTGGTATCATCCAAACAGTGCGTGCATCCGCGGTATCCCTTGTTTGTCTGTCCTGAAAGGTTACTGAGAGCAGGCCAATCATTGATGGTCACAAACAGCAACGCCTTTAGGTCAAATTCTTCCCCCATGTGCTCATCCCACGCACGTACACCTGTTCCATTCCACAGTTGTAAGAGTTCTTCAACTAATGGCCTTAGGTACACATCAATGTCATTGCCGGGTTGCTTAGGGCCTTGGATGAGCACTGGCATCATAATGAACTTCCGCTTCATGCACAACCAAGGAGGAAGGTTATACAAACATAGAGTCACAGGCCAGGTGCTATGGTTGCTGCTCTGCTCCCCAAAAGGATTAATGCCATCTGCGCTTAGACCAAACCATACGCTCCTTGCGTCATCTGCAAACTCCTTCCCGTACTTTCTTTCGATTTTTCTCCACTGCGACCCATCAGCGGGTACTCTCAACTTTCCGTCTTTCTTACGGTCTTCTCTGTGCCATCGCATCGCCTTGGCATGCTCTTTGTTTTGGAACAAACGTTTCAACCGTGGTATTATAGGAGAATACCACATCACCTTGGCAGGAATCTTCTTCCTGGGGCGCTCGCCCTCGACATCACCAGGCTCATCGCGGATGATCTTATAGCGCAATGCACCACATACCGGGCAAGCGTTCAAATCCTCGTACTCACCGCGGTACAGGATGCAATCATTAGGGCATGCATGTATCTTCTGCACCTCTAACCCTAGAGGGCAGACAGCCTTCTTTGCTTCGTACGTACTCTCGGGCAATTCGTTGTCCTTTGGAAGCATATCCTTTATCATTACCAGCAACTTTCCAAATCCCTTGTCAGATACACCATTCTCTGCCTTCCATTGCAGCAATTCCAGTGTGGTGCCCAGCTTTTTCTTGTCACCTACGCAATTCGGGTACAACAATTTTTTGTGATCCTCTAACATGCGCTGCAACTTCTTCTTCTCCAAATCACTTGCGCAGTTTCTCTTTGCATCGGCAATGGCCCGACCTAGATCATCAACGGGCTCATCTGATGCCTCTTCTTCAGCTTCTTCCCGCATTGCCGGCTCAGCTTCTTCCCGCATTATCGGCTCAGCTTCTTCCCCCATTGTTGTATCATCGTATTTAGGGAACCCATGGCCAGGATAGATGTCGTCGTCCTCTTCTTCTTCATTGTCTTCCATCATAACCCCTCTTTCTCCGTGCTTGGTCCAAACATTATAGTGGGGCATGAAACCGGACTCAAACAGGTGGACGTGAATGGTTCTTGACGTAGAGTAATTGTGACCATTCTTACAGCCAGCACATGGACAAGGCATAAAACCATCCGCCCGCTTGTTTGCCTCAGCCGCAAGCAGAAAAGTATGCACACCCTCAACGAACTGGGGAGAGCGTCGGTCATCGTACATCCATTGCCAGCTCATCTTCATTACACAACACCGAATAGACCAAATTAATACAAGTTCATACAACACTTAAATGCAACAACAAATGCGATCAAGATCGCAACTAAGGTAACAATTGATCCAACAGCATAATGATACCAAGCCTCACTATCGATGGCATATTTTCTAATCTTTCTATTCTTCAAGCGCATTTTCTCCATCTTGATCTTGTGATCATCGACAACATCGGCAACATGCAACTCCAATTCCATCTTCTCCCCCTCAATTCTTTTCAATTTTTCTTTCAAGCACTCATTTTCTCTTTCAACTAAATTTAACCTCTCGACAATAGGGTCGGTTGGAATTTCTGGTTCACATACCTCCTAGATAAAAATATCTATGTCAACTTGATGGGCATAATTTGTCATAAACACGAAATGCAACAAATAGTTTTAAAAGAGAATATACCACATCCGAATCATAACAAGGACGAGAGCCGACGGGGACGGATATCAAAACCATGGCACTATGTATAACAAACAACGTACGGGTAAGATAATTATTACATGATTAACTATATATCCAAATCACACAAACATCAATTTTTTATATAAAAATTCATGAACAAGAGGCTCACCACAAGGTTGTGCCGGCGACGGGATGGTGCGGGCGATCGACGGTGGTTACGACGGAGATTTAGAAGGCACTAAGTAAACCACACCTACATATGCAAACTAAGTGTTATTTTTGACCTCAAATTGCATATAAATCAAATACTAGCACATATATATATATCCTCCCAAATTACTAAACTCACAAATTAGTAACTATATAAAGCATTGCAAGAGCTAATCTAGCAATGAGAGATGAAAGGACAAAGTTGCTAACCTTTGTGATCACTTGAATGGATGGGGGCCTTCAAATCTTGACAAATTTTGGGCAAAATGTGTGATGAGCTCGAGGGGAAGAGGAAGAACAGAGAGGAGAGGAGAGGGGAAAGGGGGAAGAACAGAGCGAGTTGGACGAAGGGTTTATATGCAGGAGGACCTATAGTACCGGTTCGTGGCACGAACCGGTACTAAAGGTGCCGGAGGGGGCCCAGACTGACAACATCCTGCCACCACCCTCATTAGTACCGGTTCGTGGCACGAACCGGTGCTAAATGTTAGCCACGAACCGGTACTAATGAGAGCGGCCCGGCTAGCCGTTGGAACCGGCACTAATGTATACATTTGTGCCGGCTCTAATACAAACCAGCACTAATGTGCTACACGTTTGACCCTTTTTCTACTAGTGACAAGAACCACACCCTTCGTAATCGAAGACGCAGCCAGGAAATTGTTGTGGTCAAGTACAGCCTCGAGAACACGCCTGACAACAATGCTACAGGAAAACACTAGTTCAGGACACGTGGCGACAAGGACACAGCAGCTGGATAGTTCAGCAGTAGAACTCATTATCAGGTCTTCCAGTTCACACGGCATGACTTTGAGAACTTCATCTCCACCGCGGACCTGGTTCTAATTCAAACAGAAACCATATTTTATTACTACCTCCGTTCAGAAATATAAGATGATTTTCGATATTATACTCCATGTATGACTACATATACGCATAGAAATGAGTGAACAAAGACACTAGAACATGTCTTCAAAGGCATGAGAGCAGAGGGATTACATGCAATATCCATAACACAAGTTACTGAGGCAAATATACCCTCTTAAAAGGTAGCATTGATGTTCATAAAGTACTCCCTCCATCCCAAAATTCTTGTCTTAGATTTGTCTAGATACGGATGTACCAAGTCACATTTTAGTATTAGATACGTCCGTATCTAGACAAATCTAAGACAAGAAATTTGGGACAGAGGGAGTAGTTGAAAGTAATCTATAAGAAATCAGTGTCAACCTCTCGCATGTTTTTGTCAAAAGAGGAATTTAGAACCGTCATTTGGCACGCTAAAATCACAAGCAAGATCACCCAGAAAGTTGTGCTACCAGTACTAGTACTGCATGTTAGATGAAAAAACATGATCAAGATCGAGAAAAAGATCGTCAACAAGAGACATTACCTGGACTTGCTTAATGAGGGATCCCGGAGAGGGGGGCTTGGACAGGGCGATGGCTTTGAGCTTGTCTGCGGTAGTCTCAGCGGGGCGCTTGCGCTTCTTCGTACCATGAGCCTCGACGGTTTTGGCCAGAGCCATAGACATCACGTTGGCCGGTGCTCCGGTGCCCATCCAAGAGAGGAAGCTGAGAGAGAAGAGTGAAAGGAGGAATGAGATGAGGGAGAAGCAAAGCGAGTGGGGGTTTTCTTCAAGAGAGGAAGCTGAGAGAGAAGCGTGAAATGATGGTTGCTTCGTCCGTCGAACTTACTGCTGGAAAGGAGGGGGTTTTGTGATTTGATGGCTCATTGGGCATTACTGCGGCGGTTCGATCGGGGTAGTCTACCGTCACTCTACTACAGAGTAATTTAGTGCATGGCTGGTGGATCCAGGTGCTGGTTGTCCCACACGTCAGCAAAAGTGAGTAATTTAGTGCATGGCTGGAGGAGGATCCGCACGGTAGAGCGTGTCCACTGTTTTTCATTTTGAAAAAAAAATGATTACAGCAAGCGTTTCCACTCTTACGACGGAGGAGTGCGAAACACGGCAGCCACTTGAACATACACAGTGCTCCTACTACTAGGCATGTGCAGTGGTTTATACGTCAGTACTACACAATCTTGTTGCTAGTGTAGTAAGATATGACGATAACAAATGATGTTGTGCACATGTCAACTACTCCTATATGTAACATAGTATCGCTTTTTCAACTGTCCGGTCGAGAATGAATGGTGAGATCAATGTTAACAGAACTAGGTCCACAGTGCACGGAGTGTATGGTGCTACAGTACTCCACAAAACATGAACCATATGAAGCACGAATAGTGTTAGACAGGGTGTATGAAGGGTGCACGGGATGGGAGCAAAAGTTCCCTTCTCGACCCACTTTTGGGTGTTTGGCAGAGTGCATGAAGGGTGCATGAGTCCACACTAGTAGGTTGAAAAAAATACACGAAGAGGAAACAACTATATTGAGATGAGAAAGCAACCAAACACACCCACACGCTTTATGCTACAGTGACTGATCTGCACCGTCTGAGTTTGATCCAACGGTCATGTTGCGCCGAGACATGGACATGCCCATGCAGAGGGTGCCTAAACACCACTGAAGTCCCTCTGCTTCTTGAGGCACACAATGTTGGTGATGCAGGGTTCAACCGCACACAGAGCCCACTCCCGGTCGACGGGAGCCAGCTCGTCAAAGACGGCGTCCAATGGCACGAATGGATTCCGGTGACGGAGCCCTGAAAGGATTCGCCCGGCAACGGCGACGGCAGCCCGCAACCCCTCCTTGTCCAGCTCAGCCCCCACCATCGCGCAGAGATGGCTCAGCTCCTCGGAGATATAGGTGAAGAAGGAGACCAGGTCAGGAAGCCGCAGCTCGTTGAAGTCGACCGGGTGGTCGAACGGGTTTAGCCCGATGGCCGGCATCGTCGCGCTGGCACGATGGTAGGCATCGTGCAGCCGCAACACGTGCGTGGCAACTTGGTTCACCAAGTGGCTGAGGCGATCCTGGACCTCATCACGATCGGCCCGCTCACGCTCTAGCTGGCTCTCCTGACGGCCTATCGTATCTCCCGCTTTCTGCAGCAACGCCGCCGACGCCTCGAGCATCTTTGTGGTGGACGCCTGCCACTTTTGAAGCTCTGTGAACTCCCGCAAATAACGGAGGAGCATGGCACTCCTCTCCTCCTCGAGCTCACGGAGCTCCACGTCCTTGGCCCTGAGCTCCGCATCCTTGGCATGGAGCTCCTGTGTCAGGCGCCTCGCCTCGGACTCCGTGATCTGCTGCGCCACCATGGCACCAGGTAGAAGCAATGGGGAGAGGAAGCAAAGGGGGCGAAACGGCTGAAAGGCAAAGCAATCTACGGGAAGGCGGAGGGAGCCAGCCGAGGAGCAGGGAATCTTTTGGTTTTCACCATGGTAAAACACCAGTCGACGACTTCTCACATCAGGGAGCAGTGGGTTTTTACAGGCGGAGTCATCGTGACTAATTGCTGCCATGCCTGCTCCCGTCAATCAAAAAATTAAAAATCCTGCCGCGCCTGCTCCCGTCAATCAAAAAATTAAAAATCTTGTCGCACCCAAACACCAGAGCAACACCGCGGTGGATATTTAAATTTACCTGCCGGCAAGTAGATAAAAAAAGGGGTGAAAAAACAAATGTGGTGGCGGCCTAGCTAATCGGTCGAACTAGCCCAACTAGCTAGCCACCGTGCTTCACTGATGTACTCGGTGGGAAAGGTGATCTTTCGTGATTTGACGACTCATTTACTTGCTTCGGCGCTACAACCGAGGAGGACCCAGAAAACGCGCAGTAGGGCATCCCACGTCAGGAAGAATATATGCGTGCACCACCCGGGAGGACCCCGAAACCTCGCGGTAGGGTGAGCCACGTCTCGGCACGGAGGAAAAATGTGCGTGTAAAAATATATTGTATCAGACGTAGTACCTATGGTTCGACCTCGGGACCCAGCGAGTCGGTCGAGAACACCCCACTAGCCACACAGCTTCATCATGCAAACATGGCACGGAGGATAGATGTCGTTAGCTCCGTCTCGAGAAGCCACAACGTCTCTTGTCCTAGGCGATTCTTCTATTTTCCAAGCTTTTTTTTAGTTGTAATAACACCACCGCAAGCTAGCACCGCTCTTCGTGTGTGCCCGTGCAAAGGTTAGATAATGGGGAGAAGAGAGATTGAGATTGCAGACCTGGGACCCACCAATAAGTGAGACAACGGTCATGCACGTGTTGATGAGGCACTCCCTCTACTCTACTCAATGCAAGTACTGTATAAAATCAAGTTATGGGACAAAGCCAACAACCATTCGTTTTTTCAGGCTATCGACTTACACTTTGTAGTCCAGGTTGCCAGTTCGAATCTCATCTTTCACATTTGTTAGTTTTAGGTCCAAATTTGATTAATGACAAGTGGGACCCCCGTGTGTTGTTCCGATATTTCAGTGTAGGATGGTTGTTTTGAACAAACACCTTGCGTGGTTAGACAAGTAATGGCACGAGTTACACGTATTTTGCAAGTTTACGAACAAAAATGACAGCGGCATAGAATATCACATCCACCCCGCAGCTTAGATACTATGGTGATATGAGTTTTTACACCGTTGGAAGTGAGATCCAATGGCTTGGGAGTAGTCTTTGTAATTATGCGCAATTTCCAAACTCTCCAAAGGTTTTTTTGCAAATAAAACATTCAGGCCTCATGTGTGCCGCTGCATCTTTGATCCAACGGCTCCCCGGTGCTCATATTAGGTGCTCCCCGTAGCTTAATTACCCGCTACCGTGATATGAGGATCTAGGTCGTATGGTCAGTGATCAGATGGCACATGCGTAGTACTTGTACTTTCTGCGCATTTCCCAAACTCTATCGGCCGTATATTGCAAAAACATTCAAACCTCCTACTGTGGGCCGTTAGATCTCAGTGAACTCGTATCACCATAGAATCTACGGCGCGGGAGCACCTCATACTCTCCCGTGCGAGAAAACATAAGGTGCTATCGCAGCTTGGATGCTACGGTGATACGAGCTTGGAGGTCGTTTGATCTGAGATCCAATGGCATCTGAGCAGTCTTTGTGCTTGTAAGTAGTGGCTGAACTCTTTTGGGGCTTTTCTGCAAAAAAACATTCGAACCACCGAGGAGGTCTTGGGTCACAAATCCAACGCCTCCGAAGAGCTTGTATCACCAAAGCATCTAAGGTGTGGTAGCACATGATATTCTTACATACAGGAGAATATGATGTCCTCCTTCATCTTAGATGCTAGGGTGATACGAGCTTCGTGGTCATTGGATATGGGATCAAAGGGCATCTAAGTAGTTTTTGTACAAATTGTGTGCAATTCTCAAACTCATCAAGGTTTCCTGCAAAAAATTAAGATACATCATGTGAGCTGCTATATCTCAGATCTACAACCTCCAAGCAACTCATATCGGCATATAGCATCTAAGGTATGGGGGCACATGATATTATCCTGGGGAGGAGGGGTGGGGGTGCACAACATATCGGTGGTTGGGAGGGTGGGGACAAATATAATCTAAACAACCCTAAACAGAGCTCCACAATTTTATCTAAGGTCGAGGGGTTGACCCCCGACAATCATAGCTCCGCCCAAACACATCATTTGCATGTACTATAGTACTAGACTTAATATTCATGTTTTAGTTTCATGTTCATTTTACATATTGAACTGAGGACCATGGATGTCTTACATTTTACTCCCTTCGTTCCTAAATATTAGTCTTTTAAGAGGCTTCAAATGGACTGGCACATACGGATGTATATAGACATATTTTAGAGTCTAGATTCACTCATTTTGCTCCGTATGTAGTCACTTGTTGAACTCTCTAAAAGACTAATATTTAGGAATAGAAGGAGTATTTTTGAATTCGTGTCATACATGCATGGTTTGGAAAAATAGATGCACTATACTTATTGGATTGTTGTTGTGTTCATGCGTGTGTGTCTGTGTGTGTGTGTGTGTGTGTGTGTGTGTGTGTGTGGTCATATGCTTGATACATACAAAGTTTTCTCACCTCCATATTGTTCATCTTCTAAATTTGAATTTGCATTGGAAAACTTACTAGGGATACCATGAAATGTGAAATCCACGTTGAGATCACTATATCACAAACTCACTCTAATTCAACAACTCGTCATAAATCAATTACCACGTTGAGATTAGTATTTGCAAGGAAAACACGGGTATTGTAAAACATAGATTCGTTCGGCAATTTAAAAGGTTCCTTTCGTATTCTCGAATGGTAGGACCCAACGGCGTACCAGCCAGACCTTGGCTCGTGTTGATCCTAAAACAAATCGGGTTCGTGTCCTTCGGTGGCGTGCGTGGTACGCACCTTAGGCAACCCCAACCAGTCGAGCCTCAGCGTTTCAAGTCAAAATATCTGGCGGCCAGAATTCCAGCCCTGGGAAATTCCCCTCATGTCCCCGGTCCATAATGACTACCGATGAACAATGGAGGGATGCTTTAGTAACTAGACAACGTTACCTACCGTGCCGAGCACGGTTCAATTCCCTCGGTTGCCGCTCGTCAAGGTCATCCGTCAACTGCATTGCCTAGTACTACTACTACTACACCAGGATGAGCACAGAATTGAGCCCGTTTGTTCGTGCCTAGTACTTGAGTTAATATATCAAGCAATGCGCTGGTACGGAGGGATTATCCTTTTACTCAGCATATATAACTTGTCTGAAGTCTAGCTAAGCAAAATGTTTGACCAAATCCTTTCTTAAGAAATACAACAGGACAGATGTACGGCTTGAAAATTTATTGCATGATGCAGTAATGATATTGTTTCAAATCCTAGATCTTAAATTTTAGAAAATCCAAAAGTGAGCATAAATTCTTGAAACTGAGCATGGTCACGTGATATGGCACAAATATTACTTCATAAGTTTTTTCTTCAATTCGAGACAAGCTGCTTATGACAAGTTGCACAAATGAAGGCCAAGGTATTTTGGAACAAAGACCTATCATGTTAAGGCGAACGCTTTCACTATTGAAACCGTGGGCGTTTATGTGCCGCCATGAGTCCCCGCTTCTCATCGGCGGGTGCCGTCCCAGCAAGCGTGTGAGTCGATGGGAGGCATATGCTAGCAGACCGCTGCGCCGGCTGTCAGTGAGGCGTCCGAGCAGACCGCTGTGCGGACTCACCGGGAGGCGAGCCCTTTGACCAGGCTCCGTCGCCCACCGTCGTCCCAACTGCTCCCACTTTTAATGTCGTCGGCGCCGCAGTTTAAAATCAACCCTGCACTACCCGGTATCGCTACAATCCTCTCTCTTCGTCTCCGATTCTCCTATTGTCTACCTCCAACTAGTCTGACGTAAACGTACGCCATGCCGCGTCATGATGGTCTGCCCTTAGTGTTCCAGTTTCATGAGGAAGACACCCAGCCGGAGTCTCAAGAACATAAGGCGCTTTGGGACGAGCTTGAACTAGCCTTGCGGGAAGACACCGCGCCTGTCCCCGCTCCCGTTCCGGCACTCGTCGCCCCGACTACGCCAGCGCCCATCCCCGTGGCATTGACGGGCTAGGAGCCGCACATTGTCGCCGAGCATGATGCCACGGGGTTCCACGAGGTCCCTGCCGACTTTCACGCGCCCGTGCACCTGCTAGCGCATGCGCCTGCGCGTGCACTGACGCGCACACTCATGCCGGTGCCCGTGCACCTGCCAGCGGATGCGCCTGCGCGTGCACTGACGTGCGCGTCCATGCCGGTGCCCGTGCACATGAATGTCTCCGCCGCGCCGTTGACAGCGCCTATCCCCGCGCGGGTGTCAGTGCCCCCCTCAGCGGCATGGATGGCCGCCGTCGACCACTTCCTTGCACCAACGCCAGTCGCCTCCTCCCGCCAGTTGACTTGCTCCGAAGTCCAGAACATTTTGGCCTTCCTTGAAGCTAGGCCAACGTCCAGGAGTACGCCAACAACGGCGCAAGATGCCGCCGTCGCCGTCGGTCAGTGGCCCGACGACACACAAAGCACGGCAGAGGAGCCGCTTCCCACCGCGAGACGCCCCCGCCGCCGCCGTGTAATCTAAATTTGTCATGAAAAACATTCGGATTGCCATGCTTAAAATCCGAACGTTTATCCGTTTATTTTATATCGATCATCGTATAATTTAAAGTCGGAGTCAGACTGAACGAAATGTATGGTTTGATCGATTGAATGTTCTGCTAGAGCCGTATCAAATTAAATATAAAACGTCATCAAGCCACATGTATTCCTTGTCATACAACGACCTAGACTGCTTCAATGTCGAGCGCTCAACACGTTTAGCGTGCAGTTAATTTCATGCCAAAAATAGTGATAATCACATGACAACACGCAAATAATATCCTAGTAGTTAATATCCGCATGCACTTAATATACTTCCAAATTAACGTGCATTGCACGTACACATTGACTAGTGCTGCTAGCATGTGAAACCAGTGCCGTGACTTGTGAACGCGTCCAGACATGGTCAACGGCAACATCGCCCGCGAGTTCTTCCTGTTTGCCTGTGCGTCTAAACGCGGAAGGGGAGGAGAGAGAGAGCACACATGGAATCCACCAGTAAGTGAAGGCGAATAGTACTAAAAATAATATTACATGTTATCCATTAATTAGGCTATGGTAATACAAAAACATTATGTGAACAAAGGGGGTACAACAAACATTGCTATTCTATGTATGTTGCCTATTGACGTGCGGCTTGAAGGCCCGGTCGCATGTTCAATCCTCGTCCTTTATTTTTTTAATTTGTATATGGGTCCAAATTTGTTTCATGACATGTGGGCCCCTCGGTGTGTAGTTTGTAGCACTTTAATTTGTGGGTCGAAATTTGTTCCATTCCAAGTGGACTATCGGTGTGTAGTTTTGTAGCTTATTTATAATAATTAAAGAAAACAAAATAGTTTTTTCAATAATACCATGGTGCGACATTGAAGGCGAGAAAGGACGTGCGAGAGAGCGATGACCGAGCCAGAGGGAAATCAACTAGGGGAGTTGCGTGGGTTGCAATGGTGTTTGGAGTAGTTGTGGGCCGAATGCTACGAAAATATAATCTAAATCGACCGGAATAAATGCCTACACAAATTAATCCAAGGTTGGAGTGCCCCTCGCAATGTAACTAGCTCCGGCTTTGCGAGGGATGGAGAGGTAGTAGCTTCAACGCGTGGAAGATATGGTGTGAGAAAGCAAGGTCAATCGAGAGACATATAGATAGAGAGACAAAGTGAGTGTGGTCCGACATTCATTGAACAAATATATATGCTCCGGAGAGATATTGTCCGATTGAGCTTTTGGCAAGGGTGAGGGCTGTAAGATAGAGCTTGAGAGATGATCCAGTCACAGACGTGTAGATATATTTTGTGCGTGGGAGGAAGCAAGGTCAACTGATCACATAGGGTCGCCGCGCGATCGAAAGAGTGAGACGAGTTGGAGAGAGTGACCTAGATAGACGATGTGCGTGAGAGAGTATACAATGTGAATAGGTCAAATTGGGCTCAAACATGGTGATATATCGTTTTTGTCCGAGAAAGAGCGAGGTCAGTCGAGACATACGGAGAGAGAGAGAGAGAGATTGAGTGAGCGTGGCCCACCATGAGGTCGAAAGAGTGGCGGCGGCTTGGATGGACTGACCTAGATAGAAAATCTGCGTGAGAGAGTATAGAGTGTGTCGATCGAGGCCCGAACAGGGAGATATATCATTTGTGTGTGAAAGAAAACAAGGTTAAATGAGACTCAGATAAAGAGAGCGAGATTGAGCGAGTGTGGCCCGCCGTGCGGAAGAAAGAGTAAGACAGTCTCGAGGTAGTGACCTAGATATACAACATGCGTGCGTGCGCACGAGAGGTTGGAGGGCTAGATAGGCTATGCATGTATTTAGCGCGAGAGGGTGAGAGGGAGAGGGGGGAGAGAGAGCTCGGCATGTGGTGCAATGGTGGGTGTGTGAGGTAAATACATTTGGTAACAGGGTGGAAAAAGGGGTTGTGTAGTTGAGGGACTTAGAGATCGAAACATGGAGAGAAAGAATGAACGTGTGTTGGAAACCGATAGCTTCCTAAGCTGGTTAGGAGAGGAAGATTGACCGATATAGGAAGTATGTAGCGTTTGTGCGGGGGGGACTAAAAACAACATTTGAATGTACATAGTACGAGACTTAATATCAATGTTTCAATTCGGTGTACATTGTAAGATTTGAACCGAGGACCAGGCATACGGGTAATTATTTCGAATTTGTGCCATACTAAGTTTCGAAAAGTTGACATTGACTCAGTTTGTTGTGCTATTTTGTAGGTCATATGTTTGAATCCATCCAAAAGTTTTCTCACTACCATGGTATTCATCATATACATATGAATTTGTATTAAAAAGTAGCGTGGATACAGTGAAATGTGAAATCCACGTTAGAATTGGAGATCGCTACGTGACACACACTCTAATTCAAATAACTAACTACGTGACACACTCTAATTTAAATAACTAATTATGTGACACACACTCTAATCCATGTTAGCGTGGGTACCGTTTCGATTTTTTTTTCAAATAACTCCTCATTAATTAATTTATAGTACTCTCTCTGTTCACTTTTATAAGACCTTGAAGACATTTTAGACAATGTGCAAAACAGTTCATTTTAAGTTGTCTGAAATGACTTACAAAAGTGAACGTATCTCATTTTGAATGACTAATTATTGCAAGGAAAACACGGGCATGGTAATACATACAGATTCGTTTGCAAATGAAAGAAGATTTGTTTGCATTCTCAAATGTAGGCGCACCAGGCAGACCAAGGTCGTGTCGGGGTGGAAGCTGCTTCGGTGCCTTAAAGGCAACTGCCCTTGGGTGACTGACATGTGGGCCAGCCACCTGTTGGGCCCACATGTCATGGACACAAAGGCAGGTGCCTTAAGGCACCGAAGCATAGTCCTGTCGGGGTGGTCGCGTGTGTCGGACGGACGCGTAGCACCCAGCCACCCACCCAACCTCCCCCCAAAAAAAGGACGACGACAATATAAGTTCGCGCTTCCACGTTTCGGATTGAAATATCTGGTGGCCCCAATTCAAGCCCTGCAAAATCTCTCTTCTCTACCGTCCCCTTCCGCGCCCATATTTCTCAAATCCCTAATTTGCCGCCATCCCTCGAATCGCCCCTCGTCTCATCTCTTTCTCCACCATTCCCCACCTCTGTGTCGGATGACGAAGAAGAAGACGACGGTCGCGCTTCACCACCGCGCCGGAGCTACCTCATCTACGCCCTCGTCCACCGCACCGGGTGGTCCGCCGACAACGTCGGCCGCCGCAACCGACGTGCCTCACAGACACCGAGTTCCACCGCATCAGGTGCGCTTCACCGACGTCGTCTCCCAGCTCATCGGGGCTACTTCACCGAGCACATCATCGCACCTCCGCCCCCCGAGGCCGTTGGGGCTTCACCAACAGTCTCGTCCACCGTATTGTAGCGCTCCGCTGCCACTCAAGATCTGCATCCATGCGCGGCCAGCCAACGCCAGCGCATCACCCTCAACAGCTCTGAAGTGACCCGCACTCTAGCTAGGCGAGCATACCCAAATGCCGGCCTGAACTAGGTATCCACACATCACTCCCTTGTGCACTGTTCCGACGATGTTTGGATATCCTTTCACTGCTCTCTTAGCTTACACGCCTATGCAACTCTGACTTTAACTCTTATTTCTTCTGGAGATATCATCAGAAACAAGCAAATCCATTTTTTAGCGAAGCATGACGGCGCTACGGGATCTGGTACACATCCTGCACACCCGTATAACCTTGTAAGTATCTGTCCTCTGGTACAACATCAAGGTCGATTCCTCTTATTTGATCAACCATTCGTCGTGTCAAAAATGCAGAGGGGGATGCAAGGAGCACAAGGCCTGCACATCCAAGCAAGTGGTAACATGGACTTGTACATGGAACATCCCAAGCGCAAGCAGAGCTGCAGTGAGCCTGTACAACGAGCTAGCGTAAGTCCCTACATTTCATTTAATTCGTACTGGCATTCGTGTATGATTTGTGTGCAGTGGCTGATCCACGAATTCAAGTTACCAGGGGCGAACATTTAACTTAAAAATACGAAGGCACTTGCACTCCGGAAATCAACATAACTTGAGAAATGTGACGCTAATGATCCAAAGTAGTTCACATTATAAACACTAAATGATGCAAGCACCAAAAAACACAAAATGCAACATGGTGTACAAGGACTACAAACATGGTCTGTACCTGCTTGAATTATTCGTTCTCTGGCTGAAAATATCGAAGTGTAATTGCACGTATAACCAGTGCGCAAACTGCATATCAATATATCTATCCTGCACAAGTATGTCAATAGTTTCAAACAACAGATTAGAAAAGTATTTATGCTATGTTGTCATGATATGGGGACTTTCTGGTAGATGGCCTCGACGTTTCCTCAAGCTATGAAAATGCACTATAATTTGCTTGTCATCAATGCCTACAAATCTCTGTCTCTCTCAACATAGTAGATCATCATTAGACACTAAATCCTTCAATAATCTTGCAAAATGCTTACAATAGATCCCTCATTATACACTATATGTTCATCACCAGGAGCATGTAAAATGTTTGCACCAAATCCTTCATTAGCAGTATGTTCATTAGACACTTCAGGCTCAAGAACAACATGATCTTGTATGTTTGCACCGGTGACTTGATTAGATACATCAGATTCAGTCCGTTCATTATTGATTGGGGGAGTTATAAAATAAGTAGAAATTGGTTTCATTTTCTCATAGAGTACCTACATACAAGCAGTTTTACAACACTGTCAGGTTTAACTATTGGACAGAAATTGAAGAGTTGAATTAGATATAATCAGGGATGTGATGTACCTGCTCATTGCGCATGCTACTCTTGCAAGCTGCGACTATCCGTTTGCGCAAGCTCGATGCCATGCCCGTGTTGCCGCCGCTGCCTCCCATGCAGGCTACACCCAGGGTTGGATCTTCATCTTCTTGTCCTTCCGTTCGCTTGAAGCCCGGCGACCGCCCTCCAACGAGGGCGCGAGGAAGTGTTGTGTCAGTCTGTCCAGTGGCAGCTAGGTTAGGAGCAAACCAGACTGGAAGCTGGAGCGAATGAATTGGATTATTCCTGCTGTCGATCGATATGGGAGGCGCTCGTTTGGGCCGCGGGCCTGCTATAGGGCTTGCCTTGCACTTATGTTATTGGCCCATCCAAATTGAAACATTTTTCTTCATTTTTTACATTGCCTGCTCGTGTGTTGGGACGAACAAAACTAGCGTGGGCCAACCTGGATGACTCAAACTAGGTGCACACTTTCTAGCCACCTGAGGCGGCCGCCCATACCAGCCCCTATGGTGGCGTCAGCCCTTTTTGCGTGTATGATTGGATAGTGAAAATATTCCAGTGGCGCTTTTGATTTAACCACAGAATGGTTGAATTGCTTGTTTCTATGAACTGAGTTCGCCAATAATGTGAAGGATGCCAGTCTTTTCATCCTATTGTAGATTGCTTAGATCTTGATATGCCAAAAGTAATCGCATGAAATATACAGTAAAAGCCAGTGTGATGTGTTTGGCTACAAATAGTCTGACTACATGTCCTCATATAACATATCAAGGACGCACCATCTTACCAGATTAACCATTCGACTTACCCATGAAGTGTGGGAAGAAAGAAGTATTGGGACTGCGTATCCAAGCAATTGATGACATGGACTCCTTCGTATAACCTTGTAAGCAAAAAAGAAGTTGCAGTGTGCATGTACAAAGAACTAGCGTAAGTTAGTTACCTGCTTCTCGGAATTTTAGTTAGCCACTTATTGCGAAAGTGTTCAATTACGTTGCTTGGCTTAATTTAGTTTGCTACTGATTACATAATGGCATAGCCTGTTAATCATATTGTAGACTACGCCTATCTATGTGTTTGATACTTACTGTTAAGAATTACCTGTTTGCCTTAACTTAAATATCTACTTGTTTGTTTAACTGCTTTGCTGCTGCAACAGCGGGTTACAATGATGTTAATAACTACTTTTCAGCATCCAATTGAAACTCTTTAATTCCTTGTTTGTTTAACTGGTTTGCTGTTATAACTTCCAGTTGAGATATTTTGCTAACTTCAACTTTTCTGAATCCAATCAGAACTTTAATGGCAAAACAGGTTAGCCCAAGATCAAAGAGTGAGGTCCCCATGGACGTTGCATCATCCCACAGCAGTGGCATCGGCCCAATCATGCATTATGAATTGCCAACTGCTGATGCTCTAGAGGCTAAACTAGTGGTAGAAAGAGATTCTGCTTCTGCACTTAGAGATGAAGTTGACATGTTGAGGAACCAAACAGCACAATCACAAGCAGTACTCAAGACATCCATTAAATATTTGATGGATTTCAAAACGAAGCAAGTTGAGACTGACCAAATTGTTAAGGTCGTGAAGGAAAAAAGGAAATTAAATTCCTACTTGATAAATCATAGGTGAAATGTTCTTTCCATAGTTGAATAACCTTTGTGTTGTCTATTCATGTAATCAATCAAACCATTTGTTTTAGAGATCATGTAATAATTGTTTTTTTTTGTTTTTTGGTTTGTAATTTTATTTGAGCACAAGTCTGTATTAATTGATAAGACTCGGAGACATTTCATTTGGATTGTTGTGTCAGACCTACAAATATGCCAATCGGGCTGAATGTGCATTCAGCAATAGTAGTAGTATAGATGGACCATAAGTGGCACGCATCGGAAAGGGCCAAGATGCTGGCTAAAAAAGGATGCTGTTGTAGCCAAAAAACGTACAGCGGCCTGGCTTATGTATGTTAGTTGATATTATTGATCCATATACTCTATAAGTGTTTATATGTCTGTTAGTTCTGTACATTCTTGGTTGATTGACTCGGTATTTGCATCTTGATACATCGCCTGTGTACATATCTAAATGGGAGTACACATTATGCTGCGTGTGACATTTGAGTTGGACATGAAGTGTTCCAAATATTCGAATTCACCTTAAACTGGATTCTAGTTTCTGAATTTGAGTATCGGCATTTGTAAACCATATTCATATATGACAGTGGAATACATCTTTGTCGTCCTTTTGAAGATATATAAAAAAACATAGAATGATTTATAAAGATTCATATAGGAATACAAAATGGATTAGAATTTAGTTGCCAGGGTAAATGTGGATGCTTATTGTCCCAAAATTCAAAAGAAGCAGCAAAATGTCCACTCCCACGTCGGCTGCCCGAAGCCAAGTGTTTGGGAGATGGAAATTACTACCTACCCATTACACGGACAATCCATCGACCCGATTTCCACTGCTCTAAATAGGGGTAGGTTAGTAACTTCAATTAGACGTGACACGACCGCCTCTGAGCCCATTCCGACACGGTGGGTGTCAAACATGGGCGGCAAAACACATTTGATTCAAACTCGTCCGAAAGACCTCTGTTTCTCCCTCCATTCCCCATTCATACACGGTGGGCGGCAAAACAAACTCGACTCGGCCAAAATCGATGTATGCAAATATTTTCAATAGGGGCAGGTTTGTAACTTCACTTAGACGTGACACAATCGCCCTACCTATCAGCCCCGTTCATACACCGTGGGCGCCAACCATGGGCGCCAACCACCCTCTCCTCGCCCGAAATCGCTCTGGGCAAATATTGGCGAGATGCGAGATTACCATCCTATCCCCAACCGACGAGACATCCAAATTTTAAACGGGGGCTAAGTTCGTAACTTTCCCATATTTCAGGCAGGCGCGTCCCAAAAACATGGTTCCCCGTACCTCTCCCTCCATTTTCCCATTCATACACCGTCCGCGCTAGAACACCCCATCCCCACACCAGCCTCCGTCCGCCACCCCATCCATCACTGCCGTCCTCCACCACATCCATCGCCACCGTCCTCCACCATGCCGGAGCGCCTACCAAGACCGCGTCGTCCACTGCTAGAGATGGACGTTTCTCATCCACGGCGACGGACCAATAGCCTTGTATCGCGTCCTCTCGCTTCATCAGCGTCGTCGTCCTCTTTGCTGGGGCCGCTCACGTGACCTTCTCTTCCACCGCAACGGGACTTATCCCCCGATGCACCCGTCTACCATCGCAGATCTGCTTCAACGCCACCGATAGCCATCGCACCCCCGATGCCTACACGGCGCTGCAAGAGAGGTGGTACTTCATATCTCCTCAACTTTTTGATCTCAACCAGAAAATAGATCTTAACTTGGTTACTCTACTTTCTTTTCAGCTCTTAGAATTTAGTTCTTGGTTCGAAGCAAACAAAGGATGCTAAATATCATTTCTACGGTTTGCAGCTTCAAATCTGCCATGGCACAGCCATAGTACGGTTTAATTGATCGTGCTTAGGGTTTAATTGATCATGTTGGTTCCGTGGTGGTTTCTTTAATAGAAATCGGAGGGGAAACCCTCTTTTGCTAAAAAAAATATGCTTAGAGTTTCCCACTTTTATGATCACTATATGATCAGAATACGTGCTTCATGTCATAATAACACTGCTCCACCCATCAAGCTAAACAAGCTTAGATGTTCAAATACGAATCTGATATTATTAAAACAGAGTTGTTTATTTGGTCAGCTAAATGTTCGTAAATTAGTTTCGAAAATGCATGTTCCCCGCTTGGGTGTGTATCTCTACAGGGTGCCCACGGTGGGCCGTCCCACCCTGCGATTTTGGGTCGTCCCAGGCCCCGATTCCCCTCTGTTCTACTATGCGCTTCCGATCTCTACTCTCCCCCGGCCGCCTGCCTTGCCGGCGACTTGCTGTCCCCGGATGGCATGACTCTAGGAGGAGTTGCCGGACTAACAGGAGGCCAGGGGCCGCTCGCCCAACAGCGTCACTGCTGCCCGGGCGCGCCACCGTGCCTACCTTCCCAGTCTGTTCAGGGCTCACACGTGCAGCACCCACCAAGCCAACCCGATTTATCCTGAGATACGTCCTCAACACTCAGCAGCTACTCCTCATCACCCATTTTCTAACTGATTCATTACTCATTAGGCAGGACTGTCATTAGGGTTTGTTGTGTGCTCAGTGCTACCTACACTTAATGGTTCAGATGTATTTCGGTAATATTTAGTACCTCTAAAGTTCACAGGGTTTTCAAAATTCTGGCCCTCGGAACAGAAACTAGTCATTTTGGATTGTTGGTCGTAGTGACATTGACCCAGATTACTACTGCAAGCCAGGTTTGTTGACAATTTTACTTGTCTTTCTTACTCATTCGATATAATATCCAATTATTCACGTCGATTACTTGCAAACAATAAGTGCTAGACAAACTTCTTCATTCAGATTTTGGACGGTCTCTTACTGCAGTTACAATTCTGCATACTTGTCCTAATAAGCTCACAAGTAAATGATTGATTCACTACATATATGCTTGCCTTGTCATATTTGTTGTCAATATTCTTTTAGGGTGGACCACCCTGTTTCTAAATACTGGAACCGTAGACATGAGTGAATAGTATTTCTCTATGTGATCTCTTCCATCATGTGTGGGTAACGAACACTGCATTGTATAGAAAGAAAGTGTCATTTCCATCTTTTACATAGGTTTCGATCTTTTACATGGAATACAATTTGCCTACTTGCTTCGTGTCGCACTACCAACACTCCACCCTTGAAGCAGCCGGTGAGTCCGCAGGATCCGCCGGCCACGGATGACGCCGAGGCGCGGCTGCTTCTTCAGGTCGCCGTGCCGACGTGCCGCCGGCTTGAGAGGACAAGCTCGGCACCGCGAGCTCGGGAGACTGGCGCGGCCAGCTCGGCGAGTCTGGACATCGAGGCCTCCAGCGCCGCGCCCACCGGCTGGTTGCGCGGAGGCGGCACCGGCCCGCTGAACCAGGCCCTTCTGGACGTCCAGGCAAAGCTGCGCGCGGAAGGCGACGCCCTCCAAGTCAGCACGAGGGCGCATCTGGCTTTGAGGACGTCCGTCCGAGTAAGCTTCCTTTCTCTTGTTTGATTTCTATCTTTCTCTGTGGGGGCGCGCTTGCGCACCCACTGGGTGTAGTCCCCGAGTTCGGGGCCAGCTGCTGAGCAGGCGGTTTGGAACTCCCTCTAGTGAGCTCCGAGTACTAACTTTTGTCTTTGCCGGCTTTTTGCAGGAATATCATAATCTCCGCGCCGCTGTCTTCAACCGCAACGTTGAGGAACTGAAGAAGCGGACTGCCGACCTTACGGAAAGCCAAGGTGAGTTATTTCTTCCTTCTTCGTGGGGGCGCGCTGGCGCACCCGCGGGCTGTAGTCCCCGAGATTCAGGCCAACTGCTGAGCAGTCGGGCCGGATCTCCCCGGCGATCTATCTTCCTTCTTCTCCGCGGGGGCGCGCTGGCGCGCCCGCGGGCTGTAGTCCCCGAGATTCGGGCCGACTGCTGAGCAGTCGGGCCGGATCTCCCCGGCGATCTACCTTGCTGATGATTTCGTTGTCTTCTTCTTCGATCTTTAGGCGCCAACGCCGCCCTCCAGGAGCAGCTGGGCGAGGCCAACAATGCTCGTCGTGCCAAGGAGGAGGAGTACGACAGGCTCGCCAAGGAGCGCGACCTGCTGGCAACGCAACTGGCCGAGCAGAAGGAGCTGCTCCGGAAGGCGCGGGACGACGCCAAGTCGCGGGAGGATGCCCTCATGGCCGAGTTCGAGGTCGAGTGCTCCGCCTGGACCGACCGGGAGGTGATGCTGACCTCCGGCTACCACGAGCTCGAGGACATCGTCGATGGTAAGTCTTTCTTCGGTCTTCCAACTCTGTGCCGAGCTGATTTTTGGTTTTCTGATTATCTTCTTTTCTGTCTTGGCAGACTTCTTTCCCGGCCATTCGTAGGCCGTCCCTCTGGCCATCGAGGCGGCTCGGGAGGAGCGAAGGGCGAAGGGTGAAGTGATTGCCGCCAACGCCCCCCGAACCATCGATGAGCAGCTTCTGAGCATCGGGGCTCGTCTTCGCCCTGCCCACCGTCTGTTGCGCCGTCTTCAGCGTGCCGGTGCCCAAGTGGTTGCCGCCCTGTGGCCGGAAGTGCCGGCTCTTCGCACCGCCAGCCGGACCACCGACTGGCTGGAGGTCGCCACCGGTCGCTTTGAGGCTTGGAGGGGCTCCTCGGCTCGGGCCGGAGCTCGCCGAGCCTTGGAGTTCGTCAAAGGGTGGTATCCGAGGCTGGACCTGGACCGTCTGGCCGCATTCCGGTCAGAGGCCCAGGCCGAGCTGGAGGCCGTAGAAGGCGCCCTTGTCGAGCGCGCGGCGGCGATCGCCGAGTACATGGACACCAGTGTCTTTGTGCCCGAGCGGACTGAAGGTGGCGAGGAGGCACCGCCGGACTGGTTCGGGATGCACCCGGAGTATGAGGAGGACTCGACGGAGGTGATTGGCTCCAGCGCCGAAGAGGAGGACGAGTCGGAGGACGGAGGCGAGGAGGAGGCGCCAGAGGACGAAGCAGGCGGCCAGCCTCAGCCCGACCGCGCCTCCAGCAACAAACCTCGTGGGGACAAGGCGACCGCCACTGGAGGCGACCAAGCTGAGACTGCCCAGCCGACTGCCCCGGCGTCCGACACCGCCGTCACCTCCGATCCTCCGGCTCCGGAGGCCGCCTCCTAGAGTGCTTCTGTTTTCCTGTCTTTATTATCTTTTTGCAAGACTTGTTAGATTCGAACAATTCCACCCACGGGGTGTATCCTGAATTCTTATTCAAAGATTCGGCCGATGGCCTTATGTAAATATTTATCCAATTTCTGCCTTTACTTGCTTATTACTCCTTAGACTTTTTCCTTTGCCGCCTTCCCTTAGTTGCCGCCTC
The DNA here is from genome assembly GCA_963921465.1 of Triticum timopheevii. Classification (NCBI taxonomy): domain Eukaryota; kingdom Viridiplantae; phylum Streptophyta; class Magnoliopsida; order Poales; family Poaceae; genus Triticum; species Triticum timopheevii. The sequence continues at coordinate 342,045,704 of OY997270.1, read as the reverse complement.
GCCGGCCGGGCAGCCGCTCTGCGGACTGTTGCCAGGCCGAGTGCTTGGCTACTTTAGGAAGGCAAGTACTTAGTCGTTTAGAGCTTCTCCAGCAAAATCGGCTAGAAAGCAACAGGCCGACTATTCGAGAGTCGACTGTCCTTGATAAAAATTGAGACGGCGAGCCGACTGCTCACAAGTCGGCTCGATAGGGGGAGGCTGGTAGCCGGCTTGGGCTATGCGTAGCTCTTAAGTCCTTAGCCATTTTTCATATGTGCGCTCGTTCTTGCTTGTCCCCTGCCTGCCGACAGTCGCTCTGCGAGCTGCGGCTTTCGACAGGAGACAGCTTGAGCGCAACACATTACTTGTCTGACCGCAGGAAGCATTTCATAGCGCAAGACAGCGAGTCCCCGGGCCGACTAGTCGGACCCGGTGCCAGACAGTATGATAAAAAGGAGCAGCATATTCGGAAGCGTAGTTCTTATCATACAGATAATTAAAAAGGCAGTCCCCGAGCTTGTCCCGGGGGGCCTAAGGTCTTAGTGCTTTAATACAAAAGAGGGTAGTGCGATACATACTGCATCAACTGTAAAATCTTCGAAGAAGATATGCGTTCCATGGGCGCTCTGTTTCTTTGCCGGAGTCGTCCCTCTTGCGCGCTCGAGGCTTCTGAGCATCGATCAGATAGTAGGCGTCATTCCCTAGCACCTTGCTGATGATGAAGGGACCCTCCCAAGGCGCCGACAACTTGTGCTGACCGGCTGTTCTCTGAATCAGCCGGAGCACAAGGTCGCCCTCTTGGAACGATCTTGGCTTGACCTTGCGGTTGTAGTATCAGCACAGACTTTGCTGGTAGATGCCGGACCGACTGAGTGCCAACAGTCGGCCCTCTTCCAGCAGATCGACGCCGTCTTGGCGTGCTTCTTCAGCTTCCTCCTCGGTGTACATGGAGACTCGCGGAGAGTCGAACTCTATATCCGTTGGGATGACAGTTTCGGCACCGTAAACGAGGAAGAAAGGCGTGAAGCCGGCTGACTTGTTCGGGGTTGTGCGCAGACTCCAGAGGACGGCGGGCAGCTCCTCAACCCAACAGCCGGCCGATCGCTCGAGTTGTTCGACCAATCGAGGCTTGATGCCGGATAGGATGAGGCCATTGGTTCGTTCTACCTGGCCGTTTGACTGCGGATGGGCAACGGATGCTAAGTCCAGTCGGATGCCCTGCGTCGTGCAGAAACGAGCCAAGGCGCCCTTGGCGAAATTGGTGCCATTGTCGGTGATGATACTGTGTGGTATGCCGTACCGCACTGTGATGTCGGCAATAAAGGTTACTGCAGTAGGTCCGTTTAATTTCTTGATGGGCTTTGCTTCTACCCACTTGGTGAACTTGTCCACCGCTACAAGCAAATGAGTTAGGCCGCCTCGGGCCGTCTTGAATGGTCCTACCATGTCCAGGCCCCAAACTGCGAAGGGCCAGGCGATGGGGATTGTCTTCAGCGCGGAAGCCGGCTGAAGGGGCTTGGAGCGGAACACCTGGCACCCCTTGCACTTTTTGACTAGCTCTTTAGCTTCTTCTAGGGCAGTCGGCCAAAAGAAACCGTGCCGGAAAGCTTTGGCCACGAGTGCCCTTGAAGCCGCATGGTGGCCGCACTCGCCCTGATGGATGTCTCTGAGGATCGCTTGGCCTTGCTTTGATTCTACGCAGCGCTGGTGGACACCAGTGACGCTGCGCCTGGGTAGCTCTCTGTTGACTATGGTGTACGCTGCTGCTCGGCGCTGCACTTGCCGAGCCAAGGTCTCGTCTGTTGGTAATTCTTTGTTTACTAGGAACTTGAGGATGGGCTGTGCCCACGAAGGTGCTGCTATCTCTTCAACTGCTACCATAGCGACTTGGAGAAGGGTGGCTGGGCTGGGAGGCGGCGGGTTGGAGTTTGCCACCGTTTGCTGGATTGGGGGAATCTCTGGGCCGACTGGGGCCGTTCCCGGGCCGGCTAGCGCAGTCCCCGGGTCGGGTTCTGAAGTCCCCGGGCCGACTGGCGCAGTCCCCGGGCCGGGCTCCGAAGTCCCCGGGCTGGCTTTAACTGTGGCTTTCTTGAGGTTGCCTACTGGGGCCTTGGAGTCGGATCCGACTATTTCTGGCGGAGCCGGCACGAAGATGGAGTCTGACTCTGGTGAAGGCTTGATGGACGGCTTGAGGAGGCGCTGAAGGGCGACGCCGGAAGGTATCGCTTGGCGGGTGGAGCTGACTCGTGCCAAGGCATCTGCTTGATCGTTGTCGTTTCTTGGCACGTGAAGGAATTCGCACCCCTCAAAATATCCGCTGAGTTGCTGCACCAGGAAGCGGTAACTTTCCATGTTTGCATCCTTGGCATCCCAGTCGCCAGATGATTGCTGAACCACTAAGTCGGAGTCGCCATAGCACAGGATCCGGCGAATGCCGAGTTCTTTGGCAAGCTGGAGCCCGTGGATGAGTGCTTCATATTCAGCGACGTTGTTGGAGGCGGCGAAGTGGATTTGCAGCACGTATTTGAGCTTGTCGCCCTTGGGAGAGGTGAGGACGACGCCGGCTCCAAGGCTGGTGCACATCTTGGAGCCGTCGAAGTGCATCCGCCAATGAGTGGAGTCGGGCGCCGGCGGCAGGTACTGGGTCTCGGCCCAGTCGACGAGGAAGTCGGCCAGCGCCTGCGACTTGATGGCGGTGCGAGGTTGGTAGTAGATGGTGTAAGGGGCTAGATCTATAGCCCATTTGGCCACTCGGCCGGAGGCGTCTCGGCTTCCAATGATCTCGGCGAGCGGAGCAGTGCAAACCACAGTGATTGGATGCTCTTGAAAGTAGGGTTTCAGCTTCTTGGCGGCAAAATGCACGCCGTAACACATCTTCTGATAATGAGGGTAGTTTTGCTTGGAGGTCGACAGTACCTCGCTCAGGTAATATACCGGTCTCTGGACTGGGAGCGCCTTGCCTTCCTCCTTGCGCTCGACTACGATGACTGTGCTGACTACTCGGCTGGTGGCGGCGATGTACAAGAGCATGGGCTCTTTGGGAGTCGGAGCCGCCAACACAGGGGGAGTCGCCAACATCTTCTTCAGTTGGAGAAATGCCTCATCTGCCTTATGGTTCCACTCAAAAAAGGTGGTCTTCTTCATCAGTTGATACAAAGGCAGAGCTTTCTCGCCCAGCCGACTGATAAATCGGCTGATGGATGCCAGGCAGCCGGTGAACTTCTGCACATCCAACAGTCGGCTGGGCACCTCCATCCTTTCGATGGCCTTGATCTTCACTGGGTTGCACTCTATGCCACGTTCGGAGACCAGGAAGCCAAGAAGCTGGCCGGCTGGGACTCCGAACACGCACTTCTCGGGGTTGAGCTTGATCTGGAATCGGCGCAAATTTTCAAAGGTCTCTTTGAGGTCTTCCAGCAGCGTCCCACGCTTTTCCGTCTTTACCACCACATCATCAACATAGACGTGGGCGTTCCTGCCGAGTTGCTTGAGGAGGCACTTCTGCATGCAACGCTGAAAGGTGGCGCCGGCATTCCTTAAGCCGAACATCATTGTCAGGTAGCAGAAAACTCCAAATGGCGTGATGAATGCGGTCTTCAGTCTGTCTGCTGGATTCAGCTTGATCTGGTGATACCCTGAGTACGCGTCTAGGAAACTCAACAGCTCGCATCCGGCTGTGGAGTCTATCACCTGGTCAATCCCTGGCAGAGCAAACGGGTCCTTCGGGCAGGCTTTATTGAGGCTTGTGTAGTCGATACACATCCACCACTGCTTGTTTTTCTTCAGTACCAGCACTGGGTTTGCTTGCCACTCTGGAAAAAATACTTCCATAATGAATCCGGCTGCCAGGAGCCGGGCTATCTCTTCTCCAACAACTCTTCTCTTTTCTTCTGACAGGCGGCGCAAGGGCTGCCTGACGGGCTTCACATCCGGCCTGACGTGTAACTTGTGCTCGGCGAATTCCGTCGGCACACCCGGCATGTCCTTGGGGGACCATGCGAAGATGTCCCGATTCTCACGGAGGAAATCGACGAGCTCACCTTCCTATTTACTGTCAAGGCCTGTGCCCACGACAGCGTATCTCTCTGGGTGCTCCGGGTCCAAAGGTATCTTCTTGGTTTCTTTAGCCGGCTTGAATGATCCTTCTGCCTCTGACTCCTTGGGGTCGGTGACATCTCTGGCTGCTTCCCAGCCATCGCCACGACTCGGTCAAGGAGCCGCTTCTCAGCTGCGATCACCAAAGACTCGGCCAGCCGACTGCTCTCGGCCGCGCAAGCGGACGACTTCTTGTAGTCGCCGGCGATGGTCAGAATCCCCTTGGAACTCGGCATCTTCATCTTGAGGTAGGCGTAGTGGGGAACCGCCATGAACTTGGCCAAGGCAGGCCGGCCAAGCAGTGCGTGGTATGGGCTCTCCAAGTCCACTACCTCGAACCAGACCGGCTCTCGGCGGAAGTGATCTTTGTCTCCGAAGAGGACGTCTATCAGGATTTTGCTGATCGGTGAACAGGAGAGGCCGGGTACAATTCCATGGAACACTGTGCGGCTGCTCTGCAGCTGCCTTCGCCTGATTCCGAGCTTCTCCATGGTGTCTTTGTACAGGATGTTTATGCTGCTGCCTCCGTCTATCAGGACCCGCGAGAAATGGGCGGCCCGCCTATCGGTAGCCAGGGTCGCGCCTAAGACCAGGGCGTAGGAGCCTGGACTCGGCATCACCTCTAGGTGATCCGCCCGACTCCAACTGATAGGCTTCTTGGACCAATGCATGAACTCTGGAGCATCCGTTGCTACTGCATTTACTTCTTGCTGTTGTTGGCGCCGGCTGCGTCGGTCATCTGCCACACTGGTGAACACTACGTAGGCTCCGTGCTCTTCTGGGAACTCATCTAGGACGGCGCCGACTGGCCGGGCCGCCGGCTGCTGGGGCGGCGGTGGAGGCGGCGGTCCTGCAGGCGGCGGAGGAGTGAGGCCGTCTCCCTTGGCGATTCTGGCGAGCCAGTGGCACTTTCTTGTGGTGTGGTTCGAAGGCTTCGCGCCTCTATGGAACTTGCAAGGACCATCCAAAGTCTGCTCATAGGAAAAAGCCGGCAACCAATTGGACTTGCCGCCTTTCTGCCGCTTGGCCGGAGGCTGCCCCTCTGGCTGCTGATCTTCTACTGCCGCGACCTGCCAACTGTTGGAAGTCGGCTGCGGGGCCTTGCGCTTGTTGTCGTTTTGCTGCTGTCGCCGGCTGGCGTCTCCAGCCGGGGTTCTGGGAGCCTGGGGAGTCACTTTGCCAGCCGCGTTGACTTGAATCTCCGTCTTCATGGAAGAGTCGGCCGTGGCGTACTTATCCGCTATGACTAGCAGCTCGTCAAGGGTTTCAGGCTCGTCGCAGAGGAGCTTGTGCTTGAGGAGGGTGCCCTCTCGGCACCCGGCAGTGAAGTACTCGATGGCCTGCACCTCGTGCACGCCCTCGCAGGAGTTTCGAAGTTCGCCCCAGCGTGTGAGGTAGTCGCGCGTTGATTCTTCAGGACCTTGCACGCACAAGGAAAGCTGGCGCGGCTTGGGAGGTCGCTTGTACGTGCTGGTGAAGTTGCGAATGAAGGCTTCGGTGAAGTCGACCCAGCTGTTGATGCTGCGGGGCTTTAGGCTATTCAGCCAGGTCCGGGCCCTGCCCTGGAGCATGAGGGGAACATACTTCACGGCGACTCGCTTGTTGCCGTTTGCTATGTTGACGGCTGTGGAGTAGTCTATCAACCAGTCCTCCGGCTTCACGGAGCCGGTGTACTTGGGCGTGTCTCGGGGAAGCGTGAACCCTTTGGGGAAGGGCTCGTCTCTGATGCGGGGCCCGAAGCAAGGCGGACCCAACTCATCTTCTTCTTCCAGCGCCAAGGATCGGTGGAGTCGGTCGATCCGATGGCGGGCGTCATTCTCTCCGACTCCCTCTCGGCGGCCAAGGCGACCTCCGAGAGTCGGATGCTCAATAGGTGGCGGAGAAACTCGCCGCTCTCTTCTGGGCGGGGGAGGCAGATAATCGTCCCGCCGTTCTACTGCTCTTGGGCGGCCGTCTTGGTCACGCTCGATGGTAATGCGAGTCTGGCTGTGACTGGCAGCCGGCTCCTTCTCTTTCCCTCCGTGGGCCCCACCAGTCGGCGTCCGGGAGGTCGCGCCTTGATCTCGGCGAGGGGGTAAGTCGTCGTTTGGCTGCTGCAGCGCATCTGCACGGCCGCCTGCCGCGTTTTGCGCAGCAACCACGTCGAGGAGCTGCTGGACTCGCTCCGTCATCACACGGCGCTCCTCGCCCTCAAAGTTCTTCAGCTCTTCGATCGCCGCCTGGGCGGCGCGGATATTCTCCGCAGGGTTGGCGTACACGGGGCGTTTCGCCCCGAGCAAGTCGGCAATGGCTGCGCCACGTTGTCGGACCGCACCCAGATGGCTCGGCCCAGTCGGAGCCGGCGAGCCGCCTACGGCGCGATCCATCTCGCGCTGGTATGCTTCTGACAAGCGTCTCATGCTTGCCAACTTCTTGGCGCCTTCGATGATCTGAAGGCGGTGTTCTTCTAGCGTCTCAGCGTCTGCGTCCTCTAGAATGGGCGCGGTCAGGTCTTGCAGGGCCGCTGGCAGCGGGTCCTGGGCATCTTCGCTGGAGTGCTCGCCGTGGCTGATGATGAGCACCTCCGTGACGGCGCTTCCGCCACTCTCCTCGTACGGAAGCGGCTCGTCGTAGACCACCACATTGGTGGGGAAGATATCGAGTGATACGGCGTCGGAGTCGACCAGCATCGGGTCAGAGGAGCCTACAGACTCCAAGTCTGCGGCAGGCTCGCCGGCGACGTGGAGTTGGTCGAGGAGGCTCGCGAGAAGGTTCTCGGAGCCACCCGTGCCTGCACTTGGTGCAGGCTCGTCGGAGAGGCGCACCTCGCCGATGAGTTCGGCGAGGCCGCTCGCAGCGCAGGCGGCTTCGGTGCCGCGCAGTGTGTCGATGCAGACTCCGTCTGGCAAGCCTGGCTGGCTGCGCTCGCCAGGGAGGAAAAGGGTTCCCGTCCAGAACAGATCTCCGGACGACGGTGCACCTCGCCCCACGGTGGGCACCAAATGTCGGGGGTTGGATACGACATATGCCAATGGGTAGCTTATCATGGTGGGGGCGAGTAGGACGTCACCGGTGCCTGGAAACGGGATGAGGCACAGACATGCACGCCGGCGAATCTTACCCAGCTTCGGGGCTCTCCGGGGAGATAACACCCCTACTGCTGCTCTGCGGGGTCTCCGCATGATCACTATGGTGAGATGGTTACAAAGGCGCTCCTGGAGCTGTATCGGTAGGCAGGAGGGAGCAAGGCTGGCTCTCTCCTACGCTTTCTATGTGTCTAAATCTATCCAAGGCCGAACCCTTTGCATGGGTGCCCCGGGGGGTTTATATAGGCCTACCCCCCGGGGGTACAATAGTAATCTGACTGGGTGTGGCCCCCAGCCGTCTGTCTCTCACGCCGCTATCCCTCCTGCCGGCTTCTGGGGCCCGCTGACTGGTGGGTCCCGCGGACATGCAGAACACTGTGCAGCACTCTCAATGACGCTGGCTTGGTCATGGGGTCGTGGGAACAGTGCCGCCGTCTGTCAGGCGGTCACTGTCGGCACTCCCCATCCAATCTGGTTTATGGCTTGTGGGGCCCCGGCGGGGAGGCGGCCGACTCCGATGAGGCCGACTCCCACAGGGCCGTCTTCAGGCGCTCTGGCCATCTTCGATTCTCCCACTGACAGGTGGGCCGGCGATCTTCGGGTCGTACAGGCCGCCGTCGTGGGCACAGAGTATCACGCACTGTGGCTGAGGTCAGGGGAGGCATGGCAACAGTGCCGCGCCTCACCGGAGATCTCCCGGTGATACGGCCTACTGTAGCCATGCCCACCCCTCGTGGGTCAGAGGGGACGGCCACGTCGGGGCCGTGCCCTGCATCGGTCTTCGTGAAAGGTCACCGACCGACTCCCATAGTCGGCCCCCTTGAAGGTCGCAAGCCCGGAGTCAGCTTGCATCAGAGTCGCCGTCCTGGACTCGGCTTCTCCGAAGGTCGCCAGCTGGGACTCGGCCTCCCCGAAGGTCGCCAGCTGGGACGCGGCAAGAGGGGCGCGGCCTGCCCCGATGTCTTGAAAGATCCTGGGTCCTGGGTTGGCCTACCCGTGGCCCATTACTCCGACAAATGGCGATGAGGCAACGGAGGATAATCCCCTCGAGAAGCAATCTAAGTGCCGGCATCAGCGGCGCCGCTCTAAGCCCCGCCATAGCAAAAATAGCGATACCGGCACAAGAGACAATAGCACTCTGGATGATGCCGAAGACGAAAACAATCCCGCCCAGCCAAGCTTCAAGCAAACCGAATGGGAGGATGGGCAAGCTAGCCCTGATGAACAGGCAATGGATGGAGACTCGGAGGACGATAATTACATGCCCCTCTCCGAAGACGAGGTGAGCCTCAGCAATGAAGAATTTATCATGCCTGAGGATCCCGTCGAGCAGGAGCGCTTCAAGCGCCGGCTTATAGCCACTGCAAAGAGCCTGAAGAAAAAGCAGCAGCAGCTTCAAGCTAATCAAGATCTGCTAACAGGTAGATGGAGAGAGGTCCTGGCAGCCGAGGAATACGGACTCGGGCACCCAACCAAAAGTTACCCGAAGCGCGGGTAGTTGCCTCAATTTGAGGAGGAGGTGCTAGAGCCTACACTACCAGCGCAGGATGCGGCTGACCGGCCACCTCGTAGCCGAGACAAAGCGGCGTATCAGACCGAACACCAGCCCGCACCCTATCGCCAATCGAACAAAAACACGAAGGCTCGGGGCTACACACAGGACCTGCGAGACGAGTTGGAAAACAAAGCAGGACAGTCAAGATCGATCTACGGATCACGGGGGCGCGCCCCAACGCGTGACGATGACCGCCATGCCGGATACACTAAATACAAATCCGGCCGGGCCGAATACAACAGACTAGACTCACTTGAACTGTGTCGTGATGTAGCCTGGCATAGAGGCGCCGCACACCCCCTATGCTTCACTGACAAAGTAATGGAGCATGAGTTCCCAAAAGGGTTTAAACCCGTGAACATCGAACCATATGATGGAACAACAGACCCCGCAGTATGGATCGAAGATTTCCTTCTCCACATTCACATGGCCCGTGGCGATGATCTGCATGCCATCAAGTACCTCCCACTAAAACTCAAGGGACCGGCTCGGCATTGGCTGAATAGTTTGTCGGCAAGCTCCATTGAAGTTGGGAGAACCTGGAAGACGTATACCTGGATAACTTCCAGGGCACTTATGTGCGGCCACCGGATGCTGATGATTTAAGTCACATAACCCAACAGCCCAGAGAGTCAGCTAGGAAATTCTGGACTCGGTTCCTAACTGAAAAGAACCAAATTGTCGACTGCCCGGATGCCGAAGCCCTAGCGGCCTTTAAGCATAACATCCGCGACGAGTGGCTTGCCCAACACCTCGGCCAAGAGAAGCCTAAGTCCATGGCAGCCCTCATGACACTCATGACCCGCTTTTGTGCGAGCGAGGATAGCTGGCTGGCTCGTAGCAACAGCACATCAAGAAATCCTGGCACCTCAGACACCAGAGATAGCAACGGCAAGCCCCGACACAACAAACACAAGCGTCGCAATAATGGCGATAACGCCGAAGACACGGCTGTCAATGCCGGTTTCAGTGGCTCTAAGTCCGGTAAGTGGAAAAAGCCATTCCAAAGGAACAATCCGGGCTCGTCTAGTCTGGACCGCATACTCGACCGTCCATGCCAAATTCATGGCATCCCAGGAACACCAGCCAATCATACCAACAGAGAATGCTGGGTCTTCAAACAAGCCGGCAGGTCAGGTGCCGAAAACAAGGAGAAGGGGTCACAAACCAATGACGATGACGAGGAGCCCCGGCCACCGAACACAAGAGGACAAAAGAAATTTCCCCCGCTATCAAAACGGTGAACATGATAAACGCCACCCATATTCCCAAGCGGGAGCGGATGTGCACTCTCAGGGATGACGATGCAACGGAGCCAGTCGCCCCAAAATATAACCTATGGTCGTGCAGCCCGGATCACCTTTGACCGCACGGATCGCCCGACCAATATCAGTCAGGGCAATTCGGCCGCACTAATCCTAGACCCAATAATTGAAGGATTCCACCTCACACGAGTCCTTATGGACGGAGGCAGCAATCTGAACCTGCTGTATCAGGACACAGTGCGTAAGATGTGTTATACTAGGTGTGGAGGCCTGTTGTACAGACTCCATCACTCTGGAGGTAGTCTTTGGACCACCGAATAATTATCGTACCGAAGAGTTAATCTTCGACATCGTCCCTTTTCGCAGTAACTATCATGCACTGCTCGGACGAACCGTGTTTGCTCGATTCAATGTGGTGCCACATTATGCATACCTTAAGCTCAAGATGCCCGGCCCGCGCGGCGTCATAACAGTTAATGGCAAGGCCGAACACTCCCTCCGTGCCGAAGAGTATACCGCCGCCTTAGCAGCAGAAGTGCAGACTGACATTTTTCAATCAAACCTTCATTCAACAGCCAGACTCCCGGACACAGTCGAAAGAGTCTGAACTACTATGCGGCAGGATAGCCCAGCTCATCAAGAGCTCAATTAATCACTCTGGCGGTAGGTGGAGACAATGCCAGGCTAGAACACACATTACGTTTTCACCGCTCCGTGGCACACAAACATCTTTTTGCACTTTCTTTGCAGGTCCACTTTTTGTGTAGGCCATCACTGGCGACACAGCGACTAGACCCACAAGGGGATGAACATACCAATGAAGGAAATAGCCCGATTGCGTACGGGAATCCCTAGATATTCCCCTTGATGATCATCCAATTATTACCCGAATCCGCACACGGCTTCCCTCCCCCGGTCACAGCAGGTTCTGAAGTCATATTTCTTTTTTATCACACTACTTGTACTCGTACGCATCGAGTATTATTCAATTGCAATATGTGGCTTTATATGACGCTTACTTGCTGCTCTTTCTTATTGATATCATTTGTCAAATGGCATCCGTACACTACGATATGCCTTAATATGCCAGGGGCCTCGTCGTACCCATAATACGGCAACAAAGTCCGAACACCCTCACGGTCGTTCGGCACCCCGAACTTATAGCATTATATGCATCGGCTCCGAATCATGTCTTGGGTCAATAGTTGGGTTGCCCGGCTCCTGTGCTTGCTACCCTACGTTCCGCTATATCGGCTAGTGTAGTAAAGGAGAACTACTGCGATTGCGTCCTGGTTCTTTCGGACGAGCGCCTCAGTAGAGAAAGCCGAAAACTGACTGTCATGATACAGCGAGAGCTGGTCAGCTGTTCGAGAGGTTGCAAAATCTTTAAGGATTTCTTCCGCATTATGTGATAACTAATGCAGCGTGCGATGGATCGGCTTTTGTTCCGATCAGGTGCTTATAGAGCCCCTAGTGCGGTCTTCCGAACACCAGGGGCTGTGCCTACCTTTCTTTTGTCAAAATCCTATGGCTAAGTGAGAGTGATAACGCCTTATAGTCCGATTGCCTGGTTCGTTGCGCTGAACACCTCCTTCAAGGACCCAAAACTAGGGTAAAGAGTGCTCAGAGTTATCCCGAACACCCCCGTACTTCCTACGTGGGGGCAGAAGCCGACGACTGGCCAACTCTCAGGATTAACATATAAAACGGCCGCACAGGAGGAAAAAATTTCAAATAACAGGAAATAACTAATAGAAATGACCTTGTTTAACATTACATAGGACAACATGAATGTATTCATGGGAATATAATGTCCTTGGCGCATTGCCCCGCCACAAGGTGGGATCCTTTCAGGACACTATCATAATATAACTCAGGCTTGCGGTGCTCCTTCCCCTCCGGCGGTCCTTCGGTCATCAGCTTTTCAGCATCCATCTTCGCCCAGTGCACCTTCGCACGGGCGAAGGCCATTTGCGCACCCTCCATACAGACCAACCGCTTGATGACTTCAAGTCGAGGGCAGGCGCTCACAAGCCACTTTACGAGCCCGAAGTAACTGCTGGGAATCGGCTCGGCAGGCCATAGCCGGATAATTAAATCCTTCATGGCTAGTTCGGCCGCCTTATGCAGTTCGATCAGCTATTTCAGTTGATCGGCAAAAGGCACTGGATATTTTGGCGCCAAATACTGCGACCAGAAGAGCTTCTCCGTGGTGCTCCTTTCTTCGGCCCGGAAGAATTGTGCGGCATCAGATATGCTGCATGGCAGCTCCACAAATACCCCTGGACAAACCCGAATTCAAATTAGCAACGTGATTTTCTCCTCAAATACTTGCTTTGCATAGAAAAAGCCTTACCCGTCGTGATCTTCCTCGCCTATTAGATTTCCTGCAGTGCGCCTTGGGCTTCCCCCCGGGCATCGCGTGTGGCTTGATGAGCCTTGGTGAGCTCGGATTCTTTCTCCGTTAAACTCTACTCCAAGGTCTCGCATTTCTTCACAACCTCTTGAAGCTCTTGCTCAACTTCAATAACCCTGGCCTCATGCTTCTCACGAAGAGCCTGCTCTGCGGCTGCCTTTTTCTCGGCCTCGACCACAGCCTTCTTAAGAGCCTCGACTTCAGTCATCGCCCCTAGAGCACACCATGAACATATTTCTATCATACTAAATTATTAATTCGTGCTGAATGCGAATAGGGTTTTTGCATACCTTGGTTACCTTCCAACTGCTTCTTCACTCGGTCGAGTTCTTCTTCGGCCCGCTCTAGACTCTGCTTCAGTCCGGAGACTTCCGCAGTATGAGATGTAGCAGTCGCTATAGACGCCTGCTTATAAAAAAAGAGAGAGGGAGAGATGCCATAAGGAGAGTCTCCTGCGAACATATATTTGATCCTCTGTCCGGTTCTTCCTTTCGCCGAATAGTGTATCAGGGGATACTACCTATACTATAACACTCTTTGAAACCTCACAAAACATACCTCAAAGCCCGTTATAAGGCTGATGCAAGCTTCATTCAGCCCACTCTTAGCGGACTGAATCTTCTCAATCACCGCACCCATAAAGGCATGGTGTTCTTCAACAATGGAGGCGCTCTTCAGCGCCGCCGATAAAGTATCCGGCACCTCTGGTTGGACAGAGGTGGCTGGTGGAATAGCCGCACCCCCTCCAGTCGAGGAAGGCTGCCTGCCTGATTCTGGAGCCGTATCGGTCTCCGGAATTGTGTCCGGCCAGGGGCCGAATTCGTGATAGCCCCCGCCGTCGACGTCCATGGGAGCCTTTTCTCCCGTGTGTCCGGCCCCTGAAGTTTGACCTCCTGGCGCCGCCTTGATGATCTTTTGCCCCCCTCCTTGGCCTGGGTCCCCCTGGGACGATACTTCGGTGTCGTTCACATGTTTTGGGGAAGGGGCCTTCGGGGGTGTCCCGCAGTCCATAGCATCCGAGCCTAGTAAATCCTCCGATGAGGATTGTTCGGTGTGGGACCTCGCCGGACTGCAAAAAAGTGTGGCTCAATGATTAAAACATCACACAATAGTGAATCTGGATGCGTAGACGTGTTCGGATTTTATATACTCATGATTTCACCAGGGGCTGGACCCTGATTGAAAGTGCTACTATCGACTAGAGGGGGGTGAATAGGCGATTTTTATGAAAGTCTTCAAAACTTGGAAGTTTCGAAGACAAACAACAGAAATGACCTAATTGTAATGCAGCGGAAGATAAACTACCCAAAGCAAGACATAGTCAAGTATACAAAGATATGAAAGTACGGGACAGATAGCAGCTAGGTAGTAAGGATCAGGATGGAAGATAGTATGAAGCCAATCAACAGTAGTAGTCAAGCAATGAAGTCAAACAGATACACAGATAGGCAATGACTTCACGAAGACAAACTAAAGTAAGGTTGGGAAGGGATAGAACCAGTTGCTTGTTGAAGACACAGGATTTGTTGGACCAGTTCCAGTTGCTGTGACAACTGTACGTCTGGTTAGGAAGGCTGAGATTTAACTGAGAAGATCGTGTCTTCACCTTATTCCCCTTGAGCTAAGGACACCCAATCCTCGCCCAATTACTCTGGTAAGTCTTCAAGGGAGACTTCCAAACCTTCACAGACTTCGTTCACCGGCAATCCACAATGACTCTTGGATGCTCAGAACGCGACGCCTAACCGGCTGGAGGATTCACAGTCCTCAAGTGTAATAAGTCTTCAGGTCACACAGACAGAAAGACTTCAGTGATGCCTAACACTCTTTGGCTCTGGGAGTTTGGGCTTTGTCCTCGCAAGGATTTTTCCCTCTCTCTCAAATGCTTCGAGGTGGGTTGCTCTCAAACGACAAAAGCCGTGCACAAACTCTGAGCAGCCACCAATTTATGGTTTAGGGGGTGGGCTATTTATAGCCACTAGGCAACCCGACCTGATTTGTCCAAAATGACCCTAGGTCACTAACGAACTGACACGTGTTCCAACGGTCAGATTTCAAACACACGCGACAACTTTACTTGGGCTACAAGCAAAGCTGACTCATCCAGCTCTGGATAAGGTTTGCTCTCATTGTCTTTGCTCGAAGACATAGGATTTGAGTTGAGCATCACTTCAGTCACCCTGACATAGTTCACTTGGACCCCACTTAACGGTACGGTGGTTCCTATGACTCAACAAAGAAGAAAAGGAAACAACGAAACCACACAGTCTTCGCGCTCCATAGTCTTCACGCAATGTCTTCTCATGTCATAGTCTTCAATATGAATATCTTCTCATACCACCATTGTCTTTAATGTCTTCATACATTTTTAGGGGTCATCTCCGGTAGGTAAACCGAATCGATGAGGGACACTACCTGCGTGGCCACATCAAAAAGAGGCAAGTTGTTGAAGATTTCTGCTTCTTCCTTGCTCTTTATCAGCTGCTCAAGGGCATCATCAGCGAGATCTTCATCACTTGACACATCAATGGGTTCTTCACGCAGAATTGCGGTAGGAGTCAAGGCTCTTTGATCAGATGGTCTGACAAGTTGCTTTTTCTTCTCCGTTCTCTTGGAGACACGGGATTGATCTTCAGACTGCACACTAGCTTCAGGAGGTGCAGTAGCCAGTGGCTTCACACGAGAAGTCTTCGGAGGTGCAGCTGATCTTGAAGCCTTTGGCTTCTTTTGCTTCTGCGCCTTTGGAGGAGGAGCGAGGGCTTCATCGGAGTCAGCATCATCTTCAGAATGATCTACTCTTGCACCTTGGACCATGATGTAGGTGATGAGGCCGTCAAGGTTGGAGAAGGGGCCGATCACATTGGGATCAGCATCACGGGAGCCGTCAGCATGGGGAGCAGAGGGACCAGGGTTGAAGTCCAAACCCAAGGACTTCTTGTTCTTCTTGGCCGAAGCCACAGCAAACTGGTAGTTGCGCTTGAAGAGAGAGTCGTCACGACACCAGAGTAGTGAGGTGGGATCGGTGTTCTCAGGCTGTGGTCCACGGACCATGCAAGGATAGAAGCCTTGAGCAATGGCTTCAGCTGTGTTCTTGGGTTGAAGGCCTCGATAGAGGATATCACCCCAAGGTCTCTTGATGGCATTCTTCTCTCCATATTCCTTCGTCACAAACTTGTACTTGAACCATTCCTCAGCCCAATAGCGTCGAATCCATTGGATTCACGTCTTTATCTAATGATAATTCTCTTCGGGATCTGTCTTGTATAGTTCTGCTAAGTCATCAGGCAGATCTTTGGATGTTCCTTCTCTGCGCTGTCTGCCACCCTTCCTTGCTGATTTTTCTGCAGCCATGAACTTCAAGCTGAATGGATTCAATATGTTCAAAGGCTTCAGAAACTTACGCTTGCTGGTCAAACAGGAACTGGCTTCAGGAGAATTGATATGATGCTGTAAGTATTCTGCAAACGAATCCAGACTATGAGAACGAAGGGATTCTCCCATGGACATGCACCTGTGACAGCATTGGAGATGCGAGGGAAGGGGAAGAGGTCATATGCATTCTCAGAAGATTTTGAAGATAAATCAGTTTGAAGACATTGACCTCATGATGCAAAGACATTCACTTATATAGGTGAGTTGGTTCCAGATTTGTACCAATCCGTGAATAAGTACAAGTGAGGAATCAAACTAGACAAGAAATCTAAGTGAATTGACTAGGCAGTATGAGATACAGACAGAATAGATCTAACTTTGAATAGGCAGAAACCACTTTCAGTAAACAGGATGAATCTTGAAGATCAAAAAGGTGGTAAAATAGAGTAATAATTACCGCACGAAGAACTGCTAGATGGGATGAATAGGAGACCGAGCAGTTCAGCCCACCGTGCCCTAACTTGGGGACGGAGGACACCTACGGCGACGGCGGAGAGGACGATGTCCGCGACCGGCATGAGGACGGCGTCGGAGAAGTCGCGGCAGCTAAGCGCTTCGTCGCCGGCGTCGCCGCGAGCTAGCGGTGGCGCTAGGGTTTTGACGGAGGTGGAGAGGTGGAAGAAGGATTTCTTTACCGCAGGGGAAGAGTATTTATAAGTAGGTGAGAGACACAGCGCAATTACGCTGGTGCCCCTGGCGGTTCACATCTGAGGGGCACGTGGCAAGCATGCAACATACTCAGAGTTGTCCCACGTTCCCACGCCCGCCAGGCATGTTGGAGAGTTGTTCCGGCTTCTCCGGATTTCAACAATAAAGATAAGTCATTTAAAACAGATTTAATGTTTGTCTCTTTGCCTTCTGCTGACTAGGACGCAGAGAAGACATTCGATAGTTTCAGTAGAATGCATATGATTTGGACAGATAGAGTTTGAGATAGGAAGCATAGAGAGGTTAGGGTCCGATCACATTCACTTAGTTCAAAAGATTCAATTTTGAAGACATAGCTTTAAGTGAATGATGTAGAGGACAAAACACTAGTACATATATATCAGAAAGCAATCAAATCATCATAGTGTAGAAAGTCATGAAGATAAATTGAAATTGAAGACAAATTAAATGCGAAGTCATTGCAATATAACGCCATGAGTGAAACACTTCAAACAGAGAAATTTGGTGGTGGCGTTACCCACCGTATAGGAAGTATTAGACCCAGACACGGCGCACAATTATCGTGGCGCTCCGAAGTCAAATTCCATGTTAATGTATTCACACTCAGATTGTAAGTTTTCATTGATTGAAGATATACATTACTTTGTGTGTTGCACATCTAAGTCATCAACATGCATAAGTGTTAGGATGTGTGCCTGATCACAGGACATTAGAGGATTCCAAGATATTTAGCTCACACCGTAACTTGCAAAAACTTTTCTCATCCAAGGGCTTTGTGAAGATATCTGCCAGTTGCTCTTCAGTGTTGACGTGAATGATATCGATATCTTTCTTCATAACATGATCTCTGAGAAAGTGATGACGTATTTCAATGTGCTTTGTCTTCGAGTGCTGGACTGGATTGTTGGCTATCTTGATTGCACTTTCGTTGTCGCAGAAGAGAGGTACTTGTTTCAGGTTGGTGCCATAATCCTTGAGAGTTTGCTTCATCCATAGAAGCTGAGCACAACAGGATCCAGTGGCAATGTATTCAGATTCAGCAGTTGAGAGTGATACACAGTTCTGCTTCTTTGAAGACCAACAGACAAGTGATCGACCAAGAAAGTGGCATGTGCCTGATGTAGACTTGTGATCCACCATGTCACCAGCATAATCAGCATCCGAGAATCCAACCAAATCAAATTTTGAGCCCTTGGGATACCATAATCCGAGTGTTGGGGTGTAAGCCAAATATCGAAGAATTCGCTTCACAGCTAAGTGATGCGATTCCTTTGGTGCCGCTTGGAATCGAGCACACATGCAAACACTAAGCATAATATCTGGCCTAGATGCACATAAATAAAGCAAAGAACCAATCATGGAGCGGTATACCTTTTGATCGAACTCTTTACCATTGTCGTTGGGACCAAGATGGTGTTTGGCTGGCATTGGCGTCGTGTAGCCTTTGCAGTCTTCTATTCCAAACTTCTTCAGACAATCTTTGAGGTATTTTTCTTGAGATATGAAGATGTCATTCCTTTGCTGACGAATTTGAAGACCAAGGAAGAACTTCAGCTCACCCATCATGGACATTTGATATTGCTCTTGCATCATGTACCCAAACTCATCACTATACTTCTGGTTGGTGGAGCCGAAGATTATGTCATCCGCATATATTTGGCACACAAACAGTTCACCATCATATGTCTTCATGAAGAGTGTGTGATCGAGGGATCCAGGTTTGAAGCCTTTGCTCTTCAGGAAGTCTTTGATTGTATCATACCAGGCACGCGGAGCTTGTTTGAGGCCATATAGTGCTTTGTTTAGCTTGTACACCATATCGGGATGTTTTGGATCTTCAAAGCCAGGTGGTTGTGCAATATATACTTCTTCTTCAATCTTTCCATTGAGAAATGCACTCTTTACATCCATTTGATATAGCAAGATGTTGTGATGATTAGCGTAGGCTAGTAGTATGCGAATAGCTTCAAGCCTAGCAACAGGAGCAAATGTTTCATCGAAGTCAATTCCTTCAACTTGAGTATATCCTTGAGCCACAAGACGTGCTTTGTTTTTTGACGACTTGACCATGCTCATCTTGCTTGTTTCGATATATCCACTTTGTTCCAATAATGTTATGCTTGCGAGGGTCAGGTCGCTTGACGAGTTCCCAGACATTATTGAGTTTGAACTGTTGAAGTTCTTCTTGCATGGCTTGAATCCATTCAGGTTCCATAAAAGCATCAGCAACTTTCTTGGGTTCTAATATTGACACAAATGAAAAGTGCCCACAGAAGTTTGCTAGCTGTGTTGCTCTTGATCGAGTGAGCGGACCAGGTGCATTGATGCTGTCAATTATCTTCTCTATTTGAACTTCATTTGCAACACGAGGATGAACAGGACGAAGATTTTGCTCTGGTTGATCATTGTCATCATTGGGAGGATTGTCTTCGGTCTGAGCATTGTCTTCAGGTTGATTTGGTGCAGTGATGATAAGTTCCTCTTCAGGCTGTGCTTCAGAGGGCATGATTTCACCAGTTCCCATCAGCTTGATAGACTCGTTTGAAGGAGCTTCATCTAGTGTACTTGGCAGAATCTCTCTCTGTGAACCATTGGTTTCATCAAATTTCACATCCACAGTTTCAACAATTTTGTAGAGATAAAGGTTGAAGACTCTGTAGGAGTGTGAATACTTTCCATAGCCAAGCATGAAGCCTTCGTGAGCCTTAGGTGCAAATTTTGACTTGTGATGGGGATCCTTGATCCAGCATCTAGCTCCAAATACTCTGAAGTAACTGATGTTTGGCTTCTTGCCAGTAAGGAGCTCATAAGATGTTTTGTTCAGAAGCTTATGGATGTACACACGGTTGATGATGTTACATGCTGTATCAATAGCTTCAGGCCAGAACTTTCTTGGTGTCTTGTACTCATCTAGCATTGTTTAAGCCATCTCAAGAGGGTTCTGTTTTTGCGCTCAACGATGCCATTTTGCTGAGGTGTGTATGGAGCAGAGAACTCATGAGTGATTCCCATTGTATCCAGATACAGATCAAGTCCAGTGTTCTTGAATTCAGTGCTATTGTCACTTCTGATGTGCTTGATCTTCACGCCATAATTGTTCATTGCTCGATTTGCGAAGCGCCTGAAGACATCTTGTACTTCAGTCTTGTAAAGAATTATATGAACCCATGCTCTTTCCTAGGGTTTTGGTTCAGAATCTGCTTTTTGAGGACATCGCAGAGAGTCTGATGTCCCTTCAAACTTTTGTACATCCCTGTTTCAAGCAATGTCTTCAACATAGCATTTTCATCAGCAACAGCAGTGGTATCCTCCGCAGAGGGGTTAGTAACCACATCAGTAGGTGAAGACAATGAAACAGTAGCAGCAGTGGAACATTTAGCAACAGATGTAGCGTTATCACGCTCAATGCATTTTAGACATGGTGGTTCAAATCCATCCTGAGCGGAACTGATCTATTGAGCGCGAAGTGACTCATTCACCTTTTGAAGATCTTCATGAGCCGCTCTCAATTTCTCAAGCTCTTGTTTCCTTTGAAGATAATCATAGGAGAGCCTTTCATAAGTAGTTGAGAGCGATTCATGACGACCTTCAAGTTCTTGGTACTTAGCATGAAGATTTTTTATGTCATCAACTAAGGACTGTGAAGTGTCATTTCAGCGTCCAACAGGTCATCGGTTTTGTCTAACAGTTTTTGAGTATGTTCCATAGCCTTTTGTTGTTCAGTTGCAATTTTAGCAAGTGTTTTGTAGCTGGGTTTGGATTCACAATCAGAGTCATCTTCACTTGAAGTTTGAAAGTAAGCATCGCGGGATTTTACCTTGGCACCACGTGCCATGAAGCAGTAGATGGGAGTAGGATCGTCTTCGTCATTAGCTTCAGCGTTGGTGTGGAAGTCATTGCCTTCAGTGTTGAAGATGGACTTGGCGACATAGGCTGTGGCTAGAGCCAGACTTGCAACGCCAGGGTCAGACTCCTCTCCAGACTCTACCTCCGTCTCCTCAGAAGCAGACTCCTCCTCTGAATCCATTTCCTTGCCAACAAAAGCACGAGCCTTGCCAGATGAGCTCTTCTTGTATGATGAAGACTTGGAAGAAGACTTAGAAGACTTTGAGGATTTCTTCTTCTTCTTGTCATCAGAATCATATTCCTTGCTTTTCTTCTTCTTCTTCTCATTGTCCCACTGTGGACACTCAGATATGTAGTGACCGGGTTTCTTGCACTTGTGGTAGGTTCTCTTCTTGTGATCATGGGTGGAAGCTTCATCATTCCTTGAGCTGGATCGTGAAGACTTTCTGAAGCCTTTCTTCTTTGTGAATTTCTGGAACTTCTTCACAAGCATAGCAAGTTCCCTTCCAATGTCTTCAGGATCTTCAGAACTGCAGTCAGATTCTTCTTCAGATGAGGAAACAACTTTTGCCTTCAAAGCACGAGTTCGGCCATAGTTTGGGCCATAGATATCTCTTTTCTCAGATAGCTGGAACTCATGTGTGTTGAGCCTCTCAAGTATATCAGATGGATCGAGTGTCTTGAAGTCAGGACGTTCTTGTATCATGAGGGCAAGGGTGTCAAAGGAGCTGTCAAGTGATCTCAGCAGTGTCTTGATGATTTCATGCTTGGTAATCTCAGTTGCGCCAAGAGCTTGAAGTTCATTTGTGATATCAGTGAGGCGATCAAACGTGAGCTGGACATTTTCATTGTCGTTTCTCTTGAAGCGGTTGAAGAGGTTGCGAAGAACATTGATTCTTTGATCTCTCTGGGTTGAGACGCCTTCGTTGACATTGGATAGCCAGTCCCAGACTAGCTTTGACGTTTCCAGAGCACTCACACGGCCATACTGTCCTTTGGTCAGATGACCATAGATGATGTTCTTTGCAGTAGAGTCCAGTTGAATGAACTTCTTGACATTAGTGGGGGTGACACCTTCACCAGTTTTGGGAATGCCATTCCTAACGACATACCAGAGGTCGACATCAATGGCTTCAAGATGCATACGCATCTTATTCTTCCAATAGAGATATTCAGTTCCATCGAACACGGGGCAAGCAGCGGAGACTTTGATTATCCCTGCAGTCGACATAGCTGAAACTCCAGGTGGTTAAACCGAATCACACAGAACAAGGGAGTACCTTGCTCTAATACCAATTGGAAGTGCTACTATCGACTAGAGGGGGGGTGAATAGGCGATTTTTATGAAAGTCTTCAAAACTTGGAAGTTTCAAAGACAAACAACAGAAATGACCTAATTGTAATGCAGCGGAAGATAAACTACCCAAAGCAAGCCATAGTCAAGTATACAATGATATGAAAGTACGGGACAGATAGCAGCTAGGTAGTAAGGATCAGGATGGAAGATAGTATGAAGCCAATCAACAGTAGTAGTCAAGCAATGAAGTCAAACAGATACACAGATAGGCAATGACTTCACGAAGACAAACTAAAGTAAGGTTGGGAAGGGATAGAACTAGTTGCTTGTTGAAGACACAGGATTTGTTGGACCAGTTCCAGTTGCTGTGACAACTGTACGTCTGGTTAGGGAGGCTGAGATTTAACTCAGAAGACCGTGTCTTCACCTTATTCCCCTTGAGCTAAGGACACCCAGTCCTCGCCCAATTACTCTGGTAAGTCTTCAAGGGAGACTTCCAAACCTTCACAGACTTCGTTCACCGGCAATCCACAATGACTCTTGGATGCTCAGAACGCGACGCCTAACCGGCTGGAGGTTTCACAGTCCTCAAGTGTAATAAGTCTTCAGGTCACACAGACAGAAAGACTTCAGTGATGCCTAACACTCTTTGGCTCTGGGTGTTTGGGCTTTGTCCTCGCAAGGATTTTTCTCTCTCTCAAATGCTTCGAGGTGGGTTGCTCTCAAACGACAAAAGCCGTGCACAAACTCTGAGAAGCCACCAATTTATGGTGTAGGGGGTGGGCTATTTATAGCCACTAGGCAACCTGACCTGATTTGTCCAAAATGACCCTGGGTCACTAAGGAACTGACACGTGTTCCAACGGTCAGATTTCAAACACACGCGACAACTTTACTTGGGCTACAAGCAAAGCTGACTCATCCAGCTCTGGATAAGGTTTGCTCTCATTGTCTTCGCTCGAAGACATAGGATTTGAGTTGAGCATCACTTCAGTCACTCTGACTTAGTTCACTTGGACCCCACTTAACAGTACGGTGGTTCCTATGACTCAACAAAGAAGAAAAGGAAACAACAAAACCACACAGTCTTCGCGCTCCATAGTCTTCACGCAATGTCTTCTCATGTCATAGTCTTCAATATGAATATCTTCTCATAACACCATTGTCTTTAATGTCTTCATACATTTTTAGGGGTCATCTCCGGTAGGTAAACCGAATCGATGAGGGACACTACCTGCGTTATCCTGCAATTCTCACAAATGCATTAGTCCCTCAACCAACTTTGTCGTCAATACTCCAAAACCAACTAGGGGTGGCACTAGATGCACTTACAGGATCCCACTCCAGGCTGTTATTGGTAGCGGTGGCGGACTCATCCGGAAGGGGAGTTTTCCCCTTCTTAGGCGACTCGGCCTCCAAGTGTGTGGAGGCCGACCTTTTCTTTCTTCCCCTCGCTGGGGGGATTGGTTTTCCTCTTCTTCCTTGTCCTCTTCGGAGGAAGAGCGGGCGAGGGAGTCTTCGGATATTGTGTCCAAAGTGCCGCGGTGACGAAGACCGCCCCTGGTCTCTTTGGCCTCCTTCTCGGCTTTCTTCTTCGGCGCCTTATAAGGCGCCGGGACCAGCATCTACGTCAGAAGTGGGCCGACTGGTTCTTCTGGCAGTGGGGCCGGACAGTAGATCCGCCCCGCCTTCTTTGTCCAGCCCTAGGAGAGTTGTGGAAAACACATTAAGCATCTCCCTTGGATTATGCAAATAAAACTTATGACTTGCCAACGTACAATGACTTACCGAACTTGCAGGGCGGGACAGTTGATACCCGCGGTCCTCGGCTGGGTCCGGCCACGATTTGCCGAACTTAAAGAGCACCTTCCAGATGTCTTTGTGTGATGAGCCAAAGAACTCTAGCAGGGTCTAGTGCTTGGCCGGGTCGAATTCCCATAAATTGCAGGCCCTATGTTGGCAAGGGGGAATCCGGCGAACTAACATCACCTGGACTACATTGACAAGTTTGATATTCTTGTCTTCCATATCCTTGACGCGCGTCTGGAGCACCGACACCTCGTTGGGTGAAGACCAGTTCGGGCCCTTCTTGGGCCAGGACGTAAGCCGTAGAGGAGCTCCGGATCGGAATTTGGGAGTTGCGGCCCATTTCGTGCCACGCGGCTCGGTGACATAGAACCACAGTTGTTGCCACCCTTTGACGGAATCATTGAAAGTACCTGATGGCCATGTGACGTTGGGCATCTTGCTCACCATGGAACCTCCGCACTCGGCGTGCTCGCCGCTCACTACCTTGGGCTTCACGTTAAAAATCTTCAACCATAAGCCGAAGTGTGGCGAGATGCGGAGGAAGGCCCCGCACACGACGATGAATGTCGAGATGTTGAGGAAGGAATTGGGGGATAGATCGTGAAAATCGATCCCGTAGTAATACATGTGGCCGCGAACGAATGTGTGGAGGGGAAACCCTAGCCCGCGGATAAAGTGAGGGAGGAATACAACCCTCTCGTGGGGTTCCGGAGTAGGGACGATCCGTCCCGCCGTCGGGAGGCGATGGCTGATTTTCTTGGCCAGATACCCGGCCTCCCGAAGCTTTTTGATATCCTTCTCCCGAACGGTAGAGGCCATCCACTTGCCTCCTGCTCCAGATCCGAACATTTTCGAAGGGCCTTTGTGGGCGGAGAAGATGAACGCTTGAACGCTGGAGCTCAAGAGATAGAATTAATGAGCAGAGGAAGAAGAAGGCGTGGGTGAGAAAGGGGAATCCTTATCCCTTTATAAAGGCGGTAGAAACCGCGCGCCTCCCCACTTGCCCTATAAACTTGCTTATTCCCCAAAGCGCCGTGTTGACGGCGCGGTTGGGCTACCCACGCCTGTATTGATGAGATCCCGTGATAAGGGGAACACGATCTCTGCTTCGACAAGACGTGCCTATGAAACCGCCTTGGAAGATGTGCAGTAACAGGTTGGGGGAAAACGGTTCGAATAATGACCGGGCCGCGGCGTGATGTCACACTATGAAAAGTTGTCAACGGATTAGATTTGTGGAATATTGTGCTCTCTATGGTGGTATGTGGAATTTATTTTGCAGAGCCGGACACGATCCTTGTGTTCAAGATCTTCTTTGGAGTATTTGGAGGAGGAACCCGCCTTGCAATGCCGAAGACAATCTGCACGCCGGACTCATCGTAATTGAAGCCTGGTTCAGGGGCTACTGAGGGAGTCCTGGATTAGAGGGTCCTCGGACAGCCGGACTATATACTTATGCCGAACTGTTGGACTATGAAGATACAAGATTGAAGACTTCATCTCGTGTCCGGGTGGGACTCTCCTTTGCGTGGAAGGCAAGCTTGGCAATTCGGATATGTAGATTTCCTTCTCTGTAACTGACTCTGTGTAACCCTAGCCCCCCCTAGTGTCTATATAAACTGGAGGGTTTAGTCTGTAGGACAACAACAATCATAATCATAGGCTAGCTTCTAGGGTTTAGCCTCTATGATCTCGTGGTAGATCAACTCTTGTAATACTCATATCATCAAGATCAATCAAGCAGGAAGTAGGGTGTCGGTGTCAAAACCGGTGGATCTCGGGTAGGGGGTCCCGAACTGTGCGTCTAGGCGGATGGTAACAGGAGACAAGGGACACGATGTTTTTACCCAGGTTCGGGCCCTCTCGATGGAGGTAAAACCCTACTCCCGCTTGATTGATATTGATGATATGGGTAGTACAAGAGTGGATCTACCACGAGATCAACACTACTAGGGAAAAGCCTATACACAGAATCTTAGCAGCAGCGAGGGTTAAAAACCCTCGCTACTGCTACTTACTAGCAGCGCAGGTTTTTTAACCTCGCTACTACTAAGTTGATAGCAGCAGCGCGGGTTTGTAACCCTCGCTACTACTAAGCGGTCTCTACCGTGCCCCCGGGATATGCCATAGTAGTAGCGCGGATTTTTAACCCTCGCTACTACTAAGTTGATAGCAGTAGCGCGGGTTTTAACCCTCGCTACTACTAAGTGGCCCCTGGACCATGCCATAGTAGTAGCGACGGTTATAAACCCGCGCTACTGCTATCAACTTAGTAGTAGCGAGGGTTAAAAACCCTCGCTACTGCTAATCGTCTGCCATAGTAGTAGCGCGGGGTATGGCCTATTTGTCAAAGTCTACCCCCCCCCCCCTGTGGACCGCCTTTTCAGTTTTAAAAAAATAAAAGAAATTGATAAAAATGTCAAAAAAAATAAAACAAAATAAGTTTCCCATGTGATATGTGGTCTAGTTGTTGGGAAAATTTACAAATATGAATTTCGACTTTATTTGCAAAATCTCTCTGGAAATTTGTAAAATGGCCATAACTTTTGCATACGAACTCAGATGAAAAAGTTTTTTATATGAAAAATCATCTACTCGAAAAGTTACATCCGAATTTAAAGGGGGGAACCCCGTTAAACATTTTTAAAATCCTCAAAAACCTAACAGAAAAAAAGTTACAGGGCTTTTAAGATCTGGAGGCAAAAAAATTCAAAAAAAATTAGTTTTTTTTAGTTTTTGTTAAATCTGGTCAAACTATGGTCAAACTAATTATTCAAGAATATTAGTGTTAATAAATAATTATTTTAGTTTTTTTGAATTTTGGTCAAATCTGGTCAAACTATGGTCAAACTGTGGTCAAATCTGGTCAAACTGTGGTCAAATCTGGTCAAACTGTGGTCAAACTAATTATGCAAGAAATATTAGTGTTACTAATTTTTTAGAACAATAGTTTCAAACTCAAACAGTGAAATGTGTGACTTCATGCTCAAGCTAAATTCCTGAGGTTAATAGGATTGACATCTTACTATTGTTAGGAAAACAACAAGTGCAGACTTGGAAACGAGGGAGAATAGAACCCGGAAGTTAAGCGTGCTCAGGCTGGAGTAGTGAGAGGATGGCTGACCGTCCGGGAAGTTAGATGATTTGGAATGATGAGGGGTGACTAGAGATTAAATTGAGCAGCGATGAGGGGTGATTAGAGATTTGAGTTAAAATAATTCAGAAATTTGAAAATTTCGAAAAAAAATCAAAAAAAATTTTTGAAAAAATTCAAAAAAAAAAATCCGGAGATTAGAGATTAGTAGTAGCGCGGGTTTTTACCCACGCTACTGCTATACGTTAGCTGTAGCGCGGGTGGCACCCGCGCTACTGCTATAAGTTAGCTGTAGCGCCTTATTAGTAGCGCGGGTACCCGCGCTGCTGATAGGCCTAAAACCCGCGCTGCTGCTAGGCTTTTCCCTAGTAGTGCAAGGAGGCTAAACCCTAAAATCTAGCCTATGGTATGATTGTTGTTCGTCCTATGGACTAAAACCCTCTGGTTTATATAGACACCGGAGATGGCTAGGGTTACACAGAGTCGGTTACAATGGTAGGAGATCTACATATCCGTATTGCCAACCTTGCCTTCCACGCCAAGGAAAGTCCCATCCGGACACGGGAAGAAGTCTTCAATCTTGTATCTTCGTAGTCTTGAAGTCCGGCCAATGATGATAGTTCGGCTATCCGGACACCCCCTAGTCTAGGACTCCCTCAGTAGCCCCTGAACCAGGCTTCAATGACGACGAGTCCGGCGCGCATATTGTCTTCGGCATTGCAAGGCGGGTTCCTCCTCCGAATAATTCATAGAAGATTGTGAACACCAGGATAGTGTCCGGCTCTGCAAAATAAATTCCACATACCACCGTAGAGAGAATAATATTTACACAAGTTCGATCTGCTGACGTATTTTGTGGCATGACGTCAGACCACAACCAAGCCTTTACTTGAATCATTTTTATTATTCCACCTCAGCACGTTTAGCGAAGCGGTTTCCTTGGCACGTCTTGTCGAAGCAGAGATCGTGTCCCCTTATTCCAGGATTCTCATCAATACGGACGTGGGTAACCCAACCGCGCCCGTTGCCACGCCCCCTCCATCGAAGGCGAGTTCTAAACAGTCACGGGGACGGCTCTTGGTATTCTCCCCCTTTATAATGAGACCAAGGCCTATTCTTTTTCTTCAATCCTCAATCGAATCGGCCCCGCGCCCCGAGTTCCAACACCCAAGGCTCTAGATTCGGGCGCTTCGGACCTTCAACAATGTCCGGCTCTGACCTACAGGGCCGGTGGATGTCCTCCTCCGTCACGGAAGAGGACGTGCTAAAGCTGAGAGACGCCAGGTACCTAACCTACGAGATTTCGCATAGGTTGCCTGCCCAAGGGCAAGTCATTCCCACTCCCGAGCCTGGTGAGAGTGTCGTGTTCGTGTCTCACCTCCGTCGGGGTTTAGGCTTCCCGTTGGATCCCTTCGTGAGAGGGCTCATGTTTTACTATGGGCTGGAATTCCATGACTTGGCTCCGGAGTCCATACTCCCAAGGTTGTCAGAATCGCGATTTTGAATCGAATCGGAGCTCTGATGGTAGGATCGCAAATCGTAGAATCTTCACTATCAGGATCGTAAAAACGTAGATTCTATGAACTAAAATCGTAGAATCACAGGGGTTAGTTTGGATCATAAATTCGTAGAATTGTATAACAGAATCGCGATTCTGACAACCTTGCATACTCCACATCTCATCGTTCATTATCGTCTGTGAAGCCTTCCTCCGCACTACCCCTCACTTCGGTTTGTGGCTCAAGACTTTCAACATTGAGCCGAAGATGATCGAGGGGCGACTGGCAGAGTGCGGAGGGGCGGTTATAAGTAAGAGGGCCGATGCTCCATGGCCCGAGGGCTCTTTTCAAGAGGAGCTCGGCTTGTGGCAACAGGAGTGGTTCTATATCATCGCCCCTAGGGGCAGCAGGCAGGTGCCGCTGCCTGCCCTTCGCTCGGGCCCTCCACAAGGGCTAGCGTCATTGGTCAGCAAAGGGCTTGACTGGGGGCCGTCCAAGGACGTACCAATATTGCAGGGCCGGATTCGAGACCTCCAAGAGAGGAAGATCAATCTGGTCATAGTGACGCAGGTTATGCTGATTCGGCGTCTTCTGCCCTGCAAACATCGCCCCCTCCGCCTGTGGGAATTCAATCCGGAGGGACCGCGAGCACTTCAACACTTCATGGGTACGACACCCGTGGAGATGTATAAACTGTTCTTCGGATCACAAGAGATGTGTCCGGACTTGACCGAGGACGCCGGCCTAAGCTGCAATCGCCCGGATACTCAAGTAAGTAGTACTATGTCTAGACATACCGTCCGTTTGTTTATCATGGATTTGCCTTTTAACCAGCTATCCCCTAAACAGGAGCGGATAGTGCAAGCAAAACTGATACGGTGTTCGGCCCCCCTCCCGGAGACCACGCCGGATCCGGTGTTAGTCAAGATGCTGGAGGTTGCGCCTTCAGATGAGGGCGAAGGGGAAAACAGGAAAACTGGTGCCTCTGCTAAGGAGGCTCTCAAAGAAGGGGGGATCGAGAACCCCTCCCTCCAGGGGGAGAAGAGGACCGCTTCCGAAGATCCGGAGGCCAAGGCCTCAAAGCGGGGGAAGAAATCTTCATCGGAGGGTCCTGCGCGAGGAGAAGCCCCGGCCGCACTATTTCCCCAAGGGAATCAGCCCTCCAGCGAGCCGTAAGTAGAAAAGGGGAGTTTTGTAATAAGGGACATCCCTGTTTTTATTTCTGAGGATAACCGGAGTTCTTACCTTGTAGTTCGGATCTCAGCCCTTCTCAGCAGAGCTCATCTTCGGGGGATCTTCGTCCGGAGATGATGGAGAGCGAAACGCCTCCATCTGCCGCACCGTCAGGTGGGGCGGACGACCCTGAGGTGTCGTCACGAAGGGTCTCCCCGAGTCCGGCGGGGCCGGAGGGTTTGGCACCGACTGGTGTACGGCCGGGGGAGCTGAAGGATCTGCTCGAGAGGGCGTCTATCTCAGAAGATCACCGTACTTTAATGAGTACGGTAATTGAAAGGATTTCATCTTCTGAGAGCGGGTTGCATGAGGCCGTCAGAAGTTTACTAACGGGGTTTGAGGTACGTAAAAATGGCATACCTTTTGACAGTTTTGCACATAGAGTGCGCCCTGTATAGATAGTAGCCCCTGAGACTCGGTATGTTGTCGAAAGCAACAGCATGCCGAGGATCATAGTCTCAGGTATAAGATGTCGCCCTTCCTATTCAGGTGGCAGACCGTTCGGTGGCCAGCCGGACTGATAGAGTTGCCGAACTGAAGCGACAACTCGACGTTGCGGATGCGGACATCGCGCTGGTCAATAAATGACTTGACGAGTCACAAGGTAGGTGGTTTCTCTGCGGTCACCTGGTAAGGGAGCTGATGCCCACACCTTACAACATGTATGCTTGATGAAGATGGCACCGCTGCTATGGAGGACCTTCGGGCAGAGCTTGCTCGAGCCAAGGAGCAAGCCAGAAGGAGTGATGCGGCTGCCTCGAAGGCAGCCGAAGAGCTAAAAGCCGAAAAGGCTGCTCACTGCCAAAGCAGGGAGGAGATGGCCGGAATAGCCGTGAATCTGAAGGATGCTACCGACCGCTATGAGGTTCTTGAGAGAGAACACCAAGCGGGGCAAGAGGACCTGAAGAAGGCCACCGCCGAAGCCAAGGATGCCCGTTCTGCAATGCGGGCTATAAAAGGAGGAGCTGCGTCAGGCCGGAGACATTGCGGCTGGAAAGCCCTTTCTGCTGCGTAGGAAGTTCAAGGATCCGAAGTATGCTCAGTTGGGCTAGTTGTGGGGTGCAGAGGATCCTTATCTGAATTTGTCGGCGAGTGCGGCGGACGCAGTCGTGCACTTCCGGAGCCAAAAGGATCACGAAATGGAAGAGCTTTTTTGGTCTCAATTCCATAGTCCGGGGTGTCCCCTTCCGTTAACCGATCGGTTGGCTGAGTGGGCTGAGTTGAATAGGCTGTCCGGACTTGCCATGAAGGATGTGGTGGCTCGTCTATGGCCGGAAAGACCCAAGCCGAAGAGTTATTTTGGCTTAGTGCAGCAATTCCTTGATGCGGTGCCGCATATCAAGGCGATGAAGCGGTCGGCATGCATAGAGGGTGCACGGATGGCTCTCACCCGTGTCAAAACATACTGGGCAGAGATGGATGCCACCGACGTTGCGTCCCAGGATTCGGACAAAAGTCGATTACCCGCCGAGCACTATTTTGAGGATGTCTTGCGGGGCGCTCGTTTAGTAGAGTCACAGTGCTCGAAAAACGTTATGTTCAAATAACATGTATGATTTGTAAAACCATATTTATAATATAAGGGCTTTTTATACTTGTGCGTTCAAGTATTGAAATATCTCCTGTGCGGCCGTTAATGTATATGTATATATAACCTGAAAGATGGCAGTCTTCGGCTTCAGCCCCCACGCACATGGTGCGGGGGTGTTTGCAAAAAGGCGCATTTTCACACTTAATCCAACGTCTTGGTCCTATGAAGGAGGTGGTAGCGTAGCAAACTAGGCAACCGGACTATAATGCTTTATCACTTTCACTTAGCC
Source organism: Triticum timopheevii (assembly GCA_963921465.1). Lineage (NCBI taxonomy): Eukaryota > Viridiplantae > Streptophyta > Magnoliopsida > Poales > Poaceae > Triticum > Triticum timopheevii. The sequence continues at coordinate 342,014,630 of OY997270.1, read as the reverse complement.
ATACGAGTTCGAAGGTGGGGCTACGATATAGCCCCTAGGGGCACCGCGCTCTCCGAATTCGGGGCGCGTGTGTGCCTGACCGGGAAACGGTCCTTCGTCAAAGCGGAGGAATTCTAGACATTCCGGTAGTCGATCGAGTGGTTGACCAGTCTCCTGCTATATCCTGACAGTCAGTTTTCGGCTTTCTCTACTGAGGTGCTCGCCAGGCCGAACCGGGGCACAATCGTAGTAGTTCTCCTGGTGCTGTGTTAGCCGATAAAACAGAACATAAGGCAGCAAAACACAGGAGCCGGGCAAACCCAACATTTGACCAAAGACATGATTCCGAGCTGATGCATATAAGGCCTAACTTGAGACGCCGAACACTCCCTAAGGTATTCGGTCTTTATGAAAATGGGCAGAACGATGCCCTAAGCCCCTAGTGCCCAGGTACGCGCGAAATCTTCTGACGCGGCTGATGCCAAAACGTCAGCCTCCTCCTCGGTTATGGTAGGAAACCGGGGGATGTGTATCAACAAGAGACAGTAAAAAAGGTTTACGCAGGGTCTTAATCTAAAAAGAATCCTTGCGACGGGTCCCTGCTGCACGTCTGCGCCTGTGTCTCTGTTTTGCTGTATCCTGGACGGGTGTAGCACGTTGTTCATCTGTAAAAGAGAAGAAATTAGTTTGAAAAAGATCGTGCGAAAAATGTATTTAAAACAGAGTATGATTTAAGAAATTAATAAAATTGAGCTTTATTGGCTCTCATTCTTCGTTCGTGCAGCCCCTTGTAAAGGGGTATGCGGCTAGGAAGCCCCTTGTTTATTTATGCTGGACTCGCCTAACCGTGCCCGGGGTCTGAGTGACCTTTTAATGAGATGATGCCGCATGGACCGGGCATTTCAAGTGTAAGAGTAATGCGGTATTGCGTTGAAGCGGGCAAAAGTTTTGCGTCCCAATAGTGCTTGATGGCTACTTTTAAATGGGGCGATATGGAATATTAGCTTTTCGCGACGGAAGTTGTCGGATGAACCGAACATAGCTTCTAGTAGTAAGGAGCCCATACAATTGGCATAAGGGCCTGGCGTCACTCCTTTAAAGGACGTGCTGCTATGGCAAACTTTGGTAGGGTCTATCCCCATTCTGCGGATTGTGTCCTGGTATAGCAGGTTTATATCAAAAGCCCGGCGTTGACCGCCGTGTTCTTTGGGCCGTTTTCCTTAGTCCGGCGCTGGTCTTTTCTGCATCGTCGCTTCCCATTTCCATCCCTGACCTCAGATGTACTCGGGTCGCTGGTGCTGCGTCTTGCCAGCCAGCTATCTTCTCCCGCACAGAAGCGGGTCATGAGGCTCGTTAGTGCGGCCATTGTCCTTGGCTTTTCCTGGCCGAGGTGTCTGGCGAGCCATTCGTCTCGGATGTTATGTTTGAAGGCTGCTAGGGCTTCGGCGTCCAGACAGTCGACTATTTGGTTCTTTTTGGTGAGGAACCTATTCCAGAATTTCCGAGCTGACTCTCCGGGCTCTTGAGTTATGTGACTTAAATCGTCTGCATCCGGAGGGCGGACATAAGTCCCCTGAGAATTTGCTCGAAACGCATCCTCGAGCTCTTCCCAACTTCCAATAGTATTTTCTGGGAGGATTTTGAGCCAATGCCAAGCTGGCCCTTTGAGCTTGAGGGGTAGGTATTTTATGACATGGAGATCGTCTCCTCTAGCCATATGTATGTGTAGGATATAATCGTCAATCCAGACTCCAGGGTCTGTTGCTCCGTCGTATGCTTCTATGTTTACGGGCTTGAATCCCACTGGAAATTCATGATCCAGTACCTCATCGGTGAAATATAGGGGGTGTGCGGCGCCCCTGTAATTAGGTGTGCCGTTGTTTTCGAACACTCGACGTGTTGTGTTGCTTCCTGGGTCCTTCTTTCTTGGCCCATAGATGGACCTAACTGGGCCATCCTTTTTGCGAGGATCCTTATGTGGATCGTGCGCCGGCTTGTGTGCGGCGCCGCTTGCCGTTCTTAGCTTGTCATATGGTCGTCTATCCGACCAGGCGGCCTCTTTGTTTTTTGACTGTGGGGGCTCTACGGCCTCCTCGTCAAATTCCGGCAACAGCTTGCGCTTCGGGTAGCTCTTTGCTTGGTGACTATCGCCGTATTTGTCTGCGGTCTTGAGTACTTTGCTCCATCTCATTCTGAGTATGTCTTCTGCTGTTTTGAGCTTCCACTTCTGCTTCTTCAAACTTCTTGCAGTGGCGACGAGCCTTTTGTGGAGGTTCTTATGCTCCAGTGATGTGTCCGGCGTGAGATCGTCTGGACTGTTGTTTTCGTCGGGGATGGGTTGCTCGTCCCATTCATCCTGTTCGGATGGTTGCTTGGTGGCATGTTCGTCGTCCACTGGTTTGCCCTGCTCTACAGCTGGGTCTGTGCTGTTGTTGTCGACGCGGGACTTCGGGCGGTGCTTGCGTCGCCGTTTTGGCTGCTTTTCGGGGGAATTATCCTTCGCCGCGTCCCATTGTTCCTCGTTATCGCTTCCTTTTGGTGTATCCACCATGCATACATCGTGAGTTGAGGTGGCTTTCCAGTGCCCTGTGGGCGCTGGTTCTTGGTCGTCTCCGGCATTGTCGTCAATGTCTTCGGAGTCGAAGTCTAGCATGTCGGTTAGGTCGTCGACAGTGGCTACAGAGTGGGTGGTGGGTGGGCTTTGAATTTCTTCGTCGTCCGCATCCCAACCGTCCTGACCGTAGTCCGGCCAGGGCTCTCCTGATAACGAGAGATACTTTAGCGAATTCAGGATGTCGCCAAAAGGCGAGTGCTGAAAGATGTCCGCAGCGGTGAACTTCAAGATCGATGCCCAATCGGATTCGACCAGTAGGGGCGCGGGAGGTTCGGAGTCCGGTGAGGAGTCCGGCACCTCGGAGTCATGGGTTTCGCAAGGGACAGGGTCGGTATTCGGCTCCATCCCCGTAGAGGTAGCAGCCCCCGAGGCGGTGTCTAGCCACCCATCCTTGATCGGCGCTGTCGGCTCCGAGTTAAGGGTTGGAGCGGGCTCTTGTGCGGCCTCCAGGGCACTGTCCGGTAGCAGAGCTAGATCATGCCTATCGTGGCAGTGCAGCGCGCACGGCTATGGCTCGAACCCATCAAAGATCAAGTCTCCGCGGATGTCGGCCGTGAAGTTCAAACTTCCAAATCTGACCTGACGGTCAGGGGCGTAGCTTTCAATCTGCTCCAGATGGCCAAGCGAATTGGCCCGTAGTGCAAAGCCGCCAAATACGAAGATCTGTCCGGGGAGAAAAGTCTCGCCCTGGACTGCGTTGTCGTTGATGATCGAAGGAGCCATCGGGCCTATAAGCGACGACATAGAGGAACTCTCAATGAAAGCACCAATGTCGGTGTCAAAACCGGCGGATCTCGGGTAGGGCGTCCCGAACTGTGCGTCTAGGCGGATGGTAACAGGAGACAAGGGACACAATGTTTTTATCCAGGTTCGGGCCCTCTCGATGGAGGTAAAACCCTACTCCTGCTTGATTGATATTGATGATATGGGTAGTACAAGAGTGGATCTACCACGAGATCAAGGAGGCTAAACCCTAGAAGCTAGCCTATGGTATGATTGTTGTTCGTCCGATGGACTAAAACCCTCCGGTTTATATAGACACCGGAGAGGGCTAGGGTTACACAGAGTCGGTTACAGTGGTAGGAGATCTACATATCCGTATTGCCAAGCTTGCCTTCCATGCTAAGGAAAGTCCCGTCCAGACACGGGACGAAGTCTTCAATCTTGTATCTTCATAGTCTTGGAGTCCGTCCAATGATGATAGTTCGGCTATCCGGACACCCCCTAGTCCAGGACTACCTCATAGGGTATTACCTCCATATAGAGGGCCCGAACCTGGGTAAACATTGTGTCCCCCGCCTCCTGTTACCAATAGCCTTAGACACACGTTCGGGACCCCTACCCAAGATCCACCAGTTTTGACACCGACAACGGCCATCCGAAGACCATGCAATAAGGCTTCGTATTCGGCTGCATTGTTGGAGTCCATGAATAATATTTGTAGGACGTACTGAACAGTATCTCCGTAGGGGATGTTAGGACGACACCTGCCCCTAGGCCTACCAGCATTTTGGAGTCGTCGAAGTGCATGATCCAGTTGGAGTATGTGCCGTACTCTTTAGGGAATTCGGCTTCTGTCCATTCGGCGATGAAGTCGGCCAATACTTGAGATTTAATGGCTCAGTGCAGTTTGTATGATATGTCGAATGGAAGGAGCTCAATGGCCCACTTGGTAATCCGGCCCATAGCGTCGCGGTTCTTTATGATGTCATTGAGTGGTACTCCGGAGGCCACCGTTATTGAGCACTCTTGAAAGTAGTGTCATAGCTTCCGGGATGCGATGAAGATCGCGTATGCTATTTTTTGGTAATGTGGGTACCGGGATTTGGTGTGAGGATAGTGGTACGTAGTATACCGGCTTCTGAAGCGGTAATTTGTGTCCGTCCTCCTCTCGTTCTACAACGAGCACCGCACTCATGACTGGTGTGTGGCCGATATGTATAATAACATAGGTTCGCCGACGTTTGTCACGGCCAGGATTGGGTCGCTTGCTAAAAGAGCCTTTATTTCTTCCAATACGGCCGTTGCCGCGTCCGTCCACTCGAAGTGATCGGTGCGTCGGAGAAGGCGATAGAGTGGCAGTGCCTTTTCTCCTAGTCTGGAGATAAAGCGGCTTAAAGCTCCCACACATCCGGATAATTTTTGGACTTGTTTATGGTCTGTTGGCGTAGCCAACTGTGACAAAGCTCGTATTTTAGCTAGGTTTGCCTCAATTCCTCTATTGGAAACGATGAAGCCCAGAAGCTTTCCCGCGGGAATGCCGAAAATGCACTTTTTCGGATTCAGCTTGATGTCATATTTTCGGAGGTTGTTGAATGTGAGACGACAATCGTCTATTAAGGATTCAACTTGCCTAGTTTTGATGACTACGTCATCCACGTATGCTTCAATTTTCTTGCCGATTTGTTTCTCCAGGCATGTTTGAATCATGCGTTGATAAGTGGCACCGGCGTTTTTGAGCCCGAAAGGCATAGTGTTGAAGCAGAAAGGCCCGTATGGTGTTATGAAGGCCATTGCAACCTGGTCGGACTCATTCATCTTGATTTTATGGTATCCGGAGTATGCATCGAGGAAACATAGTGAGTCGTGTCCTGCGGTAGCGCCAATGATCTGATCAATGCGAGGGAGGGGAAAGGGATCCTTAGGGCAAGCCTTGTTGAGGTCCTTGAAATCGACACATAGGCGCCAGGATTTATCCTTCTTTGGTACCATCACCAGGTTAGCTAGCCAGTCCGAGTGTTTTATTTCTCTGATGAATCCGACTTCGAGTAACTTGGCTAGCTCCTCTCCCATAGCTTGTCATTTAGGTTCGGAGAAGTGCCATAATGTTTGCTTGACCGGCTTATATCCATTTAGTATGTTTAGGTTGTGTTCGGCAGCCTACGTGTGATCCCTGGCATTTCAAAAGGGTGCCAGGAAAATATGTCCCAGTTTTCGTGTAGAAACACCCGCAGTGCCGCCTCGACCGTGGGGTCCAGCTATGCCCCTATGGATGTTGTCTTTGTGGAATTCGTTGGGTGGACTTGGAATTTGACTATTTCATCTGCTAGTTTAAAGGAGGTGGATTTGGATCGCTTGTCGAGTATCACGTCGTCCCTATCCACCGTGGAACGCAATGCGGTTAATTCTTCGGCCGCGAGGGCTTCAGACAATGCCTCAAGGGCTAAGGCGATGGTTTTGTTTTCGGCGCGAAGTGCTATGCCCGGATCATTGGCAAGGGTGATGATTCGATTGGCCTGGGCATCTTGAGCTTCATGTACCCGTAATGTGGTATAGCTTGGAAGCTTGCAAATGCATCCCGCCCTAAAAGGGCGTGATATCCACTGTTAAAAGGGGCCACTTGAAAGGTTATCTCTTCGGACCGATAGTTCTCCGGCGTGCCAAATACCACATCGAGTGTGATTTTTCCCGAACACCGTGCCTCCCGACTGGTAATAATTCCTCGGAAGGTCGTGCTGCTTTGCTCAATGCGGCTCCTGTCTATTTCCATTTTGTTGAGAGTTTCCTCATAAATGAGGTTTAGTCCGCTGCCTCCGTCCATGAGAACTTTGGTAAGCCGAAATCCGTCCACAATTGGACTGAGGACCAATGCGGCAGGTGCCCGGACTGTTCTGAATTTTTGCTCATCACTAGCATTGAAAGTTATGGCCGTGTCGTTCTAGGGGTTTATTGCTGCAACTTGGCAGACTTCGGCGAGGCCGTAGAGTGCCCTTTTGCGCCTATTGTTTGAGGCGAAAGTCTCGAAGACTGTCAGCATTGTATGGTTGTTGTCTTCCATGGGGTGTTTTTGACGAGGAGATCCTCGCCGCTCTTGGCCACCTACCGGAGTATCCAACATGCTCTAAGGTTGTGGGTTGGTATGTTATTCGGTGTTGTGTGTATCTTGCATGGCCTATCGAGCCATCCCTCTAGGACGGTTCCGCGCCCCGTAATGGGATTTGATTTTTTGGTTACTGGATCGGGTGACCGACGAGGGTGCACCCTTTTTGTCCAGACGAGGGGTTTAGTGGAAACCGGTGGCTCCCAAGAGGCTACCTGAGTTTTCCAGGTGCTTTCCATTGCGCAGTACTTCTGTACTATGGTTGCCAAGTCAACAAAGTGTGATACATGACGGCGATTTATTGCATTGAGGATTCCCTCGTTCGTGCAATTTTTGCAGAATAATGAGATTGCGTCTTCATCGTGGCAGTCTTTGATCTTGTCCATGACAAGGAGGAATCTAGCCCAAAAGTGATGGACCGTTTCCCGAGACTGCTGTCTAATGTGGGTAAGATCGCTTATATCTGGGTGGGTGGGTGGATTTAAGTCCGAACCCTGACCCAATCTGGGATCCGGAGCTTGAGAAACTTCCGAGCTTAACAGTTCGGGCTCCGGGATACCAACCAATTTTCCAGGCCCACAGTCCGATTCTAAGTTCGGAGTACGGGGCAAGTCTTCCCGCGAGTGAGTATCCGGCTCTATGAGCTCAGAGATCCGAACATAGTTCATCCTCAACATAGGGGAAGAGTCGTCGCACTGCTCCTCCAATGCCGCTATCTGATGGGTGATCGGTGGAGATTCAATTTCTCTCTAATCGGGTTTAAGCCCAATACGATCGTAGCCCGTAGCGACTCCCAAGGCGGCGATACAATCTAGGAGTTCATTTAAAGATAACAACTCTATTGGATCCATCTGTTCAGAGTATTCTGAGCTGATGCGGAGGCGATTTTCGATGACACGAGAAGTCATCATCGACCCGATGGCTGAACGGGCGACCATGGTAAAGCCGCCCAGCCGGAGGGTTTGGCCTGAGGCCAGGGCTCCCACGGAGGTGATGTTGTCTTTGATAACAAGGCGAGCCATCAAGCCTGTCTTCAAAGTCACATTGGAACTCTCAATGAAAGCACCAATGTCGGTGTCAAAACCAGCGGATCTCGGGTAGGGGGTCCCGAACTGTGCGTCTAAGGCTAATGGTAACAGGAGGCGGGGGACACGATGTTTACCCAGGTTCGGGCCCTCTCTATGGAGGTAATACCCTACTTACTGCTTGATTGATCTTGATGAATATGAGTATTACAAGAGTTGATCTACCACGAGATCGTAATGGCTAAACCCTAGAAGCCTAGCCTATGAGATTATGATTGTTGTCCTACGGACTAAACCCTTCGGTTTATATATACACCAGAGGGGGCTAGGGTTACACAAAGTCGGTTACAGAGAAAGGAATCCACATATCTGAATCGCCAAGCTTGCCTTCCATGCAAAGGAGAGTCCCATCCGAACACGGGACGAAGTCTTCTATCTTGCATCTTCATAGTCCAACAGTCCGGCCAAAGTATATAGTCCGGCTATCCAAGGACCCCCTAATCCAGGACTCCCTCACCCTCTCTTTCAATGGTCAATCCAAAAGTACAGGACGGGCTGGTGGATGAGGCTCGTGTTGATGAAATGTACCTGACTCATGAAAATGAGCCGGTTCAAGATGATATTCTTACAGGTCCTACCAGAGCCGCTTCTCCTGGTGTGGAGACGGAAAATCTGACAAGTGAGCCGCTTCTGGAAGAGGCTCATGATGAAGTTATCATTACGAGAGAGGTGCACAAGACACCAGAAACTTCAAATGTTTTGGCCAAGATCACCACCAAGAAGGAGTTTCCCATGGTGGAGAAGGGAAAAGCCAAGCTTGAATTTCCATCTTTGGAAAGTTTAAATGTGGGATCCTTGCACCAAACATTTTTGACCCGGCTTTCTAAGAGCCGGGAAACTGAAGCTACCATGGTAGACACTTTGAAAAAAATATATAAGGTATGCTTCCTTGTTCCTTCTTCCTTGTGTGCCTTGATATAGTCCCCAAGTTTTAAGGAGATGGAATTATGATATATGAAAATGCAACTAATCTCTAGGTGGTTTTGGTAATTCTTAACAACATATAGTTCATTGAACTAATGCTCTTTCAAGATGATCATTTCAAAAAGTTCAATGATTGTCATGGCATGGACTAGAGATGTGGACCCCTCAAAATGCTAAGGACACATATTGGCAACAAGCTCAAGACTCGACATTTTTCATTTAAGTGATCCAAGATCACATTGAGTCAATAGGAAAGCCAATACTATTTAAAGGGGATGAGGTGCTACTTAATGGCTTACTTTCTCAAAATTCTTAGTGATATGATCCAAAAACCCTCAACCACTTTCTCATTTCCACATATGTCCTAAACCTAAAAGTCAAACTTGGCCCCACCGATTTGATCTATCCGGCGCCATCGAGTTTCATTTGACATATCCACTGCCACAAACCCTAGTCATTTCGGTTTCACGGATAGGGATCTCGGTCTCACCGAGATGGGATTGCAAACTCATGGTTTCCTTTTTGTAACATTTTGGTCCCACCGAAATGAGCGAGTCGGTGCCACCGAAGTGAGCGAATTGGTCCCACTGAGTTTGCCTGACCAACTCTCTATGTGCCTATTGCTGAAATTGGTCCCACCGAGTTCATGTGATCGGTCACATCGAGATTACGTTATGCCCTAACCCTAGCATATCAGTCCCACCGAGTTGACTGTGTCGGTCCCACCGGAAAGCCTAACGTTCATATTCTGACCTGAATCGGTTTGGCCGAGTTTTACCATTCGGTCTCACCGAGTTCGGGAATCTGTGTGTAACGGTTAGATTTTGTGTGGAGGCTATATATACCCCTCCAACCATTCTTCATTCATGAGGAGAGCCATCAGAACATGCCTACACTTCCAGCATTCATTTTCTGAGAGAGAACCACCTACTCATGTGTTGAGACCAAGATATTCCAATCCAACCACAAGAATCTTGATCTCTAGCCTTCCCCAAGTTGCTTTCCACTCAAATCATCTTTCCACCATAGCCAAATCTGTGAGAGAGAGTTGAGTGTTGGGGAGACTATCATTTGAAGCACAAGAGCAAGGAGTTCATCATCAACACACCATTTATTACCTTTTGGAGAGTGGTGTCTCCTAGATTGGTTAGGTGTCACTTTGGAGCCTCCATCAAGATTGTGGAGTTGAACCGAGGAGTTTGTAAGGGCAAGGAGATCGCCTACTTCATGAAGATCTACCCTGGTGAGGCAAGTCCTTCGTGGGCGATGGCCATGGTGGGATAGACAAGGTTGCTTCTTCATGGACCCTCCATGGGTGGAGCCCTCCGTGGACTCACGCAACCGTTACCCTTCGTGGGTTGAAGTCTCCATCAACGTGGATGTACTATAGCACCACCTATCAGAACCACGTTAAAAATCTCTGTGTCAACATTGTGTTTGCTCCCTCCAAACTCCTCCCATTTACTTCCTTGGAAGTTGCATGCTTTACTTTTCGCTGCTCATATACTCTTTGCATGCTTGCTTGAATTGTATTAAGATTGCTTGACTTGTGCTAAGTTGCTAAAATATACCAAGAATTAAAATTGGGAAAAGGTTAAGTTTTATTTGGTCAAGTAGTCTAATCACCCCCCTCTAGACATACTTGCAATCCTACAAGTGGTATCAGAGCTTTGGTCTCCATTTGCCTTGATTTCCATAGCTTTGGTGATCATAGCCTTGGTTTCACAACCTAGGAGAGTATGGCGCCCAGCGAGGGAAATTACCACCGTAGAGGTCCTTACTTTGATGGTACTAATTTTGCTAGTTGGAAACATAAGATGAAAATGCATATTCTTGGACATAACCCCGCTGTTTGGGTTATTGTGTGTATTGGTTTGCAAGGTGAATTCTTCGATGGGAGAGAACCAAATCGTGAAGCTACCGTGGAAGAATTGAAGATGTTGCAATACAATGCTCAAGCTTGTGATATCGTCTTCAACGGATTGTGCCCCGAAGAATTCAACAAAATCAGCCGTCTTGAGAATGCAAAGGAAATTCGGGATACTTTGATTGATATGCATGAAGGTACCGACTCCGTCAAGGAATCCAAGTTGGATGTGCTTCAAAGTCAACTTGACAAGTTAAAAATGAAGGATGGTGAAGGTGTCGCTGAAATGTACTCTAGGCTTGCTCTCATCACAAATGAGATTGATGGCTTGGGAAGTGAAGAGATGACCGACAAATTCATTGGCCCCGCTCAGAAAGAAGTCGGATTCGAGGACCAATTCATTGGCTACTGACGATGTTATGGCCCAAGGTTGCCTCACCCTAGCAAAAATCAGCCTGGAGCCCTCAGGTCGGTAACTCATTGTCACATCCCTAGCTTCTCGTACTGCTTGGTGTTTGCATTTTGTTGCATCATGTTTAAACTTTATTTAACTTGAAATGGGGATGTTCAAAACCCTAGCACCAAATGAATTCAACTAGGTTCAAAAAAGATCATTATCAATGAACCCAAATATGCCTTTGAAAATGTTCATGATTTCTGATAAAGGTGAAAACCTCTGCCAAAAATGATGAACATATTTTTAGGTCATTTCTGGATTTTTAAATTAAGCCAATACATATTTGAATTGGAGTAATTTAAATATTATATATATTTTAAATGCTCAATGCTGGAAATTGTTAAGGGTCACTGGAATAATCCAGAAAGCATCCATAATTGTTTCTAGGATTTTATGAAATGGGTTAGTAATTTTACTAATTCAAAACAGAGGAAAAGAAATAGAAAAACATAAAGAATTGGAAAAGAGAGAGAGAGAGAGAGAAAAGGACCCACCTGGGCCAACTTACCTAGCGCCCATCCGACCCAGCTGGCAGCGCATCCCACTTGGCCTCTGTCGTGGTTCTAAGTCTGACAGTAGAATAGGGGGTAGGCATGGAGAGGCAAGATACTAGCTAGGGAGCAGTTGTACAGACAAGGGATTTACGAGTTCAGGCCCTTCTCGGAGGAAGTAACAGCCCTACGTCTCGGAGCCCGGAGGCGGTCGACTGGATTATGTGTGCGTAGGTTACAGGGGTGCGAACCCTTTACACCGAGGAGGGGGTGGCTTATATAGTGTCTGCCCGACCCCTCCAGCCCTCAGTTATGCAGGGTTTAAAGTACATAAAGATGGGCGTTACTGGTAATGCCTTACATAAAGTGTCATCATGACCATAAAGACTACTTAATTACAGACCGTTTGGATGCAGAGTGGCTCTTGATCTCCTGGTGGTCGAGTGAGTCTTCATGGTCGAGTGTCTTCGAGTCCGTCGAGTGGAATCTCTCTTGGTCGACTCGTAGGCAGCTTCTTCTGAGGACGTCCTTGGGAAGGGCACTTAGGACAGGTCCGTGACCCTACCCTAGGTACATGACTTCATCATTAGCCCCCGAATGGATCGAGGTTTGAGTGAGGAAGGAGTTGATAATCTTTCCGACCTGTTTTTTGTGTTCTGAACGTGTCTCATCTTGGATCAATAATCTTTTTTAATGATGGCAGCAACTTTTCTTTCAGTTTCCTTGATCCATTCCTTTCTTCTGTCGAGTGAACTTTTGAACTTAGTAAACTTCCGAGCGACGGATCGCAGGAAATCTATCGTCTGACAGATTGATCTGCTGTTAGCAGATTTTGTGGGATCTGAATTTTGGGAAGCGCGCGAAGCGGGGCGGACCGCGGTACTCGGATGGGATAAGGCGTAGATGCCTCGATTTCCGCGCCGCCTTTTTCGCCATGTATCACGCATGCGCGACTATTTCAGGATGTGACAGGACCGCCCGGGCCTACTTGTCAGCCACTCGGAAGCGTCCTTATATAAGGCGCCGGGCGAGGGTTTTTGAACAGTGCCTCCTCATTCCCCTCTCTGCCCTCTTCGCCTCCACCCGTTGTGCCTGCTCTCGCCTCCGCCCATCCGCTCCTTGCATGTTTCGCCGGCGACAATGGTGAAGGAGAAGACGGTGGACTTGGAGCGCGTGAAGAAGGCGATGGCGACGGGGAAAGCGAAGGGAAGAACGTCTAGTCGGGGCGGATCTTCGTCGAGGTCCCGCCTGCCGCAAGGCTGGGTCCAAGGGGATTGGATCCGCTCGACCATCACCGAGGTGGATCTCAACGACCTGGCCAATGAGGGTCTGATTCCCCACGGGTCAGCAAGGCTTCCGGGGACCGAGTGGCAACCGCAGCCGCAGGAGGGTGAGTGCGTTATCCTAGCCACTCATGTAGATCGTGGATTCTCTCTGCCACCGAGTGTTTTCTTCCGAGGGTTTCTGAACTTCTTTGGGGCGCAACTCCACCATTTCACTCCCAATTCCATTGCCTATCTTGCTGCTTTCGTGTCCATGTGCGAGAACTTCCTGGGTTGTCGACCGCACTGGGGTCTCTTTAAGTACATATTCACCTGTCGCTCACAGACGGTGAAAAAGGCGAGTCCAGATGATGAGAGGACTAAGGTTATCCAGATGTGCGGGGGTCTTGGGATTCAGATGAGAGTAAGAGTACTTTTCCGGCCATGACCCTTCCTGAGTTGGTTAGAGGATGGCAGCCGACCTGGTTCTACTGCCAAGACGAGTCGACGTCAGGGCAGTCGACTGGTCTCCCTCCGTTCTCCATGGACCGAGTGAACAAACCCTCTTCTCTGAAGGTGCTTCCTGAGGAGAAAGCTCAGGTAAAAATGTTGATGGAGCACGTAGTCCAACTCGTTCGGGACGGAGTGACGGGTATGGACCTTCTGGAGGTCTTCCTTAGACGGCGCATTCAACCGCTTCAGTACCGAGGCCACCCGATGTGGCTGTACTGTGGTACTGAAGACGCCACTCGGGTCCACCCAGAAGCGGTCAGCGACGCCACACTAGAGAGGTCGATGGCCGCAATCACAGGGAATAAGGAAAACCCTCGAGGGGCTAGGAGGATCCCACCACTGGACCATACCTACACACCGGACATGGTATGACCACTTATCTCCGATTGTAATCTTGCTTTATTCATTCTGCTTCGCTCCAAATTGGTCGATTGACCTTTGTCTTGTTATGTTGTCTGTCATGCCACCACTGAGTTGTACTTGATGCCCAATGGAGCGCAAGCGCCAACTGAGGAGGAAGAAGGAAGTGGGGGCGAAAGCCCGGAGGAGTGGGATTCGGATGCTGATGACGATGATGAGGGTGATGACTCTGGTGAGGAGGAAGAGGAGGAGGAGGAGGATGAAGTTGCACCTCCTCGCTCGGAAAGACGCTCGAAGCTTGTCCATGATCGCGCGGCCGAGCGTGGTAAGGGGGTCGCGACCGTCACGCAGTCGACCAAGCGCCCTCGGACAACTTCTCCGGTGCCGACTGAGAAAGCTCCGAAGCAATCTCGAGTGGCGCCGTCGAAGCCGGCGAAGGTCTTGCCGAAGATGAAGATGGTGATCCCCACTATCTCAGGGTAATGGTGTAACTTGAGTTCGCCTGTTCCACATGAACTTATTCTTGGTCGACTCATGAACTAATCGACTGACTTCTGGAACTGCAGTGCTACTACTTCTGATACTTCGGCCAGGGCTGAGGGTCACGAGATGGAAGATGCTGCTACTTCAAAACCTGGTATGACTCTTGTAGTTCCGTCTTCAGTCGATTGGATTCTTGTCTCTTATTTTGATTCTTTCTGCAGCTCCCTCTAACGTCGTTATTGACCTTCCTGACGACGACGACGAGGAACCACTGAGGTAGAGGAGGAACAGGAAAGCGTCTGCTGGCAAGGTGACTCAGGATGTGCCAGCACCCGAGACACTAGTCGTGGAGGGAGACAACACCAATCGGCCTACCGTATCCTTTGCGGTGCCGTTGACGAGTGCTCGCCCCTCGTCGTCGAGTGCTGCACAGGCTTCACTTTTCTCGACCCACCACGTCCCAGAGGACCAAGCCAGTGCTGCGAAAGAAGCAATACGCCAGGCGGGAGTCATGATGGAGCAAGTGAAGGCACTCCGAGACGCTAGTCAGGCAGCATATGACGCCAGTTCAGCTCTTCAGAGTAACGTTCAGGTCAGTCGGTCACCGCCTGTTCTGTTAGAATATGATACTTGAAAATCCTTCTCTCCAAAAATTTTAGTATCTGTCATACACCCACTGAGTGTGTTGATTGAAATTCTGGGTTAGTGGGGGCACGCTGAGTGCACCCACTGGGTGTAGTCCCCAAGGCTATGGTGGACTGCTGGCAGTCGACCATAGTCTTTATGTTTTCAGCTCTTTCTTTACTCGATCAGGTCGAATGGATTGATAGACTGGTGGGGGCACGCTGAGTGCACCCACTGGGTGTAGTCCCCGAGACTGTGGTCGACTGCTGGCACTCAACTACCGTCTGAAGAACATCTTCCGTTTTTTTTTGTGTTGGTCGACTGGTCGACTCTAACTGATAAAACTAGTGGGGGCATGCTGAGTGCACCCACTGGGTGTAATCCCCGAGACTATGGTCGAATGTTTGTATTCGGCCCTAGTCTTAGAAACGTTATGATTTTTCCTTAGTCACTCGGAAGTGAATTATCTTTGACATCTGTCGATTGGTCCTTCGCAGAAATCCTGTGAGCTTGCGGCTCGTTACACTGAGTTGGAGATCAAGCACATCTAGCTCGAGCTTGATCTGAAACTGGTCCAGGAGAACTTAACGAAGGCGAAGGAGGAAGCAAAAGGTATGTTTGGTGAGACCCTCGACGACTGCCTTTGCCTCTCGTCCGTTTCCGAGTCTGATCTCACTGTAAGTTTGCAGACAAAGTGAGGGATGCCCTGAAGAAGAAAGACCTTGACTTGGCTGAGATGCAAAAAGCGGCTTTAGAGAAGACCAAGCTCGCAGATGAAAAGCTGGCTTCAGTCACCAAGCTTGAAGAAGAAAACACCAATCTGAAAGCTGCTCTTGATGCGGCCAACAAGGAGGTCAGTCGACTGAAGAGTGACAAGATTGCCCTGAGTGACAAGGCCAGCGAGTTGGTGGGAAAGAAGAACGATCTGGAGGCTTATTTGGGAGGACTCGCCAAGAAGCTATTCCTCATGATTGAAGGTAATCTTTCACATCAAACAGACATTTTAACTGTGATCCTTCCATCCGACTGTTGTCTTGACTCGGTGGTTGTACTTGCAGAGTTTTGCCAGAACTTTGAAGAGGAGACTGGTCTACTGGAAATAAACCTGGATCTCATCAACTCTCCTGTGAAAGATGAAGTCGCCATGAATGTGCTCCGGCTCGAATCTCGCATTGTTGTCGTCGTCGACTATCTCGCAAGGCTGAAGGTCGCAACTTCCCGCATCGACACAACACTGTGGCCAAGAGAGACGCTCCAGAATGACCTCGAGTCTCTGATGACTCAACTAAACGAGGTCCCAAGTCGAGTGCAAGAGTGGAAGAAGTCTTCTGCCAGATGTGGCACGGATGTTGCTCTGTATCTGGCCCGCGTTCACTGCAAGGATGCACGAGAGGACAAGCTGGCGGCCCTTAGGGTGGCTAATACCAAGAAGCACGATTTCCGATCTTTCATGGAGACCTTCATCGCCGCTGCCACTCGGATTGTAGATGGAATCGACCTGGATGAGTTTGTGGCACCTTCCAGCCCTCCACAGGAGGGGTAAAAAACTTCTAAGCTTGATACTTTAAATTTGCCTCGGTATGCCGAGTGATTTTTGTAACCGACAAACCTTAACAGGCTTAGCGCCTGAGCACTTTCGGTTCCGTTAGGCGTTATCCGAACTTGGATTCAACGTTGAATATGTTTGCATTTGGTTTGAGGTGTCTTTTGCAGGCTAAAGCGAGGCACTTATTGCAATCGACTTGTTCCCCAATATACTTAGGCAAGCACTGGGCTGCAGCTAAGCCCCCCGAGTGGGAAGTCTGCTCCCCACTCGATAGGATTTCAAAAACTTAGGTGAGCACTGGGCTGCAGCTAAGCCCCCGAGTGGGAGGTCTACTCTCCACTCGGTAGGATTTTCAAAAACTTAGGCGAGCACTGGGCTGCAGCTAAGCCTCCGAGTGGGAGGTCTGCTCTCCACTCGGTAGGATTTTCAAAAACTTAGGCGAGCACTGGGCTGCAGCTAAGCCCCCGAGTGGGAGGTTTGCTCCCCACTCGGTAGGATTTTCAAAAACTTAGGCGAGCACTGGGCTGCAGCTAAGCCCCCAAGTGGGAGGTTTGCTCTACACTCGGTAGGATTTTTTTACGGCGTCTCTCTGAGGGATAAGGCGTTAATCGACCTCGTCTTCCTTATGGAGAGCACCTTATACTTGTGGCGTAGCTCGGGAGGAGAGGGTAGCAGTCGACCTGCACCTCGTCCTCCTTGCGGAGCGCACGTTGTATTTGTGGCGTAGCTCGGAAGGAGAGGGTGGCAGTTGACCTGCACCTCGTCCCCCTTGCGGAGCGCATGTTGTACTTGTGGCATAGCTCAGAAGGAGAGGGTAGCAGTCGACCTGCACCTCGTCCTCCTTGCGGAGCGCATGTTGTACTTGTGGCGTAGCTCGTAAGGAGAGGGTGGTAGTCGACCTGCACCTCGTCCTCCTTGCGGAGCGCATGTTGTATTTGTGGCGTAGCTCGGAAGGAGAGGGTGGCAGTCGACCTGCACCTCGTCCCCCTTGCGGAGCGCACGTTGTACTTGTGGCGTATCTCGGAAGGAGAGGGTAGCAGTCGACCTGCACCTCGTCCTCCTTGCGGAGCGCACGTTGTATTTGAACTTAGGCGAGTGCTTGGACTGCAGCTAAGCCTCCTAGTGGAAGGCTGGCTTACCACTTGGTAGGATTTTGACTAACTTAGGCGAGTTCTTGGACTGCAGCTAAGCCTCCAAGTGGGAGGCTGGCTCACCACTCGGTAGGATTTTACTGAAACTTAGGAGAGTACTTGGACTGCAGCTAAGCCTCCAAGTGGGAGGCTGGCTCACCACTCGGTAGGATTTTACTAAAACTTAGGCGAGTACTTGGACTGCAGCTAAGCCCCCGAGTGGGAGGCTGGCTCACCACTCGGTAGGATTTTATTGAAACTTAGGCGAAACGGATTCGCGGCTAAGCCCCCGAGTGGGAGGCTGGCTCTCCACTCGGCAAGGATTTTTTTTTTACAAACTTAGGCGAAACGGATTCGCAGCTAAGCTACCCACTGAGGGGAAATTTTATTAAACAAATAAAAGTGACAACAATGATTGGGGAAATTATGACACTATTATCTTGTGAAACATGAACTACAGAAGTACTTTTATTACAACTCATCCGAGTGAATACTTAGGTGTAAAAGGGGCGGAGTAGCTCCGCATTCCAAGCTCGGGGCTCGTCGATGTTGTGCTCGACGTTGTAAAGACGATACGCTCCGTTGTGGAGAACCTTGGTGACGATGAAGGGACCTTCCCAAGAAGGAGCAAGCTTGTGTGGTTTCTGCTGATCCACTCGGAGAACCAAATCTCCTTCCTGGAAGGCTCGACTCTTCATGTTTTTGGCGTGGAAGCGACGCAAGTCTTGTTGGTAAATGGTCGATCGGATCAGAGTCATCTCCCTTTCTTCCTCTAAAAGGTCGACTGCATCCTGCCGTACTTGTTCTGCTTTAGCTTCGGTGTAGAGCTCGACCCGAGGAGCATTGTGGAGAAGGTCACTCGGCAAGACCGCTTCAGCTCCGTAGACCAAGAAGAGTGGAGTTCTTCCAGTCGACCGGTTAGGCGTGGTCCTTAACCCCCAAAGCACCGAGGGAAGTTCTTTGACCCATGCTCCAGCCGCATGCTTGAGATCACGCATCAATCGGGGTTTCAACCCTTTGAGAATCAAGCCATTGGCCCGCTCTGCTTGTCCATTCGACTGAGGATGGGCGACTGAAGCATAGTCGACTCGTGTGCCCTGAGATGTGCAGAACGCCCTGAATTCCTCTGAATCGAAGCTTGACCCATTGTCAGTGATGATGTTGTGCGGGACTCCATATCTGAATATCAATTCTCTGATGAAGCTGACAGCAGTACCGGCATCAAGGTTCTTGATGGGTTTAGCCTCGATCCATTTGGTGAACTTGTCGACTGCTACCAGCACATGTGTGAAACCGCTTCTGCCTGTTCTCAAGGGCCCGACCATATCCAACCCCCATACTGCAAAGGGCCAGACAAGTGGTAGGGTCTTCAAAGCTGATGCGGGCTTGTGTGACATATTGGAGTAAAATTGACACACTTGTCGACTATCTCCTTTGCCATTTCATTCGCTCTTGGCCAGTAAAACCCGGCTCGGTATGCTTTGGCCACAATGGTCCGAGAGGACGCATGATGGCCACAGGTCCCCGAGTGGATGTCATCAAGGATTATTCGACCTTCTTCTGGCGTTATGCATTTCTGACCGACTCCAGTCGCGCTTTCTCTGTACAGCTGTCCCTTTATCACAGTAAAGGCTTTAGATCGGCGGACGATCTGTCGAGCCTCTTTTTCATCCTCCGGGAGCTCTTTCCTCAAGATATACGCGATATACGGTACTGTCCAATCGGGAGTGATCACTAAAGCTTCCATGATCAGGTCGACCACTGCTGGAACTTCAACCTCAGTCGGATCTGTGATACTCTTGGGCTGCGGAGCTTCTTCGGTAAAAGGATCTTCTTTGACTGATGGAGTATGGATATGCTCCAAGAACACATCACTGGGGATGGCTTCTCTCTTTGAACCTATCTTCGCCAAATCATCAGCCGCTTGATTCTTTAGTCGGGGTATATGGTGGAGCTCTAACCCTTCGAATTTCTTCTCAAGCTTCCTCACTGCATTGCAGTATCCAGTCATGGCTGGGCTTCTAACGTCCCACTCTTTCATCACCTGATTTACCACCAAATCTTAGTCGCCATAAACCATAAGGCGACGGACGCCGAGTGAAATGGCCATGCGCAACCCATATAAAAGTGCCTCATATTCTGCTTCATTATTGGAGGAATCAAAGTGGATCTGGAGCACATATCTGAGCTTATCTCCTCGGGGGGAAACCAAAACCACCCCAGCACCGGAACCATTTAACATTTTAGAGCCATCAAAGAACATGGTCCAATGCTCCGAGTGAACTTGAGTCGGCTGCTGTTGTTCAATCCACTCGGCAAGGAAATCTGCTATCGCTTGGGACTTAATGGCTTTCTTTGCCTCAAACTTGATATCAAGGGGAAGGAGTTCAATCGCCCATTTTTTCACTCGACCAGTTGCATCTCTGTTGTGCAGAATCTCTGAAAGTGGGGCGTCACTGACGACTGTAATGGAATGATCAGAGAAATAATGAGCAACCTTCTTCGTGGTCATGTAGATCCCATACACAAGCTTCTGATAATGAGGATGTCTTTGCTTCGATGGAGTCAAAACTTCAGAAAGATAATACACTGGGCGCTGAACTTTGAAGGCTTTCCCTTCTTCTTCCCGCTCGACCGTAAGCACTGTACTGACGACTTGTCCTGTGGCTGCAATATAAAGCAATAGAGGCTCTTTGCTGATTGGAGCAGCAAGCACCGGCTGGGTGGAGAGCAGAGTTTTTAGCTCGGCAAACGCTGCATCAGCTTCTGGAGTCCACTCGAACTTGTCTGCCTTCTTCATCAGTCGGTAAAGAGGCAATGCCTTTTCACCGAGG
The DNA here is from genome assembly GCA_963921465.1 of Triticum timopheevii. Classification (NCBI taxonomy): domain Eukaryota; kingdom Viridiplantae; phylum Streptophyta; class Magnoliopsida; order Poales; family Poaceae; genus Triticum; species Triticum timopheevii. Next base: position 341,994,641 of record OY997270.1, on the reverse strand, counting down.
CGAGAGATGAATCGACTTAACGCGGCCAAGCATCCAGTAAGCTTTTGGACATCGTGCACCCGCACAGGGCGTTTCATTCAGAGTATAGTGCCAACTTTTTCTGGGTTAGCGTCGATTCCTCATTCGGAAACGAGAAAACCGAGGAACTTTCCACCAGGAACTCCGAATGTGCACTTTGATGGATTGAGCTTGATATCATACCTCCTGAGATTGGCAAATGTTTCAGCGAGGTCAGTCAATAGGTCGGAACCCTTTCGTGATTTGACCACAATATCATCCATGTACACTTCCACGTTCCGACTGATTTGAGTGAGTAAACACTTTTGAATCATCCTCATGAACGTGGCTCCGGCATTCTTGAGGCCGAATGGCATGGTGACATAGCAGAAGCACCCGAATGGAGTGATGAAAGCTGTTTTGATCTCATCGGGTCCATACACACGGATCTGATGGTATCCGGAATAGGTGTCTAGAAAAGACAATCTCTCACATCCCGCAGTAGAGTCGACAATTTGGTCAATGCGAGGGAGAGGAAAATGATCTTTCGGGCAGGCCCGATTGATATGTTTGAAATCAATGCACATGCGAAGTGACTTGTCCTTCTTGGGGACCATGACGACATTGGCGAGCCACTCGGAGTGATATATCTCTCGGATAAACTCTGCCGCCAACAGTCGAGCCACCTCCTCGCCAATGGCCTTTCTCTTCTGGACGGCGGACCGTCGAAGATGTTCTTTGGCAGGTTTTGCTTTTGAGTCGACTGTAAGGCGATGCTCAGCCAGCCCCCTGGGAACACCCGGCATGTCAGCTGGCTTCCATGCAAAGATGTCCCAGTTCTCACGGAGGAACTGGATGAGCGCTTCTTCCTATTTAGGGTCAAGTGTTGTGGAAATTTGAGTCGGAGCTGCGATGGGGTCGGTCGGGTGAATGTGAACGGGCTTCGTCTCACCAGACGACTGAAACGCTGATTCTGTGGCAGGCTTCTTGGCCCGCAACAAATCACTCGGATCTACATTTTTCTTGTATTCCTCTAGCTCTACCACTGTTATCTGGGAATCGGCAATCTTCGAGCCTTTCTGAAAACACTCTTCTGCCTTCTTCTGATTGCCAGCGATAGTGATCACGCCCTTGGGGCCGGGAATCTTCAGTTTGAGGTAGACGTAACATGGTCGAGCCATGAACCGTGCGTAAGCTGGTCTCCCCAAAATAGAGTGGTAAGCACTCTGAAAATCCACGACTTCAAATGTCAGCCTCTCTTTGTGGAAATGCTTCGAGTCACCGAACACCACGTCCAGAGCTATTTGGCCGAGTGACTCAGCCTTCTTTCCAGGTATAACTCCATGAAAACTCATGTTGCTGGCGCTTAGTTTGGACATCGGAATGCCCATTCCTTTTAGCGTCTCCGCATACAATATGTTCAGTCCGCTACCACCATCCATTAGCACCTTCGTCAGTCGAGTGCCTTCAACAACCGGGTCGACCACCAAAGCTTGCCTCCCAGGGGTGGCTATATGAGTCGGGTGATCGGACTGGTCGAATGTAATGGGAGTTTGAGACCATCTCAGATAGCTTGGTGTCGCCGGGGCGACCATATTTACCTCACGGTTGATAACCTTCAATTGGCTTTTGCTTTCACATCAGCAAAGATCATCAGAGTGGAATTAACATGAGGATATCCTCCATCACTGTCCTCCTTGTCCTCAGCTTTGTCCGACTCCTTTTCCTTGTCCTTGGGCTGTTTTCCTTGGAACTGCTAGATCAAGAGCCGGCACTGGCGAGTGGTATGTTTCGGGTAGATGAAATTACCCTCTTCGTCTTTCTTCGTGTCGATGTGACACGGTAGATCCATCACGTCATTTCCTTCCTTATCTTTCACCTTCTTGGGGTTCCAAGATCCTTTGGGCTTCCCTTTGAATTTGCCCTGAGTCACGGCCAGAGCCTCTCCAGGAGCCGCTGGCTCGGCCTTCCGCTTCTGCTTCCGACTGGAGTTTCCTTTTTCCGACTGACTCGGCTTGTACTTGCCACTCCGGAGTCGGTCCTCTTCTTCACCATTGGCGTACTTGGTGGCGATTTCCATCATTCGACTCAGGGTCATATCTCCGGTCCGACCAAATTTCAAACTTAACTCTCGGTTCTTAACGCCATCCTTGAAGGCACAGACTGTCTGATGATCAGACACGTTCTCCACGGTATGATGCAAAGTGATCTATCTCTGAATGTAATCTCCCAAGGTTTCATTCGACTTCTGCACGTAGACTTGCAGCTCTGTCAATCCAGCTGGTCGCTTGCAAGTTCCCTCGAATGTCCTGACGAACACTCGGGAAAGATCTTCCCAAGTGTAAATGCTGCTAGGAGCTAACTGATTCAACCACGCCCTGGCCGAACCTTCCAACATGAGTGGTAAATGCTTCATAGCCACCTCGTCATTTTCGCCGCCAATCTGTACCGCCACTCGGTAGTCTTCAAGCCAAGTTTCAGGCTTAGACTCACCGGTGAACTTACTTACCCCAGTCGCCAACCTGAAGTTGGGGGGATCACTACGGCTCTGATAGCCCTGCTGAAACATTCTGGACCTGAAACATGGACTCGGCTGCTAGTGGGTGCATCTCTGTCATGGCCACCTCGATGAGCTCTGTTCCGATCGACCAGGCCTTGCACGATGATGGATCGTGCGTCAAAGCCTGGTTCCCTAGGGTCGACCGGAGCTCTTCGCCCAACACTGAGCTGGCGCCTGTCATCTTGTTGCCGATGGGCGTAAGACCCACCTCTTGGGGGAGGAGTGGGCACTCGATGCCTATCACCACGGTCGAATCGGTCACCATATTGGTCACGTCGACCTTCGCGTCCCTCACGCCGCGGAGGCGATCTTGGGCTATGAGCCGACTGAACTGTATTCGCAGCGACTGATCGACTGTGAATCCTGTTGCATGACTGTGACACAGCTGAATTCTGATCTCCTGCTGCTCGGAGCAAATCCCTGATCTGCATCAAGCCTCTACCAGCCTCTGACTGAGAGGGCTAAATTGACTCTGCTATACGGGCTGCAGCTGCTAAATTTTGAATCGGGGTTCGATATACCTGAGTCGGCTGCAGAAAGAGTTGACGTCGACTGAAGTCGGGTACTCGTTGCCGCGCGTGTTCGTCGAGTGCTCGCTGGAGGTTCTCCAGTCGAGTGTGTTCAGCCAAGTTGGCCAAACGCGCCTCTTCCAAGGCACGAGCCTCGGGAGTCTCTCCTGCGATGGGAGTATGCAGGGCATCCATGTTCCTGCGGCGAAGTTCTTCCCTTTGCAGAGAAGTAAGTGGCTCGGGTTGATATTCCTCATGGGCCTGAGCGGGGTCGCCTCCACCGTCCATCCCGTCGTCGCGGGGGAAGCCGGGAGGGCTACGAGGCCCATTGACCATCAAGACCTCCGCCGCTGGATCACTGCTGTCACACTCGGATGCAGTCTCTACGGAGCCAGTCGACAGATCGAACAGGCCGTAGAGAGATTCATCGGGCTCAATTGCCGCGACCTGGGTGGTGGCCGATTGGCGAGCTACCGCATGTCTCACCCACCGCTGAAGCCTCGACCGACCAGAGCGCTTGCGCTGGCGGGGGATAGGGAGGGAGGACGACACGGGAGTCGACCGATACGGAGTCGACGGTTGCCGCAGCAGAACGCCGCGGACACACGCCCGAAAATGCGTCGCACCGCGGATGGGGAGCGCGTCGATGTCGAGTGGAGCCTCCTGGAGCCAAGCGGAGTCGTCGGTGATGAAGGTGAGCGCGCCGAGACGGATCTCGCGGCCCTCGACCAAAACTCCACCAGAAACCATGATGAAGGCAATCGGAACAATTGCAACTTCTCCAAAAATCGCTAAGACACCAGCCGCACGGTGGGCGCCAACTGTCGTGGTTCTAAGTCTGACAGTAGAATAGGGGGTAGGTATGGAGAGGCAAGATCCTAGCTAGGGAGCAGTTGTACAGACAAGGGATTTACGAGTTCAGGCCCTTCTCGGAGGAAGTAACAGCCCTACGTCTCGGAGCCCGGAGGCGGTCGACTGGATTATGTGTGCGTAGGTTACAGGGGTGCGAACCCTTTACACCGAGGAGGGGGTGGCTTATATAGTGTCTGCCCGACCCCTCCGGCCCTCAGTTATGCAGGGTTTAAAGTACATAAAGATGGGCGTTACTGGTAACACCTTACATAAAGTGTCATCATGACCATGAATACTACTTAATTACAGACCGTTTGGATGCAGAGTGGCTCTTGATCTCCTGGTGGTCGAGTGAGTCTTCATGGTCGAGTGTCTTCGAGTCCGTCGAGTGGAATCTCTCTTGGTCGACTGGAAGGCAGCTTCTTCTGAGGACGTCCTTGGGAAGGGTACTTAGGACAGGTCTGTGACCCTACCCTAGGTACATGACTTCATCAGCCTCCTCCCCTATTGTCTTCCTCCTTGCCACGAGGACGAGCGCGTGGCCGCAGCAGGCCGGCATGCGCTCTGGCCACCTCCTCCCTCCCAGTCTGCCTGGCTCCCCCTCGACGCGCCTAGACGACGCCATCGCGATGCCTGGACGCCCAGGACCCCTCTATCTCCCCCCTCGAACGCCCTCCCCCTTTCCTGCCCTCTCCACCGAGCGCAGCCGTCGCCGTGGCTCGCCGTAGCCATGGCCACCCTCCACCCCTCGCCTCCCCGGCGCGCCAAGGAGCTCTGCCGTCGACCTCTACATCGTCTTCGTCAAGCCACGTGAGCGGATGCGTCTCGCTTCACCGTCCCCGACCCCTTCTTCCTCCTCAGTCACCGAAGATCCATCTCGTCACCCCAACCGCTCCTGGCCTTCTCCGAGCTCGCTGTCTGCACTGCTGCAACCGCCGTGAGCCTCTCCCTCGAACCACCCTCTCCGTTTTCTCGTTTGCATGCCATAGCTCCTTTTTCACCGATGACCGAGAACCGCCACCGCCTGAGCTCGTCACCGACGCAGCTCCGGTGACCCAATGGTCACTCCAGCGTGCCTAACGTGATCACCGCCTTGCGTAGAATCTCCCTAGCACAAAACCCCGCCAATTTGTGCACTACGGCCTCGATCCCGAGCTCACCCGAGCTTCGGCCGCCGCCGAGGTCGACGTCGTGCTCAACTTGGGCCGCCTCAGCCCCTCTCGCTTACACAGGAAGATGTGAAGCACTCCCAGCAGCATGCAGAGCCCCTCCGCCGCTCTTTTGGTCGCCGGAGGAGCAATTCCAAGCGCCTCCGCCGTCTCTGGCTTCGCCGGCGATGAGTCGTGGACCAAGTTCGGCGTGTTTGACCGTTTTGACCTGGGGTTTGACCTCCCCAGGGTCGCTGACGTGTGGGCCTAGGCCCCTGCTAATTTTGGGTTAAGTGCTAATTAAACTTAATTAGCCTCGGCTAATGCTGACATGTGGGCCCAGGGCCTTAAGTAGTCTAGATTAGGATTAGTTTAGTGCTAATTAACTTAGGTTAGTTAGTTAGACACTCATATGCGGGACCCACAGGTTTGACCTGGGTCAGCGCATTTGACCTGCTGATGCAGTAAACATTTTCTAGGGTTTTAAAATTAATCAGAAATGATTTATAAATTTCAGAAAATGTCCAAAACTTCTAAAAATCATATAAATTCAACCGTAACTCGGAATGAAATAATTTATATATGAAAAATGATCAGAAAAATACAATATATCCATCTGTACTGGTTTCATGCATGTTCAAACAACTTAACCTTGTTGTTAGATCAAAACATGATAAATGCACTTTGTAAATCCATAGTTTGACTTTGAAATTGAACCTTTAGTTCAAAATGACTCAAACCCATCTGGTTATAGTTGCATTAGCCCAACACACTCATTTTGCCATGTCATGATCATGCATCATATTGTGCATTGCATTGATTGTGTTCTTCCTTGTTTGTCAGTATTTGTCCCCTCTCAGTAGACGTGGCTTCGACGATGAGATCGATGACACCGATGAAGAGCTATACTATCTTCAGAAGTGCCAGGCAAGCAAAACCTCCTTGTTCATTCCGATACAATCCCACTCTCTCGCTCCTGCTCCCTTTTACTGCATTAGGACAACAACGATACATCGATTACATGCTGCGGTAGCTGAACCCCTTTCCTCTGCATGACCTGTCATTGCCACAGTAAATAGATGAAACCCACTAGCATGAGTAGGAGTTATTTGAGCCCTGATGTGCCTACTCATTCATGCTTGTTTGTCATGCCTGCTATTGCTTAGAGTTGAGTCAGGTCTGATTCAACGGGGATGAATTGGAATGGTGATGAACATGTCCTACTGTGTGTGAACTAAGTGTGTGAACATGATTTGGTAAAGGTAGCGGTGAGAGGCCATGTAGGAGTACATGGTGGGTTGTCTCATTGAAACCGTCCTCAGGACCTGAGTTCTGTGTTTGTGATCCATGAACATCTACTACCAAGCGTTGGGCCCGAATCCAATGTACCCTCTCGACTTATTAACCGCCCATGTCCTCTGTCCGAGAGTTGCAAGTAGTTTCTGGTGTTTGTAGTATGTTGGAGGCCGTGCGCAGTGCTGACCCGAGGGGTGGGCTGTGATGCGGTAGGCACGTGGCCTGGTGTACCGAGTCGCCTGTTTGGTGACCGGGAACCCTGCACACATCATTCGGGGTCGTATGTGGAAACCTCGGCTGGACTCCCTGCGGATGGTACCTGAATAGGCGATAAACCTGGACTAGGGACTTGTGTGGTTAGTCAGGTCGTCACCGACACCCTCGCCAGGCTTCCTCTTGAAGGTTGCCGAGATACATGGCGTGTACATGACGGTAAGTGGCGAGAGCATCTGTGAAGAAGTACACCCCTGCAAGGTTAACATCATCTATTCGAATAGCCGCATCCGCGGTAAAGGACCTCTGGGTTGCCTATGCAGTTCTTAGACAAGCGGAAGTGTATACTCTAAAATACGCAAGATAAGCGTGAGTGCTATGGATGGCGTTCTCGTATGGAGACCAGAGCGGATCCATAGTGGTGTATTGATATGGTGAATATATGGACTCATGTGCGCCACCTCAAAAGAGTTGCTTGCAGTCGTAGCTGGCTTGCTACAGTTAAACTCCACCATCCTCTTTGTTGATAATGATGCATATGTAGTTAGTTCTGATGTAAGTCTTGTTGGGTACAACTGTACTCACGTTTGCTTAATTTATGTTTTTGCAGAGAGACTTCAGTCTCGCTAGTAGTACCGCGTGGACTTCGATGTTTAGCTTGTTACCTCGGCTACGATCTTGTGCCTCAAAGGATCTTGTAGATAGTCAGGCTTCTCAGCCTTTTTCATCTGTAGTTGTCTGTACTCAGACAAGTTAAGCTTCCACATGTGCCTATTGTTTGTATGCTCTGAATGTTGGGTCATGAGACCCATTATTGTAATACTTGGCTCCTCGGAGCCTAATGAATAAATACTTTGAGTCGTAGAGTTTTGTTGTGATGCCATGTTGTATTTGCACATATCGATCATATTGTGTGTATGTTATTGAAATGCTTGCATGTATGGGATCCGACAACCTAGTTGTTTATTCTTGGTAGCCTCTCTTACCGGGAAATGTCTCCTAGTGCTTCCACTGAGCTATGGTAGCTCGCTACTGCTCCGGAATATTTAGGCTGGCCGGCATGTGTCATTCTTCGTTCCTGTGTCTGTCGCTTCGGGGAAATGTCACATGTTGTTCCTTTAAGTCATGGTAGTTTGCTACGACTTGGGTTCATACGTTGCTGATCGACACGTTCGTTGTTGGGTCATGTATGCCTGTCCCTGTAAGTTAGCGCAACCTTGGGTTTACGACTAGTCATGTCGGCCCGGATTCTATGTCATATGGATGCTAGCGGCACTATCATATACGTGAGCTAAAAGGCGCAAACGGTCCCGGACCAGGTAAGGTGGCACCCATGAGAGTATCGTGCGTGAGGCCGCAAAGTGATATAATGTGTTACATGCTGGATCGATGTGACTTAAGATCGGGGTCATGACACTCATGGGCTAATTAATAGTGCCCACGGCCCTACAACCAAATGGGCTAGGAAGGCTTGGAGTATACGAAAGACAACCAACGCTCGGAGGACTCTTCCTAACCGACTTAGTACCTATAACCCTAGGCCCGTGTATCCATATAATCCGGGGGAGGCTAGTGGAATATAGACAAATAGAACCTAAGAGCTTTGCTCGGCCCCTTGATCTTGGTAACCCCTATACAATTAAAATACACTAGCAGGAATACATATTACGTCGTATATCAAGGGCCTGAACCTGGTAAACTACGTCACTATTATCATCCGATCCACTCGTCTGGCCGGATACCCTATCAAGGGATCTACAGAACCTACAACATGACCCAGGAGGCCAGGACAGACCCCACGACAGCTTGGGCAACATGAGCATGACACGGCAACCTAGGACGGATCGCACGAGGGCTTGGGCAACACCCAAAGCTAGAGCGATGACACTGAGGGCGGCTTCTATGCATGCACTCAAAATCACCAACCAGCTCATCATGTACTCCCTCCGTAAACTAATATAAAACCGTTTAAATCACTAAAGAGCAATGAAACTGAGGACGGCTTCTATGCATGCACTCAAAATCACCGACCAGCTCATCATGTACTCCCTCCGTAAACTAATATAAAACCGTTTAGATCACTAAAGTCTTATATTAGTGATCTAAACGGTTTTATATTAGTTTACGGAGGGAGTAGGTTTTAGGAGGTTTAGTCTACATAATTTGCATCTAGTTAGCTTGTAATATATCCAAACCTGTCTAAATTTCGTATTTGAAGTGTTAAAATGGGGGAGAAATAAGTTACAGCATTAGGTGACTGAGCACCCAATTGCTGTCCACAGACACGTCCGAACATGTCCATGGACAAATGAGGACATCTTTTTGAGTATTGCCCTTAGATGCTGGTGCTTACATTAGCTGACCAACGTAGTTAGATTTCCAGTAGCTATATACACGACTCTGACCATCTACTACTCAATTACATACTGGGAAAGTCTTCGCAGAGCTTATGCTACAGTTAGAGCAACATTTCCTTCCCTCTAATCACTCAGTTGGGCATACTAAACTAAGCACCCTCGGCTTCAAAATTGTGCAGGCAGGCCAGGTGGCCACCCTTGGCCTTTTCTTAAGCAACATGCGAATCATATCTCACCGCTGCAAAACCATGTCCTGCCCCACTGCTTCATACTCCGTAGCTTGACAATACTGCATTTTCAAAATGATAACAATCCAAAAGGGCCACCAAGTAGGCAACAGAAGAAAAACTGGGGCAATCTCCTCTGATTAAATGGGTCATGCAACTGACTATGCTTCCATAGCTTGCGCCCTGGCACGCAGCTGTACTTCACGAATCCTGCTTAAGCTTGTTGACTGATCTTCTTGATGATTCCCTGCCTTCACAACACGGAACAAATCCTTAATGGTAGCAAAGTTATCCTCCTGTGTACAGATCGCCTTATCTTTAGTTGCACAGCGGCGTTTCCCATAATTAGCCTCAAAGTCAATTGACTTCTCATTAGCCCTTTGAAGCACTGATGCAGGTATTCCTGGATGGAGACAACAAAATGAGCATGCAGCACTTACTGTTTCCTTTTGGGCTAACTTATTGGAGCCTCAGGCAAGAAGAGCATTCAAATTTTAGTAAATGCATTCAGAAAACAATAATACTGGCTTGGAAATAACCTGCTAATCGAGCAACATTCACGCCATAGCTTTTGGGACATGAACCAGCTGTTAATCTGTAAAGGAAAGTCACCTCTTCCAAACCTCCTTCTCCAGTGCCTACTTGGCATGCCATATGGCAAAGTGATACCTACAATATGAGGTATTCAAATACACAGGTTAACACCTGTATATGGTTGAATTCAAAGCATGATATGGACACTTTACCTTGCCATCCTCATGTTCCACTGCTAACTTATGGTAGTGGGTAGAAAACAAGCCTAGACACTGCACACGATGAACTAGATAATCTAGAACAGATGCCCTGTTATAGTCCATAAGGCAGCAAATCAATCACTCTCAGAGTTGTGATAGTAAATGAGGTAACAAAATGATAAATAATGTCAAGAGGACATAACAACTCAATGATATGATTTTTAATTGAACATACGCAATAGCTTGTCCATCAGAAGTCGATGTGCCCCGCCCAAGCTCATCTAAAGCCACAAGAGAATTCTTGGTAGCTGACGACTGAAGCAAAAGTTGAACATAAGTAATAAATAGATAAGCAAACATGAAAACTGTGACAGCCATTCAAATCTGAAAGAGAAATCTTACAAGCACGGAAGCAGTCTCCATGAGCTCCACCAAGAATGTACTTTTTCCAGCCATAATATGATCCCTTGCTCCCATGCGAACAAAGATGCGGTCAACAAGAGAAAGCTCAAGGTTTTCCGCCGGAACATTTGCTCCAATCTGTCAAAGAATTAGTGCAGTTAACAAGCAGCATTGACCGATATGATGGTGGAATACCTGTGTCGACATAAGATAGTGGATTACCTGTGCCAATATTATGGTAAGACAAACTTGACGCAGGAGAGTTGATTTACCACCCATATTTGGACCAGTAAGAACAATAAAGCTGGCATTTCCTGGCCCACCCATGTTAATGTTATTTGGTACAAATGAACCCTTGCCTAACGAATCACTTCGAATAATGGGATGCCCAAGATTTCTTGCATGGAAAGTAGGAGTATCGTCTGGACCACACAATTCTCTGATAGTTGGACAGCATGTTGGTCCCTCAAAATAATCACCCACAATAGAAAGACTAACCAAAACATCAATCTCTGCATGATAAAACCAACATAATATCTAGTGAGCATTTGTGACAAACATCATTCTACTTATGTCCTTATGTCCATAAAGATTTAACACCATAATTCATACAGAAGAATACATCCTTCCTGCGGTGCAGAAGCTAAATAGTTCTATATATGTAGAAAGGTGATCAGTTGATTCAGAGAGTATGCAAAACTAGTAACATTCTCTCAACAAATCCATTTATGCCTTAAAATGTGATGTCACCCTTGTTGCTGCCTAGCAGCTGGCAATATAATGCCAGAAACATACAACTACAACCAATTTTTTAATAGAAGAAATTAACTGCCATAGAAGATCAGGAGTAGAGTGAAAACTAACAAGGAGCAATAAGGAATTTGGTCGAACTAAGTTGCTAACAATGGTGCACAGGATGAAATAAAATAACATCAGATGCAGTGTTACCAGCAGCCACAGACACCAACTGTCTCCACTTGCTGTGATGCTCAATAAAGCGTTGAATCAGTTTCTGAAGAATGCCTTTCAATATTGATTCTTTATCCGTTGCAACCTTAGAAAGTTCTGATATTAGTTGTTTTACTTCTGGTGTCCAGTACCGGCAGACACCCTGGCCAAAATTTGAAATTATGTTATGAACTTCAAATAACAGAAATATCAGTTTCAATAAAACATCTATAAGCCTTTATAGAACATTTTCAATGTGTTGAGGCAAAGTGAACAAATGCATTGAATGCTGCAGAGTTAGTACAAAACAACAACCCAGCAAAGGGCCAAAATAGAACAGCTCGTGACAGTAATCAACTCATCATGCCTTAGAAGAAACCATTTCAAAGGGTTGGAGCCATGGACTTAATCAGTACTCCCTCTGTAAAGAAATATAAGAGCGTTTAGATCACTACTTTAGTGATCTAAACGCTCTTATATTTCTTTACGGAGGGAGTAGATCATCAACCCAACAAGTCAAGCAAAAGAAAAGGGGTGAATTAGCCATTGACAATCACCGCCTTGACATTTCCTGAGCACATTGCTCATGCTGCAAAGGCAAATAGCAAACCTGCCCAGGTCTTCAACGTGTTGGTCACTTAATATGAGGTCTAAAGAGGGGTTTCAAATCACTGTTCTTAAAAACACAAATATCAAAACCAATCAGAATGTTGTTGTCCAACTAACACCAAGGATGGATAGACTGAAAGGTTATACACAAACAGTACCGGAAGTAAGCACTGTTACAGAGAGGGTGGGGGGGGGGGGGGGGGGGGGGTCCACTATAGTAGGTGTAAGCCCCAGCCTGTGGCAGGATAGGCTACGGCCAAGCAGGGGCACTTTGCTCAGGAGTTGTAGTATTAGTCCCTGATTGAAAGAAGTCAATTCTTAGTAGGATAAGCTTCCTTTAGCAAGATAACTAGAACTAGCACTTTCCATAATATACGGAGAGGTCTGTACGGACAAACTCAAGCAACCAATAATATTAGGCCATTTTCCCCAAGCTCTTCTCTTCCTCCCCTGTCACCCCACAACACCGGCAAGACGCGCACGCCCATTGGACCTTCATCGTGCATCGGCCCTCAGGCACCTCCAGGGCACGGCTATGCCCTCCGATTCCAAGGCTCTAACACTGAGGCATGACAGTTATGTCAAACTAATCCACTAAAAAGCATGTTTCAAGTTTCAACTTTCAACCAATCACTTTGGCATGAACAATTGATTACATCCTCCTCAGAGCAATCTGACTATCCTTTTTTTTTTCTTTTCTAACTGCATAGCACTAGATGCATCGACATGCCAAACAACATGCAACAGTATCAGTACAATTCCATGCTCGTATTCAAGTACAAGAAACATCATGTCAAATTACCTTTTTTGTAGACTGCAACTCATAGTCACTAGGAACAGAACCCCTCAGGCTCTCAGACACTTCAATAAGGTAAGTATCCTTTCCAACATTTACATACTTAACCTGCACCAGTCAACCAGTTACTAGTAATTGCTAAATAAACTAATAAATGGTCGACATTTTGAAACAGAAGTGACGCATAGCACTACCGATGAATCCCTCAGTAGCTTTCTTTGCTCCTTCAGGTACTCCTGTAGACTGGATTCGATCTCCTCTATGGCACAGGAAGTGGCATCATATTCAGGGTCACAACCTTCAAGAGGTATGATCCGACCATTATGATCAGCCTCTGACCAATCAAATGCATCCCTGAAGTAATCTAAAACAGATGACACATCTGGTAACCCTTTGCCTGTAAACAGTTAGAGCTTGAAGGTTACCTTACACATTGGAGGCAGTTAAACAATCTGATAAAAAACAGACATCGTGTAGAGAAAGACCCCTCGTGTAGCTTAACTAATGAAGAAAGTTGTTATTACTACCTGGTGAAAGCAAATCATTTAGTAGAGAAGACCCCTCTGTGCCTGTCAACGCCCTAATAGAAGAACATGCCTGAAACATTTGCTGGCAACCACGAAGGGCAGCAGTGAACTGCTGGAGCAGTCTCTTTGCTGTGTCTTCATATAGAACAACTGACTTAGATCTCCCATTTTCACCACTGCAAAGAATGTAGTATGAGTCATTAAGAATAAGAGAGTACATTTCAAAGGTCCAAGAGTAGAAAAGCGGTGTCAACTTCTATAGCTAAACCTGGAGCAAAAAAATATAGTATAATGCAAAAGTCAAAAGTCAAACAAATCCAGCTTATTGCAGTGTCACTACTAATAAGGTATGGTATTGAATTACCATCTAGAGAAAAGGTGTGCAAGCAGACGCTCCATGTCTGGAAGCCTACATAAATCTTTACGGAACTGCATAGCACATTCATGCCCGACTCCCTGGAAAGATGAATAAAGCGTTAAAAACAACAACGAAAAGTAAAATGACAAGCATAATCACATGAAACATGAAAGCAAATTTCTGACTTCAATACATACATATATACAGTGAAAACAGATGCACAATCAGAATATATTATATGGTAATCATCAGTTTGAAATTTCATAATTTTGTTCAAACATTAATAACTACTCCCTCCGTTCCAAAATAGATGACTCAACTTTGTACTCACTTTAGTACAAAGTTGGGTCATCTATTTTAGAACGGAGGAAGTATGTTGCAGCGTTTTAATTTGAGGAGACTACACAAGCTTCCCACCATGAATAGATAACCATCATATACTTCATAAGCTCAAAGAACAGTAATTATCCCAAGGCTATAAGATATGATCCATCTAATGGTCAGGTTTTCTTTAATACTCCGAGATGAGCAACTTAGCATCAAGGAACAAAGTGACACCAACAAGCACATCAAAACAGTTCTAAGTACTCAAGCATTTAATAACTTGATCATAATTAATTAAATGGCATCCACCCCTATGTAAATAATTGTGTTAATTGAGTGAAATGCTCTATTAGGCCATAAACTCACATTGAAAGAACAGTTTAGTCCCTAAACTCAAAAACTGCACACTTCAGACCATAAACTGTTTTAAGTGATACACTTGAGGCCAAATGGTTCAGGAGGTCGCGGCAGGTGCGGGGGGTGTGCAAAATGGATAAAATTAAAGGAGCGCGTTGCCGGCCGTCACCACTCACCACCGCGCCATGCCTCAATGCAGCCCGCTGTCCGTCGAGCTGCACCGTGCCATGGCTGTCGGTGAGAGAAGATTAACGAGCTGCTCGGCTCGTTAAGCTTAACGAGCAAAAAATCTTGTGGTTGAGATGCCATGAAATGTTGTCACGTGAGATAATAATATGTGTTGTGTTGTACTAACAAGCTTAACGAGCTGCTCGTGAAACTCATTAGCTCGTTCGTTAAGCTCATTAAGTTTGACAAGCTGAAATCAATGATTGGCTCTGTTCATTAAGCGAGCTATGAGCTTATCGAGCTGTGCTATCTAGCGCTCATTAAGCTCGCGAGCTACGAGCTTTTGGTCCAGCCCTAGGTGAGAAGTCCCTCCAGGCAACAGCGGTGGCGCACACGAAGCCCAAGGTGTCCTCAAGCGTGTGTGCCCAGCTGAGATAGGCGAGCAGGAAGAGCTCCATGTTGGTATTGGTAAACGCATGCTCGGCCGCCACGCCGAAGCCAAGGACGATGGCAAGGAGCAGGTTGAGCGGGAAGTGCAGCGCAACGGCGGAAGTGGAGTAGGCAGCCATGGGCTTGGTAATGTGTTGGGAGTCAAGGTATAGATGGAGCTGGTGAAGTGCATCCAGGTCCAGGAGCCAACACAGGTAGAGCACAGGCACTATCACACACAGGTACACCACGCAGTTGAGCGCCGTGATCGGCACCATGAAGAAGACGCATTGGATAGTGGTAACCTCTGTCTCAACGTGTGTTTTGGTGCTTGCTTCATTTCCTGGTCCAACGCTTTGCATCCATCCTCCAGTAAATGTGACCGTGCAGATACTTCCTTCTTGGGATATCGTGTATTAGACTAGCACCCGCAGTTCAGGCTCTGATGACATGGCAGTCACGTGTGCAGTTTTTTCCTCTCAAACCGTTTTTTGGCCTCAAGTGTATCGCTTAGAACAATTTATGGCCTAAAATGTGCAGTTTTTGAGTTTAAGGCCTAAACTGTTCTTCAATTTGAGTTTATGGTCTAATGGGGCATTTCACTCTTGGTCTACAGTATGCTCGATTGTGAGAGAAATAGTAACCATAAAGATATATTTGTAAGTTTCCATGCATATGTGTGCTATACTGCTATCTTATGAGGCTAAAATTGATGTTGGGATTTTGTTAGAGGAAATAGAAGCGAGAAGTTCATGAATTTGTTTTTGCAATGCTAACACCATTCTCTTTATCTATTGTTTGGACAACCCAATATCCAACACACACCCTTGTTTATTCCGTTTCTAATTATATATTTGCAGAAGTTATTAAACATATAGTAATACGAATTAGTTTTTTCAATTGAAAAAAAATGTTTGGATGCCAATTTTTGTGGCAACAAAACATTTGCATGGAAAAGGGCTCAAAAGATCCAGAAAAAAAGAAAGAAGTCAAAGCATAGAATCATTCTCTGGATTTTGTTGTATGCTAAGATAAACACAAAAGTCCTAATGTACCATAAGAACATTTCCATGTATTGCCTTGCTTGTAACTTTCTGGATTATGTTGTAGCCATACTGATACCATAACTGTGTGGTGTTTAGGTCAATGTGTATTCAAGAACTGATGTACTATCATCTCTGGGATTTGTTGAATTATATACACTGATAGATATAATGGACAAAAGAGTGTCCTTTTGTGCATATGGCCCTCGTGTTGCTCGCTGGGCCCTTCAACCGGCTCGATGTGACTTCCTTCTCCAGGGGAGAGGCGGGCAAGGGGGGTGAGGGGGGCTTCATCTTAGGCTGACAGTGGGAGTGGGTGCTTCCAGGCGTCCAGAAGGCCCCCGTGCGACAACAGCAGCTTGCCCCTTCCTTTCAACTTGGGGTGGATACCAGAGCAGTGGTCCTGTGGAATGCAGGTGGTGATTTGGTGCATAAGGGACAAAGTGTGGGCGGCCAGTGCAGCACCTCAATCTGCTTGCAGGCAGAGGATGTCGGGGCAGCGACCCCAGTAGGCAATGATAGTGGGTTCCTAAGAGCGTGGTGGTTAGAATGAATTCCGAGGCAATGGCCCCCGGGTGTGGTGGAAAGCGGCATGTCAGGTATTGCCAGTGGTGGAGTCGGTGGTGCCTTTTCTATAGTGAAATGCAAGATAGACGTCGCTAAAAAATAGATGCAAGCACTCAGTTATTTTATGCTGTAAGCAATTTAAAAGAAGGAAAGAAAACCAAATATGGGTTTGTGATATGATCATCTATGTGCCCTATGAACCAAGAAAAACTTATGGGTTTGTTATGCTTTGTCACTTCCTACTAAAGGTTAGTGAAACCAGATGGCATACATGCATCTACAGTTTTCCATCTTGTTTTTCCAGACTCGTTTTTCTAAATATCCCCTGGTACACAAACTGATGCTGCATTGCCTATTCTATGATCAAATAGAGAAGAAAATCCCATCATTAAGATATCGTATTTGCATGTATCTGAAGCGTTACTTGCATGTAAATCAAATTTTGCCCAAGCAAAACACACCAACCCAAAAATAGCTTCCATTACTATGTTATATGTCTTCATTGCTGATTTGTCATTATAGCTATGCAAATACCGTTTTCAAATAATCCTACGTGAATAGCAAAACAAGCTTTATGCTAGGAAGATTATTTACAAAAAACACAAACCTTGAAAATAGCAATGGCACCTTGACGCTGTAGTATTGCTTTGCAATCATACAAAGGCCTTACAATCCACCGTTTGAGCAACCTTTTCCCAAATCCAGTAACACAATGATTCAATTGTTCATACAAGGTCCTGAAAGTATACGCAAAAGTATGTTATGACTTAGAAGAGTTCAATATATAGACAGAAATAAAGAGTTTGAAGCAGGCAGTACCCTGAGAGACCACCAGTTGCATTCTCTAGGATCTCCAAATTTTCCAGTGCGGCCGCATCAAGTATCATATGCTTCCGCATATTGTTGATGAGCCCCGAGCATGTCAGGGGCTCAAATTCAGCACATGGAAGCAATTTGTCATCCAGAAGGACTTGCTTTAAGTAAAACAAAGAACCTCCAAGGGCAGAAAGCGCATACGCTCGATCACCAGCTTCAATTAGCTCACTTAATAGGTCAGGCAGACTGCTCACATTGTTTTGTACACCAACAGTGTTTCGTGAAGCAGTGAGATTATCTGATGAGCTGTAGTATTGCTCTATGACATGAATAGTTTTCTCTGCATCCCAAAATTCCGTAGATGGAAGCAAACCATTTATCAAAGGGTCTCTTGTATTGTTTTTCAGTGCCCTCTCAGTTTCTGCACTCAGCATCTTAGCTGGCTTTATGATTTCCACAGGTCGTATTTCAGACAAAATGGAACATAGCACATGACGTTCAGGGTCATCTTGGAACTGAAAAACAACAAACATAATGATAAGAGGCTACACGATTAATAAGGGACGCTTGATAGTTCTTGTCTGCGTGCAAGTATGACTGGAAAAAAATGCTAGAATCATATAACCACCTACCTGTCCAATGATGAATTTGCTTGTAGAAACATCAATTATACAAACACCAATTGTATGACCATCTTGACTCTTTGTTGAATTACATGGATAACTTTCAGTCACGGACAAGATGTATGACGGATCTGGATTCGCCAGAAGGGATTCTCCTTCTGCCAGTGTTCCTTTTGTGACCATTGCACATATTTCACGCCTCACAACCTTGAGTAAAGAAGGAAAACAACAAAAATAGATATGGTCATGTTCCCAGCACAACAATAACAAGATTTGAATTTACAGAAAAAATAGAAAACAACAGGACATTGCTCAGAAGTTTCCAATCTAAATCACTGCTATATTTGTTATCAAAACAGAAAAACTAGTTACATTTGGCATATATCTTTGTGGTCAGGGTAGGTATTACAAAAGCGGTAACTCTGGTTGACCATGGGACCTAAACAAACCTTGTCTTTTGTACCCGTCTCTCTACGGCGAAGTTCAAGCTGGTCCGGCGTCTCAGTCTGCTCTACAACCAGAACGCGATAACCCTGTGATGAAATGAATGTTTTTATTAAAAAGAAAACTTATCAACTATTGATGAATAAAGTTACATCAAATATGTCCTGACCTTCTGAGCTAGTTTCTCCAAATTCACTGCTAAATTCTTCTCTGGGAAGCCACAGTGAGGTTGGTCACCCTAAAACAATAGGATGCAAAACAAATGAGCAGAGTTCTGGATCACAAGGGAAGTTAAAAGCTGGAAAGTGGAGTAATAGCAGCAACACCAATAAGGGGAAGAAAACAATTACACCTTCATGTATTGAAGATCAAGCTCCTTGGCCCCAACATGAGCATCCATCTCATACAATTCATAGAATTTGCCCATCTATTTCAAATTCATAGAATAATGAATAATCACTAAACTAGACAGCCTTAATTTTAGTTCAGTGAGCACTAGATAAATGTAGCTGTACCTTGAAGAACAGGACCTTATCCATGTGCTGGGATTTAAATTCCCACCATTGCCTCTATTAATAAAGACTGACAGTTAGTTTTCAAGACGAGTTAAGGAGAAGAAAAAGCGATGAATTGTCAGCATGGACATATTACCTGTCCACCTGTCAAGTTCTTCAAGAACTGGGGAGGCAAGAAGAGAGTTCTTGGATCATAGGCTGGGTCTGCAGGTCGTCTCCCTTTTGCATCTTTGCGCCCCCTATAGTTGAAAACACATCATAACAAGAGGTCCATTGAGAAAAGAAGAAGCAATTGATACAGCAAAGTGTATGGCTAGAATAAATTGCATTAATGAACGCATGTGTTTTGCCAGATATACACCCAGTATTTTGACAAATACTATAAAATGTTTCAACCAAGCTGTCAAAAATGCTATATTTAAACTGCATGAGGAAATAATCAAAATAGTACTCCGGAAGTACTCACTGCCCAAGGAATGTGAACTTCTCCATCTGCCGACTTCCAAAGCGCTCAGACAGGTCTCCAGTAAGAGCAAGGTGAGCATTCTCTAAAATCCTCTCTCCTGCAACAATGGCAACAAAAATTACAGACCAAACCACCAAACTCAAACTCATCAACAGTTCAGATTCCATTACTCACTCCTATCACAGCTCGGTGGCACCTTCACTTCAGCCTTTTCAGGGGTGTTAGCTGGTTGAAAGCTGAACTTCTTAGCACAATCCAATGCACCCACATCCACTTGTTTCCTCTTCTTTGATAACGTTGACCCTGACGATGCTGAGCCAAGACCAGACGTCGACCGCAGTGTGGACACTGAAGCTGACGTGGACAAGGAGTTCCTTGATTTCCCCTTTCGCGAACTGACCGCAACAACCTCTTCCTCTTCGTCGTCCAACTCCACTTCCTCCCCCTCAGAATCATCCTCTGGAGCAGCATCCTTCTTCCAGTCCTCGTCCTCAGTGGAATCCCCAGTCTCCTCATCCTCCTGCACAGACGGCGACTTCGCCTTTGCGGTGTCAGACATCCTCCGAAGACGTCGCAGCTTCCTGGCCGGCGGCGTTGCCTCATCGGCGGCCCACTCGAATTTCTCCTTGACGAGGTCGACCTCCTCCTCCTCCCCATCGTCGTACTTCACGCGGTGCCGGCGGGAGGCCCCGTCGTAGGCATCCACCGTGCCCTCGTACCACGCGTCGTCCAGCGGCCAGTACACCCGCAGCCGCCGCCCCACCGCCTCTCCCGCAGGCGCCGCCGCTGCATCATGCTTCTTCTTCTCCTGCTGCGGCTGCGGCGGCGGGGACGGCTTTGGTGGGGGAGGGGAGGGCACGACGAGAGGGGGCTTCCTCGCGTTAGGGTTCAGCGGCGACGGGGAGGGTTCTGCGGCGGGCTTCGGGGTGGAGGCGGAGGGGGAAGGGGAAGGGGAGGGCACGACGAGAGGGGGCTTCCTCGCCTTAGGGTTCAGCGGCGACGGGGAGGGCTCTGCAGCGGACTTCGGGGTGGAGGCGGAGGGGGAAGGGGAGGGGGAGGCGAAGAAGGCGGTGATCTGGCTCTGCTTCCCCGCGAGAGGGGAGCGGCCGTTGCTTAGGCGGCGGGACGCCATTGGAGAGCGCCCGAGGAAGGGGTGGCTGCTTTCTCCCGGCGGGGTTTAGGGTTTTGCGGGGGATTTTTGGCGGAGGGGATCAAATAGGGGAGGTGAGTGAGGGGAAATGGCGCGGGCAAGTGGCGGGAAACAGAGGAGGGTGGGAGGGAAGGAGGATGACACACACCTCGGTTGCCGCCGGAGGAGGCGAGGTGCTCTGCGGCCGAGCAGCGCGGGGACGAGGAGGGCCTGGGTGCGGGCCTGCGGGGTCGGCCCGGTAATGGCTTGGGTCGCTGACAAGCGGGTTCTGGTCGGTTGCGCTTGTGTGGCGTAGTGCTATCATGTTCTCCGAAAATAGTTTTTTTTAAATGGAGGCGTACCCCGGTCTCTCCATCATAATGATGCATGCAGCCATCTTATTAAAAGGTTCACGAAGTAGCATAATAAAATCATAAATGTATTACAGCTCGCAAGTGGAGCAAAAAAAGAAAAAATAGCATGCTAATAATCACAACCGATGGGGCAATATGAAGGATGAACACGAGATGATCCAAGATGATCGGATATGATACCATATGATATATTGTGATGCTATGGTTATTGCTTACAAGCTATTTGTTCACTCTTTTGCTTAAAAGTTTGTTCTTCTCTTTTTCTTTGATATGGCCACTTATGCCAAATGCACAAACCAAGATAGCAATGTGTATATGCGGGAACGATCTTGTGACACAAGGGATGATACGATGATACCAAGATGATATGGTATATATGCAATGGAAGGTGTAGATCACTAATGTGCACAATTAATGTTGCCGACAATACTCAATGGCTAGTCTCGATAGGCAAGTGACGCAAAATGGGCTAGGGGTTATCAATGCAATGGCAAGGGGAATATACAATGCTGTCGTCGAGATTACCGTCTGTGGCGATGATGAGAGGCGGTATTGCCGATGTCGACCCATTCCTAGTTAGCCGGAACACCCTAGAAAACGGAAAAACCACAAACTCAAAATCTCCAAAGGCAAGTGTCAAATGGTGGTAGCGGAAATGCGGTGGTAGTTTTGCACTCGGCAATGCGGAAGTGGTGGTAGTGATTGATGAAGAAGTAACCGTTCCTAAGTAGCCAAAACACCTTAGGAGACTTGAATCACTGCTCAAGCAACCACTAATGCTATGGTGAACAAAAAGGATTAGGTTGCAGAAGTCGGTGGTGGTGTAGCGGATGATGTGGTGGAAGCCCTAGGCAAAGATGCCAAAACTCACAAAAAATGATGGAGTCAAATGATGTTGGTAGTATTTTTGTGGGATGGGGGATGTCAATAGCTTCAAAACAAGCTAAAGAACGTCAAAATCGAAGTTCGGATGAATTAGTTATGGCCGAAACAAAAATCAGCTGAAGTCAGATTTCACAGGGGTCGGACGTCTGATAATGGTCGGACGACCGGTGGCTGGAGCGCGGGACGGACGTCCGAAAATGGCCGGAAATCCGATGTTTTGGTTCCGGGTGGTAGTGTCGGACGTCCGGTAAGGGTCGGACGTCCGGTGCTGCGGATGGGTCGGTCGTCCGGTAAAGGTCGGATGTTTGGTGGGTCGGGGTTAACGCGGGATTTGAGCTCCGGGACGTGATTTTGGGAGGAATTTGGGGATTTGGGGGTCAAAATTAAGCAAATTTCGTGGATGAAAGATGGGAAGACTTGGGGAAATGCTAGATCCACTCGAAACCAAGCAAATCCACATATCAAATCAACAAAACATCATCAAACCAACAAATCACAAAAAAATTGGGGCTATTTTTGTAGGGATTTTTGAAATTTAGGACGAAAGCAAGCAAAAGAAGGCTAGAAAACGATGGGAGGGACTCCAAATACGTGATCAACGTGGCTCATGATACCATATGATGATGTACTTGATAACATAAGGAAAAGACTCAATGAATTCACTCCACTTAGCATGACGTTTGTTCAACTTAGTTTGACCCTTAAGATATTTAAGCGTTTCATGATCGGTATGAATGATAAATTCATGAGGGCGAAGATAATGTTCCCGTTCACGCAAAACTCGCAGTAAATCATATAGCTCTTGTCATAGATGGGATAATTGAGTTGCGCTTTGAAAAGTTTCTCACTAAAGTATGCAATGGGGCACTTCTCTTGTGTTAACACACCTCCTATGCCATTACCACTAGCATCGCAATGAATTTCAAAAGGTTTGTCAAAGTTGGGTAATGCAAGCACGTGAGCATGAGTAAGCAAATTCTTAAACTCATTAAATGTGGTATCTTGGGATGGTCCCCAAACAAAAGACGCATTGTTCTTACTCAAAGAATGCAAAGGTGAAGCAATGGTGCTAAAATCCTTCACAAATCTACGATAGAAACCAGTTAAACCCAAAAATCATGCACTTGTTGCAAATTGGTTGGTTGGGGCCAAGTTTTAGTAGCATTGATCTTAGATTCATCTACATGAACACCCTTAGAAGACACAACAAAACCCAAGAAAACAAGCTTATCAACACCAAAAAGGCATTTGTCCATATTAGCATAAAGGCGCTCTTTCCTAAGGGTTTGAACCACGGTTCTAAGATGGGTGACATGATCTTTGAGGGGTTTGCTAAAGACAAGAATATCGTCAAAGTAGACCACAACAAATACACCAATATAGGGTCGAAGAACAAAGTGCATGACTCGAATGAAAGTACTGGGTTCTTCGGATAAACCCATTGGCATAACAAGCCATTCATATAAGCCAAATTTGGTCTTAAATGCGGTTTTCCATTCATCGCCTTCCTGGATGCGTATTTTATAGTAGCCACTCTTAAGATCAATCTTAGAGAAAATGGTGGCTCCGCTAAGCTCATCAAGCATATCATCTAGGCATGGAATAGGGTAACGATATCTAATGGTGATAACATTGATGGGACGGCAATCGGAACACATGCGGTAAGTACCCTCTTTCTTTGGAACAAGAATTACCAGAACGGCACAAGGGCTCAGGCTTTCACGTACATGACTGTTGTCAATGAGTTGTTGTACTTGCCGTTGGATCTCCTTAGTTTCCTCGGGGTTTACGCGGTAGGGAGCCTTGTTAGGTAGAGGTGCTCCGGGGATGAGGTTGATTCGGTGCTCGATGCCTCGTAGAGGTGGTAGTCCCGGAGGTAGCTCATTGGGGAAAACGTCTTGGAATTCCTGCAAAAGAGAAGACAACACTAAAGGTAGATCGTGAGAGGTGTTAGTTTTTGTTGCCTCGTCCTTGCACAAAAGGACATAGTTCATAACACTTGATGGGTTCTCACACACTTCTCTCATCTCACTTTGGGTAGCAAATAGAACTAAGTTTTTCTTTTCGCTCATCGTGGAGGCACTCGATTTTGGCTTGTGGCGCTCACTCTCTTTTGGGTGGGTCACTCTCTCACTCTTTTCTCCAGATGGGTGGCTTGCTTGTCGGCGATCGACTTGGAGACATAGGTCATAGCACGTACTCCTTTCCTTTCATCTTTAAGCTATGGTGATTGGTACGCCCATTGTGGATGGCACCTCGGTCAAATTGCCATGGTCGACCAAGAAGGAGGTGGCAAACGGACATCGGGACGACATCACACTCCAAAATGTCTTCATATGCTCCTATCTTGAAAGAAACTTGCACCGTATGCTCGACTTGGATAGTGTCGGAATCGCTTAGCCATTGGACCTTGTAGGGGTGCGGGTGCTTCATCTTGACCAATTGTAGCTTGGAGCATAGTTCTTTACTTGCCAAGTTATGGCAACTACCTCCATCGATGATGATCTTGACGGACCTTCCATTGATGTTGGCTTTGGTGTGGAAGATGTGGCATCTTTGGTCTCCGTCTTGTTGATGTTGAAGAGTCAAGACCTTTGAGACAACGAGAGCGGGGCTCGAATCCTCATCACAAGATACTTGATCATCTTCATCTCGTTTACACGCCGGTGCATGGCCACTTGCTCAAGGGCTTCCACTTCCTCTTCACTCATGGAGTCATAGGTTCCGTCGCCGTTGAGGATCATGGTGCGCTTGTTGGTACACTCAAACGACTCGTGGCCTCGGCTGCCGCATGTGAAACACTTGATGCAATTTGTCTTGACGGCCTCATCGGTTGGAGTAGATGACGAAGCTCGCGGCTTGAAGTTGCTTGTAGTAGGAGGACGACTTGAGGTGGTCGAAGTTTTCTTGTAACTCGACTTGTCGCCGTTGCTTGTAGGTGGCTTGGTTGAGGTAGACGTTGTTGGAGTCGTTGAAGCTTGGGTGTTGGAGAAGTCGTAGATCTTCGAAGAGTACTTGGCGTACTTGAAGTCATCTTGCACTTGACGTTCTGTTTTGGTAGCTTGATGCACTAGACTCCTATCATGTTATGCGACCGCCATCTGGACCGGTTGAATATAGCCTGTGCTACCATCTCTCACGGGTTGCACCCAGTAACCAAAGGCTCCCTGAAGTCCATAGGAGTGAGTAAGGACCACGTACCGATCCATGCGGTAGCTCTAAAGATGACCTGCAAGAAAGTTAAAGTGTGTTGTCTGTTAAAAATCAAATCATTCCTACAATTCCATATAGCCCATAAAAGTGCACATATTCCAATCCGAATATGAGCCACAGTAGTATGCTCAACTCCAGTAACCATGTTCCAAACAACGACTCAATGTCAACTGGAGGATTAATGTTGAAGGCTATATGAATTGATCTCCAAAGCAATTTGGCGAGTGAGTATTCAAGGAATAAATGTTGTATTGTTTCATCATGATCACAGAAACAACAACATAAACTACCTACCCATCGCCTCTTGATTAAATAGTTCTAAAACAGAAATCATGTTCTTGGAAAATAGTACTCCTTCCATCCCATAATACAAGACGCTTTTTAACGCTAGTGTAGTGTCAAAAAACGTCTTACATTATGGGACGGAGGGAGTAGTTCTAAAAGAAATCATGTTCCCGGGAAAAACAAAATGAGCTCCATCACCCTTCCCATCACAAACCCTTAGGGCGCGTTTGGTTGCCCACATATAGGCCAACCAGGCCCGTTCGGAAAGAATCCGTCCGGTTTGGTTGCCTGCGTTTTCTGTTCATTCTGCATCGCACGATGTTTAAAGCGTCTCTGGGCCTCGCTCACTAGGAATGCTCAGATCGGCAGTTTCTCGCGAGCCACGCCCGAGCGATGCACAACCAGCGCACATGGGTTGACCCCTTGCACGAGAGGAGACCGGAGGGATGATAACCTCATGCATAATCTCATTTCTTCCTTCTCCTCTCTAATATACACAACCGTGCTTTCAAAATAAGCTCTCCACAAAAAAGATGCACATCAATGTTACGATTCCATTCAGGCGATCCGTTCGTAGTTTTGTCAGCCATAAATGCTCAATTTTGTGTTCACGCTTGAAGCTATTTTGGACGAACTTTGTTAGATTCATCTCGCACGATCGACCATTTGAAATTTCCTTTGACCAGCAACCTAATCTCGCAGTTCTTCATGACACTCGTATTGCAAGTTTTCTGTTTCGTTGAGCCTACTGCACCGACGCTGCAATTACACGCACACTGTATTTCTTCTCCTCTGCCCTCTGTCTCAGAGCCCTCCTATTCGTCCCTTTCAACGTTGACGCCGTTCCTCTTGACCTCCTTGTCCGCATCCTACTACACTGGAGTCTTCACCGGCGTCTGTCATCTCGGCCTCCTCTCTCTCGTCCTACTGCACTAAAGCTGTCATGGCGCGAGCACTGCATTTCTCCTCCTCTGCACATTATCTTCGTGCGGATTTTCTCCGCGGAGACGAGGCTAGCAACTAATCTGTCGCACCACCGACGGGGTCGTTCGTGCACGACTCCGTGCATGTTGTGTCGGCCACGGTGCCACGATCACCGTCCACCACAATTGTCATGGTCCAACACACATTGCATTTCTCCTATCCCATCCTCTGCCCCAGCGCTCCTCCGCACGGACTTCTCTTCGGCGACGACGCTAGCAACTAGTTCGCCGTGGCGCCGGCAAGAATGCTTGCCCGAGACTCCGTGCTCATCATGTCGAATGCGGCGTCTCGATCACCGTCCACTGCAGTTGCGAGGCATAGTGTGTGTTAACTGTAAGTGTTAGCTCTTAATCATATACCGCGTATACAACTGATACGTCTCCAACGTATCTATATTTTTTTTATTGTTCTATGCTATTATATTATCTGTTTTGGATGTTTAATGGGCTTTAATATGCTATTCTATATTTTTTTGGGACTAACCTATTAATCGAGGCCCAGTGCTAGTTTCTGTTTTTTTGCCTATTTTAGAGTTCTGTAGAAAAGGAATATCAAACGGAGTCCAAACGGAATGAAACCTTCGCGATGATGTTTCTTGGACCGAAAGCAAACCAGAAGACTTGGAGATGAAGTCGGAGACAAACCAAGGAAGCCACGAGGCAGGAGGGCGCGCCCAGGGGGTAGGCGCGCCCCGACCCTCATGGGCCCCTCGTGGCTCCCCTGACCTAGTTCTTTCGCCTATATATACTCTTATACCCTAAAAACACCAGGGGGAGCCACGAAAACACTTTTCCACCGCCGCAACCTTCTGTACCCGAGAGATCCCATCTTGGGGCCTTTTCTGGCGATCTGCCGGAGGGGGATTCGATCACGGAGGGCTTCTACATCAATACCATTACCTCTCCGATGAAGCGTGAGTAGTTTACCACAGACCTTCGGGTCCATAGTTATTAGCTAGATGGCTTTTTCTTTCTCTTTGATTCTCAATACCATGTTCTCCTCGATGTTCTTGGAGATCTATTCGATGTAATACTCTTTTGCGGTGTGTTTGCCGAGATCCGATGAATTGGGATTTATGGTCAAGATTATCTATGAATATTATTTGGTTCTTCTCTTGATTATTATATGCATGATTTAATATCTTTGCAAGTCTATTCGAATTATCGGTTTAGTTTGGCCTGCTAGATTGATCTTTCTTGCAATGGGAGAAGTGCTTAGCTTTGGGTTCAATCTTGCGGTGTCCTTTCCCAGTGACAGTAGGGGCAGCAAGGCACGTATTGTATTGTTGCCATCGAGGATAACAAGATGGGGGTTTCATCATATTAATTGCTTGAGTTAATTCCTCTACATCATGTCTCATCTTTCTTAATGCGTTACTCTGTTCTTATGAACTTAATACTCTAGATGCATGCTGGATAGCGGTCGATGTGTGGAGTAATAGTAGTAGATGCAAGCAGGAGTCGGTCTACTTGACATGGATGTGATGCCTATGTTCATGATCATTGCCTTAGATGTCATCATAATTATGCGCTTTTCTATCAATTGCTCGGTAGTAATTTGTTCACCCACCGTAATATATGCTATCTCGAGAGAAGCCACTAGTGAAACATATGGTCCCCGGGTCTATTTTTCATATTAGTGAATCTCGTTTACATCTTGCTAGTTTCCGATCTACTATTTTGCAAATATTTACTTTCCAATCTATACACCCAAAAATATCAAAAATATTCAGTTTACCGTTTATCTATCTCTATCGCATCTCACTTTTGCGAGTGACCGTGAAGGGATTGACAACCCCTTTATCGCGTTGGTTGCAAGTTCTTGATTGTTTGTGTAGGTATTCGGTGACTTGTGCGTCGTCTCCTACTGGATTGATACCTTGGTTCTCAAAACTGAGGGAAATACTTATGCTACTTTGTTACGTCACCCTTTCCTCTTCAAGGGAAAACCAATGCAAGGTCAAGACGTAGCAAGAAGGATTTATGGTGCCGTTGCCAGGGAGATCTACGTCAAGTCAAGCCATACCAAGTACCCATCATAAACTCTTCTCCGTTGCATTACATTATTCGCCATTCACCTCTCGTTTTCCTCTCCCCCATTTCTAAAATGATTTTCGAAAACCTTTTCCTTTTTCTTTGCCCCTCTTCCGTTCGTCTCTTTTCACTTGCTTCTTGAGTGTTCGTGTGTTGGATCGTTTGATTTGCCTTCATGGCTGGCCCTCCTATCGTTGTCAGTACTCCCGAGAATGAAGTTCTCAATTTTAAACAAAGGGAGGGAGAAAATCTAAAATATGCTTGATATAGAATTTGCAATGCTCAAAATAGATCTATTAAAAAGCATGATTGTCGGTGTCAAAACCGGCAGATCTCGGGTAGGGGGTCCCGAAATGTGCGTCTAGGCGGATGGTAACAGGAGACAAGGGACACGATGTTTTTACCCAGGTTCGGGCCCTCTCGATGGAGGTAAAACCCTACTCCTGCTTGATTAATATTGATGATATGGGTAGTACAAGAGTAGATCTACCACGAGATCAAGGAGGCTAAACCCTAGAAGCTAGCCTATGGTATGATTGTTGTAATGGTTGTTCGTCCTACGAACTAAAACCCTTCGGTTTATATAGACACCGGAGAGGGCTAGGGTTAGACAGAGTCGGTTACAATGGTAGGAGATCTACATATCCGTATTGCCAAGCTTGCCTTCCACGCCAAGGAAAGTCCCATCCGGACACGAGACGAAGTCTTCAATCTTGTATCTTCATAGTCTTGGAGTCCGGCCGATGATGATAGTCCGGCTATCCGGACACCCCCTAGTCCAGGACTCCCTCAGTAGCCCCCGAACCAGGCTTCAATGACGACGAGTCCAGCGCGCATATTGTCTTCGGCATTACAAGGAGGGTTCTCCTCCAAATTCCATGTGCTTGCTGAATAGTGTCCGGCTTCCTTACAAATGTTGCGCTCCTTGGCTTCCGCGCCCAATAATGACCCTCTTCCACGTGTCGCATGAATGCGAAAGGCCAGGGTATTTTTATGTTTTACCCCCTAGTTGCACAAATAATCTGCCTATAAGAGAGGCGAGAATCCAGATCCAAATCACACCATCTTCCTTCCGCGAGTACTCATCGGAGCGCTTCTGACCAAAAATCCACTCCATCATGGACCGTCGACGCGGCTCCTCCTCTCATGCTCCTAGTCCTCAGCCAGGAGATTGGAGGAGATGTTCAGTTCCGCACAACGAGCTGGTGACGCTCCAAGTGGAAGGATACCTTCCTCCGGCCTTTATGGTCCTGGTTCGAGCCGGGCTGGCCACCTACAAAGGTGGAAAGCAAGCGGAGGCCACCCCTAGTCCCTCCAAAGGAGAGCGGGTGTGCTTCGTCCCTTATGTAATAAGGGGGCTCGGGTTTCCCATACATCCGTTTCTCCCGGGGCTTCTGGAGTTCTACGGACTCCAGCTTCATCACCTCACGCCCGCCTCTATTTTGCACATCGCGGGTTTCGTGGCTCTTTGCGAGCTGTTCCTGCGCATCGAGCCCCATTTTGTGCTGTGGAAGAGACTATTTTGCCTCGTACCCCGTTCTCACAAGGGGTCAATATATCAAGTGGGCGGAGCCGAAATATGGCGCATCGCCGGGACCGGATATCTATCCGGAACCCCAAAGAAGGCGTCCGAAGACTGGCCTTCGGAATGGTTTTATGTGGAAGATGCTCCACTGCCGGACCCAGTTCGGATCGGCCTCCCGGAGTTCAGCAAGGCTCCTCTGAAGAAACGCCTAAGTTGGCGCCCGCGGAGCCCTCAACAGGAGGAAGACAGGAGCATCCATTATTTGATGGGCCGGATAAGGTTGCTGGCCCATTCCAGATTGACCATGATTGGAGTCATGGACACGTGCATTGTGCGAGGGGTGCAGCCGCTCCAATATAGGGGCCACCCCATGTGGGATTTCAACGGGGAGAATGATGCCACCCGTCATGGCCGCAAGGGGCCGGGATCGGCCGCAGATCTGGTGAAGATTCTGTCCGGCCTGTACAAGGGGGAGAAGGAGGACTTCCTCCAGACGAGCCCATTGAATGGGTTCTCCATGAATAACCCTTGGAGCTAGGTAAGCGGACGTTTATTTATCCGACCCGTGCTTTCAAAGTTAAGTACCTTACTTTATGGTTTTGACACAGGAACTGCGCCGGGATGTGGGGAGCATACAAAGTCCGGCTCCACAACCCGAGGATCCGGGAAGATCCCTTGATCCGGCCTCCGAAGAGGATCCGGACATAAAGGTGGAGCTAATCGACGGGGTGTTCCACCAACTCAGCATGGACAATGCTCTAGTCGCCATTACGGCTGACTACCCCGGCTTATCTCCGGCTTCCCAGGTAATTATGACCGGAGTCCTGACACCACTACTTCGTCCTTGCGTATTTCTGATCACCGTATACGGGTGTCTCGCAGGAGGTGCCTTCAAGGTGGGAAGCCGAACCCGTGGCGGTTTACCAACAAGGGTCAGTCCGGCCCAGCAGGCGGAAGAGGGGTGCGGTGCGAATCGAAACGTCACCGCAATGGTATAGCTCGCGACCGTTGTTTAAGGAAAAGATTCCTAGGAGGTGCATTAATGCTCATGACTTTTCCAGGAGAAAGAGCGCTTGCCGGACAGTGCCCGGAGAGGTTGCCAACCAAGCCACCGCCAATCAGGCTCCAACACCTGGTTCGGAGGGGGAGGCAAGTGCAAGGCGCGAGCCGGATACTCCTCCAATAGAGGATGCCGACAGGCTGTCCGCCACCAGGTCTGAGGTGGAGAGCGCCATGAATCATAGGCGCCGCCGGACAGTTCTTCGTGACGCGTGTTTCTCCCCCGAGGCGTTGAATGCCTTTAACGCGGGAGACGCGCACCTCCGTGCCACTCAAGATGGTTTAACCAGAGCCACGGAGCAGTATGTAAAGGACATACGGGTAAGGGATTTTAATAGTTGTATATGCCAGTAGCCCCCGAGACTTAAAGTATTTAAAATAACTGATTTAAGGATCATTTGATATGCAGGATCTTACGGAGAAGAATACCCAATTGTCCCAGGAGCTACAAGAGTGCAAGGCCCAACTTGAGGCCGCACTAGCTGCCGCAGGAGGAGACACAGAGACCCCCTCCGGTAACACATCATTTTTTAAAAAAAATATAAGCGGTGTGCGGCGTGCGTATAAGTCTAACAATGATATTGCAGATGTTGCCGGACTGGATCCGGACAAGCAACAGCTACTGCGCCAGCTGAAGGCCGGCGAGAGGGTGCTTATGAAGGTGCAGCAGGAGAGGAACAAGCTCCAAGACGCCCACACCCAGTTTGGAGAGGAGCTAAAGGGTGTTCGGGCCCAGCTGTCTGGCTCCGTGAGGGAGAATCAGCGGCTTCGTCGCGGCATCTACAGTAAGTGCTTGAGCAAACTCTTTTAAAAAGAAGAGTTCGGCGAGGAAGTCGAATTGACAAAAATGCGTCTGTAGGTATGCTCACAGGTCGCCCTGCGGAGGAAATGCCCGGTTCAACGGGTGACCAACTTCCCGAGCTGGTGCAACTGCTCGAACGTGTTCGGCAGGCAATGAGTGGCATCGTCCAGGCCTTATGGTTGTCCGTCTCCCTACCCGAGGGCCTTGGAGAGCTTGCGGAGAAGCTTCAGGGAGCACGGCAGCGCTTCCGTTTATGGAAGATATCGGCCTGCCGTCAAGGTGCCAGGGAAGCCTGGGCCATGGTGAAGACGCGGTACAAGAAGGCGGATCCAAACCACATGGCCGAGGTCGGACCTGTGGGGCCTAATGGGAAGGAGATCCATGTGAGCTTAGTGTACGGCCAAGTAGAGTTGGCCGCTAAGTACGCCCAACGGGACTGTAAATTAAACAGCCTGTTAGACGGGATTGAAGAGGAGTACAGTCAGTCGATTTGATGATGTATTTTAAAATGACATGTAAAATGCCTTCTAGCCGGATTGTAGATCGTTTGTCTTTGCCGACCTTTTTGCTTCAACCTCGAGACCCTAGAGTCCGGAGTGTGTCCGAATACCTTCTCGGTTATGAAAAAACGGGGGCATGCATGGAGACCAGGCGTAGGGGTCATTAGTGCTTTATCAGACAAGTGACCAACTAGTTATGTTATATTACATGGTTAGTAAGAAACATCTTCCAGGGAGAATAGTTCCGTTAGGGGTTCCTTTCCCTGGGAGGCATGCCCTAAAATGCATGTCCGGACTGCGAAAAGAGCAGGAAAACATCTGGGGCAGATAAATAAATAGGTAAAAAATCATCTTTCAAGTCACCGACCGAATATTCCCTTAAGAATGCTAGCTTTCGGCTTCACCTAGTCTGAGGTACACATCCGGCTGATCTGGCAGTAACAATCACAGAGGTGCTCCCTTTACCTCCTAGCCGAACAATCGGGAACGTAGGGGTAAGCACAGGAGCCAGGCAACCCAGCTTGGCCAAAACTTAAGTCATATCGATGCATATAATGGTGAATAAAAGGTACATGCGGAAGTTTGACACATGTGTTGGGCATGAAGCCCGTATAAGTAAGCTTCTGTTAAAGAAGCCCCCAGGTATAATGAGTGCGGGTAGCACATCAAGTGTGTGCGAACAATGCGCAAATCGGCCCTCAAGGGCTTTATGAAAAAAGTGGGATAAAAGAGAGAAACAAAAGGCAACTGAAGTATAAAATGTGGACGGGGGAAGGAGACGAACTCTGAGTCCGGCGCTAGGCGTAGAATCTTCGGAGGCGGACTGCGTTCCATGGGTTTGGCTCGAGTCGGTTGTCCGATGCATTTCGCAGACGGTATGCTCCGCCAGTCAAGACTTGGTCGATGATGAAGGGACCTTCCCATTTGGGCTTGATTTTGTCCTTTTTCTTGTCCGGCAGGCGTAGAACTAGTTCGCCAACGTTGTAAGTTTTAGCCCGTACTTCTCTGCTTTGGTATCTTCGAGCCTGCTGCTGATAGAATGCGGAACGAGCCTTTGCCACATCGTGCTCCTCCTCCATTGCGTCCAAGCTGTCCTGCCAATCCAACTCGGCTTCTCTTTCTTCGTACATGCGCACTCGAGGTGAGTCATGAATTATGTCGCAGGGCAAAACTACTTCTGCGCCGTATACCATTTAAAATTGGTGTGAATCTGGTAGTACGGTTTGGTGTGTTCCGCAACCCCCAGAGTACGGAGTCGAGCTCCTCTACCCAGTGCGTGTTAGATTCCGTAAGGGACCGCACTAATCTGGGTTTGATGCTGCTCATGATTAGACCATTTGCTCATTCAACTTGACCGTTGGTTTGAGAGTGATAGACTGAAGCGTAGTCGAGCTTAATGCCCATATTTTTGCACCAAAGTTTAACCTCGTCGGCTGTGAAGTTCGTGCCGTTATCGGTGATGATGCTGTGGGGGACGCCATAGCGGTGTACCATCCCGGATATAAAGTCTATCACTGGTCCGGATTCGGCCGTTTTAACTGGCTTGGCCTCTATCCATTTGGTGAATTTGTCCACCATGACCAATAGGTACTTTTGCTTGTGGGTTCCCCCTTTAATGGGTCCAACCATGTCAAGCCCCCAGACCGTGAATGGCCAGGTGATGGGTATAGTTTTGAGGGAGGTGGGTGGCATGTGGCTCTGATTAGCAAAGAGCTGACAACCGACGCATCGTTGGACTAAGTCCTGAGCATCTGCCCGGGCCGTCGGCCAGTAAAATCCTGTACGGAAGGCCTTGCCTAAGAGGGCCCGGGCAGCAGCGTGGTGTCCGCCTAGTCCGGCGTGAATTTCAGCCAGAAGGTTTCGCCCTTCCTCTTCGGAGATGCACCTTTGAAGGACTCCGGTTGTGCTTTTCTTATAA
This sequence comes from Triticum timopheevii, assembly GCA_963921465.1. Taxonomy (NCBI): domain Eukaryota; kingdom Viridiplantae; phylum Streptophyta; class Magnoliopsida; order Poales; family Poaceae; genus Triticum; species Triticum timopheevii. Next base: position 341,960,649 of record OY997270.1, on the reverse strand, counting down.
AGTTCTCCCTCATGGACCTTGTAGGCTTTAGATCGCCGAACTATGCAGCGGGCCTCATTTTGGTCTTCGGGAAGTTCCTGCCTAATTAAGTAGGCTAGGAATGGTTCTGTCCACGGGGCAATTACCGCCATTATTTTGTGGGCTGAAGGTGTTATTTCATCGGCTGAGCCGCCGATTATGTCAGATTGTTCTGTGTTGGGTGGTGCGGTTGCTTCCGGGTTGTTATTTCCGGACTCCTCTTCCCATAGTACGGATGGCTTAAAGAGCCACTCCAGGAAGATGTTTGGAGGGACAGCGTCGCGTTTTGCGCCGATGCGTGCCAACATGTCGGCTGCTTGGTTATTATCCCGGGCTACGTGGTGGAATTCGAGTCCTTCGAACCGAGCTGACATTTTTAAGACATCGTTACGATAGGCTGCCATTTTCGGATCCTTGGCGTCAAAGTCTCCATTTACTTGGGATATTGCGAGGTTTGAATCCCCGCGCACCTCTAGGCGTTGAATACCCATGGAGATTGCCATCCGGAGACCATGTAGGAGGGCCTCATATTCGGTTGCGTTGTTGGAGTCCGTGTACATTATCTGAAGTATGTATTGGACTGTGTCTCCGGTTGGGGACGTCAGTATGACGCCAGCCCCCAAGCCGGCCAACATTTTGGAGCCGTCGAAATGCATGATCCAATTGGAGTATGCGTCGTACTCTTTAGGGAGTTCGGCTTCGGTCCATTCAGCGATGAAGTCTGCTAAAACTTGCGACTTTATAGCTGGCCGTGGTTTATAGGTTATGTCGAATGGTAAGAGCTCGATGGCCCATTTTGCAATCCTGCCCGTCGCGTCGCGGTTGTTTATAATGTCGTTGAGGGGTACTTCGGAGGCCACTGTTATCAAACACTCTTGAAAGTAGTGTCGCAGCTTCCGGGATGCCATGAACACCGCGTATGCTATCTTTTGATAATGCGGGTACCGGGACTTGCAGGGAGTTAAGACAGTGGATACGTAGTACACTGGTTTTTGAAGAGGGAATTTATGCACTTCTGTTTCTCGCTCTACAACGAGCACCCCGCTTACTACTTGATGTGTTGCCGCGATATATAACAACATTGGTTCGCCCAGGTTGGGCGCGTCCAGGACCGGATTTGTTGCCAATATGGCTTTTATTTCTTCGAGTCCGGCCGTGGCGGCATTCGTCCACTCGAAGTGTTCGGTGCTCCTGAGGAGGCGATAGAGGGGCAATGCCTTTTCTCCCAAATGGGAGATGAAGCGGCTTAGAGCCGCCACGCATCCAGTCAATTTCTGTATTTGCTTGAGGTCTTTTGGAATATCCAGCTGTGACAGAGCTCAGATCTTAGCTGGGTTTGCTTCAATTCCTCTACCGGATACAATGAAGCCCAGGGGCTTTCCGGCTGATACGCCGAAAACGCATTTTTCCGGGTTCAGCTTTATGTCATATGCTCGGAGGTTATCGAATGTGAGCCCCAAATCGTCTACTAGAGTTTCGACGTGTTTGGTCTTGACGACCACGTCGTCTACGTATGCCTCTACTGTTTTGCCGATCTGGGTAGCCAGACATGTCTGAATCATGCGCTGATATGTTGCGCCGACGTTTTTGAGTCCGAAGGGCATCGTGTTGAAGTAGAATGGTTCGTATGGAGTAATGAATGCCGTTGCGGCTTGGTCCGCCTCTGCCATCTTGATTTGATGGTAGCCGGAGTATGCGTCGAGGAAGCACAATGAATCGTGCCCTGCAGTAGCATCGATTATTTGATTGATGCAGGGAAGGGGGAAAGGATCTTTTGGACAAGCCTTATTGAGGTCTTTAAAATCGACAAATAGGCGCCATGATTTGTCCTTCTTTGGTACCATTACCAGGTTTGCTAGCCAGTCCGGATGTTTGATGTCTCTGATGAATCCGGCTTCCAATAGTTTGGCTAGCTCCTCTCCCATTGCCTGTCTTTTGGGTTCGGAAAATCGCCGAAGAGCCTGTTTGACTGGCTTGAATCCTTTTAGGATGTTTAGGCTGTGTTCTGCCAATCTGCGTGGGATTCCTGGCATATCTGAAGGGTGCCAGGCGAAGATGTCCCAATTCTCCCGAAGGAATTCTCGTAGTGCGGCGTCTACATCAGGGTTTAACTGTGCCCCAATGGAGGCCGTCTTTGTTGGGTCCGTTGGATGGACCTGGAATTTGACTATTTCGTCTGCTGGTTTAAAAGAGGTGGACTTGGACCTCTTATCGAGTATCACACCATCCCTGTTCACCGTGGAACGCAGCGCCGTGAGCTCTTCTGCCGCTAAGGCTTCGGATAGTGCCTCTAGGGCTAGTGCGGCTGTCTTGTTTTCGGCGCGGAGTGCTGTGTCCGGATCACTGACAAGAGTGATTATTCCATTGGGCCCGGGCATCTTAAGCTTCATGTACCCCTAATGGGGTATGGCTTGAAAAATTGTGAATGCCTCTCGTCCTAATATAGCGTGATATCCGCTGCTAAACGGGGCCACTTGGAACGTGACCTCTTCGGACCTGTAATTGTAACACCACATCAAGTGTGATTTTTCCTGTGCAGCGTGCTTCCCGGCTAGGGATTATTCCTCTAAAGGTTGTGGTGCTCCGCTCAATGCGGCTCCAGTCTATTTCCATTTTTTGAAGGGTTTCCTCGTAGATGAGGTTTAATCCGCTGCCGCCAGCCATGAGTACCTTGGTAAGACGAAAGCCGTCCACTATTGGATTGAGGACCAATGCGGCTGGTGCTCGGGCTGTTCGGAATTTAGGTTCGTCGCTGGCGTTGAAGGTGATGGCCGTGTCGCTCCATGGATTTGTTGTTGCTACTTGGTAGACTTCGGCGAGGCTGTGGATTGTTCGTTTCCGCATATTATTTGATGCAAAAGTCTCGAAGACTGTCGACACCGTACTGGTAATTTTGGAGTGGTTCTCCCGGGCTAGAAGCTCTTCGCCACTTTTGGCAACCTGCCACAGTATCCAACATGCTCGAAGGCTATGTGTTGGGGTGGCGCCTTCTGTACTGTGAATTTTACAGGGTCCGCTGAGCCATCCCTCCAGTACGGTTCCGTGCCCTTTATGGGGTTTTTGCTTTTTGGTTTTTGTACCTGGTGCCTGAGCATGATGCACCCTTTTGTTTCGGACTAGGGTTGTATTCGGAGCCGGATTGTCCCAAAACTTAGTTTTGGTTTTCCGGAAACTCTCCATCGCACAGTACTTTTGTACTATGGATACCAAGTCGGCGAAGCGTGTAATTTCACGACGACTTATGGCGTTCAAGATTCCCTTGTCCGTGCAATTATTGCAGAAAATTGAAATTGCGTTTTCCTCACGGCAGTCTTTTATCCTATCCATAACCAGGAGGAATCTGGCCCAGTAATGATGTGTTGTTTCGGCAGGCTCTTGCCGGATTTGAGATAGATCGCATATGTTTGGGTGGGTGGGTGGAATTGAGTCCAGAACCCTGCCCATCTCGAGGCTCAAGGGCCGAAAAGTTTCCGAATTTGGAAGCTTGGATTGCTGGACGTTGTCCAACGAGTCTGGTCCGATGCCTAACTTTAGGTTCAGTGCTTGATCGACGTCCGTCCCTCCGCGGGAATCCGGCATGGAGGGTTCGGGAGTCCGGACATAACTAGTTTTCAATACAGAAGAAGAGTCGCCGCGTTGTTCCTCTACCACTGCAACGTGGTGGGTAACCTGGGGAGAGTTAATCTCTCTCAGATCGGTTTTAAGCCCAATCTGATTGTAGTCTGTAGCGACTCCCAGGGCGGCGATGCGATCCAAGAGCTCGTTTACGGATGAGAGCTCTATTGGATCCAGCTGCTCAGCGAATTTCGAGTTGACGTGAATATTGCTTTTGATGACCCGAGAGGTCATCGTCGAAGCGGTGGCCGAACAGGCGGTCATGAGAAAACCACTGTCGGTGTCAAAACCGGCGGATCTCGGGTAGGGGGTCCCGAACTGTGCGTCTAGGCGGATGGTAACAGGAGACGAGGGATACGATGTTTTACCCAGGTTCGGGCCCTCTCGATGGAGGTAAAACCCTACGTCCTGCTTGATTAATATTGATGATATGGGTAGTACAACAGTGGATCTACCATGAGATCAAGGAGGCTAAACCCTAAAGCTAGCCTATGGTATGATTGTTGTAATGTATGTTGTGTCCTACGGACTAATGCCCTCCGGTTTATATGGACACCGAAGGAGGCTAGGGTTACACAGAGTCGGTTACAATGGTAGGAGATCTACATATCCGTATCGCCAAGCTTGCCTTCCACGCCAAGGAAAGTCCCATCCGGACACGGGACGGAGTCTTCAATCTTGTATCTTCGTAGTCTTGGAGTCCGGCGGACGATGATAGTCCGGCTGTCCGGACACCCCCTAGTCTAGGACTCCCTCAGTAGCCCCTGAACCAGGCTTCAATGACGATAAGTCCGGCGCGCATAATGTTCGGCATTGCAAGGCGGGTTCCTTCCTTGAATAATCCAGAGAAGATCATGAACACCAGGATAGTGTCCGGCTCTGCAAAATAAATTCCACATTCCACCGTAGAGAGAATAAAATGTACACCAGTCCAATCTGCTGACGTATTATGCGGCGTGACATCACACCGCTACCAAGCCTTTGTTTGAATCGTTTTTACTATACCACCTCAGCACGTTTAGCGAAGCGGTTTCCTTGGCACGTCTTGTCGAAGCAGAGATCGTGTTCCCCTTATTCCGGGATTCTCATCAATACAGACGTGGGTAACCCAACCGTGCCCGTCGCCACACCTCCTCCATCGAAGGTGAATCCTGAACGGTCACGGAGACGACCCTTGGTATTTTCCCCCTTTATAAGAGGACCAAGGACCGTTCCTTTTCTTCAATCTCGCATCGAATCTCCTTCTTGCTCCTAGCTCCAACACCCAGAGCCCCAGATTCGAGCGCTTCGAATTCTCAATCATGTCCGGCTCCGACCTTCAGGGCCGGTGGATGCCTTCCTCCGTCACGGAGGAGGACATATTGAAGTTACGTGAGGCCAAGTACCTGACCTACGAGATTTCGCACAGGTTGCCTGCCCAAGGGCAGGCCGTGCCCGCCCCCGAGCCCGGCGAATACGTCGTCTTCGTATCCCACCTCCATCGGGGTTTAGGCTTCCCGACGGACCCCTTCGTGAGAGGGCTCATGTTCTACTACGGGCTGGATTTTCACGATTTGGCTCCGGAGTCCATCCTCCATATCTCCGCATTCATTATTGTCTGCGAATCCTTCCTCCGCGTCACTCCCCACTTCGGCTTGTGGCTGAAGACCTTCAATGTGAAGCCGAAGATGATCGGGGGGCGTCAAGCGGAGTGCGGCGGGGAGGCCATAAGCAAAAAGGCCGATGCCCTGTGGCCCGAGGGTTCCTTCCAAGAGGAACTCGGACTGTGGCAGCAGGAGTGGTTCTATATCACCGCTCCGAAGGGCAGCAAGCAAAAGCCGCCGCCTTCATTCCGCCCAGGACCTCCACGCCAACTGATGTCGTGGGTCAACCAAGGGCTCAATTGGGGGCCGTCCGAAGACGTGTCCTCACTGCAGGGCCGGATTCGAGACCTCCAAGCGAGGGAGATCAATCTAGTCGTGGTGATGCAGGTTATGCTAATCAGGCATCTTCTGCCCTGCAAACGCCGTCCTCTCCGTCTATGGGAGTTCAACCCGGAGGGACCTCGGATTCTCCAACACTTCATGGGTGCGACACCCGTGGAGATGTTCAAGTTGTTCTTCGGACCGCAGGTGGCGTGTCCGGAATTAGCTGAGGACGCAGGCCTAAGCCGCAATCGCCCGGATACTCAGGTAAATAGCTCAGAGTCCGGACATTCTGTTTATCTGCCTTTCTAGAGTTCGCCTCCTGACCCATTACTCTTCACAGGAGTGGGTGGCGCGATCAAGGCTGATAAGGTGTCCGGCCCCCCTCCCAGAGACCGCACTGGAGCCCGTGCTGGTCAGAATGTTGGAGGTCGCACCCACAGAAGGGAGCGATGGGGAAAATAGAGGAGCTAATATTTCGCCCAAAGGGGCGTCTAAAGAGGGGGGAATCAAGAACCCCTCCATCTAGGGGGAGAAGAGGACCGCCTCCGAGGATCCGGAGGCCAAAGCCCCTAAACGGGGGAAGAGATCTTCCCCGGGGGATCCGGCGTCCGGGGAGAATCCGGACGCACAACCATCGCCAAAGAATCAGCCCTCCAGCGAGCCGTGAGTATGAAAAGGGAATTTCATCAGTAAGAAAATACCTCCATTTGTGCTTCTGTGGGTGACCGAAATTTTTATTTTGCAGTTCGGATTTGCAGCCTTCGCAGATGAGTTCGTCTTCGGGGGACCTTCTTCCGAAGATGATGGAGAGCAAAACGCCCCCGTCTGCTGCGCCATCAGATAAGGCAGACGAGCTTGAAGTATCGTCATGGAGGGTATCCCCAAGTCCGGAGGGGCCGGAGAGTTCGGCGCCCGCTAGTATCCGGCCGGGAGGACTGAAAAATCTGGTTGAGGGCGTCCATCTCAGAAGATCATCGTGCGCTAATGCACATGGTGATTGGAAGGATTTCGTCCGCCGAGAGCGGATTGCGTAACGCTGCTATGAGTTTGCTGGCGGGATTTGAGGTACGCGAAAATGACGCACCTTTCATTTTTGACAGTTTTGCACATAAAAGTGTGCCCTGTATAGATAGTAGCCCCTGAGACTCGGTAGGTTGTCGAAGACGACAGCGTGCCGAGGATCGAAATCGCGAGTAATGAATGTCGTCGTTCCTATGCAGGTGGCGGATAGTCCGAGGGCTAGCCGGACTAGTGGGGTTGCCGACTTAATGCGGCAACTTGACGCGGCGGATGCGGACATCGCACTTGTCAACCGGTGACTTGACGAGTCGCAAGGTAAATGAGTTCTCCACGGTTGCTTTATTAATGGGGTCAAAGCCCTCCTCTGATAAATTATATGCTGTTATACAGACAGAGCTGCTGCTGTGGAGAGCCTTCGGGCCGAACTTGCTCAAGCTAAGGAGCAAGCCTGAAGGAGTGACGCGGCTGCCTCGAGGGCGGCCGAGGAGTTGAAAGCCGAAAAGGCTTCTCACTGCCTAAGCAGGGAAGAGGTGGCCGAATTGGCCGTAAAAGTGAAAGATGCTGCCGACCGCAATGAGGCTCTTGAAAAGGAGTGCTTATCGGAGCGGGAAGACCTGAAGAAGGCCACCGCCGAGGCCAAGGATGCGCGCTCTGCAATGCAGGCCATGAGGGAGGAGCTGCGCCAGGCCGGAGATATCGTGGCTGGCAAGCCTTATCTACTGCGTCGCCGGTTCATGGATCAAAAGTATGCTCAATTTGATCGGCTGTGGAGTCCGGAGGATCCGTATATGGACTTAGCGGCAAGTGCGGCTAATGCCGTTGAGCACTTCCGGAGCAAGAAGGATCACAAGACGGAAGAGCTATTTTGGTCTCAATTCCATAGTCCGGATCGCTCACTTCCGTTGACCGACCGGTTGGCCGAATGGGCCGAGCTAAATAGATTATCCGGACTTGCCATGACTGACATCGTGGCTCATGTCTGGCCAGAGAGGCCCAAGGCGACGAGCTACTTCGGCTTACTGCAGCAATTCCTTGGAGCGGTGCCGCATATCAAGGAGATGAAGTGGTCGGCCTGCATTGAAGGCGCGCGGATGGCACTTGCCCGCGTAAAGGCGCATTGGACAGAGATGGATGCCACCGCTGTTGCCTCCCAGGGTTCGGATGAAAGCCGGCTCCCCGCCGAGCACTATTTCGGGGAAGTTATGCGTGGTGCTTGTGTAATAGAGTCGCAGTGCTCAAAAAATGTCACGTTCAAATGAACATTTTAGCTTGTAAAACAATGATTATGCAATAACTGCTTTTTATACTTGTGCGTCCCAAGTGGTAAAACTGCTCCTGAGCTGCCATTTTCGTATACATTTGTATAACCTGAAAGATTGCAGTCTTCGGCTTCAGCCCCCACGCACAAGGTGCGGGGGTGTTCGCAAAAATAGCGCGTTTTCACACTTAATCCGACGTCTCGGTCCTGTTTAGGAGGTGGTAGCGTAGCAAACGAGGCAATCCGGACTATAATGCTTTATCACTTTCACTTAGCCAGTGGAGCTCGAGGGTGGGGCTACGATATAGCCCCTGGGGGCGCCGCACTTCTCCGATTGCGGGGCGCGTGTGTGCCTGACCGGGAAACGGTCCTTCGTCAAAGCGGGGAATTCTAAACATTCCGGTAGTCGATCGAGTGGTTGACCAGTCTCTCGCTATATCATGACAGTCAGTTTTCAGCTTTCTCTACTGAGGTGCTCGCCCAGCCGAACTGGGGCACAATCGCAGTAGTTCTCCTGGTGCCGCGTTAGCCGATGATACGAAACGTAAGGTAGCAAAACACAGGAGCCGGGCAAACCCAACATTTGACCAAAGACATGATTCGGAGCTGATGCATATAATGCCTAACTCGAGACGCCGAACACTCCCTAAGGTGTTCGGTCTTTATGATAATGGGAAGAATAATGCCCTAAGCCCCTAGTGTCCAAGTACGGGCATGGTCTTCTGACGCGGCCAATGCCAAAACGTCAGGCTCCGCTTTGGTTATAGGAAGAAACCAAGGGAGAATAACAACAAGAGACAGTAAAAAAGGTTTACGCAGGGTCTTAATCTGAAAAGAATCCTCGCAACGGGTCCCTACTGCACGTCTGCGCCTGTGTCTCCGTTGTGCCGTTATCTTGGACGGGTATGCACGTTGTTCATCTGTAAAAAGAGAGGAACGCTTAGTTTGGAAACAATTCGTGCGAAAAAAAGGAGAAGAAGAAACATAAATAAGTAAAGCGGGATTCGTATGAACTCGCGATTCTTTGTGCGCGCAACCCCTTGTCAAGGGTTGTGCGGCTAGGGAGTCCCTAGCCAACCAATGCCGGACTCGTCTACCCGTGTCCGGGGTCTTCAGGTGACCCTCGCACTGAAATGATGCCGCGAGGATCGGGTATCTTGAGTGTAAGAGACGCGTAATGCGGTATGGCGTTAAAACGGACGAAAGCCTTTCGTCCCAATAGTGCTTGATATTCACTTTTAAATGGGACGATATGAAAAATTAGTTTTTCGCGCCGAAAATTGTTCGGTGATCCAAACATGACTTCTAGTAATAGGGAGCCTGTGCACTTGGCATAAGGGCCTGGCGTCACTCCTTTGAAGGAAGTGCGGCTGTGTCGAATTTTGGTAGGGTCTATCCCCATCTTGCGGATTGTGTTTGAATACAGCAGGTTTAGGTCGCTGCCTCCATCCATTAGGACTTTAGTAAATTGTAATCCGTCGATTATGGGATTCAATATCAGGGCAGTCCGTCCCGCGCTTCGAACGCTTCTGGAATAGTCCAGGTGGTCGAAAGTGATTGGTTTTGATATCCAATCTCTATGGTCTGCTGGGTTGGACCGTGCGAGGCTCTTTTTAGGAAGTGCCGCACTATTTTTCCGTATTATCACATGAAGTGAGTTTACTGCTTTGACCTCTTGTGGGAAAGTCTTTTGTTTTTCGATGCTCTGCTGGTGGGGTTTATCTTCTTCGCTTGACGCGTCGAGCCCCTTGTGTTCGGCGTTTAGTCGGCTGGACTGTTTAAAAACCCAACAATCCCTGTGGGTGTGATTTGCAGGCCTTCCGGGGGTACTGTGGATTTGACATATCCGACCCAAAATCTTGTTTAAGTTGGACAACTCATCGCTGTCATCCTTAAGAGGCGGTGTTTTGTTGTTTGGCCGCGAGCTTTTGAATCCGGCGTTGACTGTCGTGCTCTTTGGGCTTTTCTCTTTATTCCAGCGCTGCTCTTTTCTGCGCCGTGATTTTCCGTTTCCATCTCTTATCTCAGATGTACTTGGGTCACTGGTGCTGCATCTTGCTAGCCAGCTATCCTCTCCCGCACAGAAGTGGGTCACGAGGCTTGTTAGTGCGGACATTGTCCTCGGTTTCTCTTGGCCGAGGTGCCTGGAAAGCCATTTGTCTCGGACATTGTGTTTGAAAGCTGCTAAGGCTTCGGCGTCCGGACAATCGACTATTTGGTTCTTTTTGGTGAGAAACCTGTTCCAGAATTTCCGCGCTGACTCTCCGGGCTGTTGAGTTATATGACTTAGATCATCTGCATCCGGAGGGCGGACATAAGTCCCTTGAAAATTTGCTCTAAGCGCATCCTCGAGCTCTTCCCAACTTCCAACGGTGTTTTCTGGGAGGCTTTTAAGCCAATGACGGGCTGGCCCTTTAAGCTTGAGGGGTAGGTATTTTATGGCGTGGAGATCGTCTCCTCTGGCCATGTGTATATGAAGTATATAATCTTCTATCCAGACTCCAGGGTCTGTTGTTCCATCGTAGGCCTCTATGTTTATGGGTTTAAATCCTGCTGGGAATTCATGGTCCAACACCTCATCGGTGAAACATAGTGGGTGTGCAGCGCCCCTGTATTTGTGTGTGCCGCTATCTTCGGACACTTGACGTGTTGCCTTGCTTCTTGGGGCCTTCTTCTTTGGCCCGTAGATGGACCTGGCTGGGCCATCTGTCCTTCCAAGTTCGCTGGTTGGTTTATGTGTGGCGCCGCTTTCCGAATTTGGCCTGTCATCCGGCCGTCTATCCAACTAGGCTGCCTCTTTATTTTTTGACTGTGGGGGCTCTATGGCCTCGTCGTCGAATTCTGGTAGTAGCTTGCGCTTCGGGTAGCTCTTTGATTGATGGCCATTGCCGTATTTATCCGCGGTTTTGAGTACTTTGCTCCACCTCATTCTGAGTGTGTCTTCCGCTGTTTTGAGCTTCTGTTTTTCTTTCTTCAAGCTTCTTGCAGTGTTGACGAGTCTTTTCCGAAGGTTTTTACCTTCCGGCGGCGTGTCCGGCGTGAGATCGTCCAAACCGTCGTTTTCGCCGGACCTGGACTGATTATCTGACTCGTCCTGTTTGGACGGTTGCTTATCTACATGCTCGTCGTCCACTTCTGTGCCCTGCTGTAATGCGGGGTCCTTAGGAGCGTTGTTGTTGTCGAGGCGGGGCTTAGGGCGGCGTCTGCGCCGCCGTTTTGGTTGTTTATCCTCTGCCGCGGCCCGTTGGTCCTCGTTATCGCTCTCTTTTGGGGTATCCACCATGTATATGTCGTACGATGAGGTGGTCCTCGCGTGCCCTATAGGCGCTGTTTCTTGTTCGTCTCCGTCGTCGTCGTCTATAGCATCGATGTCTTCGGAGTCGTAGTCTAGCATGTCGGTTAAGTCGTCGATAGTGGCTACAAAGTGGGTGGTGGGTGGGCTCTGGATTTCTTCGTCGCCCGAATCCCAACCAACCTGGCCATAGTCCGGCCAGGGCTCTCCTGATAACGAGAGATGCTCTAGTGAATTCAAGATGTCGCCAAAAGGCGAGTATTGGAAGATGTCCGTGGTGGTGAATTCCATAACCGGCGCCCGATCCGATTTGATTGGTAGGGGCGCGGGAGGTTCGGAGTCCGGCAAGGAGTCCGGCACCTCGGAATCACGGGTTTTGCGAGGGACAAGATTAGTGTTCGGCTCCATCGCCGTAGCAATTGAAGCCCCCGAGGCGGCGTCCATGCACCGATCCCCTATCTGGGCAGTCTGCTCCGGACCAGTGGCCGGAGCGGATTCGTGTGCGGCCACCAAGGCACTGTTCGGCGGCAGAGCTAGATCATGCCCATCGCAACAGTGCGGCGCGCTCGACTGTGGCTCGGGTCCGTCGAAGATCAAGTCTCCGTGGACATCGGCCGTGAAGTTTAGGCTTCCGAATCTGACCTGACGGCCAGGGGCATAGCTTTCGATCTGCTCCAGATGGCCAAGCGAATTAGCCCGCAGTGTGAAGCCGCCGAATATGAAGATCTGTCCGGGGAGAAAGATCTCACCCTGGACAGCGTCGTTAGTTGCAGATGCCATCAAGCCTATCGGTGACGACACAGAGGAACTCTCAATGAAAGCACCAATGTCGGTGTCAAAACCGGCGGATCTCGGGTAGGGGGTCCCGAACTGTGCGTCTAGGCGGATGGTAACAGGAGACGAGGGACACGATGTTTTACCCAGGTTCGGGCCCTCTCGATGGAGGTAAAACCCTATGTCCTGCTTGATTAATATTGATGATATGGGTAGTACAAGAGTGGATCTACCACGAGATCAAGGAGGCTAAACCCTAAAGCTAGCCTATGGTATGATTGTTGTAATGTATGTTGTGTCCTACGGACTAATGCCCTCCGCTTTATATGGACACCGGAGGAGGCTAGGGTTACACAGAGTCGGTTACAATGGTAGGAGATCTACATATCCGTATCGCCAAGCTTGCCTTCCACGCCAAGGAAAGTCCCATCCGGACACGGGACGGAGTCTTCAATCTTGTATCTTCGTAGTCTTGGAGTCCGGCGGACGATGATAGTCCGGCTGTCCGGACACCCCCTAGTCCAGGACTCCCTCAACCACCTAGCCGGATAGTTTGGCCGGCGGCCAAGGCTCCTTTGGCGATGATACCGTCTTTAAAGACGGGAAGAGGCATCCTTCCTGATCATGACGACATAGAGGAACTCTCAATGAAAGCACCAATGTCGGTGTCAAAACCGGCGGATCTCGGGTAGGGGGTCCCGAACTGTGCGTCTAGGCGGATGGTAACAGGAGACAAGGGACACGATGTTCAAGGTTAAAAAAAAGGGACACGATGTTTTTACCCAGGTTCGGGCCCTCTCGATGGAGGTAAAGCCCTACTCCTGCTTGATTAATATTGATGATATGGGTAGTACAAGAGTAGATCTACCACGAGATCAAGGAGGCTAAACCCTAGAAGCTAGCCTATGGTATGATTGTTGTAATGGTTGTTCGTCCTACGGACTAAAACCCTCCGGTTTATATAGACACCGGAGAGGGCTAGGGTTACATAGAGTCGGGTAAATGGTAGGAGATCTACATATCCGTATTGCCAAGCTTGCCTTCCACGCCAAGGAAAGTCCCATCCGGACATGGGACGAAGTCTTCAATCTTGTATCTTCATAGTCTTGGAGTCCGACCGATGATGATAGTCCGGCTATCCGGACACCCCCTAGTCCAGGACTCCCTCAATGATGTATCTCTTTTGATTGTCCTCCTTATGTGTGGAGATCTGGATCGTGCGATGGTTAACTCCTACCAACCCTTCCCCTAGGAGCATGCACGTAGTGCTTGGTTTTGATGAGTTGTAGATTTTTGCAATAAGTATGTGAGTTCTTTATGACTAATGTTGAGTCCATGGATTATAAACACTCTCACCCTTCCACCATTGCTAGCCTTTCTTGTGCCACCCAACTTTCACCGGTACCATATACCCACCATTTACCTTCCTCAAAACAGCCAGCATACCTACCTATTATGGCATTTCCATAGCCATTCTGAGATATATTGCCATGCAACTTTCCACTATTCCGTTTATTATGACATGCTTCATTATTGTCATATTGCTTTGCATGACCATGTAGTTGACATCGTATTTGTGTCACTCTTGATTCATTGCACATCCCGGTACACCGCCGGAGGCATTCATATAGAGTCATATTTTGTTCTAAGCATCGAGTTGTAATTCTTGAGATGTAAGTAAATATAAGCGTGATGATCATCATTATTAAAGCATTGTCCCATGTGAGGAAATAAAAAAAGAGGCCAAAGAAGCCAATCAAAAAAAAGAGAAAAAGAGAGAAGGGACAATGCTACTATCCTTTTACCACACTTGTACTTCAAAGTAGCACCATGATCTTCATGATAGAGAGTCTCTTATTTTGTCACTTTCATATAATTTAGTGAGAATTTTTCATTATAGAACTTGGCTTGTATATTCCAATAATGGGCTTCCTCAAAATGCCCTAGGTCTTCATGAGCAAGCAAGTTGGATGCACACCCACTTAGTTTCTTTTTGAGCTTTCATACACTTATAGCTCTAGTGCATCCGTTGCATGGCAATCCCTACTCACTCACATTGATATCTAATTGATGGGCATCTCCATAGGCCATTAATACACCTAGTTGATGTGAGACCATCTCCCTCTTTTTGTCTTCTCCACAACCACCATTCTATTCCACCTATAGTGCTATGTCCATGGCTCACGCTCATGTATTGCGTGAAAGTTAAAAAAGTTTGAGAATACTAAAGTATGAAACAATTGCTTGGCTGAAACCGGGGTTTGTGCATGATTTGAATATTTTGTGTGACGAAGGTGGAGCATAGCCAAACTATATGATTTTATAGGGATGAACTTCCTTTGGCCATGTTATTTTAAGAAGACATGATTGCTTTGTTAGTATGCTTGAAGTATTATTATTTTATGTCAATATTAAACTTTTGTCTTGAATCTTTCAGATCTGAACAATCATGCCACAGTAAAGAAATTACATTGATAAATATGTTAGGTAACATTCCACATCAAAAATTCTGTTTTTGTCATTTACCTACTCGAGGACGAGCAGGAATTAAGCTTGGGGATGCTTGATACGTCTCCAACGTATCTATAATTTTTTTATTGTTCCATGCTATTATATTATTTGTTTTTGATGTTTAATGGGCTTTAATATGCTATTTTACATTATTTTTGGGACTAACCTATTAACCGAGGGCCCAGTGCTAGTTTTGATTTTTTTTGCCTATTTTAGAGTTTTGCAGAAAAGGAATACCAAACGTAGTCCAAACGGAATGAAACATCCGCGATGATCTTTCTTGGACCGAAAGCCAACCAGAAGACTTGGAGATGAAGTCGGAGATGCAACGAGGAAGCCATGAGGTAGGAGGGCGCGCCCGAGGGGGTAGGCGCCCCCCACCCTCGTGGGCCCCTCGTGGCTCCTCTGACCTAGTTCTTTCGCTTATATATACTCTTATACCCTAAAAACATCACGGGGAGCCACAAAAACACTTTTCCACCGCCGCAACCTTATGTACCCGTGAGGTCCCATCTTGGGGCTTTTTCGGCGATCTGTCGGAGGGGGATTCGATCACGGAGGGCTTGTACATCAACACCATTACCTCTCCGATGAAGTGTGAGTAGTTTACCACAGACCTTCAGGTCCATAGTTATTAGCTAGATGGCTTCCTCTCTCTCTTTGATTCTCAATACCATGTTCTCCTCGATGTTCTTGGAGATCTATTCGATGTAATACTCTTTTGCGGTGTGTTTGCCGAGATCCAATTAATTGTGGATTTATGATCAAGATTATCTATGAATATTATTTGGTTCTTCTCTGAATTCTTATATGCATGATTTGATATCTTTGCAAGTCTCTTCGAATTATCGGTTTAGTTTGGCCTACTAGATTGATCTTTATTGCAATGGGAGAAGTGCTTAGCTTTGGGTTCAATCTTGCGGTGTGCTTTCCCAGTGACAGTAGGGGCAGCAAGGCACGTATTCTATTGTTGTCATCGAGGATAACAAGATGGGGTTTTCATCATATTGCTTGAGTTAATTCCTCTACATTATGTCATCTTGCTTAATGCGTTACTCCGTTCTTATGAACTTAATACTCTAGATGCATGTTGGATAGCGGTCGATGTGTGGAGTAATAGTAGTAGATGCAGGCAGGAGTCGGTCTACTTGACACAGACGTGATGCCTATGTTCATGATCATTGCCTTAGATGTCATCATAATTATGCGCTTTTCTATCAATTGCTCGGTAGTAATTTGTTCACCCACCATAATATATGCTATCTCGAGAGAAGCCACTAGTGAAACATATGGTCCCTGGGTCTCTTTTTCATATTAGTGAATCTCGTTTACATCTTGCTAGTTTCCGATCTACTATTTTGCAAATATTTACTTTCCAATCTATACACCCAAAAATACCAAAAATATTTACTTTACCGTTTATCTATCTCTATCAGATCTCACTTTTGCGAGTGACCATGAAGGGATTGACAACCCCTTTATCACGTTGGTTGCAAGTTCTTGATTGTTTGTGTAGGTATCCGGTGACTTGTGCGTCGTCTCCTACTGGATTGATACCTTGGTTCTCAAAACTGAGGGAAATACTTACGCTACTTTGCTGCATAACCTTTCCTCTTAAAGGGAAAACCAACGCAAGCTCAAGACGTAGCAAGAAGGATTTCTGGCGCCGTTGCCGGGGAGATCTACATCAAGTCAAGCCATACCAAGTACCCATCATAAACTCTTCTCCGTTGCATTACATTATTCGCCATTCGCCTCTCGTTTTCCTCTCCCCCATTTCTAAAATGTTTTTCGAAAACCTTTGCCCTTTTCTTTGCCCCTCTTCCGTTCGTCTCTTTTCACTTGCTTCTTGAGTGTTCGTGTGTTGGATCGTTTGATTTGCCTTCATGGCTAGCCCTCCTATCGTTGTCAGTACTCCCAAGAATGAAGTTCTCAATTTTAAACAAAGGGAGGGAGAAAATCTAAAATATGCTTGATATAGAATTTGCAATGCTCAAAATAGATCTATTAAAAAGCAATCTACCTCTATTCTTCTCCGCAATTTTAATGTAGGCATTACTCCTTGGAAGAGATATGTTCTTGACACCATTACTGGAGGGAATTTCTTAGAAAGCCATACTTTGATTCTTACAATGCCATGATATATTTATTAGGCCCACCACCTTATTTGGTCAATGGAACTATTTTAACCTTGGAACATGTGATGCAAAGACTTGATATTATTGAGAATAAAATTGCTACTGTAGAGTTAATCAAAAATTTGGATAAAAGGATTCATAATCAAATTACCCAATATGGATCTAAGGTGGGAGTTACTCTAAAGAATCTTAAAGAAAAGGAACCCATAGTTAACGAAAAGATAGATCAAGATTCTACTAGGATTGATAAACTCGAAGATATTATTACCAACTTGGGTTCCGCTTTTTCTGCTGTTAAAAATACCTCGAATCCTCCTCCTACCAAAGGTTCCAAGTTTATTTACGTTCCTAAGAATAAGGGTGAATCTTCTAGTAAGGAAAATGAAGATCTCAAATCGATAAGTGTTCACCCAACTATTTTTGATATTATTAAGGAACCTTTTGCCACAAATGAATTTCTTGATTCTTGCCTAGGAGTATTATCATTGATAAATCAAAAGAATCTCTTAAAGATTATACATGTTCAATTGAAGAATTGCATGCCAAAGATGGCAATACCTAGATCTATTCGTGTTTTTATGCCTAGCTAGGGGCGTTAAACGATAGCGCTAGTTGGGAGGCAACCCAATTTTATTTTTGTTCTTTGATTTTTGATCCTGTTTAGTAATAAATAATTCATCTAGCCTCTGGTTGGATGTGGTTTTAAGTTTTAATTAGTGTTTGTGCCAAGTACAACCTTTGGGAAGACTTGGGTGAAAGTTAATGCGATCTTGCTGTAAAAAACAGAAACTTTGCACAACGAGAATAATTTTCATTTTTAACAGAAGAGTGATTTTAGGTTGATTCTTTTTTAAGAAGATTAATAGACAAATTCCTCACGTCCACCAATTTATTTCAGAATTTTTGGAGTTACATAAGTATTCGGGAGTTACAGATTACTACATATTGTTCGGTTTTTGACAGATTCTGTTTTCCGCGTGTTGTTTGCTTATTTTGATGAATCTATGAGTAGTATCGGGGGGTATGAACCATAGATAAGTTGGAATACAGTAGGTTTTACACCAATATAAATAAGAATTGGTTCACAACAGTACCTTAAAGTGGTGATTTATTTTCTTATACTAACGGAGCTCATGAGATTTTCTGTTGAAGTTTTGTGTTGTGAAGTTTTCAAGTTTTGGGTAAGGATTTGATGGACTATGGAATAAGGAGTGGCAAGAGCCTAAGCTTGGGGATGCCCAAGGAACCCCAAGGTAAAATTCAAGGACAACCAAAAGGCTAAGCTTGGGGATGCCCCGGAAGGCATCCCCTCTTTCGTCTTCGTCTGTCGTAACTTTACTCGAGGCTATATTTTTATCCACCACATGATATGTGTTTTCCTTGGATCGTCTTGTATGATTTGAGTCTTTGATTTTTAGTTTTCCACATTCATCCTTGCTATACACACCTTTTGGGAGAGACACGCATGAATCGTGATTTATTAGAATACTCTATGTGCTTCACTTATATCTTTTGAGCTAGACAATATTGCTCTAGTGATTCACTTATATCTTTTTAGAGCACGGCGATGGCTTTATTTTATAGAAATTGTTGAACTCTCATGCTTCACTTATATTATTTTGAGAGTCTTTTAGAACAGCATGGTAATTTGCTTTGGTTATAAAACTAGTCCTAATATGATAGGCATCCAAGATGGGTATAATAAAAACTTTCATAAAAAGTGCGTTGAATACTATGAGAAGTTTGATTCTTGATGATTGTTTTGAGATATGAAGATGGTGATATTAGAGTAATGCTAGTAGAGTAACTGTGAATTTGATAAATACTTGTGTTGGGGTTGTGAGTCCCGTAGCATGCACGTATGGTAACCATTGTGTAACAAATTTGAAGCATGATGTATCTCTTTGATTGTCCTCCTTATGTGTGGAGCTCGGGATCACGCGATGGTTAACTCCTACCAACCCTTCCCCTAGGAGCATGCACGTAGTGCTTGGTTTTGATGACTTGTAGATTTTTGCAATAAGTATGTGAGTTCTTTATGACTAATGTTGAGTCCATGGATTATACACACTCTCACCCTTCCACCATTGCTAGCCTTTCTTGTGCCGCCCAACTTTCACCGGTACCATATACCCACCATTTACCTTCCTCAAAACAGCCAGCATACCTACCTATTATGGCATTTCCATAGCCATTCCGAGATATATTGCCATGCAACTTTCCACTATTCCGTTTATTATGACATGCTTCATTATTGTCATATTGCTTTGCATGACCATGTAGTTGACATCGTATTTGTGTCACTCTTGATTCATTGCACATCCCGGTACACTGCCGGAGGCATCCATATAGAGTCATATTTTGTTCTAAGCATCGAGTTGTAATTCTTGAGTTGTAAGTAAATATAAGTGTGATGATCATCATTATTAGAGCATTGTCCCATGTGAGTAAATAAAAAAAGAGAGGCCAAAGAAGCCAATAAAAAAGAGGCGAAAGAAGCCAATAAAAAAAAGAGAGAGAAAAAGAGAGAAGGGACAATGCTACTATCCTTTTACCACACTTGTGCTTCAAAGTAGCACCATGATCTTCATGATAGAGAGTCTCTTATTTTGTCACTTTCATATACTTTAGTGGGAATTTTTCATTATAGAACTTGGCTTGTATATTCCAATGATGGGCTTCCTCAAAATGCCCTAGGTCTTCGTGAGCAAGCAAGTTGGATGCACACCCACTCAGTTTCTTTTCGAGCTTTCATACACTTATAGCTCTAGTGCATCCGTTGCATGGCAATCCCTACTCACTCACATTGATATCTAATTGATGGGCATCTCCATAGACCATTAATACGCCTAGTTGATGTGAGACCATCTCCCTCTTTTTGTCTTCTCCACAACCACCATTCTATTCCACCTACAGTGCTATGTCCATGGCTCACGCTCATGTATTGCGTGAAAGTTAAAAAAGTTTGAGAATACTAAAGTATGAAACAATTGCTTGGCTGAAATCGGGGTTGTGCATGATTTGAATATTTTGTGTGACGAAGGCGGAGCATAGACAAACTATATGATTTTATAGGGATGAACTTCCTTTGGCCATGTTATTTTAAGAAGACATGATTGCTTTGTTAGTATGCTTGAAGTATTATTATTTTATGTCAATATTAAACTTTTGTCTTGAATCTTTCAGATCTGAACAATCATTCCACAATAAAGAAATTACATTGATAAATATGTTAGGTAACATTCCACATCAAAAATTCTGTTTTTATCATTTACCTACTCAAGGACGAGCAGAAATTAAGCTTGGGGATGCTTGATACGTCTCCAACGTATCTATAATTTTTTATTGTTCCATGCTATTATATTATTTGTTTTGGATGTTTAATGGGATTTAATATGCTATTTTACATTATTTTTGGGACTAACCTATTAACCGAGGGCCTAGTGCCAGTTTCTAATTTTTTTTGCCTATTTTAGAGTTTTGCAGAAAAGGAATACCAAAAGTAGTCCAAACGGAATGAAACCTCCGCGATGATCTTTCTTGGACCGAAAGCAAACTAGAAGACTTGGAGATGAAGTCGGAGACCCAACGGGGAAGCCACGAGGTAGGAGGGCGCGCCCAGGGGGTAGGCGCCCCCACCCTCGTGGGCCCCTCGTGGCTCCTCTGACCTAGTTCTTTCGCCTATATATACTCTTATACCCAAAAAACATCAGGGGGAGCCACAAAAACACTTTTCCACCGCCGCAACCTTATGTACCCGTGAGGTCCCATCTTGGGGCTTTTTTGGCAATGTGTCGGAGGGGGATTCGATCACGGAGGGCTAGTACATCAACACCATTACCTCTCCGATGAAGTGTGAGTAGTTTACCACAGACCTTCAGGTCCATAGTTATTAGCTAGATGGCGTCCTCTCTCTCTTTGATTCTCAATACCATGTTCTCCTTGATGTCTTGGAGATCTATTCGATGTAATACTCTTTTGTGGTGTGTTTGCCAAGATCCAATGAATTGTGGATTGATGATCAAGATTATCTATGAATATTATTTGGTTCATCTCTTAATTCTTATATGCATGATTTGATATATTTGCAAGTCTCTTCGAATTATCGGTTTAATTTGGCCTACTAGATTGATCTTTATTGCAATGGGAGAGGTGCTTAGCTTTGGGTTCAACCTTGCAGTGTCCTTTCCCAGTGACAGTAGCGGCAGCAAGGCACGTATTGTATTGTTGTCAGCGAGGATAACAAGATGGAGTTTTCATCATATTGCTTGAGTTAATTCCTCTACATTATGTCATATTGCTTAATGCGTTACTCCGTTCTTATGAACTTAATACTCTAGATGCATGCTGGATAGCGGTCGATGTGTGGAGTAATAGTGTAGATGCAGACAGGAGTCAGTCTACTTGACACAGACGTGATGCCTATGTTCATGATCATTACCTTAGATGCCATCATAATTATGCGTTTTTCTATCAATTGCTCAACAGTAATTTGTTCACCCACCATAATGTATGCTATCTCGAGAGAAGCCACTAGTGAAACCTATGGCCCCCGGGTCTCTTTTCCGTATTATTGAATCTCGTTTACATCTTGCTAGTTTTTGATATACTATTTTGCAAATCTTTACATTCCAATCTATACACCCAAAAATACCAAAAATATTTACTTTACCGTTTATCTATCTCTATCAGATCTCACTTTTGCGAGTGACCGTGAAGGGATTGACAACCCCTTTATCGCGTTGGTTGCAAGTTCTTGGTTGTTTGTGCAGGTATTCAGTGACTTGTGCGTCGTCTCCTACTGGATTGATACCTTGATTCTCAAAACTGAGGGAAATACTTACGCTACTTTGCTGCATCACCCTTTCCTCTTCAAGGGAAAACCAACGCAAGCTCAAGAGGTAGCAACAACCAACCACCGTGTAGTTACATGAGTCGAGCAAATGCAGGCAACCAACACACCGCGCACTAAGCTATCCCCTAATGCGAGAGAACTACATGCGGGCAACCAAACAATGTGCAAATGTTGCATTACATCATGCATTTGCTCAACCAGCCTCCATTGAGCTAGGCTGAGCTAAGCCAGGGCCGGTTGCTATGGTTGCAAACACACCATTAGAGTGTTAGAGAGAATCACATCAATGGAAGTTTGCACATGCCGATGGTGCACCAGGTTGTCATCATCTTTGTGATGAGAAAGTAATATCGACTCAGATAGCCAGAAAGTCGTTGATCTTTGTCGGTAAATTCCAACAATGTCGATCTCAAAGGAGACACGACCCAAAGAAGAAGGTGACGATTGGTTGATCACACATAGATGTCAGTCCGAGTTGATGTTATAATCAGATCGGCGCAGTTGCCACCAAAGCACCACCGCTCAGAAAGACATAGCCAACTCCCCATGTTTCCACATATGGAAAGGCAAACTTACCAACCCAATTTTGTCGTTAACCGACAAAGAAGAGGAAGAAGTCAGAGGAGACCTTATTGAGCATCACCGCCACCACAGTCGAAAGGGACAAAGCGACGAATGATGAATACCTAATGTCCATTTGATCTCATCGCTAGATCCAATCATGTGATGCCGAGGCAGGGGAGACCTTATTGAGCATGGTCGCTGCCACAACCGAGAGGGACGAAATGACGAATGATGAATACCTAAATGTCCACCTGATCTCATTGCTAGATCCAATAGTGCATGTGCTGGCGAGGTAGGAGAACAAGTCGGAAGAACCACTATTGAACACCTCACTCACCACCACTGAAAGGGTGAGGTGATGGGCAAATCGAGACATAGTGACATGCTCCAAGATGAAATTAACTATATTTCTAGTTGTAGATTGGTGCCTCTCTGCATACCCCATTGGTAAAGCCAATTAAGTAAGAGGATGTCGCGATCTACTCTTGGATGAGAAATGATGACCTACACGTGCACGGGGTTTAGTTGTAGCTTTTTTCAAAGTAAGAGTATCAATCCCACTACAAGCACATGAAATGGCCTTTTCTCTCGCGGGGGTTTATAGTATAGTGTCTGCAAGTTAGTTGTGATCCATAGCAAAGTGGAAACGAAAGTTTAAAATATTGCAAGGTTGTTGTGAACACAGTAATAAAATGCAAGAGTAAAACAAAAGGTCTCAAAATGTGAAACGGCAGTTGTTGGAATCAACGGGACTAAAGCATTCTCAAGGAGTTCAAATTCCTCACTAGTATGTATCTAACGAAGCATATGCCTAGACATAATTTAAATTACGGGTTCCTGAGCCTCCCCGGGAACTAGGGAGATTACTCGCACATTGAGATCATAAGCATCATGGAATGGATAGTGGTAAACACGGATAAAGTACCAAAGTAATACATAAATGGATCCACAAGGGCTAATGTGCTACAAAAAGGTGGAGATGGGATGGGGATGGTGTATATGGATGATGAGGATGCCCTGTCGATTGGATGATACCGCGATGGAGCCCCTCTATCAATTCCTCCTTCGGAATCCTTCCAGACTCTAGGGTTCTTCATTCTGGAGTGGTTTGTGATTGTTGTAGGTGTTTGATCCACGATCCAATCACACAAGTGTAAAATAATGAGTCAGGCGGTGGCGGCGACAGGTGGTACGAGCGTGCACAATCATGTCGTGCTCCGTCGATCACCCTCGTCTTCTCTGTTGCACCTCTTTCTCCTCCCCCTTTTTTATGGTAAGCATCTATTATCCCAAATAGCATAATTTTTAGCACTTATACCATTGGAATTCTTTCCTTGTGCCTACAAATACTTCCGCGGAAGGAATCTTGGTGAAAACAGATAAAAGGGTGCGCGGACGTGGTAAAATCTGGAGAATCCTAACACCACTGTACAAAATAAAAGGTGTAATCAATGCAAATCCTGGACTCATTAAGGGGCAGGTCGTGGCAACACTAGATTGCTTAGATAAGGCCTAGATCGATGAAAGTTTAAACAAGAAAACTAAGGTAACAACGAATCAAAGAGGTAAAACGACATGCATGACATATCTCTGGAATTTTGGGGAAATACTTTTTTTTGACCAACCAATGTTCCTCTCTAGCGCCTTTTAAGAAAGCACCATGGCAGTCTAGCGGGTTCTATTTTTATTGCATGTCTTGTATGCTACATAAAGCAAGGCTTAACATTTGCTCTTAAGCTATCTCCCGGGGTGGTAGGGTTTGTATTCTATTTGAGCTCGTCACATGGCTTAGCTATTCATATGGTCTTGCAACAGTTTATAATTGAGTAAAATCTACCACTGATCCTAAAAGTGTTCGAGGTGTGTCACTTTATTCCTAAAACTATGAAAACACGTATTTGGGTCATACTTCTTTCTAAAGTGTGCCACCGGTCCTAAACTTAACAGAGCAGGATGACATGCACCAATGGCAATTTGACCTTTGCCACGCCAGATGACTCAGTTTTGGTGGCAAAACTCCCGCCCGAAATGGCTGGTGGGCTTGCATTTACCCCCTGCATGTACATAAGCATAGAAAGGTTGCTCCTTTCTTCACTTCCCTTCAGTTTCCTCCTCATTTTCTCCCCTACCATGGATGCAAGCTCCCACGCTTCGTTCACTTTACCATGGCGACAAGCGACCCTGGAAGCTCACCTCAACCATGCATGAAAAAGGTTATGCTTGAAACAATGTCTCAATTACAATACACATGTTAGCTGTAACAGAACATCATCTGAAACATTGACACAAATGAGTGCATTGGCTGCATTAACAATAGTAATATGAAGTAACTAAAGAGTGAATTACATGACACTAGAAACAAAAGCTAGAATTTAAGGTTTCTATTACATAAGAACCTCAAAATGCACATAAGAAGGTGCATATAAACCCACAACAACACATGCATGAGGTTTACTTCAGCATCTAGCTGGCATCATATAAATACTATCCAAAATAGAATTGTTGTCTGTCCAAAAAACTCTTTGTCCAAAGTGAGAACATGTTCACTTATATTCAGTGATACTGGCTTTTGTAACCCTCTTCTTTTGCCTCTTCTTTAAGCTAACAGTGGATGTGGTAGCTATATAGTGGGCTGCAAAGCATCTCTATTGCAAGCAATGAAGGTGGATTCTGGAATAGGGCCTGGTGACATAGGTGATTATTGTGATGCTTGAGCCTGCTTACAACCAGAGAAGCATCAAACATCAATGCATCACATTTCAAGGAAATGAGATGCTAAGAAAGAATAACATACCTGAAGAAGGAGTGTTTCAAGCATGGTAGTTTGATTGTGTTGCTTCCTATGTCCAACACTTGTTGTACCAGATCCCTATAAACAGAGTATGAGCAATTGTTGCAAAGAATTAACTACTAAATTGAGGAACAAAAGTTTTTTGTACATGTGTAAGAATGGTTCTCTTCACTTGTAGCTTCCCCCCCTTGTGTTTGTGATCTTTTATCGGCACCGAGTGATTGCCCTTATTGACCTTTATTTGGGCACTTTCTTTTGTTGTGATCTATTGAGTTGTGCACTCCGCAATGGGATATAGTGCCATGTCTGCTCATCTTTACCCCTTCTTCCATCTCATCAGAATTCTTTCTTCTCTTCTTAGATGGCCCACCAACATTTTTTCATACTGAGGTGGTTCATTTCAATTCCATTGATATTTTGCCATGATATTTCATCTCTATGTGGAATCTAGTACTTGATTCCATCATAAATAAATATTAAAAATTGCATGTAGAGAATGGGAAGTATGTGTGCACAAATTTTGAAACCTAAACATGACCATTTGTGACATGTGCAATGGTTAACATAATGTGTAAGCTATAGTAAATTATTATGAAAACAATCAGCTTCTTTTTTGCACACATTTTAAAGGTCATGTTTAAGTTTCAAATTTTATATGCACATATGTGTATCCATAATCCACATGGAGTTTTTCATACTTTTTGAAACTTACATAATATGTCTTTTTTCTCAAAAAATAGCTATAGGGATAAGATGTATGGTCACACAAACATATTACGAAAATAGTTTCATGCCACCGGGATAGATACCACCCACGTAGTCACCGTACGATCAAGGAGTTTCATGATTCGTGCTAGCAGGTTAAGCTAGTGGTTTGATGAAAGACAGAGGAAACACACACTAATCACAGGTAGGTGTGAGTAATTTTTGGACTAAGTAGTCTGACATATATAAAAGATGTACGTACAATCTTGGCCTTTACCTGAAGTTGTATGCACATAGGGTTTATCTCTACACAGATCACGCGTATGATATAAGCTTCTGTCAGCGCATCCAGTTCAAATTTTGCTAGAATACTGAATGATCCCATTTTTCACAATGAAGCATACGACAAAACACTCTGACAAGATGTAAGCTAAACGTAATGTACATGTCTAGAAAGCTAAATTGTCCATATGTGATCAGGATGCACAAGCACTGCTATCTTACCAATGCTTGTTTTTTGGATAATTCAGCTACTAAGAACTTTTGTCTAGTGCTCAGTACAAGTAAACATATATGGTCAAAACACTCTGACAACTGACAAGAAATATGTCCACCAATGTCTGCTCACTGACCTGTCCATGAAAAACAATATGCCATACTTTCCCTGGTCTCGATTCTTTTAATCTGACAGCACCATCCCATGCTAGGAAAGGACAAAGGTACTAATCATGTTTCACTATTCATGCATTGCTGATTAAGAAGGTAGCTATTCACATGTTGCACATATATTTAGGAGGGACGAACGATAGATACCCGAAGGGCAGCTATCCTCGTGGCATCAAATCCACACTCAACATATTATTATCCTAATATTTTCCATAACAATGTTAATTTTTCACTCGAAAGCAGAGGACATTGACTCAATGAAAGTATTTATGATGTCTCGTCGCCAACACTGTAGCACAAATTGTTGCTATATAGTTTGAGGAGAGAGCGGTGAGGTAGTAGGATGTGTCGTGGAGGCAAAAAGAGAGGTAGGGGAGGGTATGATACAATATGGATATTTTGCTAGCACGGAGTGGTAGCAGTATCAATACATATAGGTTCTACAAGATGTTTTTTCAAGATAAAAAATAAACAAAATATCACATGTCCAAGATTTACTATTGAATATATGCATTAGCTTTCAATTTGATGAGTTCATTTCACATATAGTTGACTGGCCAAAAATTTAGTTGGTTAAATAAAGGGGGAGGGCAGAGAGGTTAGCAGAGTATCTAATACAGTTATACATTAACTCGTTTTCCTTTTGCTAACCCTATTGGCTTATTTACAGCTCTGCTAGGGGGGAGGTTTTGTTCTTGGAAATATTTTTCTTGGCCTTTGAACCACATGGTACAGTGAGTCATACTGATGGAACAAGAGTTCCCTTACTGGCAATACTAAGAAGATGATCAACTATGTTGAAGTGTCGCGCAGACGGGTGTGTCTTCTCCTTTATGTCGTGTATTTGGTGCAGTAGAGACAGGAGTGAGGGGGAGCCAAAGAGGGGGAGAGAGAGCGAGAGACTATATCCCAATGAAGATGCACCACAGAGTAAAATAAACCAAGTTTCCGCAAATCGATGGTAGACTGATGGTCGGGATCCACATGCACCCGTCAATGTTGAGAAATACAGCCTTGTTCCCTGGTCACCCCAACTTGTTGATAGGAACAACTTTCACTAGCGGATAGAGGGAGAGAGACTATGGGCCTGTTTGGTAATGCACTAGCTCCACAAATCTGGCGGAGCACCTACTCCACCGCTCTGCAAATGTGAACTGCAGCCCGCTCCGCTCCATGGCAGAGTTGTGGAGCGGAGGGGCTCCGAACGGGCACTATATCGCAATGAGGATGCATGGTAGAGTAAAATAAACCAAGTTGCCGCAGATAGACGGCAAACTGGTGGTCAGGACACACATGCACGTGTCAATGTTGAGAAATATGGCTTGGTCACCCCCAACTATTGGTAGGAATAACTTTCAGCGGTGGATGTCCACCTCAAAGATCTTGAAGGCACAATTCGGCCACGCCTTGGCTTCAAGCCCTGGGACACCATGTTGCACACCAAAAAACTCCATGAGGTACTCCGTATGTTCTGGTTGGCTAGTAAATATGAAGTGTAGGTCGTGGAGATTTTATGTGGAGTAAACTTGGCACTCGCAGGGCCGGGCTTTGAAAAGCCCAACCTCAAAGTCCCAAACCCGAGCCTAGCCTGACCCGAAACACATGAACAATGCCCTTTTCTTATTAAAATGATGTTTTTGGGGATACTAAAATATATATTATGTCTATATTTCTAATAAAATAATGATTTATGCCCTATTCGGGCTTATTTTCAGGCTTTCGACAGAAAAGTCGAGCCCAAGCCCAACACGGGTGTCGGGCTTTTGGGCCGAGCCGGGCTGTCCATGCCTGGGTCTAGTGTGGAGGGTACGACATCACGATCTCCTTGGTTAACCTCAAGGTTGTGAAGAGTTGGCCTTGGAAGGGCAAGAAGTTTTGAAGCTTGACCAGACCATGGTGAATGACCTCCCATGTCAGTCGGCTTGGTTGCGTCCAGATGGGTTTTTCAGGGGAAACGTGCCTGAGGGAGTCCTGGATTATGGGGTCTGATAGGTCTCCAACGTATCTATAATTTTTGATTGTTCCATGCTATTATATTACCCCTTTTGGATGTTTATGGGCTTTATTTTACACATTTATATCATTTTTGGGACTAACCTACTAACCGGAGGCCCAGCCCGTATTGCTGTTTTTTTTCCTATTTCAGTATTTTGAAGAAAAAGAATATCAAACAGAGTCCAAATGGAATGAAACCTTTGGGAGCGTGGTTTTTGGAACGAAAGTGATCCAGAGGACTTGGAGTGCAAGCCAAGAAACAGCCGAGGCGGCCACGAGGGTGGGGGGCGCGCCCACCCCTATAGGGCGCGCCCCTGTCTCGTGGGCCCCTCGGGCGGCCACCGACCTACTTCTTCCTCCTATATATACCCACGTACCCCGAAAACATCCAGGGAGCCAATGAAAAACAATTTCCACCGCCGTAACCTTCTGTATCCGCGAGATCCCATCTTGGAGCCTTCTCTGGCGCTCCGCCGGAGGGGGAATAGACCACGGAGGGCTTCTACATCAACACCATAGCCCCTCCGATGAGTTGTGAGTAGTTTACCAGAGACCTTCGGGTCCATAGTTATTAGCTAGATGGCTTCTTCTCTCTTTTTGGATCTCAATACCATGTTCTCCCCCTCTCTTGTGGAGATCTATTCGATGTAACTCTTTTTGCGGTGTGTTTGTCGAGATCTGATGAATTGTGGGTTTATGATCAAGCTTATCTATGAGAAATATTTGAATCTCCTCTGAATTCTTTTATGTATGATTGAGTTATCTTTGCAAGTCTCTTCGAATTATCAGTTTGGTTTGGCCTACTAGATTGATCTTTCTTGCCATGGGAGAAGTGCTTAGCTTTGGGTTCAATCTTGCGGTGTCCTTACCTAGTGACAGCAGGGGTTGCAAGGCACGTATTGTATTGTTGCCATCGAGGATAAAAAGATGGGGTTTATATCATATTGCATGAGTTTATCCCTCTACATCATGTCATCTTTCTTAATGTGTTACTCTGTTCTTATGAACTTAATACTCTAGATGCATGCTGGATAGCATTCGATGTGTGGAGTAATAGTAGTAGATGCGGCTGGAGTTGGTCTACTTGTCGCGGACGTGATGCCTATATACATGATCGTGCCTAGATAATCTCATAATTATTCGCTTTTCTATCAATTGCTCGACAGTAATTTGTTCACCCACCATAATACTTATGCTATCTTGAGAGAAGCCACTAGTGAAAGCTATGGCCCCGGGTCTATCTTTTATCATATAAGCTTTCAATCTACTTTTATTTGCATCTTTACTTTTCCAATCTATATTATAAAATACCAAAAATATATATTTCTTATCGTACTATCTCTATCAGATCTCACTTTTGCAAGTGGCCGTGAAGGGATTGACAACCCCTTTATTGCGTTGGTTGTGAGTTCTTTGTTTGTTTGTGTAGGTGCGTGGGACTTCTGAGGAGCCTCCTACTGGATTGATACCTTGGTTCTCAAAAACTGAGGGAAATACTTACGCTACTATTGCTGCATCACCCCTTTCCTCTTTAAAGAAAACCAACGCAAACTCAAGACGCAGCAAGAAGGATTTCTGGCGCCGTTGCCGGGGAGGTCTTCGCTCAAGTCAAGACATACCAAGTACCCATCACAAACTCATCTCCCTCGCACTTACACTATTCGCCATTTGCCTCTCGTTTTCCTCTCCCCCACTTCACCCTTGCCGTTTTATTCGCCATTTTTCCATTCGTCTTTTCGTTTACCTTAAATGTCTTACTTGGCTCGTTTGCTCGTTTGGTTGGAATAATTGTGTATTTATTACTAAACAAAGAAGCTAAGATCTATGGATCCTCATCCACTTGCTAATCTTTTTAAGAGATCCAATTATGATGAACCAATTTCTAGTGAGTTTTGTGCACTAGATTATATTTACTTTGCTTAAAATTCGTGAATCTAAAAATTGTGATGAAGAACTTTATGAAGTGATTCATGATAGATCTTTGAATAAAAAGAATGATTGCAATGATTTTACTATAAATTCTCTTGATGTCAATTGTGCTAATAATATGCAAAACCCTAAGCTTGGGGATGCTAGTTTTGCTATGTCTACTACTTGTTGCAATGATCATGATTGGAGTGATTCTTCTTATGATCTTGAAAATTTATTTAAGCCCCATGATGATTATGAGATTGATAATAGTGTTTGCAATAATATTGAAAGTGGGTTTGGAAGAGTGTCAACTTTATACCCCACATATTTGGAGAATGTTCAATCTCATGGTATTTTTGATAAAAGTGGGTTTGGAGAGGTCATGACTTTAGTTAATGTTAATCCCACTATTTTGGAAGAGTGTCAACTTCGCATGCATGTGGCAAGTGTTGGAAATATTTTATGTGATAGTTATTTTGTTGAATTTGCTTATGATCCTACATGTAATTATTATGAGAGAGGAAAATATGTTCATAGAAATTTCTATCTTACTAAATTACCTCTCGTCATGTTGAGATTGTTATCGTCTTTTTATTCTTCCTTGCATATGCTAGTTTTTGCTTGCCTTGCAAATTTGTTTGCTTATAATATGCCTATGCATAGGACGTATGTTACTTAGATGTGTTTGTCACGTGTTTCATGATGACTCTCTTTGCGCTTCAATTCTTGTCTTTCATGTGAGCATCATTAAAATTATCAATGCCTAGCTAGGGGCGCTAAACGATAGCGCTAGTTGGGAGGCAACCCAATATTTTTCCTTGCTATTATTCAATAAATTTTGCATCTAACTTATGTTTAGATGTGTTTTTATGTTTTAATTAGTGTTTGTGCCAAGTAGAACCTATAGGATAACCTATGGTGATAGTTAATTTGATTCTGCTGAAAAACAGAAACTTTGTGCGCATGAAATTAGTTTTGTTAAATCACAGAAATGTAATTTTGTGTTGATTATTTTTGCTGATGATCAATAGATAAAATTTCCAGGACTTCGTATTTTTGTAGGATTTTTAGAGTTTCAGAAGTTTGCTTTAGTTACAGATTGCTACAGACTGTTCTGTTTTTGACAGATTCTGTTTTTCGTGTATTGTGTGCTTATTTTGATGCATCTATGGCTAGTATTAAGTGGTATGAACTATAAAGAACTTGAGATACAGTAGGTTTAACACAAATATAAATAAATAATGAGTTCATTACAGTACCTTATGTGGTGGTTCTGTTTTCTTTCACTAACGGAGCTTATGAGATTTCCTGTTGAGTTTTGTGTTGTGAAGTTTTCAAGTTTTGGGTAAAGATTTGATGGACTATGGAATAAGGAGTGGCAAAAGCCTAAGCTTGGGGATGACCATGGCACCCCAAGATATTCAAGAGTAGCCAAAAGCCTAAGCTTGGGGATGCCCTGGGAAGGCATCCCCTCTTTCGTCTTTGTTCATTGGTAATTTTACTTGGAGCTATATTTTTATTCGCCACATGATATGTGTTTTGCTTGGAGCGTCGTGTATGATATTAGTTTTGCTTTTTAGTTTACCACAATCATCCTTGCTGTACACACCTTTTGGGAGAGACACACATGAATCGTGCTTTATTAGAATACTCTACGTGCTTCACTTATATCTTTTGAGCTAGATAGTTTTTGCTCTAGTGCTTCACTTATATCTTTTAGAGCACAGCGGTGGCTTAATTTTGTAGAAATTGCTAGTCTCTCATGCTTCACTTATATTATTTTGAGAGTCTCTTAGAACAGCATGGTATTTGCTATGGTTATAAAATTGGTCCTAGAATGGCAGGCATCCAAGTTGGGTATAATAAAAACTATCATAGGAAGTGAATTGGATGCTATGATCAATTTGATACTTGATAATTGTTTTGAGATATGGAGGTAGTGATATTAAATTCATGCTAGTTGGGTGATTATGAATTTAAAGAATGCTTGTGTTGAAGTTAGCAAGTCCCATAGCATGCACGTATGGTTAAAGTTGTGTAACAAATTTGAAACATGAAGTGTACTTGGATTGTGGATCCTTATGAGTGGCGGTCAGGGACGAGCGATGGTCTTTTCTTACCAATCTATCCCTCTAGGAGCATGCGCGTAGTGCTTGGTTTTTGATGACTTCTAAATTTTTGAAATAAGTATATGAGTTCTTTTGACTAATGTTGAGTCCATGGATTATACGCACTTTTACCTTTCCATCATTGCTAGCCTCTTCGGTACCGTGCATTGCCCTTTCTCACCTTTAGAGTTGGTGCAAACTTCGCCGGTGCATCCAAACCCCCTGATATGATACACTCTATCACACATAAACCTCCCTATATCTTCCTCAAAACAGCCATCATACCTACCTATTATGGCATTTCCATAGTCATTCCGAGATATATTGCCATGCAACTTTCCACCGTTCCGTTTATCATCATGACACGCATTACTTTTGTCATATTGCCATTGCATGATCATGTAGTTGACATCGTATTTGTGGCAAAGCCACCATGCATAATCTTTCATACATGTCACTCTTGATTCATTGCACCATCCCGGTACACCGCTGGAGGCATTCATATAGAGTCATATCTTGTTCTAGTTTTGAGTTGTAATTCATGTGTTGTAAGTTAATAAAAGTGTGATGATCATCATTATTAGAGCATTGCCCGAAAAAAAGAAAAAAAAGAAAGGCCAAAAGAAAAAAAAAGAAAGGCCAAAGAAAAAAAAGAAGAAAGAAAAAAAAGGAAAAAATAACGAAAAGAAAATAAATAAAAAGGGGCAATGTTACTATCTCTTTTTCCACACTTGTGCTTCAAAGTAGCACCATTTCCTTCATATAGCGAGTCTCATATATTGTGCTTCAAAGTAGCACCATGTTCTTCATATAGTGAGTCTCATATGTTGTCACTTTCATATACTAGTGGGAATTTTTCATTATAGAACTTGGCTTGTATATTCCTACGATGGGCTTCCTCAAATGCCCTAGGTCTTCGTGAGCAAGCAAGTTGGATGCACACCCACTAGTTTTCTTTTGTTGAGATTTCATTCATTTATAGCTCTAGTGCATCCGTTGCATGGAAATCCCTACTCCTCATGTTGACATCAATTGATGGGCATCTCCATAGCCCGTTGATTATCCTCGTCAATGCGAGACTTTCTCCTTTTTTGTCTTCTCCACACAATCCCCATCATCATATTCTATTCCACCAATAGTGCTATATCCATGGCTCACGCTCATGTATTGCGTGAAAGTTGAAAAAGTTTGAGATTATTTAAGTATGAAACAATTGCTTGGCTTGTCATCGGGGGTGTAGAATTTGGGAACATTCACTACAACAAGACCCCCGCTATAGCAACGCTTTTTTCCATATCTAAAAGCCCATATATGCGTTGTTAGTGTCTTTACCAACGGTTTGTGATGCGTTGCCTTATCCAGTGTTGCTAGCGAATAATGCAATGCTTATATTGCCGTTGGTAAAGAAACCGTTGCAAGACTACAACAGATAAAGGGGACTTCTACAACAGTTTTATATGTTGGTGGTTAATGTACAAGAATCAAAATCCAATTACTTGGCAACGAAGAATTTCCAACGCTTCAAGTGTTGGCACATATTTAGTGTAATTATTATTATTATTATTATTATTATTATTATTATTATTATTATTATTATTATTATTATTATTATTATTATTATTATTATTATTATGTAATCAATGCTCCATGTAATTGTGTATTTCAAGTATAGGAAAAAACAAGAGAATATACTGACAACCGGAAGAAATCATATATCATATATGAGATAAAATTGTTGGATTACAATAGTGGATATTACAAGAGGAACATCATCCAACGTGATGCATAATCTAACTACTTTCTTGACAGTGAAACTTAAACTAAAGCATTCAACTTCCCTACAACTTAACTAAAACTTAATCGAGGAACAACATCCAACAGGTACATCATCCCCAGAACATAACTAAAACTGAAAGCATCCATCATCGTCACCATCATGAAGCAGAATATCAACATCATCATTGCAGTACACTTGCCACGCACCCATATACTCATCCATTTATCTTTTGAATCTACAAACAAGAAAACAAACTGAAGTGTTAACACAAAATGCATTGACATGATGCAAGTAGTAATAGAGGCAAGATATTAGTCACGTACAAAGGTTGAGGGCCATGCAATCTTTGTTTTTTCTGCATTGCCGAGAGTAGTGCAGTTTTTGCGACTCCGTACCAAATTTTTCAGTTTTCACAAGTGCCATATCAACATGCACCGCCCAGAATTCATTCCTAATTTCAGCACCATCAAGTTTAAAGTTTGGATCACAACTTACAATTGTAGCAAGAGCTACATCCCTGTTATGGTTTTTCAGGCTCTTCAAGAATACTTTAGTTCCTGCCTGTTAGAGAAAATCAAAGTAACCATATGAGAAAAATAGAAAGAAAACAGAGGAACATCTGAAATGAATGAGCACTCTTACAGGTAATTCATTGGCACCCAACCAGCTTAGCGAACCACTTTGAGCACTCTTACTGCTTGCATTGGCACCTTTTGTTGTTTTTTTGGTCTGGACAACAGTATGACAGCAAAGAAGAAGTCATAAACAAATAAACAAGCTAGCATTATAGTTTAAACAGAAATGTGTATGTGATTACGAAAAGATACTGGTTTGTTTGCAGCAGAAGTTTTTTCTCCGTGACGTGCACTAACATTCTCAAGAAAAGTTTCTTTGTTCTGAACAACATTCTAATAGCAAGACGACCGGTAGATACATAACCATCGGAGCAATATATTCTGAACATATTGTATATGGTAACGGAAATATACCTTATGTGTAGCAGAATTTATTTCCCCTTGCTGAGCACTGAAATTATGAGGAGTTTCTTGGTTCTGGACAACATTCTAAAAGCAACAATTAAAGACATAAACATGGGAGCACTATAGTTTGATCATAACTTTGTATATGGGACTGTTGATACCTTGTGTGCAGTAGAGCATTTTTCTAGTTGTCGTGCACTGCCACCATTATGAACCATAGTTTCTTTGTTCTAGGATAAAATGATCACACATCAAGTTTTGGGTATTTTATATGCAATTGCAAAAAGTGCAAGAACAACAACTTAAAACTCAGCAATGACAGGTTATAAAGAGTATTTAAGTAGACAAACCTTATCTGAAACAGAATTCTTGTTTGATGCTTGCAAATCTGCATCGTTTGATCCACTTGGCTTGTTATGTAAATTATTTGATCATTTTTTAACAAGTTGGAGTCCATCAACCAGAGGAGCAAGCACTCTCTACAGATAGCATAACATAAATATCAAATGAGAAATACTTTCTGGAGTGAAATTTGAGGAATTTTATTGTGTACTTTGACAAGATACAAACTTTTCTGTTTGAGTTGTGTCCATCAACCGAAGGTTCAAGCCCAATTGTAGCCATTGGATCTGAAATTTCCTATGATAGGAATACAGAAAGGTTAGTCCACAAAATAAAGGAAGCTTACATTTGTTAGAAATTTACCTGATTTGGTTGTCTTTCCATTCTTCTCATCTTCTCCTCTAGTTCCATAATTTTAGCATCCTGATTTTTATTTACTTGATATAATTTTTCCATTTCAACTCTAAAAGCTAGCATATCTTCATTTGGTGTATCCTCCACCGAAGTAAAATGTGTATTCTGGAATACACGTGAAGTGGAAACATCAAAAAGTTTTTTTGGGTTTGGAACTAGTCCCAAACCATGTACATGGCCAGGCTTGTCATCCCCTAATACTTTGTTCAACGCATCTCCTTTCCATGCAGTCTTTCCACCGCTGTTATCTGCTAATTCGGGGTTCTTGTCCATAATATCTTTCAACTCTTCCTAAATACAGGAACAATGCGAATAATAAGAATACATATAATATCAAATTCAAATACGAATGGTTGAGAGTTGTAAATGTACCACATGAGCATTAATTATTTTGTTCTTGCAAGTTTTTGGCTTGTGCGTGTGCATGAACAAGTGAGCCATATGAGGGTACTTCTTTTCAGGATCTGCATCTTTCTGTTGATATGTAATGTAAACATGAATTACATTAGAAAACATGAATGGAAGAGCGATGCATGAAGTTAGTATACTTTACCATTTCTTCCCTCTTACGAGGGAAACTTTTTGTCCCACTAGTATGTGTAGACTTCCTCATTGAACAATTATTTCTATTTGTAGCACTAATCCCCTACCAAAGAATAAATCAAAGCAATTATGTGCAGATTTTTCATCATATCTACACAACAATATATAAAGTCCAACAAGGAAAGTTGAAAATGGAATTCTTTTAAGTACCTTCGCTTTCTGGGTTGTCCAATGATTAACTAGAGATCTCCACTGATCCGGAGTCACGGATTTTGGTTTATTTTTGTAATTGGCTTCGGTGCTTTTTTTCTCATCAAAATACATTGCTTTCAGATCAGACTTATGTTGCCTCCATCTGTCTCCAATTACCTTCAATATATATTTTTCCATGCGAGGAGGGTAAAGGAACCTCATCTACAAAACAATTACAACATAAATAGGGTGAGTGTAATGTAAGGCAACATAGAACAAGCTGGTAAAGGATATTCAATGGATTAAATTTTACCTTCACTTGATCTAGTATAGCCTTTACATTTGTTTTAGTTTTGAGCAATCTCCAATCCTTGTAGCTCAAGCAACACAATGATCCATTCCTTGCAACTGAGCCAAGAAAATCCCCAACATGTTTAGCCTCTTTTCCAATTGGCTGATCTATCTCATTGCAGCAAACCATTATCCTTTTCCCTTTTGGAAGGTTCCAACTATATTTGAGCTTCCTCTTCTTACGCTCTTTTGTTTCTGCATTTTCAGCTGAATATATAGAACCATGAATTATATGTTACAATGAAGAATAATCATATATTACAAAGGTAAGTAATGAGCAACAAACTTACCATCTTCGTTTTCATCCACTTCAGCGTCATTACAATCTGTGAAGCCTTCTTCATCATTAGTAGTTCTTTCATGGACATCGGATGATTCGACATCTTTTGCAGCAGAATTATGATGCTCGATCGGTTCTTCCGTCATATATTCTTCATTAGATTCAACAACGTTAATTCTTGTCCGTGACATATCTGCTGCAACATTAAAATGACAAAAAGTTTAAATAATTTTTGCAAAAGACAATATTTTGTGGTCCTACTCGACCTTATGACAGTCATCACAATAGATGTGAAGACGATTAATTCAGATTTCAGCTCAAAAAATCATATTATCAAGTAATTACTGCCCCTGCTTAACTTGGTGTTTGCTAGGGGGAGGGGCTACACATGTTCAGGTATAACATATCCACGGATAGTAAGAGGATGAGAAGGTCAAGGACACCCACGTTCATTCTCTTTTCTGTTAAGGAGGTTTGGTTCATGCACAACCAATATAGCTAGGCTGATGATATGTTATTCTCAAGTCACTAACATTTATTTTCAGAACAAGTGTGTCGTTTCCAGACTGGACTGTTAGTTGTGCTGCTGCACATCATGTTCTGGTATTCATAAAAAATTAACATTCAAATTATTGGGGGCCGCAGATCATGGTCTGATACTCATAAGAACTAACCCAACTATACTACCCAACAACAACATGATATTCAGAATTGGAGTTCCATAATGAAAGTCTATGAAGAGATTGAAGTCACCAAGGTAGTAATGGTGATTGAAATACTGCACGCGTCTGCACTTGACACCCCAGTAGTTACCAGAAGAAACCAACTCTATCTGAAGGCTCCCCAAAATTCTAAACCAATAACAGAGGACAACTATCAAACACTTGGTGTGCACTATCGAGTTCACTCAAGAGAAGAGTAATTAGAAAGCATAGAAGGGACAGATCTGAACCAAGAAGGGGGGGAGGAGGCAAAATCTTCAAGTCATACCAGAATTTAGCTTCTGTTTCTATGAATCAGGTGTGGGGATTGATCTGCTTACCGCCCAGTTGCTGAACAAGACACGCCTCTGATGCCCTCAGCCTCAATGGTGGAATCGGCGGGGCGAGCTATGAGACTCAGGAGAGAGGGCTGGCCACGATCGATCTGCTCAAGAAGGGATCCTTCGTACAAGAGGAGGAAGGGAACTGCGTTGATATGGGGGAGGGGAGAGGCGGTTTCCTATTTTGGTGGCGTAGTTACCTCCTCGCGAGAGCTGATGTTAATGAAGCGCGCGTACTTATTTTATTTTGACTAGAATTAGTGGCTCTTGGCGGGAGAGAATAGAGGGAAACGGAAAAATTGGTGCGAAAAAAAGAAAGAAAAGCGACTGCAAATTTGAAGCGAAAAAAATTATAATATTTTTTATTATGATTTGTCCCTTGACAGGCGCTTGCACATATATTTGTGCCAAACACAACGTGCTTCTTCTATGTTTGTACAAATTCAATGCAAAATAGATGAACTGATAATGTTTTCTATTAGTCAAAACGGGACGATTGGCCAGCCTGCCGCATCGGTGTAGCCGCTCAGCTTCCTCCCTCGTCGCCCATAGGCCAGTGTTGGCCGCGAACGTCGCCCCGTTCCACCCACCCCTCCCCTTGAGGCGGCGCATAGGCCTCCACCAGCATGGCGTTTGCGAGGACCTAGTCTGGCGAGACGTCTGACATCTCAAGCACGACATGTTGTTGCGTGTTGCGCCGGTCAACTCACTTTACCACCGCCAGGACACTGCAGCGACGTTCTCGGTTCTCCAGCCGCCGTGTCGAAGGTAATGCACAATTCGCCCGCGTGTGTTCGTGAGCGCTAGGTATGGCTCCTACTTCACGGCGAGCGGGCACCGACAGGGCGGCAATGGCAGCAGTGGGGCCACAAAGGGCAGCAAAGAGGACGGCACTAAACCGTGATCACGGAGGGAGCTCAAACTTCAGTTGGAACTCCTTGTCTGTTGCGGTAGCCTCGTCGAGGTGGGGCGGCTGATGATGCTCTCCATCATCCGAGGAGAGCAAGACCTTCCTCCTTCAACGGCGCAGAGGAGGAGGATCAGTCAAAAGACCATGCGTGACGGCGCCATGATCCAGAGGAAGATCGCTCAGTTGGCGCCGAGAACCATCTTGGAGATCCTACTGTCGGAAGGGTAGAGGGATATTGGTGATCTACTTGGAGTTGTCAATCTAATCACGATACTCAACATCCCCCCTCCCCCCGCGCGCGCGGTCAGAACGGTAGCGACGCATATGGTGACATTGGAGAAGAATCCGAAGTTAAACCGACAGACATCCACCCCACAGTAGTAACGGTCGATGCATCGCAGAAGTCATGGCTGGAGTGGAACTGACAAGATTGCTCAAGTAAGGCGGTAGCCCTTTGTGCCTTTGTCGAGATAGCCGTGAGCGTAGGGTGGTGTACCTGTGGTCGAGGTAGCCATGCGAAGAACTCCGTGGTCGATGTCGAGTCGGGGTGGCCGCTATCAAGGAAGTCGTCATGGAGCCGCGGACGCAAGAGGCGCCGGGTTAGTCATGGGCGTAGTGGCGTCGAAGTAGTGGTGCGAAGAACGCCGTGGTGATGTCAAGTCAGGGTGGTCGGTGTCGAAGTAGCGAGTCAGGGCAGCCGGCGGGAGGACCTTGGGGCGGCGACGCAGCGGTACGAAGAGACGATGCGACGACAACCTGTGGCTCGATATGCGGTAGGCGCATGTTCGGGGGCATGTTTGGGGAAAACAGGTCTGATGCACCTCCCTCAAGTTTGATGCCGGTTCAAGGGAATTTGAGCGCGCGTATTTAATTGTATATGTGTGTTGTTATAATATCATTAGTATATTACAATAAAAAGGTATGAAATTTTGTAAAAAAAACAGCGCTGCTGAAATTCCAACCTGGCCCTACGCCTCATGCCAAACCTGCATCAGAATTACTGGTCGCGCGCTACACTAGACGTGGTGTCTGATGCACCGCGAGACCCCTCCCTCCTGATGGCGCGCTGTACCAGACAAGGAGCAGTGCCGAAGCCAGGTTTGGCGCATGGCTGTACATTTATTCTTGTGCCTTCCCGTTGATAAAAGATGAATTGATTAGTTTCGTCCAGTAACTTGGTGAACAACCATCCATATAATTTTCATGTAGTGGTATTTCGAGTGTTAATATTTAGCTTTTCAAATTTGTGCTGTATATTTGCTAAATAAAAACCTCCGTCCGGAATTACTTGACATGAAATCGATGTATCTGTATATGAGGGAGTAATATACATCTGAAAATTATTTCTTCCTCCGCCACTCTCTGTTTCTCTCTTTTTCTCTTTCTCACTCTCTGTTTTGTGAACCAAAAACATTATGCAACTCACACTTTATAGATAGTGCAACTCATGATGTATTGGAAAGAAGACAACCAACACCAATGTATTCATCGAGTTCGTGGAACCAGCCTATTTAACACTTTTATGTTGTTCGTAGAACCAACATATTTGGGATCAAGTATTGACACTTTAGGCCTGTCACACCTACAAATCTTCTTGTCTGAATTATAAAGTACAGAAACATTAAAGAAAAAATAGCAATAACACTAATGAATTCGTCACTTCAACTAGGCTCCACATATTCAGATAGGTGACTTTCTGATTATCCATCAAACCTGCATTCAGAATCAATAGTGGTAAGTTTCATGTCCAGAATGACACAAGTTGCAGCAATGATACTAAGAATGTAAATAACTGAATCGCATTGAACCTGACCATTATTCAGGTACCGTGTCATCACTTGACATTATAGGAGCATCTACAGTTTCTCCCTCTATATCTCGTCTCATCCAATTTTGTTTCTGATGGGCAGTATCAAAAAGCTGAAAGAATTTACTGACATGATAAGGTTCTGTTTCCAAATCATTCCATTCTTCACCCATATCAAAATTATCTCGAGGCATCATCTTCAAAACAATTGACCATCCTGGATAAAGATGGTCATCCACGTAGAATACTTGGTCAACTTGATTGGCAAATACAAAAGCTTCATCCTCTGCCTTTTTACCAGTGTGAGTCAGACTAGAGAAATTCACAAGTCTACACCCATACTTATCTATTTGCATACCTTTTCCTTCGGTAGCATCAACCCATTCACATTTAAATAGCACCACAGAAAATTTTCGGAAATAGTCTAACTCAATTATGTCCACAATCCTTCCAAAGTACATGACATTTCCAAGAATAGGATTTCTATCACGTGCAGAAGAGTAGCTTGATGTTTTTGCTGTCACAACAACTCCGCTATTTTGAGTTACTTTGTCATAACGCATCGGTCTAAATCTGTATCCTTGAATATTGAATGCTCTATGTTTCGTTGCAACCTCAAGTGGACCACGGGCCAACCATCTAATTTCCTCACCGATGCTGTCACTACCTTTCTCCCTCTCCAACTGCATCACCTATAGGAACACAAATAATAGAGTGCATAAGCTACATTCTAATCCTAAATAAATTGAATCATTGTACTTACATGATCCTTGAACCATTCAGGAAATTGTTCATGCTGCATCTTCTCTAAGGTCCTTGGATCTATGCGTTTCTTGCGATTCTTCCTTCTAAAATAAGCCCCATGTTCTCTACAAAATAAAAAGACCACTATTTCAGTTCAAAACTTATTAATTAACAAATGTAGAGGTAGTGGCATGACATTTACTCCAAATATGGCTTCACAGCATCACAGTTGAACAACACATATCTGTGGGCTTGTGCTGCCTCCTTATCCGTTAAAGTGTATGCCATTGGTCTTCCCAATGGTTTCCCTACTGGAGGAAACAACTTAGATTCTTGTGAAAATATTGAAGATTCAGAGTCCTCTGGGTTGTCATTATTCCTTGATGGTTGGTTATGCTTGGTGGAGAAACCGTGTAGATACCTTGAACAAAATGTCATGCACTCATCCGATAAAAAAGATTCTGCAATTGAATCCTCTAGACAAGCTTTGTTTCGAACAAAGGACTTTAGCTCGCCAAGATTGTAAATGTATATGAAAAAAAAGATTGTAATAAATTTAGGAGAGAAAGATGTTCAAAATTTATCAATGTATATTCAATAAATTACCTTTCAATGAAGTACATCCACCGATATGCAACTGGTCCTGCTATTTTACATTCACTTGCTAAATGGACAACTAAGTGCACCATAACAGTGAAAAAACCAGGAGGAAATTGTTGGAAATATGCCCTAGAGGCAATAATAAAAGGATTATTATATTTCAATGTTCATGATAATTGTCTTTTGTTCATGCTATAACTGTATTATCCGGAAATCGTAATACACGTGTGAACACTTAGACCCAATGAGTCCCTAGTGAGCCTCTAGTTGACTAGCTCGTTATGATCAATAGATAGTCATGGTTTCCTGACTATGGACATAGGATGTCGTTGATAACGGGATCACATCATTAGGAGAATGATGTGATGGACAAGACCCAATCATAAGCATAGCATAAAAGATCGTATAGTTCGTTTGCTAGAAGCTTTGCCAATGTCAAGTATCTATTCCTTCGACCATGAGATCGTGTAACTCCCGGTTACCGTAGGAGTGCCTTGGGTGTATCAAACGTCACAACGTAACTGGGTGACTATAAAGGTGCATTACAGGTATCTCCGAAAGTATCTGTTGGGTTGACACGGATCGAGACTGGGATTTGTCACTCCGTATAACGGAGAGGTATCTCTGGGCCCACTCGGTAATGCATCATCATAATGAGCTCAATGTGACCAAGGTGTTGGCCACGGGATCATGCATTACGGTACGAGTAAAGTGACTTGCCGGGTAACGAGACTGAACAAGGTATTGGGATACCGACGATCGAATCTCGGGCAAGTAACGTACCGATTGACAAAGGGAATTGTATACAGGGTTTGATCGAATCCTCGACATCGTGGTTCAACCGATGAAATCATCGAGGAGCATGTGGGAGCCGACATGGATATCCAGACCCCGCTGTTGGTTATTGCCCGAGAGTCGTCTCGGTCATGTCTGCGTGTCTCCCGAACCCGTAGGGTCTACACACTTAAGGTTCGGTGACGCTAGGGTTAGTAGGAAGTCAAGTATGTGACTACCGAATGTTGTTCGGA
Organism: Triticum timopheevii; assembly: GCA_963921465.1. Lineage (NCBI taxonomy): Eukaryota > Viridiplantae > Streptophyta > Magnoliopsida > Poales > Poaceae > Triticum > Triticum timopheevii. The sequence goes on along the minus strand of OY997270.1, from coordinate 341,917,511 downwards.
GTCCCGGATGAGATCCCGGACGTCACGAGGAGTTCCGGAATGGTCCGGAGGTAAAGATTTATATATGGGAAGTCCTGTTTCGGGCATCGGGACAAGTTTCGGGGTTATCGGTATTGTACCGGGACCACCGGAGGGGTCCCGGGGGCCCACCGGGTGGGGCCACCTGCCTCGGGGGGCCACATGGGCTGTAGGGGGTGCGCCTTGGCCTGCTTGGGCCAAGGGCACCAGCCCCACATAGGCCCATGCGCCTAGGGTTCAAGGGGGAAGAGTCCTAGGAGGGGAAGGCACCTCCTAGGTGCCTTGGGGGGGAGGGAAACCCCCCTTGGCCGCCACCCCCCTAGGAGATTGGATCTCCTAGGGCCGGCCACCCCCCCCTTGGCCCTCCTATATATAGTGGGGGAGAGGAGGGACTTCATACCTTGAGTCCTTGGCCTTTGGTTGCCTCCTTCTCCCTCCCCAACACCTCTCCTCCTCCGTTGTGTGCTCAGCGAAGCCCTGTCGGAGTACTGCTTCTCCACCATCACCACGCCATCGTGCTGCCGGTGGAGCTGTCTTCCTCAACCTCCCCTTCCTCCTTGCTGGATCAAGACGGAGGGGACGTCACCCGTGCCGTACGTGTGTTGAACGCGGAGGTGCTGTCCGTTCAGCACTTGGCATCGGTGATCTGAATCACGTTCGAGTACGACTACATCATCACCTTGCAAGCTTCCGCACGCGATCTACAAGTGGTATGTAGATGCAAACTCTCTCCCATGACTCGTTGCTTAGATGAACTCATAGATGGATCTTGGTGAAGCCGTAGGAAAAATTTTAATTTTCTGCAACGTTCCCCAACAGAAATATCATCTCCATTCTGCAGAGTGTAAGTTTGATTCTTTCTTCCAAACGGTCAAGCTCATCAACATGAAGAACTTTTGAACATATGCCTCGAAAATATGATGACAGTTCAAATAGTACTGCTGTAACATCATCTGGAAGAATACCTCTTGCAGCAATTGGCAGAAATTGATGCAATAGGACATGACAATCATGTGTTTTGAGGCCACTAATTTTTCCTTCAGTAAAATTCACACATTTCGATATATTTCCACAATATCCATCAGGAACTTTTATATCATGTATAACTTTGCAGAATAATTGCTTTTCTTTCTTAGACATGGTAAAGATAGCTGGTGGCAGGTAATACTTGCCTGAAGGTTTTTTCTGTGGATGTAGCTCCCCTCTAATATTCATATCTTCAAGATCTTGACGAGCCTGTACATTATCTTTTGACTTCCCATCCAAATTGAGAAGTGTGCCAAAAATATTATCACACACATTCTTCTCTATATGCATCACATCCAGATTATGTCGAAGGAGATTACTGTCCCAATATGGTAATGTGAATAGACTACTTTTTCCTTTGTAAGTTTTTGAGGTACTAAAATCTCCACATGCAGCTATGTCATCTAATACGGAACGACCATAATAGGTTATAGGCTCTGTTCTATTCTCAGTTGTTCCATCAAAAGCAGAAGCATCATTACGAAATTCATGATCAGGTGGCAGAAATCGCCGGTGACCCATAAAACAAGCTTTCTTGCCATATTTCAAGCGCTTGGTCCATACATTTGCACCACAAGGTGGACATGCATAATCTCCATGCACCATATATGAAGCAAGCATTCCTAATGCTGGGAAATCATTTATGGTCCACAAGATAGCCGCTCTGAGTTTAAATGTTTTCTGTTCGGATGCATCATAGGTTGTCATCCCATTCACAAAAAGATCTCTCAAATCTTCTAAAAGAGGCTGCATAAAAACATGAATCTTATCTCCAGGGCTCTTAGGTCTAGGAATAATCAAAGACAATGACAGATAAGATTTCTTCATGCATAGCCATGGAGGCAGGTTATACATGACTAGCACAACTGGCCAACAACTATATTTATTGCTCAGCATCCCATGCTATGCCAAACCGAATATTACGACAATCATCTGCAAACCCATGCTTCTCATCAAATTTCTTCCATGCCTCGGAATCTGCTGGATGTCGTAGCACTCCATGCTGCTTGGTGCGCCCTTCAGCATGCCATCGAGCTATAGTTGCTGTTTCTTTGCACATGAATATCCTTTTCAGCCACTCTTTGATTGGAAAGTATCTCAGAACTTTCATTGGGGTAGCTCTCTTTCTTTCCTTTTTAGTTAACTTGGTTTCGGGCATTTTATCTTTCCACCTAGATGCCTTGCATTTAGAGCAAAAATCATCATTTTCTGTCTCTTTCCAGAACAACTGACAGTTATTTGGGCAGACATGAATTTTTTGATATCCTAATACAAACTTTGATATGATCTTCTTGGCCTCGTAAAAATTTTGGGGCAGAGCTTTACCATTTGGAATGGCCATGTGCAGAATATTAAGTAGATCTCCAAATGACTTATCCGACCATTTGTTCATGGATTTTGTATTGAACAAAAGTGCAAGTAAGGAAAGCTGAGACAATTCACATCCTGGCCACAAAGGCTTCTCTGAATCTTGAATTAATTTGTACAATGCTTCTGCTTCTTTAGTTGCTCCATCAGGAAGTGGATTTGAAAAATCTGTACTATCACTCATAGGCACATCACCATCATATATTTTCCTAATTGAATCCATTATCATTTCATTCATATTAGCATTTTCTTCAGTTTCAGGTTGTGGTTGTTGATCATCATTGTGATCGGATGAAGACTCACCATGAAAAACCCATTTGTCATAGCTCTGAAGCATTCCATTCCACATCAAATGGTCACGGACATCATCCCTTGATAATACTTCAGTGTGAACACAATCTTCACATGGACATCGAATCATTGCATCTGCTGGTAAATCTTTATATGCAAACTCCAGAAATTCAATTACACCAGCTGAGTACTGTGTACTTTCTCTTGGAAGTTGCAATAGTAATTTGGTGGACTCTAAATCCATTGCACACTGCATAAAAATAACAAATACTAGGCCCTGTTTGGATATGAAGTATTATCAGAATACTATGGTTTCTACCAAAACTATAGTTCTAAATACTGAGAGCTGTTTGGCTAAACCAACAACTGTAGTTTCATAAACAGTTGTATTCCTGATGCATTGTTTTTTTTAAGTTTTAAAAAACGCTAGTGTCATCATGTCCTTGACTACCATACAGCTTGGTTTGTAACCTGAAAGCACAATTAACCTGAAATCATAATTAACCTGAAAGCACAATTAATAGCTATGGTTTCTACAACTACTGTAAAACAGTACCAGCCAAACATATCAGTAGTTTCATGAAAATTGACAAAATTGATGTTTTCAGAAACTGTAGTATTCATTGCCAATACCGAAGTTTTGGAATACTGCGGTATTTTAAAAACTACACTGCCAAACTAGGCATTACTGCATATAAGTTTCATAATGTAATTTCGTCCAAAGCATGGAGATTCAGAGATCAGGGGACGCCGGGATGTGGTACCTCTCTGAGCTGAGCAGGGGATGGGGATTGGGGAGGACCGGAGGATCAGCGGCTGAGGAAGCGGCCGCGGAGCGCACTGGAAGTGGGCGGCTCCAGCAGTCCGGTCAGCAGGGCGCGGTGGTGCACCTGCGCGACTGCGCGGACAGCAGCCGGCCGGGCGCCAAGCGGGGCAGGCAGCGGCAGGTTGCGGGTGTCAGCCTTCAGGCCGGTCAGGGACTCAGGGTCAAAGGGCAGTCTACCGGTGGCTCCGGGTGGCCGGGCAGGGACGGCGAGGTAGGCGGCTCCGCTGGCTTCCAGGCGGCGGATCGAGTATTTCCGAGACTGGAGAAACAGGGTTGACCGACCGTGCGTGGCTGCTTTGGCTTCGGCACCACGCGACGAGCAGGGAGAGTAGGCTGTTATTGGGCTTTTTTTTCCTCCAAGCCCATCTCTTATATTACCCTTTTTTTAGAGAGGTCCTGCTCGAAGCTCATTAGCGTCAAAGCAAGCAGCTTCCCTGAAAGATTCGTGCAAAACGGGCCGGCCCATCCCACTAAAAGGAAATGTCACGAAAAATAAAGGTTCGATGAGTCGAACAAGCGACCTAGTGATAACGCGCCACTGAACTAACGACTGAGCATGTGTTAAATTACAGCGCTTAAATTTACCTATTATGTACAGCGGCAGATCCTTTTTTTAATAATTCCTTCAAGAAATAAAGATGTTTTCTTGAACAAATTTTGAAACTCGAACAATTTTTTAAAACGTGATTTTTAGAAAAAAAAGTGAATAATTATTGAAACCACGAACAGAATTTTAAAATCCAAACATTTATTGAATCTTATAAGTTTCAAATATACATTTAATTTCTTTAACATAAGCCGAACAATTTTTAACTACACGGTGTACATTTTTGTGATATTTGATGAACAAATTCTAAATATACATTGAATATTTTTGTAATATATGTTGAATAATTTTGAACAACACGTTGAACAATTCTTTTATATACACTAAACAAATATTAAATACATATTGAAATTTTAGGGTGGAGCGTGGCCCGCCATGTGCCTCCTCCAATGATCTGGATCAGAGAATAAATGGAAGGGACTACGCCAAATTTGATTTTTGCCGAACGGATTTTCACGCCACACTCCTTATGTGTACCGGCGTCTAATTAACTTTTATTTTTAATTATGTATATTTGCAGTCTTATAGCAGATATAATTTGCAACGCATACATGACAACATATAAGATTTGTTGCAATCTATGTAGGACACTATGGTCATGAACAAGAAGTCGACAACGCATATGCTGCAACGCTTATATGCGTATCTCTTGTGAATTTTGCAACTTATAGTCAAAACGTTGTACAATATATGTTGCTTTATAGGGTGTATCCTTGTAGTGATTTTTGTGTGACGAAAATGAAGCATAGCCTAACTATATAATTTTGTATGAATGAACTTTCTTTAGCCATGTTATTTTGAGAAGACATGATTGCTTTTATTAGTATGCTTGAAGTATTACTATTTCTTTTGTCAATATGAACTTTTATTTTGAATCATTTGGATCTGAACATTCATGCCACAATAAAGAAAATTACATTGAGAAATATTCTAGGTAGCATTCCACATCAAAAATTCTGTTTTTATCATTTACCTACTCGAGGACGAGCAGGAATTAAGCTTGGGGATGCTTGATACGTCTTCAACGTATCTATAATTTTTGATTGTTCCATGCTATTATATTACCCCTTTTGGATGTTTATGGGCTTTATTTTCCACATTTATATCATTTTTGGGACTAACCTACTAACCGGAGGCCCAGCCTGTATTGCTGTTTTTTTTTCCTATTTTAGTATTTCGAAGAAAAGGAATATCAAACGGAGTCCAAACAGAATGAAACCTTCGGGAGCGTGATTTTTGGAACGAAAATGATCCAGAGGACTTGGAGTGCAAGCGAAGAAGCAGTCAAGGCGGCCACGAGGGTGGGGGGCGCGCCCACCCCTATAGGGCGCGCCCCCTGTCTCGTGTCCCCCTCGGGCGGCCACCGACCTACTTCTTCCTCCTATATATACCCACGTACCCCGAAAACATCCAGGGATCCAACGAAAAACAATTTCCACCGCCGTAACCTTCTGTATCCGCGAGATCCCATCTTGGAGCCTTCGCCAGCCGGAGGGGGAATCGACCATGGAGGGCTTCTACATCAACACCATAGCCCCTCCGATGAGTTGTGAGTAGTTTACCACAGACCTTCGGGTCCATAGTTATTAGCTAGATGGCTTCTTCTCTCTTTTTGGATCTCAATACCATGTTCTCCCCCTCTCTTGTGGAGATCTACTCGATGTAACTCTTTTTGCAGTGTGTTTGTCGAGATCCGGTGAATTTTGGGTCTATGATCAAGTTTATCTATGAGAAATATTTGAATCTCCTCTGAATTTTTTTATGTATGATTGAGTTATCTTTGCAAGTCTCTTCGAATTATCAGTTTGGTTTGGCCTACTAGATTGATCTTTCTTGCCATGGGATAAGTGCTTAGCTTTGGGTTCAATCTTGCGGTGTCCTTACCCAGTGATAGCAGGGGTTGCAAGGCACGTATTGTATTGTTGCCATCGAGGATAAAACGATGGGGTTTATATCATATTGCATGAGTTTATCCCTCTACATCATGTCATCTTTCTTAATGCGTTACTCTGTTCTTATGAACTTAATACTCTAAATACATGCTGGATAGCGGTCGATGCGTGGAGTAATAGTAGTAGATGCAAGCAGGAGTCGGTCTACTTGTTGCGGACGTGATGCCTATATACATGATCATGCCTAGATAATCTCATAATTATTTGCTTTTCTATCAATTGCTCGACAGTAATTTGTTCACCCACCGTAATACTTATGCTATCTTGAGAGAAGCCACTAGTGAAACCTATGGCCCCCGGGTCTATCTTTTATCATATAAGCTTTCAATCTACTTTTATTTGCATCTTTACTTTTCCAATCTATATTATAAAATACCAAAAATATATTTATCTTATCATACTATCTCTATCAGATCTCACTTTCGCAAGTGGCCGTGAAGGGATTGACAACCCTTTATTGCGTTGGTTGCGAGTTCTTTGTTTGTTTGTGTAGGTGCGTGAGACTTCTGAGGAGCCTCCTATTGGATTGATACCTTGGTTCTCAAAAACTGAGGGAAATACTTACGCTACTATTGCTGCATCACCCTTTCCTCTTCAAGGAAAACCAACGCAAACTCAAGACGGAGCAGGGTCCTCGGAGAGCCGGCCTATGTGACATGGGCCAGACTGACGGGCCGTGAAGATACAAGACCGAAGGTCTCCTCCCTTTTCCGGATGGGACTCTCCTTTGCGTGGACGGCAAGCTTGGTGTTCGGATGTGTAGTTTCCTTCCTCTGTAAACCGACTTTGTACACCCTGATGTCTACTACACAACCTTCTTCTTGTAGATGTTGTTGGGCCTGCAAGTGCACAGGTTTGTAGGACAGTAGCAAATTTCCCTCAAGTGGATGACCTAAGGTTTATCAATCCGTAGGAGGCGTAGGATGAAGATGGTCTCTCTCAAACAACCTTGCAACCAAATAACAAAGAGTCTCTTGTGTCCCCAACACACCCAATACAATGGTAAACTGTATAGGTGCACTAGTTCGCTGAAGAGATGGTGATACAAGTGCAATATGGATAGTAGATAAAGGTTTTTGTAATCTGAAAATATAAAAACAGCAAGGTAACTAATGATAAAAGTGAGCGTAAATGGTATTGCAATGATAGGAAACAAGGCCTAGGGTTCATACTTTCACCAGTGCAAGTTCTCTCAACAATAATAACATAGATAGATCATATAACAAGCCCTCAACATGCAACAAAGAGTCACTCCAAAGCCACTAATAGCGGAGAACAAACGTAGAGATTATGGTAGGATACGAAACCACCTCAAAGTTATTCTTTTGGATCAATCTATAAAAGAGTTCGTACTAGAATAACACCTTAAGACACAAATCAACAAAAACCCTAATGTCACCTAGATACTCGATTGTCACTTCAAGTATCCGTGGGCATGATTATACGATATGCATCACACAATCTCAGATTCATCTATTCAACCAACACAAAGTACTTCAAAGAGTGCCCCAAAGTTTCTACCGGAGAGTCAAGAACGTGTGCCAACCCCTATGCATAGGTTCATGGGCGGAACCCGCAAGTTGGTCACCAAAACATACATCATGTAGCACATGATATCCCATTGTCACCACAGATAAACACGGCAAGACATACATCAAGTGTTCTCATAACAGACTCAATCTGATAAGATAACTTCAAAGGGAAACTCAATTCATCACAAGAGAGTAGAGGGGGAGAAACATCATAAGATCCAACTACAATAGCAAAGCTCGGGATACATCAAGATCGTGCCATAAAGGGAACACGAGAGAGAAAGAGAGATCAAACACATAGCTACTGGTACATACCCTCAGCCCCGAGGGTGAACTACTCCCTCCTCGTCATGGAGAGCGCCGGGATGATGAAGATGGCCACCGGTTATGGGTTCCCCCTCCGGTAGGGTGCCGAAACAGACTCCCGAGAGGTTTTTGGTGGCTACAGAGGATTGCGGCGGCGGAACTCCCGATCTATCTTGATATTCGATGGTTTTAGGGTACGTAGGCTTATATAGGCGAAAGAAGTTGGTCGGGAGGTGCTTGAGGGGCCCACGAGACAGGGGGCCACCACACTGTAAGGGGGGCGCGGCCTCCTATCTCGTGGACTCCAAGTCTCCAGGATCATATTCTTCCAAAAAATCACGCTGCCGAAGGTTTCATTCCGTTTGGACTCCGTTTGATATTCCTTTTCTTCGAAATACTGAAACAGGCAATAAAACAGCAATATGGGCTGGGCCTCCGGTTAGTAGGTTAGTCCCAAAAATGATATAAATGTGTAAAATAAAGCCCATAAACATCCAAAAGGGGTAATATAATAGCATGGAACAATAAAAAATTGTAGATACGTTGGAGAGTATCAAGCATCCCCAAGCTTAATTCCTACTCGTCCTCGAGTAGGTAAATGATAAAAAAGAAATTTTTGATGTGGAATGCTACCTAGCATAATTCATAATGTAATTTTCTTTATTGTGGCATGAATGTTCAGATCCAAATGAATACAAAATAAAAGTTCATATTGACATAAGAAATAGTAATACTTCAAGCATACTAATCAAAGTAATCATGTCTTCTCAAAATAACATGGCTAAAGAAAGTTATCCCTACAAAATCATATAGTCTGGCTATGCTCTATCTTCTTCACACAAAGTATTTAATCATGCACAACCCCGATGACAAGCCAAGCAATTGTTTCATACTTTAATAATCTCAAACTTTTTCAACTTTCACGCAATACATGAGCGTGGGCCATGGACATAGCACTATATGTGGAATACAATGGTGGTTGTGGAGAAGACAAAAAGGAGAAGATAGTCTCACATCAACTAGGCGTATCAACAGGCTATGGAGATGCCCATTAATAGATATCAATGTGAGTGAGCAGGGATTGCCATGCAACGGATGCACTAGAGCTATAAATATATGAAAGCCCAACAAAAGAAAATAAGTGGGTGTGCATCCAACTCGCTTGCTCACGAAGACCTACGGCACTTTTGAGGAGGCCCATCATTGGAATATACAAGCCAAGTTCTATAATGAAAAATTCCCACTAGATAAATGAAAGTGACAACATATGAGACTCTCTATCATGAAGATCATGGTGCTATTTTGAAGCACAAGTATGGAAAAAGAGATAGTAGCATTGTAACTTCTCTCTTTTTCTCTCATTTTATTTTTTTCCTTTTTTCTTTTCTTTTTTTTCTCTGGCCTTTTTTTTCTTTTTGGCCTTTCTCCTTTTCTTTTTCTTTTCTTTTTTTTTCTTTTTGTAAAGTCCGAAGTCTCATCCCGACTTGTGGGGGAATCATAGTCTTCATCATCCTTTCCTCACTAGGACAATGTTCTAATAATGAAGATCATCACACTTTTATGGATTTACAACTCAAGAATTACAACTCAAAGCTAGAACAAGATATGAATCTATATGAATGCCCCCGGCGGTGTACCAGGATATGCAATGAATCAAGAGTGACATGTATGAAAATTATGAAGGTGGCCTTGCCACAAATACAATGTCAACTACATGATCATGCAAAAAGCAATATGACAAAAGTAATGCGTGTCATATGAACGGAAGGGTGGAAAGTTGCATGTCAATATATCTCGGAATGGCTATGGAAATGCCATGATAGGTAGGTATGGTGGCTGTTTTGGGGAAGGTATATGGTAGGTGTATGGTACCGGCGAAAGTTGCACGACACAAGAGAGGCTAGCAATGGTCGAAGGGTGAGGTGCGTATAATCCATGGACTCAACATTAGTCAAAAGAACTCATGTACTTTTTGCAAAAATCTAGAAGTCATCAAAAACCAAAGCACTACGTGCATGCTCCTAGGGGGATAGATTGGTAGGAAAGGACCATCGCTCGTCCCCGACCGCCACTCATAAGGAAGACAATCAATAAATAAAATTGTGCTCCAACTTCATCACAAAGCGGTTCACCATACGTGCATGCTACGGGAATCACAACCCTCAACACAAGTACTTTTCATAATCACCTCAACTAGCATGACTTTAATATCACTACCTCCATATCTCAAAACAATTATTAAGCATCATATTGACCATAGCATCCAATTCTTTTCTATGATAGTTTTTATTATACCCAACTTGGATGCTCATCATTCTAGGACCAACTTTGTAACCATAGCAAATACCATGCTGTTCTAAAAGACTCTCAAAATAATATAAGTGAAGCATGAGAGACTAGCAATTTCTACAAAATATATCCACCGCCGTCGCTCTAAAAGATATAAGTGAAGCACTAGAGCAAACGGCAAACTACTCCGAAAGATATAAGTGAAGATCAATGAGTAGCTAAATAATTATGTAACTATGTGAAGACTCTCTAACATTAAGGAATTTCAGATCTCGGTATTGTATTCAAACATCAAGCAAAACAAAATAAAATGGCATTTCAAGGATAGCACAACTCATGTGAAGAAGCAAAAACTTAGGCTCAACCGATACTAACCGATAGTTGTTGAAGAAGGAAGGTGGGATGCCTACCGGGGCATCCCCAAGCTTAGATGCTTGAGACTTCTTGAAATATCATCTTGGGGTGCCTTGGGAATCCCGAAGCTTGAACTTTTGTGTCTCCTTAATTCCTCTCATATCATGGTTTCTCTATTTATCAAAAGCTTCATCCACAACAAACTCAACAAGAACTCGTGAGATAGGTTAGTATAAACCAATGCAAAACCTTATCATTTTCTACTGTAACAAATAACTAAAACTATTATTCAACATTGCATACTAAATGCCTCTGCATATTTAATACTCCTATCCTCAAATAGAATCATTAAACAAGCAAACATATGCAAACAATGCAAACATAACAGCAATATGTCAAAACAGTACAGTCTGTAAGAATGCAAGAGTAACAATACTTCCCTAACTCCAAAATTATGAAATAAAATTCCCACTGTAATGAATTTATCAGAGCTCAATATGCAAAAAGTTTCAACATTATATCATGCTCTGACTTTTCTAGGGAATTTTTGCAACAACGGTAAACTTTCTGTTTTCAAACAGCAGCATGTATACTAGCAAAATAAGCATGGCAAAGGCTATCCTTGAAATTTTTATTGAAAATAAAGATGAAAAACATTATTCTAAATAACAGCAATAAAATACTAACAAAAGAAAATGACAGTCCAAGCAAAACATATATCATGTGGCGAATAAAAATATAGCTCCAAGTAAAGTTACCGATGAACGAAGACGAAAGAGGGGATGCCTTTCGGGGCATCCCCAAGCTTAGGCTCTTGGTTGTACTTGAATATTACCTTGGGGTGCCTTGGGCATCCCCAAGCTTCGGATGTTGCCGCTCCTTATTTCATAGTCCATCGAATCTTTACCCAAAACTTGAAAACTCCACAACACAAAACTCAACAGAAAACTCGTAAGCTCCGTTAGTATAAGAAAATAAAACCACCACTTAGGTACTGTAATGAACTCATTCTAAATTCCTATTGGTGTAATATCTACTGTACTCCAACTTATCTATGGTTCATACCCTCCGGTACTACTCATAGATTCATCAAAATAAGCAAACAACACACGAAAACAGAATCTATCAAAAACAGAATAGTCTGTAGTAATCTGCATCAAACGTATACTTATGGAACTCCAACAATCCTACCAAATTAGGAAGTCCTATGCAATTCGCGTAGCAATCCAGATCAAAAAGAATCAGATCATAAGCACGTTTCTGTGAACTAACAAAACTAATTTACTGGGTGCAAAAGTTTCTGATTTTCAGCAGGATCAACACAACTATCACCGTAAGCTATCCTAAATGTCTTACTTGGCACTTTATTGAAACAAAAGCTATAAAAAAATGATTACTACAGTAGCTTAATCATGTGAACACACAAAAACAGTAAGGATAAATATTGGGTTGTCTCCCAACAAGCGCTTTTTTTAATGCCTTTTTAGCTAGGCATGATGATGACAATGATGCTCACTTAAAAGATAAGAATTGAAACATAACGGGAGCATCATGAAGCATATGACTAGCACATTTAAGTCTAACCCACTTCCTATGCATAGGGATTCTGTAAGCAAACAACTTATGGGAACAATAATCAACTAGCATAGGAAGGTAAAACAAGCATAGCTTCAAAATTTTCAACACATAGGGAGGAAACTTGACATTATTGCAATTCCTACAAGCATATGTTCCTCCCTCATAATAATGTTTAGTAGCATCATGAATGAATTCAACAATATAAACATCACATAAAGCATTCTTTTCATGATCTACAAGCATAGAAAATTTACTACTCTCCACATAAGCAGAATTCCTCTCATTCGGAATAGTAGCAGTATCATAAGAGACTTGAACACTAAAATTTGTTTCCATATTAAAAGAGTAATGTTCAGAAAAAGGGTAATCATAATCATGACAAGATTTGTAAATATAATCATCACTACTTTTTATATCATAGGTTTCATCACAATAATCATCATAAGTAGCAACTTCGTTCTCATCATAATCGATTGAAACCTCTCCCAAGATAGTGGAATCACTAAATAAAGTTGACACTCTTCCAAATCCACTTTCGTATTCATCACAATAAAATTCAACATCCTCCAAAATAGTGGGATCACTACTTCCTAAAGTTGACTCTCTTTTGAACCAACTTTCATCAATATAATCATCATAGGTAGGAGGCATGCTATCATCATAACAACTTTGCATATCAAAACTTGGGATGCTAAAAATATCGTCTTCACTAAACGTAGCATCCCCAAGCTTGGGACAAACATTAATTTCAGCAAATATATTCTCAAATATTTCATCCTCATCAAACATAGCTTCCCCAAGCTTGGGCCCTTTCATATCATAAGCATAATCACTCTCATCATTAAAAATATGGATAGCACCAATAGTAAAGCAATTATCATCATCACAATGAGTAGTAGGAGCAACATCATTTGGGAGGGATACCTTTTTACCTTTGTTGCTCCTTCTTTTCTTTTTCTTCTTCATATTATGTGTTAGTTCAACCTTCCTCTTTGAGCTCCTTATTGACGAGATTGGTTGAATAGAAAGCTCCTCCTCGTTACCTAATTCATCACAAGAAATAATAGGAGGATATTGGGAAGTCTCTTCCCTTTCATTAGTATTCTCATCGTATTCTATTTGCTTTATTTTCTTTAGGTAATTGGCAATATAAGGATTTTCAATGCAATTCTCCGCACAAAACAAATAAATCTTTTCTAGATCAATATCAAGGAATTTCTTATGGGAAAATTCTGGAAGGTCCTTAAGTAAAGGTTTCAATTCTTCATAACCCAAAAGCAAACTAAGTTCATTGTAATGAGCAATGGAGATCAAATCATCACAATTTTTTGACACGATTCGATCATGAAACAATTTGCATAGGAGATGTAAATGACCACGTTCATTGCAAAGTTCACAAGTACGACAAAGGAATTTTAAATTTTTAGCACTCACACCTAGCCTTTCATGCAACCTTTAGTTTCTAAATGCTTATGCCTCTTGCAATAAATAGCTTCTCTATTTGGTGTGTTCATGCAAACATGCACTCCAGAAAAGTTGACATACTCATAAGAGATATTTTCATCATGACTAGAGCAACCATCATTAATACTATGGATATTCAAGGAGTTTGTACTAACAACATTTCAATCATGCTCATCATTCAAAGATTTAGTACCAAGCATTTTAAAGCATTCTTCTTCTAGCACTTGAGCACAATTTTCCTTCTCTTCATACTCACGAAAGATATTAAAAAGATGAAGAGAATGAGACAAACTCAATTCCATTTTTTTGTAGTTTTCTTTTATAAACTAAACTAGTGATAAAACAAGAAACAAAAAGACTCGATTGCAAGATCTAAAGATATACCTTCAAGCACTCACCTCCCCGGCAACGGCGCCAGAAAAGATCTTGATGTCTACTACACAACCTTCTTCTTGTAGACGTTGTTGGGCCTGCAAGTGCACAGGTTTGTAGGACAGTAGCAAATTTCCCTCAAGTGGATGACCTAAGGTTTATCAATCCGTAGGAGGCGTAGGATGAAGTTGGTCTCTCTCAAACAACCCTGCAACCAAATAACAAAGAGTCTCTTGTGTCCCCAACACACCCAATACAATGGTAAATTGTATAGGTGCACTAGTTCAGCAAAGAGATGGTGATACAAGTGCAATATGGATAGTAGATAAAGGTTTTTGTAATCTCAAAATATAAAAACAATAAGGTAACTAATGATAAAAGTGAGCGTAAACGGTATTGCAATGATAGGAAACAAGGCCTAGGGTTCATACTTTCACTAGTGCAAGTTCTCTCAACAATAATAACATAGATAGATCATATAACAATCCCTCAACATGCAACAAAGAGTCACTCCAAAGCCACTAATAGCGGAGAACAAACGTAGAGATAACGGTAGGGTACAAAACCACCTCAAAGTTATTCTTTTGGATCAATCTATAAAGGAGTTCGTACTAGAATAACACCTTAAGACACAAATCAACCAAAACCCTAATGTCACCTAGATACTCCATTGTCACGTCAATTATCCGTGGGCATGATTATACGATATGCATCACACAATCTCAGATTCATCTATTCAACCAACACAAAGTACTTCAAAGAGTGCCCCAAAGTTTCTACCGGAGAGTCAAGAACGTGTGCCAACCCCTATGCATAGGTTCATGGGCGGAACCCGCAAGTTGGTCACCAAAACATACATCATGTAGCACATGATATCCCATTGTCACCACAGATAAACACGGCAAGACATACATCAAGTGTTCTCATAACAGACTCAATCCGATAAGATAACTTCAAAGGGGAAACTCAATTCATCACAAGAGAGTAGAGGGGGAGAAACATCATAAGATCCAACTACAATAGCAAAGCTCGAGATACATCAAGGTCGTGCCATAGAGGGAACACGAGAGAGAACACGAGAGAGAGAGAGATCAAACACATAGCTACTGGTACATACCCTCAGCCCCGAGGGTGAACTACTCCCTCCTCGTCATGGAGAGCGTCGGGATGATGAAGATGGCCACCGGTGATGGTTCCCCCTCCGGTAGGGTGCCGGAACGGACTCCCGAGAGGTTTTTGGTGGCTACAGAGGCTTGTGGCGGTGGAACTCCCGATCTATCTTGATATTCGATGGTTTTAGGGTATGTAGGCTTATATAGGCGAAAGAAGTCGGTCGGGAGGTGCTCGAGGGGCCCACGAGACAGGGGGCCACCACCCTGTAAGGGGGGCGCGACCTCCTATCTCGTAGCCTCCTCGAGGATCTTCTGACGTGGACTCCAAGTCTCCAGGATCATATTTGTGACGCCCGGATATTTAAGCTACAGTGAACCTCTGCTAATGATGCCACGTCACCTCGATTACTGTTCCTAATCTCGCCTTAGTTCAAAATCGGTTTGAATTCAAAATCAAAATCAAGCAAACAATAAAGTTTTCAAATATTAAAAATAAAATGTTCGGAGTGAACCAAATATTACATAGGTAATTATGGTGGATAAAGCACACCTTTATAAAATATTTGAACACTGTAAGATGAATAAAATAGTAGCGAAAACTATTATTTAAATACTTTTAAATATTAAATAATTATGAAACTCTTTTAGATTGGGTAGCAAGTCAGTGTGCAGTGGCATATTTGGTAACATTTTGGATTTTTTCTAAAACAAAAATAAATGTAACTAAAGTAAAACATGAAAGAATAAATATAAAAAAAGGCAAAAGGCAGAAAAACAAACTGACAAAAATAAAACAAGGGCCACCCCCCTGGGCCACGACCCAGCTAACCGGCCGGCGCACTAACCTAGCCGGCCCACCCCCACTCCCCATAACCCTCACTCCACCCCGAAACCCTAACCGAACCAACCCACTCCCCCCTCAGTCCCTCGTCTCTCCCACCCCCCGATCCAGATCGGATCGGGGCCGACCCCGCGGTCGTCGCCCGGTGCCGCCTCGCCGGCCCCGCCCCCTCGTCCTCGCGGCCCGTCACCTCTCCCTCGACGGCGACCACACCCCCGCCCCCGGACCCCGTCGCGGATCCCCGCTGCCTCGATGCCACCCGGCATCGCCCCGCTGTCGCCGGACCCCCAAGAGCTTCACCGAGCCCGCTGCCCGTTCCCTACAGCTCCCTGTGAGCCCCTCCTCCATTTCCCCCCTTCTCCTCCGCTCTCGTTGCCGTAGGACGCCACCACTGCCGCGCGCCTGACGCGCTCACCACCACGCCCTCCCCCTGCGCGCCGCTAGCCCTCTGCTCGCTGCTGCCGCGCTCGAGCGCACCCTCGCCACGGCTGCGCGCGCTGGCCGCGCCCCATACCTGCCCGCGTCCTCCACCCGAAGCGCCGCCGCTCGCCCCGCACTGCGCACGCGCGCACTCGTGCGTCGCCCGCACCCCGGATCTCCCTCGTTGCGCGCTAGTCCCGCTTCTCTGACCACACCGTCCGCGCCCTCCTCCTCACGCGCACGCCGTCGGCCCGCTCTGCCCCACTGCGGGCGTCGCTTGTCGCCCCTGGCCACCGCGTGCACGCGCGCGCCGCCCTGCTCCTCCCTTCCCCTGCTCCCCGCCGCTGCATTCGCCGCCCCGTCCTGCACCCCCCTGCGCCAGTGATGCCGCCACGCCCGCGGCCCACTCCGGCGCTCGACCCCTCCCCGACGGGCGTCCCCGCCAGCGCCCAAACGGGTTGGCGCCCGTGGCCCCGCTAACGCCCAATCCGCTAAACCCCCTGGCCCTATGAAAGTGGGCCCCTGCATAGAACGGTTTATAAAAAAACAGAATTAAAAAAATATATTATATAATAAATAAATAATTAACAATAAAATTAGTTAATTAATTAAATAATTAACTTAATTAATCATGTTTAGTTAAACTAATTAAATTTGATTAACCTAAACATCTAATTAACCTAACTAATCTGTTAGTTAGGCTGATGAGTCAATGACAGGCGGGACCCACTGGTCTGGTTGACCAGTCAACCCCTGTTGACTACTGACGTCAGCATGACATCATGCTGACGTCATAAATCCATTTTCGAATTAAATTAAATAATTAATAAAATTCAAAAATTAATAAAATCTTTAGAAAATCATATCTTTTAATCCGTAACTCGGATTAAATTATTTTCAACATGAAAGTTGCTCAGAACGACGAGATGGATCCGGATACGCAGCCCGTTCATCCGCCACGCGTCCCTAGCATAGTGAACCTGCAACATTTCACCTCCGGTTCATCTGTCCGAAAACACGAAACACCAGGGATACTTTCCCGGATGTTTTCCCCCTTCACCGGTATCACCTCATACCGCGTTAGAACACGTCTAGCTCTGCTTGTTGTCCTGTTATGCACTTGCTTGCTATATATTTACTGTTTCTCCCCCTCTTCTCTCCGGTAGACCCCGTGACGATGCTGATGCCCCTGTGGTCGACTACGTCACCGACGACCCCTCCTTCTTGTCTGAGCAACCAGGCAAGCCCCCCCCTTGATCACTAGATATCGCCTATTCTCCTCTATTCTGCTTGCATTAGAGTAGTGTAGCATGTTACTGCTTTCCCTTGATCCTATTCTGATGCATAGCCTGACATTGTTGCTACATCTATTGATACCTTACCGGCAATCCTAAATGCTTAGTATAGGATGCTAGTATATTCATCTATGGCCCTACATTCTTGTCCGTCTGCCGTGCTATACTATCGGGCCGTGATCACTCGGGAGGTGATCACGGGTATATACTATATACTTTATACATGATACATGTGGAGACTAAAGTCGGGTCGGCTGGTGGAGCACCCGCAAGTGGATCTTTGTGGCGGAGCGACAGGGCAGGTTGAGACCGCCTAGGAGAGAGGTGGGCCTGGCCCTGTTCGGCGTTCGCGGATATTTAACACGCTTAACGAGATCTTGGTATTTGATCTGAGTTGGCTACGAGCCTATACGCACTAACCATCTACGTGGGAGTAGTTATGGGTATCCCGACATCGTGGTATCAGCCGAAGCACTTCAGACGTCAGCGACGGAGCGGCGCGCGCCGGATTGGACTGGAACGCCACTAGGCTAGGTCTGCTTCCGGCCGCCCTCGCAACGTGCAGGTGTGCTATGGGCGATGGGCCCAGACCCCTGTGCGCTTAGGTTTAGACCGGCATGCTGGCCTCTCTGTTTTGCCTAGGTGGGGCTGCGACGTGTTGATCTTCCGAGGCCGGGCATGACCCAGGAAAGTGTGTCCGGCCAAATGGGATCAAGCGTGTTGGGTAAGTTGGTGCACCCCTGCAGGGAAGTTAATCTATTCGAATAGCCGTGATCTTCGGTAACAGGACGACTTGGAGTTGTACCTTGACCTTATGACAACTAGAACCAGATACTTAATAAAACACACCCTTCCAAGTGCCAGATACAACCCGGTGATCGCTCTCTAACAGGGCGACGAGGAGAGGATCGCCGGGTAGGATTATGCTATGCGATGCTACTGGAGATGCTACTTGGAGTTGCTACTGGAGATGCTACTTGGAGTTACTACTTGGAGATGCTACTTGGAGGACTTCAATCTACTCTCTTCTACATGCTGCAAGACGGAGGCTGCCAGAAGCGTAGTCTTCGACAGGATTAGCTATCCCCCTCTTATTCTAGCATTCTGCAGTTCAGTCCACTGATATGGCCTCCTTACACATATACCATGCATATGTAGTGTAGTTCCTTGCTTGCGAGTACTTTGGATGAGTACTCACGGTTGCTTTCTCCCCCTTTTTCCCCCCCTTTCCTTTCTTTCTGGTTGTCGCAACCAGATGCTGGAGCCCAGGAGCCAGACGCCACCGTCGATGACGACTACTACACTGGAGGTGCCTACTACTACGTGCAGCCCGTTGGCGACGACCAGGAGTAGTTTAGGAGGATCCCAGGCAGGAGGCCTGCGCCTCTTTTGATCTGTATCTCAGTTTGTGTTAGCCTTCTTAAGGCAAACTTGTTTAACTTATGTCTGTACTCAGATATTGTTGCTTCCGCTGACTTGTCTATGATCGAGCACTTGTATTCGAGCCCTCAAGGCCCCTGGCTTGTATTATGATGCTTGTATGACTTATTTATGTTTTAGAGTTGTGTTGTGATATCTTCCCGTGAGTCCCTGATCTTGATCGTACACATTTGCGTGCATGATTAGTGTATGATTGAATCGGGGGCGTCACAATATTCTTCCAAAAAATCACGCTGCCGAAGGTTTCATTCCATTTGGACTCCGTTTGATATTCCTTTTCTACGAAATACTGAAACAGGCAATATGGGCTGGGCCTCCGGTTAGTAGGTTAGTCCCAAAAATGATATAAATGTGTAAAATAAAGCCCATAAACATCCAAAAGGGGTAATATAATAGCATGGAACAATCAAAAATTATAGATACGTTGGAGACGTATCAAGCATCCCCAAGCTTAATTCCTACTCGTCCTCGAGTAGGTAAATGATAAAAAAGAAATTTTTGATGTGGAATGCTACCTAGCATAATTCATAATGTAATTTTCTTTATTGTGGCATGAATGTTCAGATCCAAATGAATACAAAATAAAAGTTCATATTGACATAAGAAATAGTAATACTTCAAGCATACTAATCAAAGTAATCATGTCTTCTCAAAATAACATGGCTAAAGAAAGTTATCCCTACAAAATCATATAGTCTGGCTATGCTCTATCTTCATCACACAAAGTATTTAATCATGCACAACCCCGATGAAAAGCCAAGCAATTGTTTCATACTTTAATAATCTCAAACTTTTTCAACTTTCACGCAATACATGAGCGTGGGCTATGGACATAGCACTATATGTGGAATAGAATGGTGGTTTTGGAGAAGACAAAAAGGAGAAGATAGTCTCACATCAACTAGGCGTATCAACGGGCTATGGAGATGCCCATTAATAGATATCAATGTGAGTGAGCAGGGATTGCCATGCAACAGATGCACTAGAGCTATAAATATATGAAAGCCCAACAAAAGAAACTAAGTGGGTGTGCATCCAACTCGCTTGCTCACGAAGACCTAGGGCACTTTTGAGGAAGCCCATCATTGGAATATACAAGCCAAGTTCTATAATGAAAAATTCCCACTAGTAAATGAAAGTGACAACATATGAGACTCTCTATCATGAAGATCATGGTGCTATTTTGAAGCACAAGTGTGGAAAAAGAGATAGTAGCATTGTCCCTTCTCTCTTTTTCTCTCACTTTATTTTTTTCCTTTTTTTCTTTTCTTTTTTTTCTCTGGCCTTTTTCTTCTCTTTTTGGCCTTTCTCTTTTTCTCTTTTTTCTTTTTTTTCTTTTTGTAAAGTCCGAAGTCTCATCCCGACTTGTGGGGGAATCATAGTCTTCATCATCCTTTCCTCACTAGGACAATGTTCTAATAATGAAGATCATCACACTTTTATGGATTTACAACTCAAGCATTACAACTCAAAGCTAGAAAAAGATATGACTCTATATGAATGCCTCAGGCGGTGTACCGGGATATGCAATGAATCAAGAGCGACATGTATGAAAATTATGAAGGTGGCCTAGCCAGAAATACAATGTCAACTACATGATCATGCAAAAAGCAATATGACAAAAGTAATGCGTGTCATATGAACGGAACGGTGGAAAGTTGCATGGCAATATATCTCGGAATGGCTATGGAAATGCTATGAAAGGTAGGTATGGTGGCTGTTTTGAGGAAGGTATATGGTAGGTGTATGGTACCAGCGAAAGTTGCGCGGCACAAGAGAGGCTAGCAATGGTGGAAGGGTGAGGTGCGTATAATACATGGACTCAACATTAGTCAAAAGAACTCATGTACTTTTTGCAAAAATCTAGAAGTCATCAAAAACCAAAGCACTACGCGCATGCTCCTAGGGGGATAGATTGGTAGGAAAGGACCATCGCTCGTCCCCGACCGCCACTCATAAGGAAGACAATCAATAAATAAAATTGTGCTCCAACTTCATCACAAAGCGGTTCACCATACGTGCATGCTACAGGAATCATAACCCTCAACACAAGTACCTTTCATAATCACCTCAACTAGCATGACTTTAATATCACTACCTCCATATCTCAAAACAATTATCAAGCATCATATTGACCATAGCATCCAATACTTTTCTATGACAGTTTTTATTATACCCAACTTGGATGCTCATCATTCTAGGACTAACTTTGTAACCATAGCAAATACCATGCTGTTCTAAAAGACTCTCAAAATAATATAAGTGAAGCATGAGAGACTAGAAATTTCTACAAAATATAACCACCGCCGTTGCTCTAAAAGATATAAGTGAAGCACTAGAGCAAACGACAAACTACTCCGAAAGATATAAGTGAAGATCAATGAGTAGCTAAATAATTATGTAACTATGTGAAGACTCTCTAACATTAACGAATTTCAGATCTTGGTATTGTATTCAAACAGCAAGCAAAACAAAATAAAATGGCATTGCAAGGATAGCACAACTCATGTGAAGAAGCAAAAACTTAGGCTCAACCGATACTAACCGATAGTTGTTGAAGAAGAAAGGTGGGATGCCTACCGGGGCATCCCCAAGTTTAGATGCTTGAGACTTCTTGAAATATCATCTTGGGGTGCCTTGGGCATCCCCAAGCTTGAACTTTTGTGTCTCCTTAATTCCTCTCATATCATGGTTTCTCTATTTATCAAAAGCTTCATCCACAATAAACTCAACAAGAACTCGTGAGATCGGTTAGTACAAACCAATGCAAAACCTTATCATTTTTTACTGTAACAAATCACTAAAACTATTATTCAACATTGCATACTAAATGCCTCTGCATATTTAATACTCCTATCCTCAAATAGAATCATTAAACAAGAAAACATATGCAAACAATGCAAACATAACAGCAATCTGTCAAAACAGTACAGTCTGTAAAGAATGCAAGAGTAACAGTACTTCCCTAACTCCAAAAATTATGAAATAAAATTCCCACTGTAATGAATTTATCATAGCTCAATATGCAAAAAGTTTCAACATTATATCATGCTCTAACTTTTCTAGGGAATTTTTGCAACAACGGTATTACCTCCATTAAGAGGTCCCGGACCTGGGTAAACATCGTGTCCCCTGCCTCCTTGTTACCTTCGATCCTTAGATGCACAGTTCGGGACCCCCTACCCGAGATTTGCCAGTTTTGACACCGACATTGGTGCTTTCATTGAGAGTTCCTCTGTGCTGTCGACAGTAGGATTGATGGCCCGCCTTGTCATCAAAGATAGCATCACTTCCAGAGAGGCCCTGGTTTCAGGGCAAACTCTCCGACTCGGCAGCTTCATCATGGGCGTTCGCCCGGCATTTAAGCCAGAAGCAGCCCAACTCATCATCAAAAATCGTCTCCGCATCGGCCTTGAATACTCTGACACGTTGGATCCGGCAGATGTTTCGGCCTTAAACAAACTGCTAGATCACATCACCACCCTAGGGGTCGCAACCGACTACGATCGGATTGGGATTAAACCCGATCAGAGAGAAATGAGATCTCTACCGATCACCCATCACGTGGCAATTGTGGAGGAACAAGCCGAAGATAACTGCTCTCTCACGTTGAGAACGAAGTATCTTTGGGTTTCCGAACCCGGAGAGCCAGACTCTCATCTTCTGGAAGACACTTCTTGTCCTACGAACATGGAATTGGCGCTGAGCCGAAAAACACACCGGATGCTCTGGAGCCCAGGCCTTTAACCTCAGAAATTCTTTGGAATCTGGACTCCTCACCGGGTCAGGGCTCAGATTCGATCCCACCCACCCACCACAAACAATACTCCCCAAGCAACTCCGGTCCTTCGGGCATATGTGACTTAATGTATGTACGACAGCAACCCCAGGAAACAGTCCACTACTTCTGGGCTAGGTTCCTGCTTGTTAAAAATAAGATCAAGGACTGCTCCGACGACGACATGATCTTAGTATTTTGCAATAATTGCACGGATGAGGGAATCCCGAACGCCCTCAACCGCCATCGCGTACTGCACTTTGCCTATTTGGCACACATAGTACAAAAGTACTGTGCAATGGAAAGTGCCTGGAAAACCCAGACATCCCGCTGGGAACCGAAGGCCTTTAAGCCATCCCTAGGACGGGCAAAGAGGACGCACCCCCGCGGAGCACCTAATCATCATCCCATGGACAAGAAAATTAAACCCTTTACGGGGCATAAAACTGTCCTCGAGGAATGGCTCGACAAACCCTGCAGAATTCATGTGATACCGGACAACGAACCAATGCATAGCCTTCGAGCATGTTGGATACTCCGGCAGGTGGCCAAAAGCAGCGAGGGAATCCTCACTAAAAACACTCCAGAGAACTATTCTTCGGAGGATAACGATCCTGAAGTATTCACGGTCTTTGAGACCTTTCCATCGAATAATCGGTGCAAGAGGGCGCTCCTCGACCTCACTGAAGTCTGCCACGTGGCAGCAGTAAGTCCTTGGAACGACACAGCTATCACTTTTAGCACCGATGACGAATCAAGAGCCTGCTCGGTCCGGGCACCAGCTGCTTTGGTCCTAAACCCAATCGTAGACGGCTTTTGGCTCACTAAAGTGCTCATGGACGGCGGTAGCGGACTCAACCTCATTTACGAGGACACACTCAATAAAATGCAAATGGACAAGAGTCGCATTGAGCAGAGTAACACAACCTTTCGCGGTATTATCCTGAGTCGAGAAGCCAGATGCTCGGGAAAAATCAAACTCGATGTGGTATTCGGCACATCGGAGAACTATAGGCCTGCAGAGTTACTCTTCCATGTAGCACCATTCAACAACGGGTATCATGCTTTGCTGGGGAGAGACACATTCACGTGCTTCCAAGCCATGCCCCATTACGGGTACATGAAGCTAAAAATGCCCGGGCCCAATGGAATTATCACTATCGCCAGTGATCCGGATATAGCACTCCGCACCGAAAACAAAACTGCCTCTCTGGCCGTTGAGGCACTATCCGAGGCCCTCACGGCCGAGGAATTGACCACCCTACGTTCCAAAGTAGACAGGGACGATGTGATCCTCGATAAGAGACCCAAGTCTACCTCCTTTAAGCCGACAGATGAAATAGTCAAGTTTTAAGTTCACCCGATGGATCCCAATTAAACAGCTTCCATTGGTGTGCAACTGAATCCGACGGTGGATGCCACATTACGCGTGTTCCTGTGTGAGAACAGGGACATTTTTGCCTGGCACCCTTCAGATATGCCAGGTATCCCACGAAGACTGGCCGAGCATAGTCTCAACATACTAAAGGGATACAAACCAGTCAAACAAACTCTTCGTCGATTCTCTGAACCCAAACGACAAGCCATGGGGGAGGAGCTAGCCATGGGGGAGGAGCTAGCCAAGTTACTCGAAGCCGGGTTCATCAGAGAGATCAAACACCCGGACTGGCTAGCAAACCTGGTCATGGTACCTAAGAAGAATAAATCCTGGCGCCTATGTGTCGATTTCAAAGACCTTAACAAGGCTTGCCCCAAGGACCCCCTCCCACTACCTCAGATCGACTAGATTATTGATGCAACTTCAGGGCACGACTCCCTGTGCTTCCTCGACGCATACTCCGAATATCATCAAATTAAGATGAAAGAATCCGATCAGGCCGCAACAGCATTCATCACTCCGTACGGGTCCTTCTGCTTCAATACCAAGCCTTTCAGTCTCAAGAACGCCGATGCAACTTACCAACGCATGATTCAAACATGCCTAGAAAAACAGATCGGCAAAACCGTGGAAGCATATGTAGATGACGTAGTCATCAAGACCAAACATGTCGATTCATTGGTGGACGACTTACGTGTTACATTCATCAACCTCCGAACATATGACATACAGCTCAATTTGGAAAAATATGTTTTCGGCGTTCCAGCTAGAAAACTGCTTGGGTTCATTGTCTCCAATAGAGGGATCGAAGCAAACCCCGCTAAAATCCGAGCCTTGTCACAGTTGGCAATGCCAACAGACCTCAAGCAAGTCCAAAAATTAGCTGGGTGTGTAGCAGCCTTAAGCCATTTTATCTTCAGATTAGGGGAAAAGGCGTTGCCATTATATCGCTTGCTAAGCCGCATTGATAACTTCGTGTGGACGGACGCTGCCATAGCCGGACTGTAGGAGATAAAGACTCTGTTAGCGAGCAACCCAATCCTGGCCGCACCAAACGTCGGCGAACCGATGCTGCTCTACATATCCGCAACTCACCAAGTGGTGAGTGCGGTGCTCGTCGTTGAACGGAATGAGGAGGGACATAAATTCCCAATTCAAAAACCGGTATACTATGTATTAACGGTCCTTACACCATGCAAATCCTGATACCCGCATTATCAAAAGATAGCATATGCGGTCTTCATGGCATCCCGCAAGCTGCGGCACTACTTTCAAGAGTGCTCCATCATGGTCGCTTCCGAAGTATCACTTAATGATATTATAAACAATCGGGATGCCACCGGACGGATTGCCAAATGGGCCATTGAGCTCTTACCATTTCAAATAATTTACAAGCCACGCCGAGCTATTAAATCTCAGGTGTTGGCAGACTTCATCGCCGAATGGATAGAGGCCGAAATCCCTAAAGAATATGGCACATACTCCAACTGGGTGATGCACTTCGACGGCTCTAAGATGTTAGCCAGATTAGGGGTTGGAGTCATTTTGACGTCCCCCACAGGAGATACAATCCATTATATGTTACAAATACTATAGAGAGATTCTAACAATGCCACCGAATACGAGGCCTTATTGCACGGTCTCCGGATGGACGTCTCCATGGGCATACAACGCCTTGAAGTGCGTGGGGATTCAAACCTTGCAATATCTTAGGTAAATGGAGACTTCGACGCAAAGGATTCAAAGATGGCGGCTTATTGTAATGTCGTACTCAAAGTTTCCGCTCGGTTTGAAGGGCTCGAGTTTCATCATGTGGCTCGAGAAAGTAATGAAGCGGCGGTCAGACTTGCCCGCATGGGCGCTAAACGCGACCCTGTCCCACCTAACACCTTCGTAGAGAGGCTTTTTAAGCCATCCGTAGTGTGACAGGACAACAGTGGCAACACTGTTCCAGAGCCGACCATACCCCTAGATTCCGAACATAACACCGATGTCATCGGTGGTTCGGACACCGAGATAACACCATCGGCCCATGAAATCATGGCTGTAATCGCCCCATGGACCGAACCTTTCCTCGCCTACCTTACTAGGAACGAGCTCCCTGATGATCAGACGGAGGCCCGTCGCATTGTTCGACGCTCGAAGGCTTACAAAGTCCATGAGGGGGAACTGTACAAGAAAAGTACAACCGGAGTCTTACAATGGTGTATCTACGAAAGAAGAAGGACGTCAGCTCCTGGCTGAAATACACGCTGGTCTTGGTGGCCATCACGCCTTCGCTCGGGCCTTGTAAGTAAGGCCTTCCGTACGGGTTTCTTTTGGCCCACGGCCCGAGCAGACGCACAGGACCTCGTACAGCGATGTGTTGGATGCCAACCTTTTGCAAATCAAAGCCACATGCCGCCTACTACTTTGCGAATAATTCCCATTACGTGGCCTTTTGCGGTCTGGGGGCTTGACATGGTCAGACCCCTTAAAGGGGGAAGCCATAAGAAGAAATATTTACTGGTTATGGTTGACAAATTCACTAAGTGGATAGAAGCCAAACCAGTCAAAACGGCCGAGGCCGGACTAGTTATAGACTTCATATCCGATGTGGTGCACCGTTATGGTATATCACATAGTATCATTACTGACAATAGTTCCAACTTTACGGCCGATGAGGTAAAAACCTGGTGCACTAATTTGGGCATCAAGCTCGATTACGCCTCTGTATATCACCCTCGGACAGACGGTCAAGTCGAACGGGTTAACGGCTTGATCATGAGTGGCATTAAACCTAGACTAGTACGATCCTTGCATGAATTAGACAAGCACTGGGTTGAAGAACTCAATTCCGTACTCTGGGGGCTGCGTACCACGCCCAATCGCACAACCGGATACACACCTTTTTTCATGGTGTACGGCGTCGAGGCAGTACTGCCTTGTGACATTATTCATGATTCACCTCGGGTGCGCATGTATGAATAGAGGGAGGCCGAACTCGATCGGCAGGACGATCTGGATGGCTTGGAGGAGGAGCGCGACATCACGAAGGCCCGTTCAGCATTTTACCAACAGCAAGCCCAGCGATATCAAAGCAGGGAAGTACGGGCAAAGGCTTATAATGTCGGTGAGCTCGTCCTACGCCTACCAGAGAAGAAAAAAGACAAGCTTAAGCCCAAATGGGAGGGCCCCTTCATCGTAGATGAAGTTCTCACTGGAGGAGCCTATCGCCTGCGCAACGCTTCAGATAATCGTTTAGAGCCAAACCCATGGAACGCGGCTCGGCTCCGCAGATTCTACGCCTAAATCCACACTTGTAACCTTTTTTGGTTTTTTCTCCCTCTCACCCATCTTTTCTCTTTTGTTTTTTTACCAGTGTTCGGATCAACCGCGCACTCAAGGGATATACATCATCAAATGTACACACCCATCATCACCTGCAGGCTTCTTTTACATAAGCTTATTCTGATTATTATTTTTGGAGCGTCAAGCTCACCGTATATATGTGTTGTCTACTCATATGTGTCCTACCTTCGCCATTATATGCACCTTTATGACTTAAGTTTTTGCCAAGCTGGGTTGCCTGGCTCCTGTGCTTATGCCCTACGTTCTCGCTTGTTCAGCTAGGGCATAAAGGGAGCACCTCTGCGATTGTTACAGCCGGGTTATCCGGACGTGTACCTCAGACGGGTGAAGCCGAAAGCTAGCATTCTTAAGGGAATGATCAGTCGATGGACAAGAGACGAACTGCCCACGTTGCAATACACACCCCCAAATTATAAAGTGTATTGTGATCTCTCCATCACAGTTTATGTATGTGCAAAAACGCATACTGGCCCAGGGAAAGGAACCCTTAACAGAACTATTCTCTCTAGAAGATCTTTCTTACGATCAAATGTAATATAAACTTGTCTGTTCAAGCAACTATGACCGGACTGCCTAGTTTCCGAACATACCTTGGTGTTTACCAATGGTTTAAAATATCCGGAAACACTCCAAACCTTGGGTTCTGGAGGTCAAAGCGGAAAGTCTGCCATGACAATCGTTTTACAATTCGGTTGGAGAAAAGTTTGTCGATGAAGTACATTACTACTTGGATTCAAAAACTTCTTCTTCCTCTAGACCCTCTAGAAGGTTGTCTAGTTTACAATCCTGTTGAGAAAATTCAGCTGCTGTTTTCACTTGGTCATACACTAAGCTAACAGGAATTTCTTGTCCATATGGTCCCCGAGGTCCGACCCGGGCCATATGATTCGGATCAAGCTTGGTATACCATGTTTTCACCATGGCCTAGGCTTCTCGAGCGCCTTCCCGACATGCTGATATCTTCCATAGCTCGAAGCGGCGACGAGCTCCCTTGAACAAATTCGCAAGCTCATCCATACTTCATGGAAGGGGATCGGACGGCCATAAAGCCTTCGCCATGTTCCTTAATGCCTTCCGAGCTCGCTCGTGCACTTTAAACATCTCTTGTAGCAGGTCGCCTTGGAATCAGGACACTTCTCCTTCGGGACGTCCGGTTAGCATACCTACATTAAGCAAACTTGTCAGCATTTCAAACCGGAGACTGTTTTGACAGATATGTTACAGAGCATACTGAATATGTCGCCTTTCAATTTCTTATTCTCCTTCAAAGCATCTGATAATTGAGCTCTCACATCCTTCATTTCTTTGGCCCGCTTGATGTTTGCATCTTGAAGTCTGTTCTTCTCATCAATGGTTCGTGTCAATACACGTTAACTAGTGGCTTCTTGCCCTTCAGCATGTCGCTTATCTGCTTCTGCAGCCCTTAGCCTCTCATCCAGCTGACCTATCGAGCCCGCCAACGAGACAAAACGTATAATTAAGAAAACTCATTGTGGTCACGGAG
This sequence comes from Triticum timopheevii, assembly GCA_963921465.1. Taxonomy (NCBI): domain Eukaryota; kingdom Viridiplantae; phylum Streptophyta; class Magnoliopsida; order Poales; family Poaceae; genus Triticum; species Triticum timopheevii. The sequence goes on along the minus strand of OY997270.1, from coordinate 341,888,409 downwards.
CCTTATCTCCAAAATTGCTGCTGCACTTACCATCAGGTGCCTTCTTGGATTTCTTTAAATCTTCAAGTTCGGCAGTAGCAGCAGACAGCTTTGTTCGGCATTCTTCAAGCTCCTTGGATAACTTTTTACTCCTCTCCGTGAGTACCTAAGAAAGTAACGACTCTTAAACTAGTTGAGACAATTGCTTCAAGACTCGGGGGCTACTGGCATATGATTATTGAATCTGCCCAAAAATTCTTACCCGCATATCCTTTCAAAGCTGGTGAGTGGCTCCAGCAACTCCATCACGAGCATCTCAGATATAAGCATCCGCTAAGCTGAGAGCATTAAAAGCCTCTTTGGTAAAATGTGGATCACGCATAGCCGCTCTCCGCCGCCGGTGACCCATGGCACTCTCGACTTCGGAGTTTGTGACGGATACATTATTCGAATCCTCCGGGATATGACAATCCAGCATCCCTCCCGCATCCCCTCCAATCCTTGTGGCAGGGTTCGGGGCCAGATCAGTATGTGCATGGCCAGCCAGGTCTCCGGATGCAGTCCGACGTACACTCCTCCCGCAACATGGCACAGCAAGGAACGTCATCGTTTGATCTATCTGCTGAGTGCGTACTAAAGGATCATACCTCTTCGACGCAGAAGAAGGCCCGACTGTATCATTGTTTGCCTTTCTTTTCCGAGAGGCACCTTGTGCAAGCATCGTCTTCTTAGAAGATGCCTTTGCTGTAGTGCGCCGGCACAAGCATCGCCCCTTGGGAGTATGATATGGTGCAGTGGGTGAGTCATGATGGGAAAACCCTTTTTGAGGAGACGTCTCCTGGGTACTTACATGGGAGGAAGGAAGGAGGCCGGGGTAGTCAGCTATAATAGCCACTTCCGTGCTGTCATAGCTCGTCTAATAAAAGACTCCATCCTCAAAATCCACGAATATGTCCGGATCTTCTTCATATCCGGGATCCAGGTCTTGATTATGGTCCTCCGGCTACAGAGCGGGGTAGTAGATCCCCTCGACGACTTTTCTCCATTCCTGTTAAAGGTAGTCGGATTAAACTCGGTTATAAAACATACTTGAGGAAAAAAGATCAATTGAGGCCTATAATCTAAGACTCACCCAGTTAATGGGAGTATACATGGAGAAACCTTCTCGGCACTTCAGACGGGCGAAGTCTTCCTTTTATCCTTTGAAAAGGTCGGCCAATGTGGCACCCAGCACGGCAAAATTAGCCGGACCCTTGCGCCCACAACGTGTGGCGTCGTCCTCACCATTGTAATGCCACATGGGAAACCCCCTGGATTGAAGCGGCTGAACGCATCGCGTTATTGAAATCGCCATTACCTCGACTATGGATAGTCCAGAGTGGGCAAGCATTCGAACCTTATTCGCTAGCCGCTTAACCTCCGCACTACCTTCTTCTTCGTAGCTTCGGGGACGCCAGCTGGCGCGCTTCTTTAAAGGAGCGGAGGAGAATTCGGGAAGACCTTGTCGGATAGGGTCCGAAAGGACAACATCGTGGATATAAAACCACTCCAAGGGCCAGTCTTCGGATGCCTTCTTCGGAGTGCCAGTCAGGTATCCTGTTCCGCCTATGCGCCATACTTCGGCGCCGCCCACCTCGAAAATAGACCCCTTCTGGGAGCGGGGGATGAGGCAGAAATATTTCCTCCATAAATCAAAATGGGCCTCGCAGCCTAGGAACAGTTTGCAAAGGGCAACAAAAACCCGTGATATGTAAAATGGAGCCCGGCGTGAGGTTGTGCAGTTGGAGACCGTAGTACTCCAGAAGACCTCTGAGCAAGGGGTGGATTGGAAATCCCATGCCCCTTAGCAAAAATGAAACAAAGCACACCCGCTCCCCTAGATTGGGATTGGGGAATTTCTCCACCAGGGCTTCGCCATTGTAGGAGGTTAATCCCGCTCGAACGGGGATCAGCTCTGATGGAGGGAGATATCCCTGCACCTGCAGTGTGGCCAATTGAGTGTGGGACACCGAGCAGCTCACCCAGTCACCTTCTTGAGGACCTTGGGGATGCGAGGAAGAGCAAGGAGGCTTGGCCATGTTTGGTTGGTTTCTTGTGGCAAGCCCTAAGCATTTCCGTCTAGTGAGGAATGGAATCTGAGATTCGATCTCTCTTTTATAAGCGCCTTATCTACATGGTCAAGGGGTTATTTGTAAAAATACCTAGACCCTTCGCATTCATCGGACACGTGGAAGCCGATGCAACGGTGGTGCAGAGGTTGAAGAGTACAATATTTAATGCAAAGGCCAGACTCTATAAAGCACGAGGAGGAACTCACCTAGCAAAGCCAAAGACATGAAGCCGAATACAACGTCGTCATTGAAGGCAAGTTCGGGGGCTACCAAGGGAGTCCTGGATTGTGGGTTCCTCGAAGAGCCGGCCTATGTGACATGGTCCGGACTAACGGGCCGCGAAGATACAGAACCGAAGGTCTCCTCCCATGTCCGTGTGGGACTCTCCTTTGCGTCGATGGCAAGCTTGGCGTCCGGATGTGTGGTTTCATTCCTCTGTAAACCAACTTCGTACACCCCTAGTCCCCTCCGGTGCCTATATAAATCGGAGGGTTTAGTCCGTAGGGCAAGAACACAATCATACAGGCTAGACATCTAGGGTTTAGCCATTACGATCTCGAGGTAGATCAACTCTTGTAACCCCTATATTCATCATAGTCAATCAAGCAGGAAGTACGATATTACCTCCATTAAGAGGGCCCGAACCTGGGTAAACATCGTGTCCCCTGCCTCCTTGTTACCTTCGATCCTTAGACGCATAGTTCGGGACCCCCTACCCGAGATCTGCCGGTTTTGACACCGAAAGTGCCACCGCTCAAAATGGACACATGGGCAAATCATACATCTAGACATATTTACTTTTTAAAAAACTCTTTCTTTAATTTTGTCCTTTAATTTTTATAATTTGAATAAAAACTGTTTGGACCGACAATGTTTTTGTCACTATTTTCGCATGGTGTTTTTTTTGTAGAAAGGTCTCCAAGAAAACCATGAAGAAAAAATCTGGAAGTTTCAGGAGAAAGAGTCACAGAGGCATGCCACAAGGTCACATGCGGGGCATACGCAACGCTGGCCCACGACCCAACTGCCATAAGGTGGGAGAGCATGGGGCCACACAAGTGTCGCCTCTTCGCCCATATAACCCCTCCTGGCCTAAAACCGCGACACGGAATTTTGCGAAATTTTTCTGGAGGTGAAGGTACTGCCTTATCTAACCTCTTTTGGGAGGTTGATCTGACCTTCAGAGAGGGGGGGGGGGGGGGGGGGGGGGAGGGGGCGGGGGTGGGGGGGTTGGGTGGGTGGGGGTGGGTTCTTGGTCCTCTTCATCACCAACCTCCTTCTCCATCATCACCATCATGATCTCCCCACTCATGTGCAAATAATTTTAATGTAGGAATATGTGTGTGGGAATTAGATAAGATCCTTCATGTAATGGTTAGCGGATGTTGCTGTGATTTTCTATGCTTAAGGATTGACACTAGGCCCTGAGTGCCATGATTTCAGATTTGAACCATGTCTGTTTGCATGAATATTATATGTGTTTGGATCATACTTGCGGGTTGTATGCACTTGTTATAGTTCTGCACGGGAGGCACACAAGTGACAATAATCGGGATATCAAAGTAATAGTTTTAACTTAAGGATTACATTTATTGATTGTTATTGCTTTCTCTAGTAGTCTGTGAAATGAATACCTTAAGTATCCTTAATTTCTATTAGGATCCTGCTGAAACGGGATGCTATGACAAAAGATGTTGCGAAAATTCTTATTGCAAGCACGTATACCTTCATACGAAATACATGCATACATAAGTTGATGAATTTGAGCTAGACTACTATCTCCCTATGCTACACGCAATTTTTTATAGAGAAAAGGCGTTAGCCCGACTTTATAGATAAAGCCACCAGGTAGAGTTATACCACCAGTACCAAACACCACACAAGTTTAACGACCAAGGGACATAGGTAACGTTACAAGGCCTCCAGCCTAACATGGCACGCAGGCCAGCAAAACAGCAGAACACCAACAGGGGAATTAGGAAGCCGTCCTCGAAGAGCGCCGAAGCAGGGAAGACGCCATAGATTTCATTTTGGATAGCATGACGTCGAACGCTTGAAGGTCCCCTTCCTTAGTTAATGATCTCCACTGCTGCAAAAAGACATTGGCTTTAAATAAGCAGCTGACAGGGTTAGCCGAAAAAATGTGTTCAATCGAGAACTTGTTCCTAGTAGTCCACAGCGACCAACCGATCGCAGCCCATCCCACTAAGAAGACCCTCTTAGACTGGCCTGATAAGGAGGTAGTATATTGCCTCAGGTCCTCAAAGGAGGAGGGAGTCCAATTAACATGAAGCCAAAGTCTGATGCAACTCCACATGAATTTAGCTAAGGAGCAGTGGAAGAAAATATGTTCAGTGTTCTCAAGAGACCCACATAGCTCGCACCTATCAGTGCCCGGCCCATTCCTCTTCTTAATTTGATCAGCCGCCGGAAGTTTACAGCGGACAGCTTGCCAAAGAAAGATTTTAATCTTAGGGGGGATTCGGGCTGACCAAATATCCTTAAACTTCATAGAGCGGCCACCGGAAATAAACTTAGAGTAAGCCGATTTAACAGAAAAACGCCCCTAAGAGGAAAGGGGCCACACCACGGAATCCTCTTCCTCCGAGAGCAGGGGGAAGCAAGCAGAAAGGCGCTGCCAGTCTTCCAACTCCACAGGGAAAAGAGAGCGCCGGAAATCTAAAACCCAACCCTGAACCGAGAGCTCAAAGATAGAGATCTTGGGATCAGAACAATAAGAAAACAAGGACGGAAAAGCTACTGCAAGCGTGGTGTCCCCAACCCACCAGTCTAACCAAAACCGAATGGACTTACCATTCCTGACAACAAATTTGACCAGGGACCGGAAAATCGGCCGCACTTTAACAAGTTGACGCCAAAATTGAGAGCCACCAGAAGCTGAGGCGAACATAGGGCTCGAGGATGGGAAATATTTAGATTTAAGAATCGAAAGCCAGATTGGGCGCTCCTCAAGAGACATTATCTTCCACCACCATTTTATCAAAAGGCAATTGTTCATGACTCTCGTATTAATAATGCCAAGACCCCCCTTGTCCTTAGGACGGCAAATGAGGTTCCATCTTACCAATCTATATTTGCGTTTATTGTCGGCGGAGTTCCAGTAAAAGGCACCCCTATGCTTGTCGAAACCAGAGTGAATCCTGCCGGACAGAAGGTAGAAACTCATAAGGAACATCGGAAGAGAAGAGAGGCACGAGTTGGTAAGGGCAACCTTGCCCGCCTGCGTGTTATAACGACCTCTCCATGGAAGGACTCTATTGCCAACTTTAGCGACCACCGGGGCAAAATCTTTTGCTAAGAGCTTAAACGGGGAAATGGGTAAGCCCAAATATTTGAGAGGGTAAGACACTAGGGAGCAGTTCAGAAGATGAGCCACCCGTTGCGCTTATAAATCAGAAACCCCAGTCACAATGACCTCGCTCTTAGAGAAGTTAATTTTAAGACCCGAAAGAGCTTCGAAGCAAAGCAGAAGAAATTTCAGATTAGTGAGACTGGTCTCATTGAGCTCCACCATAATGATGGTGTCGTCCGCATACTGAAGATGAGTAATGCCATGAGGAATAAGGTGAGAGCTCACCGGGGAAATGTTCCCAGCCAACGCGGCACGAGAGAGGATATGAGATAAAGCATCGGCTACAAAATTGAAAAGCAAAGGGGAGACCAGACCCCCTTGTCTAAGGCCCCTACCATTAGAAAAAAATCACTAGTTTGGCCATTCACAACCACAGCCGTGTGCCCACCAGAGACAAGTTGCATCAGACGATGCATCACCGGACCCTCGAAGCCCTTAGCCAGTAAGACTTGGCGAAGAAAATTCCAACTCACCGAGTCGTAAGCCTTCTCAAAATCAAGCTTAAGGACCACAGCCTTGGTTCCCTTAATCCGCAGATCATGAATTATCTCATGTAAGCAAAGCACCCCATCCAAGATGAATCTCCCTTTAATGAAAGCAGATTGGAAAGGGCTAATGACCTGATGAGCTATCGGGGAAACTCTAGTGGCCATGCCCTTAGCTGGCATCTTCGCAAAGTTGTTAATTAAAGCAATGGGCCTAAATTGCGATATCAAGTCAGCACCTTTGATTTTAGGGATAAGGGTGAGAACCGCGTAGTTGAGCCTCGAGATATCAACGGTGCCCAGCCAAAATCCTTGGATAATTGCTTTAATAAGGCCTTTTAACTGAGGCCAAAATTGTCGAAAGAAAGGGATGGAGAAGCCGTTAGGGCCTGAAGCCTCATTAGAGTTGGCGGTCCGAATCGTTTCGAAGATTTCCTCTTCAGAGGGGGGGGGGGGGGGGTTAGCAGGAGATCATTATCAGCGCTCGGCAACTGCTCAAGGGGAGGCCAGAAGGCCGAAGCAAGCTTAAAGCCCAGCTTAGGTTTAGCCGCTAACAAGTTAGAGAAGAATTGAACCACATGGCGAAGAATGACTGAAGGGTCAGAAACCCTAATCAATCAGAAGGCTATCGATTAAGCATCTTCGACGTCTACCATTTGCAATGGCGAAGAAATAGGCTGTGGGCGCATCACCCTTAAGGGTCCAGTTGATCGTGCCTCTTTGCTTCCAATATACTTCCTCCTGTCGGTGAATATCCAAGAGCGCCTTTTCCAGGCCATACCGGAGCTGCCATTCGGCCTCGGAGAGACCAGATCTGTTCGCACGATTATTAAGATCGCCAATTTGGGCAACCAGCCTCGCCTTGTCACGCCTTGACTCAGAAAAATGATTCTTAGACCATCCTCTAAGAAATCTACGCAGGCTGTAGGAAACTTGATGCCAATCATCCATTGGGCCAAAAGAGCGACGAGGAGAGGATAGAAAGACCGTGATCTTCTGAGCCAACAAGGTGGAAAATCCCTCCACTAAGAGCCAAGATGCATCGAATTGAAACCTTTGGCAGCCAACTGAACGAGACCCATCGTCAAGGATTAGGGGGGCGTGATCAGATCCTACAATGGAAAGGGCACGTAGACAAACCCGAGGGAATAGTGCATCCCAGCGAGGGAAGAGAAAAACCCTATCAAGAACAGAGCGGATGGGGGAAACATGTCGGTTAGTCCAGGTGAAGCGGGCCCCAACCCTAGGAATTTCACGAATGGCCGTATCCCTGATGAAAGCATTGAAGGCCTCAGCCAGAGCCCAAGAGAAGTTAGAGGAGCTCTTATCAGAGGGATATCTCAACAGGTTAAAATCACCCCCAATCAAGATGGGAAGCTGACAGGAGTGAATTTTATTATAAATCTCGTCCAAGAAATTGTAAGAAAGAGAGTGGTCTGCCGGGCCATAAACCACCATGATCTCGAGAAGAGAATTGAGGGAATGATGGGAAACCACCGTGCTAGCCCAGTAGCTTCCATGGTCAAAAGCAATAAAATCAAATACATCATTTTTAGTGCCCAGAAGAAAGTCACCCGACTGACCAACAGAGGCCACAAAATTCCAATTAAATCTATCTATCCCAGCAACATCCTAAAGTTCACTCGGGGAGAAGGAGGGTTTGAGGGTCTCAACAAGGCCAATAAAATCAACTTTTTCAGACCGCACCAAATCTTTGAGTTGATCCCTGCGCCCCCTAGCGTAGAAACCTCTGATATTCCAAAATAAGGCCTTCATCTGAAGGAGAGGTTTTTAATTCTAAGACTCGACCTACACGGAGCCTTGCAGGGTTTAGCGCGCTTCCCAGCCCTACGTTTCTGAACCGGGGAGACCTGACACCTGTCAGCCTCCCCCACAGCCCGCCCGGCCACAACCAGAGAGGCAGACACACCTACCCCAGCCTCCTTGGCTTTAGCAATGTCAGCCTGAGCTAGCTCGTTAGCCCTAATCACATCAAGTAAGGAAGAGGGGGAACCCAAACTGGAATCTAAGCAAATCCCAACATCATCTAAAATCTTAAACAACTGCTCATTAGCCTGAGAAGGTAAAACTAATCGAACAGGAGACAGACCCTTAGGAGAGGAAGAAGACGGAGCTGGGCACAAACCTGAAGGAGGAAGATCCCGCACCGCCGCACGCCGAGCCGCTCGGCCAGCCACACGCTCGCCGCTGTTGGAGACCCGACCGCTCTTGCGAGCAGTAGAGGCAGGCGAGCGAACATGCACAGGAAGAGCCCGGCCGGGGGATGCGGCCGCCGAGGCCCGAGGCCGTACCCAAATGCACCTCCAACCTGCGGCATAGCCCAGCCGCGGACTGCCTGGAATCCCCGGACGCCCTGCTCTTAACTGAGAACTTCTTCACCAATGATTTCTTCCTCTTCTTGGACGCCGACGGGCCAACCGGTGGCAAATCTTCAATGCCAGAAAGCGAAGGGGAGGTGGGGCGAGCAGGAAGATTAGAGCACGCCGCCGAAAGAGGGGTGCCCTTCGTCCCACCAGAGGCCGCGGCCCCACCACCCAAACCTGGCAAGGAATCCTGTGCCCCACCGCCCGCCGGAGCACTGTCCTTCAACAGATCTTGGTCTTCAGGGGACAACCCATCCCATTCTGACTGGGTAAAGCAAGGATCCGTGCCATACATCGAGTCATCTGGGCACCCATAACCATCCTTGCTCTTGTCATCATTGCCGGAGGCCGGAGGCAGCGGGGGGGGGGGGGGGGAGGGGGAGGCGAGGCTGGGCCAGGAGCACCCTCCACCCGGACACGAAGCCGAAAGCCACCCGCCGCTGGGAAGACGTCAACAGAACCACGGATGCAGATAGGGTCAACACACCAGACCCGGAGACGAGCTGGTCCAAGAACAGACAGCGAGGCTTGATCAACCTCGATGGGCTTTCCAAGGAGCACCCCAAAAGCCATCAGGAAGGCCGATGTGCGCATATTAGGAGGAACATCATCCACTAGCACCCAAACATCAGACAGAGAAGAGATGGCCTTTGACCCATTGGAGGCAGCTTTAACTGGTACCACTAGCTGATTCAGAGGAAGCGTGAAGCTGGTACAGGAGGATATCATGCGGAGGCTCTCTTTAGAGGGAAATGTAGCAGCAAACTCAAATTCAGATAACTGGCGGATCTGTCAATCCCACCCGCCTTCATCCCACAACCGAAGTTCATCAAGAAGGACCTGGGAGGAAATGCGCTTGTCCTGAACAGATATGACACCAACATTGGAAAGCGAGGGGTTAGGAGCAGCTACAGGAACCTCCCTATCTAGGGCAAAGAAAGAACAGCCAGGGAGGCCAACACCATAGTGAACGAAGGAAGGGGGTTTGACACGGCTTTGACAGTCCACTGTGAGGTGGCCGTCCTCCCTACAGATGAGGCAAAAAGGAGGGTTTTCACAGCGGGACTGGAAGTGGCCAGGACGATGACACGCGAAGCATGTGAGGATGGGGTTGGAGACCTAGGAGTAAGGAGGGATGCGACCAGGGCCTCGAGAGGGAGGAGGAGGGAGAATGCCATCACCAGGAGCACCAGCACCAACACCGGCGCCACGCCCCGCAGCAGCGCCAAAAGGACGGCGAGCAGGGACCCCCGACGCGCCACGAGGAACGAAGCGAGATGGGCCACCACCAGCCACCGCCGGCGCCCGCGGCGGCCTGCCACCCCGGGGAACCGCACCCAGCGAAGGGGGCGACGAGGATGGCCCCGAGGAACCCGCCCGACTCCCCAGCGCTGCTTGCTCCCAGGGATCGACCGCAACCACCGGAGCACCAGACGCGGGAGGCGGAGGGACCGCCGGCCCAGATCCAGAAGCCCGAGGGGACGCACCGGCCGTCGCCGTCGCAGCCCCCGCGCCCGGAGCGAGCGAGGCATGGTGCTTGGCACGGAGCGCAGCCTCGTACTCCAGATCCGCGGCGGCGTCGCCAGAGCCATCGCGCCCCCGCTTTTGGCCGGAGACCGCCTCACTGGAGGACCCGCGGGAGCGATCCATCGCGGCCACCGTCGCGAAGGGAAGGATGAGGGGGGTGGAGGAGTAGATCTGATGAAACAGCGGATAGGAAGACGGCGCCGACGCAAGTCAGAGGAGGAAGCAGGAAACCCTAGAAAAGGGGGAGCCGCACCCTTCCGAACCCATAAATAGCCAGAGCTAGCCAGACCGAGCTCGCCAAGGGGGGCCGAGGGAGGATTGGGCGGAATCTGGGCCAACCGCGGCCCAGGGGCCACAGACAGGAGGGGGGGGGGGAGTCAGAAGAAGAAGGCAACGAAGGGACCGAAACAGGCCCACACGGCCCAACAGCAGCCAAAGGGGCCCGCGGCCCAGCCCGGGGCGCCAGCGCCAGCCCCGATCCCAGATCTAGGGTTGGCACCGGCGGCGCTGCCGCCGAGGAAGCGGGGACCACGGCCGAAGGCGAGCCAGGGAGGGCAGCCGCCGGAGGGGAAGACACCGGCGACTCCACCACTGCCTCCTCGGAGCCCACCAGCGACCCATCCTAAGACCAGGAAGCAGCGCGCCGGCGACCACGAGCGATGCGGCACCAACCATCCGCGTCCACTCCAGACCCGACCGGCCGCCCCCTACCCCCTGGAGCAAACTTGCGCCGGCGGCCCACCGCCAGAGCAACCGACGACCCACCCAACTGAGCCGGACGGGAAGGAGGGGGAAGAGCCTCAGAATCCGAGCCGGAGTCTTCCGAATCGAGCGCCCAAAACCTGTTAGCCCGGGGCGCAGCCAGGGCCGTAGCACAGGGCGGGGGAGCCGAAGCAAGGGAGAGGACGGGGCTCGCCGCCGGCGAGGAGCCCGGAGGAGACCTCAGGGGGGAGGGAGAGAGGGAAGCCGCACGAGGTAGGAACACCGACGAGGGGGAGCCGCGGGACGGCGACGCCCCAAGAGAGAGGGGGACGAGGGGAGAAGAGAGCGCCATCTGTGTCACTACTGCATTTACTTAGCCTGTACTGCAACTAGCTCACTCCAGGAGAGCCGAGAGATGCCTCGATGGCGAGTTGGCGACGCCTCTCCGCCACCACCACCGCTCCCCATACGCTGCCGCCGCCTGCCAACGCCACGCGTTCTATGGATGCACCGCTCCCTGGAGGAGTCTCCGACGGCCACGGCGGCAATGGTAGCGACCACCGGAATCAGGTGCGCGCTGCGTCTCCTGACCTGTGATGTCCGGTGGTTTCTTCTACACGCAATTACATAATTGATTATATCCATGCAACATTTCATTACCCATCTTCATGCCTACGCTTTTGATAGTTGTTGCTCTTTTTAAGATACTTTGCACTTGCAACTGCCGAGTATTGCTCCGTCACCTTACCGCAATCAAGCTACAATCACTTCATCACCTTTGCTAGTAATAAATTATGTCAAGTAAGTATTTAGAATTGACAACTCAACTGTTAAAACTTATAAATATTCTTTGGCTTTTCTTGTGTTAGACCAATACATTTTGGTTGTGATACTTCCCATCAAATATATTTCTCTTGAGGAAAAGAGTAAGATGACGGGCTGGAGGAGATCTCTTGCCGCTGGATGAGATCTGATTATAAGAGTTTAGACGACGAGCCTTCCATGGAATTGGACCAAAATATTCTTCATCTAATATCTTTTAGGTGTTCACAATCAGTTAAGGAGAGAAATACCCTTGGTTGAGCTAGAGTATACATAACACTTTCTCCATTCAAAATATAATGCACGTTAGTTTTGTCTTTTGTCAAACTTAGAAAGAATTATCCCATCCATGTTGTTAGAAACTATATCAACATCCGCAATACCAAAATAAATGCCAGTATGATATAGTATATTTCATGATGAATGTAATGATACATGGGTACTATAGATGTTTTTTCCCCCCTGTAAACTTGGACAAACTTTACAAAGTTTGCCATAGGACAATGCTAATACGAATTATACTATCTTGAAATGGAGAGAAGATGCATGTATATGGCTTCCTAGGCTTTAAATATTTTTTTTGATAATTTCCCGAGCTTTAATTTTGACTCAATTATAGTATTTGAAGTGTTCCTATTTGAAATAGAGAGTAGATGGTTTGCCCGTCTTCTTCCTGGCCTCACCAAATGGAATACGCAGCTCTGCATCTTGCTTCCTGATTTTCTTCTTTAGTTCCACGAAGCTATCAAGTATGTTGTGATACTCATGAAACATGAGTCCTCTTGCCCTACAATACATAAGAGGAACCCAAAATATATTAGGGCGCGCGTCTGAAAAGAAGACACGACCGTGAATCCATGATCCTCACCAAATGTAGTAGTAGGGAACTAGGGATACAAGGTAGTAGATACTTACCATTCAAGATGATTGCAGTATGTGACAAGATGGTCGGCAATGGTGAAAGGCCGCGCCGAGGCAATCATCTCCATGTCGTCGCGTAAGAGGTTCCACGCCGATGGCCCCTCGGTGGAGCCACTGCTCAGGGAGTGTAGCTGGACACCGAATTCCGAGGAGTATGGGTAGTAGGAACAGTAGACAGAGTTTCCGCTGATGGACGGGAAGTGGCTGGCCGAGACGGACAGGCACCTGTCCTGGCCGAGGATCAGCGCACGATCGCCGATGCTGCTCACGGGGGTCAGCTGCCGGCGGTCCAGGTCCACCATGAAGATCTTGAAGGCGATGGACGACGGCGCGTTGTACGTGTAGACATAATGCCGAACAGCGAGCAGCATGCGGCCGTTGGACTCGACGAGGAAGTAGCGGCACGACGATGGGTTCCCGAACTCGTCAGGGATGGGGGTGTCCACAGGAAAGCTCTTGCTCGGAGGGTACACCTGCAGGATGTTGGCGGATGTCCACGTGGTGGCGTAGAGACGGCCGCGGAAAAGGAGGACGCTCTGGAGCTGGACGTCGAGGTAGATGGCGTCCCAGTTGGCGTAGCCGGGCTTGGCCCAGAGCACGGCGTTTGTCCCCGGGAACCAGGCCACGACGTCGATGGAGTAGTCGCGGGTCGGTGCGTTCATGCAGACGGCGGCGTTCATGCGGAGGAGAGAGTCCCGGCTCCCTGCCACCACGCGGAAGGTCGGGGCGATGGGCGGGAGGTCGAGGACTGCGCGGGTGAAGGGGTGGAGCACGCGGATGGCGGTGGTGCGCTTGTGGAGCAGGACGAGGAGGCCGTCGCTGATGGCGACGATCCTGTGGCCCCGGAGGTTCGGGAGGCGGACACGGAGGCGGCGGCCGGTACTGGGCTTGAAGAAGGTGACCGCGGGGCGTCGTCCGGGCGCACCGCGTCGCCGTCGCAGAGCGCGACCCAGCCGCGCGGGCGGAGGAACAGCTGATTCTTTGTCCCCAGGCTTCGGCTGCGGCCAGCGGGCATGCATGCTCGCCAGCCGGAGCAGACGGCGCGGAGGACCAGGTAGTCCACGCCGTCCCCGGTGACCAGCACCCGCGCGGCGACGAGGCGGACCATGTCGCTGGGGAGCGACGCCCAGCCGCCGCTCTCCTCGGTGACCCTCCGGCGCTTGCAGCCGTCGCGTGATCGCACTCCACGCCTTCCTTTTGCTGCGTACGCGGCCATGGCCGCCGCGCCTTGGCCGATCGCAGCCGCCGCGGGAGCGAAGGGTAGTGTGTTTATCGCCATCCTTATGTGTGACCGCGTCTCCTATCCCTCCCTCCCGATTACGCTCGCGGTATATTAGGGGGCGGTGCGGTGCCGTTCGATCGCTTTGACAAGCCTAATAAAAACGAGGGTGGGGGTGGGGCGGGGTGTGGCGTGGGGGCGGGGCGGGGCGGGGGCGGGAAGAGAGGAGAGGAGACGGGGGACGGGTTTAGTCGACGCGGGGCGGGGCGGGGCGGGGTGGCGTGGGGGCGGGGCGGGGGCGGGGAGAGAGGAGAAGGGTTTAGTCGACGCGACGCGACGCGAGGTGGTGCGAGGCGAGGGGTTATCGATTGGCGATTAGGAGGATGGGATTGCCGTTTTAATTCCGTTTTATTAATTCCGATCGTTTGAAGGGCGAATTGCCTATTTTTTTATTTTTTTTTTGCGGGGAGCCTATTCTTATTTCAGGAGAGTGCTTTCGTCCAGGGAGACTGATTACATACAGCGTCCTCGTGATCTACTCCATCCGTGCCGAAATACTTGTAGTTGGGGAAACTAATATAAGTTCCCCCAACTACAAATATTTCGGTACAGAGGTAATAGTATGAGTGTGTGTATTCAATCAGAAAAAAAAGGAAAACACCGTATTTTTTTTATCAAAGAAGGGTTTCCCTCCAATTTCCATTTAGGAAAACCATCAAACGAGCTACAAGCAACATTTCAACCTACCACACTACTACTAATAAAAGAGTTAGAAACGTCTCAGCAAAAACATCATTCGGACGCGTTTCCCATGCATCACCGAGAAATTCACCACCAGAGCAAAGCAAACATTTAACATAACTAGGAATAGGCCACTACAAGTTTAGACACGATCAACAGGAGCAAACCAAAAGCAGCAGCAAATACAAACCAACTACTAATACTAATAAACTGCAGTAGAGACATAATCGTCAAGCAGCCATTGGTGCTTCATCCTTCAAGCCTTGGCACATTATATCTCCACCCTTCCGATCAAGGTTGTCAGAATCACGATTCTGTTATACGATTTTACGACTTTACGATCCAAAATGACCCCTGTGATTCTACGATTTTAATTCTTAGAATCTACGTTTCTACGATCTTGATAGTGAAGATTCTACAATTTGCGATCCTACCATCGAAGCTCCGATCCAATTCGAAATCGCGATTCTGACAACCTTGCTTGCGATGCTTTATAAACTTCACTCGCCACTTGCTCTAGAAGCTTTGAGCCCAACTCGAGCACCCTTTTGTTTTGTTCCTTTATCTGCAAAATAGACCAAGCTATGATCCAGTATGTCATCAGGTGAATCAAGCTCATAGGATAATCATAACTTTTGTTTTAAAAAATAATTGCATTTATGCATTTTTCATATAGCCCAAAACATAGTTGCTATCCCAATCAGAACTATTTTTTGTTTGGGACAATTGCATTTTTTGCCCCTAGTTGGAACCTACCCACAGGGTTTGCCATTACTTTTCCACTCTGCTCAATTTTGCCCTTGGATCTACCCTGGAGGTCGCCCGACCGCCTTTGGACTGTTTGACCAATACTTTGAATATTCATAACAAATTCATATGAACTCAGAAAAATGCAGATAAGATATCAAAGTGTGCAGATAAACATTACCTTTATGTGCATTTAATTTCCATTCAGGTTAAAAGCACTATTTAAACTGCCCGAGGTTATTAATGTTATTAACATAATTAAAAATAAAAATGTATAAACAAGCTTCTCATGAATAAAAACTACATGCAAATGTAGGTGATGTTTTCTGAACATCCTGATATCTTATTTGCATTGTTTGAGTTCATATCAACTTGTTATGAATGTTCAAACAACTTTGACCATTATTTTGAAACTTAATAACAAGTTGCTATGAATTCAGAAAAATGCAAATAAGATATTAGGATGTTCAGGAAACATCACCTACATTTGCATGTAATTTTATTCATGAAAAAGTATTGTTTATACCTTTTAATTTTAAATAATGTTAATAACATTCATAACCTCAAGTAGTTTCAATGGTAGATTTTTCCTGAATGCAAATGACATGCACATAATGGTAATGTTTATCTGAACATTTTGATATTTTATTTGCATTTTCCTGAGTTCATATTAATTTGTTATGAATTTTCAAAGCATTGGTCAAACGGTCAAAGGGCATTCAGGCGACCTTGGAGGCATATCTAAGGGAAAACTTGAGCAGAGTCGAAAAGTAAGGGCAAACTCCGTGGGTAGGTTCCTGATGTCGCTTGAACTACGTCGGTATTTCCCCAAAGAGGAAGAGATGATGCAGCACAACTACGATAGGTATTTCCCTTAGTGATGAAACCAAGGTTATCAAACTAGTAGGAGAACCAAGCAACACTATGTAAACGGTACCTGCACACAAAGAACAAATACTTGCAACCCGACGTGTTAAAGGGGTTGTCAATCCTTTTCGGGTAACGGTGCCAGAAATTGTCAAGTTGACGGAATAAAATTGTGGTAGATTGGATAAATGCAAATAGAAGCAAATAAAACTCAGCGAGGTATTTTTGGGTTTTTGGAAATATAGATCTTAAAATAAAAGTGGCAAATAATAAATCGGAGAGCAAATATGAAGAAGAATAGACCCGGGGGGCGTAGATTTCAATAGTGACTTCTCTCGAGAAAATAGCATACGACAGGTAAACAAATTACTGTTGGGCAATTGACAGAACTTCAAATAATTATGATGATATCAAGGCAATGATCATTATATAAGCATCACGTCCAGGATTAGTAGACCGACTCCTGCCTGCATCTACTACTATTACTTCCACATCGACCGCTATCCAGCATGCATCTAGTGTATTAAGTTCATGAAAAAGCGGAGTAATGTAATAAGAACGATGACATCATGTAGTCAAGATCTATTCATGTAGGAATAGACCCCATCTTGTTATCCTTAATAACAACAATACATACGTGTCATGTCCCCTTCTGTCACTGGGATTGAGCACCGTAAGTTCGAACCCATCACAAAGCACCTCTTCCCATGGCAAGAAAAATCGATCTAGTCGGCCTAACTAAACCAAAGATTCGAAGAAGAAATACGAGGCTATAAGCAATCATGCATATAAGAGATCAAAACTCAAATAACTTTCATGGATAAAATAGATTTGATCATAAACTCAAAGTTCATCGGATCCTAACAAACACACCGCAAAAAGAGTTACATAAAATAGATCTCCAAGATACCATTGTATTGAGAATTAAAAGAGAGAGAGGAAGCCATCTAGCTACTAACTACAGACCCGTGGGTCTACAATGAACTACTCATGCATCATTGGAGAGAACCCAATGAGGATGATGAACCCCTCCGTGATGGTTTCTAGATTGGATATGTGGTCTAGAACTTCCGGCGGCTGGAATTGTATTTCGTCAAATCCCTAGAGTTTTTGGATTTCTGGGGTATTTATAGAGGAAAGAGTAGGTGCGGGAGGCGACCGAGGTGGGCACAACCCACCAGGGCGTGCCTGGGCCCCCAGGCGCGCCCAGGTGGGTTGTGGTCCCCTCGGAGCCCCCTCTGGTACTTCCTTGGCCCATCGTGTGTCTTCTGGTCCAAAAAAATTCTCCAAAAAGTTTCATTGCATTTGGACTCCGTTTTATATTGATTTTCTACGAAGCAAAAAACAAGAAAAAACATCAACTGGCACTGAGCACTATATCAATAGGTTAGTCCCAAAAAATGATGTAAATTTGCTATAAAATGATTGTAAAATATCCAAGAATGATAATATAACAACATGGAACAATAAAAAATTATAGATACGTTAGAGACGTATCAACATCCCAAGCTTAATTCCTACTCGTCCTTGAGTAGGTAAACGATAAAAACAGAACTTTTGATGTGGAATACTGCCTATCATGTTCATCACAAATTTTTTCTTTTCTAGCATGGACATTTGGACTTCTACATGATTCAAAGCAATAGTCTAGTTTTGACATGAAGATTTCAATACTCAAGCATATCAACAAGCAACAATGTATTTCAAAATATCAACACTAAAGCAAGTTATCCCTAGCCCATTATGCTCAATCATTGATCCACTCATGAAACACACTCACATATTAGCTACATCCAATGCTCAAGTACGATCATAGTGCCCCTTAGTTGGTGCTTTATAAGAGAAGATGGAGACTCAAATAAAAATAAAAATTGAATAAAGTAAATAGAAAGGCCCTTCGCGGAGGGAAGTAGGGTTTGTAGAGGTGCCAGAGCTCAAAGCAGAAATTGAGAGATAAAAAATTTGGATGACATGCTTTTCCTGTCAACGAAAACGAGCGAGTAGTTCCCAATACTTTCCATGCTAGATATATCATAGGCAATTTCCAAATAGAAAATAAAGTTTATTCCTTTTTCCATCATACTTTCACATTCCACGGCTAACCGTATCCACGGGTGTTGTCCATACCAACACTTTCCATGGAATTTATTATTTGATAACATAAAGTAAATTAATTTTCCATTTCGGGACTGGGCATCCCTAATACCTTTGCCATACTCCCGTGCAATGACAAGTGAATAAACACTCATCTTGAGAATAACACATCTAGCATGGAAAAATACCAGCCACCCCCTACTGTTTCATGAGCGGTACGTGAAGGAAATATGCCCTAGAGGCAATACTAAAGTTATTATTTATTTCCTCATATCATGATAAATTTTTATTATTCATGCTATAATTGTATTAACCGGATACACATGTGAATACATAGACAAACATATTGTCACTAGTATGCCTCTACTTGACTAGCTCATTGATCAAAGATGGTTGAGTTTCCTAACCATAGATATGAGTTATCATTTGATCAATGAGATCACATCATTAGAAGAATGATGTGATTGACTTGACCGATTCCATTAGCTTAGCACTTGATCATTTAGTATGTTGCTATTGCTTTCTTCATGACTTATACATGTTCCTATGACTATGAGATTATGTAACTCCCGCTTACCGGAGGAACACTTTGTGTGCTACCAAACGTCACAACGTAACTGGGTGATTATAAAGGTTCTCTATAGGTGTCTCCGAAGGTACTTGTTGAGTTGACGTATTTCGAGATTAGGATTTGTCACTCCGATTGTCGGAGAGGTATCTCTGGTCCCTCTCGATAATGCACATCACTATAAGCCTTGCAAGCAATGTGACTAATGAGTTAGTTGCGGGATGATGCATTAAATAACGAGTAAAGAGACTTGCCGGTAACGAGATTGAACTAGGTATTGAGATACCGACGATCGAATCTCGGGCAAGTAACATACCGATGACAAAGGGAACAACGTATGTAGTTATGCAGTTTGACCGATAAAGATCTTCGTAGAATTTGTGGGAACCAATATGAGCATCCAGTTTCCGCTATTTTTTATTGACCGGAGACGTGTCTCGGTCATGTCTACATAGTTCTCGAACCCGTAGGGTCCGCACGCTTAAAGTTTTGTGATGATCGGTATTATGAGTTTTTGTGTTTTGATGTACCGAAGGTAGTTTGGAGTCTCGGATATGATCACGGACATGACGAGGAGTCTCGAACTGGTCGAGACGTAAAGATCGATATATTGGATGACTATGTTCGAACACCGGAAGTGTTTCGGGAGGTTTCGGACATTTACCGGAGTACCGGGGGGTTACCGGAACCCCCCGGGGAGTATATTGGGCCTAATGGGCCTTGGTGGGAGAAGAGGAGGGGCGGCCAGGGTAGCCGCGCGCCCCTCCCCCTCTAGTCCGAATTGGACAAGGAGGGGGAGGGCATCCCCTTCTTTCCTTCTCCTCGTCTCTCCCTTCCTTCCCTTCTCCTACCCCAACAAGGAAAGGAGGAGTCCTACTCCCGGTGGGAGTAGGACTCCCCCCTTGGCGCGCCCTCCTTGGCCGGCCACCTCCCCCCTTGCTCCTTTATATACGGGGGTATGGGGAGTTGATCTATTGATCTCTGCCAGCCGTGTGCGGTGCCCCCTCCACCATATTCCACCTCGGTAATATCGTAGCGGTGCTTATGCGAAGCCCTGCGTCGGTAGCATCATCAACACCATCATCACGCCGTCGTGCTGACGGAACTCTCCCACAAAACTCCGCTGGATTGGAGTTCATGGGACGTCATCAAGCTGAACGTGTGCTGAACTCGGAGGTGTCGTACGTTCGGTACTTGGATCTGTCGGATCGTGAAGACGTACGACTACATCAACCGCATTGTGCTAACGCTTCCGTTTTCGGTCTACGAGGGTACATGGACAACACTCTCCCCTCTCGTTGCTATCCATCACCATGATCTTGCGTGTGCGTAGGATTTTTTTGAAATTACTACGTTCCCCAACAGTGGTATCAGAGCCAGGTTTATGCGTAGATGTTATATGCACGAGTAGAACACAAGTGAGTTGTGGGCGATACTGTTGGGGAACGTAGTAATTTCAAAATTTTTCCTATGCACACGCAAGATCATGGTGATGGCATAGCAACGAGAGGGGAGAGTGTTGTCTACGTACCCTCGTAGACAGTTAAGAGGAAGCGTTATGACAAACGCGGTTGATGTAGTCGTATGTCTTCACGAATCGACCGATCCAAGCACTGAACGTACGGCACCTCCGTGTTCAGCACACATCCAGCTCGATGATGTCCCCCGGGCTCCAATCCAGCGAAGCGTCGAGGATGAGTTCCGTCAGCACGACGGTGTGGTGACGATGATGATGTTCTACCGGCGCAGGGCTTCGCCTAAACTCCGCGACGATATGACCGAGGTGGAATATGGTGGAGGGGGGCACCACACACGGCTAAGGAACGATCCGTAGATCAACTTGTGTATCTATGGGGTGCCCCCCTCCTCCGTATATAAAGGGGGAGAGGAGGAGGGGGCCGACCAAGGGGGAGGCGCGCCCTAGGAGGGGGAAACCTACTCCAAGTAGGTTTGCCCCTCCCTTTCCTATTAGGAGTAGGAGAGGGAAGGAAGAGAGGGGAGGGAAGAAGGAAAGGGGGGCCGGCCCCCCTCCCAATTCGGATTGGGCTTGGGGGGGGGGGCGCCCCCTCCTTTGCTCCTTCTCCCTCCCTTCCACTAAATCCTAATAAGGCCCATATACTTACCGGGGGGGGGGGGGTTCCGGTAACCTCCCGGAACTCCGGTATAGTCCCAATCTCATCCGAACCTTTCCGGTGTCCAAATATATCCGTCCAATATATCAATGTTTATGTCTCGACCATTTAGAGACTCCTCGTCATGTCCGTGATCACATCCGGGACTCTGAACAACCTTCGGTACATCAAAACTTATAAACTCATAATAAAACTGTCATCGTAACGTTAAGCGTGCGGACCCTACGGGTTCGAGAACTATGTAGACATGACCTAGAACTATTCTCGGTCAACAACCAATAGTGGAACCTGGATGTTCATATTGGTTCCCACATATTCTACGAAGATCTTTATCGGTTAAACCGCATAACAACATACATTGTTCCCTTTGTCATCGGTATGTTACTTGCCCGAGATTCGATCGTTGGTATCTCAATACCTAGTTCAATCTCGTTACCGGCAAGTCTCTTTACTCATTACGTAATGCATCATCTCGTAACTAACTCATTAGCTACATTGCTTGCAAGGCTTATAGTGATGTGCATTACCGAGAGGGCCCAAAGATACCTCTCTGACAATCGGAGTGACAAATCCTAATCTCAAAATACGTCAACTCAACAAGTACCTTTGGAGACACCTGTAGAGCACCTTTATAATCATCCAGTTACGTTGTGACGTTTGGTAGCACACAATGTGTTACTCCGGTAAGCGGGAGTTACATAATCTCATAGTCATAGGAACATGTATAAGTCATGAAGAAAGCAATAGCAACATACTAAACGATCAAGTGCTAAGCTAACGGAATGGGTCAAGTCAATCACATCATTCTCCTAATGATGTGATCCCGTTAATCAAATGACAACTCATGCCTATGGTTAGGAAACTTAACCATCTTTGATCAATGAGCTAGTTCAAGTAGAGGCATACTAGTGACACTATGTTTGTCTATGTATTCACACATGTATCATGTTTCCGGTTAATACAATTCTAGCATGAATAATAAACATTTATCATGATATGAGGAAATAAATAATAACTTTATTATTGCCTCTAGGGCATATTTCCTTCAGTCTCCCACTTGCACTAGAGTCAATAATCTAGATTACATAGTAATGATTCTAACACCCATGGAGTCTTGGTGCTGATCATGTTTTGCTCGTGAGAGAGGCTTAGTCAATGGGTCTGCAACATTCAGATCCGTATGTATCTTGCAAATCTCTATGTCTCCCACTTGGACTTGGTCCCGAATGGAATTGAAGCGTCTCTTGATATGCTTGATCCTCTTGTGAAATTTGGATTCCTTTGCCAAGGCAATTGCACCAGTATTGTCACAGAAGATCTTCATTGGTCCCGATGCACTAGGTATAACACCTAGATCGGAAGTGAACTCCTTCATCCAGACTCCTTCATTTGTTGCTTCCGAAGCAGCTATGTACTCCGCTTCACATGTAGATCCCACCACGACGCTTTGTTTAGAACTGCACCAACTTACAGCTCCACCGTTTAATAAAAATACGTATCCGGTTTGCGATTTAGAATCGTCCGGATCAGTGTCAAAGCTTGCATCGACGTAACCATTTACGACTAGCTCTTTGTCACCTCCATATACGAGAAACATATCCTTAGTCCTTTTCAGGTATTTCAGGATGTTCTTGACTGCTGTCCAGTGACCCACTCCTGGATTACTTTGGTACCTCCCTGCCAAAATAATAGCAAGGCACACATCAGGTATGGTACACAACATTGCATACATGATAGAGCCTATGGCTGAAGCATAGGGAACTCCTTTCATTTTCTCTCTATCTTCTGTAGTGGTCGGGCATTGAGTCTGACTCAACTTTATACCTTGTAATACAGGCAAGAACCCTTTCTTCGCCTGATCCATATTGAACCTTTTCAACACTTTATCAAGGTACGTGCTTTGTGAAAGTCCAATCAAGTGTCTTGATCTATCTCTATAGATCTTAATGCCCAATATGTAAGCAGCTTCACCGAGGTCTTTCATTGAAAAACTTTTATTCAAGTATCCTTTTATGCTATCCAGAATTCTGTATCATTTCCAATCAACAATATGTCATCCACATAAAATATTAGAAATGCTACAGAGCTCCCACTCACTTTCTTGTAAATACAGGCTTCTCCAAAAGTCTGTATAAAACCATATGCTTTGATCACACTATCAAAGCGTTTATTCCAACTCCGAGAGGCTTGCACCAGACCATAGATTGATCACTGGAGCTTGCACACTTTGTTAGCTCCTTTAGGATCGACAAAACCTTCTGGTTGCATCATATATAACTCTTCTTCCAGAAATCCATTCAGGAATGCAGTTTTGACATCCATCTGCCAAATTTCATAATCATAAAATGCGGCAATCGCTAACATGATTCGGACAGACTTAAGCATCGCTACGGGTGAGAAAGTCTCATCGTAGTCAACCCCTTGAACTTGTCGAAAACCTTTCGCAACAAGTCGAGCTTTATAGACAATTACATTACCATCAGCGTCAGTCTTCTTCTTAAAAATCCATTTATTCTCAATGGCTTGCCGATCATCGGGCAAGTCAACCAAAGTCCATACTTTGTTCTCATACATGGATCCCATCTCAGATTTCATGGCCTCTAGCCATTTTGCGGAATCTGGGCTCATCATCGCTTCCTCATAGTTCGTAGGTTCATCATGGTCAAGTAACATGACTTCCAGAACAGGATTACCGTACCACTCTGGTGCGGATCTTACTCTGGTAGACCTACGAGGTTCAGTAGACATTTGATCTGAAGTTTCATGATCAATATCATTAGCTTCCTCACTAATTGGTGTATTTGTCACAGGAACTGATTTCTGTGATGAACTACTTTCCAATAAGGGAGCAGGTACCGTTACCTCATCAAGTTCTACTTTCCTCCCACTCACTTCTTTCGAGAGAAACTCCTTCTCTAGAAAGGATCCATTCTTAGCAACGAATGTCTTGCCTTCGGATCTGTGATAGAAGGTGTACCCAATAGTCTCTTTTGGGTATCCTATGAAGACACATTTCTCCGATTTGGGTTCGAGCTTATCTGGTTGAAGTTTCTTCACATAAGCATCGAGCCCCAAACTTTAAGAAACGACAACTTTGGTTTCTTGCCAAACCATAGTTCATAAGGCGTCGTCTCAACGGATTTAGATGGTGCCCTATTTAATGTGAATGCAGCCGTCTCTAAAGCATAACCCCAAAACAATAGCGGTAAATCAGTAAGAGACATCATAGATCGCACCATATCTAGTAAAGTACGATTACGACGTTCGGACGCACCATTTCTTTGTGGTGTTCCAGGTGGCGTGAGTTGCGAAACTATTCCGAATTGTTTCAAATGTAAACCAAACTCGTAACTCAAATATTCTCCTCCACGATCAGATCGTAGAAACTTTATTTTCTTGTTACGATGATTTTCCACTTCACTCTGAAATTCTTTGAACTTTTCAAATGTTTTAGACTTGTGCTTCATTAAGTAGATATACCCATATTTTCTTAAATCATCTGTGAAGGTGAGAAAATAACGATATCCGCCACGAGCTTCAACATTCATCGGACCACATACATCTGTATGTATGATTTCCAACAAATCTGTTGCTCTCTCCATAGTACCGGAGAACGGTGTTTTAGTCATCTTGCCCATGAGGCACGGTTCACAAGTACCAAGTGATTCATAATCAAGTGATTCCAAAAGTCCATCAGTATGGAGTTTCTTCATGCGCTTTACACCGATATGACCTAAACGGCAGTGCCACAAATAAGTTGCACTATCATTATCAACTCTGCATCTTTTGGCTTCAACATTATGAATATGTGTATCACTACTATCGAGATTCAATAAAAATAGACCACTCTTCAAGGGCGCATGACCATAAAAGATATTACTCATATAAATAGAACAACCATTATTCTCTGATTTAAATGAATAACCATCTCGCATCAAACAAGATCAAGATATAATGTTCATGCTCAACGCTGGCACCAAATAATAGTTATTTAGGTCTAAAACTAATCCCGAAGGTAGATGTAGAGGTAGCGTGCCGACCGCGATCACATCGACTTTGGAACCGTTTCCCACGCGCATCATCACCTCGTCCTTGGCCAGTGCTTGCTTATTCCGTAGTCCCTATTTCGAGTTGCAAATATTAGCAACAGAACCAGTATCAAATACCCAGGTGCTACTACGAGCTCTAGTTAGGTACACATCAATAACATGTATATCACATATACCTTTGTTCACTTTGCCATCCTTCTTATCCGCCAAATACTTGGGGCAGTTCCGCTTGCAGTAGAAGCACTCAGTTTCAGGCTTACGTCCAGACTTGGGTTTCTTCTCTTGAGCAGCAACTTGTTTGCTGTTCTTCTTGAAGTTCCCCTTCTTCTTCCCTTTGCCCTTTTTCTTGAAACTAGTGGTCTTGTTGACCATCAATACTTGATGCTCCTTCTTGATTTCTACCTCCGCAGCCTTTAGCATTGCGAAGAGCTCAGGAATTGTCTTGTTCATCCCTTGCATATTATAGTTCATCACAAAGCTCTTGTAGCTTGGTGGCAGTGATTGGAGAATTCTGTCAATGACGCTATCATCCGGAAGATTAACTCCCAGCTGAATCAAGTGATTATTATACCCAGACATTTTGAGTATATGCTCACTGACAGAACTGTTCTCCTCCATCTTGCAGCTGTAGAACTTATTGGAGACTTCATATCTCTCAATCCGGGCATTTGCTTGAAATATTAACTTCAACTCCTGGAACATCTCATATGCTCCATGACGTTGAAAACGTCGTTGAAGACCCGGTTCTAAGCCGTAAAGCATGGCACACTGAACTATAGAGTAGTCATCAGCTTTGCTCTGCTAGACGTTCACAACATCTGGCGTTGCTCCTGCAGCATGCCTGGCACCCAGCGGTGCTTCCAGGATGTAATTCTTCTGTGCAACAATGAGGATAATCCTCAAGTTACGGACCCATTCCGTGTAATTGCTACCATCATCTTTCAGCTTTGCTTTCTCAAGGAACGCATTAAAATTCAACGGAACAACAGCACGAGCCATCTATCTACAACAAACATAGACAAGCAAAATACTATCAGGTACTAAGTTCATGATAAATTTAAGTTCAATTAATCATATTACTTAAGAACTCCCACTTAGACAGACATCTCTCTAGTCATCTAAGTGATCACGTGATCCAAATCAACTAAACCATAACCGATCATCACGTGAGATGAAGTAGTTTTCAATGGTGAACATCTTTATGTTGATCATATCTACTATATGATTCACGCTCGACCTTTCGGTCTCCGTGTTCCGAGGCCATATCTGCATATGCTAGGCTCGTCAAGTTTAACCTGAGTATTCTGCGTGTGCAAAACTGGCTTGCACCCGTTGTAGATGGACGTAGAGCTTATCACACCCGATCATCACGTGGTGTCTTGGCACGATGAACTTTGGCAACGGTGCATACTCAGGGAGAACACTTCTTGATAATTTTTAGTGAGAGATAATCTTAAAATGCTACCGTCAATCAAATCAAGATAAGATGCATAAAGGATAAACATCACATGCAATCAATATAAGTGATATGATATGGCCATCATCATCTTGTGCTTGTGATCTCCATCTCCGAAGCACCATCGTCATCACCATCGTCACCGGCGCGACACCTTGATCTCCATCGTAGCATTGTTGTCGTTTACGCCATCTATTGCTTCTACGACTATCGCTACCGCTTAGTGATAAAGTAAAGCAATTACAGGGCGTTTGCATTTCATACAATAAAGCGACAACCATATGGCTCCTGCCAGTTGCCGATAACTTCGGTTACAAAACATGATCATCTCATACAATAAAATATAGCATCACGTCTTGGCCATATCACATCACAACATGCCCTGCAAAAACAAGTTAGACGTCCTCTACTTTGTTGTTGCAAGTTTTACGTGGCTGCTACGGGCTGAGCAAGAACCGTTCTTACCTACGCATCAAAACCACAACGATAGTTTGTCAAGTTGGTGCTGTTTTAACCTTCGCAAGGACCGGGCGTAGCCACACTCGGTTCAACTAAAGTTGGAGAAACTGACACCCGCTAATCACCTGTGTGCAAAGCACGGCGGTAAAACTAGTCTCGCGTAAGCGTACGCGTAATGTCGGTCCGGGCCGCTTCGTCCAACAATACCGCCGAACCAAAGTATGACATGCTGGTAAGCAGTATGACTTGTATCGCCCACAACTCACTTGTGTTCTACTCGTGCATATAACATCAACGCATAAAACCTAGGCTCGGATGCCACTGTTGGGGAACGTAGTAATTTCAAAAAATTCCTACGCACACGCAAGATCATGGTGATGGCATAGCAACGAGAGGGGAGAGTGTTGTCTACATACCCTCGTAGACCGTTAAGCGGAAGCGTTATGACAACGCGGTTGATGTAGTCGTACGTCTTCACGAATCGACCGATCCAAGCACCGAATGTACGGCACCTCCGTGTTCAGCACACGTCCAGCTCGATGACGTCCCCCGGGCTCCAATCCAGCGAAGCGTCGAGGATGAGTTCCGTCAGCACGACGGCGTGGTGACGATGATGATGTTCTGCCGGCGCAGGGCTTCACCTAAACTCCGCGACGATATGACCGAGGTGGAATATGGTGGAGGGGGGCACCGCACACGGCTAAGGAACGATCCGTAGATCAACTTGTGTATCTATGGGGTGCCCCCCTCCTCCGTATATAAAGGGGGAGAGGAGGAGGGGGCCGTCCAAGGGGGAGGCGCGCCCTAGGAGGGGGAAACCTACTCCAAGTAGGTTTGCCCCTCCCTTTCCTATTAGGAGTAGGAGAAGGAAGGAAGAGAGGGGAGGGAAGAAGGAAAGGGGGGGCCGGCCCCCCTCCCAATTCGGATTGGGCTTGGGGGGGGGGCGCCCCCTCCTTTTCTCCTTCTCCCTCCCTTCCACTAAGGCCCAATAAGGCCCATATACTTACCGGGGGGTTCCGGTAACCTCCCGGAACTCCGGTATAGTCCCAATCTCATCCGGAACCTTTCCGGTGTCCAAATATATCCATCCAATATATCAATCTTTATGTCTCGACCATTTCGAGACTCCTCGTCATGTCCATGATCACATCCAGGACTCCGAACAACCTTCGGTACATCAAAACTTATAAACTCATAATAAAACTGTCATCGTAACGTTAAGCGTGCGGACCCTACGGGTTCGAGAACTATGTAGACATGACCTAGAACTATTCTCGGTCAATAACCAATAGCGGAACCTGGATGTTCATATTGGTTCCCACATATTCTACGAAGATCTTTATCGGTCAAACCGCATAACAACATACGTTGTTCCCTTTGTCTTCGGTATGTTACTTGCCCGAGATTCGATCGTCGGTATCCAATACCTAGTTCAATCTCGTTACTGGCAAGTCTCTTTAGTCGTTCCGTAATACATCATTTCATAACTAACTCATTAGTTACAATGCTTGCAAGTCTTAGGTGATGAGTATTACCAAGAGGGCCCAGAGATACCTCTCCGACAATCGGAGTGACAAAACCTAATCTCGAATTATGCCAACTCAACATGTACCTTTGGAGACACCTGTAGAGCACCTTTATAATCACCCAGTTACGTTGTGACATTTGGTAGCACACAAAGTGTTCCTCCGGTAAACGGGAGTTGCATAATCTCATAGTTGAAGGAACTTTGTATAAGTCATGAAGAAAGCAATAGCAACATACTAAACGATCAAGTGCTAAGCTAACGGAATGGGTCAAGTCAATCACATCATTCTCCTAATGATGTGATCCCATTAATCAAATGACAACACATGCCTATGGTTAGGAAACATAACCATCTTTGATCAATGAGCTAGTTCAAGTAGAGGCATACTAGTGACACTATGTTTGTCTATGTATTCACACATGTATCATGTTTCCGGTTAATACAATTCTAGCATGAATAATAAACATTTATCATGATATGAGGAAATAAATAATAACTTTATTATTGCCTCTAGGGCATATTTCCTTCAGATACAAGTCATACTGCTTACTAGCATGTCATACTTTGGTTCGGCGGTATTGTTGGATGAAGCGGCCCGGACAACATTACGCGTACGCTTACGCGAGACTGGTTCTACCGGCGTGCTTTGCACATAGGTGGTTGGCGGGTGTCAGTTTGTCCAACTTTAGTTGAACCGAGTGTGGCTACACCCGGTCCTTGAGAAGGTTAAAACATCACTAACTTGATGAAATATCGTTGTGGTTTTGATGCGTAGGTAAGAACGGTTCTTGCTCAGCCCGTAGCAGCCACGTAAAACTTGCAACAACAAAGTAGAGGACGTCTCACTTGTTTTTGCAGGGCATGTTGTGATGTGATATGGTCAAGACATGATGCTAAATTTTATTGTATGAGATGATCATGTTTTGTAACAGAGTTATCGACAACTGGCAGGAGCCATATGGTTGTCGCTTTATTGTATGCAATGCAATCGCCCTGTAATTGCTTTACTTTATCACTAAACGGTAGCGATAGTCGTAGAAGCAATAGTTGGCGAGACGACAACGATGCTACAATGGAGATCAAGGTGTCGCGTCAGTGACGATGGTGATCATGACGGTGCTTTGGAGATGGAGATCACAAGCACAAGATGATGATGGCCATATCATATCACTTATATTGATTTCATGTGATGTTTATCCTTTATGCATCTTATTTTGCTTTGATTGACGGTAGCATTATAAGATGATCTCTCACTAAATTTCAAGGTAAAAGTGTTCTCCCTGTGTATGCACCATTGCCAAAGTTCGTCATGCCGAGACACCACGTGATGATCGGGTGTGATAAGGTCTACGTTCATCTACAACGGGTGCAAGCCAGTTTTGCACACGCAGAATACTCGGGTTAAACTTGACGAGCCTAGCATATGCAGACATGGCCTCGGAACACTGAGATCGAACGGTCGAGCGTGAATCATATAGTAGATATGATCAACATAGTGATGTTCACCATTGAAAACTTCTCCATTTCACGTGATGATCGGTTATGGTTTAGTTGATTTGGATCATGTGATCACTTAGATGATTAGAGAGATGTCTATCTAAGTGGGAGTTCTTAAGTAATATGATTAATTGAACTTAAATTTATCATGAACTTAGTACCTGTAGTATTTTACTTGTCTATGTTGTTGTAGATAGATGGCCCGTGCTGTCGTTCCATTAAATTTTAATGTGTTCCTTGAGAAAGCAAAGTTGAAAGATGATGGTAGCAATTACACAGACTGGGTCCGTAACTTGAGGATTATCATCATTGCTGCACAGAAGAATTACGTCCTGGAAGCACTGCTGGGTGCCAGGCCTACTGTAGATGCAATTGCAGATGTTGTGAACATTTGGCAGAGCAAAGCTGATGACTACTCGATAGTTCAGTGTGCCATGCTTTATGGCTTAGAACCGGGACTTCAACGACGTTTTGAACGTCATGGAGCATATGAGATGTTCCAGGAGTTGAAGTAATATTTCAAGAAAATGCCCCTATTGAGAGATATGAAGTCTCCAATAAGTTCTACAACTGTAAGATGGAGGAGAATAGTTCTGTCAGTGAACATGTACTCAAAATGTCTGGGTATAACAATCACTTGATTCAATTGGGAGTTAATCTTCCAGATGATAGTGTTATTGACAGAATTCTTCAATCACTGCCACCAAGCTACAAGAGGTTCGTGATGAACTATAATACGCAAGGGATGAATAAGACAATTCCCGAGCTCTTCAAAATGCTAAAGGCTGCGGAGGTAAAAATTAAGATGGAGCATCAAGTGTTGATGGTCAACAAGACCACCAGTTCCAAGAAAAAGGGTAAAGGGAAGAAGAAGAGGAACTTCAAGAAGAACGACAGACAAGTTGCTGCTCAAGAGAAGAAACCCAAGTATGGACCTAAGCCAGAGACTGAGTGCTTCTACTGCAAGCAGACTGGTCACTAGAAGCAGAACTGCCCCAAGTATTTGGCGGATAAGAAGGATGGCAAGGTTAACAAAGGTATATGTGATATACATGTTATTGATGTGTACCTTACCAGAGCTCGCAGTAGCACCTGGATATTTGATACTGGTTCTGTTTCTAATATTCGCAACTCGAAACAGGGACTACGGATTAAGTGAAGACTGGCTAATGACGAGGTGACGATGCGTGTGGGAAATGGTTCCAAAGTCGATGTGATCGCCGTCGACACGCTACCTCTACATCTACCTTCGGGATTAGGTTTAGACCTAAATAATTGTTATTTGGTGCCAGCGTTGAGCATGAACATTATATCTAGATCTTGTTTAATGCGAGGCGGTTATTCATTTAAATATGAGAATAATGGTTGTTCTATTTATATGAGTAATATCTTTTATGGTCATGCACCCTTGAAGAGTGGTCTATTTTTGTTGAATCTCGATAGTAGTGATACACATATTCATAATGTTGAAGCCAAAAGATGCAGAGTTGATAATGATAGTGCAACTTATTTGTGGCACTGCCATTAGGGTCATATTGGTGTAAAGCGCATGAAGAAACTCCATACTGATGGACTTTTGGAATCACTTGATTATGAATCACTTGGTACTTGCGAACCATGCCTTATGGGCAAGATGACCAAAACGCCGTTCTCCGGAACATTGGAGCGAGCAACAGATTTATTAGAAATCATACATACTGATGAATTTTGAGGCTCACGGTGGGTATTGTTATTTTCTCACCTTCATAGATGATTTGAGCAGATATGGGTATATCTACTTAATGAAACATAAGTCTGAAACATTTGAGAAGTTCAAAGAATTTCAGAGTGAAGTGGCAAATCATCGTAACAAGAAAATAAAGTTTCTACGATCTGATCGTAGAGGAGAATATTTGAGTTACCAGTTTGGTCTACATTTGAAACAATGCGGAATAGTTTCACAACTCACGCCACCCGGAACAACACAATGTAATGGTGTGTCCGAACGTCGTAATCGTACTTTACTAGATATGGTGCGATCTATGATGTCTCTTACTGATTTACCGCTATCGTTTTGGGGTTATGCTTTAGAGACAGATGCATTCACGTTAAATAGGGCACCATCAAAATCCGTTGAGACGACGCCTTATGAACTGTGGTTTGGTAAGAAACCAAAGTTGTCGTTTCTTAAAGTTTGGGGCTGTGATTCTTATGTGAAAAAGATTCAACCTGATAAGCTCGAACCCAAATCAGAGAAATGTGTCTTCATAGGATACCCAAAGGAAACTGTTGGGTACACCTTCTATCACAGATCCGAAGGCAAGACATTCATTGCTAAGAATGGACCCTTTCTAGAGAAGGAGTTTCTCTCAAAAGAAGTGAGTGGGAGGAAAGGAGAACTTGATGAGGTAACTGTACCTGCTCCCTTATTGGAAAGTAGTTCATCACAGAAATCGGTTCCTGTGACACCTACACCAATTAGTGAGGAAGCTAATTATATTGTTCATGAAACTTCAGATCAAGTTACTACCGAACCTCGTAGGTCAACCAGAGTAAGATCCGCACCAGAGTGGTACGGTAATCCTATTCTGGAGGTCATGTTACTTGACCATGGCGAACCTACGAACTATGAGGAAGCGATGATGAGCCCAGATTCCGCAAAATGGCTAGAGGCCATGAAATCTGAGATGGGATCCATGATGGTAATGTTACTATCTACAAAGCTCGATTTGTTGCGAAAGGTTTTCAACAAGTTCAAGGGGTTGACTCACCCGTAGTGATGCTTAAGTCTGTCCGAATCATGTTAGCAATTGCCGCATTTTATGATTATGAAATTTGGCAAATGGATGTCAAAACTGCATTCCTGAATGGATTTCTGGAAGAAGAGTTGTATATGATGCAACCAGTAGGTTTTGTCGATCCGAAAGGTGCTAACAAAGTGTGCAAGCTCTAGCGATCCATTTATGTACTGGTGCAATCCTCTCGAAGTTGGAATAAACGTTTTGATAGTGTGATCAAAGCATATGGTTTTATACAGACTTTTGGAGAAGCCTGTATTTACAAGAAAGCACTACAAAAAAATACACTTCCGTGATGATACGTGTTTGTCACAGTAGGTCCCGTTTTTTGTCATGCATGTACATCCATGACGATTTTATGACAGAATCAAGATAGTCATACCTGTGCTGTCGTAGAAGTGTTCCATGACATTACCAAAATTATCATCACGGAAGTGTCCACTTCCATGACGATAAATCGCGCGTCACAGAAGTGCTTTCGTCAAGGGTGACCGACAAGTGGCATCCACCATAACGGAACGCCGTTAAGCTATCGGGTCGGGTTTTGGATCTGATAACCCGTTAATAGCCCCGACCAATGGGGATTTTCCATGTGTAAAATCATCATTGGCTGGAGGAAACACGTGTCGGCTCATCGTTGGGACAGATGTCATCCACTCATTGGACAGAAGGCGCCTATGATACGTCAACACGTGGCACGGACCAACAGAAGCCCATTCCTGTGAAAAGGCTGGCCTGTTTGACTTGGTCAAAAGGTGGCGGGCCAGTCCATGGAAAGCCTGTTAATGGCCTGTTCGCATATAGCCCATTTATAGCCCGCAAACCCAAAGCCCGTTATGCCCTATCCGAATTAGGCCCAGTAGCGTCATCTGGGCCATCCAATATGATTCCAGCCCGTTTTCACTTCTGGCCCATGTATGGCCCATGACGTCTTTCGACCCATATTAGGCCCTTTGTAACTCTTGGCCTATTAACGGCCCGTGGTGAAACTGGACCATAATGAACAGAGTATCACTTTACACCCATTAACGGCCCGTGGTGAAACTAGCCCGTAATGAATAGTGTATCACCTTAAACCCATTAACGGCCCATTATTTCGTTGGGCCGTTTCCATCCCATGTTATCTTTCGGCCTTCTCAGAGCCCATTTATTCTTGGGCTCATTTCCAACATTCGTTTACTTACGACCCGTTACTGTCATTTTATGCTTGTGGGCCAAATTCAGCCCGTGGTTACAGTCGACCCATTTGTGGTCCCTTAATACGTTGGGCCATTTTCACAGCGTCATCAAATACGGCCTATTGACGATGGCCCGTTATGGTCGGCCCATGAACGGACGATTCCAACTCTAGCCCGTTTACGACCATAATGCGGTCTGTTTGGCCCATGTTTGGCCAATCGACCATACGGACCGTATAAGGCCCATTGATGATACGACCCATAGAAGGCTCATTGTTCCTACGGCCCGTAGAAGGCCCATTGTTTCTACAGCCCGTAGAAGGTCCACTGTTTCTACGGGCAGTAGTAGGCCCAGTGTCACTACAGTAAATATTAGCCCATGGTTATTGTGGCCTAGTTTTAAAAAATAGGTTATTGCAGTCACTAGCAAACCGCGGAAAAAGCACTGCAATGACTACAAGCAAACAAATAAACAAGACAATAAGGAAATAAATAAGCAAGCAACTAACGCTAGGCTATCACGGCTATTACACATATTACATCCACTGTGCATCAAAGTTCGCCACCAGTGCAAATATAAGGAACAAAGCAGCATATCATATACACTGGTTGTCAAAGTTGGCGACCAGCGCAAATAAACGCCGCGACAAAACAAATCCAGAACTGAAACCACTTTAGAAGATATCAAGAAACAATATCCTGGGTACCCATAATGCTGGCAAGATGCTTAGCAAGCTTATTAACTTTCTCTTGTTTGGCGCTTAAATCCTCCAGCGCTTGCTGTTGCACCAGGAGATATGCATCTGAATTCTGCAGGGACTTCCTCAGTCCTTCAGCTTCCTGGCGCAACACAACTGATCGATGTCTTTCAACTTGAAGTTGAGACTCAAGAAGTCGAACTGATTCAGGCAGCGAGTTCGAAGAGCTTGTGCCAGCAGTAGTGGCCAGTAACTCGAACATTACATCAAGACAGGACTTTTGGGTTCTCTCACTGTCGTCAAGATAGTTTTTATCAGCTTTCTTGGAGACCAACAGGGATGTCTCACGATCTTGAACCTTATCTGCATTAGTTCCTTTACCATTGGATAACGCGGTACTATTCTCCAATATTTTGTCCGCATTCTAAAAGAGAAACAAGCAGACACATGACATGTTTACCATGTTGTATATGAAACTCATTTTGGTAAGTGAGTTCAGTAGTAAAGTGGACAGGATAACAGCATGAAACAAACATATATCTATGTACCATGGTCACTTTATGGTCTATATCATTCTAGTTTTTGTTGCCAAATCAAGATAGAGACACAGTTCAAATAATATTTGTTCAAGACAAATCAGAATAGACAGAATATAACTGTGGGTAACTATAGAGCAATAACAACACTTGTAATGTGCATGACATGAGAACATAACTGTTTATTCAATTGAAACTGACATCAACATAGAGCAGGTTACAACAGCAAACCAGTTAAAGAAACAAGTTTAAAACATACCTGTTGCACCATTGGAGTTTCAATTTCATCCTTCAAATTTGAAAACAGTTGGTATGAGTAAATACAGTAATGCAAGAGCAAAGGAGTATGAACCATAGCTACAGAACCTGACCTGAGAACAAATCTTCTTCTCCTTTAAGCGTTGAGTTGGGATTTGGAGTGGTGGTCCTCGTGCTTTGGGCATTGCAGTTCCCTTACTAACTGCTCGTGTTTGGGTGCTCTGTGGTGGAGATGGTGCCGTGTCAACTGGAACTGGGTTACTATCTGCCGGGGTTGGGGTTAGAAGGGGTGTAGCTAGTTCTCTGTCCAACTGGGTAGGGGTACAATCTGCGAGAGTCTGGGTTATGTGTGGTGGATCTAGTCCTTGGGCAAGTACAACCATGGTTCTACCTGCATCAACTGGTAGCACTATCTTTTCTGAAGACCGTGTTGTTACTCCCTTAGATACTGTCATCACGCTCTCCAATTCAAATGGCTGATAAACAAGAAAAGTAATTGAAAGTATAGACATTGTATGATAGACAGGTGCAATGGATAGTGGGGAATAAAAGAGGGCATGAAATAATTCATATTTATGTTGTCTAACCAAACAGGATAGCATGACACAATTTCACATATATGATGGCTAACTAAACAGGATAGCATGACACAATTTCACATTATGATGGCTAACTAAAAAAGCTGGAAAGACATAGTTCAAAATATGAGACTATGTAAACAGGATGACATGACATAACTATATAATGTGTTTATTAAATAGGTTGGCATGCCATAATTCACATACATTCACGGATAGAATGCCACAATTCAAAATATGATGACTGTAAACACTAAACAGGATGAGATGATATAACTATATGATGTCTTTATTAAATGGGTTGCCATGCCATAATTTAGATAGATGATGTGTATGTACTATGTAAACATGATGGCATGATATAATTCAAATATATGATTTATATAGTAAGCAAGTAAGCAGATGGCAATCCATATATGATGTACAAACTAAGCAATGCAAGACAACATGCATGACATGCGTAATATAACCCTGCCAAGTTTGAGCATAGAACTCAAGGGGGAAATAGGACTGGTTATCAGTCTCTGAATCCTCCTCTAAGGAGCTCTATGTAACCAGCAAGATGTCTGCTTCAGCAGGTAGCATTGTCTGCTCTGAATACCTTGTTTTCACTCTAGATACATCCATCACCGCTTCAAATGGCTGATGCACAGGAAGAGTAGTTGAATATACAAACGTTGTCGACAAATGGAACACGTAATACAAAAAAATGATAGCATAATATAATTCACATACATGATGATTAGCTAAACAACATGGCATTGCATAATCACATATATAATGCCTTTGCAACAAGATAGCATTGTATAATTCACATATATAATGTCTTGCAACAAGATGGCAATGCATAATTCACATATATGGTAATTAGACACTGAACAGGTGGCATTCACACAAAGCATGTCTAAACTAATCAAATGACATAACAATGCGAGACACCATACGCACGATATGAGCAACATAACCCTGCCAAGTTAGAGCATACACCTCGGGGGGGGGGGGGGGGGGGGGGAAGAGGGGAATAGGACTGGTCATCTGTCTGTGAATCCTCCTCTGAGGAGCTATCCATAACCGGCGAGATGTGCGCTTCGTCAGATAGCATAGTCTGCTCTGAAGACCTTGTTTTCACTCCAGAATTTGCCATCACTGTGTCAAATGGCTGATGCACACGAAGAGCAGTTGAATGTACTAACATTGTTGACAAATGTAATATGTAACGAAAAAAAGGATGGCCTGATATAATTTACATATAAGATGACTGGCTAAGCAGAATGGCATTGCAAAATTCACATATATGATGCCTGGCTAAAGAAGATGGCGTTGCATAATTCACATAAATGATGAATAAACTAAACAGATGGCATTCGCACAAAGGATGTCTAAACTAAGCAGATGACATATTTGATGTATAAAGTAAGCAATGCAAGACACCATATGCATGATATAACCAACATCAGCATGCCAAGTTAGAGCGAAGACCTCAGGGGGTAAATAGGAGTTGTCTTCTCCTTCTGAATACCCCTCAGAACAGATATCTTCCTCTCGATTACAATCCGAAATGCGTGGAGGGGGGGCTGCCTTTGCGCCTACCATGGAGCGATGTCTGCATGAAATTTTATTGCCACACAAGGCTCGTCTCTTTTGCTCTACATGTTCAGTTCCATTGTTTACAGTAACTGTCATGCATAGGAATAAAACATAGTGAGATTATGTAAGGAGTGCATGCAGAAATCCAGAGTGATGGTAGCAACATGTGGATAGACCCAAAACCAATAATAGCAGGCAGATAATGGCTTCAGTTAAAAAATACAGATAATGGCTTCTTTACTGTTTGTTTCCCACCCAACATGAAACTCATAGTAGACACTGGAGATTAACCAGATAGTAGATAGATACTATTGATAGCGGCTCCGATATGTACCCCACAACCATTTAAAAACTCAAATTTGACCATTAGTTTGGAGCTGACTCAGAGTCTAATCGGTGAACAGGACGATAAAGTAGTATGTAATATTAAGCGATGCATAATGTAAGCAGACACGAAAGAGTGTGACCTCTCTTGCGGACCTATGTAGTCCTCGAGGTCATCTGCTCGGTTGATGATGGTAATGCAGTTTCATCGCTGCCGGCGGCGGGGAAGAAGATCTGAGGCGGCGAAAGACAGTCTGGAGGCCGGATCCCTGCTGTGCTAGACCCTTTTGTCGTTGGAGCAGCTGAGCTGGGTGGACGATGGTGCAGCAGGAGCGGGACAAACCACACAAGGTTTTCTTTGACAACTATCTGTAAGAGAAGTAATTCTGTAAGGGCTCATTTGAATTGGAGGATTCCAACAATGCAGGGATAGGAAATAGACAAGAATAGGATAGGAATGCACGTGCAAAATAGAGAATTTAAAAACACATGATTTCTCCCAATCTGGGTGTTTGATTCACAACAATTGGAAGATCACAGGATGCAAAGAAGCAAGGTGAGATTAAGTTAAACCACAAGAAAATGTACAGTTATAATGCTATTATGCTACTATCTCTTAGTCTTGTGCTTCATGAATAGGAATTTGAAAAGGAGGACAAGTGAAAATTAAAATTCCTACATTTTTTCTTTCATGGAGACACTAAAGGAACAAATCCGTGTGCTCAGTGGACAATATATATAACATGTAGAGTAAAAAAGAGATGCAACAAGTGTACAACCTCTTTGGCGAAGCCATGTCGATCTCAGCGTGATTGGGTTGGCCGGTGAGGATGCTCCGGCTGACTTTGCTGTTGGAGAAGGGGAATAAGATCTTAGGCGTCTGGATATGGAGCCCGAGGTACTGCTTCGCTGTGATGGAGGGTTTCGTCGTTGGAGCAGCTCCGGTGAGTTGTACGACACTGAGGCTGAAGCAGGACAAGAGAGACAACGAACAACATTAACCTGAGTGGAATTCTAATAGTATCTCCAAGACATGACGTAAAATACATAACCACAAAGTGCTAGATGTAAAATACATCAGCCGCTCATCTCTGAACTTAACTGTCGAAACTGAATTTAACTGTCGAAACTGAACTTAAATGTCGAAACTGAATTTTGCTGTCGAAACTGAACGCACTAGCAAGGTGAGGCTACACGTCAGTCGACTGATTTTTTCATCTCTGGTCAGTCGATTTTGCAGCCATTGGATACAAAATCAAGGGCCTGCGGTTCATCTTCAACCTCCACCCCCCTGAGCCACCAGCCACCACCGGCCAAACTGCAGCTCCCCACCGCCCGCGGCCGGCAGTGTGCCGTCCCGCCCACCCTGAAAACACTCCCCATCGCCGGTCCAGCTCCGCCCCGGCCATCCCTCTAGGGCCCCCCGTACCGAGCTTTTTCTCCAGCGATCCCCACGCCGCCGCCCCGCCAACGCCCCGCCACCGCAGGCGACCACTGTCCCCACCCTAAACCCTAAGATAGATAGTGGGGTACCTCTCCGGCGAGCCCCCCTCCCCGCTGCGGCTGATTCTTCCTTCACCCCGGCGAGCCCCCCCACCCCCTGAAAATCGACTGACCCAAAAGTTGATTCAGCCGACTGAAGTGTAGCTAAATCGGAGCAGCATCACAAGCAAGAGCAAGAGTGAGAGCAGCAGCGCGAGTAAGAGCAATAGCAAGAGTAGACCAGGCAGGGGACCGAGGGCAAGAGCAGAGCAGCAGTGCGAGCAAGAGCTAAAGCAGCAGCAGCTCCTACTGATGTGAACGTCGCCGCCGAGGGAGCGACGCCGTGGAGGAAGTGGCCGGCGACGCCGCCGTGGATGGGGCCGCGGCGTGTCGGCTCAGGACCGAGCGCCGGTAGCACCGTGAGATTGAATCAAGAAGAAAATGCGGTGATTAGTGTACAACTTGTGGCGCCGATTAGGCTGCAGCTTCATTCGAGGAAACGGTGATGATGATGCTCTTCCGGTGGTGCAGGTGAAGACGGCGGTGTGGGAATGGAGGTGGCACAAAAGACGAGGGGAACATCGGGGCAGCTCCTTGGAGGTGGAGGACGGGGTGGCTAAACCGGCGGGACGACGAGATTGACGACGGATCCTCATCCGGTACGGTGGATGTGGGACGTCGAGGTGTTGCTGTGGACGACATCGTCGGGGAAGAGGCTCCGGCTGGGTGGCGGACGGAGCAGGGTGTGGGGTTTCGTCGCGGGTTTTCGTGGCCTCGGTGTACAAATGGGTGGGCGGATGGTATGGCAGTGGGGAACCATGGCTTAGGGACGCGCTTGTCCGAAATGTGGGGTAAGTTACAAAAGTACCCCCACCGATTTGAGGCGGTTCTTTCGGTTCAGGGGTACCACGGGCATTTCGCATGTCGGGATTTCACAGGAGCTGGGAGTTTTTGTGCACGTTGTAATTTTAGAATAGCAAGACGCAGGTTGAGATGGAGGGAGTTGTCGGAGCACGACGAGACAAAGATATATCTTAAATATTTCGGGCTAACAAGGCGCGGGTTGAAATTTCCGGACAAGCCTAATGTGTACTGTACCAAATCAATGCACACTAGAAATGTCATTCAAAACTTTGAATACATGTTTAAAATGTTTCGCTACGTGCATAATGCATGCAACCTACTACTCAAATGAACGTTTTAGTGCATTCCAAACGCATATACTACCGCTTCAATATGAACTAACTTTGAATTCGTTTCTCTATTTGAATAATATCTATAGTAATGATTGTTGTGAAGTCAAAGCATTTGAATTCGCTTCTCTGTTTTAATAAGATCTACAATCATCATTATTGTCAAGTTAAACCATCGTTTGTGTATTATCTTCACAGCACACCACATGATTAGTCTCGAGTTACATATGAACTATGTGTACTATATGAACTTGAACTTGATTTTTTGAATCCACTTTATTTTGATTCCAAATCACATTACATTTCTAGCTCTAGCTAGATCTTCATAATCTAAACCATGTCTCATATGTATAATGTGTTTATCACATTATGTATGGTGCCCCGCCCCCCCTACGCCTACAAGTATTTAGATGTGAGTTGCAAACACCACACATTACCACAAATTCAAATAAAATGTGAGAATGTTTGATATATAGTATTGTTTAGATTGTTCGATATTTAGTTGTAAGCTGCAAACGCCACACATTATCACAAATTCAAATAAAATGTGAGATTGTTTCATGTATAGTATGGTTTAGATTGTTCGGCATTTAGCTGTGAGTTGCAAACGCCATGCATTATCACATTATGGTATAACACGTGCACAACAAGTGTATCACGGCTATATTCATGCATGCAATATTTAAAACACTATGATCTCCTATTCAAATATATGAATCTGCTTTCATATCAAATTATGATCTTTGTTAGTCTCTTACAGCCACACAATCCTCTAACTTTTGTAGCTACCACTAACTTTCTCTCGTGTATCCACAACTCCTTTCCGACACACACCGATCGATAAACCTCTCCAGCGATGCCTGCCTACAACATACACACACCTTCAATCTCCTCCTTTATGTGTCCTTGCCTCGTGTCTCTCATACGGTCACACACACGTGTAAACTCTCGCCCCTCTTTTCATCGATCTCACAACCGCACACTCCTCCCCCTATCTAGCTAGTAGTTGGGCCTCTCGCACCACCTCCTAGCTCCATTCTCTCTGTCTATCCGTCTCGCTGGGCCTTATTTGCCTCTAACAAATGGACGTACACCGACCGATCTCTCGCTATACATATAGCTAGCTAGGTCCTTATAACTCATTTTTACCCACGCGTCGATTGATCTACCTCATTAGTTGTGTCTCTCCCTTCCTCCGACAAACAACAATTGATCTATCAATCTTGTTAGGTTTGCTTACCAAACACATGGTTCCCCTTCATCATCCATGGATGCGTCCCGACAGATCCATCACGCACAGGCACACACAGAAACACATCCCCACTCTTATTGATAACATTGCAGTTCCACCCTTAGTTTATCTAGTAGGCCTCTCCCACCATCTCCGAGAAGCAACTCCATCACCCATCCATCACTCTACCCCTCTCCCTCCCTCTCTCTCCTATCTCTCTCTCTCTCTCTCTGTGTGTCCCATCATATTTCCCGTCCTTCAGTTATGTATGGATGTCGACCGATCTCCCTTAAGACATAGCTGGGTCT
The DNA here is from genome assembly GCA_963921465.1 of Triticum timopheevii. Taxonomy (NCBI): domain Eukaryota; kingdom Viridiplantae; phylum Streptophyta; class Magnoliopsida; order Poales; family Poaceae; genus Triticum; species Triticum timopheevii. The sequence continues at coordinate 341,846,598 of OY997270.1, read as the reverse complement.
CTCCTTCTCAACACATATACGAGTCGTTCTACCTCTATAGTTAGGCCTCTGCCTACCCCTCCCCCACCCCTCCCCCCACACACACCGATACATCGAGCGCTCTAGTCATGTCTCCCTGCTACACACAAACTTGACATGTGCCCTCTAACATTCCGGTAGGCCAGTCGCCCTATGTCTTTGACTTGCACACACACACAATTTCGATGGCTCTCTTCGTCGATCTCGCACCCACCCACTTGATCCTCTCTTCGACTCTATCGATAGCTACGACCCCTCCCTCTCTTCTCGTGGATTGCCTGACCCTCTATGTATGATATGGATAGGCCTCCATTTCACACACATTGCATGCAAAATTTTGTTTGAGATGTCAACCCCCACCCCCACCCCAAAACAAAAAACACTCACGAACGCGGTTTGTATCTCTCACACACACCCACGTAGGTGGGGGACATGCACGAAGAGAAGAGGTGCATGCACGGTACACATACTCCCGTATCTTTCCCAACCACACCCGCACGGGTACACGGTGGAGCTCATTTCTGTACGAAAAAGGCATCCCACGTAGTAATTTGGCACGTGTACTGGTTTTCCACTTGGTGGAGGGAGGATCGTCTACCATGGGTGAACAAACAAATTGCGACTTGACGCGTTATGTTAAATTAAAAAAAGAGGCAAACCATGTGGGGCCTACCTTAGAGGCAAGGCTCTATACACTGGAGTACTTTTGATGTGTCCTGTCAACTCGCAGAACGAGGAGAAGCTTGCTTAGTACGTCTTCTCCCCCGCCCACGGGCGCGGTGGCTCGCAGGATGAGGTGAAGCTTGCTCCGCCTTACGCCCGCTCCCTCGCCCATGCACGCAGTGGATCGCAGGACGAGGAGAAAAATTTACCACTCCCTCCGTTTACTCCTCGTCCCTACTACCTTGGTTATAGAGATTATATCATATTGTTTGGAATATATATGTCCTTTAGTAGATTTCAATATGAACTACTAGTACATACTCCAAACACTGATGTATATAGACGTATTTTAGAGTGTAGATTCACTCATTTTGCTCCGTATGTAGCACTCTCCCTCGCCCCTCGACCCTCGCCCACATGGTGGACGTGCACCAATTCATTCGGTCTCATATAGCTAGAATGATATATACTGCACTACCATTGTTGCTCGACTTCCCGAAGAGGCGAAGAGCCAATCGCAAGGTTATAGGAGAACGAGTAGTAGGTGCCGCGTCATTTATAAATAAAGTTTTTTTTCTTCAGTGGCACATATGCAATATGATAGGTTCATATGGAGAGAAAAGGAAACCGCTCCACTATATACATAGTCAGGACAGGCCAGCCTACACGGTTGCTTGCTGGGGTTGCTCTCTTCACACTCCCTCACACAAAACGACTGTGTCCACATCTGCAACATCCCGGCGGATCATGTCCACTTGGGGAAGGGGTGGATGCTTAGTGTAGATGCGGTGGCCATCGCCGATGACGACAACCCACTGTCGGCACCTCCCGATCAGGGGTCCCTGCCGTTCTCTCTCACAAAGCCGGTGAGGTTGCCTTCGTCCCTTGCTCACTGCCGCTACGTGGGCAGTTTCCGCCTCCCGCCGCCCTCCTCAAGGTTGAGCTACGTCCCTCAGGGGTACAACTCCCTTTACAGCCGGCTTTCACCACTGCTCCAGCTGCCCACATCACTCCCTGTGGATATTTCTCTACTTCTTTGCCCCGCACATACCTCTACTAGCTTCTATGTATTGTATTTGTGATGAGTTTATGTCTCATCAACTAGTCCCAGTAATCTTATTCTAATCACGCTTCTTCAATTTCTTTGCCACAGGGATGCTCATCTCGATTTTTGTGAAACTGCACAAAATGATCCGATGGTCAAAAGGTTGCAAACTTCATTTATTAGGAAGCTCGAATGTTGCCAGCAAATTGAAGCCCGGTCAGGGTTCACGGTTCAAGGGCTAGGGACTGCATGAATCGTTCTTTCTTTAGCCGCCTCTGTTCCAAAATAAGTGTCAACTTTAGTAGTAGTACAACTTTGTACTAAAGTTTGGACAAAGTTGAGACACTTATTTTGGAATGGAGGGAGTACATATTTGCTGTGATCTCTCAATCATTGAGATGCAATAGCATGCATGTTAGTCTCCTTTGTATTTGATGAAATGTTGCAACGGGCAGCCTTGGACGCAAGATACATGTAACAGAAGCTGGAAGCTTCATAGCATTGTACAAATTTATCTCGCTGATAAATTACAGTACGTACTATACTAGTACTTCCTCTGTTCCTAAATATAAGTCTTTGTAGAGATTTCACCATGAACACATGCAGATGTATATAGATGCATTTTAAGTGTAGATTCATTCATTTTGTTCCGTATGTAGTTCACCTAGTGGAATCTCTACAAAGACTTATCTACTAGTAATAGCTAGCCCCCACTACTAGGAATTCTCTATCCTCTCCTTGAGCCACATCATCAAAATTAATGTAGCCATTAGATGAACTAAATCAGTCCATAATAGCCGTCTGATCTAGACGTTGAGAGGCTCCGCACTAAGCCACTTGCAAGCATGCAGAAATACCGTGGCATGCATGTGAGTGGGTTTTAAATCACATCAACATGTCTGCATGCAAGCATGCACCGGTAGCATGCATGTAAGTGAGCTTTTAAGTCCCATTAACATGTCAAAAAGAAAAATATAATCCCATTATGCAATAGGAGTTGGCTGATATTTTTTCCTTACGTGCAATGATCTAAATGATGATGGGAGTTTATTTAGTTTGGCTACCACATTTGTCATGCGGTTATAGAGTTTTTTTAGTTCTATGAAATCGATAATTTTGCGCAGAGAGATATACGGCTGTTCCGCGGCAACGCGCGGGGACTCATCTAGTAATATTTAGGAACAGAGGGAGTACTATGTAAAGAGTTAGGTGTCGCACGGTGATAGTGTGAGGTGGGCCATGTAATCACCGAGCCTGCGTGTTTTCATTGCTCTTGCACTCCTCCGCTGTAAGAATGGAGAAAATTGTAATCTAGTAGTAGTAGTACCTCCTTTCGCTGAAAGTGCGGGACATCCAGCAGTCCTACCACCTCAGCAATAAAGACCAATGAGCCATCAAATCACATAGACCCAGCAGTAAGTTGGACAGATGAAGCAACCATCACTCTTGCGCCAGTGAGAGGTCGCGTACACTCTTCCCGGGAATGAATGCGGCACTGATTCTTTGGAGCAGCGCTGACCATTTAGGGCGGGAAGCGCGCGCGGGCGATGGAGGGGCTTTGGGTGGGCCAGGCTGGTCAGGAGCGGGCGTGGCAGCTGTCCGCATGTCCCTACCGGACACACCCGGAAACGAGAGGATGCACCAACTCTCGCGGCTAAAATCGTACACTACACACCATCTCTCTGTAGGAGTAGGTCGATCTGTCGCTCTCTCTAACACACACATGCTGTTAAACACACACACGCACACGCACGCACCTTGGTCCTGTTTCACCTTATAACGTGACTTATTACACCTAGACGGAGGGAGTAGTAAGTATACGAGATACGGTGGCACACTGACTTAAGTCAAATACAAGTGCCCAAAATTTGTGTGCGTGTTATAATAAGGATTCACTTAAAATAGTATGTGAGCGAATAGAGGGATCAATTGGACAGTGTTCTCGAGTAGTAGCGAGATGTGTGAGGTAAGATACACCTCTGGCGCTTTTAATTTTTCTTATTAATTTGTTTGTTTCACCCTTTGACTGGTGGGACCCAACGTACTACGTGGAGAGAGGTAAGGTGACTAAGGCTGCATTATTTCTGCACCACTGTGGATAGTCTTACCACCAAAGCCACATGACACGATTATGGTTGAAATCCCAATGACTCCCACACACACAAAAAAACACGGCATGCTTGTCACAAGAATGCAGGAATGTATAGAAGGTTATTTTCCTCTCGTTGAACATAACGGGAGGGTTGTGTAGCTGGTTAGCCTGTTCGCTCATCAAACATGAGGTCTTGGGTTCGATAACTACACTTGAGCATAATTTGTGCCAGGAGGATTCTTTGACTGGTCAAAATGGATGGATACAGAGCTATACGATCTCGTAGTGACCGTATAATCACCTCATCACGTATAAGCTGCAGCCTCGGCACTAGTTTTCTAGGGTTTGCATGCTTCACACTCTCTCTCCAGTATATATATACACGCTGGAGCCTCAGCGCTTGTAGTTGCTCTCTTCACACTCTCTCGCCCTCTCCAGATCTAAACAAGACTTCATTGGCCTCTCTCTCCCCTCACTGCTGCTCAAAGAGCCGGCAGGATCCGTCCGCTGGGAAGGGAAGGAGGCTTAACGCTGTCGCCATCGGCCAGGGAGGGAATCCACTACCGGCGCAGCTGTTCACTTTCATCTAGCGGCGGCGCGGGAGGGCCTCCGACCCCTTCTTCTTTGCTGTCGTCCCGTCGCCCACTGAACCACGCCCCAAGAACCTTAAGGTATAATTTACTTACTCCACATGCATTGCTCTAGCTGCATGTATACCATGAATCTAGGACATGGTTCAAAGAGGAAAGGAGTGGGGGAAAGTAGTGGGAAAAGTTGTATATAACATGAATCTAGGACGTGGTTCAAAGAGGAAATGAAGGGGGAAAGTTGTATAGCATGAATCTAGGACGTGGTTCAAAGAAGAAAGGAATGGGGGAAAGTAGTGGGGAAAGTTGTATCCCATAAATCTAGGACGTGGTTCAAAGAGGAAAGGAAGGGGCGAAAGTACTAGTTCAAACAGGAAAGGAAGGGACAAGGCTATAGAGTTTGAGCAGGACTAGATTTTCTACGCTCACATAGGGAAAGGTGTCTAAAGATAACAAAACTGGGACCAACACAAATATGCTCCTTGGTTGTTTGTTCTTTGTTGCAATAGACTGTGCATGACCACAGTACATCGGTAAATGCACATGGAGCTGGTGCGTCCACTGTCCCGTACAACTCATTAGCTGTTGTTAATCTAAGGCTCTGTTTGGTTAAAAACTCCCTAGTCCCTACCTGCTTGGTCCAGGGACTAAACATGGACTAGAGGTTATTAAATGACATGCTAAAAGACCATGTTACCCCTAGTAATGAACTAAGAGAGACAAGGTGTGATGCATGGCAGGGGCAACAGTTGGAAAAAGTTCCAAAAAGACTCCCTCGGGGTCTTCTTTCTTTAGTCCCAAATGCCCACTTTTAGTCCCTAAAAGTCCCTCCTGTTTGGTTTAGATGGGACTGACACGGAGTTTTTTTAGTCCCTACACCAAAATGTCCCTGTAAACAAACACCCTCTAATAATGCCGCTGGAAAATTGATGCAATGCCACAGTTAAAAGAAAATTACATGTTTAACGAATTTTATTGTTAATATAATCTCTATGTTAATATTAATCAATGCCACCGTTTGAGAAATGCTACTGTCTTGCTTTCTTTCCCATTTAGATAAGGTAGATGCTTCTTTTTGTTGGCTTCTGTGTCATCCACCATTATTGACCACTAATTGTTTCCTTTGCACCTTTGTGTAAACAGGGTTATCTACTTCCTCGTTGCCATTGTGACCTTTTGTTGCAATGCACAAAACACTTTTGTTTTAAGAGTGTTTTGTGCAGTTCAACCAAAATGTCACACTGACAACGTTGCTTGATTGCTTGATCTTAGTGGAACTGCACAAGAGGAGATCTTACTTCCTATCCGTGTTGGCAAATTTGGTTCAGATCTTCTTCTTGTGAGTTGTTTGAATTCCGCATCATGAGAGGTTAGTACTAGCCTTCTTTCAAATGATTCTGCAGTGTGCTTTCATATGTTGTGCTACTTGTATCATAATGTTGCTTGATTTTAGTGAACTGCACAAATGGAGACAAGACTTCCAATCTGTATGTGCACCGTAATATCCCATTGAGGTAAGGTAAGGATATTTCACAACTGTTGGCCTATATTTTGCCACTTTCATCAGAAAATTAAGTTTAGTACTATACTTGTGCTCCCTGATTGACATGCCAAATCTTACATTGAAGGCGAAGCTTGTCTGTTATTGAGCCAAGTGATGAAGGGGAAGAACAAGTGGAAGAAAAACAAAAATCAACTCCCGGTGCTATAATGAAGCACTGGAACTGTGATGACACAAGTAATGATATAGTTTTGCATCTTAATTTATTGCTATGGCTGGAAAGAGCAATTATTTTGCCACTGATTTGATGCCACTCTTAATGTAATACGTAATTATCTCTACTTGTGCAAACAGGGATCTTCTTTGAAGATACCATATATTTTAGTGGAACTGCACAAGAAGATGTTGGAAACATTAAACTAATCGAGGAGTATATAGTAAGCATGGCCACCACCGTAGATAGCGACAAATGGTTCTGGAGAAGTGCTTCATCTGTATGCTCTACACAATAAGCCTACTGACAAAGGTTGGTACTCGCCACTGATTTCGTCCATATGATTGAGCTTTGTCATCTCTATTGCTATTGTGCTAATGTTTAGATACTGTCATGAAAAAGTGGTATTGTCCTTGAGAAGTGCTTCATCTGTGCTATTTTAAATATTTCCTTTCCTTTTTTCGAGAAAACAGGGATGCTAGCATTTAGTAGTCCTCTTGTCTTTGCACAACAGGATCATCTTCCTCTGAAGAAGAATATGGAGTACATGAAGTGACTAGTTCCGATTATGCCAGGATGAAGAAGCCCTGTCTATCTTCTCATCAGAAGGAGCAGTTGAAGGATGGTTACATTACTCCCCACAAGACCAAACTAACTTCAGCTCGGAAGGACTGACAAATCTCCACTTTTTATTGTGATGCACAAGTACAATGTTGTTCTAGGATTCTTTCTGGCGAGTTCCATTTTTCTAAAAGTGTGCTCTACATGGACTAAGTAGGTGCCTGCTGAAACTGTCAAGTCATAATACCGTTTGCTTTATACTAATCACTTTTTTGTATTTGTGCAAACAGGGGTGCTCAGCTTGATTTCAATGGGAACTGCACAAAATGTTCATGCATACATCGAATCATTCATTTCCACCACAAGAAAGGAGGTGCCGATAAGTTCAAGGCGTTGCAACATATAAGGGCGAAATCATACAAGCTACACGCGAATTTGGTTGATTTTGGTGGAACTGCACAAAAAGAACAGCTGGTTTATTTAGCACGAGGTGCCATGTCAATGTTCGAACTGATGGCAAACCCTACCCATTCCACAATCGTAGGCATTTGATATTTTGGAATGGGACAACCTTGTCAAATTTTCCTCATTGATTTTAGCAAGACATGCGTTTGATATTTTCGAATGGGACGCCATTTGCTGTCAGCAGCGTCAATCAATTTTTTATTTATTCTTTAGTTGTGAAGTAAATATTGCCTCTGACATGTGAGTCGCTGAGATGCATAATCATCGATTGTTTTGAATGTTCTCTATGAATTGCCAGCCCTGTGTGTTTGATTGCAATGTATAGAAACGCTAAAAAGCTATTCAAACTCTTTGTACTCCTTCTGTTCCTTTTTACTTCGCACATTGTGAAAGTGTATACTTTTTTGTATAAGATTGGTCAAAGTAGAGATACTTTGGCTGCAGGCAAAACTTGTATGCAGACTAGAAGGACTGGAGGGAGTACATGTGAAACTGCTGCAAACGAGGTGATCACCCTGGGAATAATGCTATTATGTATTGTTTTGCATGTTCATCCAATGCCAGTGATATAGGAATTTGAACTAATCGAAATAAATTCATTCATACACGGTCGGATTTCATATAAACATGCGGATTTCATTACATTTCATACATTCTTCAACTAAAAAAGGGTGCGCTGGAGGTATAATTAATTAACCGAAGCTACCCACCTGTATCCCGCTGAGCCGAACAGAAGCTTCAGTGAATTAACTGCAGGTGCAGTTGCGTAACTGACATGTGGCCTGTTGGGCCCACGTGTCAGTCAGCCAACTGCACCAGCAGTTAAGTAGAAGCATCGTTCTTCTCCAGCGTAGATCTCTGACTCCACGTCGCAGCCAAGACGCTAACTGGCCGTCAATGGTCAACCCACCTAGCTTGGCTTCAACCGGAGGGTAGCAACGGTGGCCTTACTTGGACCCGAGTAGCGGTGACCTACCGTGTTCTACTCTTCCTCGTTTTCTGTGTGGCGCGGCCTCATTGGCAGCGGGGCGGGGTCTCGGCGATGCCCTCTGTCTCGTTGCTGGCGGGCGGCGCCTCGGTGGAGCAGTGGAAATCCTCCCCCACGTTGCCGGCAGGGTCGGGCCTCGGCTAAGCCGGCGATGTCCTCTGCCTCGTTGTTGGCGGGGCGGGGCCTCGGTGGAGCCGACGGTGTCCTCTGCCTCGTTGTTGGCGCCACAGGGCCTCGGCGGAGCAGGGCCTCATCGACGTCAGCGGAGCGGGGACTCATCGGAGCCGGCATTATCCTCTGCCTCGTCCACGGTGTCGCCAAACAGCACCTCGCCTGCTTCATCGCCCTCTTTGCTAGCCTCTTTGTAGGCGGCCGCAGCCTCCGCCAACCGCATGCGGTACCGACAGCGCTCGAGGTGGCCCTTGCGGGCGGAGCGGTACGAGTCGAGCAGCGCCTCCTGCTCCGCCCGCTCCACGGTGATCTGCTCCTCCGCCTGCAGGTGCTCCTGGAGGAGATGGTGGTTGTAGGCGGTGTCGGCCTGCGCCTCCCAGAACTGCTCCTCACGCATCTGCCTCACCGTGTCAATATTGGGCATGGGCCTCGCTGATGGTCATGGTGCAATGCACCGGAGAGGATGGCGTGGAGGACGGGGTTGGCGCCGGATCGTCGAGTACCATGTTCTCCATTGGGACATCGTCGTCCTCCGGCTGCCTGCCGGCCATCCGGTCGGCAGCAATGGCTGCCATCTCCTTATGGTCTGTCGTCCGCCCATCCCGAAGAGTGCTGGAGCGCGAGGAAGCCATGGTGGGCAGTAGTGGTGTGGATAGGAGAAAGGGAACGGATGCGGATGACTGCGGCTATGGCCGGCGCAGCAGTTTATATAGCAATGGTGGGTGGCGGAGGGACGGACGTGTAGCGCCGGAGTAGCCGCCTCAGCAACCGCGTATCATTAATGTGGGCGGTAGATGGACGGACGAACGACACTTGTGTCGTTTGAAGGAGGAGCAATTGCTTGCACCGGGAAGCGGGGCGGGCGGCGCTGACTGTTTTGGGCGGAAAGCACGCGCGGGTGAGGAGATGACTTTACTTGCAGAGGATGACAATGGGGACCCACCAGGGCCATAGCCTCACGTACGCAAGTGCCTCCTTATTATATAAATATAAAACTATAATTTATTTTGCTTCCTCCTGGTTTCCTGACATCACTGTCCCACACCATTATCAACCTATGTAGTCCCTCCTTTTCGGTTTATAGGGCTTACCTCAAAATTTTAGTTTTTCCATTTTATAAGGCTCAATTTGGTTGTTTTCCATCACATGTTCAGATTCCAAGGTGCATTAAATCATTGCATGCAAGTATTAAGAGAAAATTGACCAATGCATGTACTTTATGCATGCATGCATTGCAATTAATGCATTGATAAACATATTTTTTTGAGGATAACAAGAGCATTAATTAGGTGCTTTTGCAAAACTACAAAAAGTATTCCACCACTCGCCATCTACCTTGATTGGTGAGATTTTTGAATTGAGCACTATAAACCGGAAAGGAGGGAGTAGTCAATAAACGAGAGAATTACACAAGAAACGGTCGACAGCTGGGACCAAGCAGCTCAAGTAGTATTTGTGTTTTTGAGGTGTGAGCACTGTAGAGTTTTTTGATGTTTAGCCCAGATATTAATTTTTCTTCTCTGAACAACAACGAAAACATCGCTGCAGGTATTAACTGGGCGGGCTGTGGCCCATCTAGCCCAGGCCAGATATCCAGCCCAGATATTAATTTTTTTTCAAGCTGAAAATGGCTAGCCTAGCTATACTTTTTTTAGGAATACCCAGGCAAGGTCAAGTTGTTATTCTCCGCCCCGCTGGGCTGCAAATCTTTCCTAGGAGGGATGCATTAGGCTTAACAAGAAAATGGGCTTTAAGAAATAATAAATGGGATGTAATTATAAAAACTGGGCAGCAAATATAAAAAAATGCACCAAACACGTAATTACTTTATAAAATATTATCTTTGGATATTGAAAATTTTAATTTCATTAATTGTTACGAGCGCAATGTTTCGTCGGATTTTTACGTAATATAAATTTATATTGAATTTGTATTTAATCTGACTAGAAATTTAGGGATAAAAATATTTCGGATCCCATCAAAATGTGGGAAATTTTATTGAATTCTGTTTTGAAAGGTTGGTTGAAATGGGCTGTACTTTTAACAAACTGTAAATGGGCTGTAGTAAATTCCATTAGAATTGAAAAATGGGCTACACATTCTTACAAATCTCAAATGGGCTATAAGTTCTCTGCCACACACTTCTAGCCTTACTAAGTTGACGCGTCCCCTAAAAAAACAGAGTTGACGCGTATGCAAGGCTTTGTCAACTTATAGCCAACACACGGTTCTAGCAGCAGTGGGCGTTCGATGTCCATCCAACGGATGCCGTGCTTCTTCTTCAATCTCGGATATTCTAGCTTCACCCGCCCAAAAAATGATTCCTCCCCCTGACATCTGGGGCGCACCATTTCGGAAGTTGACCTGTGGGCCTACTAAGTTGACGTACCAAGGGCTTTGTCAACTTAGTCAATATAAATGATTCTAGCTGCAGTGACCGTATGATGTCCATCCAACAACTGTCGTGCTTCTTCAACCTCTGGTATTCTTGCTCCAGCCGCCCAAAGCAGCACCGGTCGTGCCGCCTGCTCCTGCCTCCCGTGGCCGGCTGTGCTGCCGCGGAGGCCTCACCGCCCCCTACTACTCCCACCGCTGGCCAGGCCATCCCTCCACTCACCCACACCCCCTGTTATTCTGCGGCAACGGCAGCGCAGGCGAACCAGTGAACCCTCGTACTCCTCTTTCCGTGTGCATCCACAATCGCGTCTTCCCCGGCTCTGCATCGTCCCCTTCCTAGGCCTCTCCGTCATCCACCGCCGTGGTGCTCTCGACGCGGCGTGGTCAACGTGGTCAAGGAATGACTTCCATCAGACGTGGACTGTACGTGGAGAGGCTGACAGCTGGGTCCACGGCAGTCGCAAGGAAGTGCCTCCTTATTACATGCAAAATATATATTCCTCCACCTGACAGCGAGGACCCACCGCACGGGCCACCGTATTTCGCGGAAAAAATGATTTCCCCCCTGACAGCTGGGACCCACCAGCTACATCTTCGCACGCAAGGAAGTGCGTCCGAAAAAAACGATTCGCCCCCCTAACTGCTGGGACCCACCAGCTACATCTTCTCACGCAAGGAAGTGCGTTTGAAAAAAAAACGATTCGCCCCCCTGACTGTTGGGACCCACCAGCTACACCTTCGCACGCAAGGAAGTGCGTTCGGGCAAAAAAAAACACAAAACGATTCGCCCCCCTGACTACTAGGACCCACCAGCTACATCTTCGCACGCAAGGAATTGCTTGACAGTCGGGACCCACCTGGTCGAAGCGTACGTAGCGTTGTCATTCTGGTCGCGAACATGTACGTACATATATACTGGTCGATATAGAGGCGCGCACGTGTCGTAGTAGAGGCATGCACGTAGCATGTACACATACGTACAATGGCCAGGGTGCAAGAAGGAAAATACGGCCACGTATGTGTACATACGAGAAGGGTCTCGAACGCCTACTCGCGCATACGTATGGCCAGGTCTCGTGTACATGGCTGGGTCGGAACGGAGAAACAACGTCGTCGCCGTGTCCATGGGGAGGCAACGGAATGCACCGTGTTCATGGGGAGGCAACAGAAAGCGTCGTGTTCATCGGGAGGCAACGGAACGCGTGGGAGCCAACCGGCTGGGTCGGAACGGAATGCGTGTTCGTGTTCATCGAGAGGGCTTGGACGGAACAGGCGATGGAAATGAGGCCTGGCGTACCGCAGAACGGAGGAAACGGCCTTGTGTTCGACCGGCCACATTCGAAACGGGATCCTGTTCATCGGGAGGGGTGTGGTGTACCACAAAACGTAGGAAACGGACCTCCTACGGTCGAAACGGGGGTCCTGTTGATCGGGAGGAGTGTGGCGTACCGCAAAACGGAGGAAACGGACCTTTTACGGTCGAAACGGGGATCCTATTGATCGGGAGCGGTGTGGCGTACCGCAAAACGAAAAAAAAACGGACCTCCTATGGTCGAAACGGGGGACCTGTTGATCGGGAGGGGTGTGGCGTACCGCAAAACGGACAAAATAGACTTGTGTTGGAGCCCTACGGTCGAAACGGGGGTCCTGTTCATCGGGAGCGGTGTGGCGTACCGCAAAACGGGACTCCATGCGATACTGTTCATCTCCACCGTCGACCTCCTCCAGCCTCCACGGGCTACCGTCGACCTCCTCCAGCCTCCACGGGCTCCTGTTCATCCAGCCTCCACCGCGCGCTACTCCACCGGTTACTGTTCAACCACCCCTCCACGGGCACCCCTCCACCATCTACTGTTCATCCAGCCCTCCACACCACGGGGTCCTGTTCATCTAGAGGCAACGCCACCGCTCACTGTTCATCCACCCCCCCCCCCCCCCGCAGCGCTCACTGTTCATCCCAGAGGCAGCATCGATCGGCTTCAGATAGCAGCAGTAGCGAAGGAATCGCTCGATCAGGTTCAGTTAACAGCCATCGATCGATCGCTCGGGTTCAGTAACGCGTAGCCTGGAGTGCAATCACTCGGGTTCAGTTAGAGCCCAATGCCGCACTCGGGTTCAGTTAGAGCCAACACCTCACACTCACGCGCGTACGTGCATGAGAGAAACCCACATCGCTCGGCCCCCGACCTCCCACCGTAACCGGGAACTCCCCGAAATTTTCCTCGCCGTCGCTTCTACCATGGTATTTTCCATCATGGACGGCCCAAAGAATGTCATGTAGCTGCATCTCCGGCCCGCCCAGGACGAAAAGCCTTCTGTCATGATTTTTTGTCATAGAAGTAGGATCCCACCACATTTATGATGATACCGGGTTTTGTCACAATTATCATCATAGAAGTGTCATATGTATGACAGAAAAAAAATTCGTTCGGCCCAAAATGTCACGGATGTGTCTTTTTTTTGTAGTGAAGTGAGTGGGAGCTCTGTAGCATTTCTGATATTATATGTGGACGACATATTATTGATTGGAAATGATATAGAATTTCTAGATAGCATAAAAGGATACTTGAATAAAAGTTTTTCAATGAAAGACCTTGGTGAAGCTGCTTATATATTGGGCATCAAGATCTATAGAGATAGATCAAGACGCTTAGGCCCAGTTCTTTTCACATAGGATTCTGCAGAATCAAGATTTTGGAAAATTCTCCCAGAATCTGCTTCTCCCAGAATCTGTTGCCAAGTTCTTTTCTGGGATTGTAGGTTGAGATTCTGGAAAGAGTTGTGTGTTGAAATGTCTGTAGTACCCTTAGACAGAAAATGGACTTTCACAAAGCACATACTATGATAAAGTTTTGAAGAAGTTCAAAATGGATCAAGCAAAGAAAGGGTTCTTTCCTATATTACAAGGTGTGGAGTTGAGTCAGACTCAATGCCCGACCACTTCAGAAGATAGAGAAAAAAATGAAAGATGTTCCCTATGCTTGAGCCATAGGCTCTATCATGTATGCAATGCTGTGTACCAGACCCATGGAGTAAATCGAGTTTAGCAGGGAGGTACCAAAGTAATCCAGGACTGGATCACTGGACAGCGGTAAAGAACATCCTGAAATACTTGAAAAGGACTAATGATATGTTTCTCGTTTATGGAGGTGACAAAGAGCTAGTCGTAAATGGTTACGTCGATGCAAGCTTTGACACTGATCCGAATGATTCTAAATCACAAACCGCATACATGTTTATATTGAACAGTGGAGCTGTCGGTTGGTGCAGTTCTAAACAAAGCGTCACTACAAAAAAAAGACACATCCGTGACATTTTGGGCCGAACGAAATTTTGTTCTGTCATACATATGACACTTCTATGACGATAATTGTGACAAAACCCGGTATCATCATAGATGTGGTGGCTCCTACTTCTATGACAAAAAATCATGACAGAAAATGGGCTTTTCGTCCTGGGCGGGCCGGAGACGCAGCTGCATGACATTCTTTGGGCTGTCCATGACGGGAAAAACCGTGGTAGAAGCAAGGGGAAGGAAAAGTTTGGGGAGTTGCCGGTTGCGGTGGGAGGTCGGGGACCGAGCGATGCGCGTTTCTCTCGTACAGGTACGCGCATGTGTGCGAGGCGTTGGCTCTAACTGAACCCGAGCGAGGCGTTGGGCTCTAACTGAACCCGAGCGATTGCACTGCAGGCTACGCATTACTGAACCCGAGCGATCTATCGATGGCTGTCAACTGAACCAGATGGAGTGATTCCTTCGCTGCTGCTGCTAACTGAAGCCGATCGATTGGATGAACAGTGAGTGTTGCGGGGGGGGGGGGGGGGGGGTTGGATGAACATTGAGTGGTGGCGTTGCCTCTGGATGAACAGGACCCCGTGGTGTGGAGGGCTGGATGAACAGTAGACGATGGAGGGGTGGCCGTGGATGGGTGGTTGAACAAGACCCCGTGGTGTGGTGGGCTGGATGAACAGTAGACGATGGAGGGTTGGATGAACAGTAGACGGTGGAGGGGTGGGTGAATAGTAGCCGATGGAGTAGCGCGCGGTGGAGGCTGGATGAATAGGAGCCCGTGGAGGCTGGAGGAGGTCGACGGTGGAGATGAACAGTATCCCGTGGAGTCCCGCTTTGCAGTACGCCACACCCCTCCCGTTGAACAGGACCCCCGTTTCGACCGTAGGAGGTCCGTTTCATCCGTTTTGCAGTACGCCACACCCCTCCCGATGAACAGGACCTTCGTTTCGACCGTAGGAGGTCCGTTTCCTCCATTTTGCAGTACGCCACACCCCTCCCGATCAACAGGACCCCCGTTTCGACCGTAGGAGGTCCGTTTCCTCCGTTTTGCGGTACGCCAGGCCTCGTTTCCATCGCCTGTTCCGTCCAAGCCCTCCCGATGAAGACGACCACACACTCCGTTCTGACCCAGCCGGTTGGCTCCCACGCGTTCCGTTGCCTCCCGATGAACACGACGCATTCCGTTGCCTCCCCATGAACACGACGCATTCCGTTGCCTCCCCATGAACACGACGACTATGCTGTTTCTCCGTTCCGACCCAGCCATGTACGTATGCGCAAGTAGGCGTTCGAGACCCTGCCCGTATGTACGTACGTGGCCGTATTTTCTTTCTTGCACCCTCGCTGATGTACGTACGTGTACATGCTACGTGCGCGCCTCTACTACGACACGTGCGCGCCTCTACAACGACCAGTATGTTCGTACACATTCGCGACCAGAATGGCAACCCTACGTACGCTTCGACCAGGTGGGTCCCGACTGTCAGGCACTTCCTTGCCTGCGAAGATGTAGCTGGAGGGTCCCAGTAGTCAGGGGGCGAATCATTTTTTTTTGCCCGGACGCACTTCCTTGCATGCGAAGGTGTAGCTGGTGGGTCCCAGCAGTCAAGGGGAAATGTTTTTTTTTGCGAAATACGGTGGCCCGTCCGGTGGGTCCCCGCTGTCAGGTGGAGGAATAATTATTTTGCGCGTAATAAGGAGGCACTTCCTTGCTGTGGCCGTGGACCCAGCTGTCAGCCTCTCCACGTACAGTCCACGTCCGATGGAAGCCATTCCTTGACCACGTTGACCATGCCGCGCCGAGAGCACTAGGGCAGTGGACGATGTCGAGGCCTAGGAAGGGGACGACGCGGAACCGGGGAAGACGCGGCGGTGGATGCCCACGTGTAGAGGAGTACGAGGGTTCACTGGTTCGCTGCGGTGTGAGGCTGCCATCACCGCAGAATAACAGGGGGTGTGGGTGAGTGGAGGGATGGCCTGGACAACGATGGGAGTAGTAGGGGCGGTGAGGCCTCCGCCCCATTGCAGCCGGCCACGGGAGGCAGGAGCACGAGGCACGACCGGCGCTGTTTTGGGCGGCTGGAGCAAGAAGACCAGAGGTTGAAGAAGCACTACGATGGACATCGTGCAGTCACTGGAGCTAGAATCGTGCATATTATTGACTAAGTTGACAAAGCCCTCCGTCCCCGTCAACTTAGTAGGCCCACAAGTTAGCCTGCCACTATACTGGGTCCCAGCTAACAGGCGGAGTATTCATTTTTTTGTGCGTAATAAGGAGGCACTTCCTTGCGTGCGAAGATATAGCTGGTGGGTCCGAGCTGTCAGCGGCGGTAACTTCTTTTCGCGTAATACAGAGGCCCTTTCGGTGGGTCCCTGATGTGAGGTGGAGGAATCATTATTTTGCGCGTAATAAGGAGGCATTTCCTTGCATGCGGCCGTGGACCCAGCTGTCGGCCTCTCCATGTACAGTCCACTTCGGATGCATGTCGGTCGTTGACCACGTTAACCAGGCCGCGCCGAGAGCACCAGGGCGGTGGACGACGGCGAGGCCTAGGAAAGGAATGACACGGAGGCAGGAAAGACTCGGCAATTGTTTCCCACACGGAGGGGAGTACGACTGTACGAGGGTTTACTGGTTCGTCTGCCGTCGCTGGAGAATAACAACAGGTGTGGGTGAGTAGAGGAATGGCTAGGCCAGCGATGGGAGTACAGTGGGGCGGTGAGGCCTGCGCGGCCGCAGAGCCGTCCGCGGGGAGGAGGAAGCAGGCAGTCCCGCCGGCGCTTGTTTGAGCGGCTGGAGCAGGAAGAGCAGAGATTGAAGAAGCACGACGGCCGTTGGATGGCAATCCAACAGTCACTGCTTGTGCATCAACCTTTTTTTAGGAAAGCCTCAAATCTGTGGAAAACAGCATACAACCCATCTGCCATTATTTCTAATAATTTACAGCCCATTTGCTAATTCTTAAGGTTTTTTTGGAGCCCATATTCTTTTTGTTAGCATTACAGCCCATACTGTGGCCACGGTTAAAAACTTATACAAAATTTTGCATATTTCGGTGCGGTCCCAACTGTTTTTAATCTCGAAATTTCGACTCATATTCAAACTGATTTTTAAAATAAATGTATATCAATATAAAATCCAACAAATTCTCCACACATAAAAATTAATGTAATCTAAAATCTCAAAATGAAAAAAATTTATATTTGAAACTAATTGCCGGTTTGATGTGTTTTAAAAATGTACAGCCCATTTCTCATTATTGATGGGCCATTTTCTCGGCCAGCCGAATGAAAGCTCTCCTCATCTTGAAAGATTTGCAGCCCAACAGGCCTGACAAAGCGACTTACTTGGCAAATCACAAAAAACTGGGCTGTGGCTGTGGACCCAGCTGTCAGCCTCTCCACGTACAGTACTCTTCCGATGGAAGTCGTTCCTGGACCACGTTGACCACGCCACGCGGAGAGCACCACGGTGGTGGACGACGGCGAGGCCTAGGAAGGGGACGACGCGGAGCCGGGGAAGATGCGGCAGTGGAAGCCCGCGCAGAGAGGAGTACGAGGGTTCACTGGTTCGGCTGCGGTGTGAGGCTGCCGTCGCCGTAGGGCCTGGCCAGCGGTGGGAATAGTAGGGGGCGGTGAGTCCTCCGCGGCAGCACAGCCGTCCACGGGAAGCAGGAGCATGAGGCACGACCGGCGCTGGTTTGGGCGGCTGGAGCAAGAAGACCAGAGGTTGAAGAAGCACTACGGCCGTTGGATGGACATCGTACGGTCACTAGAGCTAGAATCGTTCATATTGACTAACTTGACAAAGCCCTTCGTCCCCGTCTTAGTAGGCCTACAAGTCAGCCTCCCACCAAGGTGGGTCCCAGCTAGTAGGGAGGGGTATTCATTTTTTTTGTGCGTAATAAGGAGGCACTTCCGGTGGGTCCGAGCTGACAGCGGGGGGGGGGGGGGGGGCGTTTTTTTTTGTGAAATATGGTGGCCCGTCAGGTGGGTCCCAGTAGTCAGGGGCAAACGTTTTTTTCCGCAAAATACGTTGGCCCGTCCAGTGGGTCCCTGCTGTCAGTTGGAGGAATCATTATTTTCCGCGTAATAAGGAGGCACTTACTTGCTGCGGCCATGGACCCAGCTGAGACTCTCCACATACAGTATACTTCCGATGGAAGTCGTTCCTTGACCACGTTGACCTCGCCACGTTCCGTTGCATGCATGCGTCCATGGGCATGGTGCGTCCCCACTGTTAGCCTGTCACGTACAGTCATCTTCCGATGACTCTCGGTTGTTGACCACGTTGACCACACTGTGCCGAGCGCACCCAGACTGGAACGACCCGGAGATGGGGAAGACGGGGCAATGGAGTCGCATATGGAGAGGAGTGGGAAACTTCACTGGTTCGGGTGCGCGGCAGCACAGCCGTGGTGCCGCCCACGGGAGACAGGAGCAAGAACAGAGGTTGAAGAAGGAGCACGGCTGTTGGATTAACATCCGACGGTCCAGCTGCTAGAATCATTTGTTGATTAAGTTGACAAAGCCGTGCGTACACGTCCGCTTAGCAGGCCCACAAGTCAGTCACCAAATCTGACGGGTCCCAGCTGTCAACAGGATGAATATTTTTTTTGCAAAACAAGGAGGCTCTTGCTTCCATGCGAAGATACAGCCGGTGGGTCCCAGCTGTCAGGTGGAGGAAATATTTTTTTCAGATTAATAAGGAGGAACTTTCCTTGCGTGCGACAATGGACCTCGTGGGTCCCAGCCGTCAGGCTCTCCACGTACAGTCCTCTTCCGATGACTCTCGTTTGTTGACCATGCCGCACCGAACACAGCGAGGCGGTGGACGACGACGAGGCCACGGACGGGAATGACTCGGAGATGGGAAAACGCGGTAGTGGAGTCGCAGATTGAGAGGAGGAGAAGGGTTATAAATGGTTCTGTTGCAATTCATATCAAACTCAGGTTCACAGGACACGTTCATATTCATAGCCAACATTCACTATCAACAACTCAAAAGATTCATATATACACAAGCTCATCATATCTATGCATCCAAATGATTGATAGATCACACTACAATATTCATACATAATTCACAAAAAGATTTAGATATACACATGTTCAGTATGTTTATGCATCCAAATGATTGAGATCACAGCCAATATGATTAATGGATGAACTTTAATTACCTAGGGTACAGACTGGTAAATGGTGTTCAATCAGAGGTACTTCTTGCTAAAATTAGTTCTTGTACAAGTAAATTTTCAAGTACATAAGAGGCAGCACAAACAATTTGAACTTTGCTTGTAGGTTTATCCTCAAATAGTGGCCTCGTGCCGACGGAGGTTTGAGCAACTTGGCCACTACTTTCTTCCAACTAGTTTACTGGCTCATCTTGGTCCTGTATCTCGCCAAAATTCTACATTGCAAACGAGAAAGGAGGCAGTTGAGAAAATGAACCACCCAAATTTTTTGTGCAGTTCAACTGAAATGGAGCATCCTTGGCATGCAGACTGATTAAGTCCCAGATGAATATACACGTCAACCAACTTGTCTGGAATCTTTAGACTCCATGCCATATAGTTCGCTACCATATGTGCCGATAACCAAAAGGCACAAGTTGGGACCAAAGACTGGACTGCGTTTTTCTGGGCTATGCACCAAGCAATATTTTTGGCGTTCACTCTCCTAATACTTGGAGTTTGACAATTGGTTGACGCCGGTTGATACTCGAATGAATATAGGCACTTCTTGTCAACCTCGATGCTTGTCTGAGTGAACTTTGGAGTACATAGCAGCAGCATGAGTACCTGCCCATCTGATCATTTTGTGCAGTTCTACTGAAATCGCCCGATGTAATGATTTGCCTGCGAGTTCAGGCTCCAAATTACTCCTTTATGAAATCGGCAAACAGTAGCACAACACCAAATTATCAATACATATGACAGGCACAATAATCAGGATAAAGACCAGTACCAACCTGTGTGAGGTAGCATATCAATTACTATTTCCTTTGACTGGAAGCCGAGATAAGCCAAGCGACTGACAACAAAGGAAGAAAGCAAGCGGAGATTAGCGACTGACAGGAAAGGACGGAAGCTGTCGAGGCAATGAAGCACCCAAAGTTTTTGTGCAGTTCCACCAAAATTGAGCATCCCTGTTGGCACATATATTGAGAGAGTGAGATTACTATAATAGTGGGACTAGTTGATGAAACATACACTAACAAATAGAAGCACCCTCATTATCTTAATGGGTAAAGTTAACAACATAGTAGTCTTTCTTAAAGAGAGGTATTAGTTTATTTAATCAGTGCCAATTAGCTCAACTCAACACTCAAAGCATTGCCATTTATCATAGGTTGCAAAACTTAAAAGTGCAAAGATAAAGGAGTTTCTCATGACAATAGCACGATACAAATAGAGATGACAGCAAACTAATATGGATGAAGGCCTTAGGCCCGTGCCAACCTGAGAAAAAATCTTATTCATGTAGTCCCATAAGAGATGATAAAGCACTCACTGGAATCACACGATAGTATATATTTTTGTGCACTTCAAATGTATGGTTGAAATCACTCTTGTTTACTAGTGCTGAGATTATATCAAAAGATTATCAAGAACTTCCAGCAGAGTTAAAGCACTGGCTGGGATACAGTTCATTGTATTGTCTTGTGTAGTTCCACTAAAATGTATGATTGGCACAACATGATCCCTGTTTGCACAAGTAGGAGCAAGGTGAAACCTTCCTTAGCTTAGTGAGAAAGGATAGGAAGACATTAGCATATTACTCAAACAGTAGCATCAAATTCATGATGGACAATACGCAAAACATTGCCTCATTGAACCAATGGCAATAAGTTGACATGCAAAACAATAGCACTATTATGTCATGACACTAATAATATTCCCTCCCTGCTCCACCACATGATTCACCTCCATAGACAAACATTCACACGTACATGATTCAGCATAGGGTCCTACTAAAGATTTGTTTAACTCCAACAGGAAAATTAGGCAGTAATAAATTAGTGGTACTTAAGTACTCCTAATTAATTAAGTGAGACAGCAGAAGTGGAAGGGCTCCCTGGAGGATCATCTCACATGTAAGGTAGTCATTGCCGGAGCCCTTGAATAGCCTCGACTGAGGCTTTGGCTTCAGCAAGATTGCCTTGACACTGTTTATTCTTCTTCTTCTTCCTCTTCATGCTCTGTTTCTCTTTCTCCTCACCAGTTGGTGAAACCAAGTACATGATTGGCCTTCTAATTCAGAATTGGTTTTGTCAGTGAGGGAGTAAAAGTGTACTAGTAAAAACAGCATTATTTTCTCATGGCAGTCGGGTAATAGAGATGAACACATGCATTAAATATCATTCTTACCTAAAGGAAGGTTATGGCGCCAATATGGATGATGAAGATTGGAACACAGATCTCCCTTTGTGCAGTTCCACCAAAATGAACCAACTGTTCCATCTGACATTCCAGTTAAACAGCACAAAAGTCACTTCTTTTAAGAAGAGTTTTGTGCAGTGCACCAAAAGGTCACAACAGCAACCAGGTGAATTGGATATCCCTGTTTGCACCAAAAGGCACAGAGGAAATAGTCAGAGTCTCAAACAATTACAGGCAAAAACATCTGGCTAAACTTGTCAGAGTCTCAAACAATTACAGACAAAAACAGTGGCATGGCTTCAGTTTTACCAGGGACATTATATTAAGAACAGCCAAGGCTGCGTTCGGTTCACAGGTTTGGTGCGGGATTTTTGTAGTAACACAATTCCTACAGTATTCTTTCCCTTCCAACCGTTCGGAACACGGGAAAGGTGAATAGTGTTTCAGAGGAAAGCTGGTCTAGTAGTACTGATTCCATCGGATTAGAAACATCCACGCGCTGCTCATTTTTTGGGCGGAAGCCCGAGGCAGGCGCTCGCTGCCATGCGTTAGACAGGTTGTTGTGCTGTGTTTGCCGGAATAAAAAAATCAACCTATGTGTGGTACATGAGGTGAGGACAAGAGTAGTCACTGTGCAGCTGAATAAACAAATAGCATCTCGTACTGCCAAGCATGCTACTCTAAAAAACAAATCTCTACATTTCGTAGTCCATCCGAACACATTCTCTTGAGAGTTTCCTCCGTTCGCTGTTCCATAGTTTTATACCTACATTCCTTTCCTATTCCTCTATTTTCATCAAGACCTATGTTTTCTGCCCCTTTATTCCGACCGTAGCCAAAATATTTGGTATAAGGGCATGGGACAGTGGGTGCACCAGCAGTATAGCACCATGTACGTAAATAGGGGCATAAAGTGGTGATTCATAGTTTGTTCCCCGAGAAACAAACATCCAAGAAACATATTTGGGTTGGTCCCATTTTTTGTTCACTCTAGCCACCTACTCCTATGTGTGGATAGCAAATCTAGTCCTGGTCATACCACTGTGTACAGCGTTACCCCTATATTTGCCTTTTCGACCAAGAGTCTGGTTGGATGACCAGTCTGTACTACTTTCATCCCCTTTCCTTCCTGTTTGTACCAAGTCCGATGTACATACTAAATTCCCCCACCCCCACTTTATTTCAATGACAAGTATTTTCGGACGGAGGAGTACAAGATTCAACTCCATGAAGTAGCTTTATCTCTAACAATAGAAGAAAAAAATAGGTGACGTTAGACCATCCGATCGAGAGGGGCTGAGAGGTAGAAAATGATGCACATGCAGCGACGTAGCGAGTTGGGGAAGTAGAGCTAAGGCGGTTTCGAACGAAGATATACCTGAAGGTCGTCGAGATGTGGATAGGTGGGCGGCGGGAGGCCGGATCCTCCCACAGGCAACGATGAAGGGATCGGAGGACCTCCCGCGCCGGCGCTCGGCCAGAGATAACGATGCGACCGGCAGTGGGTCTCCTCCCTCGCTATCGACGACGGCCTAAACGCTGCCCCTCCTCCCCTTCACCGGCGGAGGGGGATACGTCCGGATCTGTAACCAGCGGTGAGGATAGAAAGCCAGTGTTTTTTGAAGGGAGAAAGATAGGGTTACTACCCCTATCTTGTTTAGATCTGGAGAGGATGAGACTGTGTGAATAGAGCAGCCCTAGCAAGCAAGCGCGGAGGCTCCGACCTATATATAAGTAGTGGGGTAGTTTTCCTTTTTCACTCCATCAAAAGAATCGTTTAAAATTGTGTACTACTACATGCCAGGTCGCGGTTTTTTTTAGTTGTTGATTGTTTTTTGAGATAGCTACCCGCTTGTTCCAAGTGGTGTTATGGTGTGCCAGGTCGCACTTTGTATTGTTCAAGTCTGGTAGTACTACAAGTCCCTCCATTAAATGAACAACCACCCCCTCGTAAAAATTGTGAACAAGCCCACGGCTAAAATTAGCGGAAATGTGGGTTGCCCCAACATGCATTATTATTTATATTTTCTACTCCCTCCATTCCTAAATATAAGTCTTTTTTATTAGCCACACCTAAGACAAGATTTTTTTTATTAGAAGTGAACCCCACATGTCATAGACACAAAAATTGTGGCAAGATCCCCTTAGGCAAGCCAAAGTGTGTCTAACAATTTGAGCAACTCAGGTTAGGCAAGTGTGGGAAAAATAATGTGGCAACATAAGACAAACATAGTCACAATCCAAACAGCCCCGTGATTTTTTGTGACATGCATGAAAATTTGGTTAGTTAAATTTATAGTCAAAATTTGGCAAGGTGCATCAAATGAACACATGCAAGTATCAATAGGAAAGTCATGGCATGCATGCATGCGTTGTACTCCCTTCGTTTCCAAATATAAGTCTTTTTAGAGATTGCAACAAGTGACTACTCCCTCCATTCCTAAATGTAAGTCTATTTAGGGATTCCACTACAAACTACATACGGATGTATATAGACATATTTTAGAGTGTAGATTCACTCATTTTGTTTCGTATTTAGTTCATAGTGAAATCTCTAAATGGACTTATATTTTGGAACGGAGGGAGTACATACGAAGCAGAATATGTCTACTCCTACATACGAAGTAGCCCATTTGAAATGTGTAAAAAGACTTCTATCGAATGCAGTGCTTTGATGTGTCGCGTCAACTTGTACAAGAACGAGAATTTGATTACTACGACGCCCTCTCCCTCACGGACTGAGATCCGGTGCCTTAACTGCACCTGCCTTTGGATGCATGACAGGTGGGCCAACCACCTGTTGGGCCCACCTATCATGGACGCAAAGGCAGGAGCAGTAAGTAGAAGCTTTCGCTACACGCTATCCCTCCCGCACGAGGTGGACGGACATGCAGCAGTGGATTCGATACTGTAGAAGTAGGAGTAACATCATTGTTCGTCTTCTCAAAGAGGCGAAGAGCCAAATGCAAACCGAACGTGGCAGTTGCGAACGCTCGCGTGGTGCGGTTCCTTGGAGTACTAGCCAGGCTCTTGCATGAGACAAAATTGCTATTGTTTAACAATTAAACTCCATTATCCATTGGTTGATACTCATTCTGCATAGGTCCACGCGCTTGGCACCGTTTCCTCCTGGGGTCACCAATGTTTATTTGCTAATTAATAGTATTCCATGCAATGAACTAGCCATTGCAAGTCATTAAAAGCATGCACACCTCTCATCTCTTATTGGTTGATACGTATGTCAAGAAACAAGAAACAAGGTAGAAGTTAATGCACCGCGCCTAAGTGTTTTGGGACTATTTGGTTTTCGTAAGATTACCTACACACCTAGATGGAGGGATTAGTATAGACCTGTAAACCGGAAAGGAGTATTTGCCTTTCTAGAGATTTCAACAAATGACTAGACTTCGGCTCAAAAAAAAAACAAGTGGCTAGACTACACCGTGTGCAGTACCCCCTCCCTTCCGGTTTATAGGGCTCAAATCTCAAATCTCATGAACCAAGGCTTTTTGCGATTGGAGGAATGTATCTCGTACTTTACAAAACTACCCTAATTAAACTCATGCATTAATTATGTAGTTCTCTCATTTTCATCTCCGCCTTGGTCGCGGTGCACAATATTGAGAGAGTGCTTGGATACGTTTTAGTCTCATGACTAAAAGTAGTGGGACTAAAACTTGTTAGCCTCATCCATGCTTGGATCCAAATACTAAAGAAACTAAAATCAAGTTAATGACATTTCAAAGCATCCGGGCCCGCGTGCCATCCACCAAATCACAGCGAGGTGCTACAGTCGAGACTCACCTGTTACCCCGGTGTGGCCGTCATGACCCGTCATATCACAAAACCCACACCTTTACCAGCAGTGGTAAGGTGGCCTCCAAGTTGGACTGGATGAAGCAACCATCATTTCATTGGAACGCTCGTTCAAGCCCTTTCTTCCCTTTCTTGAACAAAACCTCACTCCAGGCTACTCACTTCTGCCATTTTTCTTCTCTACCAACGAAGGAAAGGTGGGCGAATCAGTTATGCTGCTATATTTTCATTCTAATAATCTTCTTTTTGCGAAGCACCAACCAATTCTCACATCCTATTCTTTTCCTATTTTCATTTCGATTGTGGTTTCCTTTCGATTGCTTTTTGTTTGTCAGTTCATTGATGGATCCTGGAGCACTAGGCAAAGAGTTGCCGGCGGACAACCCACTGGAGACAGCGATCTCCAAGAAGCGAGCACCGACCAAAAAGTTGACCATGTTGGCGGGCCAACCCATGGAGACGAGGAACTCCAAGAAACAAGCACTGGCCAAAGAGTTGAGGATGTTGGCGGACGAACTCCTCAAAGAAAGTTGGAAGAACATCAAGGGTCCCACCGTGCCTACCCCAGGAGCTCTGATTTCCACCTATGTGAGGCTCAAGACCGAGTTTGAGGAGATAGTCGCCGTTGAGAAGCAGTATTCCCCTGGCAAGGTTATGGCCCCCATCGAGGACGAGGAGATGGCCCCCGGAGGGATGAGATCCCCCGGTGAACTGCACAAGGTAAAAAATAATGTCTTATTACCATAGTTGTGGTTTTTGATTATTTGCAATGTGCTTGCTTTTTGATTATTTGCAATGTGCTTGCTAATATGTTAGTGTTGTGTAGGTGCCGTTGGTTGTCCTTGATGATTCTGATGTCGTGGCCCGTCCTGTTGGCATCGCCCCGGAGATCGATTCCGATGCCGCTGTCCATCCTGTCGACATCGCCCCAGAGATCGATTCCGATGTCGCGGTCAGTCCTGTGGACATCGCCCCAGAAATCGATTCCCATGCCGCTGTTCGTGCTGTGGTCATTGCCTGAGAGATCGATGACAAGAAATAGTTGGTCACGCTAATCCTTCAGGGTAGTTTGCATTGCCCTGTGTTTAATTACCAGAACGATGCATGTTATCTAACCATCTTAGGGCTAGTGCACTGTCTTCTGTGGGCGGATCTTGCTACTTTTGTTTGATAGTGAATCATGCGATGAATCATGCGAACCCTCTCCGAGTTATGGAAACAGATGTATCCTCACCAGCTTTTGATGTAATATATGGCATGCTTAGATGTAAGTTTGAACTGTTTATCATATCAGGAGGGCTTGTTTGATGATTCTTGGTGTTAGTAGGCTAGCTACTATGCGAGCTATAGTACTTGCAAAACACTCATTGAAGAGATACGTTGGGGCTGATGAGCTCGTGTTATGCTTATACTTATCCCTCGTCGATTGACCAATAGCCCTAGCTCCTAAAATTGTAGGCTTAGCGATCGATTAGACAATAGTCGACATACATTCAGGCCTCATTTGGTTCATAGGGTAGGAAAATCGTAGCAAAAGTACAGAGAACGTGCAACACAAAATCATAGCAGTGCAGAGACATACTCCCTTCGTTCCAAAATAGATGACCTAGGTGGGCTAGTTTGGCCTAGTGGGTTTCAGTGATATGACGTGGTGCAGTGCCGTACGGTCTTCGCGTGTGGTAGTAGCAGTATTGCGGGTACAGTAAGTTTTCTTGAAGAAGCGGAATTCAACGAAGTCATGATGGTTCCTTTGTCCGAACAACTTACAGTGGGAAAGGTTGGGCCTGCGATACGACCGGGGTAGACCAGGATAATTTTGTGCATGGCAGGTGGACCAGGATGGTCGTCGTCTCACATGTCGGCGAATGAAAGTATTCTTTCCGATATAGAGGACGAGCAACGAGTATTCATTGTTTATTTTTGATGAAAGCTATTGTCTCCACTGTTACTCCTTGACTTTGTCAATGCCTCTCTCTCCTCCACATAAGCGGGGACTACTTGCTATGCATGCAGCGGGAAGCTGGCGTCTTGAGGGGCCAGGACGGGGAGAGCGAGCTCCGGAAGCCGTCCGGACTCCAGCATGGCCCACCTCACATTATCACCATATATTTCTTGGAGTCCATGCACGGCGGGCGGGCGATCTCTTCTCCCTCCCCCGTTTCTCTCTTCTCAGCCGACGCCCGTCGAGCGATTAGATTTCGGCTATCGACGGTTTATTCAATTACGGTCCTACATGTCAGTGAAATTACAAGACAACGCGTGTCCCCTATGGTGAGCGGCGTGAGAGTCGGACTGTCGGGGTTGCGACGCGTACGAGTCGTAAGTGTGCCGCCTTTTCCTTTAGAACTTGCGAAGGTAAACTTTTCGCGCGATCGATCGATAGAAATCCAGAACAAAATGACAAGGGCGGTGCTTTCCCGCTCGTTAGGCGGGCTAGTTCGAGTGATATGATGTGCTACAGTGCCGTCCACTTGCTCCACTTTTATGTAAGCAAGAGTTTACACTCGTACGCGGGAGGAGTGCGAAACACCACGCATCTGATTTTGATCGAGGGATAACAGTTCCCTGCCAAATAATGGAGGATTGTTAGCGATTATAGCATGATAGTTAGGGCATCTCCAGCGCTAGCCCACAAATTTACACCGGCATCTGTCCGAGGACACTGATGGATGCCATTCGATGCTGCCCGCATACCTTTCGACAAGTATATGAACTAACCGCACGGAATTCGTGCAAACAAAGCAAATTTCAAATTAACTGGATGAAATTAACCGGCTGAAATTCATTACATGTCGAAAACTTTTCCTACAAACTGGACGAAATTCATTACATATTTTGCACAAACCGTACTAAACCTACTGTAAACCTAATCTAAACGATCGCCGGCGCTCGACCACCATGTCCGGCCATGAACCCGAGAAAGCCGGCCATTGCCTTTTCCTCCTCCTCATATGCCTCGATAACCTCCTCCTCCGTCCGGAGCACAAGGTTATGAAGATTTCTGCCTCAACGTCGCCGTCAAGCGGCCAATCGGCCGCCGATGTTTACCCCACCAAGCTTGGCATCGACTGAGTGGAGTAGCGGTGGCCTTCCCGAGACCAGAGCGGCGGCGACCTACCATGTACTACTCTTCCTCGCTGTCGGCTACGCCCGCGCACGCGCGCCGGCTTCGTGGTCGTGGCGGCGGAGGGCGGCCCGGGGGGTGCCGGCAATCTCCTTCGTTTGCTCCTGCGACAGTACGTCGAAGAGAGCTTTGGAGCGCGCCTAGAGCAGAGCCGCTGATGTCCCTCGTCTGCTCCTGCGACAGTACGTCCAAGAGAGCTTCGGAGCGCTAGGAGACCATGGTTGAAGTGGCGCCGACAGAAGGAAGGGACCGGAGGAGAATAAATGTGGGTCTTTGGCTATGGCTGGGAGCTGGGGCTCAAGTAAATATAGTGGGCGAATGGCAATGAGCCGCGGCAAACGGATGGACAACTGGCGCCAGAGTAGGTTTGTCGGGTGTGAATGCGGACGCTGCTTCAGTGACTTAGCTGCAGATGCGTTTGGGTGTCTGACATGTGGGCCCAACGGGCGTCTGGTCCGCATGTCAGTGACACACCAATTGCACCTGCAGTTAAGTCTAGTGAATGCGGCATTGACATTCAGGAGAGATCGTGACTGTTTTAGGCGCATGCGGACTGTTTGACTGGTCAACCATACAAATACGGAGCTATACGCTGCGCCAGCGACCGTATAATCACCATATCTCGTATACAATGATCAAAGTGAGCTATCAAGACAAGTTCTATGACTGCTGATGACCCACAAGTATAGGGGATCTATCGTAGTCCTTTCGATAAGTAAGAGTGTCGAACCCAACGAGGAGCAGAAGGAAATGATAAGCGGTTTTCAGTAAGGTTTTCTCTGCAAGTACTGAAATAGTAGGTGATAGATAGTTTTGTGATAAGATAAATAGTAACGAGCTAAAGTAAATAAAGTAAATAAAGTGCAGCAAGGTGGCCCAATCCTTTATGTAGCAAAGGATAAGCCTGGACAAACTCTAATAATGAAGAAGGAGCTCCCGAGGACACATTGGGAATTATCGTCAAGCTAGTTTTCATCACGTTCATAAGATTCGCGTTCGGTACTTTGATAATTTGATATGTGGGTGGACCGACACTTGGGTACTGCCCTAACATGGACTAGCATCCCACTTATGATTAACCCCTATTGCAAGAATCCGTAACTACAAAAAGGAGTATTAAGGTAAACCTAACCACATCATTAAACATATGGGTCCATATCAACCCCTAACGAACCAACGCATAAACTAGGGTTTAAGCTTCTGTCACTCTAGCAACCCATCATCTACTTATTACTCCCCTACGCCTTCCTCTAGTCCCAAATAATGGTGAAGTGTCATGTGGTCGACGTTCACATAACACCACTAGAGGAGAGACAACATACATCTCGCCAAAATATCGAACGAATACCAAATTCACATGACTACTAATAGCAAGACTTCACCCATGTCCTCAGGAACAAACATAACTACTCAGAGAGCATATTCATGTTCATAATCAGAGGGGTAATAATGTGCATAAAGTATTTGAACATATGATCTTCCACCAAGTAAACCAAATAGCATCAACTACAAGGAGTAATCAACACCACTAGCAACCCACAGGTACCAATTTATGGTTTTGATACAAGGTTGGATACAAGAGATGAACTAGGGTTTTGAGATGAGATGGTGCTGGTGAAGATGTTGATGGATATTGACCCCCTCCCGATGAGAGTATCGTTGGTGATGACGTTGGTGATGATTTCCCCCTCCCGGAGGGAAGTGTCCCTGACAGAACAGCTCCGCCAGAGCCCTAGATTGATTCCGCCAAGGTTCCGCCTCGTGGCGGCGGAGTTTCGTCCCATAAGCTTACCCACGATTTTTTCCAGGGGAAAACCTTTCATATAGCAGAAGAAGGCAGCCGGAAGCCCACTAGGGGGCCCAGGAGATAGGGGGGGCGCTCTACAGGGGGGCGCCCCCTGTCTCCGGGACAGGGTGTGGCCCCCCTGGCCTATTTCTTTTGCCCAGTAATTCTTATTAAATCTGAAAAGTTGTTTCGTGGAGTCTCAGGTCTTTTGGACTTGTGCAGAATAGGTTTCCAATGTTTGCTCCTTTTCCAGCCAGAATTCCAGCTGCCGGCATTGCCCCTCTTCATGGTAAACCTTGTAAAATAAGAGAGAATAGCCATAAGTATTGAGATATAATATGTAATAACAGCCCATAATGCAATAAATATTGATATAAAAGCATGATGCAAAATGGACGTATCAACTCCCCGAAGCTTAGACCTCGCTTGTCCTCAAGCGGAAGCCGAAATCGAAAAATATGTCCACATGTTTAGAGATAGAGGTGTCGATAAAAATAAAATACGGACATGAGGGCATCATGATCATTCTAATAACAACAACATATATGGATTTTGTCATATGATTTCCTATGATCAAGTAATAAGCAATTCACAATGTTAAGTATGGTTCAAAAACTTCATCGGGAACTAACAAACTATAATCTCAGTCAGTGAAGCAATTGCAATTTATCGTAACATCAGAAAGAGTCCATAATAGAGCTTTTCAGCGAGCTCACATACTCAACTATCTCGTAGTCTCCTATAATTGTTAACACTCACGCAATACTTGTGGTTATAGAGTTTCAGCTGGACATTGAGAAACTTTGGGGCTTATTGTGTTGCCTCCCAACGTATTCACCTTTAGGTGATGTCAACAATAATAGCCTATGCCAACTTACATCCAATTGGATATATATATATATATATATATATATATATATATATATATATATATATATATATCATGATCTTTCAAACACGAGGAGCTTGCCAAAGGATAAAATGAAAAAGGGAAAGGTGAAGATCACCTTGACTCAAGCATAAAGTGAAACATAAAGTAAAAGATAGGACCTTCGCAGAGGGAAGCAGAGGTTGTCATGCGCGTTTAGGGTTGATGCGTGAAATCTTAATGCAAAAGAACGCCACTTTATATTGCCCCTTGTATGTGGACCTTTATTATGCAATCCGTCGCTTTTATTACTTCCACAACAAGTTTGCACAAAGCTTATTTTCTCTGCACTAATAAGTCATACATATTTAGAGAGCAATTTTTATTGCTTGCACCGATGAAAGCTTACTTGAAGGATCTTACTCAATCCATAGGTAGGTATGGTGGACTCTCATGGCAAAACTGGGTTTAAGGATATTTGGAAGCACAAGTAGTATCTCTACTTGGTGCAAGGAATTTGGCTAGCATGAGAGGGAAAGGCAAGCTCAACATGTTTGGAAGGTCAATGACAATATACTTTAACTGAGATGTCAAAAAACATAAACCATTACGTTGTCTTCCTTGTCCAACGTCAACTCTTTTAGCATGTCATACTTAATGAGTGCTTCACAATCATAAAAGATGTTCAAGATAATATATTTATATGTGAACCCCTCTTCCCTTATCACTTCCTATTAATTGCAACGATGACCAAGGCTACGTTCATCAATTCTCAACAATTTTTATGCCTCATACTTTCTATGTGTGAAGTTATCACTATCCATAAGATCAATATGAACTCTTTTGTTCTTTCTACTTTTTCAAGATCATAGCAACATAGCAAAGCCCTTGACTCAACACTAATCTTTATTATAGATAGCACACAGACTCGATTACAAAAAGAGATCACAAAGCAAAACTCAAAACTACTTGATATCAAAACTTCGAACTAATAGATCAAGATACTACTAAAAGGATCGAACTAAATAAAGCGGTAAAGATAGGAGTGTGATGGTGATACGATACCGGGGCACCTCCCCCAAGCTTGGAAGTTGCCAAGGGAAGTGCCCATACCAATGTGATTATTTCCTCGGAGGTGGTGAAGCAGGAGTTGTTGATGATGTAGGCTTGTCGTCCGTCTTCCAAGGCATAGGCTCTCCATCATAAAAGGATGATTGAGTCTCCGGGATCCTTAAATCTGCAGCCAAACTCATTCGCTTGAATCTATATTCATACTCACAGTTCTGGTTTTGCAGGTCATAAATCTGGGCTTGGAGGTGCTCGATTTTCTCTTGAAGCTTGAAGATGGTCTCCCCAATGACTTTGGCATCCAGCTTGTGGTTGTTGGTGAACTCCGTGATCATCATCTGGTTGGCGTTGAGTCCACGCTCCACCATCCCTTGACACTTGAAAACTTCTTGCTCCATGGCTTTGAGCTTTGTCTCCACGCTCCCGGTACGCCTTGGTCCCTCCACATCATGGATGTGCAACACCCCCTCATGCATCTCAATGGTTTGAGGGTGATGCAGCACCTCCGCAAGGTAGGGGTTAATAACCCTCTCGAAAAACTTGTCCTTGGGAGCGCTTGGAGACGACATGATGCTCTAGATCTGAAATAGAAACAGCTTGAAACGAAAACAGAGGATATTTGCGTGATACGGTGATCAAAACCTTTGGGAGTATATATAATGAATTTTTACCGACCAAAATACGTAACATACAAGAAAACAGAGTCCGGGAGGCACACAAGGTGCCCACGAGACAGGGGGGCGCGCCCTCCTCTCTCGTGGGAGCCTCGTGCCCCTTTTGGACTACTTCTTTCTTCCTAAAATCCTAAAATAATCCAAAACTGATAAAAACTGCCATTAGAGTTGTTTTGGAGTCGGTTTACTTACCGTACCACGTACCTATGCCTTTTCGGAGTCTGGAACATTGTGGAAAGTGTCTCTTATGTATTCCTCAGGTGTTATGGTTTCAATAATATTAGTTTCAACATTGATAGGATTACCTGAAATATAATGTTTAATTCTTTGACCATTTACCACCCTCGGGTTTGTGCCTTCGAAGTTGTTGATTTTTATAGCACCAGAACAATAGACCTCCTCGATAACGTAGGGACCTTCCCATTTTGAGAGAAGTTTTCCTGCAAAAAATCTTAAATGAGAGTTGAACAATAACACATAATCTCCTACATTAAATTCACGCTTCTGTATCCTCTTATCATGCCAGCGTTTGACTTTTTCTTTGAAAAGCTTGGCATTCTCATATGCTTGGGTTCTCCATTCATCAAGGGAGCTAATATCAAACAACCTCTTCTCACCGGCAAGTCTGAAGTCATAATTGATCTCTTTAACAGCCCAATATGCTTTATGTTCAATTTCAAGAGGTAAATGACATGCTTTTCCAAAAACCATCTTATATGGAGACATACCCATAGGATTTTTGTATGCTGTTCTATAGGCCCATAATGCATCATCATGTTTTTTGGACCAATTCTTTCTAGATCTATTCACAGTCTTTTGCAAAATTAACTTGATCTCTCTATTACTCAACTCTAGTTGACCACTAGACTGCGGGTGATAAGGAGATGCGATTCTATGATTGACATCATACTTAGCAAGCATCTTACGGAAAGCACCATGAATAAAGTGTGAACCACCATCAGTCATAAGATATCTAGGGACTCCAAACCTCGGAAAAATAACTTCTTTAAGCATTTTAATAGAAGTGTTATGATCAGCACTACTAGTTGGAATAGCTTCTACCCACTTAGTAACATAATCAACAGCAACTAAAATATGTGTATAACCATTAGAGGCAGGAAAAGGTCCCATATAATCAAAGCCCCAAACATCAAATGGTTCAATAACAAGAGAATAATTCATAGGCATTTCTTGACGTCTACTAATGTTACCTATTCTTTGACATTCATCACAAGATACGACAAACTTACGAGCATCTTTGAAAAGAGTAGGCCAATAATAACCAGATTGTAGTGCCTTGTGTGCAGTTCTATCTCCAGCGTGGTGTCCTCCGTAGGATTCAGAGTGACACTTGCGTAGGATTTGTTCCTGTTCATGCTCAGGCACACAACGTCTAATAATACCATCTACTCCTTTATAAAGGTGTGGATCATCCCAGAAGTAATGTCTTAAATCATAAAAGAACCTTTTCTTTTGCTGGTATGTGAAACTAGGCGGTATATATTTAGCAACAATTTAATTAGCATAATAAGCGTACCAAGGAGCAGTACGAGAAACATTGACAACCGCTAGTTGTTCACCAGGAAAGCTGTCATTAATAGGCAGTGGGTCATCAAGAACATTCTCTAGCCTAGACAAGTTGTCTGCAACGGGGTTCTCAGCTCCCTTTCTATCAATAATATGCAAGTCAAATTCTTGGAACAAGAGAACCCATCTAATGATTCTAGGCTTAGCATCTTTCTTTTCCATAAGATATTTAATAGTAGCATGATCAGTGTGAATAGTAACTTTGGAATCAACAATATAAGGTCTAAACTTATCACATGCAAACACAACTGCTAAGAATTCTTTTTCAGTGGTAGCATAATTTCTCTGGGCAGTATCAAGAGTCTTGCTAGCATAATGGATAACATTTAATTTCTTATCGACTCTTTGCCCTAAAACAGCACCTACAGCATAATCACTAGCATCGTACATAATTTCAAAAGGTAAATTCCAATCAGGTGGCTAAACAATAGGTG
The DNA here is from genome assembly GCA_963921465.1 of Triticum timopheevii. Taxonomy (NCBI): domain Eukaryota; kingdom Viridiplantae; phylum Streptophyta; class Magnoliopsida; order Poales; family Poaceae; genus Triticum; species Triticum timopheevii. The sequence continues at coordinate 341,811,865 of OY997270.1, read as the reverse complement.
CAGTAATCAAAGCTTTCTTAAGTGTTTCAAATGCTTCTACACAATCATCATCAAATACAAAAGGAATATCTTTTTGCAATAAATTAGTCAGAGGCCTAGAGATTTTAGAAAAGTCCTTAATGAACCTCCTATAAAAACCGGCGTGACAAACTTCTTATACCTTTTATGTCCTTCGGACATGGCATCTTTTCAATAGCATCAACTTTGGCTTTATCAACTTCAATACCTCTCTCGGAGATCTTGTGCCCAAAGACAATGCCTTCATTAACCATAAAGTGACACTTTTCCCAATTCAGGACGAGACTAGTGTCTTCACATCTCTGCAAAACTCGATCAAGGTTGCTCAAACAATCATCAAAAGAGGATCCATAGACGGACAAGTCATCCATGAATACCTCACAAATCTTTTCCCAAAAATCAGAAAATATAGCCATCATGCATCTTTTAAAGGCAGCAGGTGCATTACATAAACCAAAAGGCATACGTCTATAAGCAAAAGTACCAAAAGGGCAAGTAAAAGTAGTTTTAGATTGATCCCCCGCTGATACAGGTATCTGAGAGAAGCCAGAATAACCATCTAGAAAGCAAAAATGTGTGTGTTTGGATAGCCTTTCTAGCATTTGATCAATAAAAGGTAAAGGGTAATGATCTTTCTTAGTGGCTTTATTTAACTTACGGAAATCAATTACCATCCTATAACCTGTAATAATTCTTTGCAGGATCAATTCATCTTTATCATTAGGAACAACGGTAATACCTCCCTTTTTGGGGACACAATGGACAGGGCTTACCCATTCACTATCAGCAACGGGATAAATAATACCTACCTCAAGGAGCTTTAGTATCTCCTTTCTTACCACTTCCTTCATTTTGGGATTTAATCGTCTTTGAGGATCTCTAACTGGTTTGGCATCTTTCTCCACTGAAATTTTGTGTTGACATAATGTGGGACTATTGCCCTTAAGATCATCTAGAGTATATCCGGTAGCAGCTCGGTGCTTCTTCAGAGTTTTCAATAATCTTTCTTCTTCTTTCTCTGAAAGGTTAGCACTAATAATAACAGAATATATTTCTTTTTCATCAAGATAAGCATACTTAAGATTATCAGGCAAGGGTTTGAGTTCAAACACGGGATCACCCTTGGGTGGAGGGTATCCCCAAGGATTTCAGCGGGAAGGTTATGTTTCAACATAGGTTCTCGTTTAAGGAACACTTCATCTATTTCTTCCCTTTCCTTCATAAACATATCATTTTCATGGTCTAGCAAATATTGTTCTAACGGATCAGTTGGTGGAACATCAATGGAAGCAAGACCAATAATTTTATCCTTACTAGGTGGTTCCCTTTCACGAGGTTGTCTACTAAACTTGGCAAAATTAAACTCATGAGACATACCATCTATGCCAACAGTGACAACCTTCTTTTTACAATCAATCTTAGCACTAGCAGTATTCAAGAAGGGTCTACCAAAAATAATGGGACAAAAATCATCTTGTCGGGAACCAAGAATAAGAAAATCAGCAGGGTATTTAGTCTTCCCACACAAGACTTCAACATCTCTAACAATCCCAATAGGTTTAATGGTGTCCCTATTAGTAAGCTTAATAGTAACATCAATGTCTTCTAATTCAACAGGTGCAATATCGTGCATAATTTCTTTATAAAGATCATAAGGTATCGCACTAGCACTGGCACCCATATCACATAAACCATGATAACAACGATATCCTATTTTAACAGAAATAACAGGCGTGCCTACAACAGGTCTACGTGCCTTAGTATCGGGTCTAGCAGTATTAGCAGTTTCACCACAAAAAGAAATAACATGCCCATCTAAGTCCTCATCCAAAAGATCTTTGATCATATCAATACCAGGTTCAACATTAATTTGCTCAGGAGGTGTATAGGTCCTAGTATTACTCTTACGGACAATAGTCGAAGCTTTGACATGATCTTTTATCCTAACAGGAAAAGGAGGTTTTTCAACATAAGCAATAGGAATAATGGGATCACTATATGTAATAGTCTTCTCTTCGACTGTAATAGGTGAAACTACTTTAACTTCAATAGGAGGATTATATTTAAGCCACTTCTCTTTAGGGAGATCAATGTGAGTAGCAAAAGTTTCACAAAAAGTAGCTACTATCTCAGAGTCAAGTCCATACTTAGAGCTAAATCCACGGAAAGCATCGGTATCCATAAAAGATTTAACACAATCGAACTTAGGTGTCATACCTGACTCCTTACCATCGTCGGAACCCCAATCTTCAGAGTTGCATTTAATTCTTTCCAATAAGTCCCATTTGAAATGAATAGTCTTCAGCATATAGGAACCAGCACAGGAAGTATCAAGCAGGTTGCGATTATCAAGAGAAAGCCGAGCATAAAAATTCTGAATAATAATTTCCCGAGAGAGCTCATGATTGGGGAATGAATACAACATTGACTTAAGCCTCCCCCAAGCTTGAGCGATGCTTTCTCCTTCACGAGGCCAGAAATTATATATGTAATTACGATCATGATGAACAAGATGCATAGGATAGAACTTCTGGTGAAATTCCAACTTCAATCGCTTATAATTCCAATATCTCGTATCATCACATAGCCTATACCACGTTATTGCATCTCCCTTCAAAGATAAAGGGAAGACCTTCCTTTTGACAACATCATTGGTAATACCTGCAAGCTTAAATAATCCACAAACTTCATCCACAAAGATGAGGTGTAAGTCGTGATGCAATGTTCCGTCTCCTGCAAAAGGATTAGCTAGCAGTTTCTCTATCATACCCGAAGGAATCTCAAAGTGAATATTTTCATAAGGTTCAGTAGGTTGAGGAGCATCTCTTTGCTCTTCTGGTTGGGGTGAGATACCCCAAACAAGCCCCTCAAAGGATTAGTTTCCATAGCAACAAGTAACAAAAAATTTCAGCACACTATATAAAAGTTTCCTTACCAAGTTCCACTCACCAAGAGCGCTATGCTCCCCGGCAATGGCGCCAGAAAAGAGTCTTGATGACCCAAAAGTATAGGGGATCTATCGTAGTCCTTTCGATAAGTAAGAGTGTCGAACCCAACGAGGAGCAGAAGGAAATGATAAGCGGTTTTCAGTAAGGTTTTCTCTGCAAGTACTGAAATAGTAGGTGATAGATAGTTTTGTGATAAGATAAATAGTAACAAGCAAAAGTAAATAAAGTAAATAAAGTGCAGAAAGGTGGCCCAATCCTTTATCTAGCAAAGAATAAGCCTGGACAAACTCTAATAATGAAGAAGGAGCTCCCGAGGACACATTGGGAATTATCGTCAAGCTAGTTTTCATCACTTTCATAAGATTCACGTTCGATACTTTGATAATTTGATATGTGGGTGGACCGACACTTGGGTACTTCCCTAACATGGACAAGCATCCCACTTATGATTAAACCCTATTGCAAGCATCCGCAACTACAAAAAGGAGTATTAAGGTAAACCTAACCACAACATTAAACATATGGGTCCATATCAACCCCTAACAAAGCAACGCATAAACTAGGGTTTATGCTTCTGTCACTCTAGCAACCCATCATCTACTTATTACTTCCCTATGCCTTCCTCTAGGCCCAAATAATGGTGAAGTGTCATGTAGTCGACGTTCACATAACACCACTAGAGGAGAGACAACATACATCTCATCAAAATATCAAACGAATACCAAATTCACATGACTACTAATAGCAAGACTTCACACATGTCCTCAGGAACAAACGTAACTACTCACAAAGCATATTCATGGTCATAATCAGAGGGGTAATAATGTGCATAAAGTATCTGAACATATGATCTTCCACCAAGTAAACTAAATAGCATCAACTACAAGGAGTAATCAACACTACTAGCAACCCACAGGTACCAATTTGTGGTTTTGATACAAGGTTGGATACAAGAGATGAACTAGGGTTTTGAGATGAGATGGTGCTGGTGAAGATGTTGACGCATATTGACCCCCTCCCGATGAGAGTATCATTGGTGATGACGTTGGTGATGATTTCCCCCTCCCGGAGGGAAGTGTCCCCGGCAGAACAGCTCCGCCAGAGCCCTAGATTGATTCCGCCAAGGTTCCGCCTCGTGGCGGCGGAGTTTCGTCCCGTAAGCTTGCCCACGATTTTTTTCCAGGGGAAAACCCTTCATATAGCAGAAGAAGGCAGCCAGAAGCCCACCAGGGGGCCCAGGAGATAGGGGGCGCGCCCTACAGGGGGGGCGTGCCCCCTGTCTCCTGGACAAGGTGTGGGCCCCCTGGCCTATTTCTTTTGCCCAATAATTCTTATTAAATCTGAAAAGTTGTTTCGTGGAGACTCAGTTCTTTTGGAGTTGTGCAGAATAGGTTTCCAACGTTTGCTCCTTTTCCAGCTAGAATTCCAGCTGCCGGCATTCCCCCTCTTCATGGTAAACCTTGTAAAATAAGAGAGAATAGCCATAAGTATTGAGACATAATATGTAATAACAGCCCATAATGCAATAAATATTGATATAAAAGCATGATGCAAAATGGACGTATCAACTGCCAATGCATTTTACTCGGTAATAAATGACCAGGATTGAAGGGGAATCCTAATTTGCTTCGTCTTCTGTCATTGAGCTCTTGACAAACCAATGCACTATACGGTTGTCCGGCCACTCCACCCAGAGCTCTCACCAAGCATCGTTCATGCCACCGCGCGGCACCCTAACCGGTAAGGCAACAATGGCATCCCGTCGCGCCGAGTTCCTCGCCGCCCACGAGCGCACACAAAATGGTAGGGAAGCGATGGCATCCCGCCGTGCCGAGTTCATTGCCGCTCGCGACCTCACAACTATGTGGGCGGAATTTGAAGATGCCAAGGCCGAATGGGTGGTAGAGCAAGAGGCGGCCAAAGCTGCACAGAGGGAGCGGAAAAGTCAGAAAGCACTCAAGAAAAGAGAGGCCCGCCACCGCAAGAAAGAAAAGGACGCACGCGCTGCAGCAGAGAGGTCGGCAGAGATCCAAGCACGGTGGGGTGTCGCTGACAAAGCCGGGAAGGAGAACGACGGCGTCTGGCTAGCATGTGAGAAGTAGTAGTACTAGTAGTTAGTGTGTGTGTCTGTGTCTGAGTACGAGCATGTACCAGTACTACTAGTTACTACTGTAGTTTTTAAAGCAAATTACCAGTACATTAGCCTATACTAAATGGAAAAATTCCTATCCTATGCATCAAATGGCATCTCTTTCTCTATAGTAATTGAGATGCATGTCATCTCACTTCCTATGATTTTCATATTCCTATCCTATGAACGAAAGGAGGCCTCTGTTGGAGTAAATACTGTAGCTAGCAGTACTGCTGGTACAGTAGTTTTCTTCAAGAAGCGGAATTCAACGAAGTCATGATGTTTCCTTCGTCCGAGCAACTTCAAAGTGGGAAGTGGGCCTATGATTTGACGGCTCATTAGTCATTGTTACTGCGGCGCGACGACCTGGGTGACTCTCCCTTGGAGTTCTGCGTGCATGGCAAGTGGACCAGGATGGTCGACGTCCCACATGTTGGCAAACGGAAGTATTCTTTCCGATATCGAGGAGCAAGGAAACCGCGTGGTATAGTATCACTGCTGATTGGTTTGCAAAAAAATAGTATCACTGCCGATTTATAATTATTTTTTATTTCTGATGAATGCTAGCATTTCAACTCTTACGACGAAGGGTGCCAAACATGGCACGTGCTGGATGTCCCACATGTCAGCGAAAGGAGTGGGACATGAACAACGTGGTAGAGCCCAACGTAAAAAAACAGCGTGGTAGAGCGTCTCCACTTCTTCCACTTCTGGGTCGGAGACCACACGTAGTAGTACTTAGTTGTATGAACGATACAAAGTGCAATGTGGAGAGAAAGACACGTCTAGTTGGAAGGTCTCGGGGCATACACGTAAACAAATATAAAAGTTAATATGTGCCTCCAACTAATATAGTAGTAGTAGAGTACTTAGGCACGTACTCCATAACATCACCGTGCATTGCACGTACAACATTTAGTGTTAGTACGTAGTAAGAGACGAATGCCGCCCAAGAGTCCTCTTCTTGACCTACTTTTGGGTGTTTGGTAGAGTGTATGGAGGGTGCATGATTCCACACTAGTTTAGCACAAATACACTAGAAGCATGCATGAAGAGAGCATGCATGAAGAGGGGTGTTGAGTTGAGCATGCATGAAGAGGGAACAACTATGCTGAGACGAGAACGCAACCAAACACACCCTGTATGCCACGCATGTTCATACCATTTGTGCCTTTCTACTTCACTTACTGCGCTACATTACTCAGGTTCGTACGTCCACTCCTGGGTACATGTCCGTCTCGTAGTTCCAGTGCCACGTGTTCTTCATATAGATGGAACGATCGTTGCATAACACGTGCGCCTTGATGCTAGATGTCTCGCGTGTTGGCAAAAGGATGAACAAAGCTCACGTAAAAAAATAGAGTGGAAGAACATAGATTCCGGACGACCGAGAAGGAGCAAGGAACCTCGTGGTGGATCGTCTGCACTCATAATATTTAATATTATTCAGCGATATAAAATTAACCAATCATCTCCACAGTGGACTGGAAGAGTACGAAACATGGCAGCTCAGTGTAGTTACATCATACTAGTACATGGCTAACCCACGCTATCACCATATTTCTTGGCTTCCGTGCGACATCTATCTCTAGTAATCCAGCAGCCTGTACCGCTTCTCCCTCCTCGTCTCTATCAAAGTGCGGCGGGCTGGCATTTCTGCCGTCTGTTGAGGTCGGTTGACTATCACATGTTAGCGACATGCCAAGAGCATTCTAAAAAAAATTACTTTCACGTTCCGTTTTCAAAAAGAAAAAATCCTTTCACGTACGAATTTGCCTGTATGCTTTGAGCAACTTGCATGTCCTATATTGCTCCTGTTTGATACTCTAACTTGGCTAGAGGTTATACTAACTCATGACTAACCCTGAACTAACTGTAGCCAAAGAGGTGTTTGGGTGACAGGGTTAGATTGACAATAAATGCACTTCATGGAGAGAGAAAAGTGATTTTCAGTGGTCCCAATGAGAACTATCTCTAGTTAGCACCTCTTGGGTGGGATAGTTTTTTTTGGTGGGTTCGGTGCAACTTGCTCCAATTTAAACCCTCATTCTTGGATACTTTAGGGCTATTTGAGCCCCAACTATCTCAAACTAACTCTAACCCAGGGATCCAAACAGGGCCTATGGCTAGTCTCGACGCGGAGCAGTCCCGTGCACCGGGAAGCGGCACTCTCTCGGCCGTCGCACCACTTCAAAGCCGGCGCCAGTGAGAGGTCGCCTCCGCTCTGGCCGAGCATTAATGTAGCACTGACGCTCCAGGGCGACGCTGACCGTTTCACGCGGGAAGCGCGCGCTGGCAAGGGAGTATAAGTTTTGAACCATTTCAGGTGTAGTAGTAATGGTAGTTTGCAAAACTACTCAATTATTGCACTCAGTTTCCTAAGAAATTGTGGTAAAAAACGTTACTCCACAGCCCGCTTCCCTTCTCCTTCCTACTCATGATTTACGTGGCCATGTTAACGTGGTTGTGTCAAAAAAATGTCACTTCCTGCTCGTGATTTGCGTTATATAATTACAAGCAAGATTCTCGTGCATTGCACGGAACATCAATATGCATTTTTTTTACAAAACACCTGTTGTGATTGACCCATGCAGGAGTAATCCCATGTGTAAAAACTATTGATATCTCGAGAATTTTATTGGAAAACTGGTATCACGAGAATGTCATCAAAAAATGAAAGATGAGAGATAAGGCGAGGAGGAGTGGAGCGTGGTGGTGACTGGTGGTCGAAATGGGCGGAGGCATGGGGATGGACGGCGCCAGCAGGAGGCAGCAACCACCATGCATGCTAGATTGTTCCAGAGACTTATTCCTTTTTTAATTGCTGAGCAATGAGGTTGTGGGAGATAATGATGTGGAGAGAGGTGCGGGTATCTTTTGTAAAATTATCATAGTTTGCTTCCTATCCGTGTGATATAGATCATACGGTCTGTATTACAAGATGGCAGGCACACCATCATCGCCAACTCGTTTTTTTATAAGGGTATACAGATGATAAGTTTGCTGACTACTAAAGTAAAGTGGAATCTGTCCATGTTATGCAAGTAAATAAAGGTGATTGTTTATCATACGGGTAAGGTTGGATGAAGGGTGGTAGGAACAAATTCTCCGCCTAGAGCATGTGTGTGTGAGATGGAGTCTTAGTGTTTGTGTGTTGTGTGTGTGTGTGAGAGAGAGAGAGGAGAGAGAGAGAGAGATGGGGTCTTAGTTTGTGTGTGTGTGTGAGAGAGAGAGAGATGGAGTCTAAGTGTGTGTGTGTGGGGGGGGGGTGCGTGCGTGTGTGTGTGTGTTTGTGAGAGAGAGAGAGAGAGATGGAGTCTTAGTGTGTGTGGGGGCAGTGTGCATGCGTGTGTGTGTGTGTGTGTGTGTGTGTGTGTCGCGGGGTCCTCTGTGGCAGATGTAATTTAAGTGTGCATGGCTTCATCATAGAGAGGTGATGTGTATAGCAGAGGCCACCAACGATGGTGTGCGAGAGCGAAAATGCCCGTAGGAGGGAAGAGAAGGTGCGTGCGCGTGAGAGGAGTTGACATCGAGAGAACGTGTTTGTTCGAGAGACACCACAGAAGACTACTCTCTATCGATGGTGCATGTAGGCGGGAATTAAACAAAGGGATGGTCTTATTGGTTTCGGGGATATAGGGGAAGAGTGAGATGCGCACGGGGCGGGGGGGGGGGGGGGGTAGCTAGAAGGAGATTGTTAAGTGTGAGTGTGTGTTTTGCCCATCCAGGCGGAAGTTATGTGCACAAAAGAGGAGAACGGTTCGATGTGGCGTTAGGATAGACGGTAATTAACTACGTATGGAGACATAGAGACCTTGAACGTGCATGTGTGAGAGGTATACATGTATACGTGGGATGTGTGTGTGTGCGCGCGTGCATGATCGAGATAAAAGAAAGAAGACATAAGTCCTAAGATCAATGACATGTGAGAGACGGATCGGTATGACAATATGCGTGCATGTGAAAATGCAGGGAAGAAGGCCCGACAATTGAGCATGTGTTTTTGTCTTTAAGAAATAGTGGCGTGGGCTGGAGCATGCATCTATGGCGAGCAGAGGGGGTGAGGCGCAACGATTGTGCAAAAGAGATCAACCTATAAATGCATATGTATGGATAGACATATATAGTGTGGGTGATAGGAAGCAAGACTCCGTGCGAGAAAGAAATGTTGACGGAGAAACTACAGATAGATACAGAGATGGAGATTCTAGCTAGAGAGACATCCGTTAGTTTGGGTGTCGGAGATGACCGTCGGGTGGTTCAAAGGGTGAAGTTATATATGTGTGTGAGAGGGCACTTGACTGCATGTAGAGAGAAACATATGTAGTGTGCGTGATAGGAATCAAGAGTGAGGGTGAGAAAGAAGGTTGATGGAGAAACAGATAAATAGAAAGATAAAGATGCTAGCTAGTGTGCACTAGAGATAGGAGTCGAGTGGATCAGAAGGCTGGGTTATGTGTGTGGGTGTGAGAGAGATAGAGAGAGGGTGCATTTGAGTCACATACAAACAAATATCAGAGAGAAATGAGATCTAGAGAGACGGAGTTTTGTGTCTGCGAGAGAGAAAGATATTTCACAACGAGAGTGATAGCTAGAGAGACATATGAGGGAATGCAAGATATCTCTAGGGAGAGAGGGTGTGTTTGAGCGACATACAAGAGAACAATGGAGAAATATGAGACCCTGGGAGACAGAGTTTGTGTTTGTGTGTGAGAAAGAGATATTGAAGAGGAAGAGTCATAGGTTCTCATATATAAGGAGCGAAAGACATCTCTGTATGAGGGGTGTGCGAGTGGCACACATGGGAATAGTTGAGAGAAATGAGACCCCGGGAGACAAAGTTTTGTGTTTGTCTGAGAGAAAGAGATTCCACAGGGAGCGAGATATACTTAGAGAGAGATAGAGTGATGAAGGTCGATGGAGAGTGTGCCGTCAGTGTGTTACAAAGATAAAAGATCATTGTCGACATACAGGTAGCACGAGAGATGCCTCAGAGACGATGAACGCGTATAGGTCCAGAGAGATAGTCCTATATAAGCATGAGTGATAGCTATATGAGACGAATATCTGGATTAAAGGGGATTCAAATATTTAAACTGGAGATCACGACATCGATAATATCATAACGCAAATTGGTGAATCAAACATGCACACGTGTAATGTTATATAGTTTATCAATATTGGTGATCCATAGATTCTTCAATTACAAACAATGCATGGTTTATATGCAATTAATGTCTAAACGGGATTACACTATATGTTGCGTGTGTGAAACACATTATACATGTTTGAGAAGTTAAAAAACCCCGCATGAAACACACATTAATTGGAGACAGTTAGCGAGGAATGCATACATTGGATTTCAACATAAAGTGGTTTCAAATATTTGAAAATCCAAATTGATGGATACAACCTTATGAATTTGAGATCATGCCATTTGTAAACCATATTTATGTATAAATGGTGTTGTGCTTTTGAAAGTATATATATACAAAAATGATGTATATAGAATGTAAATCCAACTGAAAATGGATCCCGCCCGAAAAAATAGTAGAATACAAACGGGATTCGAATTGAGTTGGCACGGTAAACGTGCACTGTGCAAAATTTGAACGAAGCGGGGAAAGTCGCAGTAGCCGCCCGAAACCAAAATCTACGAGATGGAAATCACTACTGCCTATCCCTGCCGCGCAAAGCCTATCTGCTGGATTTCTATAGGTTTCGATAATGGTAGGTTTGTAATTTCACCCAAACGTGATGTAACCGCCTCTCATCCGGATTCATACACGGTGGGCGCCAAAACACAGTGTGCCCTCGGCCGAAATCGACTCCCTCCCCGATTCATATTCATACATGGTGGGCGCCAAAAACAAACTCTCGTCGACAAATATTCGGTGTATGCGAGATTACCGTCCTATCCCCAACCGACTAATGTTGCTGTGATGTAGTAGAAATTTGAAACGGGGGCTAAGTTTGTAAATTTCCTCGCACTTGAGACAAGCGCGCCCTAAATACATGGTTCCCCCTTCCTCCCTACCTTCCTTTTCCCCATTCGTACTCCGTGGGTGCTAAAACACCCTCTCCACCCCACCCTCCTCCGTCCGCCGCCGTCCGCCACCCCATCCACTGCCGTCCTCCTCCACCATGCCGGAGCTGATACCCCGATGCCGCCGTCTATTACAAGAGATCGACCTCTCTCATCCACGCCTTCGGACCGGGATCCTTGCATCCCGTCCTCTCGCTTCATCCCCGCCGTCGTCCACCTTGCCGGCGCCGCTCCTACGACCGTCTCGTCCACCGCGCCCCGGCGCCACCATCTACCCTCCTAGATCTGCTTCCACGCCGCCGACAGCCATCGCTACCGCATCATAGTCAAATTGTCACCAGATGCGTACATGGCGCCGCACCAGAGGCAGTACTCTTTCGTATCTGCTCAACTTATTTATCGCAGCAAGAAAATAGATCGCCACTGCTTTACTCTGATTTCTTGTCTTGGTTGCGAAGTTGCCTTTGTCCGGTTTGCACCTTCAGATCCGCCATGGCACGCTCAACACTATACTCCCAATGCTTATGGTTTTCCCCTTTTATATTCCACACTAGTTAATCACAATAGACTAAATTTCAAAATTGGGTCAGTCTATTTTTCAGAGCTCGCCGGAGTTCGCCGGTGCGATCCAAGGGGCTCGGGTGGTTGTGGGGCCTCGCCGAATGAAGAAAACTCGACGCGGGTGGGGTGTGGGTGTGGTGGAGGAACACATGCGGTGGGGGCCGGTGGTCCGGCCGACGGCCCGTGCGGTGTTCTGTATGGGAAGAATCAGAGACAAGGAAGAAGAAGGGTTAGGAGACGTAGGATCTTCATCCAACCGCCTGAAATGGTCGAGAGACAGCTGGGAGTTGCATTCTTAATGCGCTCTGGTTCATCATGTGCAGGCACTGCGCAACCAACATTTTATTATCCAAAATCTGCTTGCTCTTCTTTACCATGTTCGATAGTGCTGGCCTGTACGTGATCGATAGGCTTTCAATTACTAGCGGCAATACAACACTGTATGTTCAAGCCAATTCCACTTTCCCGATTTATATATCGTGGTTATGGTGGACCCCTGTTATGTACACTATGATCTGCCTAGTTGCTATGTGCTCTTGTTATCATGGTTTGGCGATAAACTATCTATACAGCATATTATGAACCTATCATCTGCCAGCTATCCTTACTTATGGAGCCTATTTTTTGTGTACTTGTGCCAGATTATATAAATGCACGCACGATATTACAGCACACATAAGCTCTCTCATCAAAATCCAGTGATAGCACATAAGTGTTTACAGGGGCGCCCCTATATTAGAATATCATCTGCATTACAAAGATAATCTCACAACTATTTATGTTTTCATGGTTCTCAGATATTATATGCAATTACAGTAAATATCAGAATCCGCGCATCAGAAGAATATTGTGGAACACTGCAATGACTTACAAAATTGGCACCAAGGCATTGAGTGCCATTCTGGAAGCAATGAAAACTCGTATGCTCCCCACCTGTTGATTCTTGTTCAGAATATCATTATAATGACTATTCTAACCTCGTGGAGTGAAAGGCAGATGGCCTGTCCTGTTCACCCATCAAGGTGCCTGTTCTAATTTGGCAAGGTTTTATTGATTGTGCGTATGTTGCATATGTTGTCTTGCATTTCGTCTACTTTGTTGCACCACCATCTGCTTAGTTTACTCATCATATAACTCGAGATGCCATGCCCATCCATTATCAATACATATTCCATCTGTCGTCATACCATGTTTTTCCACTCAAATGCTGTTCTTGTGCATCAGACATCAAAAAGGAAGAGGGTGATTGCCGAACCTGAAGGAGCACCAGCAAAGTCCTTGAAAAATGTGGTGGTGCCGGAGAAATCAGACAGCGCCCCACTTATATTGGCTGTACAACCAGTGACACAAAACATAGGACCGACTCCAGCAGACTGTACCCATACTTCACTAGCCACACCACTAGCCCCACCACACAGGACCTGCACTCCAGCAAAAGGTATACCGATTTCATTTGCCATAGCACCAGCCGTACCACAGAAAAATCCCACTCCAGCAAAAAGTACAACAAGTCCACCGGCCGAAGACCTATCCCAACTATAGAGACGGCCAATTCATGCAGATTGGAACCCCATTCCATTTATTGCCAGTTTAAAAGACAATGCTTTCAATGTTGTTAGGGACTACGTGCATATATTCCCATCATGGGAAGATTATAGTGAAGACAAACACCATTTTCACATCTTCCTATCCAACTTACGTGTAAGTGCTATTATTCATGGTTATTATTTTCCTGTTTTCTGCTGATCGAACACGTCAATGATTTACATTACATTGTTGTAACTAGGTGAGGGTCAATCTGGATAGTCATGACGAGCAAAGCTTGCTTGTGCTTTTCAAGGAAGCATTGCAGCAGTATCGGTGTTACCTGAGGAAAGCACACTTTGATGGCAAGTCTATAAACGAATTTCCGGTGAAGACTCCTGTGCTAAATTTAGAAGACATTGAATGGAAAAACCTTGTTATGCACTTGTCTCGTTGCCAGGATGAGGTACTGTCTATGAAATCACATGACAATTTGAACTTCTACTTTTCTGCATGTGCCTTACGGATCTTTTTTGCAGGAAATCAGCTCGAAAAAGAATTCCGGTTTGAAAAGAACGACAGGATATCAGAAATATGCTTCCCGCTGCTTTGCTCTTGTTAGTACCTGTTGTCCTGTATCACTGTACTTGCATACATACCTGGTTCATTATGTGACAGCAGTATGCATGATAGCTTGCTTATCAATTGTTCGCTCCAAATTATTTGATCTGTATGAATGGTTACATTAGTGTAGAATATATCCAATGCTAATGAATTTTTTTAGCTCTGCATTGTTCTTGTAAGTACATGCTGTCCTTTATCAGTGTACTTATATTGATAGGTAGTTGTTCATGTACCATCACTCTGCAGCTTATTTTCCTTTGCCCTCCATTTTCTACACAACATATCTATATTTACTCTTACCATAAGGTTGGTACTGAAGAAGTTTAGTTGTGCATTGCTCTTGGCTGTGCCTTTTGCCTGTATCGCTGCACGTACATTTATAGCTACTTGGTTATGTAGCATCACTCTTCATCTTATCTTAAATATTCTCCATTTTTTCGTATATTATCACATCTATATTTACTGTTAACAAAATGTAGAATAAAGGCAATGCTTATGAAGAACATTATGTGCTAAACTTCTTGAATTGCCCCCCCCCCCCATCAGCATGGACAAGGGCTTTATAGAGCCTGTCTTCACCAGTAATGTAAGTTTGTCCTTCTCAAGCATTCAAACTTTGTTGTGCATATTTGGTTAGGCATGACTGCAACAGCTATTCATTTTTGGTGTTTGCATCAAATTGCATGTTTAAAGTTTATTATGTAGTGCATAAACAAATGTTTGTCCTTCTCAATTTAAGTTTTCAGTTGTACAACCAAGTTCCTTCTTCATACCATGTAAATTAAACTATACAGAGCAAGTGATCTTCTTTTGCACTGCATGTATGCTTCTGTTCTTCATCCGTAATCTAGTGGTGTGGTGAACCTACCCACTATAGCACAATGTCATATTCTGCAATGTCTTAACTATGAACAATGTCATATCATTCTACTATTATTTAAACCGCCTCTTTATTTGCCAATATGAAATGGGATAAATTGACAGCACACTAATCATTGGTACTTATGAGTTCTTGATCTGGAATCCAGTGGTGTCGTGAAGCTGCCAACTCCTTCACAATGTCAATTCCTGCCATGTCTTGACCTGAACAATACCATATTGTGTTAATGCAATTTTAAACTATGCCACTTTATTCATCAGTAAGAAATGTGATGAATTGTCAGCACTGATACTTTTATGTGCAAAACCTGTCGTCTGTCTGCTTGTTTATCTTTCAGAGTGAGGAAGATATAAGTGTTGAACAAGCGCAGTCTCATCATCTTGCTCAGTTGCTTGCGCTGCAGCTCCCCAGCAGGGCTAGCCTTTCTTGAACTCTATTGAAGTGCTGTCGGTTTTGTATATTATTTTGTATGTAATCTGTTGCCTGCTTGTGCTTTATTATCATAGTGGCGAACTTTGATGCCCAGTGGATGTAATATACAATAATTTCTTTATTGTATAGTCTAGGTTTTTTCTTATTCACGATGCTGCAGTTATTTTACTATATATATATCCTGTCTTCGCAGTAAACCGGCCAAACTGTAAAATTACGGTACATAATCGGGCCGTCATGCAATCACGATGTATGATCCGCATCATGGGCCCCGTCAAACTGGCCCACTAGTAGACTCGGGCCTTTAATAGGCCGAGTAACCCCCGGCCCTCTTTTCGCAAGAAAACTCAATGGGCTTTTAGGAGGCTGAGAAGTAGGTTGGGCCTGAAACGTGCCGAATAGCTCACGGGCCGGCGGCAGCCCGAAATTGACCCCGACCCATGATTGTGCGAATCAATTCACGGGCTTTTAACAGGCCAAAGTTGTCTCGGTCCTTGTTTGGCCCAATCAGATATCGGCTGCGAGCAGGCCGGATGCAAACCGGGCCCTAGTTAGGTCCAACTATATGATGGGCTTTTAACAGGCCGAAATGTTAAATGGGCCCTTAACAGGCCGAAACTAATATCAGGCCGAATTACTAAATGGGCCTTTAGCAAGTGGGCCCAAAAGCATAGCGTCCAGTCAACGGGACGAATCTGATATGGGCCATAATTGAGCCCAAAGCCTCTTAAAGGGCCGGACCTGATCTGGGCCGTGATTTGGCCCAGAAAGTGGGAGGCTTTTAACAGGCCGGATCTTATATGGGCCATTATTAGGCCTGGAACGTGGCAGGCCATTAATGGACCAGATCAATTATGGGCCGGCATTTGGCCCAAAACATTGTAGCCAGTTAATGGGCCGGCCTACTAGGGTCCTCCAAATCTTGTGGGCCTACAGCTGGGTCGGCCCATTAATGTCGGCAAAATCTCGTGGGCCTTTAGCTGGGCCGACCCATTATGATCCGGAAGAATTTTGTGGGCCTTTACCTGAGCCGGCCCATTATGGCACACAAAAATCTTGTGGGCCTTTACCTGGGCCGGCCTATTATGGCCCATGAAATCTTGTGGGAATTTAGCTGGGCCAGTGTGGGGACCCCGACTCATAAGCCGAGATCACCGAATGCACATGTACAGTGATCCCAGAGATCAATGCTCACTGAACACATAGAAGCTAAATAACAAGAGTCTTACATCCATACATGCCATCTTACACAGATTAGGACCATTATGGTCAAGTCTTACATTGATAAAGCCTTAAGGGCTAAACATCAAATGAAACACAAGCAGCGAAAATCTTCGTCGGTAAGTAGAACCCATGCCATCTGCCTTAACCCTACAGGCATTCTGACTGGGAAACGTCCTAGTTCGCATGCTCGTCATCAAAGAACTCTCCTTCGAACTCCGGTTCTTCCATGCCTGGTCAATTAAATAACCAGTGGCAAGCCAATGAGTACTTTGAATGTACTCGCAAGCAACCCATGTTTTTGTTCAAGATACAACAATGCATGACATAGGTATATTTTTGCAGAATGCTAGTTTTGAGTGCAATCACATGTTCAACAACTTGTAAGACATGCATCAAGAGAATTCAAGTAACCGTGAGGACAGGTTACAGATATCAACAAAAATAGAGTGGGCACCAACCCAACTCAATCATGTCAAGTCCCTTGACTTGACCCAAGTCATTTTATCAACACACACACACACACGGTTTGTAAACATGTGGACGTAGCCCAAGAGCGGTTACCCAACTGTCCTTGACCGTGGACACGGCTATTCAAATAGTTTTACACTCTGTAGAGGTTGCACACTTTACCCACAAGATCCGAGGAACTTCCGTGTCATCCATGACCCGCGATACCTCAAGTACCCGGGGTAAGAACCTGATCACTACCTTTCCCTAGACGACACTAATAAGGAGTCCACTCGTTGTTTCGTATCGTCACGATGTACATCATACGAGACTCACTCGAGATCGTAACATCCGAGAGGGGACACAACAGTGTATCCGGTGCCCTGTAAAGACAGTCATGGCCGCCCTACCTGGCACGACCCTGTCCCGAGAGAGAGCACCAACTCTCCCCCGTCACTAGTAATGCAGGCTCCAAGCTAGTATCGACCTAGGTAATCAATAATGCCCTTTCCCATACAAGGGTAGAGTGGTTGTGAATGTAAGGTTGGAATAACGGTTGCAACTTAAACCAATCCGTTTTGAAACAACAGACACTTGCCTCGGTACACCACTTCGTCAGCAAGTGGCTACCCAACTCATCATCTCCCCCGGGCATAAGTGGAACCTGGTGGGGTTTTCCAAAAGTGTTTTGAAAATGCTTTGTCTCCATCACCATGCATATCCCCGTCCCTTTTTGCGTAGCACAATTTTAGCATCCTATCTACTCCCACCATCATAACCCTTATAAGAAGGTAGGGTCATGCACAATGCAAGTATCAACGAGGAAGTACGGTGGCAAACCATGAAAGTGGTTACTACCTCATCATGATTCAGTTGCAACAACAATATGGTGCTATATTACATGCATAAAAAGGGTTTCATAGACATGGTCAAAGGGCTGCTTGCCTGGTTCCTCAGAGTCTTCAAGTCTTCTGGTCCTTCTCCAAGTACTCCGTCTACTTTGTCAACTAACGTCGAAAACAATCATAATAAGCAACACAACAGGGCAAAAATAAAAGCGCTCTAAAAATGTGAGTTGGACTTTTCTAGGATACCTCTGGTCATATGAGGGATGACCAAGGTGGTTTCATTGGGATTTGATCAATGGACATCTCTGAACATTTCAATATGATGGAATCAAGGGGTTTATGGATTTGCAAGAAGTGTACAGAAATATATTTTTGAAAAATGAGCAAAGGCACCCATTTAGCAAATTATGATTTTAGAAGCATCTGGGAGTTGGTTTCACTGGATTTGGAGTTCAAATGAATATCCTATGAGTTTGCAAAGTTGACAAATATGAAGAAATGGCTCATTATTTGAGGTGATACAGAAAGTATTAGTAAAAATGTTCAAAAACTAAGTTTTGAACTTAGAAGCATCTAGGAATTTGAATCTTGGCATTAGGATCAACTTTGAGCTCTTTGTGATTTTCTAAAGTTCATCACAGAAATAGGAAAATAGGGTTTTACGAAATATGTGTGAAGAAAAGTTTCCTGGAAAAATGTGCAAACAACACCATGTGATAGATCATGAATTTATGAACAACTAAAAATTTGAATCATCAAATTTGGAGCTCTGTTGAATTATTTATGGATTTTTGAAGTTGACTGGAAAAAGAAAAAGGAAATAAGGCTTTAACGTTATCCTGCGCGCGGGGCGACAGATAGACCGTGGGCCGGCCCAGCGGCTTGGCCACGCGGACGACAGGCGATGTCGAAGGAGCATTTCGCCCGGCCCGTCTCCACTTGCCAGCGTGGCCCGGTGGCTGGGCCACTAACGAGCAGGGCCCACCTACAGGGCCTTCGTCTTCATCTTCCTCCCGCGCGCTTGCCTGGCCGAGTGAGCAGAGAGCCCCGACGGCGACTTACGGCGCTACGGAGCACCTCCGCATCCATTCATGTATGCCACGGCTGCCGGGGATAGTCGAGGCGACGACGGCTTCGACGCTGGCGGACGGTGGCGTCGGGCGAGATTGGAGACGACGCTATGGTGTGCCCTCGGACGAGGGAAAGAGCGTGGGAGCTCTGCCTTGCTCTGGGGAGCCTGCTGGTGGAGAGAGGAGAGGGAGAAGAGCTCGGGCTCGGCTGAATTTAGGTGGATGCCAGCGGCGGCTCTCCGGCCATGGAGGGCTATGGAGGGCACGGGGAGAGGAGTGAGCCGGTCGGGGTGATGCACAGGGGGGGAAGAGAGAGCGAACCGAGGCCCAAGAGGGCTCGGGGTGGCCTTAAATAGGAGGGGCGTGGTGCACCGTGGCTCATGCGCCGGCGAGCTTCTAGCCGTTGCTGGAGGCCACGGGGGCGCGTGTGGGCATGTCTGGGGTGCTCGTGGGGTTGGTCTAGGGCGAGGGGAGAGAAGAGAGATAGCGGGGAAGGGCCAGAGCATCGCGCGTGTGAGGCTGCCCATTGGAGCGCTCGGGTGGCCAGTGCGCATGCGAGAGGAGGCAGGAGGAGGGAGAAGGAGGAGGGGGACAAGGGTGTAGCGTGACGCAGACGCCGAGGCACCTCGTCGGGTGCCGCCGGAGGTGCTTGGCAAGGGGCAGGTATAGTGCGGGAGCGCACTGTAGCGCGCTCCAGAGTGTGCCTTTTGCTGCCATGGCATTGTTTAAGGGGCAGGGGCATGCCCACTCATGTCTGGTAGTGCTAGGGAGAAGTAAACAAGGTAGGAGTGGCATTGGATGCCCTAGAGAGCCACTAGATGAGAGAGGAGGTGGAGAGAGAGGTGAACAGTGGCTGTCCAGAGGGGTAAATGAGGAGGTTTCACCCCCAATCATTGAGCTGAGGCCAAGGGAGAGGTACTGGAGGTAGAAGAGGGTCAGGAGTAGCTGTGGTACAAAGTTGAGCCCATGGAGATTAGTGGAAGAGGTCAAAAATGGCATTTTGGTAAAGTGGCAGAAGGTGTTTGATATTGGTTTGGGCAAGTATATGATCTCCATTTGTCATGAGGCTCGACAGGGTCAAATTGTATGAGAAAATAAGAGGTTCCACCAAGATTGAGTTCATTTGGGAAAAGTTGCCAATGCAACTCTTGTAAACCCTAGAAATCAGCAGGAATGGAATTTCCAAGATTTAGTCATGCAAATCTGTTCTCCTTGATGCACCACTTGGTGTAGTGTCATCATTTGCGGTTATGAACATGTCCACAAAAGTTGAGATCAAAAGGAGAAAGTTTCCAATGTAGAGTTGTTCAAATTTGGTTCTGGACAGGAAGGGTTTTGGGGCACTTTGATCAATATAACATTTTCTCCAACTTGTGCCATTTGGTCTAGATGAATTATTAGACCATTAGAGCATGTTCACAGGGTTTGAGAACATTTGGACATGTTTGGCAATGTAAAGTTGCTCAAACTTCAAAATGGACAGAAATGGTTTTGAGGGGATTTCATGGGGTTATACTATTCTCCATGATATGATACTTGTCAAGATGATCAAACATGTCATATGTGACATGATAGAATTTTCTTGGAATTTTTGGAGAATATTTCCTTTGTAAATATTTCAAAATCTTGAAATATCCAGAAGGGGTTTTTGAGGTATTTGACCAATATTTTGAACATGACCATGTGTTGAAACTCTTATATATGGACAATATATGTCCACTGAGTTTCCCTGATTTTTGTCAAATATTTTTAAAACAATAAAATAAATTTTCCCTATTAAAGACCATTTCTGGCCTTAAGAAAAAGCTTTTAAATAAAATGGGAAAATAACTTTTAAAATTATATTTTTGTGGCTTCTGGGTGTCCTATATCTAATAGGAGTCAAATATATTTTTGGAAAGATTTTTACTGCCCTTAATTTGCACTCAGGGGTTTTTGGAAAACTAAATTTTGAAAATACTATTTGGCCAAATTATTTTTGTAAGAAATTATTTTTATGTCCTATACACATGGCATGATCATTGGTTCAAGATTTTGGAGCAAGGAGATGAAGTATAGGAGTTGGAGGATTTATTTGATTTTTAGAGCACTTGCAAACAGCAGACAAAAACCAATCAAGGCAAGGTCCAAAACACTCAAAAGTTTTTGTCAAACCACATTTTATCATGATTGTTAGCTTAAGTGTAGTGGCATGAAAATCAGGGTGTGACAGACCTACCCCCCTTACAAGGATCTCGTCCCCGAGATTCCCAAACTAGGCGTGGAAAGGAATATGAAAACTGGATCCGGGGTAGTCTTCATGTTGCTGCTGCTTCCGTGTAGTGCTCCATTGAACCTTGAAGTTCTTGATGGTGTGGCTCCATGTATAACGTTCAGCTTGATCCAGGTTGCTAAGGGGTTTCTTACGTAGGTCCGGTTGGGCTGGAGGTTGATGGCTTGGTGATTAATGCCCTCATAGAGATCGGGAAAGTTAGGAAGCTGGAAACACTTCCGGGGTTGTGATGCATGGAAAGCGTTGTGCACATCAGGTAACTCAGGTGGCAACTCCAGCTGGTAACTGTCTTCTCTTCGTCTCGTAGTGATCTCAGAGGGGGGTTGTCAAATCTTGGAGTGATCACGAAGGGGGCCGATGAATCTTGGTGTGGGTCTCCTTGTCATGGAAATGCTTTGTTCCTTAGAGAGGAGTGGATTGCAGGTACACCTGGTCTTCGACGCGGATGTTTACTTCTTGATGATTGTGGTAGTTCTTCCTCCTTGGCATGGCGGTCTTCAAATGTTGCCTAACCAGCTGAATGACTCTTCTTCCGTCTTCGGGTGGACAGGTATGTCCTCAAATAACGATGACAACCAGCTTGTTCGGGTACCCCGTGAAGAGTTGCCCACGGGGTACATAGGGCATAGGTTGGGGTATCGGTGGTGGTCACGGTTGAGTATTGGTCAGGGTCTTCTTGACCTAGAGTCAAGCCCAAGGTCATGATCTGACCATGATGTATCTTGGTAAGACGTAAGGGTTTCAAGGATTCTAGTGTGCGACTGAATGTTTATCATCCCATCCTTGAGCACAGTTCCTGAGATGCCAATTGTTCTATCTAGTCCTCCAAACGGATCACCTTATACCACCGAAAGTACCAACTCGTGTAGGTCAGCTCCAATCATTACTCATGCTATTATTATGCCTCATGACTCTCGAGTGGAGGTCTAACAAAATCATATATGTCAACTATCCCCAAACTCATATCTTTGCAAATATAATCCATGGGCAGAATATACAAGCTGCTAAGCTTGAACTAAACATCACAATCCAAGTGCTCAGCCCATTCTTCCAAGATCTAAGATAAAGCATCTCTATCCTAAGGAAACACGTCGTAAGCCACTCCAAAATCTTGTTTCCTTCCTATGAATCAACTCCAACAAACCATTAACTACACCAATCATTACATGATCCAGCAGTTCTTCAAATCCAATATGTATGGTGTTCCACACGATCTTCTAATATCCTATAATCCACAAATACTAGGAAGGCTACCTTACTATAGTCAGTCCACCAATTTCCATTATCATGGTCAAGTAAACTCCAAGGTCAAGCTTATATAGAACCCTAAATCAACTCTGACAATTAATCCAATCTCTTAGTTTATTGTCCACCGAGAACATGGTATCGTGTTCGAGATCATCAGTCTAAATCCAATTTACTCCGAACCATGTAGACATACATCATCATCTATAGTCCACTAGGATCACCTATTTAAATCCAAATCTCATGTCCAACGAGAATTTCTACACTTTTCCCTCAAGTCATCATCGTAATATCAAGTATCACCTATCAATATCCCCTGCCTAAGACAAATCCAAATACTTCCAAGAATTTCAGATTGCGATCATAATTTTCCTATTAAATCCAATTTACTCAGGGGTAATGAAAGCTATGCTACTCTATAATCATGATCCCACCAAGTTCATCTACCCACATGAAAGCCTTATAGTCCTCCGAAGAGTCTCAAATAATTCCTCAAGGTCATTGATATAAACTCATCAAGTCATTTGCCCTCTATTCCTATATCCTCAGATTGGTCCTCCCTATGGCATCGTCAGTTTTGGTGCTATATTAGGATGATAATGTGCTCGTTCACTATGTCCACTAGTTCGCTAATGAACCCAGTGATAAGCAAGGTGATGGAGGCTTAACAGGTTCTCTTGCAATTCTGTGGGTTAAGCACATGGTTAAGGATTCGAGATGGGGTATCTTATGAAGTCTCGAAGGGTCTAGGAATGGGTTCCTAATCTTGAGGAGTAGACATAACGCTACTGGGTTGCACTTAGTCGAGGAGGCTGCAACAAAAAGTCTCCAGTGCTCGTTGGTTGTCGAAGTAGAATTCTCGGTGTACCTTGTCTTGCCGGTCTTTGGTTGAGGAGAGAGAGATGAGAGGGAAAAGTAGCATAGAGGAGGGGGATGCCTAAGGGGGTTCTATAGTCCAAGTGCAAACAAACGGGTGCCGAAGGGCCAAACACAAACAATAACATAAGGCAGGTGATATAGCCGCGTACTAGTTGCCTAGGGCAAAAGGGCGACTAATATCAAAACATAAACAATTAAAATCAAGCAACACACAATCATGGTTCTATTCGAACCATCATACGGACTCGACTGCGCATAGGGGGTACACGACTTATCCTACCCTAGGGGTTCTCGGACTCCGTAGTCGTGCCTTGTGCCTCGTGCAGTCTTCCGGGGTTTCCCCAGGTGTTGCTGCGTCTCTTGTAGTTGTTTGATGAAACGATCCCGGTTTAGCTTGAAGAGTCTTCAACAACTTCTCGCCTGTTGGAGTGATGGGGTGAAGGTGGCTCCTTGTAGCTGGCATTGACTTGGTCTCCTCTTGTCTTCTTAATCATGACGATCCCTTTTGCCTTCTAAGGCGTCGAGTGTACCAGGTAGGCCATCCTTTACGTAATGACACTAACAAGGCATAGTAGAGGTTCAATCTGCTGGATACACTGTTGCCAATATCGTCACCGAGAGCGGAGGATGAAGAGAACCGTTTTCCTGCTCACTATAGTGAGGCGGACCAAATGGCTAGGTTCTCATCCACCGGTGGTTGCCGATGCAACAATGATAAGGGCGGGGTTGCTGTACTAGTGATGTATATCATGATCTTGCTTATCCTATGCCCTGGTCATCATAGACCAAGGTTTCATAATCCTGGGGCAATTTCAAAGGTGTCACCATCCTCTAGGTCTTCATGTCCTCATTCCTTGAGGGCGTACCTTCTCTTGGCATCGTCTTGCTGTGGTGTTGCCAATCTTGTGTTCAAAAGAGGTGGGTGAGTGTCTGGCAAGGCGTCTTCCTTCTAGATTATCCACGAGGATTACAAGGAATCCCGTGGTCACGGGCATAAGGATTCTAGCGACCATTAAATTTGAAGGGGAAGAGGAAAGTATATCTTAGTTTTCGAAAAACTCAGAAGGGGAAGAGAAGTATAGATAGTTTTGAAAATTAGTAATAGTTTTGAAAATAACTTTACCCTAACTAACGACCATGCTAACTAAGGCTTCCTACAGTCAGGATGGCTCTGATACCAGCTCTGTGGGGACCCCAACTCATAAGTCGAGATCACCGAATGCACGTGTACAATGATCCCAGAGATCAATGCTCACTGATCACACACAAGCTGAATAACAAGAGTCTTACATCCATACATACCGTCTTACACAAATTAGGACCATTATGGTCAAGTCTTACATTGATAAAGCCTTAAGGGCTGAACATCAAATGAAACACAAGTAGCAGAATCTTCATCGGTAAGTAGAACCCATGCCATCTGCCTTAACCCTACAGGCATTCTGACTGGGAAACGTCCTAGTTCGCATGCTCGTATCCAAAGAACTCTTCTTCGAACTCCGGTTCTTCCATGCCTGGTCAATTAAATAACCAGTGGCAAGCCAATGAGTACTTTGAATGTACTCGCAAGAAACCCATGTTTTGGTTCAAGATACAACAATGCATGACATAGGTAAAATTTTGCAAAAAGCTAGTTTTGAGTGCAATGACACGTTCAACAACTTGTAAGACATGCATCAAGAGAATTCAAGTAACCGTGAGGACAGGTTTCAGATATCAACATAAATAGAGTGGGCACCAACCCAACTCAATCATGTCAAGTCCCTTGACTTGACCCAAGTCATTTTATCAACACACACACACACGGTTTGTAAACATGTGGACGTAGCCCGAGAGCGGTTACCCAACTGTCCTTGACCGTGGACATGGCTATTCGAATAGTTTTACACTCTATAGAGGTTGCACACTTTACCCACAAGATCCGGGGAACTTCCGTGTCATCCATGACCCACGATACCTCAAGTACCCGGGGTAAGCACCCGATCACTACCTTTCCCTAGACGACACTAATAAGGAGTCCACTCGTTGTTTCGTATCCTCATGATGTACATCATACGAGACTCACTCGAGATCGTAACATCCGAGAGGGGACACAACGGTGTATCCGGTGCCCTGTAAAGACAGTTGTCTATGTCAAAACCAGCGGATCTCGGGTAGGGGGTCCCGAACTGTGCGTCTAGGCGGATGGTAACAGGAGACAAGGGACAAGATGTTTTTACCCAGGTTCGGGCCCTCTCGATGGAGGTAAAACCCTACTCCTGCTTGATTGATATTGATGATATGGGTAGTACAAGAGTGGATCTACCACGAGATCAAGGAGGCTAAACCCTAGAAGCTAGCCAATGGTATGATTGTTGTAATGGTTGTTATGTCCTACAGACTAAAACCCTCCGGTTTATATAGACATCAGAGAGGGCTAGGGTTACACAGAGTCGGTTATAATTGTAGGAGATCTACATATCCGTATCGCCAAGCTTGCCTTCCACGCCAAGGAAAGTCCCATCCGGACACGGGACGAAGTCTTCAATCTTGTATTTTCATAGTCTTGGAGTCCTGCTGACGGTGATAGTCCGGCTGTCCGGACACCCCCTAGTCCAGGACTCCCTCAGTAGCCCCTGAACCAGGCTTCAATGACGATGAGTCCGGCGCGCATATTGTTCGGCATTGCAAGGCGGGTTCCTCCTCCGAATAATTCATAGAAGATTGTGAACACCAGGATAGCGTCTGGCTCTGCAAAATAAATTCCACATTCCACCGTAGAGATAATAATATGTACACAAGTTCAATCTGCTGACGTATTTTGTGCCATGACGTCATGCCACCACCAAGCCTTTACTTGAATCGTTTTTTATTATACCACCTTAGCGCGTTTAGCGAAGCGGTTTCCTTGGCACGTCTTGTCGAAGCAGAGATCGTGTTCCCCTTATTCCGGGATTCCCATCAATATGGACGTGGGTAACCCAACTGCGCCATTGACGGTGGCGCTTGGGAGATAAGCGAGTTTTACCAGGCCGGTGGGGATGCATAGTCTTCGTCCGCCTATATATAAGGGGATAAAGATCCACCCTTTTACCTACGCCTTCTTCCTCCTTTGCTTATCCATCTCCGCGCACTCGAGCTCCAGCGCCCAAGTCCGCACATCTCGTCTCGACCTTCTCCAGCCATGTCTGGAGCGGGAGGCAAGTGGTTGGCCTCCTCTGTTACGGAGGAGCATATCGAAAAGCTGCGCGGCGCCAGATACCTTTCCAGCGACATCGCGCACCGGCTGCCCGACGAGGGGCAGCTCATCCCCACCCCCAGGCCCCATGAGAGGGTCGTATTCCTTCCCCACTTCCTCCGCGGACTGGGCTTCCCACTTCATCCCTTCGTCCGGGGGCTCATGTACTACTACGGCCTGGATTTCCACGATCTGGCGCCGAACTTCATCCTCAACATCTCGGTGTTTATCGTTGTGTGCGAGGCCTTCCTCTGCATCCGGCCTCACTTCGGCTTGTGTCTCAAGACCTTCAATGTCAAGCCGAAGGTGGTGAAGGGTGCTCAAGCAGAGTGCGGAGGCGCCATGGTGGGCAAAATGCCCAACGTCACCTGGCTCGAGGGGGCCTTCGTGGAGTCCATCAATGGATGGCAATGGGGGTGGTTCTACATCACCGAGCCGCGTGACCCTAAATGGGCAGCGGCCCCCGAGTTTAGATCTAGTATCCCCATGCAGCTCACCTCCTGGAAAGAGAAGGGCTTGCTATGGGGCAGTTCGGAGGAGCTGACAGGACTCCAGTCCTGTCTCCAGACCTTGGTGAACAAGAAGCTTAGGCTTGTCAATGTGATCCAGGTCATGCTCGTCCGCCGGATTCTCCCCTGCCAACAGCGGGCCTTTAATTTGTGGGAGTTTGATCCGGCTCAGCACCGGACCCTGAGCGGGCTCTTCGACACAACGTACGAAGCTGCCTGGAGGGTGCTGTTCAAGGGCGGAGAAGCCCCTGCGTCCGCGACGGAAGACCACGGATTCAGCACCAAGCGCCCGGCCGGCGAGGTAAGCTTTATTATCCTCTATGGGACACTTATTTTCTTTCATAGTTTAATTCTATGTGGGATCTAAAACTCCCAATGCCTTTGACAGGACTGGCAGAGGACGTCCAGACAAGTAGACTGTCCGGCTCCCCTTCCCGAAGACCCAGCGGACGCCCGTTTAACGGGGCTGCTAGTCCCGGCACTTTATGTGGTGCCAGAGAAGAAGGCCAAGAAGAAGGCCACGGGAACTCGAAGAAGTTCCCGGCGCCAGGTGATATCGGACTCATCGTCCGACGGCTTCGAGGCGGACTCCTCCCCCGAAGACGAGGAGGAGAAAGAGGACTCTCTCCCAGAGGGGGGAGAGAGGAAGAGGAAGGCTTCCCCAATGGGGGAGGCCGAAGGGTCCAAGAGGGGAAGGACTCCTCCCCCGGACAGCTCCGCCAACGCCAACGTTGGCAACGAAGAGTGGCCCTCAAGGGCCAGGCCTCCGGCAAGATCGTAAGTATCCGGATTCCTGAATGATTTATAGTTTCTCTTTTGTGTCACATAGTGTCCTTCTAATGCCGCACACTGCCTCTAGTCCGGCCGATGATGATCTTCCCGCTTCGTCAAGCGGGTCCTTGTCTCCGTCGGACGTGGATTCCATTCTGACCGCCTCCACCCCTCGTGATGCTGACGACGCCGAGGTGGGATCCCAGGAGGGGACCCATCAGGAGGAGGCTCCGGAGGTGCCGCAAGGCAGCCTCCCGGACTTTGCACCGGACTCCATGCAGGAACCCGCAGTGGTTTCGGAGTCCGGCAGGCGGCCCCTTCGTAAGAAGGGCAAGACCGTGACGCCGGCAGCCTCCGTCCAACCGGAGGCGCCGGTCAACTTGTTGGAGGCGCTTAACGACGCTTCCATCAAGGAAGAACATCGCACTATCATGAGTGCGGTGATTCAGAAGGTTCAGCTCGCCAAGAGCGGGCTGACCGAAGCCTGCAGTAGCCTTCTAACAGGCTTTGAGGTAAAAAGTTTAAAATATGTAATGTAATACCGCATAGACAGTAGCCCCTGATGCTCGGTTCGGTGTTCGGAAAGAAAAACCGGATTGAGGATCTAAAAAAAGATATACGCAGGAGTGCTAAAAATTATGTCAATATGGGTTTGCAGGCTGCGTTGCTGACCTCTGCTGCACTGACTGCGGAGGTCGGTGCTTTGAAGCAGGACCTCAAGCGGTCCGAGCGAGAGCTCAGCCTTGCCAAGAGGCAGCTCGAGGACAAAGAAGGTGAGTAACACCACTTTTTAAGTTTGTACCTTACAGAAAAGGATTTTGGTTAGAAATAATAAGGATAACATGGGTATTGCAGGGGCCACGAACGAGGTGGCAACCCTGAAGGAGGCCGTGTCCGCGGCCGAACGCAATGCGGCCGCGGAACGAGCGGAGCGCGAGAAGCAAGAGGCGCGGGTGGCGGAGGTGCGGCAAGAGCTCCAGGCTCTCATGGAAAAGCATGAGAGTTTGGAGCGCGACTCGAAGACTCGAGAGTCCGAGCTTGCCTCGGCTCTTGAAAGTGCCAAAGCCGCTAAGTCCGAGGCCCATAAGGCCCTCCAGGAGATTGAGGAGGTGAAGAAAATAGCGGCGGGTAAGGCATTTTTCATGCAAAGCAAGCATGTGAATGTAAATTACCTGTTACTTACCCGAATTTGGAGCTCTCCAAGGGCGTTTGCAGATCTGCCTCACAGCGTCTCTGATGCCGCCGCATTCTACTGGACCGAGGAGGGGAGCTCAATGGAGAAGGTCTTCTGGTCTCATTACGCTGAGGCCGGACACCCGGTGCCTCCTAGCGACCAGCTGAAGCAGCTGGTCGAGCTCCACAAGGTAGCCGAGCAGGCCATGAAGGGCCTCATAGTCCGGCTGTGGCCTGGAGAGGCCATGCCTGGGAGCTACTTCGGCCTCGTGCGGTGGCTGGTGGATGTGTGCCCCTGGGTGGAAGTCATCAAGCGCTCCGCCTGCATTGAAGGTGCCCGTCGGGCCCTTGCCTGCGCAAAGGTGCACTGGGGCAGGCTGGATGCTGAGAGGCTTATCATGGACGCGCCTCCGGCGGACAAGGAGTATCGTACGCCCGAGATGTACTATAAGAGTGTCCTGAAGGGTGCCCACAAGATTGCGGATGAGTGCCCCAGAGATGTAATTATTGAGTAAACTCGCAATGTGTTATCCTGTGCGCTGAAAACTTTGTTCATATGCGCTAAGCAACGCTTATTGATTTAAAATATTACCTTCTGTGCGGCCGTTTATAAAATCTAAGAGATGGCAAGTCGTCGGCTTCAGCCCCCATGCCACGAGTGCTGGGGTGTTCGGGATAAACTTGAGCACTCTTGTTCCCATTTTTGGGTCCATCTAGGGAGGCGCTCAACACAACGAACAAGGCAACCGGACTTATAATGCTTGAACACTCTCACTTAGCCATAGAATTCTATAATTTTAAATTTTGGCGAAGCCCCTAGTATTCGGAAGACCGAGTTCGGGGCGCTATCCACGCCTGGGCCGGACACAGCCGATTCCTCGCTCGAAGCGGCATAAGTATTTAAGGACTCGAAAAGACCTCTCGAACAGCGACTAGTCTCTCACCTTATCATGACAGTCAGTTTTAGCTTTCTCCACTGAGGCGCTCGCCCAGCTCAACCGGGGCGCAATCGCAGTGGTTCTCCCAGTGCTACCTTAGCCGACGGAACAGAACGTAAGGTACCAAAACATGGGAGTCGGGCAAACCCAACTATTGACACAAGACATGATTCGGAGCCGATGCATATAATGCTATAAGTTTGGGGTGCTGCACTTGTGAAAGTGTTGGGACTTATCACACCATAATGCGGGGAACATAAGCCCCTGGTGTATTCGGCCGTACCAAAATGTACGGGTGCAAGATGTCATTAATGAACATATATGTAAAAAAGTGATGCAATTATAGGCAAAAAGTGTTGCATTGTTTATTCAAGGAATTCTGCTATGAGTGCAGAACGATACAAATAGTGCGGTAAGCAAGGGATTGGACTAATTAAAAATATCCCCCTCAAGGGGTAGGCTACGGACTGGTGTATTTAACAAATTTAATGCTCATAATGGAGACCACCTGACTGTTTGTCGTAGCCTTTGTCCCTCCCTAGCTGTTGCATCGTGAGTTTGGCAGATCTACTGCCGGACAGGGCCTCTGGTGAACGGAGTCCTGTGGAAAAAAAAGAAAAAAAAGGTGACACACTTGGGAGCCCCTAGTGTGGTTAAGCCGCACTCTGGGCCTTTCGTGGTCGTGCCCCTCCCCCTATGCCCATGGTATCTCTAGGGCGTAATGATGTACGCGAAGAGCTGGTCTTGCAATCATGCAAGGGCTGGGGTTGGGGCCGCATTGCTACGCGTGCTCGGAACGTGCCAGGTGGTCTTCGTTGATGTTACTCCGGGCGTGTTTGGCCATGTCCAGTCGTTTAACGGCCAGACTCGAAAATTGCCTTGAAAGGCTGCTCTGTACTTCTGCCACGAGAGCCGCTGTGTGTTCCTCCGTTCGGAGGGAGCGTTCAGTATTTCCGTTGACCGTGATGACTCCATGAGGGCCTGGCATCTTGAGCTTGAGGTATGCATAATGCGGCACCGCGTTGAACTTTGCAAACGCGGTTTGTCCGAGCAGAGCGTGATAGCCGCTGCGGAGCGGGACTATGTCGAAGATTAACTCCTCGCTTCGGAAGTTATCCGGGGATCCAAAGACCACTTCCAGTGTGACTGAGCCTGTACAATTGGCCTCAACACCTGGTATGACGCCTTTGAAGGTCGTCTTTGTAGGTTTAATCCTTGAGGGGTCTATGCCCATATTGCGCACTGTATCCTGATAAAGCAGGTTCAGGCTGCTGCCACCATCCATCAGGACTCTAGTGAGGTGAAATCCGTCGACGATTGGGTCTAAGACCAATGCGGCGAACCCACCATGACGGATACTGGTAGGGTGGTCCCTTCGATCGAAAGTGATCGGGCAAGAGGACCATGGATTGAACTTCGGGGCGACTAGCTCCATCGCATATACGTCCCTAAGTGCACGCTTCCGCTCCCTCTTGGGTATATGGGTTGCGTATATCATGTTTACTGTCCGCACTTGTGGGGGGAAGCCCTTCTGTCCTCTACTGTTTGGTGGCCGGGTCTCTTCCTCATCGTCGTTGTGCAGCCCCTTGTCATTGTTTTCGGCAATTAACTTGCCTGCCTGCTTGAATACCCAACAATCTCTGTTGGTGTGATTAGCTGGCTTTTCGGGGGTGCCATGTATCTGGCAAGAGCGGTCGAGTATTCGGTCTAAATTGGACGGACCCGGAGTAGTTCTTTTGAATGGCTTCTTCCTCTGACCGGGTTTAGAGCCTCTGAATCCGGCGTTGACTGCCGTATCCTCATTGTTATCGTCGTTAACGAGGCGTTTGTTTTTGTTTCGACGCGACCTGCCATTGTGGTCCTTAGTATCCGGACTGCCAGCATTTTTGCTGAGGTTGTTGCTGCGAGCTAGCCAGCTGTCCTCTCCCGCACAGAAGCGGGTCATGAGTGATGTGAGGGCTGCCATGGATTTTGGCTTTTCCTGTCCTAGGTGCCGGGCCAGCCACTCGTCGCGGATGTTGTGTTTGAAGGCTGCGAGGGCCTCTGCATCCGGACAGTCGACAATTTGATTTTTCTTTGTTAAGAACCGTGTCCAGAACTGTCTAGCCGATTCGTCTGGCTGCTGAATTATGTGGCTTAGATCATCGGCGTCTGGTGGTCGCACATATGTGCCCTGGAAGTTGTCAAGGAATGCGGCTTCCAGGTCCTCCCAACACCCAATTGACTCTGCGGGCAAGCTATTTAGCCAATGCTGAGCTGGTCCTTTAAGCTTGAGTGGGAGATACTTAATGGCGTGGAGATCGTCGCCGCGGGCCATATGGATGTGAAGGAGATAATCTTCGATCCAAACCGCGGGGTCTGTTGTGCCATCGTAGGATTCAATGTTCACGGGTTTAAACCCTTCAGGGATTTGATGATCCATTACTTCGTCAGTGAAGCACAATGGGTGTGCGCACCTCTATATTGAGCAATATCACGACGTAGCTCAAGAGAGCGTTGTCTGCTGTGTTCGGCCCGGCCGGAGTTGCTGTATCCAGTGCGACGGTAGTCGTCATGGGTCGTGGGGCGCCCACGTGATCCGTAGATAGATCTGGATTGTCTTGCCTTGTCCTCCAATATATCCCGCAAGTCCGGCGCATTCCCTCGTGGCTTCGTACTTTTTGAGCGATGCCGGGGTACGGTCTTGATGGAGGGCCTAGATGCCTCTCTGTCGTGACCACGGGGTGGTCGGTCTGCCGTATTGTGCGCTGGTGATGAAGGTTTATATGCGTCCTCCTCTAGTCGGGGGAGCAACTTGCGTTTTGGGTAGCTCTTGGAGGGGCGTCCGAGTTCATACTCTTCGGCCGCGAGGACCTCGGTCCATCTGTCGGCCAGCAGGTCTTGATCAGCTTGAAGCTGTTGCTGCTTTTTCTTTAGGCTATTTGTCGTGGCGATAAGCCTGCGTTTAAAACGATCTTGTTCGACGGGATCCTCTGGCACGACGAATTCGTCGTCGTTGAGGCTTGCCCCGTCTCCGGAGGGAGGCATGTAGTCTTCATCCTCCTCGTCTGCCGCTCTCTCTTGAGGGCTGGCTTCCCTGTCCTCCTGTGCTGAATCTTGCTGGAGGGGGTTGTCTCCGGCACTCTCTGGGGTGTTATTATCTCCGGTGCCCGAATCTCCATTCTTACTTTGGCGGGATTTAGAGCGGCGCCACTGACGTTGGTGCTTGGGCTGTTTCTTAGCAGAATCTGCCTCCGCTGCTTCTTCGCCGTCCCCATCCTTTGGGGTGTCCACCATGTATATGTCGTATGATGAGGTGGTCTTCCAGTGTCCTGTAGGCGCTGGTTCTTGATCGTCTCCAGCATCGTCGTCCATACCGTCGTTGTCTTCGGAGTCGTAGTCTAGCATGTCGGTTAGATCGTCGATAGTGGCTACAAAGTGGGTGGTGGGTGGGCTTTGAATTTCTTCGTCGTCCGCATCCCAACCGTCCTGACCTCAGTCCGGCCAGGGTTCTCCTGATAACGAGAGATGCTTTAGCGAATTTAGGATGTCGCCAAAGGGTGAGTGCTGAAAGATGTCCGCGACGGTGAACTCCATGATCGGCGCCCAATCGGATTCGATTGGCAGGGGCGCAGGAGGTTCGGAGTCCGGCAAGGAGTCTGGCGTCTCGGAGTCACGAGCTTTATAAGGGACAAGGTCAGTATTCGGCTCCATCGCCGTAGAAGTTGCAGCTCCCGAGGCGGTGTCCAGCCACCTGTCCTCGATCTGCGCGGTCTGCTCCGAACTATGGGTCAGAGCGGACTCGTGTGCGGCCTCCAGGGCGCTATCCGGCGGCAGAGCTAAATCATGCCCATCGTGACAGCGCGACGCGCTCGGCTGTGGCTCAAGTCTGTCGAAGATCAAGTCTCCGCGGATGTCGGCCGTGAAGTTTAGGCTTCCAAACCTGACCTGATGGCCAGGGGCGTAGCTTTCGATCTGCTCCAGATGGCCAAGTGAATTGGCCCGTAGTGCAAAGCCGTCGAATACGAAGATCTGTCCTGGGAGAAAAGTCTCACCTTGGACGTCGTTGTTGTTGATTGAAGAAGCCATCAAGCCTATCGGTGACGACATAGAGGAACTCTCAATGAAAGCACCAATGTCGGTGTCAAAATCGGCGGATCTCGGGTAGGGGGTCCCGAACTGTGCGTCTAGGCGGATGGTAACAGGAGACAAGGGACACAATGTTTTTACCCAGGTTCGGGCCCTCTCGATGGAGGTAAAACCCTACTCCTGCGTGATTGATATTGATGATATGGGTAGTACAAGAGTGGATCTACCACGAGATCAAGGAGGCTAAACCCTAGAAGCTAGCCTATGGTATGATTGTTGTAATGGTTGTTATGTCCTACGGACTAAAAACCTCCGGTTTATATAGACACCGGAGAGGGCTAGGGTTACACAGAGTCGGTTACAATGGTAGGAGATCTACATATCCGTATCGCCAAGCTTGCCTTCCACGCCAAGGAAAGTCCCATCTGGACATGGGACAAAGTCTTCAATCTTGTATTTTCATAGTCTTGGAGTCCGGCTGACGATGATAGTCCGGCTGTCCGGACACCCCCTAGTCCAGGACTCCCTCAACAGTCATGGCCGCCCTACCTGGCATGACCCCATCCCGAGAGAGAGCACCAACTCTCCCCCGTCACTAGTAATGCAGGCTCCAAGCTAGTATCGACCTAGGTAATCAATAATGCCCTTTCCCATACAAGGGTAGAGTGGTTGTGCATATAAGGTTGGAATAACGGTCGCAACTTAAACAAATCCATTTTGAAACAACACACACTTGCCTCGGTACACCACTTCATCATCAAGTGGCTACCCAACTCATCATCTCCCCCGGGCATAAGTGGCACCCGGTGGGGTTTTCGAGAAGTCTTTTGAAAATGCTTTGTCTCCATCACCATGCATATTCCCGTCCCTTTTTGCGTAGCACTATTTTAGCATCCTATCTACTCCCACTGTCATAACCCTTATAAGAAGGTAGGGTCATGCACAATGCAAGTATCAACGACGAAGTACGGTGGAAAACCATCAAAGTGGTTACTACCTCATCATGATTCAGTTGCAACAACAATATGGTGCTATATGACATGCATAAAAAGGGTTTCATAGACATGGTCAAAGGGCTGCTTGCCTGGTTCCTCAAAGTCTTCAAGTCTTTTGGTCCTTCTCCAAGTACTCCGTCTACTTCGTCAACTAACGTTGGAAACAATCATAATAAGTAACACAACAGGGCAAAAATAAAAGCGCTCTAAAAATGTGAGTTGGACTTTTTCTAGGATACCTCTGGTCATATGAGGGATGACCAAGGTGGTTTCATTGGGATTTGATCAATGGCCATCTCTGAACATTTCAATATGATGGAATCAAGGGGTTTATGGATTTGCAAGAAGTGTATAGAAATATATTTTTGAAAAATGAGCAAAGGCACCCATTTAGCAAATCATGATTTTAGAAGCATCTGGGAGTTGGTTTCACTGGATTTGGAGTTCAAATGAATTTCCTATGAGTTTGCAAAGTTGACAAATATGAAGAAATGGCTCATTATTTGAGATGATATAGAAAGTATTAGTAAAAATGTTCAAAAACTAAGTTTTGAACTTAGAAGCATCTAGGAATTTGAATCATGGCATTTGGATCAACTTTGAGCCCTCTGTGATTTTCTAAAGTTCGTCACAGAAATAGGAAAATAGGGTTTTACGAAATACTCCCTCCGTTCCAGAATATAAGGTGTATTGGTTTCCGTGCAAGTCAACCATTTGAAAGTTTGACCAAGGTTATAGAACAAAATGGAAACATCTACAACACCTAATAGATAAAATATGAAACTACCTTTCATGATTGATCAAATGATATAAATTTCATATTGTGGATATTACTATATTTTTCTCAAAACTTGGTCAAACTTGCACTCGTTTGACTTTTGAAAAAACAAATACACCTTATATAAAGGAACGGAGGGAGTATGTGTGAAGAAATGTTTCCTGGAAAAATATGCAAATAGCACCATGTGATAGATCATGAATTTATGAACTACTAAAAATTTGAATCATCAAATTTGGAGCTCTGTTGAATTATTTATGGATTTTTGAAGTTGACTGGAAAATGAAAAAGGAAATAAGGCTTTAACCTTATCCTGCGTGCGGGGCGACAGATAGACCGTGGGCCGGCCCAGCGGCTCGGCCCAGCGGACGACAGGCGACGTCGAAGGCGCATTTCACCCGGCCCGTCTCCACTTGCCAGCGTGGCTCAGTGGCTGGGCCACTGACAAGCAGGGCCAGCCTGCAGGGCCTTCGTCTTCGTCTTCCTCCCGCGCGCTTGCCTGGCCGAGGGAGCAGAGAGCCCCGATGGCGACTTCCGGCGCTACGGAGCACCTCCAACGACGCCTTGGCTATGGATGAGCTCGGCGCCGAACACCGCATCCATTCATGTATGCCACGGCTACCGGGGATGGTCGAGGTGACGACGGCTTGGACGCTGGCGGACGGTGGCGTCGGGCGAGATTGGAGACGGCGCTATGGTGCGCCCTCGGACGAGGGAAAGAGCGTGGGAGCTCCGCCTTGCTCCGGGGAGCCTGCTGGGGGAGAGAGAGGAGAGGGAGAAGAGCTCGGGCTCGGCTGAATTTAGGTGGATACCAGCGGCGGCTCTCTGGCCATGGAGGGCTATGGAGGGCGCGGGGAGAGGAGTGAGCCGGTCGGGGTGATGCACAGGGGGGAAGAGAGAGCGAACCGAGGCCCAAGAGGGCTCGGGGGTGGCCTTAAATAGGAGGGGCGCGGTGCACCGTGGCTCATGCGCCGACGAGCTTCTAGCCGTTGCTGGAGGCCACGGGGGCGCGTGTGGGCGTGTCTGGGGTGCTCGTGGGGTTGGTCTAGGGCGAGGGGAGAGAAGAGAGATAGCGGGGAAGGGCCAGAGCATCGCGCGTGTGAGGCTGCCCATTGGAGTGCTCGGGCGGCCGGTGCGCGTGCAAGAGGAGGCAGGAGGAGGGAGAAGGAGGAGGGGGACAAGGGTGTAGCGTGATGCAGACGCCGAGGCACCTCGTCGGGCGCGCTGGGGAGGCCCGAGGTGGCCGGAGGTGCTTGGCAAGGGGCGGCTACAGTGCGGGAGCGCACTGTAGCACGCTCCAGAGCGTGCCTTTGGCTTCCATGGCATTGTTTAAGGGGCAGGGACATGCCCACTCATGTCGGGTAGTGCTAGGGAGAAGTAAACAAGGTAGGAGTGGCATTGGATGCCCTAGAGAGTCACTAGATGAGAGGGGAGGTGGAGAGAGAGGTGAACAATGGTTGTCCAGAGGGGTAAATGAGGAGGTTTCACCCCCAATCATTGAGCTAAGGCCAGGGGAGAGGTACTGGAGGTAGAAGAGGGTCAGGAGTAGCTGTGGTACAAAGTTGAGCCCATGGAGATTAGTGGAAGAGGTCAAAAATGGCATTTTGGTAAAGTGGCAGAAGGTGTTTGATATTGGTTTGGGCAAGTATATGATCTCCATTTGTCATGAGGATCGACAGGGTCAAATGGTATGAGAAAATAAGAGGTTCCACCAAGATTGAGTTCATTTGGGAAAAGTTGCCAATGCAACTCTTGTAAACCCTAGAAATCAGCAGAAATGGACTTTCCAAGATTTAGTCATGCAAATATGTTCTCCTTGATGCACCACTTGGTGTAGTGAAATCATTTGAGGTTATGAACATGTCCACAAAAGTTGAGATCAAAAGGAGAAAGTTGCCAATGTAGAGTTGTTCAAATTTGGTTCTGGACAGGAAGGGTTTTGGGGCATTTTCATCAATATAACATTTTCTCCAACTTGTGCCATTTGGTCTAGATGAATTATTAGACCATTAGAGCATGTTCACAGGGTTTGAGAACATTTGGACATGTTTGGCAATGTAAAGTTGCTCAAACTTCAAAATGGACAGAAATGGTTTTGAGGGGATTTCATGAGGTTATACTATTCTCCATGATATGATACTTGTCAAGATCATCAAACATGTCATGACATGATAGAATTTTCTTGCAATTTTTGGAGAACAATTCCTTTGTAAATATTTCAAAATCTTGAATATCCAGAAGGGGTTTTTGAGGTATTTGACCAATATTTTGAACATGACCATGTGTTGAAACTCTTATATATGGACAATATATGTCCACTGAGTTTCCTTGATTTTTGTCAAATATTTTTAAAACAATAAAATAAAATTTCCCTATTAAAGACCATTTCTGGCCTTAAGAAAAAGCTTTTAAATAA
The DNA here is from genome assembly GCA_963921465.1 of Triticum timopheevii. Lineage (NCBI taxonomy): Eukaryota > Viridiplantae > Streptophyta > Magnoliopsida > Poales > Poaceae > Triticum > Triticum timopheevii. The sequence goes on along the minus strand of OY997270.1, from coordinate 341,773,851 downwards.
AATGGGAAAATAGCTTTTAAAATTATGTTTTTGTGGCTTCTGGGTGTCCTATATCTAATAGGAGTCAAATATATTTTTGGAAAGATTTTTACTGCCCTTAGTTAAGTACTTGCAGTGCAAATCTCAATTCAGGGGTTTTTGGAAAACTAAATTTTGAAAATACTATTTGGCCAAATTAGTTTTGTAAGAAATTATTTTTATGTCCTATACACATGGCATGATCATTGGTTCAAGAGTTTGGAGCAAGGAGATGAAGTATAGGAGTTGGAGGATTTATTTGATTTTTAGAGCACTTGCAAACAGCAGACAAAAACCAATCAAGGCAAGGTCCAAAACACTCAAAAGTTTTTGTCAAACCACATTTTATCATGATTGTTAGCTTAAGTGTAGTCTCATGGGTCTTTAACTCGGCCGGCCCATTTTGGGCTGCAAAATCTTGTGGGCCTTTAGTTGGGCCGGCCCATTTAAACTTGATTGGCGGTGCCACGTGTCGACGTGTCATAGGCACCTTCTGTCCAATGAGTGGATGACATCTTCCCAACGATGAGCCAACACGTGTTTCCTCCAGCCAATGATGATTTTACACGTGGAAAATCCCCATTGGTCGGGGCTGTTAACAGGTTATCGGATCCAAAACCCGACCCGATAGCTTAACGGCGTTTCATTACGGTGGATGCCACATGTCGGTCACCCTTGACGAAAGCACTTCTGTGACGCGTGATTTATCGTCATGGAAGTGGACACTTCCGTGATGATAATTTTGGTAATGTCATCAAACACTTCTACGACAGCACAGGTATGACTATCTTGATTCTGTCATAAATTTGTCATGGATGTACATGCATGACAAAAAACGCGACCTACTATGACAAACACGTACCATCACGTAAGTGTATTTTTGTTGTAGTGCGTCGTGGCGGGATCTACGTGTGAAGCGGAGTACATAGCTGCTTTGGAAGCAGCAAATGAAGGAGTCTAGATGAAGGATTTCATATCCAATCTAGGTGTCATACCTAGTGCATCGGGTCCAATGAAAATCTTTTGTGACAATACTGGTGCAATTGCCTTGGCAAAGGAATCCAGATTTCAGAAGAGAACCAAACACATCAGGAGATGCTTCAATTCCATCCAGGATGAAGTCCAGGTGGGAGACATAGAGATTTGCAAGATACATACGGATCTAAATGTTGCAGACCCGTTGACTAAGCCTCTTCCATGAGCAAAACATGATCAACAGCAAGACTCCATGGGTGTTAGAATCATTACTGTGTAATCTAGATTATTGACTCTGGTGCAAGTGGGAGACTGAAGGAAATATGCACTAGATGCAATAATAAAGTTATTATTTATTTCCTCATATCATGGTAAATGTTTATTATTCATGCTAGAATTGTATTAACCGGAAACATAATACATGTGTGAATACATAGACAAACATATTGTCACTAGTATGCCTCTACTTGACTAGCTCATTGATCAAAGATGGTTTAGTTTCCTAACCATAGATATGAGTTATCATTTGATCAATGAGATCACATCATTAGAAGAATGATGTGATTGACTTGGCCCATTCCGTTAGCTTAGCACTTGATCATTTAGTATGATGCTATTGCTTTCTTCATGACTTATACATGTTCCTATGACTATGAGAGTATGTAACTCCCACTTACCGGAGGAACACTTTGTGTGCTACCAAACGTCACAACATAACTGGGTGATTATAAAGGTGCTCTACAGGTGTCTCCGAAGGTAATTGTTGAGTTGACGTATTTCAAGAATAGGATTTGTCACTCCGATTGTCGGACAGGTATCTCTGGGCCCTCTCGGTAATGCACATCACTATAAGCCTTGCAAGCAATGTGACTAATGAGTTAGTTGCGGGATGATGCATTACATAACGAGTAAAGAGACTTGCCGGTAACGAGATTGAACTAGGTATTGAGATACCGATGATCGAATCTCGGGCAAGTAACATACCGATGACAAGGGGAACAACGTATGTAGTTATGCGGTTTGACCGATAAAGATATTCGTAGAATATGTAGGAACCAATATGAGCATCCAGGTTCCGCTATTGGTTATTGACCGGAGACGTGTCTCGGTCATGTCTACATAGTTCTCGAACCCATAGGGTCCGCACGCTTAAAGTTTGGTGACGATCGGTATTATGAGTTTTTGTGTTTTGATGTACCGAAGGAAAGGAGGAGTCCTACTCCTGGTGGGAGTAGGACTCCCCCCTTGGCGCGCCCTCCTTGGCCGGACGCCTCTTCCCCCTTGCTCCTTTATATACGGGGGCAGGGGGCACCTCTAGACACACAAGTTGTCTGTTGATCTCTCCCAGCCATGTGCGGTGCCCCCTCCACCCTATTCCATCTCGGTAATATCATAGCGGTTCTTAGGCGAAGCCCTGCGTTGGTAGCATCATCAACACCCTCATCATGCCATCGTGCTGACGGAACTCTCCCACAAAGCTCTGCTGGATCGGAGTTCGTGGGACGTCATCGAGTTGAACGTGTGCTGAACTCGGAGGTGCCGTACGTTCGTTACTTGGATTGGTCGGATCGTGAAGACGTACGACTACATCAACCGCGTTGTGCTAACGCTTCCGCTTTCGGTCTACGAGGGTACGTGGACAACACTCTCCCCTCTCGTTGCTATGCATCACCATGATCTTGCGTGTGCGTATGAATTTTTTTGAAATTACTATGTTCCCCAATAGTACGAGCACACAAAAAGGAAATTTATTTTGAAGATTAGAGATGGCACATACAAATTTGCTTAGAACGGCACGGAAATACCGCATATAGGTAAGTATGGTGGACTCATATGGCAAAACTGGGTTTCATGATTTTGGACGCACAAGTAGTATTCCTAGTTGGTACAAGTGATGGCTAGCAAAAGGATTGAGAAGCATCCAACCAAGAAATGAAAAATCGCATATGCAAGCATTAAGCATAAGTAACACCGAATAGTGCACCACAAGTATGATGTAATTTCATTGCATAACTATTGACTTTCGTGCTTGCATAGGGAATCACTAACCTTAACACAAATATTATTACTAAAGCATAATTACTCATCAACATGTCTCACATATCACTATCATTATATCGCAAAACTATTACAAAGAATCAAGTTTATTTTGTCCAATGATCTTCATGAAAGTTTTTATTATATCCCTCTTGAATATCTATCACTTTGGGACTAGTTTCATATGTTGCTTTTGATAGCTCAAACAGATTTAAGTGAAGAACATGAGCATAAAGATTATTGTCTCTCAAAATAATATAAGTGAAGCATGAGAGAATTTCTTCAAAATTACTAACTCTCAAATAAATCTAAGTGAAGCATGAGAGCATGTCTTCAAAATTATTAAAGCACACCATGCTCAAAAAGATATAAGTGAAGCATAGAGCAATTCCATAGCTCATAAAGAATTTAAGTGAAGCACATAGAGCAATTCTAACAAACCATAACATAATTTTGGGTCTCTCAAATAGGTGTGTTCATCAAGGATACTTGACACAAATCAAAAAGCAAAACAATCAAAGACTCATATAATACAAGACGCTCCAAGCAAAACTCAGGATATGTGCTGAATAAAAATATAGCTCCAAGTAAAATACCGATGGTCGTTAGAATAAAGAGGGGAGGCCACTCGGGGCATGCCCAAGATTAGCTGCTTGTTCCTCTTTGGATAATAACTTGGGGTGCCATGGGCATCCCCAAGCTTAGTCTCTTCTTACTCCTTATTCCTTCATCCATCGTGATCTCACCCAAAACTTGAAAACTTCAATCACATAAAACTTAACAAAACCTTCGTGAGATCCGTTAGTATAACAAAGCAAATCACTACTATACGTGCTATTGCAAAACCATTCATATTTTATTTTTGCATTAAATCTATGTATTCCAACTTTACTATGGCTCATACCCCCGATAAAGTCCATAGATTCATCAAAATAAGCACAGAATGCAAAGAAAATAGAATCTCTCAAAAAGAGAACCATCTGTAGTAATCAGGGAACTTCATATACTTCTGTAACTCCAAAAATTCTGAAAAATTAGGACAACCTGGGAAATTTGTATACCAATCTTGTGTCAAATGTTCAGACACTTTCTTCACGTATGTGATTTTTGAAAATTATTTTACTGGATGCAAAAGTTTCTGTTTCCCAGAAAGATCAAATCAACTATCACCAAACATAATCCCAAAGGCTTCACTTGGAATAAAACTTAATTAAAACATAAAAATACCAATCATAAAAGTAGCATAATTGTGCAAACACTCAAGAAGAGAAATAATAAGGTAAAAATAAATTTTATTCATTGGGTTGCCGCCTAACAAGCGCTATGGTTGTACGCCCCTAGCTAGGCATAAGATTTTATTGATGCTCTCATGAAAGATAATAATTGCAATGCAAAGAGAGCATCATAAAACATGTGACAAAGACATTTAAGTCTAACATACTTCCTATGCATGGGCATTTTATAAGGAAACAAATTATCAAGAAAATAAACACGTAGCATATGCAAAGGAAAGGAATAAAACATTCAAAATATCAACATAATGATAGGTAATTTAGTAACATGAAAATTTCTACAACCATATTTTCCTCTCTCATAATAATTACATGTAGGATCATACTCAAATTCAACAATATAGCAATCATATAAAATTTTCTTTTCATGATCCTCATGCATAAAAGTCTTAGAATCTTCCAAGATAGTGGGATTAACATCAACTAAAGTCATGACCTCTCCGAACCCACTTTTGTCAATTTTTTCATAAGATTGACACTCTTCCAAACCCACTTTCAGTATTATTGGAAACATTATTATCAATAGCATTTTCATCATGAGGCATAAATAAATTTTCAAGATCATAAGAATCATTATCACCCAATCATGATCATTGGAACAAGTAGTGGACACAGCAAAATTAGCATCACCAAGCTTGGGGTTTTGCATATTATTAGCACAATTGAGATTAATAGAATTTATAGTAAAATCATTGCAATGATGCTTTTCATTCAAGGAGCTATCATGAATCACTTCATAAATTTCTTCATCATAATTTTCAGATTCACGAATCTCAAGCAAAACTTCATAAAGATAATCATGTGCACTCAACTCGCTAGCAATTGGTTCATCATGATTGTATCTTTTAAAAAGATTAGCAAGTGGATGGGGATCCATATAAATAGATTTTTAGCAATCAAAGATGCAAGCATATAGAAGGTACATGGCAACACAAGCAAACAAATGATCGAATGAGAAAACGGCAAACGGAAAGAAGGGAACATAAAAGGCAACTTTTCATGAAGTGGGGGAGATGAAAACAAGAGGCAAATGACAAATAGTATAAATTGCAAAGAGATGAGATTTGTGATTAGGAACCTGATAGATGTTGATGATGTCTCCTTGGTAACAGCGCTAGAAATTCCTTTTGATATCGCTTGAACTACGTCGGTATTTCCCCAAAGAGGAAGGAATGATGCAGCACAGCTACGGTAGGTATTTCCCTCAATGATGAAACCAAGTTTATCGAACGAGTAGGAGAACTAAGCAACACTATGTAAATAGTACCTGCACACGAAGAACAAAATACTTGCAACCCGACGTGTTAAAGGGGTTGTCAATCCCTTTCGGGTAACAATGCTAGAAATTGTCAAGTTGACGGGATAAAATTGTGGTAGATTGGATAAATGCAAATAGAAGCAAATAAAACTCAGCGAGGTATTTTCTGGTTTTTGGAAATATAGATCTAAAAATAAAAGTGGCAAATAATAGATTGAAGAGCAAATATGAGGAAGAATAGGCCTTGGGGTCGTAGATTTCACTGCGGCTTCTCTCGAGAAAATAGCATACAACGGGAAAACAAATTACTGTTGGGCAATTGATAGAACTTCAAATAATTATGACGATATCAAGGCAATGATCATTATATAGGCATCACGTCTAAGATTAGTAGACCGACTCCTGCCTGCATCTACTACTATTACTCCACACATCGACCGCTATCTAGCATGCATCTAGTGTATTAAGTTCATGGAAAAGCGGAGTAATGCAATAAGAAAGATGACATGATGTTGACAAGATCTATTCATGTAGGAATAGACCCCATCTTGTTATCCTTAATAGCAACGATACATACGTGTCATGTCCCCTTCTGTCACTGGGATTGAGCACCGTAAGATCGAACCCATCACAAAGCACCTCTTCCTGTGGCAAGAAACATAGATCTAGTTGGCCTAACTAAACCAAAGATTCGAAGAAGAAGTACGAGGCTATAAGCAATCATGCATATAAGAGATCAAAACTCAAATATCTTTCATGGATAAAATAGATCTGATCATAAACTCAAAGTTCATCGGATCCCAACAAACACACCGCAAAAAGAGTTACATAAAATAGATCTCCAAGAGACCATTGTATTGAGAATCAAAAGAGAGAGAGGAGTCCATATAGCTACCAACTACGAACCCGTAGGTCTACAATGAACTACTGACGCATCATTGGAGAGGCACCAATTAGGATGGTGAACCCCTCCGTGATGGTGTCTAGATTGGATATGTGGTTTCTAGAACTTGCGGCGGCTGGAATTGTGTTTCGTCGACTCTGCTAGGGTTTTTGGATTTTCGAGGTATTTATAGAGCAAAGAGGCGGTGTGGGAGGCGGCCGAGGTGGGCACAACCCACCAGCCAGGCGCGCCCAGGTGGGTTGTGCTCCCCTCGGAGCCCCCTCTGGTACTTCCTTGGCCCATCGTGTGTCTTCTGGTCCAAAAAATTCTCCAAAAAGCTTTGCTGCGTTTGGACTCCGTTAGGTATTGATTTTCTGCGAAGTGAAAAACAAGCAAAAAACAACAACTGGCACTAGGCACTATGTCAATAGGTTAGTCCCAAAAAATGACATGAAGTTTCTATAAAATGATTGTAAAACATCCAAGAATGATAATATAACATCATGGAACAATAAAAAATTATAGATAAGTTGGAGACGTATCTGTTCCAACTACAGGTAAAAATGCATTTGTCCCCTTTTGTTCTGTTTTTTCTAAAGGTTTTGATTCATCTCCCAAAAAAATCTTCTACAGATGCAAGAGTGGATCTCGGATCAATAGTACATCTCAACAAGCTCCATAACAGTGAAGTTGTAGAGCAAGAAAATAACAAATGATCAATTTGTTCATCTTTACCACAAAATACACATTCTTTAGGACATTTCCATCCCTTTTTTCAGCAATGAATCCTTAATTAAAATAGTTCTCTTATTTATTAACCAAATAAACACTTTAATTTTTGAGGGCCCTTCACTTTCCACAAATTTTTTTCTGGGAAATTGTAGTTATCAACAACCAATTTCCTATATAAAGACTTAACTAAAAACTTTTTGTCCCCACTAAGAGTCCATTCCACTTTGTCTCTATGCACAACAATCTCAATTTCGTCACATCTGTATTTGAGATTATTCCAAAGCTCCAGAGTTTCCCCATATAATGATCTTCAAAACCCGAACCATTGGCACCCTTTTGAAATAGGATTCGCTATAGTAATATTTTGATCAAAGCACAAATTATACAATCTGGGGTAATCATCTTTTAAAGCATGATCATCCACCCAAACATCTTCCCAAAATCTAGTACCAGTACCATCCCCTAGTTTTTCCAAGCAAATTTATAAAATATATTTTAACTTTTAACAAACTAACCCAAAATTGGGAATCTTCATGTTTTTCTGAATCCTGGAAATACAACCATCAGTTATATATTTGTCAAACATGACAGGTTGCAACAATCCTTCTTTAGTCTCCATTTTTCGAAACCACTTTACAAGCAATGCTTTGTTCATGATATCCAGTTTAAGGATTCCCAATCCCCCAAAATCCTTAGGAAGGCGACATTCTTTCCACTTAACAAGGTGATATTTTTTCTTATCTTCATCTTCCTACCAAACTAATCTTGCCTTATAAAAGTCAGCTTTCTTTCTCACACCCACTGGCAAGTGATAAAATGACATCATAAAGAGGGGCATATTTAGTTAAGCATGCATGTACCAAAGTAATCCTACATACCATTGACCCTGGAAACCTACCTTGCCAGCAGCTGCATCTCTTTTCAATATTCTCTATCAACCCATTCTAGTGTTTGTTTATGATCCTATTATCATAAACAAGAAAACCCATGCAAACCCAAATATTTCATGGGCAATTCCCCGATTTCACGTGTGAAGATTTCCTGATATAAGTCCTTTTTTCATTAGCTTTCCCAGAAAGGAGAAGTCACTTTTGTGAAAATTAATTTTCAAACCTGACATCTATTCAAAAGTACATAAAATGAACTGCATGTTTTTGGCACTTTCAATGTCATCTTGTAGCAAAAAATGGTGTCATCAAAATACTATAACTTATTAATCCCTTCAGTATTATGATCACCTAGTATCCCTTTAACTATATCATTCTCTCTAGCATTCTTTAGTATGACATGAAGAGCATCAACTGCGAGATCAAACAATAAAGGAGGCATTGCATCCCCCTGTCTCAGCACTTTGAAAGTTTTAAAATAGGGTCCAATCTTATCATTTACTCTAACTCCTACATGCCGCACTCTCATAGTCATCATCACCCAGTCACACCACTTATCTAGAAATCCTTTAAGTTTCAACATTTTAATCACGAATGGCCACTTAATTTTATCATAGGATTTCTCAAAGTCCACCTTAAAAAGTCAATGCATTTTGTTTTTAGCATGAATGGTATTCAGTGCTTCATGTCGGGTCATGAACCCCTCCATAATATATATCCTTTTAACGAATGTTGTCTGAGTTGGAGATATCACTGGGGAGACACATTTACCCAATCTATTCATGAGCACTTTAGTAATAATTTTGAAACTCACATTTAACAAACAGATGGGTCTAAACTTCTGAATTTGTTTAGTATCAGCAGTCTTAGGAATCAAAATAATTATGCCATAGTTTAATCTACAAATGTCTAAAGTTCCCCTAGCAAACCCACTTCACCATGTCCCAGAAATCTTGGTAGAAATCAAAAGGGAAGCCATCATGACCTGGACACCATATGCAGATCTTTCTTTTGCTCTTTATGTCTATCCATAAGTTGTTGTACCAAGAAAATGACGTTCATGTTCGACTCTATAAAGTTGGTCAAACTTAAAGAATGTTGACTTAGAACAAATCTACAACTTCAAGTGCTTCAGAACGGAGATATTGCAGTAAGTCAATGGCACAAATCATTCCATAAATTTTCATTGAACACAGTACAAACGCAAGCGCTCATATGCGCCTCGTAGTCGACGGGAATGTCTCCTCCCACTGAACGTGTGATGTCTACTACACAACTTGTTCTTGTAGACTCGTGTTGGGCCTCCAAGCAAAGAGTTTTGTAGGACAGTAGAAAATTTCCCTCAAGTGGATGACCTAAGGTTTATCAATCCGTGGGAGGCGTAGGATGAAGATGGTCTCTCTCAAACAACCCTGCAACAAATAACCAAGAGTCTCTTGTATCCCCAACACACCCAATACAATGGCAAATTGTATAGGTGCACTAGTTCGGCAAAGAGATGTTGATAAAAGTGTAATATGGATTGTAGAAATATATTTTTATAATCTGAATAAATAAAACAGTAAGGTAGTGAATGATAAAAGTGAGCACAAACGGTATTGCAATGCTTGAAAATGAGGCCTAGGGTCTGTAATTTCGCTAGTGCAATCTCTCAACAATTCTAATATAATTGGATCATATAACCATCCCTCAACGTGCGATGAAGAATCACCCCAAAGTTCCTTTCTAGTGGAGAACATAAGAAGAAATTGTTTGTAGTGTACAAAACCACCTCAAAGCTATTCTTTCCGATTGATCTATCCAAGAATTCGTACTAAACTAACACCAAAGCAAATTTAGATACATAATACTCAGTCCAACACAAAGAATCTCAAAGAGTGCCCCAAGATTTCTACGGGAGAAACAAAGATGAGAACATGCATCAACCCCTATGCATAGATTGCCCCAATGTCACCTCGGGAATCCACGAGTTGAGTGCCAAAACATATACCAAGTGAATCAATATAATACCCCATTGTCACCACGGGTATTCATATGCAAGACATATATCAAGTGCTCTCAAATCCATAAAAGTATTCAATCCGATAAAACTAAATCTCAAAGGGAAAACTCAAGTCATCACAACAAGATAGAGAGGGAGAAACACCATATGATCCAGCTATATTAACAAAGCCCGCGATACATCAAGATCGTGCCATCTCAAGAACACAATAGAGAGATTAAACACATAGCTACTAGTACAAACCCTTAGCCCCGAGGGTGGACTACTCCCTCCTCATCATGGTGGCTGACGGGATGATGAAGATGGCCACCAGTGATGATCTCCCCCTCCGGCGGAGTTCCAGAACGGGGTCTAGATTGGTTTGTCCTGGCTACAGAGGCTTGCGGCGCTGGAACTTCCGATCTAGGGTTACCCCCAGGGGTTTTGGAATATTTGGGAATTTATAGGGAGAAGAGGCGATGCGGGAGGCTACCGAGGTGGGCACAGCCCACCAGGGTGTTGGGGAACGTTGCATGGAAAACAAAAAAAATCTACGCACATGCACTGATCTATCCATGGAGATGCATAGCAACGAGGGAAGAGTGTGTCTATGTACCCTCGTAGACCGTAAGAGGAAGCGTTTATTCAACACGGTTGATGTAATCATACACCTTCACGGTCCGCCCAATCAAGTACCGAATGCATGACACCTCCGCGTTCTGCACATGTTCAGCTCGATGTCGTCCTCGCCATCATGACCCGACAAGCGGGGTGAGGTAGTAGATGAGTTTCGTCAGCATAATGGCATGGTGACGGCAATGGTGAAGCAATCCCGCAGGGCTTCACCTAAGCACTGCGATGATCTAGAGCGGAGGAGTGATACGTCTCCAACGTATCTATAATTTTTGATTGTTCCATGCTATTATATTACCTGTTTTGGATGTTTATGGGCTTTACTTTACACTTTTATATCATTTTTGGGACTAACGTACTAACCGGAGGCCCAGCCTGAATTGCTGTTTTTTTACCTATTTCAGTGTTTCGAAGAAAAGGAATATCAAATGGAGTCCAAACGGAATGAAACCTTCGGGAGCGATCTTTTTGGAATAAACACAATCCAGGAGACTTGGAGTGGATGTCAAGCAGCATACGAGGAAGCCACGAGGCAGAAGGGCGCACCCTAGGGGGGTGGGCGCGCCACCACCCTTGTGGGCCCCTCTTGGCTCAACCGACCTACCTCCTTCACCTATATATATCCACATAGCTTGAAAACATCCAGGAGCACCACGACAAACTATTTCCACCGCCGCAACCTTCTGTATCCGCGAGATTCCACCTTGGAGCCTTCACCGGCGCTCCGCCGGAGGGGGAATCGACCACGGAGGGCCTCTACATCATCTGCAAGGCCTCTGCGATGAGTTGTGAGTAGTTTACCACAGACCTTCGGGTCCATAGTTATTAGCTAGATGGCTTCTTCCTTCTCTTTGAATCTCAATACAAAGTTCTACTCGATCTTCTTGGAGATCTATTTGATGTAACTATTTTTGCAGTGTGTTTGTTGAGATTCGATGAATTGTGGTTTTATGATCAAGTTTATCTATGAGAAATATTTTAATCTCCTCTGAATTCCTTTATGTATGATTGGTTATCTTTGCAAGTCTCTTCGAATTATCAGTTTGGTTTGGCCTACTGGATTGATCTTTCTTGCAATAGGAGAAGTCCTTAGCTTGGGTTCAATCTTGCGGTGTCTCCTATCCCAGTGACAGCAGGGGCAGCAAGGCACTATTGTATTGTTGCCATCGAGGATAAAAAGATGGGGTTTATATCATATTGCTTGAGTTTATCCCTCTACGTCATGTCATCTTGCTTAATGTATTACTCTGCTCTTATGAACTTAATACTCTAGATGCAGGCAGGAGTCAGTCGATGTGTGGAGTAATAGTAGTAGATGCAAGCAGGAGTCGGTCTACTTGTTGCGGACATGATGCCTATATACATGATCATGCCTAGATAATCTTATAACTATGCACTTTTCTATCAATTGCTCGATAGTAATTTGTTCACCCACCGTAATACTTATGCTATCTTGAGAGAAGCCACTAGTGAAACCTATGGCCCCCCAGGTCTATCTTTTATCATATAAGTTTCCCATCTATCTTTTATTTGCAATCTTTACTTTCCAATCTATATCATAAAAATATCAAAAATATTTATCTTATCTTATTATCCTTTCATATCTCACTTTCGCAAGTTACCGTGAAGGGATGGACAACCCCTTTATCGCGTTGGTTGTGAGGTTCTTGTTTGTTTGTGTAGGTACGAGGGAATTTTGAGGAGCCTCCTACCGGATTGATACCTTGGTTCTCAAAAACTAAGGGATATACTTACACTACTTTGCTGCATCACCCTTCCTCTTCAAGGGAAAACCAACACATTGCTCAAGAGGTAGCAAGAAGGATTTCTGGCACCGTTGCCGGGGAGTTCTTCTCTCAAGTCAAGACATACCAAGTACCCATCACAAACTCATCTCCCTCGCATTACATTTTTTGCCATTTGCCTCTCGTTTTCCTCTCCCCCACTTCACCCTTGCCGTTTTATTGGCCCTCTCTTTTCCCTTCGCCTCTTTTTCGCTTGCCTCTTGTGTGCTCGTGTGTTAGATCATTTATTTTGTCGTCATGGATAGTTCTCCTATCATGGTTATTACTCCCGAGCATGAAGTTATCAATTTTAAATAAGGGCCATTTGCATTTCTGTCCCTAACTCGAACCACCTACTCAAATTTGCCCCTAATTTCAAAGCCTGCTCAAAATTGCCCCTTTGCCATTAGGTGCAGTTATAAAAATTCCCTTTCGTGCCGTTTCCATCCAGTCAAAGACCTTTGACCGTCTAGGGAACTTTTTTGGACAGTCTTACCCCTCTCAGCATATGACATTTACACGCGGGCCCCATCATCCCTAGAAAAAAAAGAAAAACTGCCCTCTCTCTCACCTTTACTATCACTTACATGTGGGCACCGCCCTGAAAAATAAAAGGAAAAACATATCACACACACTTACCCGCAGACCCCAACCAAATATGGAGTAATTTTTATTAGCAATGACATAATTAAGAATTGGTTAGCCTAACCACGCATTTATTTACGTAACTAATTACTGTCAAAAATATATTTTACCTAACTAACTACCGAAGCCCACATGGCCCACCGTGGCTGAACGCTGGCGCCCGCGTGCGAAGGCACGACGCGGCGTAGGGGAGGATGACCGAGCGGTCCAAGGGCTGAGAGACAAGGCTTGGAATGATGCTGGCACAAATCTGCACTGGCCGGGGGTGGTCGGGTTCGGCGGGGCTTTCAGAGACCACGACGGCGGTGAGCTCTCGCGACGGCGAGCTCTCGCGACGGCGAGCGGTGGCGCTAGGCAGGGAGGAGTTACGGGCACGAGGAGGTACAGGCAAAAGGGGGAAATGCCCTACGGCTCACCACGAACTCAAGGATGCTCTTAGAAATAGCAGGGGTAGCACATCAGAGGAGATCGGGCGACGAGCGCCGCCGGTCGTTGGAGGTCATTGCCATCGATTCCGGCGTGCCCTGCTCCAATTACTAGCGGGCAGGGCCCCTCCTCGAGCTCTCTATTCCTTCAAGATCGTCAATTTTGCGCTTGGAGGTCCCCTGCGAGCTCCCCGCGACGACCATGTTCGTGCGTCGCTGGACTCCGTCAGGCGCTGGATCTGGTGGCCTCCTCCGCACCTAACTGGCGCCAGTCGATGCGTTACGGGATGATGGTGAGCTCACCGCGGCCATGCCACCGAGCCTGGCACCGCTTCTTGTTGCTGGTAGCCGCCAGTTCCCTGTACACGCTAGAGTTGAGATTAAGAGAGGGAGAGACACGGAGGGAAGAGAGAGAATAATTTTTTTTTTCTTTTTTCTTTTTCTTTTTCTTTGGGTAGGCCCTAGATGTAAGTGACACATGCATAGAGGGGTAAAATTGTCCAAATAATGTCTCCTAAACGGTCAACACTCTTTGACCAGACGGAAATGGCACGGAAGGGCATTTCTGTAAGGTCACCTAACGGCGGAGGGGCAAATTTTAGCAGGCTTTGAAATTAGGGGTAAATCTGAGAGTGCGCGCAAATTAGGGGCATAGATGTAAACGTCCCTTTAAATAAAGGGGGGGATCTAAAAGATGCTTGGTATAGAATTTGCAATGCTCAAAATAGATCTACTAGGAAGCTTTCTACTTCCGTTCTTCTTCGCAATTTTTATGTAGGCATTACCCCTTGGAATAGATGCATTCTTGATACCATTACTGGAGGGAATTTCTTGGATAGCCATACTTTTGATGCTTATAATGCTATATTAGATTTGTTTGGTCCACCCCCTCTTTTGGTTAAAGGAACTGCTTTAACTTTGGAACATGTGATGCAAAGGCTTGAAATTATTGAAAATAAAGTTGCCACTGTTGAGTTAATTGAAAATTTGGATAAAAAGATCCACAACCAAATTACCTAATACGGATCTAGGATTGGAGTTACTTTGAATTTTTTTAAAGAGAAAGAACCTATAGTTAACGAAAGAATAGATCTAGATTCTACTAGAATTGGTAAACTTGAGGATATTATTACCAACTTAGGGTCTGCCTTTTCATCCATGAAAAATACTCCAACTCCTCCTACCAAAATTGCCAAACTTATGTATGCTCCTAAAAATAAGGGTGAATATTCTAGTAAGGAAATGCGGATCTCAAATCAATAAGTGTTCATCCCAATTTTCTCACTATCACTAAGGAACCTTTCGCCACAAATGAATTTCCTGATTTTTTGCCTAGGAGTTTAATCATTGCTAAAAAGAAAGAAACTCCTAAGGGTTACAAGTGCTCTATTGAAGAATTGAATACCAACGAGGGCAATACTTAGATCTATTCTCGCTTTTATGCCTAGCCAGGGGCGTTAAACGATAGTGCTTGTTGGGAGGCAACACATTTTTATTTTTTGTTCCTTGCTTTTTGCTTCTGTTTAGTAATAAATAATTCATCTAGCCTCTGTTTATATGTAGTTTTATGTTTTAATTAGTGTTTGTGCCAAGTAGAACCTATAGGACAACCTACGGTGATAGTTAATTTGATTCTGCTGAAAAACAGAAACTTTTGCGTGCACGAAAATAGTATTAATAAATCACACGAACGTGCTTTTTAGTTGATTCTTTTTTCAGTAGATCAATATACAAATTTTACAGACTTCCTATTTTTGTAAGATTTTTATAGTTCTATAAGTATTCGAAAGTTACAATTTTCTAAAGACTGTTTTGTTTTGACAGATTCTGTTTTTCGTGTGTTGTTTGCTTATTTTGATGCATCTATGGCTAGTATCGGGGGGGTATGAACCATAGAGAAGTTAGAATACAGCAGGTTTAACACCAATATAAATAAAAAATGAGTTCATTACAGTACCTTATGTGGTGGTTTTTCTTTCTTGCACTAACGGAGCTTATGAGATTTCCTGTTGAGTTTTGTGTTGTGAAGTTTTCAAGTTTTGGGTAAAGATTTGATGGACTATGGAATAAGGAGTGGCAAGAGCCTAAGCTTGGGGATGATCATGGTACCCCAAGATAATTCAAGACAACCAAAATCCTAAGCTTGGGGATGCCCCGGAAGGCATCCCCTCTTTCATCTTCGTCTATTGGTAACTTTACTTGGAGCTATATTTTTATTCTCCACATGATATGTGTTTTGCTTGGAGCGTCTTGTATGATATGAGTCTTTGCTTTTTAGTTTACCAAAATCATACTTGTTGTTCACACCTTTTGGGAGAGACACACATGATTTGGAATTTATTAGAATACTCTATGTGCTTCACTTATATCTATTGAGCTAGATAATTTTGCTCTAGTACTTCACTTATATCTTTTAGAGCACGGAGGTGGCTTTATTTTGTAGAAATTGTTGATATATCATGCTTCACTTATATTATTTTGAGAGTCTTTTAGAACAGCATGGTATTTGCTATGGTTATAAAATTGGTCCTAGAATGATGGGCATCCAAGTTGGGTATAATAAAAACTATCATAGGAAGAGAATTGGATGCTATGATCAATTTGATGCTTGATAATTGTTTTGAGATATAGAGGTGGTGATATTAGAGTCATGATATTTGGGTAATTGTGAATTTAAAGAATACTTGTTTTGAAGTTGGCAAAGTCCAGTAGCATGCACGTATGGTAAAAGTTGTGTAACAAATTTGTTGCATGGGGTGCTCTTTTGATTGCCTTCCTTATGTGTGGAGGTTGGGATTGCGTGATGGTTAACTCCTACCAACCCTTCCCCTAGGAGCATGCGTAGTAGTACTTTGCTTCGAGGGCTAATAAAACTTTTGCAATAAGTATATGAGTTCTTTATGACTAATGTGAGTCCATGGATTATACACACTCTTACCTTTCCATCATTGCTAGCCTCTTCGGTACCGTGCATTGCCCTTTCTCACCTTGAGAGTTGGTGCAAACTTCGCCGGTGCATCAAAACCCCGTGATACGATACACTCTATCACACACAAACCTCCTTATATCTTCCTCAAAACAGCCACCATACCTACCTATTATGGCATTTCCATAGCCATTCTGAGATATATTGCCATGCAACTTTCCACCGTTCCGTTCATCATGACACATTTAAACATTGTCATATTGCCTTGCATGATCATGTAGTTGACATCGTATTTGTGGCAAAGCCACCATGCATAATTTTTTATACATGTCACTTTTGATTCATTGCCCATCCCGGTACACCGTCGGAGGCATTCATATAGAGTGATATCTTGTTCTAGTATCGAGTTGTAATCAATGAGTTGTAAATAAATAGAAGTGTGATGATCATCATTATTGTTGGGGAACGTAGTAATTTCAAAAAAATTCATATGCACATGCAAGATCATGGTAATGTATAGCAACGAGAGGGGGGAGTGTTGTCCACGTACCCTCGTAGACCGAAAGCGGAAGTGTTAGAACAATGCGGTTGATGTAGTCGTACGTCTTCACGGCCCGACCGATCAAGCACCGAAACTACGGCACCTCCGAGTTCTAGCACACGTTCAGCTCGATGATGATCCCCGGACCCTGACCCAACAGAATGTCGGGGAAGAGTTCCGTCAGCACGACGGCGTGGTGACGATCTTGATGTTTTACCGTCGCAGGGCTTCGCCTAAGCACCGCTACAATATTATCGAGGACTTTGGTGGAGGGGGGCACCGCACACGGCTAAGAGATCAAGAGATCAATTGTTGTGTCTATGGGGTGCCCCCCTCCCCCGTATATAAAGGAGTGGAGGAGAGAGGGCCGGCCAAGGGGGTGGTGTGCCCTAGGGGGGGAGTCCAACCCCAATCGGGAGTAGGACTCCCCCCTTTCCTATTAGGAGTAGGAGAGGGAAGGAAGAGGGGGGAGGGAAGAAGGAAATGGGGGCCGGCCCCCTTCCCAATTCGGATTGGGCTTGGGGGGGCGCGCCCCCTCCTTTGCTCCTTCTCCCTCCTTTCCACTAAGGCCCAATAAGGCTCATATACCTCCCGCGGGGTTCCGATAACCTCCCGGGGATCCGGTATTGTCCCAATCTCACCCGGAACCTTTTCGGTGTCTAAATATAGTCGTCCAATATATCGATCTTTATGTCTCGACCATTTTGAGACTCCTCGTCATGTCCGTGATCACATCCGGGACTCCGAACAACCTTCAGTACATCAAAACTCATAAACTCATAATAAAACTGTCAATGAAACCTTAAGCGTGCTGACCCTATGGGTTCGAGAACTATGTAGACATAAACCTAGAACTGTTTCCATTCAATAACCAATAGCGGAACCTGGATGCTCATATTGGCTCCGACATATTCTACGAAGATCTTCATCGATCAAACCGCATAACAACATACATTGTTCCCTTTGTCATCGATATGTTACTTGCCCGAGATTCGATCGTCGGTATCTCAATACCTAGTTCAATCTCGTTACCGGCAAGTCTCTTTACTCGTTACGTAATGCATCACTCCGTAACTAACTCATTAGCTACATTGCTTGCAAGGCTTATAGTGATGTGCATTACCGAGAGGGCCCAGAGATACCTCTCCGACAATCGGAGTGACAAAACCTAATCTCGAAATACGTCAACTCAACATGTACCTTTGGAGACACCTGTAGAGCTCCTTTATAATCACCCAGTTACGTTGTGACATTTGGTAGCACACAAAGTGTTCCTCTGACAAACGGGAGTTGCATAATCTCATAGTTGTAGGAACTTGTATAAGTCATGAAGAAAGCAATAGCAACATACTAAATGATCAAGTGCTAAGCTAACAGAATGGGTCAAGTCAATCACATCATTCTCCTACTGATGTGATCCCGTTAATCAAATGACAACACATGTCGATGGTTAGGAAACATAACCATCTTTGATTAATGAGCTAGTCAAGTAGAGGCATACTAGTGACATTAAGTTTGTCTATGTATTCACACATGTATCATGTTTCCGGTTAATACAATTCTAGCATGAATAATAAACATTTATCATTATATGAGGAAATAAATAATAACTTTATTATTGCCTCTAGGGCATATTTCCTTCAGTCTCCCACTTGCACTAGAGTCAATAATCTAGATTACATAGTAATGATTCTAACACCCATGGAGTCTTGGTGCTGATCATGTTTTGATCGTGGAAGAGGCTTAGTCAACGGGTCTGCAACATTCAGATCCGTATGTATCTTGCAAATCTCTATGTCTCCCACCTAGACTTGGTCCCGGATGGAATTGACGCGTCTCTTGATGTGCTTGGTCCTCTTGTGAAATCTGGATTCCTTTGCCAAGGCAATTGCACCAGTATTGTCATAGAAGATCTTCATTGGTCCCGATGCACTAGGTATGACACCAAGATCGGAAATGAACTCCTTCATCCAGACTCCTTTATTTGCTGTTTCCAAAGCAGCTATGTACTCTGCTTCGCACGTAGATCCCGCCACGACGCTTTGTTTAGAACTGCACAAACTGACAGCTCCACCGTTTAATAAAAACACGTATCCTGTTTTCGATTTAGAATCGTCTGGATCAGTGTCAAAGCTTGCATCGACATAACCATTTACGACTAGCTCTTTGTCACCTCCATAAACGAGAAACATATCCTTAGTCCTTTTCAGGTATTTCAGGATATTCTTGACCATTGTCTAGTGATCCACTCCTGGATCACTTTGGTACCTACCTTCCAAGCTTATTGCTAAGCATACGTCAGGTCTGGTACACAGCATTACATACATGATAGAGCCTATGGCTGAAGCATAGGGAACATCTTTCATTTTCTCTCTATCTTCTGCTGTGGTTGGGCATTGAGTCTAACTCAACTTCACACCTTGTAATACAGGCAAGAACCCTTTCTTTTCCTGATCCATATTTAACTTTTTCAAAACTTTATCAAGGTGTGTGCTTTGTGGAAGTCCAATTAAGTGTCTTGATCTATCTCTATAGATCTTGATGCCCAATATGTAAGCAGCTTCACCGAGGTCTTTCATCGAAAAACTTTTATTCAAGTATCCCTTTATGCTATATAGAAATTCTATATCATTTCCAATTAACAATATGTCATCTACATATAATATCAGAAATGCTACAGAGCTCCCACTCACTTTCTTGTAAATACAGGCTTCTCCAAAAGTCTGAATAAAACCATATGCTTTGATCACACTATCAAAGCGTCTATTCCAACTCTGAGAGGCTTGCACCAGTCCATAAATGGATCGCTGGAGCTTACACACTTTGTTAGCACCTTTTGGATCGACAAAACCTTCCGACTGCATCATATACAACTCTTCTTCCAGAAATCCATTCAGGAATGCAGTTTTGACATGCATTTTCCAAATTTCATAATCATAAAATGCGGTAATTGCTAACATCATTCGGACAGACCTAAGCATCACTACGGGTGAGAAAGTCTCATCGTAGTCAACCCCTTGAACTTGTCGAAAACCTTTCGCAACAAGTCGAGGTTTGTAGACAGTTACATTACCATCAGCGTTAGTATTCTGTATTCTTCTTGAAGATCCATTTATTCTCGATGGCTTGCCGATCATCGGGCAAGTCAACCAAAGTCCATACTTTGTTCTCATACATGGATCCCATCTCAGATTTCATGGCTTCAAGCCAGTTTGCAGAATCTGGGCTCATCATCGCTTCCTCATAGTTCGTAGGTTCGCCATGGTCAAGTAACATGACTTCCAGAATACGATTACCGTACCACTCTGGTGCGGATCTTACTCTGGTAGACCTACGAGGTTTGGTAGTAACTTGATCTGAAGTTTCATGATCAATATCATTAGCTTCCTCACTGATTGGTGTAGTTGTCACAGGAACCGGTTCTTGTGATGAACTACTTCCAATAAGGGAGCAGGTACAGTTACCTCATCAAGTTCTACTTTTCTCCCACTCACTTCTTTCGAGAGAAACTCCTTCTCCAGAAAGGATCCGAATTTAGCAACAAAAATCTTGCCCTCAGATCTGTGATAGAAGGTGTACCCAATAGTTTCTTTTGTGTATCCTATGAAGACGCATTTCTCCGATTCGGGTTCGAGCTTATCTGGTTGAAGTTTCTTCACATAAGCATCGCAGCCCCAAACTTTAAGAAACGACAACTTTGGTTTCTTGCCAAACCACAGTTTATAAGGCGTCATCTCAACGGATTTTGATGGTGCCCTATTTAACGTGAATGCAGCCGTCTCTAAAACATAACCCCAAAACGATAGCGGTAAATTAGTAAGAGACATCATAGATCGCACCATATCTAGTAAAGTACGATTACGACGTTCGGACACACCATTTCGTTGTGGTGCTCCGGGTGGCGTGAGTTGCGAAACCATTCCGCATTGCTTCAAATGTAAACCAAACTCGTAACTCAAATATTCTCCTCCACGATTAGATCGTAGAAATTTTATTTTCTCGTTACAATGATTTTCCACTTCACTCTGAAATTCTTTGAACTTTTCAAATGTTTCAGACTTGTGTTTCATCAAGTAGATATACCCATATCTGCTCAAATCATCTGTGATGGTGAGAAAAGAACGATACCTGCCGCGAGCCTCAATATTCATTGGACCACATACATCAGTATGTATGATTTCCAACAAATCAGTTGCTCGCTCCATAGTTCCGGAGAACGGCATTTTAGTCATCTTGCCCATGAGGCACGGTTTGCAAGTACCAAGTGATTCATAATCAAGTGATTCCAGAAGCCCATCAGTATGGAGTTTCTTCATGCGCTTTAAACCAATATGACCCTAACTGCAGTGCCACAAATAACTTGCACCATCATTATCAACTCTTCATATTTTGGCTTCAACATTATGAATATGTGTATCACTACTATCGAGATTTAATAAAAATAGACCACTCTTCAAGGGTGCATGACCATAAAAGATCCTACTCATATAAATAGAACAACTATTACTCTCTGATTTAAATGAATAATCTTCTCGCATCAAACAAGATCCAGATATAATGTTCATGCTTAACGCTGGCACCAAATAACAATTATTTAGGTCTAAAACTAATCCCGATGGTAGATGTTGAGGTAGCGTGCCGACCGCGATCACATCGACTTTGGAACCATTTCCCACGCGCATCGTCACCTCGTCCTTAGCCAATCTTCGCTTAATCCATAGTCCCTGTTTTGAGTTGCAAATATTAGCAACAGAACCAGTATCAAATACCCAGGTGCTACTGCGAGCATTAGTAAGGTACACATCAATAACATGTATATCACATATACCTTTGTTCACTTTGCCATCCTTCTTATCCGCCAAATACTTGGGGCACTTCCGCTTCCAGTGTCCAGTCTGCTTACAGTAGAAGCACTCAGTCTCAGGCTTAGGTCCAGACTTGGGTTTCTTCTCTTGAGCAGAAAATTGTTTGCTGTTCTTCTTGAAGTTCCCCTTCTTCTTCCCTTTGCCCTTTTTCTTGAAACTGGTGGTCTTATTGACCTTCAACACTTGATGCTCCTTCTTGATTTCTACCTCCACAGCTTTTAGCATTGCGAAGAGCTCAGGAATAGTCTTGTCCATCCCTTGCATATTATAGTTCATCACGAAGCTCTTGTAGCTTGGTGGCAATGATTGAAGAATTCTGCCAATGACACTATCATCAGGAAGATTAACTCCCAGTTGAATCAAGTGATTATTATACCCAGACATTTTGAGTATGTGTTCATTGACAGAACAATTCTCTTCCAACTTACACCTATAGAACTTATTGGAGACTTCATATCTCTCAATCCGGGCATTTGCTTGAAATATTAACTTCAACTCCTGGAACATCTCATATGCTCCATGACGTTCAAAACATTGTTGAAGACCCGGTTCCAAGCTGTAAAGCATGGCACACTGAACTATCGAGTAGTCATCAGCTTTGCTCTGCCAGACGTTCTTAACGTCGTCAGTTGCATCTGTAGCAGGCCTGGCACCCAGCGGTGCTTCTAGGACGTAATTCTTCTGTGCAGCAATGAGGATAATCCTCAAGTTACGGACCCAGTCCGTGTAGTTGCTACCATCATCTTTCAACTTAGCTTTCTCAAGGAACGCATTAAAATTCAACGGAACAACAGCACGAGCCATCTATCTACAACAAACATAGACAAGCAAAATACTATCAGGTACTAAGTTCATGATAAATTTAAGTTCATTTAATCATATTACTTAAGAACTCCCACTTAGACAGACATCTCTCTAGTCATCTAAGTGATCACGTGATCCAAATCAACTAAACCATGTCCGATCATCACGTGAGATGGAGTAGTTTCAATGGTGAACATCACTATGTTGATCATATCTACTATATGATTCACATTCGACCTTTCGGTCTCCGTGTTTCCAGGCCATATCTGTATATGCTAGGCTCGTCAAGTTTAACCTGAGTATTCCGCGTGTGCAACTGTTTTGCACCAGTTGTATTTGAACTTAGAGCCTATCACACCTGATCATCACGTGGTGTCTTAGCACGAAGAACTTTCGCAACGGTGCATACTCAGGGAGAACAATTCTTGATAATTAATGAGAGATCATCTTATAATGCTACCGTCAATCAAAGCAAAAATAAGATGCATAGAGGATAAACATCAAATGCTATCAATATAAGTGATATGATATGGCCATCATCATCTTGTGCTTGTGATCTCCATCTCCGAAGCACCGTCGTGATCACCATCATCACCGGCGCGACATCTTGATCTCCATCGTAGCATCATTGTCGTTTATGCCATCTATTGCTTCTACGACTATCGCTACCGCTTAGAGGTAAAGTAAAGAAATTACAGGGCGTTTGCATTTCATACAATAAAAGCGACAACCATATGGCTCCTGCCAGTTGCCGATAACTTCGATTACAAAACATGATCATCTCATACAATAAAATATAGCATCATGTCTTGACCATATCACATCACAACATGCCCTGCAAAAACAAGTTAGACGTCCTCTACTTTGTTGTTGCAAATTTTACGGTGCTGCTATGGGCTGAGCAAGAACCGTTCTTACCTACGCATCAAAACCACAATGATAGTTCGTCAAGTTAGTGTTGTTTTAACCTTCGCAAGGACCAGCCGTAGCCACACACGGTTCAACTAAAGTTGGAGAAACAGACACCTGCTAGTCACCTGTTTGCAAAGCATGGCGGTAAAACCAGTCTCGCGTAAGCGTACGCGTAATGTCGGTCCAGGCCGCTTCATCCAACAATACCGCTGAACCAAAGTATGACATGCTGGTAAGCAGTATGACTTGTATCGCCCACAACTCACTTGTGTTCTACTCGTGCATATAACATCAACGCATAAAACCTAGGCTCTGATACCACTGTTGGGGAACATTGTAATTTCAAAAAATTTCCTGCGCACACGCAAGATCATAGTAATGTATAGCAACGAGAGGGGAGAGTGTTGTCCATGTACCCTCGTAGACTGAAAGCGGAAGCGTTAGAACAACGCGGTTGATGTAGTCGTACGTCTTCACGGCCCGACCGATCAAGCACCGAAACTATGGCACCTCCGAGTACTAGCACACGTTCAGCTCGATGACGATCCCCGGACTCCGATCCAGCAGAATGTCGGGGAAGATTTCCTTCAGCAGGACGGCGTGGTGACGATCTTGATGTTCTACCGTCGCAGGGCTTCGCCTAAGCACCGCTACAATATTATTGAGGATTTTGGTGGAGGAGGGCACCGCACACGGCTAAGAGATCAAGAGATCAATTGTTGTGTCTATGGGGTGCCCCCCTCCCCCATATATAAAGGAGTGGAGGAGAGGGGGCCGGCCAAGGGGGTGGTGTGCCCTAGGGGGGAGTCCAACCCCAACCAGGAGTAGGACTCCCCCCTTTCCTATTAGGAGTAGGAGAGGGAAGGAAGAGGGGGGAGGGAAGAAGGAAAGGGGGGGCGGCCCCCTTCCCAATTTGGATTGGGCTTGGGGGGGGGCCTCCTTTGCTCCTTCTCCCTCCTTTCCACTAAGGCCCAATAAGGCCCATATACCTCCCGGGGGGTTCCGATAACCTCCCGGAGATCCAGTATTGTCCCAATCTCACCCGGAACCTTTCCGGTGTCGAAATATAGTCGTCCAATATATCGATCTTTATGTCTCGACCATTTCGAGACTCCTCTTCATGTCCGTGATCACATCCGGGACTCCGAACAACCTTCGGTACATCAAAACTCATAAACTCATAATAAAACTGTCAACGAAACCTTAAGCGTACGGACCCTACGGGTTCGAGAACTATGTAGACATGACCTAGAACTGTTTCCGGTCAATAACCAATAGCGGAACCTAGATGCTCATATTGGCTCCTACATATTCTACGAAGATCTTTATCGATCAAACCGCATAACAATATACATTGTTCCCTTTGTCATCGGTATGTTACTTGCCCGAGATTCGATCGTCGGTATCTCAATACCTAGTTCAATCTCGTTACCGGCAAGTCTCTTTACTCGTTACGTAATGCATCATTCCGTAACTAACTCATTAGCTACATTGCATGCAAGGCTTATAGTGATGTGCATTACCGAGAGCGCCCAGAGATACCTCTCCGACAATCGGTGTGACAAAACCTAATCTTGAAATACGCCAACTCAACATGTACCTTTGGAGACACCTGTAGAGCTCCTTTATAATCACCTAGTTACGTTGTGATGTTTGGTAGCACACAAAGTGTTCCTCCGGCAAACGGGAGTTGCATAATCTCATAGTTGTAGGAACTTGTATAAGTCATGAAGAAAGCAATAGCAACATACTAAACGATCAAGTGCTAAGCTAACAGAATGGGTCAAGTCAATCACAACATTCTCCTAATGATGTGATCCCGTTAATCAAATGACAACACATGTCTATGGTTAGGAAACATAACCATCTTTGATTAATGAGCTAGTTAAGTAGAGGCATACTAGTGACATTAAGTTTGTCTATGTATTCACACATGTATCATGTTTCCGGTTAATACAATTCTAGCATGAGTAATAAACATTTATCATGATATGAGGAAATAAATAATAACTTTATTATTGCCTCTAGGACATATTTCTTTCAATTATTAGAGCATTGTCCCTTATAAAAAAAGAAAGACGAAAGGCCAAATAAAAAAAGGCCAATAAAAAAGAAAAAAAGAGAAAGGCCAAAAAAAAGAAAAGAAAGGCCCAAAAAAAGAAAATAAAAAAGGGGACAATGTTACTATATTTTTCCACACTTGTGCTTCAAAGTAGCACCATGTTCTTCCTATAGAGGGTCTCATATGTTGTCACTTTCATATACTAGTGGGAATTTTTCATTATAGAACTTGGCTTGTATATTCCTACGATGGGCTTCCTCAAAATGCACTAGGTCTTCGTGAGCAAGCAAGTTGGATGCACTCCCACTTAGTTTTTTTTGTTGAGCTTTCATATATTTATAGCAATAGAGCATCCATTGCATGGCAATCCCTACTCCTCATGTTGACATCAATTGATGGGCATATCCATAGCCCGTTGATTGGCCTCGTCAATGTGAGACTTTCTCCTTTTTTGTCTTCTCCACACAACCTCCATCATCATATTCTATTCCACCCATAGTGCTATATCCATGGCTCACACTCATGTATTACATGAGAGTTGAAAAAAGCTGAAGCGCGTTAAAAAGTATGAACCAATTGCTTGGCTAAAACTGGGGTTGTGCATGATGGGAGTATTTTGTGTGATGAAAATGAAACATAGACTAACTATATGATTTTGTAGGGATGAACTTTCTTTAGCCATGTTATTTTGAGAAGACATGATTTCCTTGTTAGTATGCTTGAAGTATTACTATTTCTTATGTCAACATGAACTTTCCTTGTTAGACATGATTTCCTTGTTAGTATGCTTGAAGAATTAAGCTTGGGGATGCTTGATACGTCCCCAACGTATCTATCATTTTTTATTGTTCCATGCTATTTTATTACCCATTTTGGATGTTTATGGGCTTTACTTTACACTTTTATATCATTTTTGGGACTAACCTACTAACCGGAGGCCCAGCCCGAATTGCTGTTTTCTGCCTATTACAGTGTTTCAAAGAAAAGGAATATCAAACAGAGTCCAAACGGAATGAAACCTTCGGGAGCGATATTTTTGGAACAAATGCAATCCAGGAGACTTGGAGTGGACGTCAAGCAGCACACGAGGAAGCCATGAGGCAGGAGGGCGCGCCCTAGGGGGGTGGGCGCGCCCCCCACCCTCGTGGGCCCCTCTTGGCTCAACCGACCTACCTCCTTCACCAATATATATCTGTGTACCCTGAAAACATCCAGGAGCACCACGAAAAACTATTTCCACCGCCGCAACCTTCTGTATCCGCAAGATCCCATCTTGGAGCCTTCGCCGGCGCTCCGCCGGAGGGGGAATCGACCATGGAGGGCCTCTACATCATCTCCAACGCCTCTCCGATGAGTTGTGAGTAGTTTACCACAGACCTTCGGGTCCATAGTTATTAGCTAGATGGCTTCTTCTCTCTCTCTGAATATCAATACAAAGTTCTCCTCGATCTTCTTGGAGATCTATTTGATGTAACTCTTTTTGTAGTGTGTTTGTCGAGATCCGATGAATTGTGGGTTTATGATCATGTCTATCTATGAGAAATATTTGAATCTCCTCTGAATTCTTTTATGTACGATTGGTTATCTTTGCAAGTCTCTTCGAATTATCAATTTGATTTAGCCTACTAGATTGATCTTTCTTGCAATAGGAGAAGTGCTTGGCTTTGGGTTCAATCTTGCAGTGTCCTTTCCCAGTGACAGCAGGGGCAGCAAGGCACGTACTGTATTGTTGCCATCGAGGATAAAAAGATGGGGTTTATATTATATTGCTTGAGTTTATATCTCTACATCATGTCATCTTGCTTAATGCGTTACTCTGTTCTTTTGAACATAATACTCTAGATGCAGGCAGGAGTCGGTCGATGTGTGGAGTAATAGTAGTAGATGCAGGCAGGAGTCGGCCTAGTTGTTGCGGACGTGATGCCTATATACATGATCATGCCTATATAATCTCATAACTATGCACTTTTCTATCAATTGCTCGACAGTAATTTGTTCACCCGTCGTAATACTTATGCTATCTTGAGAGAAGCCACTAGTGAAATCTATGCCCCCCCCGGGTCTATCTTTTATCATATAAGTTTCCCATCTATCTTTTATTTGCAATCTTTACTTTCCAATCTATATCAGAAAAATACGAAAAATATTTATCTTATATTACTATCTCTATCAGATCTCACTTTTGCAAGTTACCGTGAAGGGATTGACAACCCCTTTATCGCGTTGGTTGCGAGGTTCTTGTTTGTTTGTGTAGGTACGAGGGACTTTTGAGGAGCCTCCTACTGGATTGATACCTTGGTTCTCAAAAACTGTGGGAAATACTTATGCTACTTTGCTGCATCACCCTTTCCTCTTCAAGGGAAAACAAATGCAGTGCTCAAGAGGTAACAAGGAGTAAACTAGAGGCGGAGGGGTGCGGACACACGGCGTGGAATAAGCTGTGTTCTTGTATGGCACCTCTCCTCACATATATATAGGTGTGAGAGGGGAGGAGGCATCCCCTAGGGCACCCCAATAGGTGTGGCGGCAGCCCTCGGGCTCCTCCCTTTGGTGTGCCCCCTGCCAAATAATGGCACAAGGGGGAAGGAAAGGGGAGAGGCGCCCCCTTCTTTCCTTCCTTCTCCGGGATATGGTAAGAGGGGGTGGCGCTCCCCTTTACCATCTATTAGGTGCGGCAGCCATAAGGGGGGCGCACCAGCCCATGTGGGCTGGTGTGTTCCCCTCTACATGTCCCAATATGGCCTAATACACTTTTGGTGCCTCCGGAACCCCTTCTGGTATTCCGATAACGTTCCAGTGCATTCCAAAACCATTCCGGAGACCAAATAACCTTGTCATATATATCAATCTTTACCTCCGAACCATTCCTGAGCTCCTCATCATGTCCGTGATCTCATTCAGGACTCCAAACAACATTCGGTCACCAAACCACATAACTCTTATAATACCAAATCGACATAGAATGTTAAGTGTGCGGACCCTACGGGTTCGAGAACTATGTAGACATGACCGAGACACCTCTCCGGTCAATAACCAATAGCGGAACTTGGATGCCCATATTTCATCCTACATATTCTACGAAGATCTTTATCGGTCAAACCGTTATGACAACATATGTAATTCGCTTTGTCTATCGGTATGTTACTTGCCCGAGATTCGATCGTCGGTATCTTCATACCTAGTTCAATCTTGTTACCAGCAAGTCTCTTTACTCATTCCGTAATACATCACCTCGCGACTAACTCCTTAGTCATTTGCTTGCAAGCTTATGATGTGTACTACCGAGAGGGCCTAGAGATACCTCTCCGATATTCGGAGTGACAAATCCTAATCTCAATCTTTGCCAACTCAACAAACACCAAAGATACCTGTAGAGAACCTTTATGATCACCCAGTTAAGCTATGACGTTTGATAGCACACAAGGTATTCCTCCGGTATCCGCGAGTTGCACAATTTCATAGTCGAAGGAATATGTTTTGACATGAAGAAAGTAATAGCAATAGGCTGAACGATCAATATGCTAAGCCAAAGGATGGGTCTTGTCCATCACATCATTATCCTAATGATGTGATCCTATTATCAAATGACAACACATGTCTATGGTTAGGAAACCTTAACCATCTTTGATCAACGAGCTAGTCTAGTAGAGGCTCACTAGGGACATGGTTTTTGTTTATGTATGCACACATGTATTTAAGTTTCCGATCAATACAATTCTAGCACGAATAATAAACCTTTTGTCATGAATAAGGATATATAGAATAACAACTTTATTATTGCCTCTAGGGCATATTTCCTTCACTCTTCCACTTGCACTAGAATCAATAATCTAGTTCACATCGTCATGTGATTAACACCCATAGTTCACATCGCCATGTGACTAACACCCAAAGATTTTACTAGAGTCAATAATCTAGTTCACATTGCCATGTGATTAACACTCAAAAGAGCACTAAGGTGTGATCATGTTTTATTGGTGAGAGAGGTTTAGTCAATAGGTCTGCCACATTTAGATCCGTATGTATTTTGCAAATTTCTATGTCTACAATGCTCTGCATGGAGCTACTCTAGCTAATTGCTCCCACTTTTAATATGCATCTAGATTGAGACTTAGAGTCATCTGAATTGGTGTTTAAACACTGGTACAACGAGGTGCTATGCAAACGGTTTTTAACCCCTTTCTGCGACGGCGTTCTGAACCGTCGCCTAGTGAGTGACTGCGATATGTGTGCCAGGGAAACCCACGGTATTTTCTCAATAACCATTTGCAATAGAAAAACCCAATTAGCAAGCTAATTGGCCATTAGCAGGCTAATTTCCCTATTATTAATAATCCATTTATTGATCTAATTGACATTTCATATTAAGCACACAATATATTTCTTTCCATATTAAGGAAGCAGGATTTCATAATTGAAATACATCAGAGTACAACATCATATAGCTTCAGCACTCAGCTACCCCATTACACAACTATACCAACACCAACATTCACATGCAACATCTTCAACCTTCGAAATTAGCATCATAGACAGAACATAGACAGATGAATCTCATCTATAAAACTGCTGAAGCGGAAGGCAAATATTGAGCCTTTATTGAGGTTGAAGGTCTTTGCAACTTTAGGCCAGTGCTTGTGGATGATTGATCGTCCATCTTTCGTCCTCTTCAGAACACTTCAATATTGAACCATGGGTTGTATGAAAACCTTCCTTGCTTCCTGATCACACAGGTGGTTTGAGAGGTAATCACCAGTGAGCTACTTTGGAAAGGCCTGAAAACAAGGATATGCATAAATATCTTCTCCAGATTTGAAATGGCGCAAAGGAATTAAAAAGACAAGGTATAACAGTTAGCACCGTCACGTAGGGAACTGATGTCTTCTCCATTGTGTAGACAAAGATCTTATTGTTTTTTGTCGGTAATTTCTTTATCGTAACAATCTTTCTGAGTGTCTTGACTTTACTGATATTAATGGACAACTCATTTCTACATCTGCAAAAAGGGTCAAATAGTGGGTCAAAATCTCTGACAACAGGACCTACATGTGCAAGACCAAATTGTTAAAAACCTAGTATTTAAAAACAAGAAGTTGAAAGATGTGTTACTAACTGCAACAAGCCTAATATTTAAAAACAAGTAAACGTAGTCATTCAAACTTGTATTGTGCAGGTGTAAGTACACTAGTTATTGGCCTTGTTTGGATCCATGGGTTAGAGTTTGTTTGAGCTAGTTTGGGATCAAATAGCCCTAAAGTATCCAAACATGAGGGCCAGTTTGACCTAGTTGCACCACCCACCCAAAACAACTATCCCACCCAAGAGGTGCTGATTGGGGCTAGTTCTCCTAGTGCATTTATTGTCAATCTAACACTATCATCCAAACACCTCTTTGGCTGGAGTTAGTTCAGGGTTAGTCATTGTTTAGTATCATTGTTATTTAGGAAACGTAGGATAGCATAGGATTTATTCTACCTTGACTTGTACTCCAAGATGACCATGTACTGATATATATATATATATATATATATATATATATATATATATATATATATATATATATATATATATATATATATATATGCCCACGGGGCTCAAACAATACAATCAACTATTCCACCAATCTCTCTCTCTCTCTCTCTCTCTCTCTCTCTCTCTCTCTCTCCCTTTTAACTTTCATGAGCTAGAAACTAACTCTAACCTCTAGATAAGTTAGAATATCTAAACAGGGCCATTGTTAAATCAAATGGAAAGGTGTAACACTCCAAAAAAACTTTGTTTTGATTTTCATTAAAATCTTTATTTGAATTAAAGGAGGGTATTTGAATTTTTTTTAGAGGGACTCTTCTTCTCAAATCTTCTCTTTTTATGACAAATATTTTTCTTTTCTAAGAAAGGTCCTTCTCAACCTTGATCTTTAGTCTTAAGGGTTTTTCAGAATTGTGTTGGCTCAACACAAATAATATTGGAGGGTTTTGCAATGATCTATTATATACTTAAAATAAAAGCAAAATAAGACACCACATTCTTCCACATAAGCTAAAATAATATACACCATTGATCTACAATATTTACGGCCGAGATTTAAAATTATTACGTTACATACCTAAAGTATGATACGGGTACGAGCTAGTAAAAGAAACACGTGAATGGCCACAGGGCCCATATACCTAGATAGCCAACCGGCAACTCAAAAGGAAAAAAGTTAGCCAAATCTGATCAGATTGACTACGTAACAACGTATTCAGAAAGTCCATGTCATGAAAGTCAATAAAAACAATGTGCCAAAACAAGTTGAGTCCAACTGGTACGCACACTTCTGTATACATCCGCTTATATATCCTTGCTCTGGCCATTGCAATTGTGTATGATATATGCACGTTTCTTTTTTCTTCACATATATTTCCTTTTTTAAATATTACCAAGTAAAAGAAATTATTTTGAAAAAAAATTGCAGCAGGAAAAATGAAAGCTCCCAGTTTCTTTTTGAAAAATTAATCATATTTTCTCACGGTTTTGAAAGTAATTACAGTGTAGTTTACTCTCCAAATGTCAAATTACCACATATTACGATGTATGTTTCTGTGTAAAAAATCTATATAAATATATATTATATCGAGAAAAAGTAGGAAAAGAAAAGATCCCAAATTTTAAAAATTAAAAATATTTAGGTTTTCGAATGAAATTCAAGTATAGTCATGGATGATCAGAATATATACACTGACTAATGAGTCGACCGGCTACAAGTCCGCAACGCACGATCACGTTCACACCGGCATCACATCGAAAGTTGTCAATCTCCATAAGGCGAAGAATATCATCGGCATCCCGGACAAGATGCCGAGAAGCTCCTGCGGATGGTAACACCATCGAGTCTGATGGGACTACCGGCACCACCAGCTCGATCAAGAATCACTTCGAGAAAGACAACAGTAGATATCACAAGCAATGTCAGGAAAGAGCAGCCTGAGAAGGCGAAGATCGCGATGGGAACGAGTGAGCTCCCAGAAGCCCGTGGGTAAGCAAGGAGGGGTCATCCGCTGTGCAGGTGCTGTAGAGAGAGTTGGCAACACTAGCGGCCGACGCCCACGCATGGTTCGCTGGAGGAGCAATTGGTGGCCTACGGGCACCACGAGTAACAGCTGTGGCCACTGCATCTCAATTGCGAGCAGTTCTGGTCTATCAGTTTAAGAGAATATCATAGCTTCGTGGCAAAATAGGCATGGCGAAGAGCAAAGAAGAAAAAAAAAATGTACATGTATTTAAGTAGTGTAACTACACCGAAGTATCCCCACAATGAATACATAGTATAATATCAATCAATCAAGTTTTTTTGTAAGTTGTACCCAAACCATACTCAGAGCCCACCTACTTCAATCACACGTGAGCTTGGAAAATCAAACAAAGTAATACTTCAATCACAGACTTATACTATAATTGTGTGATAGTGACGGTTGCGGTTGAAATATGTCAGTTTAAGAGAATGTCATAGCTTCGTGGCAAAAAAGGCATGACGAAGAGCAAAGAAGCCAGAAAACAACGTACATATATTTAAACAATGTAACTACACTGAAGTAGCCCCTGAATGAATACATTGCAGCAATATTAAACTATTAGCTATAATATGCTTTTCTTTTCAAAATATTATGGTATACTGTGTTGGTTTCAAAACTTTTAGTGGCATGCAACAAATCAACATTTTATGGTATACTATGTTGGTTTCACCATGCAGAAAAACAAATATTCAAATGCCAACAAATGGTTATCTAAAATACATAAATAGTAAATAATAATGATCTAGCCGCGCAAATGCGCGGGTGGACCCGCTAGTTTCTATTAGAAAGAAATCCTATGGATTTTTGATTTTATTTCTTTTATCTTTTAAAGATTTCTCTTTTGCCTTGTCACATGTTAAAATTATCTTCCAAAACCCCTCCCTCCACTTTGGCTCAAGCCAAGTATCCAATCCCAGCAAGCTCAACCCATTTTTGATTTTTATTCTATTTATTTTACCCTCAAAACAATTTTTGTCATTTATTTTGGACCTAGGTGATTTACAAAGGAAGTACCAGTTTCCTTTTGAGTTTTGGTCTAAAACAAACTCCCCTGACTAGTCCTTAGTACCCCCAACCTAGATCCATCAAGATCCACTCTTCCACAATTCAAAATTTTCAAATTTTGCTTGCTGCAAGTTTGGACCAGATTTGCCATTTTTGGTGAAATACACTATATTTCTTCTCCAAAAATTATGAGATAAATCAGGCAGCCCCCAGGTGCATTGAGAGGTCACCTCACCAAAGGTCAACTCCAGAAGAAATTTCCACATGCCAAAACCATTTCATCGAACACGTGGCATGCACTGTTTTCTGGCAAAATTCAGAAAAGTTCAGTTTCAGTGTTCAGATTCAGTCGGCGGTGTCGTTTTCGTCAGAACCCGTCGACAATCTCACCAGTAGCCACCTTGGATCATTGTGCACTACTCCCTCTTCTTATCCAGAGCACCGCTCGATCGTTTGGACGGGCACAAGTGTCGGTGGCGACGTGGCACCTCATCGCCGGCGTCTTCTGCGGTGGCAGAGCCACCCATGGCGGCCAGCAGGGCCCAGCCCTGCCTTTCGGCACCGTCCAGCACCACCCAAACCACCAGCAACCTTCGCGTGGCTGTCCGCTTGCCTGTGCACGCCGCGGCACCGTCGTTGTGGCCTGAGCAGCATAGGGCGCGCTCCCTGCCGCCGACGAGCCCCGTGAGGCCATTCCGTCGAGAGCGTGGAGTAGCGACCAAGTCTTGCCAAACTTAGCCTCGGGATGGAACCAGTGAACCTCTCCGTAGCTGCCCCGACCCCTAAACCTCCCGTTCAACCACTGCCTCGCCGTAATCATGCCGGAGTAATCCCGATCGCGGCAACCACCTCGGGCCGGCTATAAAAAGGGGGCCTCGAGCTCGATCTCGACTAGGCATCACCCCTCCACCTCACCAGAGCCACGCCTAGCTACTAGGCAGACCTCGAGGAGGCCTTCTTCCCCGACTCCGGCCGCCCCGATCCGCTTCAGGCTCCGGTGAGAGCAACCCCGCCTCCCATACCTTGTCAGCAACCTCCTAGTGCACCCACACTTCTAACCCAAGCTTCAATTCGAAGGTTGCAGCCCTCCTCGACGAGACCCATCACCACCCGAACCGCTGTCCGCCGGAGTAGGGGCCGCCGTCGACGTGGTGCTCATCGGCGACCAACTCCACCACCCACAGGTGCGGAAGGACTTAGTGAACCCGTAGGTACCCTCCTTTCCCCCTACCTCGCCGTGGATCGCCGCCGGCGACCACCGCAGCCCTCGGGCGCCGGCGGCTCTGTTCTGAAATTCAAACCTGATGGGTGGGACCCCCTCATCATCTTTTTCTTCTTTTTGAACTGTTTTCTGAAAACGCCTTCGGGAAAAATACGCTTTCTAATTGAAAAGTTTTTCTATCTTTTATAAACTACCCCCTGGAAACTTTCTGTTTCATTATAGATAAGTCCCTGGACTAAAACTTTAATAACTTTTAAACAAAAGATGATTTTTAATTGATTCTTTTTCAGTCATCTTTATTCTTCTGTCTAGTTTTTTATCATATTTATTCGAAAAATATTTGGAACACTTTTTGTGCACGCACGGTATTTACGTAGTATCCGACTTTCTTTTATACCGTAGATACCGACGGAGGTGATGGAGACGCAAACTTCGCCGAGCTAGACTCTGACTACTCCGAACTAGGAAAGCATGTTTGAACCTTTGATATGATGAGTGTTTTGCATGTTTGCTTGAGTATTTACTTCATGGCATGTTTATATAAGCATCTGTAAGTGTTATATTGCATGCAAGGCAACTACAAGTGAGCTTCGAAAGTTGATGTGTCATTTGATGAGAGATAACATGATCATGTGGTGACATAAAAGGTGGTAAGATGGTATTGTTGAAGCATGCCAGTCTTATGTCAACCGTTTAACTCCAGTGTTAACATGGATCAAGTCACGTTACTGTCCGTCCCCTTTTTGTGCTGCCACATGTTTTCTGCAAAGGATACGGTTTAGTAAGTTGCAAACCTCTTTCCACGTACACACCAAATAGAGGCGCCGTGATGAGGGTTCCATGGCCCTGGATTAAAGCCCGTCATACGGTCAGGGGGCATGGGTGTTTCCGGTTGGGACCGAGAGGGGGGAACCCCTTAGAGCGCGCGATATAAATTTGATCCCATGCTATTCGAGGTTGTGGCCTCCCCATCTTAAGTTTTTCTTGAACGTTGCCTAGGGTGATCCCTGGCAACGGGATGTGGAATGGGTGTGTACTGGTTAGATGTGTTTACTTCTAAAATACCGTAAATGGAACTAGTCCCTTGTGACTACTGAAATCCGTTGGCTGTGGTTAAACAATACAAACCCTGCAGAGCCAAAACCATTCGAGTAATTGTATCTATGGTCAGGGACTGTGTTCAACTTATCTATGTCAGTCTTAGTGTCAGTCTCAGTGACAATCTCCGGTAAATAAACATGAGTGTTAAACCCGGCTGAATGTTATTCCTGTGGATGGACTAACCCTTTTATTATTATGTACTGAGTATTTCCTTGGAGCGATTTAAATTCATGAAATTGTTGAATACGAATGATGAAATATAAGCCCTTTATGAGATGTCGCTCAGACGTCCGACTGTGGCACTCTTATTATTTACTTTTGGTATAAGCCCTTTATGTGATGTCGCTCAGACGTCCGACTATGGCACTCTTATTATTTATTTTTGGTATAAGCCCTCTATGTGTTGTCGCTCAGACGTCTGACTGTGGCACACTTATTATTTACTTTTGGTATAAGCACCTTATGTTATGTCGCACAGACGTCCGACTTTGGCACTTGTTATTTACTTTCGATATAAGCCCTTTATGTGATGTCGCTCAGACGTCCGACTGTGGCATCCCTGTTATTTATTTTCATTATAAGCCCTTTTCGAGATGTCGCTTAAGATGTCCGACTGTGGCACGCACTGTCATTTACCATTCAATATAAGCCCTTTATGCGGTGTCGCCCTCACGCCCGACTGCGGCATGCTAATTTATCTTTACCTTTTGAGGCGTCGCTTCATACACCCGATCGGTCTTCAGTTATTTTGGGATTTCGGAGAGGACTACCGCCTGACTTCCTTTTATTTAACATGCTGTGCAAATTTATTATGTGAGTGTGCATTGCTAATTACTCATGTGCATCATGTTTGCATTTGTTATATCTTATGTCCGAACTGTCTTGCGAGTACATTCAATGTACTCACCTAGCTTGTTGATTTGGTCAGATGTTGACGAAGGCGATCTTATGGATGAAGAGTACGATAGCGAGTCCGACGCCTAGAGGAGTCCCAGTCAGTCCCGTATGATCCTGGAATTGGTCACTTGTATCATATACGCTTCCGCTACCCGAATAAAATCATCAAGCCTCACTCCAACGCTCGATGAGCTGTAAGATTAAGAGTCATGTCACCCACTTCGCTATGACATATCCACCACCACTTTTATTATGAGTCAGTAGTATGCCACCATACCCTTGTGTCATATCTGCCCTTATGTATAATATTGGCGTGCTTGTAATAAATTGTTGAGCAGCCTCAGCTCAACCTTGTATAATATTTAGTACTTCTGGTTTTCTGTATCAAGGATTTGTGTACTAGTAAGGAAGATTTTTCCTATACTAGTTTATAAAAAGGGCGGTTTCTCAATAAATCTTTTATTGGAAAACCAGTCGTGACAAACTTGGTATCAGAGCTAGGCTGACTGTAGGAAGCCACTAGGTGCGATCGCTAATCGGTTATTAGCGTAATGAGTGCTATTATAATGCTTAGCTAATGTAGCAATTTTCTGTTAGTCATCATAAATTTATGATTTGACTATTCGGAATTTTAGTCTACTTTTGTAGATGGCTAGTAGCGACTGTGAGTCACAGGTGTTCGCCAATGTACCTGAGGGATTTATCATGCTGCTCGTCTCCATCACCAAAGTCGCGATCGGGCCATCGGCTCGTCCGGAGTTCACACTCTACCAGCACAAGATCAGCGACAGCGTATCTATGCACCAGGCCGCGGTGCAATTCAAGGGAGGACATTCTGAGTCACACCGCTTCCGATTTGTGGGAAGAGCCATGCCTACGGAGAGGCATGCTATGCAGATGGCTGCCTGTGAGGCGATAGCTCGTCTCCGGGATGCTCTCCCTTCGATGAAGGCTCGTCGGTACCGCTACCTCCCCTGCCATGTGCCATACACTTGTCACTATGCATTCGCTTGCCCTAGGGGAGAGAGAGATGAGGCTATTGAGATGTTGGTTGAGTATCTCAAGGCTCTCGAGGCAGCTTTTGATAACCTCGTGGACGACCTTGTGGCTGCTCGTATGGACTTCGTGCAGGGCTATTCCGCCAACAGGAGGGAGCTTCTCCATACAGCACCACCACTGACTTACGTCTCGTCCGCAGCATCCTATACACCTGCCATCTTCGCCACTGCTTGCCGCCTGCCTACCACTGAGGAGTTTGACCAGGTCATTGCTCCTACTCCAATCAGTATTGCACCACCTGCCGCACCCGCACCAGCTCCTCAACTCAGCACTTCACGCCTGGAGCCTATTAGTGAGGAGGAGGTTGAGTCTCCATCATCACTGGGTCTTACCCTCGGCAGGCCGAGGGAAATCCTCACCATCTCCGACTGAGTGCGCCTAGCAGCCGTGCGATGTACCAGCTTGTATGATATGTTTATATGTATATAGGTTGTGAGAAGTAGTTTGTGTGCGCATCATGTAGGAACTGAGAGAAGTGCACTAGCCTAAATAACATGTCAGCAATGTGTACGCACATCCTGAGTGATGTATTGTATAATTACGGCTTGCGTGTAAGATATGTACTGAGCGGTCCTTCTCCATGCGCAATCAAGTATTTTCTTGAAAAATGTTGGAGTTCTTAATTTTTTGCCTTTGCAAAATTATTTATTCTGCCACTCAGCTTTTCTCATAAGTTTTACAAAAAATACCCAGAGTGGAAAATGCCTCGTCCTTGGACTCGTTCCATGCCAAGTCCACCGGAACAAAATTATGGTACGCAGACAAGTAAAATTTTCACACAGGGGCAGTCAAGTCAGCAAGGCAGTGAAGCAGCATTTTCTCAAGTATGCCGCCTTTATGAGCAAAGCCAGCAGCAACATCAAGAAATGATGAATCATGTTATCAATATGGGAAATCACCGTGAAACATATCAGCAGCATTCCAGGTTGTCAGAACTACAAAATACACGTCCCCCAACATTCTCTCACATTGATAGACCACTTGAGGCCGATGATTGGCTTCGAGACATTGAAAGGAAATTAATTATTGCACAATGTTCAGACCGTGAGAAGGTACTATATGCACCTCACTATCTCACTGGAGCAGCTGCATCATGGTGGGAGAATTTCCTGCACATGCACCCCGATGAAAACAACATCACCTAGGAAGAATTTAAAGAAGGTTTTCATGGGGCGCACATTCCTAGAAGCATTATGAAGATCAAGAAAAGGGAATTTTATGACCTCATGCAGAGAAGCATGACAGTGACTGAGTACAATAGTCAGTTTACTCTATTGTCTCGTTATGCCAACAAAGAGCACATGACTGAAAATAAAAAGATGGAAAAATTTCTGGACGGTCTGGCACTAGCACTTAAATGCCAGCTGGTCGTACACACCTTTCTG
Source organism: Triticum timopheevii (assembly GCA_963921465.1). Taxonomy (NCBI): domain Eukaryota; kingdom Viridiplantae; phylum Streptophyta; class Magnoliopsida; order Poales; family Poaceae; genus Triticum; species Triticum timopheevii. The sequence goes on along the minus strand of OY997270.1, from coordinate 341,734,467 downwards.
GATTTCAAAACACTTGTGGACAAAGCCATTACATTGGAAAATGAGTGCCGCAGCTTGGAGGATTTTCGCAAGCGCAAAGGGGGCCAGACTACTCATGCTCGCAACAACTGGAATAAGACTGATTTTCAGAAGAATGGAGCAAACAAGTCCACAACCAATGTTCCATGCCCAAACAAAAAATTTCATGCAAGGGACAAGGATTTTACATACCACCCAGGTGTTACTTGCTACGCTTGTGGAGAAGAAGGGCACTATGCCAAACAGTTCCCAAAGCCAAGAAATTCAGCTCCCAAGCCGAACAACGGTGGAAATAATTCAACACCCAAGCGCAACAACTTCAACCCCAATAACAATCACAAGAAGGGTCACTTGAACCATGTGACCAAGGAGGAAGCACAGAATGCCCCGGATATCGTACTTGGTAGGTTCCCTGTCAACACAATACCTGCCACGGTTTTGTTTGATTCTGGAGCTTCTCACTCGTTCATTTCAAAGGAATTTTCTTTGCAAAATGATTTTTTGATGCTTCCCTTGGAAAAATCCATGATCATCAAGTCCCCCGGGATTAAGCAAGTTACTCAGAGTTACTGCCAAGGTGTGGTTATTGAGTTTGAGGGACTAAAGTTTCATGCAAACCTAATTGTATTGGAAAATAAGGGACTGGATGTCATCCTAGGAATGTACTGGTTAACCACCAACAAAGGATTTATCGACTGCTTCAATCGGACTGTAATTCTTACCCATCATCACGGGAAGACAATAAAAATTGCAGCTCAAGAAAGACAAATGTCACGGCAACCAAGGTTGAACAAGGTGGACGTTTCGGAGTTAAGCAAAGTTCTAGTGGTGTGTGAGTTCCCTGACGTATTTCCCGAAGAACTACCAGGCATGCCACCAGACCAGGAAATAGAATTCATCATTGAGCTAGCCCCTGGAACCACCCCCATTTACAAGAACCCTATAGAATGGCACCGTCCGAGTTGGTGGAATTAAAGAAGCAAATAAAAGAATTACTGGACAAAGGATTTATACAAGCCAGCTCCTCACCTTGGGGTTCACCAGTATTGTTTGCCAAGAAAAAGGATGGGACACTAAGATTATGTATGGACTATCAAGCACTCAACATGGTCACCATCAAAAACAAATATTCGATGCCACGGATAAATGGCTTATTTGACCAGCTCGCACAAGCCAAGATTTTCTCAAAAATTGATTTAAGGTCGGGGTATCATCAATTAAAAGTACGGACATAAGATATTCCCAAGACAGCATTCACCTCCAGATACAGACTATATGAATTTACAGTAATGCCCTTTGGACTGACAAACGCCCCCGCATATTTTGTCCACCTCATGAACAAAGTGTTTATGAAATTTATGGAAAAATTTGTTGTGGTGTTCATTAATGATATTCTGGTATACTCCAAGACACCAGAAGAGCATGCTGAACATCTCAGGATTGTACTGGGAGAATTAAGGAAACATCAATTATACGCCAAGTTCAGCAAATGTGAATTTTGGTTAAGACAGGTTGGTTTTCTAGGCCATGTACTAACCCAAGAAGGTGTTGCCGTAGACCCGAAAAAGGTCAAGGCTGTACTTTCCTGGAAACCACCAGCCAGTGTAACGGATGTACGCAGTTTCTTGGGAATGCTAGGATATTACCTAAGATTTATTGAAGGGTTCTCCACCATAGCAAAATCAATGACACAGTTACTCAAGAAGGATAAGAAATTTGTATGGACTGAAGCCTGCGAGAAAAGTTTCCAAGAACTCAAAAGGAAATTAACAACAGCACCAGTATTGGTTGTACCAGACATACACAAAAGTTTTGAAGTGTATTGTGACGCATCCCGGAAGGGCCTCGGATGCGTATTAATGCAAGAAGGCAAAGTAGTCGCATACGCTTCCAGGCAACTACGAAAGCATGAATAAAATTATCCCACTCATCACTTGGAGTTGGCAGCAGTCATTCATGCACTCAAAGAGTGGAGGCACTTTTTGCTTGGGAATCATTGTGAAATATATACGGACCATAAAAGCCTCAAATATATTTTCACACAACCAGAACTCAATTTACGACAACGACGCTGGTTGGAATTAGTGAAAGATTATGATGTTGGAATTCACTACCATCCAGGAAAAGCAAATGTAGTGGCGGATGCTCTTAGTCGGAACCCCAGTTCGGGCAACCACGGTCTACCAAACTTGAGACCTGAATTTCAGCAGGAGTTCGCCAAACTCAACTTGGTGCTGGTCACGGAGGGCAATGTGTCAAATTTGGAAATACAACCTACCCTAATGGAATAGATTAAGGAGGCTCAGCATGGACACCCCAACATCGAAGGCATAAAAAGAAAAGTGAGTTTGGGCAAGGCCTCAGAATTCATCATAGACGATAAGGGAATATTATGGTACGGAGATAGGCTTTGAGTACCAAATATAGAAGACCTTAAACAGCAAATTCTAGCCAAAGGCCACACCGCTCCATATTCAATCCATCGTGGAGGGACCAAAATGTACAAGGACATTCAGGAAAAAATTTGGTGGCACAGTATGAAAAGGGATATAGCCACATTCATTGCATGTTGTGATTCATGTCAGCGCATTAAAGCCGAGCACCAAAAACCAGCAGGACTATTACAGCCAAACAAGATACCCAAGTGGAAATGGGATGAAATTGGAATGGATTTTATTGTCGGACTACCTCGGTCACGATACGGAAATGATGCCATGTGGGTCATCACTGATAGATTGACTAAGGTGGCACATTTCATCCCAGTAAAGACGACCCACACCACTCAGAAACTTGCCAAACTTTATCTCTCCCGTATAGTCTGTCTGCATGGAATTCCAAAGACTATAATATCTGATAGAGGCACTCAATTCATCTCTAGATTTTGGGATCAATTACAACAAGCTCTGGGAACTCAACTAGCATTCAGTACAGCATACCACCCCTAGACTGATGGACAAACTGAACGCGTGAATCAAATTCTAGAGGACATGCTGAGAGCATGTGTTCTCACCTATGGAACCAGTTGGGAAGAAAGCTTTCCATATGCCGAGTTCGCATACAACAACAGTTACCAAGCCAGCCTACAAATGGCACCTTTTGAAGCCTTGTACGGGCAGAGATGTCGTACTCCATTAAATTGGTCAGAGACAGGGGACAGTCATATCTTCGGCCCAGACATGCTCAAGGAAGCTGAGGAGAAAGTTAGGCTAATCAGGGACCAACTCAAGACAGCTCAAAGCCAACAAAAGAGTTATTATGATCGAAAACATTGGGGAGTCATCTTTGAACCCGCTGTGTATGTGTACCTACGAGTATCTCCTATGAGGGGCCTGCAACGATTCAAAGTTAAAGGAAAGCTAGCACCAAGATTTATCGGACCCTTCTGTGTAGTTGCGCGAAGAGGCATAGTAGCCTACCAGGTAGACCTACCCGAAGAGCTGTCAGACGTCCACGACATGTTCCACGTCTCACAGTTGAGGAAATGCATAAGCCACCCAGAGAAGCATGTATCTCATGAGGACATTGACGTGCAACCAGACCTCACCTACAGGGAACGTCCAATAAAAATATTGGTGGAGTCTGAAAGGAGAACCCGTCAGAATACAATTAAATTTTTCAAAGTTCAGTGGAGCAATCACACCGAGGATGAAGCAACATGGGAAAGAGAGGATTTTCTTCGGACAGAACACCCACACCTATTTGAGGATCAGCTGAAATCTCGGGGACGAGATTTTTCCGAAGGGGGTAGGTGTTGTAACACTCCAAAAAATTTTGTTTTGGTTTTCATTAAAATCTTTATTTGAATTAAAGGAGGGTATTTGAATTTTTTTAGAGGGACTCTTCTTCTCAAATCTTTTCTTTTTATGACAAATATTTTTCTTTTCTAAGAAAGGTCCTTCTCAACCTTGATCTTTAGTCTTAAGGGTTTTTCAGAATTGTGTTGGCTCAACACAAATAATATTGGAGGGTTTTGCAATGATTTATATTAAAAAGAAATCCTATGGATTTTTGGTTTTATTTCTTTTATCTTTTAAAGATTTCTCTTTTGCCTTTTCACATGTTAAAATTTTCTTTCAAAACCCCTCCCTCCACTTTGGGTCAAGCCAAGTATCCAATCCCAGCAAGCTCAACCCATTTTTGATTTTTATTCTATTTATTTTACCCTCAAAACAATTTCTGTCATTTATTTTGGACCTAGTGATTCACAAAGGAAGTACCAGTTTCCTTTTGACTTTTGGTCTAAAACAAACTCCCCTGACTAGTCCTTAGTACCCCCAACCTATATCCATCAAGATCCACTCTTCCACAATTCAAAATTTTCAAATTTTGCTTGCTACAAGTTTGGACCAGATTTGCCATTTTTGGTGAAATACATTATTTTTCTTCTCCAAAAATTCTGAGATAAATCAGGCAGCCCCCAGGTGCATTGAGAGGTCACCTCACCAAAGATCAACTCCAGAAGAAATTTCCACATGCCAAAAACATTTCATCGAACATGTGGCATGCACTGTTTTCTGGCAAAATTCAGAAAAGTTCAGTTTTAGTGTTCAGATTCAATCGGCGGTGTCGTTTTCGTCAGAACCTGTCGACAATCTCACCAGTAGCCACCTTGGATCATTGTGCACTGCTTCCTCTTCTTATCCAGAGCACCTCTCGATCGTTTGGACGGGCGCAAGTGTCGGTGGTGACGTGGCACCTCATTGCCGGCGTCTTCTGCGGTGGCAGAGCCACCCGTGGCGGCCAGTAGGGGCCAGCCCTGCCTTTTGGTGCCGTCCAGCATCGCCCAAACCACCAGCAACCTCCGTGTGGCTATCCGCTTGCCTGTGCACGCTGCGGCAGCGTCGCCGTGGCCTGCGCAGCACAGGGCGCGCTCCCTACCGCCGACGAGCCCCGTGAGGCCGATCCGTCGAGAGTGTGGAGTAGCGCCCAAGTTTTGCCAAACTTAGCCTCGGGATGGAACCAGTGAACCTCTCCGCAGCTGCCCCGACCCCTAAACCTCCCGTTCAACCACTGCCTCGCCGTAATCACGCCGGAGTAATCCCGATCGCGGCAACCGCCTCGGGCTGGCTATAAAAAGGGGGCCTCGAGCGCGATCTCGACCAGGCATCACCCCTCCACCTCACCAGAGCCACACCTAGCTACTAGGAAGACCTCGGGGAGGCCTTCTTCCCTGACTCCGGCCGCCCTGATCCGCTTCGGGCTCCGGCAAGATCCGCTCCGATGAGAGAAACCCCGCCTCCCATACCTTGTCAGCAACCTCCTAGTGCACCCACACTTCTAACCCAAGCTTCAATTCGAAGGTTGCAGCCCTCCTCGATGAGACCCATCACCACCCGAACCGTCGTCCGTCGGAGTAGAGGCCGCCATCAACGTGGTGCTCGCCGATGACCAACTCCACCACCCACAGGTGCGGAAGGACTCAGTGAACCCGTAGGTACCCTCCTTTCCCCCTACATCGCCGTGGATCGCCGCCGGCGACCACCGCAGCCCTTGGGCGCCGGCGACTTTGTTCTGAAATTCAAACCTGACGGGTGGGACCCCCTCATCAGCCTTTTCTTATTTTTGAACCGTTTTCTGAAAACGCCTTCGGGTAAAATACGTTTTCTAACTGAAACGTTTTTTTGTCTTTTATAAACTGCCCCCTGGAAACTTTCTGTTTCATTACAGATAAGTCCCTGGACTAAAATTTAATAACTTTTAAACAAAAGATGATTTTTAATTGATTCTTTTTCTGTCATCTTTATTTTTCTGTCTAGTTTTTCTATAATATTTATTTGAAAAATATTTGGAACACTTTTTGTGCACGCATGGTATTTATGTAGTATCCGACTTTCTTTTATATCGTAGATACCGACGGAGGTGACGGAGACGCAAACTTCGCCGAGCTAGACTCCAACTTCTCCGAACCAGGCAAGCATGTTTGAACCTTTGATATGATGAGTGTTTTGCATGTTTGCTTGAGTAGTTACTTCATGGCATGTTTATATAAGCATCTGTAAGTGTTATATTGCATGCAAGGCAACTACAAGTGAGCTTCGAAAGTTGATGTGTCATTTGATGAGAGATAACATGATCATGTGGTGACATGAAAGGTGGTAAGATGGTATTGTTGAAGCATGACAGTCTTATGTCAACCGTTTAACTCCAGTGTTAACATGGATCAAGTTACGTTACCGTCCGTCCCCTTTTTGTGCTGCCACATGTTTTCTGCAAAGGATACGGTTTAGTAAGTTGCAAACCTCTTTCCACGTACACACCAAATAGAGGGGCAGTGATGAGGGTTCCATGGCCCTGGATTAAAGCCCGTCATCCGGTCATGGGGCATGGGTGTTACTAGTTGGGACCGACAGGGGGGCACCCCTTAGAGCACGCGATATAAATTTGATCCCATGCTATTCGAGGTTGTGGCCTCCCCATCTTAAAGTTTTTCTTGAACATTGCCTAGGGTGATCCCTGGCAACGGGATGTGGAATGGGTGTGTACTGGTTAGATGTGTTTACTTCTAGAATACCGTAAACGGAAACTAGTCCCTTGTGACTACTGAAATCCGTTGGCTGTGGTTAAAAAGTACAAACTCTGCAGAGTGAAAACCATTCGAGTAAAAATGTATCTATGGTCAGAGACTGTGTTCAACTTATCTATGTCAGTCTAAGTGTCAGTCTCAGTGACAATCTCCGGTAAATAAACATGAGTGTTAAACCCGGCTAAATGTTATTCCTGTGGATGGCCTAACCCGTTTATTATTATGTACTAAGTATTTCCTTGGAGTGATTTAAATTCATGAAATTGTTGAATACGAATGATGAAATATAAGCCCTTTATGAGATGTCGCTCAGACGTCCGACTGTGGCAGTCGTATTATTTACTTTTGGTATAAGCCCTTTATGTGATGTCGCTCAGACGTTCGACTATGGCACTCTTATTATTTATTTTTGGTATAAGCCCTTTATGTGATGTCGCTCAGACGTCCGACTATGGCACAATTATTATTTACTTTTGGTATATGCCCTTTATGTGATGTTGCTCAGACGTCCGACTGTGGCACTCTTGTTATTTACTTTCGATATAAGCCCTTTATGTGATGTCGTTCAGACGTTCGACTGTGGCATACCTGTTATTTACTATCATTATAAGCCATTTTCGAGATGTCGCTTAAGACGTCCGACTGTGGCATGCACTGTCATTTAGCATTCAATATAAGCCCTTTATGCGGTGTCGCCCTGACGCCCGACTGCGGCATGCTAATTTATCTTTACCTTTCGAGGCGTCGCTTCAGACACCCGATCGGTCTTCAGTTATTTTGGGATTTTCGAGAGGACTACCGCCTGAATTCCTTTTATTTAACATGCCGTGCAATTTATTATCCGAGTGTGCATTGCTAACTGCTCATGTGCATCATCTTTGCATTTGTTATATCTTATGTCCGAACTATCTTGCGAGTACATTCAAAGTACTCACCTGGCTTGTTGATTTGGCCAGATGTTGACGAAGGCGATCTTATGGATGAAGAGTACGATAGCGAGTCCGACGCCTAGAGGAGTCCCAGTCAATCCCGTGCGATCCTGGAATTGGTCACTTGTATCATATATGCTTCCGCTACCCAAATAAAATCATCAAACCTCACTCCGACGCTCGATGAGCTGTAAGATTAGGAGTCATGTCACCCACTTCACTGTGACATATTCACCACCACTTTTATTACGAGTCAGTAGTATGCCACCATACTCTTGTGTCATATCCGCCCTTATGTATAATATTGGCGTGCCTGTAATAAATTGTTGAGCAGCCTCAGCTCAACCTTGTATAATATTTAGTACTTCTGGTTTTCTGTATCAAGGATTTGTCTACTAGTAAGGAAGATTTTTCCTATACTAGTTTATAAAAAGGGCGGTTTCTCAATAATTATTTTATTGGAAAACCAGTCGTGACAAAAGGCGTGTTCAATACTCCATCCGTTCCTTTTTGCTATGCATATAAGAATAGTCTAAAGTCAAACTTCATAAAGTTTGACCTTATTTATATGAAAAAATATCAACATCTAGCATGCTAAAGTTATACAATATGAAAATTTAGTCAGGACACATGTACTGATATTTATTTCATATTGTGAACATTGGTATTTTGTTCTATAAAGTTGGTCAAAATTTAAGAGGCTTAACTTTAGAAAAATCTTATATACGAACTAAAAATATTCGAAGGGAGTACAACATGCTTAACAACAACCAAATATATTCATAGAGATATTATTACATTCGGTATTGATGAAATTGAACTGCATAGTTCATACGACCACATATAGAACATCACATTGTTAATAGCTGAAATAAACAAGGCATACTACGAACAACCAAAGATGGCAATTAAAACTGGACAAAGGCTAACTACAAACAACCGAACAACCATAAACCGTAGAAATAAACAAGGAGTAATGCAAACAACCTAATATAGCAGTAAATATTGGACAGGTTCTCACTACAAAAGAGGTTCGAGAAAACAAATCATGGGTTTCCTTATTTGTAAAAGATTGGCTCCTCCTCATGGTCGCCGTCAATGAGGTATGACTTGCCAGCTGAGGATCCCACGCCAGCATCGCAGAACATGTCCTTCAAAAATGACAAAAGGGGCTCCATGGAGTTGAAGGATGGAAAATTGTTCATAACCAGCCGAAGGAGATCAGCGGCAGGGCCGTCGATCTATCGAACCCGAAGGATTGGGTTGCACAACTTAACATGTGACATAACCCACGTCAAGCCATCGGTGTCGACAACATCGATGTCGTAGACAACGTCCATGACATGCCAGAATACTCTAGCCCGCTGATTAAAAGGCTCAATCCAGGTCCAGTCATCGTTGTTAGCTTCCTCGGTGGCCACCTCGCCGACATCGGGCGAAGCGGACGCGGTAAAGCTCTTTTGGGCCATTCGCTCCTCGAGCTCCCCGGGTAGCGTAGCCAGGCTTAGTCTGTGACGCTCTGGAGTGGTGGAGGGTGGGGGTGGTGATGGGGTTCTCTAGGAAAGGGGGAATTTCGCATGCGTCATGTGAGAAACTCAGTGCGACGAGGGTATGTATATCGGTGGGTAAACTGCATGGGCAGATCGGCAAAATTTGACGACGGAGGTGGCACGATGGCGGCGGCGACCTAGCTAGGTTTGGAGCGAGGGAGGGGTGGTGTAGGTATGTGTGTGAGCGGGGGATTTGGGGTGAGCAGAGGATTTGGGGTATGTGTGGAGGGGGTCCAAGGTGGTGTTTGAGGAAATGCCACGGGTAATGAAATTTTTACTAGGCGGGAGTAAAATGGCGGGGCTGCCGAAAATTTGGATCAAGGGCTTGAAGCATAGCGGGCCGGGAGTAACGAACATCACACAAGGTTAAAACATTAAATCATGTGCTATCGAACAGAAAAACATTCCAACCAAGCAGATATTTTTGTGATTGTGAGGGATCGAGGCGGGAGTAAAATGCCGGGGCTACTGACAATTTGGATCTACTGACTGAAGCAGAGTGGGAGTAATAGACATTGCACACGGTCCAGACATACTAATCATGTGCTATCAAACAGAAAAACCATCTACGCGGGTAGATATTTTCGAGAGTGCGAGGGAGTAGATATTTTCGAGAGGGGGAAGGAAGCCTTGTGGAGCCCAATCTACTATGATCATGTGGGTGACATGGGCAGCGGCACAACACACGGGTAGTCCTAGGGAACCGTGTTTGTTTCGTACCCGATCGCAAACGGTTGCTGCGTCCGACTCGTGTACTGTTTATAAATTTGGCCAAAAAACGCAGGAAAGGGCCAGTACACTAACACACTTGCATGTGGACCAAATATATGTATGAAAGGGTGGTTTGATGTTAAAATACCCAATGCACAACTTTAATGTGGCACCTGTCACACAAAGCACATATTATTATTGCTAGCCCCCCTAAACACACACACACACACACACACACACACACACACACACACTTCGTGTTGCCAGGAGGGGAATCCTAGCTAGGAACGCATGCCCACAAGTAGCTAGGTCTGACATCTCACCGTGCCATAACACAAAACCGAAAGGAGTACATCAACCCCTCCCCTCTTTGCTTCCGATCAAATGTGAACCACGCGGGCCCACAGATGTGTTCTTCTGGCGTTAGATGGGTGACACCACTTACTAACCACACCTGCGGGTGGCCCAATGTGTGTGTGTGTGCGCGCGCACGCGTTTGTGTGTGTGTGTGTGTGCGTGTGTGTGTGTGTGAAAATGATGTGCTATGATATTTAAATAACCAAATCACAAATTTGATGTGGCACATGTGCATGGCAAATTAACCGGGCCTCCCCGACCCCACGGAGGTTCATCTAGTATGAAGTAGAACTATGCCCCCCCCCCACACACACACTTTGAGTCGGTGGGAGGGGGCATCTCACCAAGGCGTATTTTAAGACTGACCAGGAAGAATCACCACCTTGGTCGTATAACCTCTCTTGTTTGTTGGGTCAAAGTCATGCATTGACGTTTCACACGCGGCCCACAAAATAGGCTAGTTTGTCGCCGATAACCATGCGAGGGAGTGCCTAAAGACAACCACTGTGTGCATGTTGCCCAAACATATGTATGAAGAGCGTCATGTGGTGTTTGAATATACCCAATGTACAACTTTGATTAATGTGTATGCGAGCCCTCAAACTTAGGTCTCGAATCTCACCATGATCGACATACGACTATACGGTAACGTGAACCAAGAGAAGAAGAATCTATCTCGCGTTATTGGTCGAAGTGATGGAGACGTCCACGCAGGCCCACGAATATATAAGTCGTCGATGATAACAAAGAGAAGGAGAGTGTCCAAAGACAACCACTGCATGTATGCCCCAGACATATGTATGGACATGCGTGATGCATGCATATATGTTGGAATGACAAAATCACAACATTTTGATGTGGTGCATGCATGCATCGAAAAACGCACAGTCCCCACACAGATCTGGTGCATGACACGTCGCATGCTCGATTGCCCAACCCCCCCCCCCCCCCACTTTGACCCAGTGGGAGAGGGATTCGTGCGTACACATGCGCGCGAAGTATAGTTGCATGTACCGAACCGTATAAGATGAACCAAAATTTAATCCCCTCCTAATTATAAGTCAAATTAACCTCTATCGCTGTCGGTCGAAGTGATTGACCAAGCGGCACACAGAGATGGATGAAGCATCTCCTTGATAACCCTATGAGTGAGTGCTAGAGGACAACTGCCATCGCTTGCTTGTGGGCCAAACACATGCATGGAGATGTGTGGTTGTGATGTTTGAATACCTAATATATATGCAGAAATGTGATGTAGCACCTGCCTCAGAAACCTTTATATCCCCTGTCAGTGTCAAAACCGGCGGATCTCGGGTAGGGGGTCCCGAACTATGCGTCTAAGGCTAATGGTAATAGGAGGCGGGGGACACAATATTTATCCAGGTTCGGGCCCTCTCTATGGAGGTAATACCCTACTTCCTGCTTGATTGATCTTGATGATATGAGTATTACAAGAGTTGATCTACCACGAGATCGTAGAGGCTAAACACTAAAAGCTAGCCTATGATTATGATCGTTGTTCTTGTCCTATGGACTAAACCCTCATGTTTATATAGACACCAGAGGGGGCTAGGGTTACATAGAGTCGGTTACAGAGAAGGAGATCTACATATCCGAATTGCCAAGTTTGCCTTCCACGCAAAGGAGAGTCCCACCCGAACACATGACGAAGTCTTCAATCTTGTATCTTCATAGTCCAACAGTCCGGCACCAGTACATAGTCCGGCTGTCCGAGTACCCCCTAATTCAGGACTCCCTTAGTAGCCCCTGAACTAGGCTTCAATGACGATGAGTCTGGCGCGCAGATTGTCTTCGGCATTGCAAAACAATTTCCACATACCACCGTAGAGAGCACAATACCACGAAGATCTTGATAACTTTTCATAGCGTGACATCACGCCATGGCCCGGTCATTATTCGAACCTTTTTCTCAACCTGCTACCGCACATATCGCGAGGCAGTCTTATTGGCACGTCCTATCGAAGCAGAGATCGTGTCCCCTTATCATGGGATTCTCACCAATACGGGTGTGAGTAACCTAACCGTGCCATCAACACGGCGCTTGGGGAATAAGCGAGTTTATCGGGCAAGTGGGGAGGCGCATGATCCCTGCTGCCTTTATAAGGATATAAGGACTCCCCTTTTTTCCCACGCCTTCTCCTTCCTCTGCTCATCCATTATCTCTCACTCAAGCTCCAGCGCCCAAGCATTCATCTTCTCCGCCCACAAAGGACCTCCAAAAATGTCTGGATCCGGAGCAGGAGGCAAGTGGATGGCCTCCACCGTCCGGCATAAGGATATCAAAAAGCTTCGGGAGGCCGGGTATCTGACCAAGAAAATCAGCCACGTCTCCCGACGGCGGGACAGATCGTCCCAACCCCGGCACCCCATGAGAGGGTTGTATTCCTCCCTCACTTTGTCCGTGGGCTAGGGTTTCCCCTTCACCCATTTGTCCGCGGCATCATGTATTACTACGGGATCAATTTTCACGATCTATCCCCAAATTCCTTCCTCAACATCTTGACATTCATCGTCGTGTGCGAGGCCTTTCTCCGCATCTCGCCGCACTTCGGCTTATGGCTGAAGATTTTTAATTTGAAGCCCAAGGTAGTGAGCGGCGAGCACGCTGAGTGTGGAGGTGCCATGGTGAGCAAGATGCCCAATGTTACATGGCCGTCAGGTACTTTCAATGATTCTGTCAAAGAGTGGTAACAACAATGGTTCTACGTCACTGAGCCACGCGACACGAAATGGGCCGCAGCTCCCAAATTTCGATCCGGAGCTCCTCTGTGGCTTACTTCCTGGCCCAAGAAGGGCTTGAACTGGTCCTCGCCCGACCAGTTGTCAGTGCTCCAGACGCGCGTCCAGGATATGGAAGACAAGGATATCAAACTTGTCAGTGTAGTCCAGGTGATGTTAGTTTTCCGGATTCTCCCTTGCCAACACAGGGCCTGCAATTTGTGGGCATTCGACCCGGCCAAGCACCAGACCCTGCTGGAGTTCTTTGGCTCCTCGCACAAGGACATCTGGAAGGTGCTCTTGTAGTCCGAAAAATCATGGCCGGACTCAGCCGAGGACCGCGGGTACCAACTGTCCCGTCTTGCAAGTTTGGTGAGTCATTGTATGTTGGCAAGTCATACGCTTTATTTGCATAACCCAAGGGAAATGCTTAATGTGTTTTCCACAACTCTCCTAGGGCTGGACGAAGAAGGCGGGACGGATCTACTGTCCGACCCCACTGCCAGAAGAACCGACCAGCCCACTTCTAACGAAGATGCTGGTCCCGGCGCCTTACAAGGCACCGAAGAAAAAGGCCAAGAAGGAGGCCAAAGAGACCAGGGTCGGCCTTCGTCTCCGTGGCACTTCAGACACAATGTCCGAAGACTCCTATGCCCGCTCTTCATACAAAGATTTAGTACCAAACATTTTATAGACTTCTTCTTCTAGCACTTGAGCACAATTTTCATTTTCATCATACTCATGAAAGATATTAAAAAGATGAAGCGTCTGAGACAAACTCAACTCCATTTTTTTGTAGTTTTCTTTTATAAACTAAACAAGTGGTAAAACAAGAAACGAAAAGATTCTATTGCAAGATCTAAAGATATACCTTCAAGCACTCACCTCCCCGGCAACGGCGCCAGAAAAGAGCTTAGTTGACGGGGTGTGAGTGAGTGCCGCTTACCTAGCCTCCCCGGCAATGGCGCCAAAAAAGATCTTGATGTCTACGACACAACCTTCTTCTTGTAGACGTTGTTGGGCCTGCAAGTGCACAGGTTTGTAGGACAGTAGCAAATTTCCCTCAAGTGGATGAACTAAGGTTTATCAATCCGTGGGAGGCGTAGGATGAACATGGTCTCTCTCAAACAACCCTGCAACCAAATAACAAAGAGTCTCTTGTGTCCCCAACACACCCAATACAATGGTAGATTGTATAGGTGCACTAGTTCGGCGAAGAGATGGTGATAGAAGTGCAATATGGATGGTAGATAAAGGTATTTGTAATCTGAAATAATAAAAACAGCAAGGTAACTAAAGATAAAAGTGAGCGTAAACGGTATTGAAATGGTAGGAAACAAGGCCTAGTATTCATACTTTCACTAGTGCAAGTTCTCTCAACAATAATAACAAAGATAGATCATATAACAAACCTCAACATGCAACAAAGAGTCACTCCAAAGCCACTAATAGCGGAGAACAAACGTAGAGATTATGGTAGGGTACGAAACCACCTCAAAGTTATTCTTTCGGATCAATCTATAAAAGAGTTCGTACTAGAATAACACCTTAAGACACAAATCAAACAAAACCCTAATGTCAACTAGATACTCCATTGTCACCTCGAGTATCCATGGGCATGATTATACGATATGCATCACACAATCTCAGATTCATCCAACCAACACAAAGTACTTCAAAGAGTGCGCCAAAGTTTCTACCGGAGAGTCAAGAACGTGTGCCAACCCCTATGCATAGGTTCATGGGTGGAACCCGCAAGTTGGTCACCAAAACATACATCAAGTGGCACGTGATATCCCATTGTCACCATAGATAAACACGGCAAGACATACATCAAGTGTTCTCAAATAAAGACTCAATCTGATAAGATAACTTCAAGAGGGAAAATCAATTCATCACAAGAGAGTAGAGGGGGAGAAACATTATAAGATCCAACTATAATAACAAAGCTCGCGATACATCAAGATCGTGCCATAGAGAGAACACGAGAGAGAGAGAGAGATCAAACACATAGCTACTGGTACATACCCTCAGCCCCGAGGGTGAACTACTCCCTCCTCGTCATGGAGAGCGCCGGGATGATGAAGATGGCCACCGGTGAGGGATCCCCCCTCCGGCAGGGTGTCGGAACGGGCTCCCGAGAGGTTTTTGGTGGCTACAGAGGCTTGCGGCGGCGGAATTCCCGATCTATCTTGATTTCTGATGGTTTTAGGGTACGTAGGGTTATATAGGCGAAAGAAGTCGGTCGGGGGGTGCTCGAGGGGTCCATGAGATAGGGGGTCGCGCCCTGTAGGGGGGGCGCTCCCCTATCTCCTGGGCTCCTCGAGGGTCTTCTGACTTGATCTCCAAGCCTCCTGGATGATATTCTTCCAAAAAATCATGATGCCGAAGGTTTCATTCCATTTGGACTCCGTTTGATATTCCTTTTGTTCGAAATACTAAAACAGGCAATAAAACAGCAATATGGGTTGGGCCTCCGGTTAGTAGGTTATTCCCCAAAATGATATAAATATGTAAAATAAAGCCCATAAACATCCAAAAGGGGTAATATAATAGCATGGAACAATCAAAAATTATAGATACGTTGGAGACGTATCAAGCATCCCCAAGCTTAATTCCCGCTCGTCCTCGAGTAGGTAAATGATAAAAACAGAATTTTTGATGTGGAATGCTACCTAGCATAATTCTCAATGTAATTTTGTTTATTGTGGCATGAATCTTCAGATCCAAATGATTCAAAATAAAAGTTCATATTGATAAAATAAATAGTAACACTTCAAGCATACTAGTCAAAGTAATCATGTCTTCTCAAAATAACATGGCAAAAGAAAGTTCATCCCTACAAAATCATATAGTTAGGCTATGCTTCATTTTCATCACACAAAGATGTTCCCAACTTCTATACCCCCGATGACAAGCCAAGCAATTGTTTCATACTTAAATAATCACAAACTTTTTCAACCTTAACGCAATACATGAGCGTGAGCTATGGATATAGCACTATGGG
The DNA here is from genome assembly GCA_963921465.1 of Triticum timopheevii. Taxonomy (NCBI): domain Eukaryota; kingdom Viridiplantae; phylum Streptophyta; class Magnoliopsida; order Poales; family Poaceae; genus Triticum; species Triticum timopheevii. The sequence goes on along the minus strand of OY997270.1, from coordinate 341,718,633 downwards.
TGGAATAGAATATGATGATGGGGATTGTGTGGAGAAGACAAAAAAGGAGAAGGTCTCACATTGACGAGGATAATCAATGGGCTATGGAGATGCCCATCAATTGATGTCAACATGAGGAGTAGGGATTGCCATGCAACAGATGCACTTGAGCTATAAATGAATGCTCAACAAAAGAAAACTAGTGGGTGTGCATCCAACTTGCTTGCTCACGAAGACCTAGGGCATTTGAGGAAGCCCATCGTAGGAATATACAAGCCAAGTTCTATAATGAAAAATTCCCACTAGTATGAAAAAGAAAACTTATGAGACTCACTATATGAAAAACATGGTGCTACTTTGAAGCACAATATATGAGACTCACTACATGAAGAACAAGGTGCTACTTTGAAGCACAAGTGTGGAAAAAGAGATTGTAACATTGCCCTTTTTATTTATTTTCCTTTTTTTCTTTTTTTCTTTCTTTTCTTTTTTCTTTTTTTGGGCCTTTCTTTTTTTTCTTTTTGGCCTTTCTTCTTTTTTTTCTTCTTTTTTTTTCTTTGGGCAATGTTCTAATAATGATGATCATCACACTTCTATTGATTACAACATAAGAATTGCAACTCGAAACTAGAACAAGATATGACTTTATATGAATGCCTTCGGCGGTGTACCGGGATGGTGCAATGAATCAAGAGTTACATGTATGAAAAATAAAGCATGGTGGCTTTTCCACAAATATGATGTCAACTACATGATCATGCAATGGCAATATGACAAAAGTAAAGTATGTCATGATGATGATGAATGGAACAGTGGAAAGTTGCATGGCAATATATCTCGGAATGGCTATGGAAATGCCATAATAGGTAGGTATGGTGGCTGTTTTGAGGAAGATATAAGGAGGTTTATGTGTGATAGAGCGTATCGTATCATGGGGTTTGGATGCACCGGTGAAGTTTGCACCAACTCTCAAGGTGAGAAAGCGCAATGCACGGTACCAAAGAGGCTAGCAATGGCGGAAAGGTAAAAGTGCGTATAATCCATGGACTCAACATTAGTCAAAAGAACTCATATACTTATTGCAAAAATTTAGAAGTCATCAAAAACCGAGTACTATGCTCAAGCTCCTAGGGGGATAGATTGGTCGGAAAAGACCATCGCTCATCCCCGACCGCCACTCATAAGGATGCACAAGCCAGGTACCACTTCATGTTTCAAATTTGTTACACAACTTTAACCATACGTGCATGCTATGGGACTTGGTAACTTCAACACAAGCATTCTTTAAATTCATAATCACCCAACTAGCATGACTTTGATATCACTACCTCCATATCTCAAAAAAATTAACAAGTATCAAATTGATCATAGCATCCAATTCACTTCCTACGATAGTTTTTATTATACCCAACTTGGATGCCTACCATTCTAGGACCAACTTTGTAACCATAGGAAATACCATGCTGTTCTAAAATACTCTCAAAATGAAGCATGAGATACTAGCAATTTATACAAAATATAACCACCGCCGTGCTCTAAAAGATATAAGTGATGCACTAGAGCAAAAGACAAACTACTCCGAAAAATATAAGTAAAGATAAATGAGTGGCTAAATAATTATGTAACTATGTGAAGACTCTCTAACATTAAGTAATTTAAGATCTTGGTATTATAATCAAGCAGCAATCAAAACAAAATAAAATTACAATGCAAGTATAGCACAACTCATGTGAAGAAGCAAAAACTTAGGTTCAACCGATACTAACCGATAGTTGTTGAAGGAGAAAGGTGGGATGCCTACTGGGGCATCCCCAAGCTTAGATGCTTGAGAATTCTTGAAATATTATCTTGGGGTGCCTTGGGCATGTTGGGGAATGTAGTAATTTCAAAAAAATTCCTACGCACACGCAAGATCATGGTGATGGCATAGCAACGAGAGGGGAGAGTGTTGTCCACGTACCCTCGTAGACCGTAAGTGGAAGCGTTAGCACAACGCGGTTGATGTAGTCGTACGTCTTCAAGATCCGACCGATCCAAGTACCGAACGTACGGCTCCTCCGAGTTCAGCACACATTCAGCTTGATGAAGATCCCCGGGCTCCGATTCAGCAAAGCTTCGGGGATGAGTTCCGTCAGCATGACGGCGTGGTGACGATGATGATGCTCTACCGGCGCAAGGCTTCGCCTAAACTCCGCGACGATATGACCGAGGTGGAATATGGTGGAGGGGGGCACCGCACATGGCTAAGGAACGATCCGTAGATCAACTTGTGTGTCTATGGGGTGCCCCCCGCCCCCGTATATAAAGGAGCAAGGGGGGAGGCCGGCCGGCCCAAGGGGGGCGCGCCAGGAAGAGGAGTCCTCCTCCTAGTAGGAGTAGGACTCCTCCTTTCCTACTCCTACTAGGAGGGGGAAGGAAGGGGGAGAGGGGGAAGGAAAGAGGGGGGGGGGGCGCCCCCCCTCCTAGTCCAATTCGGACCAGAGGGAGAGGGGGCGCGCGGCCCACCCTGGTCGCCCCTCTCTCTTCCCACCAAGGCCCATATGGCCCATTAACTCTCCCAGGGGGTTCCGGTAACCCTCCGGCACTCCGGTTTTCTCCGAAAACATCCGGAACACTTCCGGTGTCCGAATATAGTCGTCCAATATATCAATCTTTATGTCTCGACCATTTCGAGACTCCTCGTCATGTCCGTGATCACATCTGGGACTCCGAACAAACTTTGGTACATCAAAACTTATAAACTCATAATAAAACTGTCATCGTAACGTTAAGCGTGCGGACCCTACGGGTTCGAGAGCTATGTAGACATGACCTAGAACTATTCTTATTCAATAACAATCGCGGAACCTGGATGCCCATATTGGTTCCTACATATTCTACGAAGATCTTTATCGGTCAAACCGCATAACAACATACGTTGTTCCCTTTGTCATCGGTATGTTACTTGCCCGAGATTCGATCGTCGGTATCCAATACCTAGTTCAATCTCGTTACCGGCAAATCTCTTTACTCGTTACGTAATGCATCATCCCTTAACTAACTCATTGGTCACATTGCTTGCATGGCTTATAGTGATGTGCATTACCGAGAGGGCCCAGAGATACCTCTCCGACAATCGGAGTGACAAAACCTAATCTCAAAATACGCCAACCCAACATCTACCTTTGGAAACACCTGTAGTACTCCTTTATAATCACCCAGTTACGTTGTGACATTTGGTAGTACCCAAAGTGTTCCTCCGGTAAACGGGAGTTGCATAATCTCATAGTTACAGGAACATGTATAAGTCATGAAGAAAGCAATAGCAATATACTAAACGATCAAGTGCTAGGCTAACGGAATGGGTCATGTCAATCACATCATTCTCCTAATGATGTGATCCCATTAGTCAAATGACAACACATGTCTATGTCTAGGAAACATAACCATCTTTGATTAATGAGCTAGTCAAGTAGAGGCATACTAGTGACGTTATGTTTGTCTATGTATTCACACATGTATCATGTTTCCGGTTAATACAATTCTAGCATGAATAATAAACATTTATCATGATATGAGGAAATAAATAATAACTTTATTATTGCCTCTAGGGCATATTTCCTTCAGTCTCCCACTTGCACTAGAGTCAATAACCTAGATTACATAGTAATGATTCTAACACCCATGGAGTCTTGGTGCTGATCATGTTTTGCTCGTGAGAGAGGCTTAGTCAATGGGTCTGCAACATTCAGATCCGTATGTATCTTGCAAATCTCTATGTCTCCCACTTGGACTTGGTCCCGAATGGAATTGAAGTGTCTCTTGATGTGCTTGGTTCTCTTGTGAAATCTGGATTCCTTTGCCAAGGCAATTGCACCAGTATTGTCACAGAAGATCTTCATTGGTCCCGATGCACTAGGTATGACACCTAGATCGGAAATGAACTCCTTCATCCAGACTCCTTCATTTGCTGCTTCAGATGCAGCTATGTACTCCGCTTCACATGTAGATCCCGCCAGAACGCTTTGTTTAGAACTGCACCAACTTACAGCTCCACCGTTTAATAAAAATACGTATCTGGTTTGCGATTTAGAATCGTCCGTATCAGTGTCAAAGCTTGCATCAACGTAACCATTTACGACTAGCTCTTTGTCACCTCCATATACGAGAAACATATCCTTAGTCCTTTTCAGGTATTTTAGGATGTTCTTGACCGCTGTCCAGTGATCCACTCCTGGATTACTTTGGTACCTTCCTGCCCAGCTTATTGCTAAGCATACGTCAGGTCTGGTACATAGCATTGCATACATGATAGAGCCTATGGCTGAAGCATAGGGAACATCTTTCATTTTCTCTCTATCTTCTGCTGTGGTCGGACATTGAGTTTGACTCAACTTCACACCTTGAAGCACGGGCAAGAACCCTTTCTTTGCCTGATCCATTTTGAACTTTTTCAAAATTTTATCAAGGTATGTGCTTTGTGAAAGTCCTATTAAGCGTCTTGATCTATCTCTATAAATCTTGATGCCCAATATGTAAGCAGCTTCACCGAGGTCTTTCATTGAAAAACTTTTATTCAAGTATCCCTTTATGCTATCCAGAAATTCTATATCATTTCCAATTAATAATATGTCATCTACATATAATATCAGAAATGCTACAGAGCTCCCACTCACTTTCTTGTAAATACAGGCTTCTCCAAAAGTCTGTATAAAACCATATGCTTTGATCACACTATCAAAGTGTTTATTCCAACTCCGAGATGCTTGCACAAGTCCATAGATGGATCGCTGGAGCTTGCACAGTTTGTTAGCACCTTTTGGATCAACAAAACCTCCTGGCTGCATCATATACAACTCTTCTTCCAGAAATCCATTCAAGAATGCAGTTTTAACATCCATTTGCCAAATTTCATAATCATGAAATGCAGCCATAGCTAACATGATTCGGACAGACTTAAGCATCGCTACAGGTGAGAAAGTCTCATCGTAGTCAACCCCTTGAACTTGTTGAAAACCTTTCGCAACAAGTCGAGCTTTATAGACAGTTATATTACCATCAGCGTCCGTCTTCTTCTTAAAGATCCATTTATTCTCAATGGCTTGCCGATCATCAGGCAAGTCAACCAAAGTCCATACTTTGTTTTCATACATGGATCCCATCTCAGATTTCATGGCCTCTAGCCATTTTGCGGAATCTGGGCTCATCATCGCTTCCTCATAGTTCGTAGGTTCATCATGGTCAAGTAACATGACTTCCAGAACAGGATTACCGTACCACTCTGGTGCGGATCTTACTCTGGTAGACCTACGAGGTTCAGTAGAAACTTGATCTGAAGTTTCATGATTAATATCATTAGCTTCTTCACTAATTGGTCTAGGTGTCACAGGAACTGATTTCTGTGATGAACTACTTTCCAATAAGGGAGCAGGTACAGTTACCTCATCAAGTTCTACTTTCCTCCCACTCACTTCTTTCGAGAGAAACTCCTTCTCTAGAAAGGATCCATTCTTAGCCACGAATGTTTTGCCTTCGGATCTGTGATAGAAGGTGTACCCAACAGTCTCTTTTGGGTATCCTATGAAGACACATTTCTTCGATTTAGGTTCGAGCTTATCTGGTTGAAGTTTCTTCACATAAGCATCGCAACCCCAAACTTTAAGAAATGACAACTTTGGTTTCTTGCCAAACCACAGTTCATAAGGCGTCGTCTCAATGGATTTTGATGGTGCCCTATTTAACGTGAATGCGGACGTCTCTAAAGCACAACCCCAGAATGATAGCGGTAAATCGGTAAGATACATCATAGATCGCACCATATCTAGTAAAGTACGATTACGACGTTCGGACACACCATTTCTTTGTGGTGTTCCAGGTGGCGTGAGTTGTGAAACTATCCCGCATTGTTTCAAATGTAAACCAAACTCGTAAATCAAATATTCTCCTCCATGATCAGATCGTAGAAACTTTATTTTCTTGTTACGATGATTTTCCACTTCAATTTGAAATTCTTTGAACTTTTCAAATGTTTCAGACTTGTGTTTCATTAAGTAGATATACCCATATCTGCTCAAATCATCTGTGAAGGTGAGAAAATAACGATATCCGCCATGAGCTTCAACATTCAACGGTCCACATACATCTATATGTATGATTTCCAACAAATTTGTTGCTCTCTCCATAGTACCAGAGAACGGTGTTTTAGTCATCTTGCCCATGAGGCACGGTTCGCAAGTACCAAGTGATTCATAATCAAGTGATTCCAAAAGTCCATCAGTATGGAGTTTCTTCATGTGCTTGACACCGATATGACCTAAACGGCAGTGCCACAAATAAGTTGCACTCTCATTATCAACTCTGCATCTTTTGGCTTCGACATTATGAATATGTGTATCACTACTTTCGAGATTCAATAAAAATAGACCACTCTTCAAGGGTGCATGACCATAAAAGATATTACTCATATAAATAGAACAACCATTATTCTCTGATTTAAATGAATAACCGTCTCGCATCAAACAAGATCCAGATATAATGTTCATGCTCAACGCTGGCACTAAATAACAATTATTCAGGTCTAAAACTAATCCCGAAGGTAGATGTAGAGGTTGCGTGCCGACCGCGATCACATCGACTTTGGAACCATTTCCCAGGCGCATCGTCACCTCATCCTTTGCTAGTGCTCGCTTATTCGGTAGTCCATGTTTCGAGTTGCAAATATTAGCAACAGAACCAGTATCAAATACCCAGGTGCTACTACGAGCTCTAGTAAGGTACACATCAATAACATGTATATCACATATACCTTTGTTCACCTTGCCATCCTTCTTATCCGCCAAATACTTGGGGCAGTTCCGCTTCCAGTGTGCAGTCTGCTTGCAGTAGAAGCACTCAGTTTCAGGCTTAGGTCCAGACTTGGGTTTCTTCTCTTGAGCAGCAACTTGCTTGCCGTTCTTCTTGAAGTTCCCCTTCTTCTTCCCTTTGCCCTTTTTCTTGAAACTAGTGGTCTTGTTGACCATCAACACTTGATGCTCCTTCTTGATTTCTACCTCCGCAGCTTTTAGCATTGCGAAGAGCTCGAGAATTGTCTTGTTCATCCCTTGCATATTATAGTTCATCACAAAGCTCTTGTAGCTTGGTGGTAGTGATTGGAGAATTCTGTCAATGACGCTATCATCCGGAAGATTAACTCCCAGTTGAATATACACAGACATTTTGAGTGTATGCTCACTGACAGAACTATTCTCCTCCATCTTGCAGCTGTAGAACTTATTGGAGACTTCATATCTCTCAGTCCGGGCATTTGCTTGAAATATTAACTTCAACTCCAGGAACATCTCATATGCTCCATGACGTTAAAAACATCGTTGAAGACCCGGTTCTAAGCCGTAAAGCATGGCACATTGAACTATCGAGTAGTCATCAGCTTTGCTCTGCGAGACATTCTTAATGTCGTCAGTTGCATCAGCAGCAGGCCTGGCACCCAGCGGTGCTTCCAGGACGTAATTCTTCTATGCAGCAATGAGGATAATCCTCAAGTTACGAACCCAGTCCGTGTAATTGCTACCATCATCTTTCAACTTTGCTTTCTCAAGGAACGCATTAAAATTCAACGAAACAACAGCACGAGCCATCTATCTACAACAAACATAGACAAGCAAAATACTATCAGGTACTAAGTTCATGATAAATTTAAGTTCAATTAATCATATTACTTAAGAACTCCCACTTAGACAGACATCTCTCTAGTCATCTAAGTGATCATGTGATCCAAATCAACTAAACCATAACCGATCATCACGTGAGATGGAGTAGTTTTCAATGGTGAACATCATTATGTTGATCATATCTACTATATGATTCACGCTTGACCTTTCGGTCTCTGTGTTCCGAGGCCATATCTGCATATGCTAGGCTCATCAAGTTTAACCTGAGTATTCTGCATGTGCAAAACTGGCTTGCACCCATTGTAGATGGACGTAGATCTTATCACACCCGATCATCACGTGGTGTCTGGGCACGACGAACTTTGGCAATGGTGCATACTCAGGGAGAACACTTCTTGATAATTTTAGTGAGAGATCATCTTAAAATGCTACCGTCAATCAAAGCAAGATAAGATGCATAAAGGATAAACATCACATGCAATCAATATAAGTGATATGATATGGCCATCATCATCTTGTGCTTGTGATCTCCATCTTCGAAGCACCATCGTGATCACCATCGTCACCGGCGCGACACCTTGATCTCCATCGTAGCATCGTTGTCATTACGCCATCTATTGCTTCTACGACTATCGCTACCGCTTAGTGATAAAGTAAAGCAATTACAGGGCGTTTGCATTTCATACAGTAAAGAGACAACCATATGGCTCCTGCCAGTTGCCGATAACTTCGGTTACAAAACATGATCCTCTCATACAATAAAATATAGCATCACGTCTTGACCATATCACATCACAACATGCCCTGCAAAAACAAGTGAGACGTCCTCTACTTTGTTGTTGCAAGTTTTACGTGGCTGCTACGGGCTTTAGCAAGAACCGTTCTTACCTACGCATCAAAACCACAATGATAGTTCGTCAAGTTAGTGCTATTTTAACCTTCGCAAGGACTGGGTGTAGACACACTCGATTCAGCTAAAGTGAGAGAGACAGACACCCGCCAGTCACCTTTAAGAACGAGTGCTCGTAACGGTGAAACCTGTCTCACGTAAGCGTATGCGTAATGTCGGTCCGGGCCGCTTCATCTCACAATACCGCCGAACCAAAGTATGACATGCTGGTAAGCAGTATGACTTGTATCGCCCACAACTCACTTGTGTTCTACTCGTGCATATAACATCAACGCATAAAACCTAGGCTCTGATGCCACTATTGGGGAACGTAGTAATTTCAAAAAATTTCCTACGCACACGCAAGATCATGGTGATGGCATAGCAACAAGAGAGGAGAGTGTTGTCCACGTACCCTTGTAGACCGGAAGCGGAAGCGTTAGCACAATGCGGTTGATGTAGTCGTACGTCTTCACGATCCGACCGATCCAAGTACCGAACGTACGGCACCTCCGAGTTTAGCACACGTTTAGTTCGATGACGATCCCCGGGCTCCGATCCAGCAAAGCTTCAGGGATGAGTTCCGTCAGCACGACGGCGTGGTGACGATGAGGATGCTCTACCGGCGCAGGGCTTCGCCTAAACTCCGCGACGATATGACCGAGGTTGAAAATGGTGGAGGGGGGCACCGCACACGGCTAAGGAACGATCCGTAGATCAACTTGTGTGTCTATGGGGTGCCCCCCGCCCCCGTATATAAAGGAGCAAGGTGGGAGGCCGGCCGGCCCAAGGGGGGGCGCTAGGAGGAGGAGTCCTCCTCCTAGTAGGAGTAGGACTCCTCCTTTCCTACTCCTACTAGGAGGGGGAAGGAAGGGGGAGAGGGGGAAGGAAAGAGGGGGGCCGCCGCCCCCCCTCCTAGTCCAATTCGGACCAGAGGGAGAGGGGGCGCGCGGCCCACCCTGGTCGCCCCTCTCTCTTCCCACCAACGCCGATGTGGCCCATTAACTCTCCCGGGGGTGTTCCGGTAACCCTCCGGCACTCCGGTTTTCTCCGAAAACGTCCGGAACACTTCCGTGTCCGAATATAGTCGTCCAATATATCAATCTTTATGTCTCGACCATTTAGAGACTCCTCGTCATGTCCGTGATCACATCCGGGACTCCGAACAAACTTCAGTACATCAAAACTTATAAACTGATAATAAAACTGTCATCGTAACGTTAAGCGTGCGGACCCTACGGGTTCGAGAACTATGTAGACATGACCTAGAACTATTCTCGGTCAATAACCAATAGAGGAACCTAGATGCCCATATTGGTTCCTACATATTCTACGAAGATCTTTATGGGTCAAACCGCATAACAACATACGTTGTTCCCTTTGTCATCGGTATGTTACTTGCCCGAGATTCGATCGTCGGTATCCAATACCTAGTTCAATCTCGTTACCGGCAAGTCTCTTTACTCGTTACGTAATGCATCATCCCGTAACTAACTCATTGGTCACATTGCTTGCAAGGCTTATAGTGATGTGCATTACTGAGAGGGCCCAGAGATACCTCTCCGACAATCGGAGTGACAAAACCTAATCTCGAAATACGCCAACCCAACATCTACTTTTGGAGACACCTGTAGTACTCCTTTATAATCACCCAGTTACGTTGTGACGTTTGGTAGTACCCAAAGTGTTCCTCCGGTAAACGGGAGTTGCATAATCTCATAGTTACAGGAACATGTATAATTCATGAAGAAAGCAATAGCAATATACTAAACGATCAAGTGCTAGGCTAACGGAATGGGTCATGTCAATCACATCATTCTCCTAATGATGTGATCCCATTAATCAAATGACAACACATGTCTATGGTTAGGAAACATAACCATCTTTGATTAATGAGTTAGTCAAGTAGAGGCATACTAGTAACGTTATGTTTGTCTATGTATTCACACATGTATCATGTTTCCGGTTAATACAATTCTAGCATGAATAATAAACATTTATCATGATATGAGGAAATAAATAATAACTTTATTATTGCCTCTAGGGCATATTTCCTTCAGGGCATCCCCAAGCTTGAACTTTTGTGTCTCCTTAATTCCTCTCATATCATGGTTTCTCTATTTCTCAAAAGCTTCATCCACAACAAACTCAACAAGAACTCGTGAGATAGGTTAGTATAAATCAATGCAAAACCTTATCATTTTCTACTGTAACAAATCAGTAAAATTATTATTCAACATTGCATACTAAATGCCTCTGCATATTTAATACTCCTGTCCTCAATTAGAATCATTAAACAAGCAAACATATGCAAACAATGCAACCATAACAGCAATCTGCCAAAACAGTACAGTCTGTAAAGAATGCAAGGGTATCAATACGTCCCTAAATCCAAAAAATATGAAATAAATTTAACACTGTAGCAAATTTATCAGAGCTCATTATGCAAAAATTTCCAACATTATACCATTCTCTTACTTTTCTAGGGAATTTTTGCAACAGCGGTAAACTTTCTGTTTTCAAACAGCAACATGTATAGTAGCAAAATAAGCATGGCAAAGGCTATCCTTGACATTTTTATGGAAACTAAAGATGTAAAGCATTATTCTAAATAACATCAAGAAAATGCTAACAAGATAAAATGACTCTCCAAGCAAAACACATATCATGTGGCGAATAAAAATATAGCTCCAAGTAAAGTTACCGATGAACGAAGACGAAAGAGGGGATGCCTTCCGGGGCATCCCCAAACTTAGTCTCTTGGTTGTCCTTGAATATTACCTTGGGGTACCTTGGGAATCCCAAAGCTTAGGCTCTTGCCACTCCTTATTCCATATTCCATCGAATCTTTACCCAAAACTTAAAAACTCCACAACACAAAACTCAACAGAAAACTCGTAAGCTCCGTTAGTATAAGAAAATAAAACAACCACTTCGGTACTGTAATGAACTCATTATAAATTCATATTGGTGGAATATCTACTGTACTTCAACTTATCTATGGTTCATACCCTCTGATACTACTCATAGATTCATCAAAATAAGCAAACAACATATAGAAAACAGAATCTGTCAAAAACAGAACAGTCTATAGTAATCTGTATCAAAAGTATACTTCTGGAACTCCAAAAATCCTACGAAATTAGGAAGTCCTAAGCAATTCGTGTACCAATCCAGATCAAAAAGAATAAGATCAAGATCACGTTTCTGTGAATTAAAAACTCTAATTTACTGGGTGCAAAAGTTTCTGATTTTCAGCAGGATCAACACAACTATCACCAAAAGCCATCCTAAAGGTCTTACTTGGCACTTTATTGAAACAAAAGCTATAAAACATGATTAGTACAGTAGCATAATCATGTGAACACACAAAAACAGTAAGGATAAATATTGGGTTGTCTCCCAACAAGCACTTTTCTTTAATGCCTTTCTAGCTAGGCATGATGATGGCAATGATGCTCACATAAAAGATAAGAATTAAAACATAACAGGAGCATCATGAAGCATATGACTAGCACATTTAAGTCTAATCCACTTACTATGCATAGGGATTTTGTGAGCAAACAACTTATGGGAACAATAATCAATTAGCATAGGAAGGCAAAACAAACATAGCTTCAAGATTTTAAGCACATAGGGAGGAAACTTGATATTATTGCAATTCCTACAAGCATATGTTCCTCGCTCATAATAATTTTCAGTAGCATCATGAATGAATTCAGCAATATAACCAGCACCTAAAGCATTCTTTTTATGATCTACAAGCATAGAAAATTTACTACTCTCCACATAAGCAAATTTCTTCTCATGAATAGTAGTGGGAGCAAACTCAACTAATTAATTATCATGTGAGGCATAATCCAATTGAAAACTAAAATCATGATGACAAGTTTCATGGTTATCATTATTCATAATAACATACAAGTCATCACAATAATCATCATAGATAGCAACTTTGTTCTCATAATCAATTGGAACCTCTTCCGAAATAGTGGAATCATCACTAAATAAAGTTGACACTCTTCCAAATCCACTTTCATGTTCATCACAATAAGATTCAAAATCCTCCAAAATAGTGGGATCACTACTTCCTAAAGTTGAAACTCTTCCAAACCCACTTTTATCAATATAATCATCATAAATAGGAGGCATGCTTTCATCATAATAAATATTCTCATCAAAACTTGGGGGACTAAAAGTATCATATTCATCAAACATAGCTTCCCCAAGCTTGTGGCTTTGCATATCATTAGCATCATGGATATTCAAGGAATTCATACTAACAACATTGCAATCATGCTCATCATACAAAGATTTAGTACCAAACATTTTATAGACTTCTTCTTCTAGCACTTGAGCACAATTTTCATTTTCATCATACCCACGAAAGATATTAAAAAGATGAAGCGTATGAGACAAACTCAACTCCATTTTTTTGTAGTTTTCTTTTATAAACTAAACTAGTGGTAAAACAAGAAACAAAAAGATTCGATTGCAAGATCTAAAGATATATCTTCAAGCACTCACCTCCCCGGCAACGGCGCCAGAAAAGAGCTTAGTTGACGGGGTGTGAGTGAGTGCCGCTTACCTAGCCTCCCCGGCAACGGCGCCAGAAAAGAGCTTGATGTCTACTACACAACCTTCTTCTTGTAGACTTTGTTGGGCCTGCAAGTGCACAGGTTTGTAGGACAGTAGCAAATTTCCCTCAAGTGGATGACCTAAGGTTTATCAATCCGTGGGAGGCGTAGGATGAAGATGGTCTCTTTCAAACAACCCTGCAACCAAATAACAAAGAGTCTCTTGTGTCCCCAACACACCCAATACAATGGTAGATTGTATAGGTGCACTAGTTCGGCGAAGAGATGGTGATACAAGTGCAATATGGATGGTAGATAAAGGTATTTGTAATCTGAAATAATAAAAACAGCAAGGTAACTAAAGATAAAAGTGAGCGTAAACAGTATTGCAATGGTAGGAAACAAGGCCTAGGGTTCATACTTTCACTAGTGCAAGTTCTCTCAACAATAATAACATAGATAGATCATATAACAATCCCTCAACATGCAACAAAGAGTCACTCCAAAGCCACTAATAGCGGAGAACAAACGTAGAGATTATGGTAGGGTACGAAACCACCTCAAAGTTATTCTTTCGGATCAATCTATAAAAGAGTTCATACTAGAATAACACCTTAAGACAAAAATCAACCAAAACCCTAATGTTACCTAGATACTCCATTGTCACCTCGAGTATCCGTGGGCATGATTATATGATATGCATCACACAATCTCAGATTCATCCAACCAACACAAAGTACTTCAAAGAGTGCCCCAAAGTTTCTACCGGAGAGTCAAGAACGTGTGCCAACCCCCATGCATAGGTTCATGGGCGGAACCCGCAAGTTGGTCACCAAAACATACATCAAGTGGCACGTGATATCCCATTGTCACCACAGATAAACACGACAAGACATACATCAAGTGTTCTCAAATAAAGACTCAATCCAATAAGATAACTTCAAGAGGGAAACTCAATTCATCACAAGAGAGTAGAGGGGAAGAAACATCATAAGATCCAACTATAATAACAAACCTCGTGATACATCAAGATCGTGCCATAGAGAGAACACGAGAGAGAGAGAGATTAAACACATAGCTACTAGTACATACCCTCAGCCCCGAGGGTGGACTACTCCCTCGTCATCATGGAGAGCGCCGGGATGATGAACATGGCCACCGGTGAGGGATCCCCCCTCTGGTAGGGTGCCGGAACGGGCTCCCGAGAGGTTTTTGGTGGCTACAGAGGCTTGCGGCGGCGAAACTCCCGATCTATCTTGAATTCGGATGGTTTTAGGGTACGTAGGGTTATATAGGCGAAAGAAGTCGGGGGGGGGGGGGGGGGGGCTCAAGGGATCCATGAGACAGGGGGCCGCGCCCTGTAGGGGGGCGCCCCCCTATCTCCTGGGCTCCTCGAGGGTTTTCTGACTTGATCTCCAAGCCTCCCGGATGATATTCTTCCAAAAAATCACTATGCTGAAGGTTTCATTCCGTTTGGACTCCGTTTGATATTCCCTTTCTTCTAAATACTGAAACAGGCAATAAAACAACAATATGGGCTGGGCCTCCGGTTAGTAGGTTAGTCCCAAAAATGATCTAAATATGTAAAATAAAGCCCATAAACATCCAAAAGGGGTAATATAATAGCATGGAACAATCAAAAATTATAGATACGTTGGAGACGTATCACTCCCCTTCCGGAGGAGTCCACTGCCGTTGCCGATAACAGTCCAAAGTGGTATCCCAGGGCCCAGATCCTGGTGAACTCGTGAGTATAAAATCCGAACACGCTTGGGCATCCAGAGTCACTGTGGCATGATGTTTTAATCATTGATCCATACTTTTTTGCAGTCCGGCGAGGTCCCGCACCAAACAATCCTCATCGGAGGATTTATTGGGCTCGGATGCTATGGACAGCGGGACACCCCCGAGGGCCCCTTCCCCAAAACACGTGAACGACACCGAGATATCATCACAGAGGGACCCATGCCAAGGAGGGGGGGGGAGATTGTCAAGGCAGCGCCAGGAGGTCGAACTTCAGGGGCCGGACACACGGTAGAAAAGGCTCCCTTGGACGTCGACGCCGGGGGCTATATCGAACTTAGCCCCCAGCCAGACACAATTGCGGAGACCGATACGGCTCCAGAATCAGGCAGGCAGCCTCCCTCGGCTGGAGGGGGTGCGCCTGTTCCATCGACTACCTTTGTCTAACCAGAGGTGCCGGATACTTTATCGGCGGTGATGAAGAGCGCCTCCATCATTGAAGAACACCTTGACCTTATGGGTGCGGTGATTGAGAAGATTCAGTCCGCTGAGAGTGAACTGAATGAAGCCTGCATCAGCCTTATAACGGGCTTTGAGGTATGTTTTGTGAGGTTTCGAAGAGTGTCATAGTATAGGTAGTAGCCCCTGATACACTGTTCGGTGAAAAAAAAGGAACCGAACAGAGGATCAAATATATGTTCGCAGGAGACTTACTTTATGGCATCGCTCCCTCTCTCTTTTTTATAATCAGGCGTGTGTAGCAACTGCCGCCTCTCATACTGTGGAAGTCTCCGGACTGAAGCAGAGTCTGGAGCGGGCCGGAGAAGAACTCGGCCGAGTGAAGAAGCAGGTGGAGGATAACCAAGGTATGCAAAAAACCTTGCTCGCGTTTAGAGCAAATGAATAATTTAGTATGATAAAAATATGTTCATGGTGTGCTCTAGGGGCGATGACCGAAGTCGAGGCTCTTAAGAAGGCTGTGGCCGAGGCCGAGAAAAAGGCAGCCGCAGAGCAGGCTCTTCATGAGAAGCACGAGGCCAGGGTTATTGAAGCTGAGCAAGAGCTCCAAGAAGCTGTGAACAAATGTGAGAACTTGGAGCAGAGTTTAACGGAGAAAGAGTCCGAACTCACCAAGGCTCATCAAGCCGCACGAGAGGCCCGGGGGGAAGCCCAAGGCGCCTTGCAGAAAATCGAGGAGGCAAGGAAGATCGTGGCGGGTAAGGCTTTGGCTATGCAAAGCAAGTATTTGAGGGGAAAATTACGTTGCTAATTTGAATTCTGATTTCTCCAGGGGTATTTGCGGAGCTGCCACACAACATATCTAATGCCGCACAATTCTATCAAGCTGAAGAAAGGAGCACTGCGGAGAAGCTCTTCTGGTCGCAATATCTCGCGCCGTTGTATCCAGTGCCATTTGCCGATCAGCTGAAGGAGCTAATCAAACTGCATCAGGCGGCCGAACTAGCCATGAAAGGATTTAATTATCCGGCTATGGCCCGCCGAGCCAATTCCAAGCAGCTACTTCGGGCTCGTGAAGCGGCTTGTGAGTGCCTGCCCTCGACTTGAAGTCATCAAGCGGTCGGTCTGTTTGGAGGGTGCGTGAATGGCCTTCGCCGGCGCGAAGGTGCACTGGGCGAAGATGGATGCTGAAAAGCTGATGACCGAGGGACCGCCGGAGGGGAAGGAGCACCGCAAGCCCGAGTTATATTACGATAGTGTCCTGAAAGGATCTCGCCTTGTGGCGGAGCAATGCACTAAGGACATTATATTTCCATGAATACAGTCATGTTGTCCTTTGTAATGTTTGAACAAGGTCATTTCTATTATTTATTGCCTGTTATTTGAAATTTTTTCCTCCTGCACGGCCGTTATATATATTAATCCTGAGAGTTGGCTATTCGTCAACTTCTGCCCCCACGTAGGAAGTACGGGGGTGTTCGGGATAAACCTGAGCACTCTTTATCCCAGTTTTGGGTCCTTGAAGGAGGTGTTCAGCGCAACGAACCAGGCAATCAGACTATAAGGCTTTATCACTCTCACTTACCATAGGAGTTTAACAAAAGGAAGGTAGGCGCAACCCCTGGTGTTCAGAAGACCACACGAGGGGCTCTACGAGCACCTGATCGGAAGAAAAGCCGATCCATCGCATGCTGCATTAGTTATCGCATAATGCGGAAGAAGTCCTTAAAGATTTTACAACCTCTCGAACAGCTGACCAGCTCTCGCAGTATCATGACAGTCAGTTTTTGGCTTTCTCTACTGAGGTGCTCGTTCGGAAGAACCGGGACACAATCGCAGTAGTTCTCCCCGTGCCGCCTTAGCCGATATAGCAGAACGTAATGCAGCAAAACATGGGTGCCAGGCAAACCCAACTATTGACCAAAGACATGATTCGGAGCTGATGCATATAATGCTATAAGTTTGGGGTGCCGAACGACCGCGAAGGTGTTTGAACTTTATTGCCATTAGTATGGGTACAATGAAGCCCCTAGCATATTAAGGCATATCGCGGTGTACGGATGCCATTTGACAAAGAGTGTCAACAAGAAACAACAGCAGATAAGCGTCATATAAAGGCACATGTTGTAATTGAAAAACACGTCGATGCGTACGAGTATAGGTAATGTGATAAAAAGAAATATGACTTCGTAACCTGCTGAGACCAGGCGGGAGGAGGCTGTGTGCGGATCTGGAGTGTAATCGGATGGTCATCGAGTGGAATATCTAAGGATTCCCTTATGCGTTCGATCTGTTTCTATGTCGCCAGTCCTGGCCTACGCAAAAGTGGACCTGCAAAGAAAGTGCAAAAGGATGTTTGTATGCCATGGAGCGGTTAAGCCGCATTTTGTGGCCTATCCTAGCTGTGCCTCCATTTACTGGGGGGTTTAATTGAGCTCCTGACGAGCCAGGCTATCCTGCCGTGTAGTAGTTCGGACTCCTTTGACGGTGTCTGGAAGCTTGGCCGTCGACACAAGGTTCGATTGAAAGATGCCACTCGTTGCTTCTACTATTAAGGCGGCGGTATACTCTTTGGCACGGAGGGAGCGTTCGGCCTTGCCATTAACTGTTATGACGCTGCGCGGACCGGGCATCTTGAGCTTAAGGTAGGCATAATGTGGCACTGCGTTGAATCGAGAAAACACGGTTTGTACGAGCAGTGCATGATAGTTACTATTAAAAGGGACGATGTCGAAGATTAACTCTTCGGTATGGTAATTGTCCGGTGATCTGAAGACTACCTACAGAGTGATGGAGCTTGTACAACGGGCCTCCACACCTGGTATAACACCTTTAAAGGTGGTTTTAATGGGCTTGATCATCGAAAGATCTATACCCATCTTGTGCACTGTGTCCTGGTACATCAGGTTTAGACTGCTGCCTCCGTCCATAAGGACTCGTGTGAGGTGGAATCCGTCAATTATTGGGTCAAGGACTAGTGCAGCTGTATTGCCCTGATTGGTATTGGCCGGACGATCCATATGGTCGAAGGTGATCGGCCATAGTTTATATTGTGGGGCGACTGGCTCCGTTACGTCAACATCCCTGAGAGTGCACATCCGTTCCAGCTTGGGAATGTGGGTAGCATTTATCATGTTCACCATTTTGATTTGTGGGGGGAATTTCTTTTGCATTCCTGAGTTCGGTGGCCAGGGCTCCTCCTCGTTGTCATCGCTTTGAGACCCCTTATCCTTGTTTTCGGCACCTGACCTGCCGGCTTGTTTGAAGACCCAACATTCTCTGTTGATATGATTGGCTGGTGTTCCTGGGGTGCCATGAATTTGGCATGGACGGTCGAGTATGTGGTCCAGACTGGACGGGCCCGGATTGTTCCTTTTGAATGGTTTTTTCCGCTGACCGGACTTAGAGCCACTGAATTCAGCATTAACGGCTGTGTCTTTCGTGTTATCTCCATTATTGCGACGCTTGTATTTGTTGCGTCAGGGCTTGGCATTGCTATGTCTGACGTCTGATGTGCCAGGATTGCTTACTGTGCTGTTGCTACGAGCCAACCAGCTATCCTTGCCCGCGCAAAAGCGGGTCATGAGTGTCGTGAGGGCTTCCATGGACTTCGACTTCTCTTGCCCGAGGTGTCGGGAAAGCCACTCGTCACAGATGTTATGCTTAAAGGCCGCTAGGGCTTCGACATCCGGACAGTCGACAATTTGGTTCTTTTTATTTAGGAACCGAGTCCAGAATTTCCTGGCTGATTCTCCGGGCTGTTGGGTTATGTGACTTAAATCATCAGCATCCGGTGGTCGCACATAAGTGCCCTGGAAGTTGTCAGCACCAGGTTCTCCAACTTCCAATGGAGTTAGCCGGCAAACTATTCAGCCAATGCCGAGCCGATCCCTTGAGTTTTAGTGGGAGGTACTTGATGACGTGTAGATCATCCCCGCGGGCCATGTGAATGTGGAGAAAGAAATCTTCTATCCATACAGCGGGGTCTGTAGTCCTGTCATAGGGCTCGATGTTCACGGGCTTAAACCCTTCTGGGAATTCATGATCCATTACTTCGTTAGTGAAGCATAGGGAGTGTGCGGCGCCCCTATGCCGGGCTACGTCACGACGAAGTTCAAATGAGTCTGATCTGTTGTATTCAGCCCGGCTGGATTTGTATTTAGTATATCCGACGTGACGGTAATCGTCACGGGTTGGGGCATGCCCCCGTGATCCGTAGATCGATCTTGACTGTCCTGCTTTGTTTTCCAATTTGTCTCGCAGGTCATGCGTGTAGCCCCGGCCCTTTGTGTTTTTGTTTGATTAGCGATGGGGTGCAGGCTGGTGTTCGGGTTGATACGACATTTTGTCTCGGCCACGAGGTGGCCGATCAGCCGCATCCTGCTCTGGTAGTGTAGGATCTAGTGCCTCCTCTTCGAGTTGAGGTAACACCCTGCACTTTGGGTAACTTTTTGTTTGGCGCTCGAGTCCGTATTCCTCGGCTGCCAGGACCTCAGTCCATCTATTAGTTAGCAGATCTTGATCAGCTTGAAGTTGCTGTTTCTTTTTCTTCAGGCTTTTTGCAGTGGCTATAAGCTGGCGTTTGAAGCGCTCCTGCTCGACGGGGTCCTCAGGCACGATGAATTCTTCGTCGCCGAGGCTCACCTCGTCTTCGGAGAGGGGCATGTAATTGTCATCCTCAGAGTCTCCATCCATTGCCTATTTATCAGGGCTAACTTGCCCATCCTCCCGTCCGGCTTGCTCGAAGCTTGGCTGGGCGGGATTGTTCTCGTCTCCGGCACCATCCAGAGTGCTATTGTCTCTTGTGCCGGTATCGCCATTTTTGCTATGGCGGGGCTTAGAGCGGCTCCTCCGGCACTTAGATTGCTTCTCGAGGGGATTATCCTCCGTTGCCTCGTCTCCATTGCTTTCTTTGGGCGTGTCCACCATATATATATATATACATATACATATATATATATATATATATATATATATCATTTGATGAGGTGGCTGTCCAGCGCCCCGTGGGCGGTGGTTCCTGTTCTTCTCTGGCGCCGTCGTCCATACCGCCGACCTCTTCGGAGTCGAAATAAAGCATGTCGATTAAGTCATTGATAGTGGCTATTAAGTGGGTGGGGAACGAATTTCTTCGTTGCCGCTTCCCACTCAAGCCGGACATACTTCGGCCAAGAGTCTCCTGATAGGGAGAGAAATTTCAATGAATTTAGCACGTCGCCCAAGGGTGAGTGCTGAAAGATATCCGCAGAGGTAAACTCCATGATCAACGCCCAATCAGATTCGATAGGCACGGATGAGGGAGTCCTGGATTAGGGGGTATCCGGACAGCCGGACTGTGTACAACATCCGGACTATTGAAGCGTGAAGATACAAGACTCAAGACTTCAGCCTGTGTCCAGATGGGACTCTCCTTTGCGTGGAAGGCAAGCTTGGCGATCCGAATATTGTGTTTCCTTCCTTGTAACCAACTCCATGTGATGAAGACCGAACCTCGTTGTGAGATCCGATCTGTTGTTGCGGCCCGATCTTTCACGACACTTCACCACCAATAGCAGCAACATCTCACCCGCGCACGCGATGTACATGAAATAGAGGGTTTGAACCATGCGGCTCAGCACGAGAAAACCAATCTCGACGATGGTACTCACGCGCAAAACTCGATACGGGTATTTACCCTAAAAACACATCATGTCTATTGAAAAAAATATATCCTCCCTTTCAGATGGACGCACCTAGCTTTATATAATAGCCCTAGACTTAGAAAACAAGAAAACACATTACGCGTAAACAAACTGGACAACTCTATATTTGCCTTTTACATCTCGGCAGAATTTTATTATATAAACTAAAATCTGGTACGCCATGCTGATCTGATTTGATGGAGGTGGACCCCAGCCCAAGTCACACAAAGAGAATCTATCACGTAGCAATTTACAAGTCTTCCCTCGTGCAAACTCTTTACATGGCAGAAATAGAAATAGTATACAATTACTGGTACTCCTTTTCCGTTTGAACCAACGTGATGAGATCTTCTCATAATACTCAAACTGAAATCCTTCCAAATTATCTCCATCGACGTGTCTCTACATGTTAGCTCCACCATCGTAACTTAAGGCTTCATGTTTCTTATGCATGCATGGTTGTACGCACATGTACCTCTCCCCATGTAATGCATGCACGTCCAACATCTTATTTCCCTCTTTCTTAAACGAGTGCGTCTCTGTCAATACCATAGTATGCATGCATGTAACTTCAACAAATTATGCAATCTTTTTTGTGTAATGTTTATCAATGGCAGTATAGTTTGGCACATATACATCCTTAACAATAACTAATGGAACAACGATAACTTGATCCGGGTGGGTAGCTTGTATGTCGTCGTTGTCATTGGTTCGACTACAATGGAAACTGGCCATATCATCCTCTCCGCCTTGAAACGAAACCGTCCTAGGTTTCGAGTTGTCATCCTGAGCAATTACATCCATCTTGATTTTTGAGGCTAACAGTTCAGTAGCTTAGACCACCTTTTCCATTGCTTGTTCCTTCTCTTTTAACCTCTCCACGTGGTCTTTCCTCCAGGCACTAAAAAACTCTTCCGGCATACACACGAGACCACACTTCTTACCGACATTGGTATGATACATGTATGTGAGATGGTCATATGTAGCATGATATTCCTTATACCAGGGCTCTCCCAACAACATGTGACATGAAATCATCGACACCGGTATCACGTCACACAAAACCTCACAAAAAAAATTCCCAACAAAAATGGTACCTTCGTTTGTTGAGTGACAACGATATCTCCATTACCCCAACGCAATAAGTACGGTTGTGGTAGCGGTGTTGTTCGTAGCTCCAACTTCATCACCATCTCAAGGCTTGCAGCGTTGATCAAACTCATGTGGTCGATCGTCATGGAACATGATCTTTCTTTCACCACAGCACGAGTATGAAAAAGTCCGGTCCAGCGGCCTTCCTCCTCCAACTAAAATCCATAGCTTAGCTTTCTTAATGATGACATGCTCGTCATCTTCTCCATAGTGCCGTGAACAACCTGATGCTCTGAATACCACTTGATGAGGCACAGACTAGCGAGATGCTAATTCGCACGTGTAGATGGCCTGATCTTTCACGGCGATGTTTGATGAGCAGTCCGTCTCCCTGTTCCTCCTCGCAACCTCCTAGAAGAATTTTCACCCGCGTACGAAAATACACGAACAGAAAAAACAATGATCCCCTCGGATCAGCATGTAGACGTTGATATGTTGATCAACCCTCCGTCGCTAGTAAATTTCCCTCATGGAAAATCACAGAAGATACACATGATCTGGTCACCGTGAACGCGGGCATTTTCTGTATTTTTATTCGACTCCCAAAACTAAACTTCCCTCATCTGATGCACATTGGCTATTATATAGCCGACCCTCACGCACGCACCTGGCTGAAAGCCAACACAATCTGGACTCTTATCAATACGACTCGGTCATCACGTTTATAACATATGTGGACCTTTTACAAGGAAAAATACTACTTTTGCTACTCACGTAGCACTACCTAATGGGATAAAGCCCAATTTAAATAAAACATGGGAACTTATCTTTAGCAGATCCATGAAATATATTGGCTTGGAGATTGAAAAGGAAGCTGTCGATCCTAATATTCCCCGCGGGTGTACGAAATGTGGGAATAACATCATCTGGATGTGGCTCCTGTTGACTCTTGTATTGCTTGTGTATCCATCGTTGCACTTTCACATGCGGAAGACTGTTTATTTTACGTACATCATGTGTGATATTTTTATGAAACTCATCATGTCTAGCAGGCACCAAATAAACCCGGTTTAATTTTGTTGTACCGCTGAACCATGATCCACATATTTGACGCAACACACCATCCTTTCCTCAATGAAATTTGGCGGCACATGTAGGATTATTTTTTGCAACTTTTTCATGGCTTGATTCCTTAACTGGTTCAACTTGTATAGCATTATCAACTGATGATACGTGTGGCGATATTGTGTGTGTATCACCGTGTAAACCCTAGCCCTCCCCGTTGTCTATATAAACCGGAGAGGTTGGTCCTTAGAAAGCCGATCACAATTACAATCATACCATCATAGGCTAGCTCTTAGGGTTTAGCCTCTACGATCTCATTGTAGATCTACTCTTGTACTACCCATATCTTCAATATTAATCAAGCAGGAAGTAGGGTTTTACGTCCATCGAGAGGGCCCGAACCTGGGTAAACATCTATGTACCTTGCTTCCTATTACCATCAGCCTTGACAGACAGATCGGGACCCCCTACCCGTGATCCGCCGTTTTTGACACCAACATTGATGCTTTCATTGAGAGTTCCTCTGTATCATCGCAACGGGGCTTGATGGCACCTCCAATCGTCAACAACACGGTCCAGGAGAGACTTTTCTCCCCGCACAGATCTTTGTGTTCGGCAGCTTCGCACTGCGGGCCAATTTGCTTGGCCATCCGGAGCAGAGCGACAACTATGCCCCCGGTCGCCAGGTCAGGTTCGGAAACTTGAACTAAACGGTGGATATTCGCGGAGACTTGATCTTCGACGGATTCGGGCCTGCGCCAGGAGCACCGAACAATCACAATGAGCACGGCTTAGACCCGCTGTCAGATGATGCTCGGGATATCACCCCGGCAGAAGCCTCGGATCTAAATCCGGGGCAGGTTGCGTTGCCTAAGGACGGAGGGCTCACTACAAAAAAAAGACACATCCGTGACATTTTGGGCCGAACGAATTTTTTTCTGTCATAGATGTGGTGGGCTCCGACTTCTATGACAAGAAATTATGACAGAAAATGGGCTTTTCGTCCTGGGCAGGCCGGAGACGCAGCTGCATGACATTCTTTGGGCCGTCCATGACGGAAAAAACCGTGGTTGAAGCAAGGGGGAGGAAAATTTCGGGGAGTTGCCGGTTACGGTGGGAGGTCGGGGGCGGAGCGATGCGCATTTCTCTCGTACACGTACGCACATGTGTGCGAGGTGTTGGCTCTAACTGAACCCGAGCGAGGCGTTGGACTCTTACTGAACCCGAGCGATTGCACTGCAGGCTACGCGTTACTGAACCCGAGCGATCGATCGATGGCTGTTAACTGAACCCGATGGAGCGATTCCTTCGCTACTGCTGCTAACTGAAGCCGATCAATTGGATGAACAGTGAGCGTTGTGGGGGGGGGGGGGGTTGGATGAACAGTGAGCGGTGGCATTGCCTCTGGATGAACATGAACCCGTGGTGTGGAGGGATGAATGAACAGTAGACGGTGGAGGGGTGGCCGTGGAGGGGTGGTTGAACAGGACCCGATGGTGTGGAGGGCTGGATGAACAGTAGACGGTGGAGGGGTGCCCGTGGAGGGGTGGTTGAACAGTAGCCGGTGGAGTAGCGCACGGTGGAGGCTGGATGAACAGGAGCCCGTGGAGGCTGGAGGAGGTCGACGCACTAGTAGAAAAGGGGGCAATGGTCCAGGCCGGTCCATCCCATTAGTCCCGGTTCAATCCAGAACCGGGACCAATGGGAGCATTTGACCCGGTTCGTGAGCCCCGGGGGCCGGCCGGGCCACGTGGGCCATTGGTCCCGGTTCGTCTGGACCTTTTGGTCCCGACTGGTGGGGCGAACCGGGACCAATGGGCCGCACCCCTGGCCCACCACAATTGGTCCCGGTTGGTGGCATGAACCGGGACCGAAGGCAGACCTTTAGTCCCGGTTCAAGCGACTAACCGGGACCAATGGTGGTGCCTATATATACCCCCCTCGCGCAAGAGCAGAGCACACTGCTCTGTTTTTTCTGGTCGAGGGGGAGAGGGCTTGGTGGTTGAGGGAGTCCTAGACTAGGGGGTGTCCGGACAGCCGGACTATCATCGTCCGCCGGACTCCAAGACTATGAAGATACAAGATTGAAGACTCCGTCCCGTGTCCGGATGGGACTTTCCTTGGCGTGGAAGGAAAGCTTGGCGATACGGATATGTAGATCTCCTACCATTGTAACCGACTCTATGTAACCCTAGCCTCCTCCAGTGTCTATATAAACCGGAGGGCTTTAGTCCGTAGGACAGAACATACATTACAACAATCATACCATAGGCTAGCTTCTAGGGTTTAGCCTCCTTGATCTCGTGGTAGATCCACTCTTGTACTACCCATATCATCAATATTAATCAAGCAGGACGTAGGGTTTTACCTCCATCGAGAGGGCCCGAACCTGGGTAAAACATCGTGTCCCTCGTCTCCTGTTACCATCCGCCTAGACGCACAGTTCGGGACCCCCTACCCGAGATCCGCCGGTTTTGACACCGACATTGGTGCTTTCATTGAGAGTCCCTCTGTGTCGTCACCGATAGGCTTGATGGCATCTTCAACCAACAACGCTGTCCAGGGTGAGACTTTTCTCCCCGGACAGATCTTCATATTTGGCGGCTTCGCACTGCGGGCTAATTCACTTGGCCATCTGGAGCAGATCGAAAGCTACGCCCCTGGCCGTCAGGTCAGATTCGGAAGCCTAAACTTCACGGCCGATGTCCACGGAGACTTGATCTTCGATGGACCTGAGCCACAGCCAAGCGCGCCGCACTGTTGCGATGGGCATGATCTAGCTCTGCTGCCGAACAGTGCCTTGGTGGCCGCACACGAATCCGCTCCAGCCATTAGTCCGGAGCCGATCGCCCGGATAGAGGATCGGTGGATAGACACCGCCTCGGGGGCTTCAACATCCACGGCGATGGAGCCGAACACTAATCTTGTCCCCTGCGAAACTCGTGATTCCGAGGCGCCGGACTCCTTGTCGGACTCCGAACCTCCCGCGCCCCTACCAATCGATTCGGATTGGGCGCCGGTTATGGAATTCACCGCCACGGACATCTTCCAATACTCGCCTTTTGGCGATATCCTGAATTCACTAAAGCATCTCTCGTTATCAGGAGAGTCCTGGCCGGACTACGGCCAGGATGGTTGGGGTACGGACGACGAAGAAATTCAGAGCCCACCCACCACCCACTTTGTAGCCACTGTCGACGATCTAACCGACATGCTAGACCATGACTCCGACGACATCGACGCTATGGACGACGATGCCGGAGACGAACAGGAACCAGCGCCTACAGGGCACTGGAAGACCACCTCGTCATATGACATATACATGGTGGACACCCCAAAAGACGGGGACGGCGAAGAAGCAGCGGAGGCAGACTCTTTAAAGAAGCAGCCCAAACGCCGGCGTCAGCGGCGCCGCTCTAAATCCCGCCACAGCAAGAATGGAGATTCCGGCACAGGAGATAATAATACTCCAGAAAGTGCCGAAGACAATCCCCTCCAGCAAGACTCAGCGCAGGAGGATGCAGAAGCAAGCCCTCACGAGAGGGCGGCAGACGAAGAGGTTGAGGATCATAACTATATGCCTCCCTCCGAAGACGAAGCAAGCCTCAACGATGATGAATTCGTCGTACCTGAGGATCCCGTCGAACAAGAGCGCTTCAAGCGCAGGCTTATCGCCACAGCAAACACCCTAAAGAAAAAGCAGCAACAGCTTCAAGCTGATCAGGACCTGCTGGCCGATCGATGGACCGAGGTCCTCGCGGCCGAAGAGTATAAACTCGAATGCCCCTCCAAAAGTTACCCAAGACGCAAGCTGCTCCCCCGATTAGAGGAGGAAGCATACATACCTCCATCACCAATGCACGATATGGCTCACCGACCACCCCGTGGTCGTGACAGAGAGGCATCCAGGGCTCCAGCCAAGACCGTACCCCGGCATCGCCCCAAAAGTACGAAGCCAAGAGGGAACGCGCCAGACTTGCGAGATATATTGGAGGACAAAGCAAGGCAATCCAGATCCATCTACGGATCACGTGGGCACCCCACGACCCACGACGAATACCGTCGCGCCGGATACAATAACCCCGGCCAGGCCGAGCACAGCAGACAGCGCTCCCTCGAGCTGCGTCGCGATATTGCTCAATACAGAGGCGCCGCACACCCACTATGCTTCACTGACGAAGTAATGGATCATCAAATCCCTGAAGGGTTTAAACCCGTAAACATTGAATCCTACGATGGCACAACAGACCCCGCGGTTTGGATAGAATATTATCTTCTCCACATCCATATGGCCCGCGGCGATGATCTCCATGCCATCAAGTACCTCCTGCTCAAGCTTAAAGGACCAGCTCGGCATTGGCTTAACAGCCTGCCCGCAGAGTCAATTGGGTGTTGGGAAGACCTGGAGGCCGCATTCCTTGATAACTTCCAAGGCACGTATGTGCGACCACTAGACGGCGATGACCTAAGCCACATCATTCAGCAGCCAGACGAATCGGCCAGACAATTCTGGACACGGTTCTTGACAAAGAAAAACCAAATCGTCGACAATCCGGATGCAGAGGCCCTTGCAGCCTTCAAACATAACATCCGGGACGAATGGCTACCCCGGCACCTGGGGCAGGAAAAGCCGAAATCCATGGCAGCCCTCACATCGTTAATGACCCGCTTTTGCGCGGGAGAGGACAGCTGGCTAGCTCACAGCAACAACCTCCGTAAAAATTCTGGCAGTCCGGATACTAAGGACAACAACGGCAGGTCACGTCGAAACAAAAACAAATGCCGCATTAACAGCGACGATATGGAGGATACGGCAGTCAATGCCGGATTCCGAGGCTCTAAACCCGGTCAGCGGAAGAAGCCATTCAAAAGAACCACTCCGGGTCCGTCCAATCTGGACCGAATACTCGACCGCTTATGCCAGATACATGGCACCTCTGAAAAGCCAGCTAACCACACTAACAGAGATTGCTGGGTGTTCAAGCAGGCCGGCAAGTTAATTGCCGAAAACAATGACAAGGGGCTAAACAGCGACGACGAGGAAGAGACCCAACCGCCGAACAATAGAGGACAGAAGGGTTTTCCCCCACAAGTGCGGACGGTGAATATGATATACGCGACCCATATACCCAAGAGGGAGAGGAAACGCGCACTACGGGACGTCTACGCGATGGAGCCAGTCGCCCCGAAGTTCAATCCATGGTCCTCTTGTCCGATCACTTTCGATCGAAGAGACCATCCGACCAGCATACGCCATGGCGGATTCGCCGCATTGGTTTTAGACCCAATTGTCGATTGATTTCACCTCACGAGAGTCCTGATGGACGGCGACAGTAGCCTGAACCTGCTTTATCAGGATACAGTGCGCAAAATGGGCATAGACCCCTCAAGGATTAAACCTACAAAGACAACCTTTAAAGGTGTCATACCAGGAGTGGAAGCCAACTGTACAGGCTCAGTCACACTGGAAGTGGTCTTCGGATCCCCGGATAACTTCCGGAGCGAAGAGTTAATCTTCGACATAGTCCCGTTTCGCAGCGGCTATCACGCTCTGCTCGGACGAACCGCATTTGCAAAATTCAACGCGGTGCCGCATTATGCATACCTAGAGCTCAAGATGCCAGGCCCTCGCGGAGTCATCACGGTCAATGGGAATACGGAACGCTCCCTCCGAACGGAGGAACATACAGCGGCTCTCGCGGCAGAAGTACAGAGCAGCCTTTTAAGGCAATTCTCGAGTCCGGCCGCTAAAAGGCCGGAGATAGCAAAACGCGCCCGGAGCAATGCTAACCATGACCACCTGGCGCGATCAGAGCACGCGTAGCAGTGCGGCCCCAACCCTCGCCCACGCATGATCGCAAGAATAACACTCCGCGTACATCATTACGCTTTGGAGATACCATGGGCACAGGGGAAGGGGCACGATCGCAATGGACCCAGAGTGCGGTTCGACCACACCGGGGGCTCGCAAGTGTGCCCCCCTTTTTTATTTTTTATTTCCCTTCTTTGTGTACACAGGACTCCATTAACCAAAGGCCCTGTTCGGTGATGAACCTGCCAAACTCATGATACAACAGTCAGGGACTAAAGAAGGCTGCGACGAACATTCAGGTGGTCTCAATTACGAGCATTAAATTCGATTATATACACCAAGTCCGCAGCTCACCCCTGGAGGGGGACATGTTTACTTAGCCCAAATCCCTTGCTTACCGCACTATTTGTATCAATCCGCTCTACTAGCAGACTTTCTTTCATTAATAATGCAGCACCTTTTTGATTGCAATTGCATTACCTTTTATATATATATGTTGATTATATGACATCTTGCGCCCGTATATTTTGGTACGGCCTAATACGCCAGGGGCTTATGTTCCCCACTCTATGGTGTGATAAGTCCGAACACTTTCACAAGTGCGGCACCCCGAACTTATAGCATTATATGAATCGGCTCCGAATCATGTCTTGGGTCAATAGTTGGGTTTGCCCGGCTCCCACGTTTTGGTGCCTTACGTTCCGTTCTGTCGGCTAAGGTGGCACTGGGAGAACCACTGCGATTGCGCCCCGGTTGAGCCGGTCGAGCGCCTCAGTAGAGAAAGCTAAAACTGACTGGCATGATAAGGCGAGAGACCGGTCGCTGTTCGAGAGGTTTTTTCGGGTCCTTAAAGACTCACGCCGCTTCGAGCGAAGTTCCGGACAATGTCCGACGAAGGCGTGGATGGCGCCCGGATTCGGTCTTCCGAATACCAGGGGCTTCGCCGAAATTTAAAATTATAGAATTCTATGGCTAAGTGAGAGTGTTCAAGCATTATAAGTCCGGTTGCCTTGTTCGTTGTGTTGAGCGCCTCCCTCGATGAACCCAACAATGGGAACAAGAGTGCTCAAGTTTATCCCGAACACCCCAGCACACGTGGCTTGGGGGCTGAAGCCAATGACTTGCCATCTCTCAGATTTTATAAACGGCCGCACAGAAGGTAATATTTTAAATTAAGAAAGTGTTGCTCAAAGCGCACATGAACAAAGTTTCAGTGCACAGGATAATACATAGCAAATTCACTCAAAGATTACATTTCTGGGGCACTCATCCGCAATATTGCGGGCTCCCTTCAGGACAGATTTATAATACATCTCGGGCGTGCAATACTCCTTGCCCGGTGGCGGTGGGTCCGTGAGAAGCTTCTCCGCATCCAACTTGCCCCATTGCACCTTTGTGCGGGCGAGGGCCCGGCGAGCGCCTTCAATACAGGCGGAGCGCTTGATGACATCCACCCAGGGGCATGCATCCACCAGCAGCCGCACGAGGCCAAAGTAGCTCCCAGGCATGGCCTGTCCAGGCCACAGCCGGACTATAAGGCCCTTCATGGCCTCTTCAGCTACCTTGTGGAGTTCGACCAGCTGCTTCAGCTGGTCGCTTGGGGGCACCGGGTGTCCGGCCTCAGCATACTGACACCAGAAGACTTTTTCTGTCGAGCTCCCCTCCTCGCCACGATAGAATGCAGCAGCATCAGACGCACTACGCGGCAGATCTGCAAACGCCCCTGGAGAGCTCCGAATGTGGGTAAGTGTCAGGTATTTTACATTAACATGCTTGCTTTGCATGAAAAATGCCTTACCCGCCGCTATTTTCTTTACATCTTCCACCTCCTGAAGGGCCTTATGGGCTTCGGCCTTGGCGGACTTGGCACTTTCGAGAGCCGAGGCAAGCTCGGACTCTCGAGTCTTGGAGTCACGCTCCAACCTCTCATGTTTCTCCATGAGAGCCTGGAGCTCTTGCCGTACTTCCGCCACCTGCGCCTCCTGCTTTTCTCTCTCTATCCGTTCCGTGGCCGCACTGCGTTCGGCCGCGGACACAGCCTCCTTCAGGGCTGCCACCTCGTTAGTGGCCCCTGCAATACACATATTATCCTTGTTAATTTTATTGCAACCAAAATCCTTTTCTGTAAGGTAACCATTCAAAGCGGTATGACTCACCTTCTTTGTCCTCGAGCTGCTTCTTGGCATGCCTGAGCTCTTGCTCGGACCGCTCGAGATCCTTTTTCAGCACATCGACCTCCACTGTTAGTGTGGCAGAGGTCAGCAGTGCAGCCTGCAAACCCATATTGACATATTTTAAGCAACCCTGCGTATATCTTGTTAGACTCTCAGTCCGGCTTTTTCTTTCCGAACACCGAACTAAGCATCAAGGGCTACTGTCTATGCGGTATTACATTACATAATTTTAACTTCTTACCTCAAAGACTGTTAGAAGGCTGCTGCAGGCTTCGGTCAGCCCGCTTTTGGCGAGCTGAACCTTTTGAATCACCGCACTCATGATAGTGCGGTGTTCTTCCTTGATGGAAGCGCTTTTAAGCGCCTCCAACAAGTTATCCGGCGCCTCCGGTTGGACGGAGGCCGCCGGTGTCACGGTCTTGCCCCTCTTTCGAAGGGACCGCTTGCTGGACTCTGGAACGACTGCGGGTTCCGATGTAGAGTCCGGCACAAAATCCGGGAGGCTGCCTGACGGCGCCTCCGGAGCCTCCTCTTGATGGGTCCCTCTCTGGGATCCCACCTCGGCATCTTCGTCGGCGCGTGGGGTAGAGGCAGTCGGAGGTGAATTCACATCCGACGAGGCCAAGGACCCGCTTGATGAAGCGGGGAGATCATCATCAGCTGGACTATGGACAGAATGCGGCGTTATAAGGACACTACGTGACATAAAAGATGTTGCATATAAAGGATCCGGATACTTACGATCTTGTCGGACGCCTGGTCCTTGGAGGCCACTCATCCTCGCCAACGCTGGTGTTGGCGAAACTGTCCGGGGGGATAGTTCTCCCCCTCTTGGACCCTTCGGCCTCCCCTATTCGGGAAGCCTTCCTCTTCTTCTCTCCCCCCTCCGGGAGAGAGTACTCCTCCTCATCCTCGTCTTCGGGGGAGGAGTCCGCATCATCGTAGGATGCCTGATTGCGGGAGCTCTTTCGAGTCCCCGCGGCCACCTTCTTGGCCTTCTTCTCCGGCACCACGTGCGGTGCCGGAACCAGCAGCCCTGCTAAGCGGGCGTCCACTGGATCTTCTGGCATGGGAGCCGGGCTGATAAGCTGCCTGGCCTTCTCCATCCATTCCTGTCAAAGGAAAGGAAGGGATGAAACCCTCTTATAATCAATTCGATTACTACAAAGTGTCCCGTAATGGGGGTTGAATCACTTACCTCGTCAGTTGGATACTGCGAGCTAAATCCGCGATCTTCCGTCGTGGATGCGGGGGCTTCGGCACCCTTAAACAGCACCCTCCAGGCGCCTTTGTATGTTGTATCGAAGAGCTCGCTCAGCGCCTGGTGCTATTTCGGATTGAACTACCACAGATTGAATGCCCGTTCTTGGCATGGGAGAATCCGGCGGATGAGCATGACTTGGACCACGTCGACCTCCTTCGGGTCGCCCCACAGCAAGCTCTTCTCTTTCCAGGAGGTGAGCTGCGTGGGGACGCCAGATCTGAACTCGGGGGCTGCCGCCCATGTGGGCTTGCGCGGCTCGGTGATGTAGAACCACCCCGATTGCCACCCCTTGATGGAGTCCGCAAAGGCCCCTTCGAGCCAAAGGACATTGGGTAATTTACCCAACATGGCGCCTCCGCATTCCGCTTGCGTGCCCTTCACAACCTTCGGCTTAACGTTGAAGGTCTTGAGCCACAGGCCGAAGTGGGGCCGGATGCAGAGGAAGGCCTCACACACGACGATGAACGCCGAGATGTTGAGGATGAAGTTCGGCGCCAGATCGTGGAAATCCAGGCTGTAATAGAACATGAGCCCCCGGACGAATGGATGGAGCGGAAAGCCCAGTCCGCGGAGGAAGTGGGGAAGGAAAACGACCCTCTCATGAGGCCCAGGGGTAGGGACGAGCTGCCCCTCGTCGGGCAGCCGATGCGCGATATCGCCGGAGAGGTATCCGGCGTTGCGCAGCTTGGTGATATGCTCCTCCTTAACGGTGGAGGCCAACCACTTGCCTCCCCCTCCGGACATATTCGGAGAAGGTCGAGGCGAGATGCGCGAGCTTGGGCATTGGAGCTTGAGTGCGCAGAGATGTATAAGAAAAGGAGGAAGAAGGCGTAGGTGAGAAGGTAAATCCTTATCCCTTACATATAGGCGGACAAAAACTGTGCGTCCCGCTGGCCTGATAAAACTCGCTTATCTCCCAAGCGCCACCATCAATGGCGCGGTTGGGTTACCCACGCACGTATTGATGAGAATCCCAGAATAAGGGGAACATGATCTCTGCTTCGACAAGACGTGCCAAGGAAACCGCTTCGCTAAACGTGCTGAGGCGGTATAGTAAAAAATGATTCAAACAGTGGCTTGGTAGCGGTGTGATGTCACGCCGCATAATACGTCAGCAGATTGAACTAGTGCACATTTTATTCTCTCTACGGTGGAATGTGGAATTTATTTTGCAGAGCCAGACACTATCCTGGTGTTCATGACCTTCTCTGGATTATTCAAGGGAGGAACCCGCCTTGCAATGCCGAACATTATGCGCGTCGGACTTATCGTCATTGAAGCCTGGTTCAGGGGCTACTGAGGGAGTCCTGGACTAGGGGGTGTCCGGACAGCCGGACTATCATCGTCCGCCGGACTCCAAGACTACGAAGATACAAGATTGAAGACTCCGTCCCGTGTCCGGATGGGACTTTCCTTGGCGTGGAAGGCAAGCTTGGCGATACGGATATGTAGATCTCCTACCATTGTAACCGACTCTATGTAACCCTAGCCTCCTCCGGTGTCTATATAAACCGGAGGGCTTTAGTCCGTAGGACACAACATACATTACAACAATCATACCATAGGCTAGCTTCTAGGGTTTAGCCTCCTTGATCTCGTGGTAGATCCACTCTTGTACTACCCATATCATCAATATTAATCAAGCAGGACGTAGGGTTTTACCTCAATCGAGAGGGCCCGAACCTGGGTAAAACATCGTGTCCCTCGTCTCCTGTTACCATCCGCCTAGACGCACAGTTCGGGACCCCCTACCCGAGATCCGCCGGTTTTGACACCGACAGTGGTGCTCTAGCTCACCTCCTATGCACATAAGGTGTTTGATGGAATGCCCGAGCCACACTACTTAAGGTTTCTCCTCTCCAAGCTCGACCGCCAAGCTCCATTTTCCTCCATATTTGTCTAGGTTTAGCGGTCCGTCACGCCCCGTCCCCGTCTTCAACGTCGTCGATCACCCGCACCGATCTCATCGCTGGCACCACCGTGGTGAGCCTCTTGTTCTTATCTTCTTTCTGAAAGGAAAAATATTCTTATTTGTATGTTTAGATAGATATATACTTGTATAATTTTCTTACTTTTATTATTGCATCTTATATAGTGCGATGGTTTTGGTATCCGCCCCCGTCGGCCCTCGTCCTGTCTATGATTCGGATGTGGTATATATTATCTTTTCATAACTATTGGTTCATCTATTGTTTATGACAATTATGCCGACCAACGTGACATAGATTTTATTCATCTAGGAGGTTGTTGAACCGGAAATTCCAACCGACCCTATTGTCGAGAGGTTAAATTTAGTTGAAGAAGAAAACAATTTGTTAAAGGAAAAAATTAGAAAAATTGAGGAGGAGAAGATGATATTGGAGTTGCATGTTGCGGATGTCGTCGATGATCACAAGATCAAGATGGATGCAATGCGCTTGAAGATTAGAAAGATTAGAAAATATGCCATTCATACCGAGGCTTGTATCATTATGCCGTTGGATCAGTTGTTACATTGGTTGCGATTATGATCACATTTGTTTTCGCATTGAAATGTTTTACATAGTTTCATTGTATGGTTTAATTAATTTAGATGCTCTGCAGAGCTTTATGTTGTTAGATGAGAACTATGTATGTACTTTGGTTTTAATGTGATGATGAACTTCTATTAATTTGGTCACTTAATTATCTATTCATGATGATCTATAATGATTTTTGACACACTTAATTATATATAATGCACACAGATGAACCGGCAATGGATGTACGGTTCAAGACACACCTCCGAGTACATTAAGGGCGTGCATAATTTTCTCGAAGTGGCTGAGGCAAACAAGCAGAATGGTTTTATGTGTTGTCCATGCCCTATATGTGGGAATACGAAATCTTACTCTGACCGGAAAATCCTCCACACCCACATGCTTTACAAGGGTTTCATGCCACACTATAATGTTTGGACAAGGCACGGAGAAATAGGGGTTATGATGGAAGACGGCGAAGAAGAAGAGTACGATGAAAACTATGTGCCCCCTGAATACGGTGATGCTCCAGAAGATCAAGAGGAACCAGACGATGTGCACGATGATGCTGCAGCGGGCGAAGCTGCTGAAGATCAAGAGGAACCAGACGATGTGCCCGATGATGATGATCTCCGCCGGGTCATTGTCGATGCAAGGACGCAATGCGAAAGTCAAAAGGAGAAGCTGAAGTTCGATCGCATGCTAGAGGACCACAAAAAAGGGTTGTACCCCAATTGCGAAGATGGCAACACAAAGCTCGGTACCGTACTGGAATTGCTGGAGTGGAAGGCAGAGAATGCTGTGCCTGACAAAGGATTTGAGAAGCTACTTAAAATATTGGAGAAGAAGCTTCCAAAGGTGTGCGACGACTGGATTACATGTGAACACATCAGGACTTTCAGCAGTTGGTTGGAAGCACGTATCAGAGGTGACAACACTGTTTGTGATGAGCTGTACTTGTTATCCAGGGGACCCTCTTTGACTGTATTGATTTGGAAAGGATACGAGATAAATGGGAATACATTTTACACGATTGACCAAGATCAAAAGAGCACCAACCAAAACAGCGGTGTCCGCTTTGATGCAACAACCGAGAGGGGAAAGGACACATATTATGGTTACATAGTGGACATATGGGAACTTGACTACGGACATGATTTTAAGGTCCCTTTGTTTAAGTGCAAATGGGTCAATCTGTCAGGAGGCGGGGTACAGGTAGACCCACAGTACGGAATGACAACAGTGGATCTGAAAAATCTTGGGTACACTGACGAACCGTTCGTCCTACCCAATGATGTGGCACAGGTTATCTATGTGAAGGACATGTCCAGTAGACCGAGAAAGAGAAAAGATAAGGAAGCAAATGCATCATACGATGAGCCAAAGCGCCACATAGTTCTTTCAGGAAAAAGGTACATCGTGGGAGTGGAGGACAAGACAGACATGTCTGAAGATTATGAAAAGTTTCATGAAATTCCTCCCTTTAAAGTCAAGGCTGACCCCAGCATCCTGATAAACGATGAAGATTATCCATGGTTACGACGCAATAAGCAAATGACACAAGCGAAGAAAAAGTGAAGACTTTCTCCCGCAACTATTATGATGATACCATGCCAACTTTGTAACTGACGAGTATGATACCATTGTTCGTTTTGTACATGCACATGCTATGTGTGGGTCAATTTATGATACCATGCCAACTTTCAACTTTTTCAGAGTTCATTTGAAATGCTTTATGTCTTATGGTTCGGCCCTCGTAATAATTAAAAATAGCAACAATAAGTATTTTCAAATTTGAAAAGTAATGGCACTAACAGAAAGTTTATAATTTTCCTAAAACTAAAAGCAAAAAGAATTAAAAAATAAAGCAAAAAACAAAAGAAAATAAATAATGCAGAAAACAAAACAAAAAAACAACAATAAGTATTTTGTTGTAAGTAGAAACAAAATAAAATAAATAAAGCAAGAAAGAAAACAAAAAAAGTGTTTTCAAATTTGAAAAGTAACCGCACTAACAGAAAGTTTATAATTTTCCTAAAACTAAAAGCAAAAAGAATTAAAAAATAAAGCAAAAAACAAAAGAAAATAAATAATGCAAAAAACAAAACAAAAAAACAACAATAAGTATTTTGTTGTAAGTAGAAACAAAATAAAATAAATAAAGCAAGAAAGAAAACAAAAAAAAAGTGTTTTCAAATTTGAAAAGTAATGGCACTAACAGAAAGTTTATAATTTTCCTAAAACTAAAAGCAAAAAGAATTAAAAAATAAAGAAAAAAACAAAAGAAAATAAATAATGCAGAAAACAAAACAAAAAAACAACAATAAGTATTTTGTTGTAAGTAGAAACAAAATAAAATAAATAAAGCAAGAAAGAAAACAAAAAAAAGTGTTTTCAAATTTGAAAAGTAATGGCACTAACAGAAAGTTTATAATTTTCCTAAAACTAAAAGCAAAAAGAATTAAAAAATAAAGCAAAAAACAAAAGAAAATAAATAATGTAGAAAACAAAACAAAAAAATGGAAAAAAATAAAAATAGCAACAATAAGTAAAGAAAACAAAAAACAAAAAAAAGTGCCCCCTACTGGGCTCCCCATAGCCTGAATACGACTTGATTCCCTAATTTGGGCCAGGATTCAGGCCCGCAGAAGGCCCAGAAGGCCCATCGGGCAAAGCAGTAGCAAGTAGGCCCACAAGCCTGCAGTAGAGAGGAGTTCAAGAGGGGAGCGGTAGTGGGGCTTATAAACCACTGCGCTCCCCTCTCAACTAGCGAGGTGGGACTAAACTTTGGCCCCGATGCGGGTAGCACAGGGGCCTTTGGTCCTGGTTGGTGGCACCAACCGGGACTAAAAGGGGGGCTTTAGTCCCGGTTGGTGCCACCAACCGGGACCAAAGGCCGCAGCTTCCCGCCCTTTGGGCTGCCGAAAAAGAGGCCTTTGGTCCCGGTTGGTGGCACCAACCGGGACTAAAGGAGGCATTAGTCCCGATTGGAGCCACCAACCGGGACCAATGCTCCTTGTATATAAGTAGCACTTCGCAGTTTTCCAGAGTTCATCGCCACCAGTTGCCCCCCCGACGACGCCGAACACATCGACGCCGCCCGCCGCCCCCGCCGTCGCCGTCGCCATCGCCCGCGACGTCGTCGTCGCCGTCCTCCCCTAGCCCGCGCCGTCCTGCCCGAGCCCGCTCCCGCCGTCGTCGCTGCCAGGCTCCCCCGGCCCGTCGCCGCCGCCCGCCTCCGCGCCCCGCGCCCCGAGCCCCTGCCCCGTCGCCGTCGCCCGCCCCCGCGCGCCGCCACCACTGTGAGCCGCCGCGCCGCACCGGCTCTATTTTTTTTTCATTTTTATAACTTTATTTTTTTGTTCATTGTATATATATATATATGTGTGTATGTATGTGGCTATATATATATGCGGCTCTATTTTTTTTATTTTTATTAGTTTAGTTTTTTTGTTTATATATATATATAATGTATATGTGTATGTATGTGGCTATGTGTATGTAATGTTTAAAAATTGTTCAGATTATGTTTTTGTTGATATATGTATTTATTGTTCATATGTGTATTAATGTTTTCATATATGCAAAAGATAGATTTTTAGAAAAGTTAGGTTTTTTTTTCTGTTCATAGATTTTTTTGTTGATATTAATTATTGTAGAATATGCAAATGTTTGTATATTCATATGAACAATGCATTAGGCAAAACCTTTGTTTTTTTCGAAATTTTCTATTTGAACATTTTTTTTAAAACAAGCAATACTAAAAGAATGAGAGGAAAAAGGAAAATAAGAAGAGGAAGAAAGAAGAAAAAGAGGAGAGGAAGAAGAGGAGAAATAAATAAGAAGAGGAAAAAGAACAAAAAGAAGAGGAGAAGAAGAAAGGAATAGAGGAGAAAGAAGAAATTCTATTTTTTTCTTCTTCTCCTCTAATCCTTTCTTCTTCTCCTCTTTTTCTTCTTCTTTTACTTCTTCTTCTTCTTCTTCCTTCCTTCTTCCTCTTTTCTTCCTTTTCCTTAATTATTTTCCTTTCTCGAGGGAGAAGAAGAAAAAGAAGAGGAGAAGAAGAAAGAAAGGAAAGGAGAAAGAAGAAACTTCAACACGAGGGGGTGGTACCGATACCCCCTCCCCGATAACATTATTTTCCCATGTATATGTATGTCACGTCGTTGTCGATATAACCCCCTCTAGATACAACTGCAGCACCCCCCTCGGCCCTCTCGCTCGACCAAAACTCTCGAGGACACCCAAACCCTAGAGAGAAAACGATGTTGCAGGTCTCCTACGTACCCCCTCCCGCCGCGCCCCTACCCGACAAATTAACTCTCTCGAGGCCACCCAAATTTATCAAGTTAAAAGAGCGTTATCGTCGAGGCCACCCCAAACCCTTGAAGCTTTGTGTCGAGGTGACCCCAAACCCTAGAGAAGCAGCGTCGAGGCAACATGATTCCTTATTGTGATTAGCTAGCTAGTTCTACGTTTGCCACTATGTACCATGTTTGAATAATAATTGACATGTTGTCAATATTTGCAGAAACTATGGAGTACTCCCGAGACGAAGAAACAGAAGCGATGTTGGGGGAAATAATCGCAAATGGAAGTGATGATGTTGCGTCATTTCTCATCGACACCGTTGGTCAGCTGGATGAAGAAGAGGGCTATGATTATGATGGCTTCGACCCATTAATGCCGGTACAAGAGGAGGACTATGTTCATGATGGCTCCGGTGACACAATGGAGGTACAAGACGAAGGAGACCGTGCTGACTGCTCCGGTCACCGAACCGAGTCCGGCCAGGTATATATATATTAGTTAAGCCCGTGCTGACAAGTTAATTGATGCATCCATTGTTTTGGTATATGTACACATATTAATTACTGTCGTCTTTCTTCCTTATAATTTCTAGCACTCCGGATC
The DNA here is from genome assembly GCA_963921465.1 of Triticum timopheevii. Taxonomy (NCBI): domain Eukaryota; kingdom Viridiplantae; phylum Streptophyta; class Magnoliopsida; order Poales; family Poaceae; genus Triticum; species Triticum timopheevii. The sequence continues at coordinate 341,678,840 of OY997270.1, read as the reverse complement.
GAGCACAACTTCGGTAAGGAGACGAGGCCCGAAGAAAAAGTTGAGCTCGGATGAAAAGTTTAAGATCATAGAAATCGCGCTCGACGGTGAACCGATTGAACCCATCCGGACAAAGAAGGCATTTTCTACTCAGTGCGGGGTTCTTGTTAGGGACAGGATCCCGATCTGCATCCAGCAATGGTATAAGCCTGCTAAGGATGAAGACGCTGAGGTGTCTTATGTCAATGATATGCAGAAAGAAGATCTTTGGACTGAGCTGAAGGCAAATTTCACCCTACCGCCAGAGGAGGATCGGGAGAAGCCAGTTAAAGAGCAATTAATCAAGTCTTGTGCTCTTAAGAAGATGGGAGGCCTAATGAGGAGGTGGAGGAAAGAGCTGAACCAGTTTGTCAAGAAAAAAGAGATACCAGAATTCATCGGCAAATATGAGAAGATCAAAGATCACTGGCCCGCATTTGTGGCCCACAAGACATCGGAAAAGAGTAAGAAGATGTCGGAGACAAACAAGAAAAATGCTGCGAAGAAGAAGCTTCACCATCGCACGGGGTCAGGTGGCTACCTCAAAGCCCGGCCTAAGTGATCCAAGGCTGAGCATGATCTCCTTGAAAAAGGGATCGAACCAGAGACAATGCGCTGGCCAGACCGTTGCCGGACTTGGTTCTTCGGGGCTGGCGGAACCTTGGACCCTGTAACAGGGCAGTGTCAGTGGACGGACGAGCAACTGCAAACACCAGTCAAGAACCTTCGACACTATATCGATGCAGCGCAGCGAGGGACGTTCCTTCCAAACAGGGAGAAGGACGAGCTCACAATGGCCCTAGGGAATCCCGAGCACCCTGGACGGACACGAGGCACGCCAGGCTCCCTTCCGTGGAAGGTTGGTTTTCCGGACACAGGGGGTTACAAAACCCACGAGAGGAGGAAAAAACTAGAGCAGTACCAAATGCAGGCGCTGCTTGGAAGGGTAATGGGGCTAGAGGATCGAGAAGAGGAACGAGAAGCAGCAGATCGCAACAAACGACATGCCGAAGCTTCCCCCGAAGCTACCCCGCCATCTCAGCGGAGAAGCAGCGTTGCTTCCACCGAGCTGCTTCAGCTGGACCATGTCTTGACGGCTCCTGCCAGCTATCCCGTGGATGGTATCACAGAGTCTCAAAATTGCCACATTATGGCGCGATGCATGAATTTGAAGGTCAAGGAGGCTGTTGGCCAAGTTTATCCTAGTGGACCCGGCACAACTTATCACTGCCAGCCGATTCCAGAAGGATTTGCTAAGGTGATGGTGGATGAAATAACGGAGGGATTTGAGGACCTCGCGCTTGAGCACCCTACCGGTGAAGGGGAGACTAGGCTGGGTTCTTCTCTGAAGACTCCATGCCTATGGCGGAAGGAGCTCATCGACCTTCTGAACTAGATGCCTCCGCCTCCTCCTCCTCCTCCGGCAAGTCAGGGCACTCCGCCTCCTCCACCGCCTCCTCCTCCGGCGAGTGACGATCAGGGAACGCGTGGCGGCACTCCTCCTCCTCCACCGCCTCCTCCTCCGGCGAGTGACGATCAGGGCACGCATGGCGGCACTCCGCCTCCTTCTCCGGCGCATGGCGGCACTCCGCCTCCTCCTTCTCCGCCTCGCCAGCAAGGGCGGAAGAGACCCGCCGCCGCCCCGGCTGCTCCGACGCGTCGTAGTCCTTCTCCTCCGCCTCGTAAGCAAGCACGAAAGAAGACAGACGCCGCAGCCGCTCCGTCTACTCCGGCGTCTAGCAGCACAAGAAGAGAGAGGCAATACAGATACGGTCCACCTCTAAAGCCTGTAGAGAAGTTACCGTACGAGAGGACCAAGGAGGAAAACGATACGATCGTGCAGGCCCAAGTGAAGGAGTTCTTTGAAGGGGTGAAAGCAAAGATACATCCACCTCCGGAGGAGAAGGTAGATCCAGTGAAAGCAAAGCGCACTCTCGATGCCCTGAGGAAACCACCAAAGTCTCCGCCGAGAACCAACTATGAGCGCATTACTGAACAGACATATCTCCAAGCCAAGCGGTCGGGAACTACTGTCAGTGATAAAAGGTCAAAAGAACAACGAGCAAAGGGGAAAAAAATTGCCCAGCTCGGCGAACAAGCACAACAATCGTGCCCCCCGGCTCAATGTGTCTAATCCTCCGGGGACGGTGGTCGGTTATGGCAATCTTGAAGATTACCTGCCTGACGATGTACTTCCTGATTTCATGGAGGTGGACTTATTCAGATACGAGTACGGGAAGCCTCTCGTCAAAGATGAAAAGTCTCTGACAACAATGATGCGAAGATTCCATAGTTGGTACATGAAAACCTGCAGAGAGTCTGAGGGGACGAACACTTTGTATCTGAAAATTAAAGAGGAGCACGACCTCGTTTCAAATGATGTGTTGGCTATTCCATTTGAGGAGTTCTTCAAGTTCTTCAATCAAAAGGCCCTTGATAAATTAATGGTCTTTTGCTACTGCCTGTAAGTACTATTTCTGTCATTAGTCTGTATATATAGCTCGGCTCTTTCATTGCATGTATTTATAATTAATTATCCTCAATATATTATGCATATTGAAGATCACCGAGTGCAAAAAAAATGAAATCTATGATATTGGGTTCATTAACACAAATATCATAGATGTATTTCTGGTTAAAAAGTGCGTCGAAGAGGCCGAGGACAACTTGCTACAATCGTTGATCAAAAATCAAAACAAAGATACCATACTCTTTCCTTACAACGGCCCGTGAGTGTTACTGTCGTGTGCATATTCGGTTTTCCTTATTACTCGAGCGAGGTTAATGTAATTGATGAGTTATGCATGCGTGCAGGTACCACTATATTCTTCTGGAGATTAAGCTTGAGCGTGGACTAGTAACCGTCTTAGACTCCAGACGGAAAGATCCCAGCACCTATGCGGACATGACTGAAATGCTCAGCAAGTAAGTTCAATCGATCATTATCGCACCATATCGGCAACTTTTTGTTCATTTCCTGATATCTCAAGTAATAATAATTATTTTCTTTGTCTTGCAGGGTTTGGAAACAGTTCACCGCACAAGCTCCGGGACTGCCGAAGGAGCTGCGATATACATACCCGAAAGTAAGTACTACTGACTAGCTAGTTGTGTTCATCTCCCGTTGATTTTATAGCTATACTTTCATCAATGCCATTTATAATGCTTCATTATCAGTTTGATTGACCTCTATTTCTTGTAAAGTGCTTGTGGCAGGAGAAAGGGAATGATTACTGTGGATACTACGTGTGCGAGTTCATCCACAACGCGACTTTGAAAAACAAGCGGGGCTACTCTAGAAGACAATATGAAGTGCGTAAGCAATATTCACAATTTCATTTTATTACACCATCATTTCTGTTGAGTTTCATTCATATATATGTATTAATTAACCCCCTTCTTCAAATTAATTAGACGTGGCAGATGCGGGATGAACTCCTAGAACCAGATCGCATGAAAGCAATTCAAGAGGAATTGGCGGGATTCTTTCTTGAACACGTCATCAGTAAAGCCGGAGAATACCATGTGGAACTTCAATTCAAATGCTAGTGGTTTGTAATTAAGAGATCTTATACATGTATGTAGCCAGTAAAAAAATTGTTGTTCGACCAATATCTCGGAGAAGGAGAGGTCGATCGATCTTCTCTCGGTATGCATGACGAACTTCTGTACTGAATGGTTCTCTCGATCACTTATGTATATATACTACGTAGCGTCGACCAAGCACGGACATAAGAGAGGACACTTCTCTCTATTAATTAGCTAGCTAACACAATATACGAAACACCTAAATTAAACCCCCAACCCCCCTCCTTTCAAAAAAAAAACCAGCCACTGGAATGCAGACGCGTGGATGCCTATTGGTCCCGGTTGGAGCCACCAACCGGGACCAAAGGCCCCCTGACTGGGCTCGGCGCACAGGGCCACGTGGAGGCTCATTGGCCACGTGGAGGCTCATTGGTCCCGGTTCGTGTTTGAACCGGGACTAATGGGTGGAGGCATTAGTAATGACCCATTAGTCCCGGTTCATGAACCGGGACTAAAGGCCCTTACGAACCGGGTCTAATGGGTGGTTTTCTACTAGTGACGGTAGCCAATGGAGGCTAGAGGAGGTCGACGGTGGAGATGAACAATATCCCGTGGAGTCCCGTTTTGCGGTACGCCACACCCCTCCCGATGAACAGGACCCCTGTTTCGACCGTAGCGCTCCAACACAAGTCCGTTTCGTCCGTTTTGCGGTACGCCACACCCCTCCCGACCAACAGGACCCCCGTTTCGACCGTAGGAGGTCCGTTTCGTCCGTTTTGCGGTAAGCCACACCCCTCTCGATCAACAGGACCCCCGTTTCGACCGTAGGAGGTCCGTTTCCTCTGTTTTGCGGTACGCCACACCCCTCCCGATCAACATGACCCCCGTTTCGACCGTAGGATGTCTGTTTCCTCCGTTTTGCGGTACGGCACACCCCTCCCGATCAATAGGACCCCGTTCCAAATGTAGGAGGTCCGTTTCCTCCGTTGTGCGGTATGCCAGGCCTCGTTTCCATCGCCTGTTCTGTCCAAGCCCTCCCGATGAACACGACCACGCATTCCGTTCCGACCCAGCCGGTTGGCTCCCACGCGTTCCGTTGCCTCCCGATGAACACGACGCATTCCGTTGCCTCCCCATGAACATGATGCATTTCGTTGCCTCCCCATGAACACGACGACGACGCTGTTTCTCCATTCCGACCTATTCATGTACGTATGCGCGAGTAGGCGTTCGAGACCCCGCCCGTATGTACACATACGTGGCCGTATTTTCTTTCTTACACCCTGGCCGCTGTATGTACGTGTACATGCTACGTCCGCACCTCTACTACGACACGTGCGCGCCTCTACAACGACCAGTATGTACGTACACATTCACGACCAGAATGACAATGCTACATACGCTTCCACCAGGTGGGTCCCGACTATCAGGCACTTCCTTGCCTACGAAGATGTAGCTGGTGGGTCCTGATACGTCTCCGTCGTAGCTGATGTATGTCTTGCGTGGGATACTGATACGTCTCTGTCGTATCTACTTTTCCAAACACTTTTGCCCTTGTTTTGGACTCTAACTTTTATGATTTGAATGGAACTAACCCGGACTGACGCTGTTTTCAGCAGAATTGCCATGGTGTTGTTTTATGAGCAGAAAACATAAGTTCTCGGAATGATCTGAAACTCCACAGAATATCTTAGAATAAATAATAAAAAATCCTCGCCAAAGATGAAGGCCAGGGGGCCCCCTACCTCGTGGGCCCCCTGGTGACCCTCCGACGCCAACTCCAACTCCATATATTGGCTTTCGGGGAGAAAAAAAATCAGAGAGAAAGTTTCATCGCGTTTTAAGATACAGAGCCGCTGCCAAGCCCTAATCTCTCTCGGGAGGGCTGATCTGGAGTCCGTTCGGGGCTCCGGAGAGGGAGATTCATCGCTGTCGTCATCATCAACCATCCTCCATCACCAATTTCATGATGCTCACCGTCGTGCGTGATTAATTGCATCATAGGCTTGCTGGACGATGATGGGTTGGATGAGATTTATCATGTAATCGAGTTAGTTTTGTTAGGGTTTGATCCCTAGTATCCACTATGTTCTGAGATTGATGTTGCTATGACTTTGCTATGCTTAATGCTTGTCACTAGGGCCCGAGTGCCATGATTTCAGATCTGAACCTATTATGTTTTCATGAATATACGTGTGTTCTTGATCCTATCTTACAAGTCTATAGTCACCTACTATGTGTTATGATCCGGCAACCCAGAAGTGACAATAATCGGGACCACTCCCGGTGATGACCATAGTTTGAGGAGTTCATGTATTCACTATGTGCTAATGCTTTGTTCCGGTTATCTATTAAAAGGAGGCCTTAATATCCCTTAGTTTCCAATAGGACCTCGCTGCCACGGGAGGGTAGGACAAAAGATGTCATGCAAATTCTTTTCCATATGCATGTATGACTATACGGAATACATGCCTACATTACATTGATGAACTGGAGCTAGTTCTGTGTCACCCTATGTTATGACTGTTACATGATGAACGACATCCGGCATAATTAACCATCGCTAATCCGGTGCCTACGAGTTTTCGATATACTGGTTTACGCTTATTTACTTTTCCGTTGCTATTGTTACAATCACTACAAAATACCAAAAACATTACTTTTGCTGCCTTTACTTTTGTTACCGTTACCACCACTATCATATTACTTTGCTACTAAACACTTTGCTGCAGATACTAAGTTTCCAGGTGTGGTTGAATTGATAACTCAGCTGCTAATACTTGAGAATATTCTTTGGCTCCCCTTGTGTCGAATCAATAAATTTGGGTTGAATACTCTACCCTCGAAAACTGTTGCGATCCCCTATACTTGTGAGTTATCAGGTCCCAGCAGTCAGGGGGGCGAATCATTTTTTTTGCCCGGACGCACTTCTTTGCGTGCGAAGATGTAGCTGGTGGGTCCCAGCAGTCAGGGGGGTGAATCATTTTTTTGCCCGGACGCACTTCCTTGTGTGCGAAGGTGTCGCTGGTGGGTCCCAGCGGTCAGGGGGGCGAATCGTTTGTTTTTTTGCTCGGACGCACTTCCTTGCGTGCGATGATGTAGCTGGTGGGTCCCAGCAGTCAGGGGAAACGTTTTTTTCGCGAAATACAGTGGCCCGTCCTTTGGGTCCCTGCTGTCAGGTGGAGGAATCATTATTTTCCGCGTAATAAGGAGGCACTTCCTTGCTGCGGCCGTCGACCCAGCTGTCAGCCTCTCCATGTACAGTCCACGTCCGATGGAAGTAGTTCCTTGACCACGTTGACCAGGCCGCGCCGAGAGCACCAGGGCGGTGGACGACGGCGAGGCCTAGGAAGGGGACGATGGGGAGCCGGGGAAGACGCAACAGTGGAAGCCCGCGCGGAGAGGAGTACGAGGGTTCACTGGTTTGGCTGCGGTGTGAGGCTGCTGTCGCCGCAGGGCCTGGCCAGCGGTGGGAATAGTAGGGGGTGGTGAGGCCTCCGCAGCAGCACAGCCGGCCACGGGAGGCAGGAGCATGCGGCACGACTGGCGCTGCTTTGGGCGGCTGGAGCAAGAAGACCAAAGGTTGAAGAAGCACTACGGCCGTTGGATGGACATCGTACGGTCATTGGAGCTAGAATCGTTCATATTGACTAAAGTTGACAAAGGCCCCCGTCCCACTCAACTTAGTAGGCCCACAAGTCAGCCTCCCACCATGGTGGGTCCCAGCTAGCAAGGGGAGTATTCATTTTTTTTGTGCGTAATAAGGAAGCACTTCCGGTGGGTCCGAGCTGACAGCGCGGGGAATGTTTTTTTCGCAAAATACGCTGGCCCCTCTGGTGGGTCCCAGCAGTCAGGGGGGAAACATTTTTTTCACAAAATAAGGTGGCCCGTCCGGTGGGTCCCTGCTGTCAGGTGGAGGAACAATTATTTTGCGCATAATAAGGAGGCACTTCCTTGTGGTCGCCTAGACCTAGCTGTCAGCCTTTCCACGTACAGTACTCTTCCGATGGAAGTCGGTCGCTGACCACGTTGACCACACCGCGCCGAGAGCACTAGGGTGGTGGTCTGGACGACGGCAACGCCTAGGAAGGGGACGACGCGGAGTCGGGGAAGACGCATCAGTGGTAGACCGTGCGGAGAGGAGTACGAGGGTTCACTGGTTCGGCTGCAACGTGAGGCTGCCGTCGCCGTAGAATAACAGGGGTGTGGGTGAGTAGAGGGATACCCTGGGCCAGCGGTGGGAGTAGTAGGGGGGCGGTGAGGTCTCCGCGGCATCACAGCCGGCCACGAGAGCCAGGAGCACGCGGCACGACCGGCGCTGCTTTGGGCGGCTGGAGCAAGAAGACCAGAGGTTGAAGAAGCACTATGGCCGTTGGATGGACATCGTACGGTCACTAGAGCTAGAATCGTTCATATTGACTAAGTTGACAAAGCCCTCCGTCCCCGTCAACTTAGTTGGCCCACAAGTCATCCTCCCACTATGGTCGGTCCCATCTAGCAGGGTGGGTATTCATTTTTTGTGCCTAATATGGAGGCACTTCCTTGCGTGCGAAGATATAGCTGGTGGGTCCGACATGTCAGCGGGGGGAACATTTTTTTCGTGAAATACAGAGGCCATTCCGGTGGGTCCCAGCTGTCAGGTGGAGGAATCATTATTTTGCGTGTACAGTCCATAGCCGATGGATGCCGTTCGTTGACCACATTGACCAGGCCGCGCCGAGAGCACCATGGCGGTGGACGACGGCGAGGCCTAGGAAGGGAACGACACAGAGCCGGGGAAGACTCGGCAATGGTTGCCCACGCGGTGGGGAGTACGAGGGTTTACTGGTCCGGCTGCCGTCGCCGGAAAATAACAGGAGGTGTGGGTGAGTAGAGGAATGGCTTGGCCAGCAATGAAGTAGGGTGGGGCGGTGCGGCCTGTGCGGCAGCACAGCCGGCCACGGGAGGCGGGAGCAGGCAGTCCCATCGGTGCTGGTTTGGGCGGCTGGAGCAAGAAGATCAGATATGGAAGAAGCAGCATGGCCGTTGGATTAACATCCAACGGTCACTGCTGCTAGAATCATTTGTGGACTAAGTTGACAAAGCCAAAGTACACGTCAAACTAGTAGACCCACAAGTCAGCCTCCAAATCTGTCCCAAACAGCATACAGCCCGAAATTTCTAGCCGGATCCAAATTAATTTTAAATCTAAATATACCTTAATTTAAATTCAATGAAATTTTACCCGCACAAAAACAATGAAATTTAAAATATCAAAATCCGAAAGAAAAAAGTATTTGGGAACTAATTGCCTGTTTGCTGTATTTTTTTCATTTTAGAGTCCATTTATTATTACTTATAGCCCATTTCTTATTACTTATAGCCCATTTCTTATTACTTATAGCCCATTTCTTATTACTTATAGCCCATTTTCTGGGAAAAATGCATCCCTCCTCGTCTTGAAAGTTTTGCGGCCCAGCAGGGCATAGAAAAGCAAGTAGGCCTATGTTGGTTATTCTGCAAAAAACAAAATAGCCGGCTAGCCATTTTTCAGAAAGGAAAAAAACAAACTGGGATGGTCATGTGCTAAACATATGAAATAAAAGCCTGGGCTAGACGGGCCACGGGTCCCGCACAACCCAGTTGATACCCTTCTCCGTCCCGAAAAAACAAAATTACTGCGCGCGCTGTTGGGTCCCTACTGTCATCCTCACCATGTACAGTCATCTCCTTATTCCTCTCGGTTGTTGACCATGTTGACAACACCGGAGGGCAGTGCCGCGGCGAGCACAGAGGACCATGGTGAGGCCTCGGACGGGAACGAACATGAGTCGGGGAAGATCACAGCCAGCCGTGGGAGGCGGGAGCAGGCGGTCCCGCCGGCGCTGGTTTGGCTTTGGCGGCTCAAGGAAGAAGAGACTGAAGAAACGCGACAGACGTTGAATGTCAATCGAACGGTCAAGGTTGGCACAATCATTTTTTGTCTAAGCGGACACCAAGTAGCATACTTTTTTATATATAGGAAGAAAACTGCGAGGAAAATGCGTTTGCCTGCCGTCCTCCTCACAGGGAATGTTCGCCACATAAGTGACTAGCACCCTTGGTTTTCAACCGAGAGGTCTTGGGTTCGAGCCCGAGGAACTCTCAATTTTGTCCTCCTTCCTTCCTCGCAAAAAGGGGAAAGAAAATCAAAGACTTGGGAAGGCATACAGAACAAGCTAGTGTACCAGTAAAGAGACGTTATCGAGTTTTAGAAAAAAGAAAGACGTGATCCTCTAGCTGGTTCGAATCCAAACCTAGACTATGACTATATATGGTGCTATGCTACTCTGCAAGTAATGAAACTGACATATCAAAAGTTCGCTTCTCCTCTTCTCTACTTACTCTGCCTAGCATCAGAAGCTCTGGCCGCAGCAACCATGTCCGTTGGCTGCTCGTCCACCTGCTCTTCAGCAGGCAACAACCAGATATGCGCCAAGTCGCCACCCGTACCATCACCTGTGGGTCTCATCACACCCCCGCCGGCACGCGCACCGCAGCCAATTGCTCATCGCAACCCGCTGCCGTTGGTTTGGTGCCACTGCTGCAAATCACGCAGAGTCATCCATCGCGTCTCAACCACAATCCGCAACCCTGGCCGAGTCTTCTACAAATGCCCGAATCATGGGGTAATAATATGTTTAAGTGTTGTTCTGCTGCTTTCAGTTGCTGATTTTTTAATAGTTTGGTTGATGATCTTCCAATTTGATTCGTGCAGGAAAGGGAAGATTCGTGTGATTTGTATTTCTGGGAAGTTGCTAATGTGGGGGAATGCAACTACGCTGATTATTTGGTTAGCCAAGGAATCCCAATACCAACAGGTTGGGGTGTTGGACAAGTAACTGAAGGAACGGCAGAAGAGGAAGATGCAGAGCAGAAGGTTAAAGATGCAGTTCCTCTGATCATGGCCAAGCAATAGCTGCTGAACGACCTTGACAGCAATGAGGAGATTAAAGGTCTTGTGAAGATAATGGGCAAAATCGATGTGCTCTGTAGGATGATTGTCTCTTTATTTGTAGTGTATGTAGCACTCGTGATGCATTCAGTGGCTACGACATGAGCACTTTGCTGAAACTAGTAATGAATGAAACCTGTGTAGCTGGCTGGGCGTAGTGTTGTGAACATCTAATGATTTCTATTAACGGAGATGAGGGGGTATCCCCTTTTGCTCATATAAATAAATAGATAGAAGAGGCCCTGTCGGGTCAGCTTTGTTCTCATTCAAAGACGTCAAGCAAATTGTAGTCCAACAGCAAACTATGTCATCAAATTCAAGTTTCACAGCCAAATATGAGTACAACTAAACAACAATATCATCATGTTTTAGTTGTCATACAATCACCAAACACAAATCAGCATACATAACAAGTGATGTTCTCACAGCAAAATACTAAACAACATGTTCATCAGGTTTCAGGTGTCATAGCAAACACAATTTCACATAGTAGATAAAAAATGTCTTCTGACAGTCAAATACGACAAAAGTAATGTAATCATCATCCGCAGCAGTAGCGTCAACATCTTCGCCATGTGTATCAGTGTGAATCATAATTCCCCACGGTGTCATCTTCTTCTTCGTCCTCAACGTCCTCGAACGTTGGCTTCTTCTTGATCAACTCTTGTATGTCCACAGCACGACAGGCAATCTTTTCGCCGGTGTCATTGACGTGATGGTTCTCAAAGATATTAGGAACATCTGTGTTATCTTGTACATCAGGAGCAGTGTAAGCATCATCTTGTTGTGCAACTTCATTAAACGAATTCCTCTGCTCAAACCTTTGCAATACTCTCCAGTCATCGCTATGTGCAAATGTGTCTTCCAAGAAAAATATCTGTGTTGCTTGATTTGCCAAAATAAAAGGCTCGTTGGTCTGGTACGCCGCCTTGACATTGATGGATTTGAAATAATCATCAACTCTGGGTTTTGCTATCCGGGAAAATAGGTTATACCAACGATAGCACAATAGAACCACACACCAATGATCCTCGAAACTGGAGATATACTGCAACTGAACAATGTCTGTTATGTTAGCATACATTTTAGTTGTCTGTTTGTCATACGTATCCGTGCTCATGATGGCACTGTTTTGTGTCTTCCTGCCTTCGTCTCGTGCAAGGGTGTTGTTGCGCACATCTCTAACAACGCAAGATTCATAATGTCTTACCCGAGTATCAGGACCCATTGCTAGTGAGTAAAGGGCATCATCAACTACCTGCCCATCCTCCCACATCTTCTTAACCTATGGTTAGAAAATAGACAAGTTGATCTTCTTATGTACTCAATATATTAAAAAAAACTAACAGTGCACTTCAAAAGCTTACATGGTTCTTGAACCATTTCGCAAATCCTGCCATAACCAGTTTTTCAATGTTTCTTGGATTTTGCGGCAGTAACTCCTCTTTGTAGATGCTGCACAACATAGTGATCGCGTCAAACATCTAAATATATAAGAATGTGCTGCAAGTTTAGTAGATTACGATGTATAAGCTGCAGTACTGCACTTACTTGATATAAGGTAGTATCTCAGGACAGTTATTCAACACATACCAAACCATTTTGTCCAAATCTTTAGGTTTGTCCTCTTGTCGACTCTTCCTTGTAACTCGAACAGAATAATCGAAAACATTGAGCCCGGGATTGTCTTCACCTACCTCTTTGCTAAGCTGATCAGCTCTTTTAATGTATTTTGAGCAGAATGTCAACGCTTCTGTAGCAATGTAGGCCTCTGCAATGGAACCCTTGGGTCTAGCTCTGTTCCTAACATAGCCCTCGAAAGTGCCTAGCTGCCTTTCAATAGGGTACATCCAGCCATACTGTACTGGACCTCTAAGTAGTGCCTCATCAGGTAGATGAACAGCCAAATGCACCATCACATCAAAGAAGGCTGGAGGATATATCTTCTCAAGGTCACATAGGATAGTTGGTATCTTGTCTCTAAGATGCTCCAAAGCATCTATCCTGATATTTCTACTGCAGAGTTCCCTGAAGAATTGTCCCAACTCTGCAACTGCTCTGTATAAGTCAGGGCGGCCCAATCCTCTAAGGATAACAGGTAAAACCCTTTGAAGTAGGACGTGGCATTCATGAGTTTTCAACCCTTGTACCTTGTTTCCATCTGCACTGACTCTCCTTTTAGGGTTGGAAGGAAATCCATGTGGGAATCTCACACGTGACAGGACCTCACAGAATTCTTTTCTTTTTACCTTGTCCAAGACGTACACATCTGGTGCCATATCCCGTGGTTTACCTTCATCTTGCACCTGCAAATCCTTTCTGATACCCAGGTGTGTCAAATCAATCCTAGATTTTAAGGTATCTTTCATCTTGCCTTCAATGTTAAGAATTGTGCCGATAATGCTGTCACATACATTTTTCTCGATGTGCATCACATCAAGATTATGCCGCAGATCCAAATCTTTCCAATACTCCAAGTCCCACAAAGTGGACCTGCGGGTAAACAATAATCTCTCTTCTACCATGCCATGCTTCCTTTTCCCGCTACCACTACCAGGATGGTTTCCTGGTGTAATATGCCCGACCTTCTCTAATTCCACTTGCAACTCATTGGCGGTGAGCCTCTTTGGCGCATCACGGTTTTCATGCTTTGCATTGAACACATGTCTTCGGTATTTTCTAGGATGCGGCTTGTCCTTCGCAAGGAAATGGCGGTGTCCAATGTAACAGATCTTGCTAAGTATTGCGTATGATAGCGGATTCCTGTCATAGCGAACACATGCATTGTAACCATGTGTCGTTCGCCCTGACATAGTGCCCAAAGCCGTATAATCATGGATGCACCAAATTGCAACAGCACGCAGAATGTTGGTCAAACTCACTGGCTCCGCCACCACCACCTCCTCCTCCTCTTCCACCTGAGCATTAGGCAGATCAAGATGGTGATCTGTTGCTTCCACGTTGTCAATAACATTGACGTTCACAGCTTCACCATGATGAACCCACCTAGTATATGTGACCGACATCCCATACAAGTGTAGATGATTTTGCACAGTTGACTGGGGTCTTGTAACTGACTTCATACAACTACTACACGGGCAAAGCACATCTGATTTCGTACCATCGTACTCAGCTCTGATAAAGTTCATGAAGTTTTCAACCCCCTCGACATATGCAGCGGAGAATCTTCGAGCAGAAGTTATCCAAGTCCTGTCCATCTGTTAGACATACAAATTAGTTCTTCTACTAGATATTATAGGAAAAACATATATGCTTTTTTATGAAGTCCAGAAAAAAAATACCTAGGTCGATGTCTAAAGCTATGGCAAGATATTTGAACGAGTAGATCTAAGTAACGAAATATATGTAAAGCTAATTCGGCAAACAGATTTGAGTGCTAAATTATGGCAGGCTGTTTCAGCAGTCAATGAGGCCGAGCACACAGCCATCGAACTATCGAAGGCCATCGCAGCAACAAAGATCGAGTATAAAACGGTGTAGAGCTATTTCACCTAACAGATTGGCTACTAGACCATGGCAATCTACGTCACAATAAATATATGGCAGGATGTTTTAGCAACTAATCAGCCTTGGCATGCCATCTCAGCTAAGAAGATTGAGTGCAGAATAGGGAAAGGAAGCTTCTTAAGTAGAGCATATTGACAGCAAACTACTTCGGCAAACAGTGAGATTAACAGCGTCTATCAGCTAACATTCAGCACTACACCGACATGAACGGGGCCTCAGTCTAGAATGCGCGTACCGTGGGAGAAGCTGACCGCCGTGCGTCTCCACACGAATGTCGCCAGTGGTGGCGGCGCTGACCGCCGCGCACCTCCACAAGAACGTAGCCAGAGGTGGCGGCACGGCTAGAGGACGGCAGTCTAAGAGAGCGTACTGTGGGAGCGAGAGGATTGCCGTGCGTCCCCTCGATGAACCGCGGCGCTGACGTATCGGCGCGGCGGGGAGGGCGGCTTTGGCGGAGCGAATGGAGTGGAGGGGGGACGGGGGGAGGGGGGTTTGGGGAATATATGGCCGAAGGGCGGTTGAATCGAATTTGGGGGGAATTTTTGTGTGTGGGGGGGGAGGATTTTCGGGCGGTGGGCGGGGGGAGTTTGGCGAATGGTCGGTTTCTCCAAGTGCAGTCCCACGTGTCAGTGAAGAGGCAAGCCGAAGCGCGTTCCGTTTGCGTGAGCCGTGTGCAGGACCGAACGTGTGTGGGTTGCAATGCGGCCGCGACAGGAGTGTTGTGAGTGTACCGCCTTTTTTCCTTTTAAACTAGGTGCTTCGCCCCCTCAAAAAAAAGTTGCTTCGCGCGATCCATCGATACTACTACTAGTAATCCGGTAATCCCGACTAAAACGGCGCGGCCGGGTCTTTTCCCGCGCGATATGCTGGGAGGTTGGCTTAGTTGGGTTTTCTAGGTTTGTCTCGGTTCAATAAAAAGTAGAGTTGGTGTTGATGGTGTGCCTGTCATCCTGCAATATAGGTCGTCCGATCTATATCTAACGGATAGGAAGGAAACTATGACAATTTACCCGCACTCCTCTCCACATTTGCAGATAAGGCTTTCCCTCGTTCATCCTTTTCTCCCACAAGATCTTGATCTTCCGTGCAACGCACGGGCAACTTGCTAGTAATCCTACAATATGTATATTATTGTGAAAGTTCATATACACCGGCCGAGATTAATGCAAACACGGCAGATTTTCATTACATTTCGAACTTTTATAAGACAGAAAAATAAAAGAAACCCGACCCTAAACCTATTCTACGGCAGCGACCTACATCCTCCATCTGTGATCTCTATGTACGGGGGCGGGGTTCAAGACCCGTGAAGTGAAGGTGCGGTCTCCGGCGAGGAAGAATAGAACACGGGATACGGACCGGCCAGTTGGCACACCATGCCCTGCCGCCTCCCATGCCCTACTCATCCTCGGAGGAGTCCCTGACCTTGGTGGTGCCGGACGTTGGACGGCGGCAAGTAGGACGCGTGGCTGACGGTGCTCCCGTCGTCGGCCGCTAGCGTGGCCACCACTTGTGTGGTCGCGTCCGCGTCCGACTACGCCACTATTGCGTCGCGAGAGGCGACTTGAGCGAGGGCGGCGACCTTGAGCTTCATCCCCGAAGACAAGCTCTTCCGCAGAGTGTTCGCACTTGCGGTCATGGCGGATGTGGTGCCAGGTAGGAGGACGATGCACTATGGTGTGGAGGTTAGCTGGGCGTTGCCATTTTAAGTAGTGCATTTTGGTGAGGCCAAGTGTTCGGGTGCGTCATTAAGTCACCGGAGTTGGTTCCTCGGGCACCGAGCCTCTTAGCGACGACATACGAACGGACGGCATGAATGCGGGCAGCTGGCGCCGGCTGGGAACGCTCCGCGCGACGGCGCGAGGGATGAGGGCTTTGGTGTGCCAGGGTAGTCAGCTGCGGTCGTGGCAATGTTGGAGAAGCCCTTTGCTCAAATGCGATCCCCGCATGTCATTGAAAAAGCAAGACAACCCGGCATGGTCTCAGGTCCAGAGGATGCAGTTGGCCGTGCTACACCACTCCGCGGACGCGTCGCGACGCCCCATGCATCCTCGACGAGCCGGGTGTTGTGGTGTGTTTGGATTGTGGCCAAAGTGCACCTTACCAAAATTTTGGTCATGACCCAAAGATTGGCCTTGTTTGGATGGTTGCCATTTCTTTGGCATGCCAATGAACTCTAGCCAACTCTAGTTCATTTTTCTTGCCAATGTCGGCCAAATCATGGGCAACCAATACCTCAACAAAAATTTTGGCTACCCAATGCTTTGATGGGGCAACCTTGGGAACCAACCAATATCGTTGGTCGTGCCACAGCACAAACGCCACCCTCGGCACACTGAAACCGACCATGTCTATCGACGATATGAGCGTGTCGCTTACCGCGGTCTTCGTGTCCAGAGGCGGTGCTGGAGCTGCGCCCCGTTGTTGGCCCCAACGACCCACATGAACGGTTGTCAGTGGCGAGGAGGTCGTGGGCCAGCTCCTCCATTGGACTAGTCTGCACTACGTCGTCCCGACGGGTGTGCCCCACATGTCGGTTTCCCTGTTTTCCCGGCCATATTCGAGCGTCAGTGCTCCGCGTTGTGCATTAGGCCTTTCACTATGTAGGCCAAGCGAGACAACTTATTGTTTATTTGAGCCATTCAAGTGTAATCATGTGGCATTTGCTTATTTCTCATTCCTCTCCAACCCTCTTCTCCATCGATCATGTCGCCCTCCAGTCGAGTCCATCCTCCCGCATGCCTCATTTGAACATTCCGCCGAGTATCATTTGCATGTACCCACGCTAGTCCTCTTTCAATATATCTCCGGACCCCGAGATGAAATTGGGAGGGAACGAGTGGGGGCACGTGATACCTAAGGCGGATTCAAAATTTTGAACCGGTGATCATAGCATCCGCAAATCATATATAAAGGGTATTCAATGTTCATTTCGTTTTTGAACGTACAATATACTCCCTCCTATCCTTTCTACTTTACATATAAGTTTTATGTGTAGTCAAAGTATCTCTACTATGATAAAAAAGGTATCAACATTCAACAACGCCCAATCAATATTGTTAAATTCGTACGTACCCCTAGATTTGTACTCGAGATGGTTTCCAATTTGACAATTGACAATATTAATGGTACTCCTTTCACATAGGTGAGTAAGTCATCTTAGGCTGTGCACCATGACCAAGGAGGAGGGGAAATGAGAGATATTAATGTTTATTTGCTAATTAATAGTATTGCATGCAATGAACTAACCACTGCATGTCATGTTTGATAGTCTCAGGTCATTAAAAGCATGCACACCCTCATCTCTTATTGGTTCATCTATCAAGAAACAAGAAACGAGGTAGAAGTTAATGCACCGCGCCTACGTGTTTTGGGATTATTTGGTTTTCGTAAGATGACTTACTCACCTAGACGGAGGGAGTACATGAGATGTATAATGTGAAAATTATATCATTGGAAACTCCTTTCACATACGAAATTGACCATATGCTTTGTGTAAGTTGCATGTCATATATTATTACTCTAACATTTGGTCAAAGTTAGCCTCGAAAAACGCATTAGACCTTGTATGCTTTGTGTAAGTTGCATGTCATATATTATTACTCTAACATTTGGTCAAAGTAGTATAGTGGAAGTGGATCCTCTGACGTAGGTATCCCTGCCTTACCCTCCCTTTCGGTCACTTACTGGCGGACCCCATGCTTGCTAGGCCCCGCATAAAACGGAGGGAGTGGTGGTATAATAAATGACGCAGGCGGGGGAGGGGGAGGGACGTCGGTTTGCTCTCAACTGCGGTCCCACAAGCGAGCAAAAATGCAAGACGAAGCACATTCCATTCGGTGAGCGACGTGGAGGATCCAGCGTGCCGGGCTGCAACGCGAACGCAACAAGGGCGATGTACAGTCAAAACCGATTGACCGGTCGTCATCAGAATCACTATTCACACCAGAACCTTCGCTGCTCGACCTACGCCAGCCACTGCCCTAAAACCACACCAAATCTCCAGCCCATTCCCCCACCTTTCGATCCCCTAGCCCGCATCAAGCGTTCCCTAGTTCGCCAGGAAGCCATGGTGCGCCGCAAGATCACTTACTACAAGATGCTGACGCCGGAGCACCACGCAGAAAGCGCGGTGGCGGTCGGCGCCACAGACCTCTGTTCCCAAGCTCCAAGTCCCCCATGCTACGAGGAGAAGGAAGCCGATCCAATGTTCACTGTGGAGGTCGCGGCGCAGAAGGCCCCGATGGGTATGAGACGATGGACGTCGACTTCATGCCGGCGTCCGAGTCCCCCATGGTGCAGGCGGACCAGCGGTTCAACATGGCGATACTAAAGGAGGACCGGGAGGCAGAGGCTCAACTCGACGCGGAGCGCGCGCATGCCGCTGCTGTCGAGGCTCTCCTGCAGGCGGAACCGGATGTCGTGGATGTGAACCGGGCGGCGGAGGCTCAACTTGAGGCGGAGCACACGGATGCCGCTGCCATCGAGGCCCTCCTGCAGGCGGAACCGGACGTCTTGAACATGAACCGGGCGGTAGAGGCTCGACTCGACGCAGAGCGCGCGGATGCCGCTCTCATCGACGCCCTCCTGCGGGCGGAACGAGAAGTCCTGGACTTGAACCGGGCGGCGGAGGCTCGACTCGACGTGGAGCGCGCGGATGCCGCTCTCATCGAGGCCTTCCTGCAGGCGGAACCAGAAGTCCTAGACTTGAACTGGGCGGTGGAGGCTGGACTCGACGCGGAGCACACGGATGCCGCTGCCATCGAGGCCCTCCTGCAGGCGGAACCGGACGTCCTCAACTTGAACCGGGCTATGCTCTCGTCTGTGCAATGCGCCCGCACGCTCCTCTTGAACGAGTAGCTGGAGGCCGAGGACAACCATGGTGCGGAGACACACGTCGGCAGCGATGGCTGGTTCACGCCGGCAGCCAAAGACGACGAGGCCGTCTCTTTCCGCGAGCAGTGATAGTTTTTCTTTATGTTGTTGTTTTTATTATTATGGATCTTTTGCTGTGTAAAAACATACTATTTGTTATGCAAGTCACCTGACTTGGGTCAGTCTACCATTTCAGGCAGTTGGATGAATATCCTACGTCTCCTAACCCTTCTTTCCTTCTTCCTCACCTCTTCTTCTTCCCCAACAGACCATCGCATGGGCCGTACGGATACTCCGGTTGGATAAACATACTCTATGAACGAAAATTATGTGTCAGCGATAGGATGGCTGAGTTTGGTTTGTTCACATGCGACAGCACGTGTTAGTGAGGGTGCGTTCCCTTGGTTGGGTTTGCGGCGTGCAGGAGCGACTATGTGAGGGTGCGGTGCGACCGCGGCGTGCAGGAGCGGTCGTGTGAGGGTGCGGTGCGACCGCGACAGCCGTGCGCAAGTGTACCTCCTCATTTTGAAAACTTTAGGCAAGCTTGGCAAAAATGTGTGGCGAAGTTTGGCAATGCAAGGCCTAGACCCAAACACGATAAGTACGTATGTACTAGGAGTACTAGTGTTAAAAAAGAAAGGTGGGGTTTTCCTTCAATACAAATCCTCGTTTCACGTGTCAATTAATGCATATTTTTTTCTCGAAAGACCAAAGAGCTAACCATCTCACTCCTCATCGCTCTATTAATGCAGCACCACGCAAACAAACCTTCTCGCTTCCGCATGCATGCAGGGGATATTAATGTCCTTGGTTGCTAACCCCATCAGTTTTGCCTCGATTAGTGTAAGTGGCCCTTTGCAAATTGTAATTTTGATATACTGGCCTTGTGTACAAACAAAAATGGAGGTAGTAACTATATTTGAATTCCTTGCCCATTGCGGTGACGTCGACGACTTTTTTTTGTGGTTTGGCAAAGTGCGTTTGACGGAGAACACCATTGAGGGAGACCAGGGTAAGTCATTCGCAAGTGCCTCCTGCAAGCCAAGACAACCACCTTATTTGCATCCAGGAAGTCCTTTACTAGTACTACTACTAGAAGTACTAGTGCGGTGAGATGGTTTCTCGAAGAAGACGATGGCGAAGCGGAGTCAGCGAAGAGTGAAATCATAGTTGCTTCATCCGTGCTTTGTGATTTGACGCCTCACTACTTTGTGATTTTTGATAGAAGGGACAGGGGAGTAGACTCTATGCTCTATACTGTACTACTCCTACATGCGTCCAAGCATGGGAGAAAGAGGAGAGACGTTGCATTTTTCTATTCCTTCAATCAATCAATCAGGGAGCTTCGGTTCCATCTTTTTGGCTTTGGCAACACCGTCCACAATGGTTCCGACGATGCCAAAAGCTATTTTCACATTTGGCTACACATTGTGGATGCCCTTAACCGTACCACTTTGTTTTGCTCCTGTGTGCTATCTATACAAATCTCAGTTATATTCATCTACAAAATTATAGAATCAAAGATTAGTAAAAAGGAGGTGATTTTGCCGCGTGGATGGTGGGGGAGGTTTCTTATTTTCGGAGGACGTTGTCCTGGCGGTTTGCTAACATGCGGTCCCACGTGTTAGTGCTTTCCCAAGCTGATCCGCGTCCCACATGAGGCAGAACAACGGCAAAAGCAACACGTGTTTAAGTTGAGGAAGATGAGGGAGAAGCGGATTCAGCAACGAGTGAAATGATGGTTGCTTCATCCCTCCAACTTCTTTTTTTAGCATTATTACTTCGTCCGTCCAACTTAACTGCGGGAAAGGTGCAACTTTGTGATTTGACGCCTCATTGCTCATTACTATGCCGGCACCATGACTGGGGTGCTTCACCCCGGCTGCTCTGCACTATATTCCGGTATGGCACGTGGACCCGGTAGCTTGATGTCCCACATGTCGGCGAAAGGGACTAGAAGATTTATGAAAGCGAGCGCTCCACTCTTATGAGGGAGGAGTAGACGACACGACGGCCCAGTGAACTATCACTTGTACTGTATAGTACTATAGTTTTGCTGTTTCGCACGATCCATCGATACAAACCCGATTAAACAGGAAAGGGCGGGATTTTTCCCGCGCGGTACATGCAATTTTAATGTATGCAAACTGAATAATTATAAGTAACAATATGATATCTAGTAAAACTAAAAACACATATGATTTATTGTGTTAGAGTGTAGTAGTAGTGTTGTATTGCATAGTTGTTAGATGTAACATGCGAGAACATGTAGAGATGTAGTTTTGGAGGGCCTACAGAGAGAAACACATAATACGGTCACCGAACTTCAGAATAAGCTGATTACGGTCACTATATACGTTTTGAGGTGATTATCCGGTCACTTGCTCACAGTTCAGCATCGGATTGCACTCTGTTGACCGGCCAAATAGTCTGCGTGGCGCCATGTTGACTAGTTAAATTGACCACGTTCCTTGTGGGTCCCACCTATCAGTTCGCATAGGGAAAAGGTCAGGTAAACACAAATTTACGCAGGCGCAACAAGGCTCCAACCCGTGCGCGGGAATCACCTGGTTGTGTATGTGTCTGTCAGGGCCTGATGTGTGCGCATGCACGTGTAGGTTGAGCACTTGAGCGTGAGAGTGTGTGTTGGTCGTGTGGTGTACTGGTGTGTGCATGCATGCGTGCGTGTGTGCGTGTGAGTGTTGCGTGCGTGTGTGGTTGCGTGTGTACATGTGAGTGTTGCGTGCGTGCGTGGGTGCATGTGTTTGTGAGAGTGTTGCGTGGATGGAGTTCGTGCGCATGCGTGCGTGTGTGTATAATCACCACACCAGCTCCTGTGTGTTAAAACAGACGGCTCAACATACCAATACAAGGTCACCTTGTCCGATGTGCCCGCGGTCATGACTTCGCACCACCGTCAAAATATTTTTTTTGTCGTTTGTTTTCATTCTTACTAGCAACCTGCCCGTGCTTTGCATGTAACGTCAAGATGCATTTGTATGACTTGTTTATCTTGTGAGAGAAAAGGATGAACGAGGGAAGGCCTTATTTGCAAATGTGGAGAGGTGCGTGGGTACCTTTTTGCAAAATTGCCATAGTTTCTTTCCTATCCGTCAGATATAAATCGGACGGCCTATATTGCAGGATGGCAGGCACACCATCATCACCAACTCTGTTTTTATAAGAGTGTATTTTATGTATTTTATAATAGTGTAGATGTAGAGTAGATACAAGTCGACAGGTGGGCACGATGTTAGTGAGATAATGTGATGCAACACTAGAGGTGCCACGTGGAGCGTTCAACTGGTCAACTAGTGATGTCTTGAGCAAATACAAAGTTGTACGGTGAGCCCGTGACTGTATAATAACCACTAAACATAAACGGTGACCGTAATGAGTGGATTATGAAGTCCAATGTATGTATCATGCTTTTGCTTCAAATACAATGATCGTCATTGCATATATCGCGAGAGAAAGATGAAACACGCGTGAATTTTCTGAGGGCTTAGTTTTGTGTGCATACGTGAAAGGGGCGTACAGGGGGGGTATGCGATGGAGAGAGAGATGCTCTTCGTTTCTCGTTATTATGACTAACTTTGTATATAGTATAAAAATATACAAATTCACAGTGCGGAATAAATATCATTATGGGCACAATGCAATGCAAATTAGCGTTCGTACTCCTCCATATAACTTTGTAATGTTCTATATATGTAGAAACTCTAAAATAATTTTTTGGCCACACTTTATTCAAAAGGAATGTTGTATGCGAAATAAACGTGAAGAGAGGGCTTTTTAGATCAATGGGGTACGTGATGTAACATGTGTGAATGTGTAGTTGATGCATTTGGCAGGGCCTAGAGAGGTATGTGTGTGTATTACGTATTCGAGAGAGGCATGGATAGAGGGGCCGACGGGGGGGGGGGGGGGCGTGGGAGAGATAGCACGAGAAATGAGGGTGGTCTAGAGAGAGAGACGAATATGACATCACGACAAGAGTTTCCATTCCCTTGAGTGTGTATATGCAAGGGGGGGGGGAATAGAGGCACCAGGAGAAATTTTCTATGTGTGTGGTGTTTGTGTTGGTATGTGTGGGTGTGAGAAGATAATGAGACGAGGGGGCAGAGGGTGTGTCACCGCGTGAGGTCTGGTGGGTCGAGGTGAGGCCCTTCGTTCGGTTCCGTCCTGCGCCACATTGGTCGGCCCATGACACATTTAGGAAGACCCATGGATGACTAGTCGTACAAGACAAAGATAGCAGAATTGTGAAGGACTCTGTGTCCACTGACAAAGCCGGCTAGGATTTGTAACCCTAGGTTCTCGGACTAAGGTAACCCCTTTATCTCTGATATTACTATTCATCCAACCTAACTTTAACGGGCATCCTACAAAATGCTCTGCTAGAATCATACTCGTCGATTAGGAAGAGAGGTGTGAGATAATGCGTGAGAGACAGGCATAAAGATAATGTGCGTACATGAGACACGTAGGCAGGTCCATGTATATAGAAAGGGTCGATGAGGATTGTGTGTGTGTATGTTTGCGAGAGGAAGAGTGCTTGTGATAAAGGTTAGTGATAACAGTTGTAAATGGTTACGAGAGGGAGGGAGGGTTATATCTAGAGAATGTGTGCGAGAAAGACACCTCGGGAGAGAGTGTGTGAGCATGTGTGAGAGACCACCGATGGAGAGTGAAACTACACGTAAAAGACTGCTCTACACATTGATTAAAGATATAAATTGTATCCAAATATTAGGATGGGATCATGATATTTGCAATTCGCGTAAGGAGCGGTCATTGATCCATCAGACATCTAGATTCTATCGAATTTGAGCATGTCTATGTTATTATTCGACACAATTGATCCACATAGTTAGTATTTTGAACTCCAGACAATGCATCGCTTTAGCAATCGAATATAAATGTGAGTATAGTTCATGTTGTGTTTGTAAAGCACATTATACATACGAAAGTTACACAATGGACATTTATAAATAGCTACCTATGAACTAGCATACATTTTAATTCAACCAAAGGTGGTTTAAAAAAATCGAATTCAACATGAAGTCCATTCAATTATTTGAATTTGATATCATGGCATTTGTAAACCATACCTAAACTATGGGGGTACCAATCTTTGCTCTGATTTTGTACATAATAGCATATGTAGTCGTGTACAAAATAGATTCAAATTTAGCTCCTCCATTCCAAAATAATCGTAGTTATAGGATTTTCAAGTGTCAAAATTTCAAAAGGAAGCGGATAATCTAATGAGGTTTTGAAACATACAAGGTCAAATATAACGTTGTCTATTTAGGTCAATCCTCATAGTTCAAGAGTACTCTAAACGTGAATGCTTGTGTTCCAAAATTTCGAACGAAGCGCCAAAAGAGCCTCTACTCGCCCGAAACCGCATGAGACCAATGTTTGGTAGTACAAGCAAATTACTTTTCTAATAACTCCGACCTGTGAAACCTACCGGCCCGACGTCCAAAGGTCTAAACCGGGGTAGGTTTGTAGCTTCATCTAGACGCCAGGCAATCACCTCCGAAAAACATTCATACACAATGGCCGCCTAAGCACACATGCGCGCGGCCGAAATCGCTCCCGCCCACTATTTGGGACACCTAGGATTACCATCCTACCCCCGACCCGCAGTAGGTCCGAAATTTAAGAGGGGGGCAAAGTTTGTACTTTCCCCAAATTTAAAACAAGTGTGTCCCATCTTCTGTTCAAAAAAGCCAAAAACAAGCGCGTCCCAGACCGAAACATGGTTCCCCCCACCCGTCCGATTCCCCATTCGTACTCCGTGGGCGCCAAAACTACCTCTCCACCAGCCGCAAAACCCCGGCGTCCTCCGTCCGCCACCCCATCCCACCCATAAACCGCCGCCCTCCTCCATCACGCCGGAACCGATACCCCGACGTCGCCGTCCACCGCAACCTCAACCGCAACGCCCTCCACGGCTAGTAGTTGAAGCCGAGGCCAAGCCGTCCGTACCCGAGCCAGTTCAACCACGCCGTCCTGCGCCTCACCGCTGTCGCTCCAACTTCGCCACCCTCCACCGCACCGGAGCTATTCCTGCTACGCCGTCCTTCGCCACCTCGGATCTACTTCCCCTCCACCAACATACATCCACGGTAACACAGTCAACAATTTGGCCATGGGTTCGTCCAAGCCTGCACCCTCCAGAACATCGGTTTCCCTGGTAAAAACAAGAAGATCGGCGCGACAAGTGGAGGTGACCACACCGGCAACCGAAGAAGGTACTCCTCTTCCCTTATTCGTGCAAATCTTATGTCTTTGCTTGCACGGTATTCGTCCCACAGAAGACACTAGTTGACCGCTTCTTCTTGATACTAGATGTTCCTAGTAACTCGTGATGCACAAGGTTTCTCCTCATATATTGTTTCACCTTAGCTAGAGGTCCGTCGCCCCCCTAAATTTCAATTTCTGGCCAGTTGATTCCCAATTAACGGAAGCATTCCCCGGCGTAATAGGCACTAATATGACTATTACATCGGGGAAGCAGCGCCTTGGTGTTTATCTTAGGGGCGTCTGCGGCCTAGAGCTACTGGCGCCCGATCTGGAGGTCGCCCGAGATTAAAGGGATGGCTTGGGGGCGGTGCCAAGCACGGCGGTGGTGTGAGGTCGATGGGAGGGCGGGGCGGAGGCATGAGTCTGGGCCGGTGGTCGCTGGCGGTTCGAGAAAGATCGTCAACAGTGACTGGCGGGAGGTAGACGAAGGCCATCTGCCTGTTCCTTATAGATCGGACGGTTCATTAAAAAAATCAACTGACCTATTTATTTTCAGTCGACCGTTATCTTAGATATGACCACATGTGGTGGTGTGCTGGAGGAGTACCTACATTTCCTATGCTCATATATTACAAAATCATACGGAGTAGAATCTAATTTTGTTTGCCATGCAATGTTGTAGAGCTATCATATGTCTCCTGTCATTTATTTTTAAGCCACCTGCTATCTGCTACTTTTACAGTGCACTAGTTCTGCACACACTTCACCCATACTCTCACTATTGTGTTTTTATGCAAGGGTATTTCAGACTCTCTTGCCGAAAGAGAAGTAGCAAAGAAAAGAGAGAAGTCGCTCCAACTTCTTATGCTGGTAGGCAAGACACGGTACCGTGCTATAAAGGGTGCAGTGTCAGCAGATGGAGACGGTAAACGTTGCTCTAGAGTTGATGACCTTGCTCGCAATGAACCACCATCCCAGGTGCTTGCTTTAACTTCGCGGTGTCATATGTGGTTGCATGTTCCATATGGTGTCTAGCTTGTATTCAAAAGGCTGAAGTCGGTCTTTATTAAGATAAGGAAAGATATTTTTTACATGAACCACCATCCCGTGAGCACCAAAAGACAAATAGCTAGTCAGGGCACTGGCCGAGCCAGCGACAAGCCCAGCAAAGACAGGCATCACCTGGAAGCCAACTAGAAAGCCGCGATGGTGGCGAAGCAGCCCGCCTCCCACCAGGATCTCAGGTCCTAGATGATCATGTTCACCACTCCAGTCGGATGCCTAGCTTGTATTGCTTCCAATTTGGTTAAATTGCATCTGCTTAGCTTACACATTATACCTTTGAATATGACATGACTTTTTGTTTTTGGTACATACTAGTACATCTGTGTATTAACCATGTTCTTACATCAAACTAATGTTCTTGTGTATCCCTCATCAATCACTTATGACGAGGCAGGCAGGCAAGGGGACTACTCCTCATTTAAAGAATGCAGCGTCAGCCTCCCGACATGATTCTCAAGAAACAGAAATGCTAGATGAAGATAGTGAACATAGCTCTGTAGTTGATTACATCATTTCCCCTACACTAGCATTGCAGGTGCTTGCTCTAACTTGGCAGTGTGATATGTGGTTGCATGTTGCATATGGTGTCTAGATTGTAATTCTTCCAATCTGGTTAAACTGCATGTGCTAGTCTGCTTAGCTTATACTCCTGTAAATGTGACATTATACCTATTAATGTGACATGCCTTCCTGTATTTAGTACATAGTACATCTGTCTATTAAGCATGTCCTTACATAAAACTATTGTTTTTTTTGTATCCCGCATCAATCAATATGACAAGACACCTTTAGTATATGCAGTGCGATATTAGTTGCATCTTTCATATGATTTATAGCATGCGCTGCTTCTAATTTGTTGAAATTCCATTTATGATGGGATGCTTTTAACTTGATAGTCATATTGGTTGCATCTTTCATGTGGTGTCTAGCTTGCATTGCTTCTTATTTGCTGGAATGGTTTATGCTTAGTTTACACAAACAGTTGTGAACATGCCATGCCGTCCTGTTTTTCGTACATATTCCATCCCGGTATCATGTGTTTGACTTACATCAAAGTAGTGATTGTCAGTATCATGCATGAATGAGTTCTGAAGAGAGAATTTTATTGCTTTTTCTTGTCGGTTTTACTTGACAATTCAAAATCAATAAAGCGGAAGGATGTTAGCAAGGCAGCGGATAAAGGTACTCCTTCCAAACGGAGGGCCTCTACAGTTTCTACTCCTCCACACCCCCAAGATGATTTCCAAGATAACACATGCATAGACACTCAACAAAGCTGTGTTTATGATGAGCACGTCTCCCCTAGTGCAGCATCACTGGTGCTCCCTCTAACTTGGCACTGTTATATGTGGTTGCATGTTATGTGTGATGTATAGCTTGTATTGCTTCTAATTTTGTTGAATTCCATCTGCTTACTTTACACATTATTGAATAAGACACGTGTTCCTGTTTCTAGAACATACAATATCTGTCTATCACACCATGTTCTTACATCAAATTACTACTGTTGTGTAACCTACAACAATCACTTATCATAAGACACGTTTGACTTCGGAGTGTGATATAGGTTACATCTCACATTCTTTTCTAGCTTGTACTACTAATTTGTTGAAATGGCACTTATGACGAGACAGTTTTAACTTGGTAGATTGATATTATTTGCATCTTTCATATGGTGTCTAGCTTTCATTGCTTCTAATTTGTTGAAATGACTTCTCCTTAGTTTACACATCATAAGCTGTGAATATGCAATGCTGTGAATATGCAATGGCACTAATGACGAAAGACCTCTAACATGGTAGTGTGATGTTGTTTGCATCTTGCATATGATTTATTTCTTGTACAGCTTCCCATTTGTTTAAACGCCATTTATGCTGAGACACTGTTAACTTGGCAGAGCAATATTTGTAGCATCTTTCATATGGTGTCTACCTTCCATTGCATTGCTTCTAATTTAGAGAAATGTCTTCTTCTTAGTTTACACATCATACTTCTTGTTATCTCTTCCGTCCTGTTTTTCATACATATTACATCCTCCTATCACGTGGTTGTCTAACTTCGAAGTTTTATTCGTCTGCATCACGCATCAATTTGTTCTGAAGAACTAAAATGTTATTCGTTTTTCTTGTCGGCTTGACTTAACATGGCACAGAGAAAGAGGAAGAAACAGAGAATGGCAGGGAATGAGAAGCGGATGAATCCTGCAGATTCTGCTGGTACTGATGGTGCAATAGAAGGTGAAAGTCCAGCGGAAAATTCTACAAACACGGCATCCCATGCTACACGAGCTGCAAAAAAGCCAAACAGAAACAAATAGCTACCACCAAACAAGCAGAGACAGCCCTAGTTCTTGCAACACCTACCACAGTACTACCAGCTGCACGACATACTCGTGCGTCAACTGAGCTAGCAGCACGTTCCCAAGCTCCCTTGCCACCTGACACTACTTCCCAAGCACTCTTGACACAAGACGAGTTGGCAATATAAGATGAACCTTGTGAGCTTCAACAACAAGAAGGTAGTTGCTGGAGTCAAGTTACAGTTGCATGCTTCTTTATATGTAGTCTCACAATTTGATGTACACTAACACTTCCTATGTTTGTAGTTGGACTAGCACCTAGGCGCAAGAGGAAACAAACATCAGGGATAATGCTCAATAGGTTAACTAAGTCTAGAGGAGGAAGAATGGAGATCCGTTTTGAGGCAGGTTTAAAAAGGCCACAAGATGCTACAGAGTCAGCCAAGTTAGTATCAGAGGCAGCGGTTGCCGTTAGGTGTCATGTACGTATCCTCCGAACATGGATTCAGTACAGGAATGACAAAGACGAAACCCAGTTCAACACCTTCCTCGACCATTTATCTGTAATATGGTTATGTCACACCCAAGATGCGACCCTATCCTAAAGGAACTCGAAGGTCCCACCAAGGATAGAAGCGCATCTTGAAGACGCTTTTGCAAGGTGGATATCATTACATCAACATTACATAATAGTGGGGATACATCCAATACATACAATGTCACATGAATACAACATACAAGAAGAACATCCGACTACGGATGAATCATAAACAGAAACTCAAACAATATCCACCCTGCTAGCCCAGGCTGCCGACCTGGAACCTATCCCCTGATCGAAGAAGAAGCAGAAGAAGAACTCAACGCAAGCAAGCATCGCTCTCGCGTCATGATCAGCGCATAAACCTGTACCTGCAACTGTTGTTGTAGTAATCTGTGAGCCACGAGGACTCAACAATCCCATTACCATGGGTATCAAGACTAGCAAAGCTTAATGGGAAAGGAAGGGGTAAAGTGGTGAGGTTGCAACAGCGACTAAGCATATATGGTGGCTAACATACGCAAACGAGAGCGAGAAGAGAAACAAGCGGAACGGTCGTGAAGCTAGCAATGATCAAGAGGTGATCTTGAACACCTACTTACGACAAACATAACCCAGAAACCGTGTTCACTTCCCGGACTCCGCCGAGAAGAGACCATCACGGCTACACACGTGGTTGATGCGTTTTAATTCGGATGTGGTGTCAAGTTATCTACAACCGGACATTAACAAATTCCCATCTGCCACATAACCGCGGGCACGGCTCTCGAAAGTTTATACCCTGCAGGGGTGTCCCAACTTAGCCCATGACAAGCTCTCGCGATCAACGAAGGAATAGACCTTCTCCCAGGAAGACCCGATCAGTCTCGGAATCCCTGTTTACAAGACATTTCGATAATGGTAAAACAAGACCAGCAAAGCCACCCGATGCGCCGACAATCCCGATAGGAGCTGCACATATTTCGTTCTCAGGGCAACACCGGATAAGTCAAGCTACGAGTAAAACCAGACTTCGAGTTTCCCCGAGGTAGCCCCGCAGGTTGCTCGTTTCGGACCAACACTTAGACAAGCACTGGCCCGGGGGGCTAAAATAAAGATGACCCTTGGGTTAATTACTCCCAAGGGAAATGTAGGTGGTGGTGAGGCAAATGGTAAAACCAAGGTTGGGCCTTGCTGGACAAGTTTTATTCAAAGCGAACTGTCAGGGGGGTCCCATAAATCACCCGACCGCGTTAGGAACGCAAAATCCGGGAACATAACACCGGTATGACGGAAACTAGGGCGGCAAGAGTGGAACAAAACACCAGGCATAAGGCCTAGCCTTCCACCCTTTACCAAATATATAGATGCATTAATAATATAAGAGATATTGTGATATCCCAACATAAACCCTGTCCACCATGGAGAAATCTTCAACTTCACCTGCAGCTAGCAACGCTATAAGAGGGGCTGAGCAAAAGCGGTAACATAGCCAAGCAACGGTTTGCTAGGAATGGTGTCAAAGGTTAGAGGTTCATGGCAATTTGGGAGGCTTGAAGAGCAAATGATAGGTAACGCAGCAAAGCGATAGAACGAAGCAACTAGCATAGCAATGATAGTAGTGAGATCCAGGGTAGCGGGCATCTTGCCTGAAATCCCGCAAGGAAGAAGAACGAGTCCATGAAGAAGATGAAGCCACGAAGACGAACCAAACGTAGACGAACGAATCCTCACGATCGCAACGAAATAGGAACTATCGAGAAGAAGCACACAACATAGTAAACACACCACACATAGACAAAACATGATGCACAACAAGCATGATGCATGAGAAAGCTAGATGAAGCTACTCATGGCAAGAGATGATGCAAACCAAGAACAACACATCAAGGCAAGTTTAAATGAGGCCGGGAACAACATATAACAATTCCGGTAAGTCCTCATATGCAAATTTCGAAATTGGTCCAGAACTGAATAAACCTTATGTTCAAGTTGTTAAACAGCAAGTTAAAGAGCACCAAGAGAATCTACACGAAATTCTAGTCAAGTTACATATAAAGTTCATTAGATTCGGAGCTACGGCCTAGAAGATATGAGCAAAACAAGTTAAACATGGTATTGGTGCAAAATGCATATGAACATCAAGCAAACACCTCAAAACATGGATGCAACATGATAATATGGCACTACATGCAAAATTAAGCAACTTTCATATAGAGCACACTCAAAACGGAGCAACGGTGCAACACACACACACTATACAAGTCATAGCAACAATCTGTCCATAACAGCAACTAGGCATATTGCAAGCATCAAAATAATATGCTACAGCATCCCAACACAATAACAAAAGGCATGGGCATGAATTATAGGTAAATCATAACAAAACATGAACACTGATCTGTCTCCAGAAATCACTAGAACATGCTCAAAAGGACATGGTAAGATTGCAAATAATAACAATTTCAGACTTTAGCAGAAATAACATCAGGTTGCAATGTTTAGAGCTATTAAACAACATGTTACAGGAACTTATCATGAAAAACAAAGGCATGACATGATACTACTAAATGCATAGATCAAAAGACCCTTACTGACCATGAGCCAAAAAGGATCAGAAGATAAGATGGCACCCATGTAAACATGGCAAGTTATATGACAGATTCAAACATGGCAGGAACAACAATAAGTAGGCATGTTCGCAAGCTTGAACCACTCACCACAGAGCATTACATGGCATGGCAAGGCAACCAACAGTAAGAAGGCATGTTTATGAAGCTAAGCATGGCAAGAACAAGTTCATAGGGTGCATGGATCACTAGGAAACAATCATGGAAACATTGAACTTTATGTTAACAGGTTGACAGCAACATCATTTAGCAAACTTTAGAGCAAGATAATAACATGTTCCAGCAGGCTATAATTGCAACCAAGGGCATGAATGGATAGAGCAAGACATGTAGATCAAACCATGTTTATAGAGCATCTCCAGATTATGCATAGAATGATTAGTAGAAGCATGTTAACATAGCAACAAAATATAACAGAATCTGTCAGGAAAAAAGCAACAGCAAGTACCCTACTTAACAAGCTCGATGCACTCAGCACACAACTCACAAAAATACATGGTTAACACCCCTGGAAAGATGGCATGGCATAGATCAACATACATGTAGACATCAACCTCATAGGATGCACACATCAATCATGGCAAAAATGACAAATGAGCAAGTTATAACATTTTCAACAGGTTAACATCAACATGCACTCTTCCAACAGCATTTCAGGCATCAAGATGAGTTCAATGAAAATGATGCAATGGAATGAAATGAAGTACTCGTCGAGGCGAACAATTTGACATATTACACGCACAAAACGGAGCTACGGATGCAGAGGTATGATGGCTTGAACATGACATGATAATTACAAAAACTGGGGACGTAGTGGATTTATACCTCCGCGAAAGTCAACGCGGGACGGAGGGATCCGGGATACGGGGATGCCGCGTTTGGTTGGACGAACTGGTGGATCTGGTCCCGATCCGCGGGTCGCCGGAGAAGTTTGCTGGAGACGTCGCCGGAGTTGAGGAAGATGGGGCCGGCGAGGTCGGGCGGATCCGTGGCTATGGCGGCCGGCGAGGTGGAGGCAGACGAAGGCGGCGGCGCGGGAGGACGGCGCGGAGCACGGGCGCGGGCCGGGAGGCGGGGCCGCGCGGCTCCGGCCGGCCAAGGGCGACGCTCCCCGGAGGGCGGAGGCGGCGCGGGCCCGTGTTGTGCGGGGTCGGCAGGGCCGGCGGCGGAGGCTATCCGGAGTGGAGGCGGCAGGGTCGCGCGGGTGCTGGCCAAGCGGCCGGCGAAGCCGCGGTCGCCGGCGAGGCGGCGGCGGCGCAGCACAGGGCTCGGCGACGGAGCGCGCCACCCGGAGGGCACGGCCGACGGGAGCGGGCGGCGCGCGGGCCGCGCGGGCCGGCTGCGTCCCCGCGGGCCGCGGCGGCGCGTGGGACGGGCGGCGGCCACGTGGCGCGTGGAGGTTGGCTGAGGCGGCGGCGACGATGACGTGGCAGCTTGCCATTGGCCGGAGCGACGTGTCCGGCGGACACGTCCGGTGCGGACGGACGTGTCCGGCAGCGCGAGGAGGAAGACGCTAGGGTTTGATCTGCGCGAAAATGGAGGGGGAGGACCTATTTATAGGTAGAGGGAGCTAGGAGAGTCCAAATGAGGAGCGGTTTTCGGCCACGCGATCGTGATCGAACGACCGAGAGCATGGAGGGTAGTTAGATGGGTTTTGGGCCACTTTGGAAGGGGTGTTGGGCTGCAACTCAAAGAGGGCTTTGCGGTTACCCGGTTAACTGTTGGAGTATCAAACGACCTCCAAATGGCACGAAACTTGGCAGGCGGTCTATCGGTGCTATACCAAGGCTGCTTGGCAAACCTCGGGCCATTCCGAGAAAGTTTAACACCCGCTCACAACGAGAGACAAAAGGGGAACGCCGGGGAACATAGGAGTGCCGGATTGCAAAACGGACAACAGGGAAAATGCTCGGATACATGAAACGAAAACGTATGCAAAATGAGATGCACAAGATGACATGATATGAAATGCGGATGATGACATGGCAAAGCAACACGCAAGCAAATGACAAGGCAACAACGGCGGATAACTGGCGGACACCTGGCGCATCGAATCCGGGGCGTTACAACACTCCTCCACTAACAAGAGATCTCGTCCCGAGATCTTAGGACCGAGACAGAAGGGAAAAAGGATGAGGTGAAACAAGAACTCACGAGAAGAAGCAAAGAATCGAGATCACTCGAGAAGAAGAGAGGAAACAACGAGGATGACGAGAATCGAAAACTCACGGGATCAGATAGACTATGAAATCACTCGTTCTAACCGGAGTGGTTAGAATGAGAAAGGAAACGAATAAGACTGAAAGGATTTAGGCAGCACTCCGGCTGAAACATGGAGGAATAGAACACGAGCTTGAGAGGATGAAATGACACTAACTCTTGACGAATGAATTAAATCCTGAAGAACACCATGAAGAACTCCGGTGACAAAAGATGATGAGATAGAATTCAAGGATGGAAAGAATAAGACTAAAGCCTTGCGTTGATTTAGATGGAGGTTCCGACGAAATGACCGAGGAAATATGAACTCCGGAAAAGAAAAGATGAAACACTTGGAACTAGAATTTATTCATCAAGAACAAACTCCGAAGGAAAGGATTACTCGCTTGGATGAAATAAGAATAAGATTTATTGTATGCTTATCCTTCATCAAATTAAATTGATGACAAGTAATGGATTTTGCATACTACTTATTCTCGTTGAAAAAGGATTAAGGGGAAACATAGCACAAAACTTGAGAAAGTCTTCATGAACCACCGGTAGGATTGAAAAGAACGAAAGGATTAAAAAGATAATCAAGGAAAAGAATCATGAACGAATAACCGTAAGAATTCGGATATGACTGATGAAAGAGAATGAATCACCGGGAAGAATTAGAAGAACTAATAAGCTTGAGGGGATTTAGATGCAAAAGAACAAAGAGATCATGAGCTGATTAAAGAACACTTGAATGAAGCACCGGGATAATATTGAGATGAACGAAGGGGCACGGATATAGAATAATTGGAGAACGAATCTAAAAACTTAGAACAAAGAAATCTTCTGAAAAGATGGCCTCCGGATGATCGAGAGAGAAAGCAACTCCTGAAATGCTCCGGATGGATGAAAAGAATTTGCATGACTTGAAACAATTTGATAGCATAACATCGAGCTAGCACCGCGAATCTCCGGGGAACGGACAAGATTAAAGAGAAATCTTCTTCTTTGGTCTTCAAATGATGGCGAGAAACACCATTATAATTACTGAGGTGGTGTTTGTTTCTCTAGTCCTAGGACTTTTTCTAGTCCTCGGGACTTTTTGAAAAAGACTCTCAAGGAGGTGCTTCTAAGGACTTTTAGCAAAAAGTCCCAAAAAAGTCCCACCCTGTTTGGTTTGCTAGGGACCTTTTCTAGTCCCTACACCAAAAAGTCCCTGGAAACAAACACCCCCTGAGGCACTCCGGGGGAACGAAAAGCGAAGAGGTTGAGCCAACAATGAAAAGAATTTGAAAGCGATCTTGGAGAAGGCATGTGACTGATGGAATTCATTCTTACGTCACACTTGAAAAGAATTTGAGAATAACCCTGGGGGAATTATAAGATTCAGGTAAGATCCTGGGAAAAGACCTGTGGGTTAGGGCCCACTAAAAGAAAAGCACCGTTGGAAAGGATTGTTGAACAGATAGATGATGCACCGGAACAATTGAAATATTTGAATGAGTTGAGAACCTCGAATTAATTGGAACACCGACGAATCTCCTGAGATGTTTTTCCGAACTCCGGAATGATAAACTGGCGAGAGGCAAACGAGCAGGAAAACACTTAATCCAAGGAAAAGATATAATCAACCCGAAAACTTGAATTGAGTGCACCGGAAAAAGAAAGGGATGAAGAATGACGAACAAGACGAGAATCCACCGGTTGAAATAATTAAGGGAAGACTGAAGAGGCTCCACACGAATGAAAATTGATGCTTGAAAGAGACTCAAACTCTGGGAAGAAGAGGGGTGGGAAGGCGGGAAAACAAACACAGGCAACTGGAAGGGGGAAAACGACGAATATCTTGAAGAGAAAACACCGGTTGAAAACAATGAGGATAGAAAACAAAGACTTCGCACAAGTAGGATGGATAGTCGATTATGGACTCCGGTTCCGAGGAGAAAAAGGGAGGGCGGGTGGGAAAAGAAAACAACTGAGGATTGAACTCAGCAAAAAAACAAAGAGGTTCGAGTCGACTTGACGAGAGATGCACCGGACATAAGAGGATGGACAACGAACAAAAACTAACCGCGTGATCCTAAGGAAAATTTTGAATGGGAAGAGGAGTAATTCAAAACACCTACGTCAAGATTCCTTACCAGAGCGACGAAGGGGGCTGAGGAGTAAAAAGAATTCCTACTCTCCGATATAACTAGGCTCAGAAAACAGTTTTCTTCTAGACTCAACAACGGCCAAACTACACGATCAATCAAGGGGGCTCGTAGGGTCGGTCGAGGCTCTGATACCAACTTGTCACGCCCAAGGTGCGACCCTATCCTAAAGAAACTCGAAGGTCCCACCAAGGATAGAAGCGCATCTTGAAGACGCTTTTGCAAGGTGGATATCATTACATCAACATTACATAATAGTGGGGATACATCCAATACATACAATGTCACATGAATACAACATACAAGAACAAGATCCGACTATGGATGAATCATAAACAGAAACTCAAACAATATCCACCCTGCTAGCCCAGGCTGCCGACCTAGAACCTATCCCCTGATCGAAGAAGAAGCAAAAGAAGAACTCAACGCAAGCAAGCATCGCTCTCGCGTCATGATCAGCACATAAACCTGTACCTGCAACTGTTGTTGTAGTAATCTGTGAGCCACGAGGACTCAGCAATCCCATTACCATGGGTATCAAGACTAGCAAGGCTTAATGGGAAAGGAAGGGGTAAAGTGGTGAGGTTGCAGCAGCGACTAAGCATATATGGTGGCTAACATACGCAAATGAGAGCGAGAAGAGAAACAAGCGGAACGGTCGTGAAGCTAGCAATGATCAAGAGGTGATCCTGAAACACCTACTTACGGCAAACATAACCCAGAAACCATGTTCACTTCTCGGACTCCGCCGAGAAGAGACCATCACGGCTACACACGCGGTTGATGCGTTTTAATTCGGATCTGGTGTCAAGTTATCTACAACCGGACATTAACAAATTCCCATCTTCCACATAACCGCGGGCACGGCTCTCGAAAGTTTATACCCTGCAGGGGTGTCCCAACTTAGCCCATGACAAGCTCTCGCGATCAACGAAGGAATAGACCTTCTCCCAGGAAGACCCGATCAGTCTCGGAATCCCGGTTTACAAGACATTTCGACAATGGTAAAACAAGACCAGCAAAGCCGCCCGATGCGCCGACAATCCCGATAGGAGCTGCACATATCTCGTTCTCAGGGCAACACCGGATAAGTCAAGCTATGAGTAAAACCAGACTTCGAGTTTCCCCGAGGTGGCCCCGCAGGTTGCTCATTTCGGACCAACACTTGGACAAGCACTGGCCCGGGGGGGCTAAAATAAAGATGACCCTTGGGTTAATTACTCCCAAGGGAAATGTACGTGGTGGTGAGGCAAATGGTAAAACCAAGGTTGGGCCTTGCTGGACAAGTTTTATTCAAAGCGAACTCTCAGGGGGGTCCCATAAATCACCCGACCGCGTTAGGAACGCAAAATCTGGGAACATAACTCCGGTATGACGGAAACTAGGGCGGCAAGAGTGGAACAAAACACCAGGCATAAGGCCGAGCCTTCCACCCTCTACCAAATATATAGATGCATTAATAATATAAGAGATATTGTGATATCCCAACATAAACCCTGTCCACCATGGAGAAATCTTCAACTTCACCTGCAGCTAGCAATGCTATAAGAAGGGCTGAGCAAAACCAGTAACATAGCCAAGCAACGGTTTGCTAGGAATGGTGTCAAAGGTTAGAGGTTCATGGCAATTTGGGAGGCTTGAAGAGCAAATGATAGGTAACGCAACAAAGCGATAGAACGAAGCAACTAGCATAGCAATGATAGTAGTGAGATCCAGGGTAGCAGTCATCTTGCCTGAAATCCCCCAAGGAGGAAGAACGAGTCCATGAAGAAGATGAAGCCATGAAGACGAACCAAACGTAGACGAACGAATCCTCACGATCGCAACGAGATGGGAACTATCGAGAAGAAGCACACAACATAGTAAACACACCACACATAGACAAAACATGATGCACAACAAGCATGATGCATGAGAAAGCTAGATGAAGCTACTCATGGCAAGAGATGATGCAAACCAAGAACAACACATCAAGGCAAGTTTAAATGAGGCCGGGAATAACATATAACAATTCTGGTAAGTCCTCATATGCAAATTTCGAAATTGGTCCAGAACTGAATAAACCTT
Source organism: Triticum timopheevii (assembly GCA_963921465.1). Lineage (NCBI taxonomy): Eukaryota > Viridiplantae > Streptophyta > Magnoliopsida > Poales > Poaceae > Triticum > Triticum timopheevii. Next base: position 341,640,733 of record OY997270.1, on the reverse strand, counting down.
ATGTTCAAGTTGTTAAACAGCAAGTTAAAGAGCACCAAGAGAATCTACACGAAATTCTAGTCAAGATACATATAAAGTTAATTAGATTCGGAGCTACGGCCTGGAAGATATGAGCAAAACAAGTTAAACATGGCATTGGTGCAAAATGCATACAAACATCAAGCAAACACCTCAAAACATGGATGCAACATGATAATATGGCACTACATGCAAAATCAAGCAAGTTTCATATAGAGCACACTCAAAACGGAGCAACGGTGCAACACACACACACTATACAAGTCATAGCAACAATCTGTCCATAACAGCAACTAGGCATATTGCAAGCATCAAAACAATATGCTACAGCCTCCCAACACAATAAAAAAAGGCATGGCCATGAAGTACAGGTAAAGCATAACAAAACATGAACACTGAGCTGTCTCCAGAAATCACTAGAACATGCTCAAAAGGACATGGTAAGATTGCAAATAATAACAGTTTCAGACTTTAGCAGAAATAACATCAGGTTGCAATGTTTAGAGCTATCAAACAACATGTTATAGGAACTTATCATGGAAAACAAAGGCATGACATGATACTACTAAATGCATAGTCAAAAGACCCTTACTGACCATGAGCCAAAAAGGATCAGAAGATAAGATGGCACCCATGTAAACATGGCAAGTTATACGACAGATTCAAACATGGCAGGAACAACAATAAGTAGGCATGTTCACAAGCTTGAACCACTCACCACAGAGCATTACATGGCATGGCAAGGCAACCAACAGTAATAAGGCATGTTTATGAAGCTAATCATGGCAAGAACAAGTTCATAGGGTGCATGGATCACTAGGAAACAATCATGGAAACATTGAACTTTATGTTAACAGGTTGACAGCAACATCATTTAGCAAACTTTAGAGCAAGATAATAACATGTTCCAGCAGGGTATAATTGCAACCAAGGGCATGAATGGATAGAGCAAGACATGTAGATCAAAACATGTTTATAGAGCATCTCCAGATTATGCATAGAATGATTAGTAGAAGCATGTTAACATAGCAACAAAATATAACAGAATCTGTCAGGAAAACAGCAACAGCAAGTACCCTACTTAACAAGCTCGATGCACTCAGCACACAACTCACAAAAATACATGGTTAACACCCCTGGAAATATGGCATGGCATAGATCAACATACATGTAGACATCAACCTCATAGGATGCACACATCAATCATGGCAAAAATGACAAATGAGCAAGTTATAACAGTTTCAGCAGGTTAACATCAACATGCACTCTTACAACAGCATTTCGGGCATCAAGATGAGCTCAAATGAAAATGATGCAATAAAATGAAATGAAGTACTCGTCGAGACGAACAATTTGACATATTACACGAACAAAACGGAGCTACGGATGCAGAGGTATGATGGCATGAACATGGCATGATAATTACAAAAACTGGGGACCTAGTGGATTTATACCTCCGCGAAAGTCAACGCGGGACGGAGGGATCCGGGATACGGGGATGCCGCGTTTGGTTGGACGAACTGGTGGATCTGGTCCCGATCCGTGGGTCGCCGGAGAAGTTCGCCGGAGACGTCGCCGGAGTTGAGGAAGATGGGGCCGGCGAGGTCGGGCGGATCCGTGGCTATGGCGGCCGGCGAGGTGGAGGCAGACGGAGGCGGCGGCGCGGGAGGACGGCGCGGAGCACGGTCGCGGGCCGGGAGGCGGGGCGGCACGGCTCAGGCCAGCCAAGGGCTGCGCTCCCCGGCGGGCGGAGGCGGCGCGGTGCCGGTGGCGCGCGGGGTCGGCAGGGCCGGCGGCGGAGGCGCTCCGGAGCGGAGGCGGCGGGGTCGCGCGGGTGAGGGCCAAGCGTCCGGCGAGGCCGCGGTCACCGGCGAGGCGGCGGCGGCGGAGCACAGGGCTCGGCGGCGGAGCGCGCCGGCCGGAGGGCGCGGCCGACGGGAGCGGGCGGCGCGTGGAGGCGGCGGCGCGCGCGGGCCGCGCGGGTTGGCTGCGGGCCCCGCGGGCCGCGGCGGCGTGTGGGACGGGCGGCGGCCACGTGGCGCGTTGAGGTTGGCTGAGGCGGCGGCGATGATGACGTGGCAGCGTGCCATTGGCCGGCGCGACGTGTCTGGCGGACACGTCCGGCGCGGACGGACGTGTCCGGCGGCGCGAGGAGGAAGACGCTAGGCTTTGATCTGCGCGAAAATGGAGGGGGAGGACCTATTTATAGGTAGAGGGAGCTAGGAGAGTCCAAATGAGGAGCGGTTTTCGGTCACGCGATCGTGATCGAACGACCGAGAGCATGAAGGGGAGTTAGATGGGTTTTGGGCCACTTTGGAAGGGGTGTTGGGCTGCAACTCAAAGAGGGCTTTGCGGTTACCCAGTTAACCGTTGGAGTATCAAACGACCTCCAAATGGCACGAAACTTGACAGGCGGTCTATCGGTACTATACCAAGGCCGCTTGGCAAACCTCGGGCCATTCCGAGAAAGTTTAACACCCGCTCACAACGAGAGACAAAAGGGGAACGCCAGGGAACATAGGAGTGCCGGATTGCAAAATGGACAACGGGGAAAATGCTCAGATACATGAAACAAACACGTATGCAAAATGAGATGCACAAGATGACATGATATGAAATGCAGATGATGACATGGCAAAGCAACACGCAAGCAAATGACAAGGCAACAACGGTGAATAACTGGCGGACACCTGGCGCATCGAATCCGGGGCGTTACAACACTCCTCCACTAACAAGAGATCTCGTCCCGAGATCTTAGGACCGAGACGGAAGGGAAAAAGGATGAGGTGAAACAAGAACTCAAGAGAAGAAGCAAAGAATCGAGATCACTCGAGAAGAAGAGAGGAAACAACGAGGATGACGAGAATCGAGAACTCACGGGATCAGATAGGCTATGAAATCACTCGTTCTAACCGGAGTGGTTAGAATGAGAAAGGAAACGAATAAGACTGAAAGGATTTAGGCAGCACTCCGGCTGAAACATGGAGGAATAGAACACGAGCTTGAGAGGATGAAATGACACTAACTCTTGACGAATGAATTAAATCCTGAAGAACACCATGAAGAACTCCGGTGACAAAAGATGATGAGATAGAATTCAAGGATGGAAAGAATAAGACTAAAGCCTTTCGTTGATTTAGATGGAGGTTCCGACGAAATGACCGAGGAAATATGAACTCCGGAAAAGAAAAGATGAAACACTTGGAACTAGAATTTATTCATCAAGAACAAACTCCGAAGGAAAGGATTACTCGCTTGGATGAAATAAGAATAAGATTTATTGTATGCTTATCCTTCATCAAATTAAATTGATGACAAGTAATGGATTTTGCATACTACTTATTCTCGTTGAAAAAGGATTAAGGGGAAACATAGCACAAAACTTGAGAAAGTCTTCATGAACCACCGGTAGGATTGAAAAGAACGAAAGGATTAAAAAGATAATCAAGGAAAAGAATCATGAACGAACCACCACAAGAATTCGGATATGACTGATGAAAGAGAACGAATCACCGGGAAGAATTAGAAGAACTAATAAGCTTGAGGGGATTTAGATGCAAAAGAACAAAGAGATCATGAGCTGATTAAAGAACACTTGAACGAAGCACCGGGATAATATTGAGATGAACGAAGGGGCACGGATATAGAATAATTGGAGAACGAATCTAAAAACTTAGAACAAAGAAATCTTCTGAAAAGATGGCCTCCGGATGATCGAGAGAGAAAGCAACTCCTGAAATGCTCCAGATGGATGAATAGAATTTGCATGACTTGAAATAATTTGATAGCATAACATCGAGTTAGCACCGCGAATCTCCGGGGAACGGACAATATTAAAGAGAAGTCTTCTTCTTTGGTCTTCAAATGATGGCGAGAAACACCATTAGAGTTACTGAGGCACTCCGGGGGAACGAAAAGCGAAGAGGTTGAGCCAACAATGAAAAGAATTTGAAAGCGATCTTGGAGAAGGCATGTGACTGATGGAATTCATTCTTATGTCACACTTGAAAAGAATTTGAGAATAACCATGGGGGAATTAGAAGAGTCAGGTAAGATCCTGGGAAAAGACCTGTGGGTTAGGGCCCACTAAAAGAAAAGCACCGTTGGAAAGGATTGTTGAACAGATAGATGATGCACCGGAACAATTGAAATATTTGAATGAGGTGAGAACCTCGAATTAATTGGAACACCGACGAATCTCCTGAGATGTTTTTCTGAACTCCGGAATGATAAACTGGCGAGAGGCAAACGAGCAGGAAAACACTTAATCCAAGGAAAAGATATAATCAACCCGAAAACTTGAATTGAGTGCACCGGAAAAAGAAAGGGATGAAGAATGACGAACAAGACGAGAATCCACCGGTTGAAATAATTAAGGGAAGACTGAAGAGGCTCCACACGAATGAAAATTGATGCTTGAAAGAGACTCAAACTCCGGGAAGAAGAGGGGTGGGAGGGCGGGAAAACAAACACAGGCAACTGGAAGGGGGAAAACGACGAATATCTTGAAGAGAAAACACCGGTTGAAAACAATGAGGATAGAAAACAAAGACTTCGCACGAGTAGGATGGATAGTCGATTATGGACTCCGGTTCCGAGGAGAAAAAGGGAGGGCGGGTGGGAAAAGAAAACAACTGAGGATTGAACTCAGCAAAAAAACAAAGAGGTTCGAGTCGACTTGACGAGAGATGCACCGGACAAAAGAGGATGGACAACGAACGAAAACTAACCGCGTGATCCTAAGGAAAAATTTTAATGGGAAGAGGAGTAATTCAAAACACCTACGTCAAGATTCCTTACCAGAGCGACGAAGGGGGCTGAGGAGTAAAAAGAATTCCTACTCTCCGATATAACTAGGCTCAGAAAATAGTTTTCTTCTAGACTCAACAACGGCCAAACTACACGATCAATCAAGGGGGCTCCTAGGGTCGGTCGAGGCTCTGATACCAACTTTTCATGCCCAAGATGCGACCCTATCCTAAAGGAACTCGAAGGTCCCACCAAGGATAGAAGCGCATCTTGAAGACGCTTTTGCAAGGTGGATATCATTACATCAACATTACGTAATAGTGGGGATACATCCAATACATACAATGTCACATGAATACAACATACAACAACAACATCCAATTACGGATGAATCATAAACAGAAACTCAAACAATATCCACCCTGCTAGCCCAGGCTGCCGACTTGGAACCTATCCCCTGATCGAAGAAGAAGCAGAAGAAGAAGTCAACGCAAGCAAGCATCGCTCTCGCGTCATGATCAGCGCATAAACCTGTACCTGCAATTGTTGTTGTAGTAATCTGTGAGCCACGAGGACTCAACAATCCCATTACCATGGGTATCAAGACTAGCAAAGCTTAATGGGAAAGGAAGGGGTAAAGTGGTGAGGTTGCAGCAGCGACTAAGCATATATGGTGGCTAACATACGCAAATGAGAGCGAGAAGAGAAACAAGCGGAACGGTCGTGAAGCTAGCAATGATCAAGAGGTGATCCTGAACACCTACTTACGACAAACATAACCCAGAAACCGTGTTCACTTCCCGGACTCCGCCGAGAAGAGACCATCACGGCTACACACGCGGTTGATGCGTTTTAATTCGGATCTGGTGTCAAGTTATCTACAACCGGACATTAACAAATTCCCATCTGCCACATAACCGCGGGCACGGCTCTCGAAAGTTTATACCCTGCAGGGGTGTCCCAACTTAGCCCATGACAAGCTCTCGCGATCAACGAAGGAATAGACCTTCTCCCAGGAAGACCCGATCAGTCTCGGAATCCCGGTTTACAAGACATTTCGACAATGGTAAAACAAGACTAGCAAAGCCGCCCGATGCGCCGACAATCCCGATAGGAGCTGCACATATCTCGTTCTCAAGGCAACACTAGATAAGTCAAGCTACGAGTAAAACCAGACTTCGAGTTTCCCCGAGGTGGCCCCGCAGGTTGCTCGTTTCGGACCAACACTTAGACAAGCACTGGCCCGGGGGGGGGGTTAAAATAAAGATGACCCTTGGGTTAATTACTCCCAAGGGAAATGTAGGTGGTGGTGAGGCAAATGGTAAAACCAAGGTTGGGCCTTGCTGGACAAGTTTTATTCAAAGTGAACTGTCAGGGGGGTCCCATAAATCACCCGACCACGTTAGGAACGCAAAATCCAGGAACATAACACCGGTATGACGGAAACTAGGGCGACAAGAGTGGAACAAAACACCAGGCATAAGACCGAGCCTTCCACCCTTTACCAAATATATAGATGCATTAATAATATAAGAGATATTGTGATATCCCAACATAAACCCTGTCCACCATGGAGAAATCTTCAACTTCACCTGCAGCTAGCAACGCTATAAGAGGGGCTGAGCAAAAGTGGTAACATAGCCAAGCAACGGTTTGCTAGGAATGGTGTCAAAGGTTAGAGGTTCATGGCAATTTGGGAGGCTTGAAGAGCAAATGATAGGTAACACAGCAAAGCGATAGAACGAAGCAACTAGCATAGCAATGATAGTAGTGAGATCCAGGGTCGCGGTCATCTTGCCTGAAATCCCAAAAGGAAGAAGAACGAGTCCATGAAGAAGATGAAGCCACGAAAACGAACCAAACGTAGACGAACGAATCCTCATGATCGCAACGAAATGGGAACTATCGAGAAGAAGCACACAACATAGTAAACACACCACACATAGACAAAACATGATGCACAACAAGCATGATGCACGAGAAAGCTAGATGAAGCTACTCATGGCAAGATATGATGCAAACCAAGAACAACACATCAAGGCAAGTTTAAATGAGGCCGGGAACAACATATAACAATTCCGCTAAGTCCTCATATGCAAATTTCGAAATTGGTCCAGAACTGAATAAACCTTATGTTCAAGTTGTTAAACAGCAAGTTAAAGAGCACCAAGAGAATCTACACGAAATTCTAGTCAAGTTACATATAAAATTCATTAGATTCGGAGCTACGGCCTAGAAGATATGAGCAAAACAAGTTAAACATGGCATTGGTGCAAAATGCATACAAACATCAAGCAAACACCTCAAAACATGGATCCAACATGATAATATGGCACTACATGCAAAATCAAGCAAGTTTCATATAGAGCACACTCAAAACGGAGCAACGGTGGAACACACACACACTATACAAGTCATAGCAACAATCTGTCCATAACAGCAACTAGGCATATTGCAAGCATCAAAACAATATGCTACAGCCTCCCAACACAATAACAAAAGGTATGGCCATGAAGTACAGGTAAAGCATAACAAAACATGAACACTGAGCTGTCTCCAGAAATCACTAGAACATGCTCAAAAGGACATGGTAAGATTGCAAATAATAACAGTTTCAGACTTTAGCAGAAATAACATCAGGTTGCAATGTTTAGAGCTATCAAACAACATGTTATAGGAACTTATCATGGAAAACAAAGGCATGACATGATACTACTTAATACATAGATCAAAAGACCCTTACTGACCATGAGCCAAAAAGGATCAGAAGATAAGATGGCACCCATGTAAACATGGCAAGTTATATGACAGATTCAAACATGGCAGGAACAACAATAAGTAGGCATGTTCGCAAGCTTGAACCACTCACCACAGAGCATTACATGGCATGGCAAGGCAACCAACAGTAAGAAGGCATGTTTATGAAGCTAATCATGGCAAGAACAAGTTCATAGGGTGCATGGATCACTAGGAAACAATCATGGAAACATTGAACTTTATGTTAACAGGTTGACAGCAACATCATTTAGCAAACTTTTGAGCAAGATAATAACATGTTCCAGCAGGCTATAATTGCAACCAAGGGCATGAATGGATAGAGAAAGACATGTAGATCAAAACATGTTTATAGAGCATCTCCAGATTATGCATAGAATGATTAGTAGAAGCATGTTAACATAGCAACAAAATATAACAGAATCTGTCAGGAAAATAACAACAGCAAGTACCCTACTTAACAAGCTCGATGCACTCAGCACACAACTCACAAAAATACATGGTTAACACCCCTGGAAAGATGGCATGGCATAGATCAACATACATGTAGACATCAACCTCATAGGATGCACACATCAATCATGGCAAAAATGACAAATGAGCAAGTTATAACAGTTTCAGCAGGTTAACATCAACATGCACTCTTCCAACCGCATTTCGGGCAATCAATATGAGCTCAAATGAAAATGATGCAATGGAACAAAATGAAGTACTCGTCGAGGCGAACAATTTGATATATTACACGAACAAAACGGAGCTACGGATGCAGAGGTATGATGACATGAACATGGCATGATAATTACAAAAACTGGGGACCTAGTGGATTTATACCTCCGCGAAAGTCAACGCGGGACGGAGGGATCCGGGATACGGGGATGTCGCGTTTGGTTGGACGAACTGGTGGATCTGGTCCCGATCCGCGGGTCGCCGGAGACGTCGCCGGAGTTGAGGAAGATGGGGCCGGCGAGGTCGGGTGGATCCGTGGCTATGGCGGCTGGCGAGGTGGAGGCAGACGGAGGCGGCGGCGCGGGAGGACGGCGCGGAGCACGTGCGCGGGCCGGGAGGCGGGGTGGCGCGGCTCCGGCCGGCCAAGGGCGGCGCTCCCTGGCGGGCGAAGGCGGCGCGGGGCCGTGTGGCGCGCGGGGTCGGCAGGGCCGGCTGCGGAGGCGCTCCGGAGCGGAGGCGGCGGGGTCGCGTGGGTGCGGGCCAAGCGGCCGGCGAGGCCGCGGTCGCCGGCGAGGCGGCGGCGGCGGAGCACAGGGCTCGGCGGAGGAGCGCGCCGGCCGGAGGGCGCGGCCGACGGGAGCGGGCGGCGCGCGGGAGGCGGCGGCGGCGCGCGGGCGGCGCGGGCCGGCGGTGGGCCCCGCGGGCCGCGGCGTCGCTTGGGACGGGCGGCGGCCACGTGGCGCGTGGAGGTTGGCTGAGGCGGCGGCGACGATGATGTGGCAGCGTGCCATTGGCCGGCGCGACGTGTCCGGCGGACACGTCCGGCACGGACGGACGTGTCCGGCAGCGCGAGGAGGAAGACGCTAGGGTTTGATCTGCGCGAAAATGGAGGGGGAGGACCTATTTATAGGTAGAGGGAGCTAGGAGAGTCCAAATGAGGAGCGGTTTTCGGCCGCGCGATCGTGATCGAACGACCGAGAGCATGGAGGGGAGTTAGATGGGTTTTGGGCCACTTTGGAAGGGGTGTTGGGCTGCAACTCAAAGAGGGCCTTGCGGTTACCCGGTTAACCGTTGGAGTATCAAACGACCTCCAAATGGCACGAAACTTTACAGGCGGTCTATCGGTGCTATACCAAGGCCGCTTGGCAAACCTTGGGCCATTCAGAGAAAGTTTAACACCTGCTCACAACGAGAGACAAAAGGGGAACGCCGGGGAACATAGGAGTGCCGGATTGCAAAACGGGCAATGGGGAAAATGCTCGGATACATGAAACAAACACGTATGCAAAATGAGATGCACAAGATGACATGATATGAAATGCAGATGATGACATGGAAAAGAAACACGCAAGCAAATGACAAGGCAACAACGGCGAATAACTGGCGGACACCTGGCGCATCGAATCCGGGGCGTTACAACACTCCTCCACTAACAAGAGATCTCGTCCCGAGATCTTAGGACCGAGACGGAAGGGAAAAAGGATGAGGTGAAACAAGAACTCAAGAGAAGAAGCAAAGAATCGAGATCACTCGAGAAGAAGAGAGGAAACAACGAGGATGACGAGAATCGAAAACTCACAGGATCAGATAGACTATGAAATCACTCGTTCTAACCGGAGTGGTTAGAATGAGAAAGGAAACGAATAAGATTGAAAGGATTTAGGCAGCACTCCGGCTGAAACATGGAGGAATAGAACACGAGCTTGAGAGGATGAAATGACACTAACTCTTGACGAATGAATTAAATCCTGAAGAACACCATGAAGAACTCCGATGACAAAAGATGATGAGATAGAATTCAAGGATGGAAAGAATAAGACTAAAGCCTTGCGTTGATTTAGATGGAGGTTCCGACGAAATGACCGAGGAAATATGAACTTCGGAAAAGAAAAGATGAAACACTTGGAACTAGAATTTATTCATCAAGAACAAACTCCGAAGGAAAGGATTACTCGCGTGGATGAAATAAGAATAAGATTTATTGTATGCTTATCCTTCATCAAATTAAATTGATGACAAGTAATGGATTTTGCATACTACTTATTCTCGTTGAAAAAGGATTAAGGGGAAACATAGCACAAAACTTGAGAAAGTCTTCATGAACCACCGGTAGGATTGAAAAGAACGAAAGGATTAAAAAGATAATCAAGGAAAAGAATCATGAACGAACCACCATAAGAATTCGGATATGACTGATGAAAGAGAATGAATCACCGGGAAGAATTAGAAGAACTAATAAGCTTGAGGGGATTTAGATGCAAAAGAACAAAGAGATCATGAGCTGATTAAAGAACACTTGAACGAAGCACCGGGATAATATTGAGATGAACGAAGGGGCACGGATATAGAATAATTGGAGAACGAATCTGAAAACTTAGAACAAAGAAATCTTCTAAAAAGATGGCCTCCGGATGATCGAGAGAGAAAACAACTCCTGAAATGCTCCGGATGGATGAAAACAATTTGCATGACTTGAAACAATTTGATAGCATAACATCGAGCTAGCACCGCGAATCTCCGGGGAACGGACAAGATTAAAGAGAAATCTTCTTCTTTGGTCTTCAAATGATGGCGAGAAACACCATTAGAATTACTGAGGCACTCCGGGGGAACTAAAAGCGAAGAGGTTGAGCCAACAATGAAAAGAATTTGAAAGCAATCTTGGAGAAGGCATGTGGCTGATGGAATTCATTCTTACGTCACACTTGAAAAGAATTTGAGAATAACCCTGGGGGAATTAGAAGAGTCAGGTAAGATCCTGGGAAAAGACCTGTGGGTTAGGGCCCACTAAAAGAAAAGCACCGTTGGAAAGGATTGTTGAACATATAGATGATGCACCGGAACAATTGAAATATTTTAATGAGGTGAGAACCTCGAATTAATTGGAACACCGACGAATCTCCTGAGATGTTTTTCCGAACTCCGGAATGATAAACTGGCGAGAGGCAAACGAGCAGGAAAACACTTAATCCAAGGAAAAGATATAATCAACCCGAAAACTTGAATTGAGTGCACCGGAAAAAGAAAGTGATGAAGAATGACGAACAAGACGAGAATCCACCGGTTGAAATAATTAAGGGAAGACTGAAGAGGCTCCACACGAATGAAAATTGATGCTTGAAAGAGACTCAAACTCCAGGAAGAAGAGGGGTGTGAGGGCGGGAAAACAAACACAGGCAACTGGAAGGGGGAAAACGACGAATATCTTGAAGAGAAAACACCGGTTGAAAACAATGAGGATAGAAAACAAAGACTTCGCACGAGTAGGATGGATAGTCGATTATGGACTCCGGTTCCGAGGAGAAAAAGGGAGGGCGGGTGGGAAAAGAAAACAACTGAGGATTGAACTCGGCAAAAAAAACAAAGAGGTTCGAGTCGACTTGACGAGAGATGCACCGGACAAAAGATGGACAACCGAACGAAAACTAACCGCGTGATCCTAAGGAGAAATTTGAATGGGAAGAGGAGTAATTCAAAACACCTATGTCAAGATTCCTTACCAGAGCGACGAAGGGGGCTAAGGAGTAAAAAGAGTTCCTACTCTCCGATATAACTAGGCTCAGAAAACAATTTTCTTCTAGACTCAACAACGGCCAAACTACACGATCAATCAAGGGGGCTCCTAGGGTCGGTCGACGCTCTGATACCAACTTGTCACGCCCAAGATGCGACCCAATCCTAAAGGAACTCGAAGGTCCCACCAAGGATAGAAGCGCATCTTGAAGACGCTTTTGCAAGGTGGATATCATTACATCAACATTACATAATAGTGGGGATACATCCAATACATACAATGTCACATGAATACAACATACAACAACAACATCCGACTACGGATGAATCATAAACAGAAACTCAAACAATATCCACCCTGCTAGCCCAGGCTGCCGACCTGGAACCTATCCCCTGATCGAAGAAGAAGCAGAAGAAGAACTCAACGCAAGCAAGCATCGCTCTTGCGTCATGATCAGCGCATAAACCTGTACCTGCAACTGTTGTTGTAGTAATCTATGAGCCACGAGGACTCAGCAATCCCATTACCATGGGTATCAAGACTAGCAAAGCTTAATGGGAAAGGAAGGGGTAAAGTGGTGAGGTTGCAGCAGCGACTAAGCATATATGGTGGCTAACATACGCAAATGAGAGCGAGAAGAGAAATAAGCGGAACGGTCGTGAAGCTAGCAATGATCAAGAGGTGATCCTGAACACCTACTTACGGCAAACATAACCCAGAAACCATGTTCACTTCCCGGACTCCGCCGAGAAGAGACCATCACGGCTACACACGCGGTTGATGCGTTTTAATTCGGATCTGGTGTCAAATTATCTACAACCGGACATTAACAAATTCTCATCTGCCACATAACCGCGGGCACGGCTCTCAAAAGTTTATACCCTGCAGGGGTGTCCCAACTTAGCCCATGACAAGCTCTCGCGATCAACGAAGGAATAGACCTTCTCCCAGGAAGACCCGATCAGTCTCGGAATCCCGGTTTACAAGACATTTCGACAATGGTAAAACAAGACCAACAAAGCCGCCCGATGCGCCGACAATCCCGATAGGAGCTGCACATATCTCGTTCTCAGGGCAACACCGAATAAGTCAAGCTACGAGTAAAACCAGACTTCGAGTTTCCCCGAGGTGGCCCCGCAGGTTGCTCGTTTCGGACCAACACTTAGACAAGCACTGGCCCGGGGGGGCTAAAATAAAGATGACCCTTGGGTTAATTACTCCCAAGGGAAATGTACGTGGTGGTGAGGCAAATGGTAAAACCAAGGTTGGGCCTTGCTGGACAAGTTTTATTCAAAGTGAACTGTCAGGGGGGTCCCATAAATCACCCGACCGCGTTAGGAACGCAAAATCCGGGAACATAACACCGGTATGACGGAAACTAGGGCGGCAAGAGTGGAACAAAACACTAGGCATAAGGCCGAGCCTTCCACCCTTTACCAAATATATAGATGCATTAACAATATAAGAGATATTGTGGTATCCCAACATAAACCCTGTCCACCATGGAGAAATCTTCAACTTCACCTGTAGCTAGCAACGCTATAAGAGGGGCTGAGCAAAAGCGGTAACATAGCCAAGCAACGGTTTGCTAGGAATGGTGTCAAAGGTTAGAGGTTCATGGCAATTTGGGAGGCTTGAAGAGCAAATGATAGGTAACACAGCAAAGCGATAGAACGAAGCAACTAGCATAGCAATGATAGTAGTGAGATCAAGGGTAGTGGTCATCTTGCCTGAAATCCCGCAAGGAAGAAGAACGAGTCCATGAAGAAGATGAAGCCATGAAGACGAACCAAACGTAGACGAACGAATCCTCACGATCGCAACGAAATGGGAACTATCGAGAAGAAGCACACAACATAGTAAACACACCACACATAGACAAAACATGATGCACAACAAGCATGATGCATGAGAAAGCTAGATGAAGCTACTCATGGCAAGAGATGATGCAAACCAAGAACAACACATCAAGGCAAGTTTAAATGAGGCCGGGAACAACATATAACAATTCCGGTAAGTCCTCATATGCAAATTTCGAAAGTGGTCCAGAACTGAATAAACCTTATGTTCAAGTTGTTAAACAGCAAGTTAAAGAGCACCAAGAGAATCTACACGAAATTCTAGTCAAGTTACATATAAAGTTCATTAGATTCGGAGCTACGGCCTAGAAGATATGAGCAAAACAAGTTAAACATGGCATTGGTGCAAAATGCATACAAACATCAAGCAAACACCTCAAAACATGGATGCAACATGATAATATGGCACTACATGCAAAATCAAGCAAGTTTCATATAGAGCACACTCAAAACGGAGCAACGGTGCAACACACACACACTATACAAGTCATAGTAACAATCTGTCCATAACAGCAACTAGGCATATTGCAAGCATCAAAACAATATGCTACAGCATCCCAACACAATAACAAAAGGCATGTCCATGAAGTACATGTAAAGCTGTCTCCAGAAATCACTAGAACATGCTCAAAAGGACATGGTAAGATTGCAAATAATAACAGTTTCAGACTTTAGCAGAAATAACATCAGGTTGCAATGTTTAGAGCTATCAAACAACATGTTACAGGAACTTATCATGGAAAACAAAGGCATGACATGATACTACTAAATGCATAGTCAAAAGACCCTTACTGACCATGAGCCAAAAAGGATCAGAAGATAAGATGGCACCCATGTAAACATGGCAAGTTATATGACAGATTCAAACATGGCAGGAACAACAATAAGTAGGCATGTTCGCAAGCTTGAACCACTCACCACAGAGCATTACATGGCATGGCAAGGCAACCAACAGTAAGAAGGCATGTTTATGAAGCTAAGCATGGCAAGAACAAGTTCATAGGGTGCATGGATCACTAGGAAACAATCATGGAAACATTGAACTTTATGTTAACAAGTTGACAGCAACATCATTTAGCAAACTTTAGAGCAAGATAATAACATGTTACAGCAGGCTATAATTGCAACCAAGGGCATGAATGGATAGAGCAAGACACGTAGATCAAAACATGTTTATAGAGCATCTCCAGATTATGCATAGAATGATTAGTAGAAGCATGTTAACATATCAACAAAATATAACAGAATCTGTCAGGAAAACAGCAACAGCAAGTACCCTACTTAACAAGCTCGATGCACTCAGCACACAACTCACAAAAATACATGGTTAACACCAATGGAAATATGGCATGGCATAGATCAACATACATGTAGACATCAACCTCATAGGATGCACACATCAATCATGGCAAAAATGACAAATGAGCAAGTTATAACAGTTTCAGCAGGTTAACATCAACATGCACTCTTCCAACAGCATTTCGGGCATCAAGATGAGCTCAAATGAAAATGATGCAATAAAATGAAATGAAGTACTCGTCGAGACGAACAATTTGACATATTACACGAACAAAACGGAGCTACGGATGCAGAGGTATGATGGCATGAACATGGCATGATAATTACAAAAACTGGGGACCTAGTGGATTTATACCTCCGCGAAAGTCAACGCGGGACGGAGGGATCCGGGATACGGGGATGCCGCGTTTGGTTGGACGAAATGGTGGATCTGGTCCCGATCCGCGGGTCGCCGGAGAAGTTCGCCGGAGACGTCGCCGGAGTTGAGGAAGATGGGGCCGGCGAGGTCGGGCGGATCCGTGGCTATGGCGGCCGGCGAGGTGGAGGCAGACGGAGGCGGCGGCGCGGGAGGACGGCGCGGAGCACGGGCGCGGGCCAGGAGGCGGGGCGGCGCGGCTCCGGCCGGCCAAGGGCGGCGCTCCCCGGCGGGCGGAGGCGGCGCGGGGCCGGTGGCGCCCGTGGTTGGCAGGGCCGGCGGCGGAGGCGCTCCGGAGCGGAGGCGGCGGGGTCGCGCGGGTGCGGGCCAAGCGGCCGGCGAGGCCACGGTCGCCGGCGAGGCGGCGGCGGCGGAGCACAGGGCTCAGCCGCGGAGCGCGCCGGCCGGAGGGTGCGGCCGACGGGAGTGGGCGGCGCGCGGGAGGCGGCGGCGGTGCGCGGGCCGCGCGGGCCGGCTGCGGGCCCCGCGGGCCGCGGCGGCGCGTGGGACGGGCGGCGGCCACGTGGCGCGTGGAGGTTGGCTGAGGCGGCGGCGACGATGACGTGGCAGCGTGCCATTAGCCGGCGCGACGTGTCCGGCGGACACGTCCGGCGCGGACGGATGTGTCCGGCGGCGCGAGGAGGAAGACGCTAGGGTTTGATCTGCGCGAAAATGGAGGGGGAGGACCTATTTATAGGTAGAGGGAGCTAGGAGAGTCCAACTGAGGAGCTGTTTTCGGCCACGCGATCGTGATCGAACGACCGAGAGCATGGAGGGGAGTTAGATGGGTTTTGGGCCACTTTGGAAGGGGTGTTGGGCTGCAACTCAAAGAGGGCTTTGCGGTTACCCAGTTAACCGTTGGAGTATCAAACGACCTCCATATGGCACGAAACTTGACAGGCGGTCTATCGGTGCTATACCAAGGCCGCTTGGCAAACCTCGGGCCATTCCGAGAAAGTTTAACACTCGCTCACAATGAGAGACAAAAGGGGAACGCTGGGGAACATAGGAGTGCCGGATTGCAAAACGGACAACGGGGAAATGCTCGGATACATGAAACGAACACGTATGCAAAATGAGATGCACAAGATGACATGATATGAAATGCAGATGATGACATGGCAAAGCAACACGCAAGCAAATGACAAGGCAACGAGGGCGAATAACTGGCGGACACCTGGCGCATCGAATCCGGGGCGTTACAGGTTATGTATGGAAACTAGTAATATCGTCTTGCTCTGTCCCATACTTTCTAGGTTGCTGATAATGAGACTCCCATAATTTTCAACACATGAGGTTCAAGTTGGATAGCCAAGATGATGTAACCAGACAAGCTTGCACCCATGTTTTCAAGTCTGCTCTGCGACAGTATTGGTATAACTTGAGGAAAACTCACTTTGAGGGCAAGGCTGACAGTGAACTTTCCCAAACATCTCCAGTGGAAAATATATTGGATGAAGACTGGAGGGCCCTTGTTAAACACTGGTGTGATCCAAAGTATCAGGTACATTATACATATGTGATTAGATCACATGTTGAAGTCCTGTTGACGCATGTGCCACACAAATCTATCTTCTTGTAGGTGAATGTTCAAAGAACAAGGCCAACCGTACGAAAGTGAAATTCCAACAGACGACAGGATCTCGTAGCTATATTGCACACTGCGAAGCTCTTGTAATTAGCTGCTGTTTCACTCTTTTCGCTGTACCATATTATCAGATCTATATTGACTTGTTCGAAATGCAGAGGAAAGCTCGCAAGGACCGAAAAGTACTAGAACCAAATGTTGTGGAAATCTTCAAGGACTGTCACACCAGCAAGAAGAAGGGCATGACTACACCCGTCAAAGCCGCTTTTGTAAGTCCTTAATCCTCATGCCTTTTAACTACTACTTACTCTGACTTGTGCCTTGAACTGCATGGTTTGCAGCCAATGTTTATTACTCTTTTCAATTTTATACACAATTGTCTTAGCGTATCATTGCACCTTACAAGGTTTAAAAGGGAGGAGTGATGTTCCTTTGATCTTGACCTGTAATCTAGTTCCGTGCTGGACTTGCCCACACAACATTACAATTGCCTGTTTGTCTGTTCTCAGTTGTTTTGTTATACGAATGATGTCATACTATGCTTACCATATTATAAACTTCGTCTCTTTATCCTTAGCCCTCAATACAATGTGAAGAAATAGAAAATACATTAGCGATGGTACATGGTCATATGTTTGGAACCTGGTTTTATTATGTACTTTGCAATAAAATACAACTAATATTTTACATGGGTTCACCAGAAAAAGTTCTGTATATAGACCAAAGCTATTTTGTTAGGTTTTTCTGCCTCCTTAATATCTTCTGTTCTGGTACTACTAATGTAAAACCTCAACTTTTCAGCGAGCTATGGAAAAAATGGTGGAACCGCCACCTTCTGAAGGTGGCGATGCAACTATAACAGCAATGTCAGCTCTTGCTACAGTGCGTCAGTACCTGTCCACTAACAGTGTCAAAAGCACGTTCCTGCGTAATACTGGGTTGGTTGTTAAGGCAATATCGTCCAAACTACCTCATGATCAAGATATGCAAGCTCAAAGCAATGTTGTATCTGTGCTCCAGACACAAGTCCATTCCCTAACAGAGGCCCTTTGTGAAACAAGGAGAAACATTGCTCAACGTCGTCAAGATATGCATGGTTTTGAAACCAGACTATCAGACATTTTCTATGTTGTTCAGGAGCCTAGGGGAAATGAAGGTGAGGGTTATGGTGTTCCATCGGACAATACAACATGAAAACGTAATAGTCAGGTCAAATGAGCCGAGCTTCTAAACTTCTGGTGGTGCATTTATCTGCCAGACTGTTAAGTTTTATGCCAACCTTCCTTTTGTTATATAGTTGTAATTTGTTTTGGTGCGATACAAAATTTATTCTTAACGTGCAGCCACCGGCTGAAGAAAACAGCAAGCCATTTTTGTGTAGTGTAGGGTGTTCCCTATATTTGCACTGGTGGCGATCTTTGATGCCGAGTGGATGTAATCTGTGCAATCGCCTTAATAGCCTAGAGTTAGTTTGGGCCATATTTATTTCCTAGTCTTCTTTTTCCCTGGTTTGCTAGTGGCCGCAACTACCCATGGGCCATATACGGGCCGTAGGATCCATGGGTCTCCTACGGGGCGTCGATAAATGGGCCTGTAATCGGTGGGCCTCGGGCCGTCGATAAATGGGACTGTAATCGGTGGGCCTCGGGCCGTCGGATAAATGGGTCTACATGGGCTGTAATCGGACGTAATTGGTATCGGCCCAGCATGGTAACGGGCCATTAACAGGCCGTAGGACTGCAAAAGCTTAATTCTGTCACATGCATAACGGGTCGTTAATGGGCCAGAATATAGGACAGGCTGGCTAGAAACGGGCCGACTCTTGTCATGGGCCGAATTTGGCCCATTAGGGTAACAGTCCAGTAACGGGTCGACTCTTGCCATGGGCCGAATTTGGCCCATTTGGGGAACATGCCAGTAACAGGCCGACTCTTGCCATGGGCCGAATTTGGCCCATTAGGGGAACAGGCCAGTAACGGGCCGAAAGTAATCGAGGGCCGAAAAGGAGCCCAAGAACGTATGGGCCGTCAATAGGCCGAAAGCTAACACGGGCTGGAAATGGCCCATGTAAATCACGGGCCGTTAACGGGTACAAAGAAAATTACTGTTCATTATGGGCTAGAGTCACCGTGGGCTTGTAAAGGGCCGAAAGATACGAAGGCCTCATATGGGCCGAAAGACGTCGTGGGCCATACATGGGCCGAAAGTGAAATGGGCTGGTGTTATATTCGACGGGCCACATGACGTTGTTGGGCCGATTTCCTTTAGTGCCTAACGGGCCGTCATATGGGCTATTTGCGAAGAGACCGTTAACAGGCTTTTCATGGGCCAGCCCATTAACTTTTGACCAAGTCAAACGGGCCGGCTTTGTAAGCTAAATGTGGCCAGTGGTGGGTCGTGGCACGTGTCGACATATCATAGGCGCCTATCTGACCCACTGACCAGCTGACACGTGTTTCGTCCGGCCAATAAGAATTTTACACGTGGAATTTTCCCATTGGTCGGGGCTGTTAACGGGTTATCGGATCCAAAACCCGACCCAGTAGCTTAAAGGCGTTCCGTTACGATGGATGCCATGTGTCGGTAACCCTTGACAAAAGCACTTCTCTGACGCGCGATTTATCGTCATGGAAGTGGACACTTCCATGATGATAATTTTGGTAATGTCATGGAACACTTCTACGACAGCACAGGTATGACTATCTTGATTCTGTCATAAATTTGTCATGGATGTACATGCATGACAAAAAACGCGACCTACTGTGACAAACACGTATCATCACGGAAGTGTATTTTTTTGTAGTGGCTAGACCCCGCCCCGCAGGCCATACCCTCATCAGCGATGGAGCCGAACACAGGCCTCACTTTTGAGGAAGCCCGTGACTCCGGACCCCCGGATTCGTATTCGGATGTAGGTTCCAGTCCGCGCGTTCCCGAGCCCGCCAAGCCTGCTTGGGCTCCGGTAATGGAGTTCACCGTAGCGGACATCTTTCAGCACTCGCCTTTTGGCGACATGCTGAACTCATTAAAAACTCTCTCTTTGACAGAAAATACCGGGCCGAACTATGTCCGGCTCGATTGGGAAGCAGGCGACGAAGAAATTCGTTACCCACCCACCACCCACTACATAGCCACGGTTGATGATTTAACCGACATGCTTGACTTCGACTCCGAAGGCATCGACGGTATGGACGACGATGCAGGAGAAGATTCATAATCTATGGGGTACCGGACTCCCGCCTCGTCACATGACATATACATGGTGGATACGCCCAAAGAGGACGACGGTGACAATTCGGAAGATAAATCCCCCAGGCAAAAGCCAAAGCAACGGCGCAGAAACCACTCCAAATCTAGCAATAGAAAACACATCAGCAAGAGCGCCCGAAGGATCGACACTCCGGTCAACCCCGAAGGCGACAACGACCACACGGAACCAGCGATGGAGCAGGACAAACCAGGTCATGCCGAACACAGTTCGGAGCAGACGCCCGAGGACAATGATCCAGAGGGACGAGTTCATCAAACCAGCCCAGGACAAGAAGACAATCTGGACGATGATGCATTCATCATTCCAGAAGAACGCATGGAACGAGATAACCTCCACAGAAAGCTTATGGCCACAGCAAGAAGTCTAAAGAAGCAGAAGCAATGGCTTAAAGCCGAACAGGAGACGCTCAATCGCAGATGGAGCAAAGTGCTAGACACTGAAGAAAGATATGGCGACGATCGCCATACAAAGAGCCACCCAAAACGCAAGCTACTGCCAGAATTCGACGACGAGGCCTTCCACCAAAGAGTAACACAACCAGGAGGCCAGACGTACCACTCCATAACCGCAACAAAGCAGCTAGTGATGCCGCACACGATCTACGTGAGCACCTGGAGAAGAAAGCTGGCGCAGCTAGGTCCATCTACGGATCAAAAGGACACACCCCGGCGAGGGACTATGGTCGTCAAAACGATTGTGCCAATCAAATACCAGTTCGGAGTAAACACCGGACACAACATCAGCCAACGGCATGCCATAGCACGTCCAGATACAGATGGGCCGCTCACCCCCTGTGCTTTACCGAAGAAGTACTAGACCATGAATTCCCACAGGGCTTTAAACCTGTGAACATAGAGGCATACAACGGAACGACAGACCCAGGGGTCTGGATTGAGGACTTTATCATACATATACATATGGCTCGTGGGGATGACCTCCACGCCATCAAATACCTTCCCCTCAAACTAAAGGGACTAGCTAGACACTGGTTGAAAATCCTCCCCGAAAATTCAATTGGGAGTTGGGAGGAACTCGAGGACGCTTTCAGGGCAAATTTTCAAGGGACTTATGTCCGGCCTCCGGATGCTGACGATCTAAGTCACATAATCCAATAGCCCGGAGAGTCTGCCCGCAAGCTTTGGAACAGATTCCTCACTAAGAAGAACCAAATTGTCAATTGTCCAGACGCCGAAGCCTTAGCGGCATTCAAACACAGCATCTGCGATGAGTGGCTCGCCAGACACCTTGGCCAAGAATAGCCAAGGACAATGGCAGCCCTAACAAGCCTTATGACCCGCTTTTGCGCGGGCGAAGATAGTTGGCTAGCCCATAAAGGCACCAGTGACCCCAGCACATCCGAAATAAGGGATGTCAACGGGAAGCCACGGCGTTATAAAAACAAACGCCGAAACAAGGAAGAGAGCCTGGATAACACGACGGTTATTGCCGGATTCAGGGGCTCTCGACCTACTCCGCAAAATAAGCCATCTAAAGGCAGTAAAGAGGGACCGTCCGGTCTGAACAGAGTCCTGTACAGACTATGCCAAATTCATGGCATCCCTGACAAACCTGCAAACCACACGCACAGAGAGTGTTGGGTCTTCAAGCAGGCCGGCAAATTAAATGCCGAACACAAGGGAAGGGAAACACCAAGTGAGGACGAGGATGAACCTCGCCAGCCGAACACTGTGGGACAGAAAGAATTCCCGCCAGAGGTTAAAACAGTAAACATGATCCACGCGACTCGTACATCCATGAGAGGGCACGAACGCGCACATAGAGACGTGCACGATATAGAGCCCATCATACCGACACCTAACAACTATATGTCTTATCCGATCACTTTCGATCACTTGGACGGCCGGACTAGTAATCGGCGCGTCGGATCAGAAGCCTTGGTGCTTGAGCCAATAATCGACGGATACCGTCTCACCTGGATCCTCATGGACGGCGGCAGTAGTCTCAATTTAATATACGAGGACACTGTTCGCAGGATGGGGATAAACCCATCCAGAATCAGCCAAAGCAACACCACCTTTGAAGGGGTGATACAAGGCGTCGAAGCTTACAGCAGGGGCTCTGTCATACTGGAGGTTACATTTGGCTCTTCAGGCAACTCCTGAAGCGAAGAACTACTCTTCATCATCGCACCCTTCCAAAGCGACTATCACACAGTGCTCGGAAGAACGGCCTTCACCCGCTTCAACGCATTGCCGCACTATGGCTACCTTACACTCAAGATGCCCGGTCCACATGGCGTCATCACCGTTAGCGGAATAACAGAGAGCTCGTCACGCACAGAGGAACACGTGACGGCCCCAGCGGCAGGACTATAAGCGACCTCCAACATCAAAAAATATGACCGGTCGTTAAGACCACGGACACGGTTAGACGAGTCCGGTAGCCCAGATCGAACCAGGGCACCGTATATGTAATCCTATAGCGGATACAAGGGGCTATAACTACTTAATAAAGCCCCACACTTGGCTCAACCTTATTGGCAGGCCAACATCTTACACTTTTACTATCCATCGCATACTAACATTGTAATCTCCTATGAGTTTTTTTTCACATACAACGTTCGCGCGATACCCTTCCAGGATACGGCACAACGGAGACAAAGGCACAGACATGCAGCAGGGCCCCGTTCAACATGTTTCTTTTTAGATTATGCCCCTGTGTAAACCTTTTCTATTGCCTCTTGTTGTTTAACCATCCCATGGGTTCCATACCCACAGAGGATACTGCCGTTTTTGTCATTTAGCCACGACAGATTAACGCACGTACCTGGAAACACAGGGTTTATAATGAATGGGAATTCTTGGGCCCATCATCTGTTATAAAGTCCGAATACCTTCGAGAGTGTTCGGCATCACGAGTTAGGCCTTATATGCATCAGCTCCGAATCATGTCTTTGGTCAAATGTTGGGTTTGCCCGGCTCCTGGGTTTGCCGCCTTACGTTCCGTTATTATCGTCTAAGGTGGCCAAAGGAGAACTACTGCAATTGTGCCCTGGTTATTCCGGATGAGCACCTCAGTAGAGAAAGCCGAAAACTGACTGTCATGATGCAGCGGGAGACTGTTCAACCACTCAATGACTCGCTGGAATCTTTAGGATTCCTCCGCATTAACGAAGGGCCATTTCCCGGTCATGTACATACGCGCCCGTATTCGGATGCACGCGAAAGTACCATGGGCTACATAGTAGCCCCAACGTTAGACTCCCACGGCTAAGTGAAAGAGTTACAGCTATATAGTCTGGTTGCCTAGTTCGACGTGCAATCACCTCCTTAATGGACCAAGACGTTGGATCAAGTGTGATTAAGCATATTTTTTTGCGAACACCCCCGCATTGTATGCGTGGGGGCTGAAGCCAACGACTGCTAACTTTCAAATTACATATTTATATATACATATATATAAACGGCCGCATAGGAGACATAATCATATTCTCAGGGAAATAGTATAAATATAGCCTCATAATCAAAGTAAACATTGTTTTTACAATGATTTCGTTCATCATTCGAACAAGACATTCTTCGAGCACTGCGCCTCAATTAGGTGGGCACCTTCTGTGACCTGCGCCAAGTAGTGCTCGGCCGGATATTGGCCCCCCACCGGATCCTGGGCCGCTATAATGGTGGCATCAATATCCGTCCAATAGGCTTTAACGCGGGCAAGAGCCATCCGTGCACCATCTATACACGCCGACCTCCTCATGGCATCGATTCGAGGCACGGCCCCAAGGAACTGTTGCACCAAACCAAAGTAATTGTCCGACTTAGGCCCCTTTGGCCAAATATGGTCTATTATAGACCGCATTGCATGCCCGGACAGCCTGTGAAGCTCTGCTACAACAGCCATCTTCTCACTTAACGGCAGCGGGTGAGTGGGAGCATGGAATTGCGACCAGAAAAGCTTCTCCACTTCCTTGTCACCTTGCTCTTTGAAGAAGTCGACAGCGTCAGCCGTACTCTTCGCCAAATCCACATATGCGTCCGCAGGACTCCAGCCTCCATCCAGGGGAGTGTACTTCGGATCGAAAAATTTCGTCCGCAGCAAATAGGAGCCCCCAGCCGTGACTTTACCGGCCTGTTGAAGCTCCTCCCACGCACCCATAAGCTCGGTCCAGATTTCCTTGGTGGCATTCAGTGCCTTGTTCAGTTCGGCCGAATTATCCTCATGTTCCTTTTTAAGGAGCTCATAGCGGTCAGCGGCATTTTTTAACTCAATAGCCATTTCGGCTATCTTTTCCTCGCTTCGGCGATGAGCAGCCTGTTCGGCCCTCAATTCCTCGGCCGCCTTTAGGGCAGCCGCATTGCTCACCCGAGCTTGTTCCTTGGCTTGAGCAAGTTCCGCCCTCAGGGCCTCCACGGCAGCAGCACCATCTACAGTACAAACATATCACATCAATATCATGCCATATTCATATTTTCCTACACAAGGGAAGGCATGACACATACCTTGTGTTTTGTCCAGCCGCTCATTCACCAGTGTGATATCAGCATCAATCAATCCAATTTGCCTTGTTAGTTTGACAACTTCAACGGACTGGCCGGCGTCCGGACCCACAGGTACCTGCACATATTTACAGCACAATCATTGGTTTATGATCCCCCATTTGCCGCCTAGGGCGGGCGACCAGAGTCTCAGGGGCTACTATCTATATGGAGCACACCTAGCATGTGCCTCACAGCCAAAGAAATAGTGTATTCTTCATTACATACCTCAAAGCCTCTGAGAAGGCTTGTGAATGCTTCATTCAAACCGCTTGTAGCGGATGAAATCTTCTTGAGCACAGCTCGCTCCAGTAAGCCCGTCAGCACGTCCGGCCGGACATTGAACTGCGCGGGACCCTTCCCATCACCCCTCGTGTGAGCCAAATGCTCCGGACTCAGTGCGGCTGATGTATTGGCTTCCGGCTTCGGCAGATCCGGACTCCTCCGTGACGACACCTTGGTGTCGCCTGCTTCATGAGTCGGAGAGGCGGGTGGGGTCTCGCTCTCCATCATCTTCGGAGGAAGGTCCCCCGAAGACGAACCCTGTTGAGAAGAGCTGTTGGCTGGACTGCAAAAAGTTGAATCCTGGTTATTGATCTAGGAGAAACACAGTACCTTCGGATTGTAGATTGACTTACAGCTCGGTGGAGGGCTGGCCCGGTGGAGGGCATGATGTGGTGAGGGTGCCCGTCAGGGCAAGGCCCCCTGGGGATGTCTTTTTCCCTGGTTTGGGCATCTCCGCCTCCAAGTCTTCGGAGGCAGCCCTCTTCTTCCCGCACGGGAAGGAGGCATTAGCCTCCCTTTCCCGACTATCCTCCTTAGGGGAGGTAACAATTCCCCCGGTTCGGATGCGTAGCGTGTGGAGTTCGGTTTCTTCGTTCTTCCCCTTGTCTTTCCCCGAGGGCATCCTGCTGAGTACCCGGTCAAGCATATTGGCCACGGTAGGACCAGGCGAACCTTCGGGAAGTGGCGCCGGACAGCTGATTCTCTCCGCCTTACTGAGCCATTCCTGGCCATGGATGATTTTTAGAATAAACAACTATGACAAACTCAAAACAAGGTGTCTGGTGTCAAGATTACTTACTTGGGTATCTAGGCGATTGCAGCTTAGGCCCGCATCCTCGATGGTGTCCGGACACTACTTTCTGTCCGAAGAATAATTTGCACATCTCTTCGAGCTTCAAGCCGAAGAAGTGCTTGACAGTCCGCGGACCCTCCGGATTGAACTCCCACATCTGGAGAGGCCGGCGTTGGCACGGCAACATCCGTCGGATTAACATCACTTGCATTATGCTGACAAGGTTGATGTCCCTCTCAAGAAGCTCCCGGATGTGATTCTGCAGTACTGGTACATCACCAGCGGGCCCCCAATTCTGCCCTATGTCGGTCCAAGACGCTAGTTGTGATGGAGGGCCCGAGCAGAACTCGGGAGCAGCCACCCACTTCGTGCCTCTGGGAGCCGTGACATAAAACCACCTCCATTTCCATACATCGGATACTTCCAGGAAAAAACCCTCTGGCCATGGGGCGTCGGTGTTCCTGCTTATTACGGCGCCTCCTCACTCCGCATGTCGCCCCTAGATCATCTTCGGCTTCACATTGAAGGTCTTAAGCCATAAGCCGAAGTGTGGGGTGACATGGAGAAAAGCCTCGCACACGATAATGAACGACGAGATATGGAGGATGGCGTCTGGAGCCAGGTCATGAAAATCCAACCCATAATACAACATGAGCCCCCTCACAAAGGGGTCGAGGGTGAATCCCAAGCCGGGGAGGAAGTGCGGGACAAAAAGGACGCACTCATTAGGCTCCGGTGTGGGGATGACCTACCCTGGAGCAGGAAGCCTGTGCTGAATATCGGCGGTCAGGTATCTGACCTCCCTAAGCCTCGCAATGTCTTCCTTTTGAATCGAGGAGGCCACCCATCGGCCTTGAGGGACGGATCCGAACATATTGGAGGATCTGGGGTTTTGAAGCTTGGGTTTCGGGTGTTAGAACTTGAGGTGCGAGAAGGCGCGAGGAAGGTGGAAAAGAGGCATAGGCCTCGACCCCTTTATAAAGAGGATGAATATCAAGAGTCCTCGGTGTGACCATTTGAGGCTTATCTAAAAACACGTGGGGTTATACCAACGGCGGTCGTGGGGTCACGCATGCCCATATTAATGGAAAATCCCGTAATAAGAGGAACACGATCTCTGCCTTGACGGGATGTGCCAATAAAGCCGCCTCGTAACACGACTCATTGTGGGGTAAGAAACGCCAGTTCGTGTTGGACCAGGCCACGATGCACGGGCACGACACCCGAAGGTTGCCAGCAGATCAGATTTATGCCATGTGAAGATCATATTGCAGATCCGGACATGGTCTACGTGTTCGATAATTACTTTGGAGTATTCGGAGAAGGAACCCGCCTTGCAATGCCGAAGACAATACTGCGCGCCGGACTCATCGTCGTTGAAGCCTGGTTCAGGGGCTACTGAGGGAGTCCTAGATTAGGGGGTATCCGGACAGCCGGACTGTGTACAATGTCCGGACTATTGAAGCGTGAAGATACAAGACTCAAGACTTCGGCCCGTGTCCGGATGGGACTCTCCTTTGCGTGGAAGGAAAGCTTGACGATCCAGATATTGTGTTTCCTTCCTTGTAACTGATTCCATGTAAACCCTAGCCCTCCCCGGTGTCTATATAAACCAGAGAGGTTGGTCCTTAGAAGGCCGATCACAATTACAATCATACCATCATAGGCTAGCTCTTAGGGTTTAGCCTCTATGATCTCGTGGTAGATCTACTCTTGTACTACCCATATCTTCAATATTAATCAAGCAGGAAGTAGGGTTTTACCTCCATCAAGAGGGCCCGAACCTGGGTAAACATCTGTGTCCCTTCCTTCCTGTTACCATCAGCCTTGACACACAGATCGGGACCCCCTACCTGAGATCCACCGGTTTTGACACCGACAACGGATGTACGCAGTTCGGAGCCTATGGTCGGACACGAGTCCGAGGGTGCGATGACACAGACCTTTTTGGAGGCGAAGTCTGTGTTCGGCTCTATTGTCGATGTGTGTGCGGCCTCTGTGGCGGGGTCTATCCACCCGTCCTTAGATGGCACGATCTGCTCCGAATTTAGAGTCGGGGCAGCTGTAGGCGTGATCCCCCGAACACCGTCCGATGGCAGATCTAAGTCATGCTCATCGTGACCGTTCGGCACGCCCGTCATGGGCTCGAATCCATCGAAGATCAAGTCTCCGCGGATGTCGGCATTGTAGTTCAGGCTTCCAAACCTGACCTGACAGCCAGGGTCGTAGCTATCGATCTGCTCCAGAAGGCAAGCGAGTTGGCCCGCAGATCGAAGCCACCAAACATGAAGATCTGTCCAGGGAGGAAAACCTCACCCAGGATCGCATCGTTGTGGACGAATGAAGGAGCCATCAAGCCTTACCATGACGACAAAGTGGAACTCTCAATGAAAGCACCAATGTCGGTGTCAAAACTGGCAGATCTCAGGTAGGGGGTCCCGAACTATGCGTCTCAGGCTAGTGGTAACAGGAGGTGGGGGACACAATGTTTACCTAGGTTCGGGCCCTCTCTATGGATGTAATACCCTACTTCCTGCTTGATTGATCTTGATGATATGAGTATTACAAGAGTTGATCTACCACGAGATCGTAGAGGCTAAACCCTAAAAGCTAGCCTATGATTATGATCGTTGTTCTTATCCTACGGACTAAACCCTCCGGTTTATATAGACACCAGAGGGGGCTAGGGTTACACAGAGTCGGTTACAGAGAAGGAGATCTGCATATCCGAATTGCCAAGCTTGCCTTCACGCAAAGGAGAGTCCCACCCGGACACGGGACGAAGTCTTCAATCTTGTATCTTCATAGTCCAACAGTCCGGCACTAGTACATAGTCCGGCTATCCGAGTACCCCCTAATCTGGGACTCCCTCATCCCCCACATGAACCGAGGTCCATGACACGTAGTATATATATGTTGCGCCCATCCCCTCTTCGACGTGTAATGTATACTCCTACGTACGTACCATAACACAACTCAAAAATAATCCTCCTTGTTCGCCAAATTACCTTTCTCGTTGTGTCATATATTAGATGGATGACGACCTCGCAGGCCCATGGAGGGAAGAGTCACATGCGAATGAGTGACAACCATTGTCTGCACGTCGCCCAGTGTGTTAGTGATGTTTTTAATACCCAATATGCACAACTTCTTTGCGGCATCTGCCTCGGAAACTGAGAAGTCCCCACATGGAGCAAGATTGACTCATGACGTGTGTGTAGTATATATGTGCTGCCCCGGCCCCCTCCTTCCCTCTTTGACGCGTACTATATACTCCTACCGCAACACAACCCAAAAAGAAACCTCCTTGCTGGGTCAAAGTGATGGAGGACAACCTCATGGGCCCATGGATGGAAGCATCGCACGCGAGTGAGTATCCTATATGACGCTTAGTATTGCCTCCTGCCACCCTCTTCAACACGCACTATATATATACTCCTACCGTAGGTATAACAAAACCAAAAAATGACCATCCTTGTTGGTCAAATTAACGTCTCTCATCGCATGTCATAGTGCAGGATGGCGACCTCGCGGACCCACGCAAGTGAGTGTCCTAGGAACACCGCGTGCATGTGGACCAAAGATGCATGTCAAACTTTTTCTGTAGCGAACTTGCAACCAAAGGAGTTTAGTGGTGAAATTTGAAAAAAAATAGATAACATCTATCCATTTTTTATACATTGATTGATTTTCCAGGGATTTAAATGTGCAAAAATCAAATTTGATGTACATGAGACCCGTGATAGTGCAAGAAAATGGATCGCAAAATCATCCCCATGCAAGAAATTTCTAACATCTAAAATCTTGATTTTAAAATCCAATAAATCCAAAACTGAGTTGAAATTCATGAAACTTATCGTGGTGTCATATGGACACCAATAGACTGTGATATTTTTTTTCAAATTTGAGACAAGTTTTGATATAATCTTCTTACATACAGGAAATTATAAATAATTATCAACCAATATCGCAAACGGACTCTTTATTCGAACCATGTGCATTAGACCAACAATGTATCAAAAAGGAAAAATCAATATAATACGTGTCGCGCACGCGTCCCTTGTGTCGTACGAGCATGCCTGAGTTGATGAGACGCATGCTAGCAGGCAGACCAAGAGGCCAAGGCATGCGCGTGTTCGCTACACACTCACCATGGGGCGTTCTAGTAACTCTGTGAAATGACGATATGCGTTCCAGCAGTCCACCGCGCAGGCTCACCGGGTGGCGAGCCAGCCCTTTGATCGTCGCCCACCTCGCTCCCACTGCTCCTTATTAATGGCGCACCCGATCTGCTGGTCATAATAGGCGGGCGCACACCCCGTCCACAATTGTCACCGCCGCATGAAGTGTATTAGGATTTTGATGAAACGCACCATCGGTGGGAGCGGTGACGCCGGGGCTGGTGAAGCACCCGTGCAACGCACGAAGCTGAGCGCAGAGCTTGCTGACACCACCGCCGAGGTTTCACACAGGTCAGCGTGCGTGCTAATAATTTGTAGCCAGATGTTGAGAATTGATTTTGGCCGCCGCCCACCTCGCTTAGTGAAATCATGGTATAGGAATGCTAGAAGTCCACCACGCAGGCTCACCGGGAAGCGACACAACCTTTGACCGCCGCCCACCTCGCTCCCACTGGTCCGTATTAATGGCGTGCCCGAGCGGATGCACCCCCATCCTCGCCACACACACAATCCTCTCTCTCTCCGCCCGCATCCTCGACACCGCTCTCAGTCCTCAAAGCCGGCACCCCCATCCTCGCCACACACACAATCCTCTCTCAACGCCTGCATCCTCGATGCCGCTCGCAGACCTCAAAGCTGGCACCCCCATCCTCGCCACACACAATCCTCTCTCTCCGCCAGCATCCTCGACGCCAGTCCTCAAAGCCGTCAATGTATGAGGATGCCGCCGAAGCGCCCCATCGGAGGGAGTGGCGACACCGGGGCTGCTGAAGCACAGAACAGCGGCGTGAATATGGAGATAGAGGTTTCCTTTACCGCTAACGAGGTGGAGAATGAGGCTGCTGATACGTCTCCGTCGTATCTACTTTTCCTCACACTTTTCCTCTTGTTTTGGACTCTAATTTGCATGATTTGAATGAAACTAACCTGGACTGACGCTGTTTTCAGCAGAACTACCATGGTTTTGTTTTTGTGCATAAATAAAAGTTCTCGGAATGGAACAAAACTTTGCTAGGATTTTTATATAATAAAAGAGAATCTTTGGAGCCAAGAACCACCGGAGGGGGGCACCTGGGTGGGCACAACCCACCAGGGCGCACCACCCCTCCAAGCACGCCAGGTGGGTTGTCCCCACCTGGTGGCCCCGTAGACCCTAAAACCGATGCTATAAAATCATATTTTTCCAGAAAAAACCAGGGAGAAAGAATTATTGCATTTCACGAGACGGAGCCGCCACTGTCTCTTGTTCTTCATCGGGAGGCCAGATCTGGAGTCCATTTGGGGCTCCAGAGAGGGGGATCTTCGATCTTCATCATCACCAACCCTTCTACATTGCCAATTCAATGATGCTCCCCACCGGGAGTGAGTAATTCCTCCATAAGGTCGCTGGTCGATGACGAATTGGATGAGATTCATCATGTAATCAAGTTAGTTTTGTTAGGGCCTGATCCCTAGTATCCATTATGTTCTGAGATTGATGTTGCTATGACTTTGCCATGCTTAATGCTTGTCACCTTGGGCCCGGGTGCCATGATTTCAGATCTGAACCATTTATGTTATCACCATTATATCCATGATCTAGATCCGATCTTGCAAGTTATAGTCACCTACTATGTGTTATGATCCGGCAACCCCGGAGTGATAATAGTCGGGACTACTCCCGGTGATGACTGTAGTTTGAGGAGTTCATGTATTCACCGTGTGCTAATGCTTTGTCCCGGTTCTCTATTAAAAGGAGGCCTTAATATCTCTTAGTTTCCAATAGGACCCCGCTTCCATGGGAGGGTAGGACAAAAGATGTCATGCAAGTTCTTTCCATAAGCACGTATGACTATTTACGGAATACATGCTTACATTAGATTTACGAACTAGAGCTAGTGCCGTATCGCCCTAGGTTATGACTGTCTCATGAGGAATATCATCCAATGAATCACTACTAGGGAAAAGCTTAGCAGCGGTGCGGGTTTTAGGCATATCAGTAGCGCGGGAGGCGGCGCTACTAATAAGGCGCTACAGCTAACCCGTAGGAGCAGCGCGTGCGCGCCCGCGCTACTGATATACAAGTGTAGCAGCAGCGTTCTTCTGTGGAGCTCGCTATTGCTAATAGCTATAGCGTGCTTCCCCTGTGCGCGCTACTGATACTACTGCACCGCTGCTAACTTTTCTCCACTCGCTGCTAACTTTTGTATTTGAACTGGCTTTATGGAAGAATCTTTAGCACATACAATTGTCATCATGATATACATACAAATGTCATCATGATACACATACAAATGCCTGTGAGACCACAAATGTAATCGTAGCATATACATACAAATAGTCTCATCATAATCATCATCCAACACAATGTGGTATCTTGTCATCATCTCGAAAATAGTGATACATGCAAGTCTCGAATACTTGCAACTACAACGTCATCCATCTAAACAAAGGTATACGCGAGAAGAGCTATCACTATGAGTGAGAGCGGAACTATGCAATACATGAGGCGGCGGTTACGAGTCCTCTCTCACGCTAGCGTGAACCTCAAGTAACTAGCTTCTCCTTCTTGTCTGCTTTTGAAGCCTTTATGGCTGGCGCCCGAGAACCCATTCACTTGCGCCTGACACTCAGGCCACTTGTTGTACACCCCCGGAACCTTCCCTTTGTACACGACATAGCACTTCCATCTCGCCATCAAGAAACTAGGTACCTGTTAGAGATGCATGTTCATGAAGAGGATGTACAATCATATGCAACAAAATATACTAGAGCAACACGAAAATGAAAGGGTTAGCAACTAGATGCAACATACATGTGGCCTTCGGGCCCTCGTTGTAAAACACCTTCCACGTGGCACCATCTCCAGCACCGTGCACACGACCATATTGCGGCCGCTGGCCCAAAGGGAGTCCCTTAAGTTCGTTCAAGGCTCGGTTGAGAGGGGTGTCCCACTTGGGACTCATCGGAGAAGTAGGGCTTTCGGCTGCAAGCTGGTGATGCTTCTCCAGTAGTCTAATCAATTTCCTCATGATCTGGTCCGTGTAAAAAAACCTTTTTCTCCTTGTCCCACTTGTAGCGGGCCCTGATGAAGTCACGCTCCAAGGGGTTGGTGAACTTCGTGAAGGGGTCTAGGAGACCCGCGGCTTCACGTTCCGCGTCCTCCTTATCCCATATGGGCCTTTTACCGAGGTAGCCATGGCTTCCGAGGCGATGC
Source organism: Triticum timopheevii (assembly GCA_963921465.1). Lineage (NCBI taxonomy): Eukaryota > Viridiplantae > Streptophyta > Magnoliopsida > Poales > Poaceae > Triticum > Triticum timopheevii. The sequence continues at coordinate 341,607,625 of OY997270.1, read as the reverse complement.
TTCCCCATGTTCCTTTGTTGAAGGCTCTTGAATTTCGCAGCCTTAGCCTTGGCTGCCTCGGTAGCGCAAGTGTCCTTGAACTTTTCGAACTCCTCTTCCGTAAGTGTCAGATTTTCCTCTAGAATCTTGGACAGGGGTTCCTCAGCCTCCTCGTTTCACCCTCCCTTTCCAGGAGGCCAAATCATTGCTGAACATGCCCATGGCGTGATTATTTATCTTTTTCATCTTCGGATCAACCAACAGTTGTTCTATGTTATCATCCCGGTCGGGGAACTTGAATCTCTTGTGAAACTTCATTAGGAGCAACTGCGTCAAATGTTTTACTCGTTAAGTCATCGTCGTTGATGCTCGTGCATTCCCGTAGGATGCATCCTACTTGGTTCCCATAGCACTTGCGAGGTTCTTCCAGCTCTAATGGCTCAAACTTTCCAGGTGCCATCTTTGTGATCACAAGTCGTCCAATCCCTAGTTTGTTAGGTTTTCGTAACCTCTGCTTCTTATGCTTCCTCTTTTCGGTAGCGGCATCGGCGCCGGTACCTTTCCCGCCGGTATCTTCCCCGCCGGTATCTTCCTCGCCGGTACCTTCCCCGCCGGTCTCGGCGCCGCCATCGGTGCCGGCGCCGTCTGTGTCGATGTCGGCGTCAGTACCATCATCGAAGCCGACCTGCAAACCTTGCTTAGCAGTCAAATAGTCGAGGTACTCTTGTTCACCCTCATAATCCATCTCGTCTGCAGCTTGGTCAGAAGGCCCAGTTTCTTTGTTGTTCGACATGTTTCCTATGATTAAGTGTCCTCGTTTATTTCTAAAAGTATGAATAAATGAGAAATGACATAAACAAAAATCTATGTGCCAGCACTCGATATGCCAACTATCTAGCATAAATCATGCCAAAATTCACGGCAAATTTCGGCATGACCTTTGCTAAAAAATGGACATATCGAGCGCCTGAAATTCACCGGAACGGAAATGAATCAACATTCCGGTGTAACATAGGCCACTCGGATCATTTACCAAAATTGAACTAAAACATCACATGTCCAAATGCCATGTTCAAATTCCAAACATGACATGTCCAAAACATGACATATCCACATATCACATGTCCAGTTCAAATTTGCATATAAATTCAACCTACCTAAATTTGCTTTAACAAGGGATGTTGATTTGGACAATTGCTTAAATGTTGAATTTTCTTTTAACTACAATTGCTTAACCCTAAATTTTTGTTCTACTTTAGAACCTAGCTAAATTGATAACTAAATAGATAACCTAATTAACCTACTGCCCTAACTAAAACCTATGTAAATTAACCGAAGAACCCTAGCTAGCAGAGAGAGAGGGGGGTTTACAGAGGGTGTAGGGGCGAGGAGGCAGGCCCGACGATGGCCGAGGTTGGGAGGGGAGGAAGCATAGGAGGGAGGTGAGGGCCGACGGGTCGGGGGCGAGGGTCGGGTCGTGGGTGAGCGCCGGGGTCGGGGGCGAGGGCCGGGTCGGGGGCGAGCGCCAGGTCGGGGGTGAGCGCCGGGGCCGGGTCGGTGGCGAGCGCCGGGGTCAGGGGCGAGCGCCGGGGCGCGACGATGCAACGGGGGAAGAGAGAGTGGGGATTTGGGGGGAAAAGAGGCGGGATGAAGCAGGGAGAGTGAGAATTTTGGGTTAAGTGGACGTAGCAGTAGCGCGTTTAGACAAAACGTGATGCTACTACCTTCACTAGTTGTAGCGGTTTGGACCAAACGCGCTGCTACTACCTTCACTAGCTGTAGCGGTTTTATAAGGAAATTGCTACTGCTAGCTTGACTGTAGCTCTTTTTCAGTAAACCGTTACAACTATAACCAGTTTTCCTTTTTCTTTTCCTTTATTTTCTCCCACTTTTATTTCCCGATAGCAGTAAATGAAGGGAAGGCGATATATATTGCATCATTTGACGGTTAAATATGTATACAAAATAGGAACATATATATTACATCATTGGACCCATGCATAATAATGGCTAAGTGTGTAAACAAAATAGGAATATATATATATATATATATATATATATATATATTACATCATTTGACCGATAACATACAGTTCCTCATCGTTGACGTTTTTATTTTTGAGTCAGCTTCTTTCCCTTCTTGTTTGTCAAAGAATAATTGAGCCCCTCATTGTGAATTTGCCTTTTCCATGGAGTAGGATTTTTCTTAGGTAATGTAGTATTGATTCTTCTTTTGACGTATACTTAATCTTCATCGTCATCTTCCCTCATTGGGTTGCCATACTGATCATAGTCTTCCTCGTTGGCGACTCCATCCATTCCAATGATGTTCCTTTTGCCTCTCCTCACGACAACACGGCTGGGATTGCGTGGGTCGGTTATGAAGAAGCATTGTGTCACATGCTTAGCGTGTAACCATGGCTCGTTTTTTGCGATACCGTTCACGGTAGCGCTCTTGGCGTCGGGTATAGTCATGGTAGTGAAAATCCGGTTTTCTCTTTCGACATTCTTAGCCCATCTGACACGGAACATCGTCGTGTTGTGCAGTCCAGAGTAGTCAAGCTCCCAGATCTCCTCGACCCTTCCATAAAGTCGTCCAGTTGCACCGTTGTCGCTGCCGGTCATGCATTCCATCGTTACCCCTGAGTTCTGATCATCACTGTCCATATCTTCGGCCTCCGTGTAGAACGTGTATCCGTTGATATCATATGCCTAATAGGTTACGAGATTGGGCGAGGGGCCATGTGCTAAGGCGTATATGAGCAATCCGTCCTTAGAGCCCTCCTCCGGGGGATTAGCAATAATATGCTCTTTGAACCAATGCAGGAAAGTGGAGTTGTGCTCTCTAGTAACTTCGGCGTCCGTCCTGCATAGCCCCCGGTCACAATACTTCTTTGCGATAATTTCCTTGTGCAGTGCCACGAAAGGATCTACCTCGTCTAGGTGTTGTAGCACTACCAAGTTTGCTCTATCAAAGTCGCTGCATCGATCTGAGTATGCCACGTGCAGTTCCCTATGACCGTTGCAGTGACCTTCTCCTTCGAGCCTCCCATCATGCTTGTTAACGGGCAAACCAACACTAACACCAGGCGGTTGGTCTGCGCCATATAGAAAATTCTCACAGAAAGAGATGCACTCTTGTGTCACATAGCCCTGGACGATGCTTCCATCCGGACGGGACATGTTACGAACGAATCCTTTGATGAGCCCATTCATCATCTCAAACGGCATCATGTTGTGCAGGAATGACGGACCCAGGTCTATTATGTCATCCACATGGACACACAGATGCACCATCACGTCAAAGAACACGGGCGGGAAGTACATCTCAAGCTCATTCAGTTTCACAACAATCTCTTCCTGTAGCCTTCGGACCTGCTTCACACTGATCGACTTTTGAGAGATGACGTCGAAAAAGTTGCAGAGACCAACAAGCGTGTCACGGACGTGCTTGTCCATTATCCCTCTAAGGGCAACAGGTAGTATCTGCGTCATCATCACATGACAGTCATGGGACTTCATCCCGCTGAACCTTTTCTTGTTCGTGTGTAGATATCTTCTTATGTTGCCACGGTAACCGAAAAAAACTTTGACTCCGGTAAGGCACTTAAAGAATTGATCGATCTCAGTACTCCTCCCGATAAATTATGCAATCGTTGATGCATGCATGGTATCTAACGTGTGGCAGATCAAGAGGGCACACGATCTTCTTGGCCTCATCAACACTACTAGGACATAGATTACCCGCGGGAAGAACAACCTTTAGGTACTTGAGATGCTCATCGAGGCTAGTGTCGGTCCATTTTTTTTTAGCCTTCGTCTTCAGGAGTTGGAGCGTGAAACTCAAGCGGGTCACCTCAGGATTGCAACCATCATACAATGGAGTGCTCGAGTCTACCACCAGTTGCTCCAGCTTAGCCTCCTCTCTAGAAGCAGTTCTCTCAGTACTCATCTCCTTGCGAAGCAATGCTTGAACATGAGGGTCCTGCACGATTGAACTTAGTACCGACGAACTCTGCTGCGTGGAGTCCATGTCGTTCTCTCTGCCGCCATGTCCAACCCCTTCTCCTCCACCATGTCCGGCCCCTTCTCCGCCGCCATATCCGATCTCTTTCCCGCCACCATTATCGATCATCTCTTCGTCTTGCCTCGTGTCATCATTGCCTGACCCGTAGGCATCCTCAACATCGTCATCCTCATCTTCAATTATCCACCGAGTATAGCCATCCATGAAACCAGTCATGAGCAGGTGTGCTTCGACACGACCATCGTCATGGGGGTCGAGCCAAACTATTCCTTTGCATTTTCGACACGGACATAAAACCTCTGTCCGGTTATTTTCTTTCATGTACTGCACCGCCGACCGCAACCACCTGTCCACCATCATTCCACTGACCATCGTCAACTCTGCACGGTAATAATAAAAAAATTGATTATAAAAATGCGTGCATGCATCAAAGTCATACAAAAATTTGGCATGACCTTCCTTAAAAATAGGACATATATAGATCTAGAGTTTTCCCGGAATTCGCCGAAACGGAAATAAATCGACATTTCGGCAAAACATAGACAACTCAAAAGCACAATTTGGCGTCAACTCATGCCACACACACAATTTCCATAAACATATTTCCATTTTGCAAAAGCATGAAATTTTAATCACCTCTATCTCGAGATCGAGCACACGGTGGAGATGATGATGTTGGGAGATCAAAAGTGCACAAAGCTCTTCTTGACAAAGATAGATCTAGTTAGGGGGCAAATAGGTCACTTAACTAAATGCTACATCTACCTAGCTACCTAATTGGGAGGAGACAACTTCAACTAGTGGAGGGGGAAGGAAAAAGAGAAAGGAGATGCATTAATGGAGGTGGTGTAGTTAGGTAGGAGTAATGAAGAGAGAGAAAGGTAGGTAGAAGAGGGAGAGTAATGGGGGAGAAGTATTGAGGAAGAAGAAGAGTGAGAGTGGGAGGATGTGGGAGGTAGGGGAAAGGGAAGAGAGGAGGGGGAGGGGCAGGACGGGTGGGGAAAAGGGGGTGGGTTGGGGCGGATTAGCAGTAGCGCGGGACGTAAAACACGCTGCTGATAAGAAAGTAGCAGCAGTGCGCTTTCAGCACAAGTGCTACTGCTAACCGGGACCAAAAGTGTGCCCAATTTGAAAATTAGCAGCAACGACCTCAGAAAAACCGCGCTACAACTACAGCTTTAGCAGTAGCACGGCTTGCGGCACCGCACTGCTGCTAAATGTAGTTTGGTGGGCACTGTCGGTCGATATTTGTAGCAGCACGGGTTACACCGAGTGCGCTACTGCTAAACACTTGTCAGTAGCGGGTTTTCCACACCCGCGCCTACTGCTAATTAGCAGCAGCGCTCCTTTTTGAGCCGCGCTGCTGCTAAGATTCTGTGTATAGGGTTTTCCCTAGTAGTGAATCGCTAATCCAATGCCTACGATTTTTCCTACATATTGATCTTGCTAAGTTACTACTGCTATTGTTACAATTGCACTTGCCACAAAACTATTACTATCACTGTCACCGTTACTGTTGTTGCTACCATTACTATAAAAATTATCATACTACTTTGCTACTGATCACTTTGCTATAGATAATTAATCTCCAGGTGTGGTTGAATTGACAAAGCTTCTAATACTTACAAATATTCCTGGGCTCCCCTTGTGTTGAATCTATAAATTTGGGTTGAATACTCTACCCTCAAAAACTTATGCGATCCCCTATACTTGTGGGTTATCATCTCCCAACAAGCGGAGGTGGGCCGAGAAAGAACCGCAAGCGACTCCAGCAGGCCTAGACTTCATCAGAAGTATCGGTGTACAAAAGTATGGGCTCTTTCTGTACCCCTTACTTGTGCACGGGCAGTCATAGCCACACCTGCAGCTGGGCCTGGCAGGGCAACAGAGGGGAAAACACAAGACTACCAAGATATGCAATCAAGACAGTGAACAGAGAACAGAGGAAGAGCTGGAGCTCTCCCAGCAACATCCTTGTCGGGGCAGAGTACGTAGCCCCGGAAGCTCCTTGCCGGGGAAACCTATGCATCACCAGCAAGGTCATCGCCCTTGAGGCTCAGAGTTCTGATACCATCGACAATGTTAAGGCCAATATTTGGGAATGCATGCGCGGTAGCATGCATATCTTCATGAAGATTGATGGCCTACAGGCCCACGTGGGACCAGAAGACAAAGACCCCCAGCACGACCCTTGCCGGGGACGACTCCGAGGCCCCCGGCAAACCTTGCCGGGGACGATTGCTGGGCCGCGGCCAGGCCCGCGCCTGGCAAGGATTTGCCACCTCACCACCACTCCATTGTCACGACCAGTGTGCAACTAAGCAGGCGCCTACGTGGCGGCATGCAGATCTTCGTGGAGGATCTACCACCGTGCAGACACAGCAGCCAGCTAGCCAGCATGGCACTGCATGCCTTTTCAGCCTGGATGCGTGTCAAGGCGAGGAGGGGCGGCGACGGACGGGATAGCTTCTATTATCGTCACCGATAAAGTAAGAGGGCACGTAGGCAGCGCATTAAATGCGTTTGTCCTATGGTGCCGAGCGATAAGATCATACACTGTAGCTTGCTTTCCACCTCCCGTGTGCCACTGTGGCAACCCCTTTTACGTATAAAAGGAGGCCCGAGGCATACAGAGAGAGGATTCGTACTTTTGAACTGGGCATGCACCACAACTAGTTCAAGAGCTCAAGAACACATATATACACACAAGCAGGACTAGGGTTTTATGCATCAGTGCGGCCCGAACCTGCGTAAAAATCCCCTCACGCTGATCGCTAGACCTGCCCTTTGTGCATCTCCTCTCCCCGCCAACTGTAGTAGGGATTCCTGTGATCCCATAGGTGTTCCTTTTCCCCAACATCTTTCACGCGCCAGGTAGGGGGAGTTAGTTGTGAGAATCTGGTCTGGTAGTTAGCACAACAATTCCTTCATCGCCATGGCTCCTAAAAAGAAGATGATCGCTGCGGTCGGTTCGTCTAGAGCCGCTCCGCCCATGCTAGCACGGACGGGCGACGTGGCAGACGCCGGTGGTGGAGGAGATCAAGATCGCCCATGCCACCCTGATACAAGAAGCCAGGCGAGCGGCGTCGTCCGCAGCGGCGACGACAGCCCACATACCGCCACGCTCAAGGACGGGGCCGCGCTACCTACGGGTGGAACGGGGACCTCCAAGGGCAGAAAGACAACCCCACCAGCGCACGCGCCGCGGTCTTCTCAGCTCGTGCACGATGAACATCGCTGCGACGTTGAGGACCCCGGGCGTCGCCGTGGCAAGAGCCCTCAGCGTCACTCTCAAGACGCGCAGGGCTGACATGCACGCCATGATGCTGGCAAAAAAGGCGTGTGGCCAAGGAATCGTGATACTACTCCTTCTATCATAGTTAGAAGCCCAAGTTCCTCCCATTCCTCGCGCCTGTCGCTGCCACCGATGCGAGCAGAAGCATTGGCACGAGCGCAGCTGCTCCTCGACTTTCCTCCTGTTGTGCAGAAGCAAGAAGAGTGGAGGGATGCCATCCAAAGCCTCATTGGCCATGCCAACAGAGATGGCCACCAGTAAGCAAGTCCCTCGCGGCGCCGGACCACTGAGCCAGCACACGTTGACAGTGGAAGGGTCGGAGGCGCCGCAACCATGGTGCGCTCCCCTCCACCACGTTTGACACGCCGGGTTGACGCCCATGACAATGTGTCCACGGCGTCGTCTGACCCACGAGTGCGTTGCAACAAACGTCAAGTTCTTCGGGAGCGGCTCAAGGAAGACGCCCTGACCACCATCGAGCGGCGACGGGAGGTGCATCACCAATCAAACAGGCGCGCTGGGCCTACTGTGTACATGCCTGCACCGGGGGATGCTGTTGATTTTTCCTATGCAACAACCTGTCCAGTGTTCGTCCGTGAGCTATGGTAGTTCAGGTGGCCCACGACCCGCATGTTCAAACCGGAGGTCCCAGAGAAGTACAATGGCAAGATGCATCCATCTGAGTTCTTGAGTGTTTACATCATCCCGATGCAAGCTGCCGGAGCACGGGATGATAAGGTACTCGCCAACTATTTATCGTTTGTGCTCAAGCCCAATGTCAGGTCATGGTTGATGCACTTGCCTATAGATTCCATTTCTTCTTGGTCGGTTCTGTGCCACGAGTTTGTTGGTGCCTTTACAGACGGCCATGTAGGTCCTGGCCAGGCAAGCGATCTGCATGTGATCCCCCAGAGGGACGGCGAATGCTTGCGCAAGTACATACAAAGATTCAGTAATGTGCAATACAACATCCCTAATGTCCATCCCGCCGCTGTCATCAGTGCGTTCCATCAGAACAGGTGCAATCGCAAGATGCGTGAAGAGCTGGCAATGAACAAGGTTGCGGATGTTGCCGAACTATATGTTGTGGCCGACAAATGTGCCCGAGCTGAGGAAGGAAGAAAGTACCCCGGCGAAGATGCCGATGTGGGAAGTGACTCTGAAGATGAAGGTATCACTACCCCGGCAAAGAAGGGCCGACGGTGCAACAGGAAGTGCAAGGGCAAGACCATGCTTGCCGTCGAGGAATCTGGCGACCTCGGCACCGCTAAGAAGGCCAAGGTTGACGACCCCGGCAAGGAGATTGACGGGTGTAATTCCTGCCGGGCCTTGGCGGCTGCCAGCAAGTCAGAGGGCTCCGACAAGCAGTATTGCAAGATTCATCGTACGAAGGGCCACCGAGCATGAGTTCCAGAAGGCGACACAGGTCATGTGTGTTGACGGAGGTGCCTTGCTGCATTCCTCCCACCGCCAACGTAAACAGTGGTCGTGTGAGATTAATGCGACGGAACCAATGGTTGACACCCAGAAGCCACTAAAGTGATCCCACACGCCTATTATTTTCGACGCCGAGGATCACCCTGATCGCAAAACCGCGGTCGGATGTTTTCCATTGTTGGTCTCACCAACGATACGCAACCTCAAGGTTTCGAAAATGTTAGTTGATGATGGGGCCGGTCTGAACTTGATCTCGCCCAACGTGATCAAGAGGCTATAGATCACTGATGAAGATCTCGAGGAAACATGTACGTTCCAAGATATCAATCCAGGGAGAAGCCAGCCCAAGGGAAAGGTCATGGTACCAGTCACATTTGGTGGCGACCTAAACTACAGGAGAAAGAGGATAATTTTTTATGTCTGTGAGATCCCGTTGCCATATAACGGGATCCTTGTTCGTCCGTCGCTAGCCAAGTTCATGGCGGCGTCACACTACGTGTACAACAAGCTGAAGATGCCCGGCCCAATGAGCATCATCACTGTTAGTTGTGACAAGAGGGATGCACTCATTTGTGCTGATCAACTCTACTGAGAGGCAGTTGCAGTGTCTGCTGACGGTGTCAAAACTGGCAGATCTCGGGTAGGCAGTCCCGAACTGTGCGTCTAAGGATCAAAGGTAACAGGAGGCAGGGGACATGATGTTTACCTAGGTTCGGGCCCTCTTAATGGAGGTAATACCCTACTTCCTGCTTGATTGACTTTGATGAGTATAGGGGTTACAAGAGTTGGCCTACCTGAAGATCATAATGGTTAAACCCTAGATGCCTAGCCTGTATGACTGTGATTGCCCCTAAGGACTAAACCCTCCGGTTTATATAGGCACCGGAGGGGACTAGGGGTGTACAAAGTCGGTTTACAGAGGAAGGAAACTACACATCCGGACGCCAAGCTTGCCGTCCATGCAAAGGGGAGTCCCATATGGACACAGGAGAAGGCCTTCGGTTCTGTATCTTCACGGCCCATCAGTTTGTCCCATGTCACGTATGCCGGCTCTCCGAGGACCCCATAATCCAGGACTCCCTTAGTAGCCCCCGAACTTGCCTTCAATGATGATGTTGTATCCGTCTTCATTTCTTCGGCTTTGCAAGGTGAGTTCCCCATTGTGCTCCATATAGTTCGGCTTTTGTATTTAAATATTGCACTCTTCAGCTTCTGTGCGGCCGTCGCCTCAGCTTCCACGCGTCAGACGAATACGAAGGGTCTAAGAATTTTTACAAATAACCCCTTGACCACGTAGTGAAGGCACTTATTTAAAGAGATTGAATCTCAGATCCATTCCTCACCAGATGAAAATCCTTAGAGCTTGCCATAGGAAACCAACCAAATATGGCCAACGCTCCTTGTTCTTCCTCGCGTCCCCAAGGCCCTCGAGAAGGCGACTGGGAGAGCTTCTCGGTGCCCCATGCCCAATTGACCAAGTTCAGGCGCAGGGATACCTCCCTCCATTGGATCTAGTCCCCGGTCGGGCGGGACTAATTACCTTCAATGGCGAAGCCCTGGAGGAGAAATTCCCCAATCCCAATAAAGGTGAGCGGGTGTGCTTCGTTTCCTTCTTACTGTGGGGCATGGGATTTCCAATCCACCCTTTCCTCAGTGGTCTTCTGGAGTATTACGGTCTCCAACTGCACAACCTCACACCGGGCTCCATTCTACACATCGCGGGCTTTGTTGCTCTTTGCGAGTTGTTTCTAAGCTGCGAAGACCATTTCAATTATGAAGGAAATATTTCTGCCTCGTCCCCCGCTCCTAGAAGGGATCCATATTCGAGGTGGGTGGTGCCGAAGTATGGCGTATAGGCGGAACAGGATACCTGTCCGGCACTGCAAAGAAGGTATCTGAAGAGTGGCCCTCGGAGTGGTTCTACATTGAAGATGTTGTCCTTCCAGACCCAATCCAACAAGGTCTTCTTGAATTTTCCTCCGCTCCTTTAAAGAAGCGTGCCAGCTGGCATCCCCGAGGCTATGAAGAAGAAGATAGTGTGGAGGTTAAGAGGCTAGTGAACAAGATCAGGATACTCTCCCACTCCGGACTATCCATAGTCGAGGTAATGGCGATTTAAATAACGTGGAGCGTTCAGCCGCTTCAACCCAGGGTACTTCCCATGTGGCATTACAACGGGGAGGATGACGCCTCACGTCGTGGGTGCAAGGGTCCGGCTAATTTCGCCGCACTAGTTGCCACGTTGGCTGACCTTTTCAAAGGGGAAAAGGAAGATTTCGCTCTCCTGAAGTGTCGAGAAGGTTTCTCCATGTATACCCCATTGACTGGGTGAGTCTTTGATTATAGGCCTTAATCAATATTTTTTTTCCTTAACTATGGTTTTTGGTCGAACTCAATCTGACTACCTTTAATAGGAATGGAGAAAGGTCGTCGCAGGGATCTACAACCCCGCTCCGCAGCCGGAGGACCATAACCGAGACATTGATCCTTGATACGAAGAGGATTCAGATATATTTGTAGACTTTAAGGATGGAGTCTTTTATCAGACGAGCTATGACGGCACGGAAGTGGCTATTATAGCTGACTACCCCGGCCTTCTCCCTTCCTCCCATGTAAGTACCCAGTAGACATCTCCTAAAAAAGAGTTTTCCCACTGCGACTCACCCACCACACTACATCATGCTCCCAAGGGGCGACGCTCGCACCAGCGTGCTGCAGCAAAGTCGTCCTCTAAGAAGACGATGCTTGCACAAGGTGCGTCTCTGAAAAGAAATGCGAACAATGATACACCCGGGTCCTCTTCTGCATCGAAGAGGTATAATCCTTTAGCACGCTCTCAGCGGATAGATCGGACGGTGACATTCCCTGCCGTGCCATATTGCAGGAGGAGTGTACGCCGAACTGCATCCGGAGACCCGGCCGGTCCTGCACAGACTAATCCAGCGCCGAACCCTGCCACAAGGGCTGGAGGGGATGCGGGAGCAATGCCGGATTGTCATCTCCCAGAGGATTCGGATAATGTATCCGTCACAAACTCCAAAGTGGAGACTGCGATGGATCACCGGCGGCAGAGAGCGGCTATGCGTGACCCAAACTTCATCGAAGAGGCTTTTAATGCCTTCAACTCAACGAATGCTTATATCTGAGCTGCTCGGGATGGACTAACTGGAGCCACTCACCAACTTTCAAAGGATATGTGGGTAAGTATTTTTATGCAGATTCAATAATCATATGCCAGTAGCCCCCGAGTCTTGAAGCAGTTGGCCCAACTGAATGAGGAGTCATTATATGGTTAGGTATTCACGGAGAGGAATAACACATTATCGAAGGAGCTAGAGGAATGCCAAACTAAGCTGACTGCCGCCACCGCCAAACTGGAAAATTTGAAGAAATCCAAGAAGGCACCTGATGGTAAGTACAACAGCAGCTCGGAAATAAGGTTCCATGCTTACAACGAGGTTTCTTAGATATGCTTTTTGTCTTGTTGGTAGGCTCGATAGATCAACTAGAGGAGAGTCTAGGGGCTGCTCAAGCGGACAAACAACATGCCGAAGGGCAAGAAGCCGCTGGTCAACATGTATTGACATGGACCATTAATGAAAAGAACAAACTACGTGATGCAAATATCAAGCAAGTCGAAGAACTGAAGGATTTAAGAGCCCAATTATTGGATGCTTTGAAGGAGAACAAGAAGTTGAAAGGCGGCATATTCGGTATGCTCTTTAACCTATCTGTACACGGTCTCCTGTTTGAAAATTTTAGAAGTTTGCTTCTATAGGTGTGCTGACCGGATGTCCCGAAGGAGAAGTGTCTAGATTCCAAGGCAACTTGCTACAAGAGCTGTCCAAAGTGCACGAGCGAGCTCGGAAGCATTGAGGAATATGGTGAAGGCTTTATGGCCATCCGATCCCCCTCCAGGAAGTATGAATGAGCTTGCAAATTTATTCAAGGGAGCTCGTCGCTGTTTGGAGCTATGGAAGATAACAGCGTGTCGGGAAGGCGCCCGAGAAGCCTGGGCCATGGTGAAAACGCGGTATACCAAGCTTGATCCGAATCATATGGCCCAGGTTCGACCTCGGGGACCAGATGGACAAGAAATTCCTGTGATCTTAGTGTATGACCAAGTGAAAACAACCGCTAAGTTTTCTCAACAGGATTGTAAAATAGACAATCTACTAGAGGGTCTAGAGGAAGAAGTAGTTTTCGAGTCTAAGTAGTAGTGTACTTTATCGACAAGCTTATCTCCAGCCGAATTGTAAAACGATTGTCATGGCAGACTTTCTGCTTCACCCTCCATAACCCGAGAGTTGGAATGTTTCTGGATACACACTGGTAAACACCAAGGTATGTTCAGAAACTAGGCAGTCCGGTCATAGTTGCTTAAACAGACAAGTTGTATTCGGGGAGTTATGTTATATTACATTTGATCGTAAGAAACATCTTCTAGAGAGAATAGTTCCGTTAAGGGTTCCTTTCCCTGGGTTAGCATGCATTTTTGCGCATGCATAAGTTGTGGTGCGGGAAATCACAGTACACATTATAATTGGGGGCATATGTTGCAACGAGGGAAGTCGGTCTCTTGTCCGCCGACCAATTATTCCCTTACGAATGCTAGCTTTCGGCTTCACCCGTCTGAGGTACACATCCAGATGACCCGACTATAACAATCGCAGAGGTGCTCCCTTTATGCCCTAGCCGAACAAGCGGGAACGTAGGGAATAAGCACAGGAGCCAGGCAACCCAGCTTGGCAAAAACTTAAGTCATAAATGTGCATATAATGGTGAAGACAAGGCACATGTGAGTAGACAACACATATATACAGTGAGCTTGACGCTCCAAAATAATAATCATAATAACCTTCTGTGAAAAGAAGCCCCCAGGCATCATGGGGTATGTACATTTAATGATGTATATCCCTCGAGTGTGTGGTTTATCCAAACACTGGTAGAAGTCTTACAAAAAACGAAAAAGAGAGAAACGGGGGTGAGAGTGAGAGAAGAAAAGAGGAAAAAAGTTATGCGTAGAATCTTCGGAGCCGAGCGTCGTTCCATGCGATTGGTTCCAAACGATTATCCAAAGTGTTGCGAAGGCGATAGGCTCCTCCAGTGAGAACTTCATATATGATGAAGGGACCCTCCCATTTGGGCTTGAGCTTGTCCTTATTCTTCTCTGGTAGGTGCAGGACGAGTTCACCAACATTATAAGTCTTTGCCCGTACTTCCCTGCTTTGATATCGTCGAGCTTGCTGTTGGTAAAATGCGGAACGGGCCTTCGCGACATCGCGCTCCTCCTCCAAGCCATCCAGATCATCCTGCCGATCGAGCTCGGCCTCTCTCTCTTCATACATGCGCACACGAGGTGAGTCATGAATAATGTCGCAAAGCAATACTGCCTCAGCGCCGTACACCATGAAAAAAGGTGTGTATCTGTTCATGCGATTGGGCGTGGTACGCAGACCCCAGAGTACGGAATCAAGTTCTTCAACCCACTGCTTGTTTGATTCACACAAGGATCGCACTAGTCTAGGTTTAATGTCGCGCATTATCAAGCCGTTAGCCCGTTCGACCTGACCGTTTGTCTGAGGGTGATATACAGAGGCATAATCGAGCTTTATGCCCAAATTAGCGCACTAGGTTTTCACCTCATCGGCCGTAAAGTTAGAACCGTTGTCAGTAATAATACTATGTGGGACACCATAACAGTGTACCACACCGGATATGAAGTCTTTAACTAGTCCGGCTTCGGCCGTTTTGACTGGTTTGGCCTCTATCCACTTAGTGAACTTGTCGACCATGACTAGTAAATATTTTTTTCTTATGGCTTCCCCCTTTAAGGGGTCCGACCATGTCAAGCCCCCAAACCGCAAAAGGCCGCGTAATGGGGATTGTTCGTAAGGTAGTGGGCGGCATATGGCTTTGATTTGCAAAAAGCTGGCATCCAACACATCGCTGTACGAGCTCTTGTGCATCTGCTCTGGTCGTGGGCCAAAATAAACCCATACGGAAGGCCTTACTTCCAAGGGCCCGAGCTAGGGCGTGATGGCCACCAAGACTGGCGTGTATTTTGGCCAAGAGCTGTTGTCCTTCTTCTTCGGAGATACACCTTTGGAGTACTCCGGTGGTACTTTTCTTGTACAGTTCCCCCTCATGGACTTTGTAGGCCTTCGAGCACCGGACAATGCGACGGGCCTCTGTCTGGTCATCAGGGAGCTCGTTCCTAATAAGGTAGGTGAGGAAAGGTTCAGTCCATGGGGCGATCACATCCATGATTTCATGAGCCGATGGTGTTACTTCAGTGCCCGAACCCCTGACGATATTGGGACTGTGTTTGGAATCTGAGGGTATGGTCAGTTCTGGGATGATGTTGCCGCTATCGTCCTGTCACATGACGGATGGCTTGACAAGCCTCTCCACAAAGGTGTTAGGCGGGACGAGGTCATGCTTGGCGCTCATGCGGGCAAGTATGTCCGCAGCTTGATTACTCTCTCGAGCCACATGATGAAACTTAAGCCCTTCAAACTGAGCTGATATTTTGAGTACGGCGTTTTGGTAAGCCACCATCTTCGAATCTTTTGCGTCGAAGTCTCTGTTTATCTGAGATATTGCAAGGTTTGAGTCCCCACGTACTTCAAGGCGTTGTATGCCCATGGAGACGGCCATCCGGAGACCATGTAGTAGGGCCTCGTATTCGGCTGCATTGTTAGAGTCAGTATACAATATTTGGAGAACATAACGGATTGTGTCTCCTATGGGGGATGTCAAGACGACACCAACCCCCAATCCTGCTAACATTTTAGAGCTGTCGAAGTGCATCACCCTGTTGGAATATGTGTCGTATTCTTTAGGGAGTTCGGCCTCTGTCCATTCGGCGACGGAGTCAGCCAACACCTGAGATTTAATAGCTCGGCGTGTCTTGTAAGTTATTTCAAATGGCAAGAGCTCAATGGCCCATTTGGCAATCCGGTCGGTGGCGTCCCGATTGTTTATTATATTGTTAAGTGGTACTACGGAAGCCACCATGATTGAGCACTCCTGAAAGTAGTGTCGCAGTTTGCGGGATGCCATAAAGACCGCATATGCTATCTTTTGACAATGCGGGTATAAGGAATGTCAATACATAATACAATAGTTTTTGAAGCGGGAATTTATGTCCCTCCTCATCTCATTCGACGACGAGCATCGCACTTACCACCTGGTGAGTTACAGATATGTAGAGAAGCATCGGTTCACCGACGCTTGGTGCAGCCAAGATTGGGTTACTTGCTAACAGAGCCTTTATTTCTTCCAGTCTGGTTGTGGCAGCGTCCGTCCACACGAAGTGGTCAGTACGACGTAGCAAAAGATATAATGGCAACGCCTTTTCCCCTAGTCTGGAGATAAAACGGCTTAACGCTGCCACGCACCTAGCTAATCTTTGGACATGCTTAAGGTCTATTGGTGTTCCCAACTGTGACAGGGCTCAGATTTTAGCGGGGTTTGCTTCGATTCCTCTATCGGAGACGATGAACCCAAGCAGTTTTCCGGCTGGAACGCCGAAAATGCATTTTTCCGAATTGAGGCATATGTCGTATGCTCGGAGGTTGTCGAATGTAAGGCATAAGTCATCCACCAATGAATAGACATGTTTGGTTTTGATGACTACGTCATCTACATATGCCTCCACAATTTTGCGATCTGTTTTTCCAGGCATGTTTGAATCATGCGTTGGTAGGTTGCGCCGGCGTTCTTGACCCTGAAAGGCATAGTGTTGAAGAAGAAGGGCCCATACGGAGTGATGAATGTCGTGGCAGCTTGGTCGGATTCTTTCATCTTAATTTGATGATATCCTAAATATGCATCAAGGAAGCACAAGGAATCGTGCCCTACGGTTGCATCAATAATCTGGTCGATTCGAGGTAGTGGGAAGGGGTCCTTAGGCCAAGCCTTGTTAAGGTCTTTGAAATCGACACACAGGCGCCAGGATTTATCCTTCTTAGGTACCATGACCAGGTTTGCTAGCCAGTCCGGATGTTTGATCTCTCTGATAAACCCGGCTTCAATTATGTTGGCTAGATCCTCCCCCATAGCCTGTCATTTGGGTTCGGAGAATCAGCACAGAGTTTGTTTGACTGGTTTTTATCCTTTCAGTATATTGAGACTATGTCGGCTAGTTCGTGGGATACTTGGCATGTCCGAAGGGTGCCAGGCAAAAATGTCCTAGTTCTCACACCGGAATGCGCGTAATGCAACGTCCACCGTCGGATCCAGCTGTGCCCCAATGGAAACTGCTTTCTTGTGGTCTGTCGGGTGGACCTGAAATTTGACTATTTCGTCCGCTAGCTTGAAGGAAGTAGATTTGGGTCTCTTATCGAGGATTACATCGACCCTATCTACTGTAGAACTTAGAGTGGTCAATTCCTCTGCCGCGAGGGCCTCGGATAATTCCTGAAGGGCCAGAGAGGCAGTTTTGTTTTCGGTGCGGAGTGCAATGTCCGGATCACTAGTGATAGTGATAATTCCATTGGGCCTGGGCATTTTGAGCTTCATATACCCGTAATGGGGTAAGGCCTGGAAGCACGTGAATGCATCTCGCCCAGCAAAGCATGATACCCACTGTTGAATGGTGCCACATGGAAGAGTAACTCTTCGGACCTATAGTTCTCCGGCGTGCCGAATACTACGTCGAGTTTGATTTTTCTTGAGCATCTGGCTTCTCGACTGGGAATAATACCGCTAAAGGTTGTGTTACTTTGCTCAATGTGACTCTTATCCATTTGCATTTTATTGAGTGTGTCCTCGTAAATGAGGTTCAGTCCGCTACCGCCTTCCATGAGCACTTTAGTGAGACGAAAGCCGTCTATGATTGGGTTTAGGACCAAAGCGGCTGGTCCTCGGATTAAGAGAGCTCTTGGTTTGTCATCAGCGTTGAAAGTGATCGCCGTGTCGTTCCAAGGATTTACTGCTGCCACATGGCAGACTTCGATGAGGTCGCGGAGCGTCCTCTTGCGCCGATTATTCAAAGAAAAGGTCTCGCAGACCGTGAATACTTTGGGATCATTGTCCTCCGAAGAATAGTTCTCTGGAGTGTTTTTAGTGAGGAGACCCTCCCTGTTCTTGGACACCTGCCGGAGTATCCAACATGCTCAAAGGTTATGCGTTGGCTCGTTGTCCAGCATCATGTGAATTTTGCAGGGCTTGTCGAGCCATTCCTCGAGGACAGTTCTATGCCCAGCAACGGGTTTAATTTTCTTGTCCACGGGATGGTGATTGGGTGCTCCATGGGGGTGCATCCTCTTTGCCCGTCCAGGGGATGGCCTAAGGGCCTGCGGTTCCCAGCAGGTTGTCTGAGTTTTCCAGGTGCTTTCCATTGCCCAGTACTTCTGTACTATGTGTGCCAAATCGGCAAAGTGCAGTACGCGACAGCGGTTGAGGGCATTAAGGATTCCCTCATCCGTGCAATTGTTGCAATATACCGGTATCGCATCATCATCACATCAATCCTTGATCTTGTTTTTAACAAGTAGGAATCTAGCCCAAACGTGGTGGACTGTTTCCTGAGGCTGCTACCGCACATACATTAAGTCACATATGTCCGGAGGACCGCAGTTGCTTGGGGAATATTACTTGTGGTGGGTGGGTGGGTTCAAATCTGAACCCTGACCCACTGAGAAGTCCGGATTCTGAGAAATTTCTGAGGTTACAGGCCTGGGCTCTGGAGCATCCGGTGTGTTTTTAGGCTCAGCGGCCAATTCCATGTTCGGAGGACGAGAATTGTCTTCCAAAATACGGGAGTCCGGTTCTCCAGACTCGGAAACCCGAACATACTTTGTTCTCAACATAGGAGAAGAGTCATTGTTGGCTTGTTCCTCCATGATTGCCACGTGATGGGTGATCGGCGGAGATCTGATTTCTCTCTAATCAGGTTTAAGCCCAATATGATCATAGTCGGTTGCGACCCCCAGGGCAGTGATGTGATCTAGCAGTTCGTTTAAAGCCAATACATCTGTCGGATCCATCTTGTCGGAATATTCAGGGCTGACGTGGAGGCGATTTTTTGCGATGAGTTGGGTTGCTTCTGGCTTAACGGCCGGGTGAGCGCCCATGATGAAGCTGCCGAGCCGAAGAGTTTGCCCTAAAGCTAGGGCCTCTCTGGAAGTGACGTTGTCCTTGATGACAAGGCAAGCCATCAATCCTTCTGCCGACAGTACAGAGGAACTCTCAATGAAAGCACCAATGTCGGTGTCAAAACCGGCAGATCTCGGGTAGGGGGTCCCGGACTGTGCGTCTGAGGATCGAAGGTAACAGGAGGCAGGGGACACGATGTTTACCCAGGTTCGGGCCCTCTTAATGGAGGTAATACCCTACTTCCTGCTTGATTGACTTTGATAAGTATAGGGGTTACAAGAGTTGATCTACCTTGAGATCGTAATGGCTAAACCCTAGATGCCTTGCATGTATGATTGTGATTGCCCCTAAGGAGTAAACCCTCCGGTTTATATAGGCACCGGAGGGGACTAGGGGTGTAAAAAGTCGGTTTACAGAGGAAGGAAACTACACATACGGATGCCAAGCTTGCCGAACATGCAAAGGAGAGTCCCATCCGGAGACGGGAGAAGGCCTTCGGTTCTGTATCTTCATGGCCCATCAGTTTGGCCCATGTCACATAGGTCGGCTCCCCGAGGACCCCATTATCCAGGACTCCCTCATCCACCGCCAAGATACTTACTCACACTACCAAGGAGAAGATCGGTAAGGCTTCGGCCGCCGGCAAGGCTCCTGGCTCCGGCAAGGGCTCCAGCACTCACTCCGGCATGCGCGCCTCTTTGGAGTGTTGTGTTCCCGCTGAGGATGTGCCAGAGTGCTCTACCAGCAAGAGCAAGAAGTCCAAGGCGGCCCCACCAGAGACCAAGAAGGTACCCGTCAAGGAAGATGGCACGGGCAGAGCTTTTACCATAAGCTTTACCCTTGACAACAAATAGGAAAGCACGCTCATCACCGTCCTGCGGGCGAATGTCGATGTGTTTGCATGGCAAGCATCCGACATCCCCGGTGTTCCCAGGGAGGTGATTGAGCACCACCTTGCTGTTTGTCCCCATGTGCGGCCCGTCAGGCAGAAGGTCAGAAAGCAAGCTTTGGAGCGACAAGAGTTCATCATCGAGGAGATCAGGAAGTTGGAAGCGGCAGGCTTGGTCAAGGGAGTACTCCAGCCGACGTGGTTGGCCAATCTAGTAGTAGTGCGTAAGGCGAATGGAAAATGGAGGCTGTGTATTGACTTTACTGATATCAATAAAGCATGTCCAAAGTGTTGGGGATATTACCACTGGGCATGAACCGGCCTACTTGGGCCGGGTTAACATCATTAGTAGTATAAGCAGATGAAGGCCCAAGGCCTGTAGTCGGTTTAGAACCTGTAGCCGTAAACCGGCCTGGTGTATAAACTTGTATTGTAAGTTAGGAATAGAGAGAGACCAACCGGGATACTAATATGAACCGGTATGGGACTCCATGAACCGACGGGCGTCATCCGTGTTTATAAGGGGACGACCCGGCGGCGGTTCAGGACAGACAACCACAACTCGAGCCTAGGCGAAGCTGGTTTGCTCCCTAGCCATCGAGACCATATCAATTCCATCACAACTAGACGTAGGCTTTTACCTTCATCGAAGGGGCCGAACTAGTATAAACCCTCGTGTCTTTGTGTCCTCTTTAACCCCTTCAAGTTAACCCGTAGCGATGGCTCCACGACTAAGTCCTTTCACTAGGACATCTGCCGTGACAAATCCACGACAGTTGGCGCCCACCGTGGGGCTATCGCACGACAGTTTGATGATCTTGGAGGGCAAACTCAAAGGACTCGAAGGCTATGCTATGGGCCGGATGCCCAAGAGTCGTCGTGGCAAGATCTACATCGACGATGCAGGATGGGGTCCCGAAGCCGATTTGATCAAGTACGGGTACCGGGTCCCCTTTGGTGGCATACACGTTTTCATCGGCAAGATTGGTGAGCCTGGGCCTGAGCCGGACATCTGCACCAACCTCGTCGAGACGGCTCAGCATGCGAGATCTACCCAGGTTAAACCGGCCGTGAAGCGTGCCTTCGTGGGAGTCATCCACGGAGGAGAGCATGAGGACGAGTCAGAATACGGTAGCGAGACCGTCATCTATTCCGGCGACGAGTCTTCAACCGGAGAGACCGAATCATTGTACCAGTTGCAAGATGACCAGATCAGGGGCTGTTCCGATGGCGACAGTATTCCGGACCCCCCAGATCAGATCAGCCGGGTTGGAATATTCATGGCCGGTACGCAAGCGGCGAATCACTCCTCAACCGCAGCAGCAATGCACTCCGGATCAGCAGCAGCAGCGGCAGCAGGGGTAGGAGGCCTTGTGCGCCCACCGGTTCAAGTTCTGTCTGACCTGTTTGACGCACTAGCTGCACTTATGGCAGAAGCCAATCCGGCGGATCAGGAAGCCCATGATGCGGAGATTGCAAAGGTGAGAGAGCAGATCATACAGGCCAAAGCCGACCTGGCAGCAGAGAAGGACAGGATGGCCGTAGAGCGGGCCGCTTTGGACGCCCAGACCTATAAGCTCATGCTTGACCAGAACGCATCACAAGAGGTCTTGAAGCGGAAGCACAGATCACGCCTGCCGTTAGGGTTCGACCCTCGGAATCTCTTTCACACTCCGGGAGCTGGAACCAGTAATCCGCCGGGGCACCTGGAGGCAAACCGGATCGAGGCACCAGGGCTAGGAGCGACGATCCAACCCCGCCTGATGGAACCTCCTCGACAGAACATTGTGATTCCTCCGCCGGTTCAGACACCTCCGGGTCATTATTCTAATCCTATGGACAATCTTGTTGCAGCTGCTGCGCGATTAGAAGCTATCCCGGTGGAAGGAGACACTCCGCAAGAAATAGAGACGCGCCGGGTTAAGGAACTTCTCCGGACCGCTTTGATTCAACAGGAGGCATATTCATACAGCCGCGATCGGATTCACTCCACACCTCGTCCAAGCCGGAGCTATAGCAGGTGCCTGGATGAACCGGCCATATCGAGCAATGCGCGAGGCCGTGAAGCGGCCCGTGGCAATAATCCGGCAGGTGGTGTTCGCGATGCTCAGGAGGTAGTGGACCGGGCCCGGGCACGAAGGGAGGCCGAGTTAGCAGCACAGAACAAGGCGGATCAGCTTACACCGGTACGTCCTACCACCTCTGCCGGGCCAGGGGTCGCATTTGCTTTGGGAGTGCCCTGTTTAGTCCCCGCTTTACGCAATGTACGCCTGCCCAAAGACTTCAAGGGTCCACGCAAGGTGCCGAATTACACCGCTGATTTATCTCCAGAAGCATGGGTAGAGAGTTATGAGATGGCCATGGAGATGCTGGATGTGGATGAGACTGCGTGTGCAAAGTACTTCACCATGATGCTTGAAGGCACGGCCCGTACTTGGTTGAAGAGCCTGCCACCTAATTCTATCAGTTCATGGGCCTAGCTGCGGGCCCGATTTATCCAGAATTTCAAAGATATGTGTAAGCAGCCTAAGTCCATAGTAGACCTGGCGGCTTGTGTTCAGGAGGACAGAGAGTCAACAACCCATTGGGTACGCCGCGTTTCGGAAGTTTTGCACTCGTCTGACAGGATCAATGCTGACTCTGCGATCTTGACCCTGGAGGGCAACTGCCAGTTTATGCCTTTAAAGTTGAAATTGGGGCGTATGAAGCGGTTCTGTAATGACATGGGAACTCTTATGGCCGCTTTAGTGAAGTATGCTGATTCTGATAGTACCAAGGATCCCGAGACTGACGATGATGAAGCAGGGAAGGGAAAGAAGAATAGCAACTCCAAGGGGCATCAGTACAAACCGGCGGGCCATGGAAGCGGAGGCAAGCGTAAAGCGGATGGCAGCATAGACTTTGTAGCTAACACTAATGCGCAGGACAAGGGTCAGCGGCGCAGAGGTAAAGCGGCGAATCATAATGGGGCTCCAAATCCTAACCCGGATCGCTTAAACTATTTGTTGAATCAGCCTTGTCCGAAGCACGGGACGAAGGAGGCGCCGGCTAACCACCTTTGGAAGGATTGTTACATTATGCAGGAGTTTAAGAACTCTAATGCCTTCCGGTATGACCGTGGGTCAGGTGGTGGCTCAGGGTCCGGTTTCCATGGGCCGGGTCACGATGGAGCTTCCGGTTCAGGTGTCAATCAGGGCAGTCACAACAACCAGAATAATCAGAGTGGTCAAGGGGGTTACAACCAACAGCAGCAGCAGCAGCAGTCGGGTTATCAGAGAAAGCCAAAACAGTTGAACAATGGGCAGTATCACGTTTTCACAACTAGCTTGGATAAGCGCGACCGGGAACTCCACAAGCGAGTGGTGAACTCTGTTGAACCGGCCGTACCACGTTATTTACGCTGGTCGGAGCAGCCTATTGTGTGGAGCAGGGAGGATCACTCACCCCGGGTTGACAATCCGGGCCAGTTGGCATTAGTGGTAGACCCTCAGGTGGGAGGTTATAAATTCACCAACGTGCTCATGGATGGAGGGAGCAGTATCAACATCCTGTACTATGAGACATTCCGCCGCATGGGGCTAACAGACAAGGATCTCAGACCGTCTAATACGGTGTTCCATGGTGTGGTGCCTGGCAAATTAGCATATCCTGTTGGTAAGATAGCCCTAGAGGTGGCTTTTGGGGATGAGCATGATTCCCGATCCGAGTCATTAACCTTTGAGGTGGTGAAAATCCGGAGCCCATATCACACTTTGTTTGGGAAGCCGGCTTATGCGAAATTCATGACATGGCCTTGTTATATCTATTTGCAGCTCAAGATGCCGGGCAACTAGGGGACAATAATGGTTCATGGGAGCCGCAAGATTGCTTTGGAATGTGAGGAAGGTGATGCGGCCTATGCAGAGTCGGTTTGTGCCACGGAGGAGTTGAAATATTATAGGGACAATGTTGATCCGGCGGACATGACCCCTTTGAAGAAGCCCACTACAGAGCATGATTCGGATCTGAAGTTCAAATCGGCAGCTGAGACCAAGCTTGTTGACTTTGTGCCCGGTGATTCGTCCAAGCAGTTCACTGTCAGTGCCAACTTGGACCCTAAATAGGAAAGCGCGCTCATCGAGTTCATCTGTGAGAATCGGGACATTTTTGCATGGAAGCCTTCTGACATGCCAGGTGTACCGAGGGAACTCGCTGAGCACACTCTTAATGTTGATCCCAACTATAAACCGGTAAAGTAGTTTCTCCGCCGGTTTAACGAAGAAAGGCGCAAACCCATTGGAGAGGAAGTGGCCAGACTCTTAGCGGCTAGCTTTATCATTAAGGTGTTCCATCCAGAGTGGCTTGCTAATCCGGTGCCGGTTCTTAAGAAAAACGGCACTTGGCGTATGTGTGTGGATTACACGGATCTTAACAAAGCTTGTCCAGCGGATCCTTTTGCCCTCCCCCGCATTGACCAGATTATTGATGCCACGGCGGGTTGTCAGCGTTTGAGTTTTTTGGATGCATATTCTGGGTATCATCAGATCAAAATGGCGGTTAAGGACCAGGAGAAGACGGCGTTTATTACTCCCTTTGGAGCCTTCTGCTATGTATCTATGCCTTTTGGGCTCAAGAGTGCCCAAGCCACTTATCAACATTGTGTACAGAATTGCCTGCATAAACAAATCGGCCGCAATGTGCACGCCTATGCGGATGATATTGTAGTCAAGTCAAGGCAGAAGGAGACGCTGGTTGATGATTTGAAGGAAACCTTTGACAATTTGCGGGTTTACAAGATGATGCTTAA
Organism: Triticum timopheevii; assembly: GCA_963921465.1. Classification (NCBI taxonomy): domain Eukaryota; kingdom Viridiplantae; phylum Streptophyta; class Magnoliopsida; order Poales; family Poaceae; genus Triticum; species Triticum timopheevii. The sequence goes on along the minus strand of OY997270.1, from coordinate 341,583,108 downwards.
CCCAGCCAAGTGTGTCTTCGGTGTTCCGGCAGGCAAGTTACTGGGTTTTCTCGTGTCCAACAGAGGAATTGAGGCTAATCCGGAGAAGATTACGGCTATCACCTCCCTGGCTAAACCGAAGTGTATCAATGATGTTCAGCGTTTGGCGGGTCGGCTCGCCGCACTGAGCCGGTTCATCAGCCGCCTCGGAGAGAAGGCCATCCCTTTATATCAGATGCTGAGAAAGACAGATCAATTCATCCGGAGTCCGGCTGCTGATGAAGCGTTGGAGGATTTGAAGCGGCAATTAGCCAATCCGCCCGTTCTTGCGGCTTCGGTTGACAAGGAGTCGTTATTGTTATACGTAGCGGCCAATGCTCGTGCAGTTAGCGTGGCTATTGTGGTGGAACGCAAGGAGGCAGGCAAGGAGTATCCGGTTCAGCGGCCGGTTTACTATATCAGCGAGGTGCTCATTGAATCCAAGCAAAGGTATCTGCATTGGCAGAAGCTGGTATATGGAGTTTTTATGGCAAGCCGGAAGTTGAAGTAGTATTTTCAAGGGCACCCTATCACAGTGGTCAGTTCAGCTCCCTTGGGCGATATTATACAGAATCGGGAGGCGACTGGCCGGATTGCCAAGTGGGCTATAGAACTTGGGCCGCACGGATTGAAGTACGTACCTCGGACGGCGATGAAGTCTCAAGCACTTGTGGATTTCATCAATGATTGGACTGAGTTGCAAGCACCAGAGGAGAAGCCGGATCACACATATTGGACTATCCATTTTGATGGATCCAGGCAATTGGAGGGCTCGGGGGCTGGAGTCGTATTAACTTTCGCACGAGGTGATAAGTTTTGTTATGTTCTCCGCTTAATGTTCCCTTGTACTAATAATACAGCTGAGTATGAAGCCTTGCTCCATGGTCTCCGGATGGCTAAGGAGATGAATCTAAGTCGGGTTAAGTGCTTCGGTGACTCGGACCTCGTGGCTCAACAAGTGTCTGGCACTTGCGATTCTAAAGACCCACTTATGGCTGCATATCGTCGTGAGGTGGATAATATTGCGGGTCACTTCAAGGGTTATCAGGTGGATCACGTGGACCGTCGAAAGAATGAGGCGGCAGACGCTTTAAGCCGGTTGGGCTCTCAGCGTAAACCGGTCCCGCCTAATGTCTTTCTTGACGTGCTGCACAACCCGTCAGTCAAGCTCCCGGGTGAAGCGAATTTGGCTATTCCTGATCCGGAGGCTCAATTGGTGGCAGCCCTGCATGTCATACCGGTTTGGACAATTCCTTATCTTGCGTACATGAACCGAGGAGAATTGCCAGAGGATGAGATCCTAGCCAGGCAGATAGTCCGGCGATCCAAATCTATGACTATTGTCAATGGCGAATTGCATCATTGCAGCGTATCAGGGGCGTTTCAGCGCTGCGTTTCTCCTGAGGAAGGCTGTGAAATCTTACATGAAATCCATGAAGGGGATTGTGGTCACCACGCCGGTTCAAAGTCTCTGGTGGCAAAGGCGTTTCGTCACGGGTTCTATTGGTTGACAGCTCATGCTGATGCGGAGGACTTGGTTAAATGGTGTGATGGCTGTCAGAAATTTTCAAGACGTGCTCATGTGCCGGCTCAAGAATTGAGGATGATTCCAATTACTTGGCCGTTTGCAACATGGGGGCTGGATATGGTCAGACCCTTTAAAAGATCCAAGGATAAGAAAACCCACCTTTTGGTGGCAGTTGACAAATTTACCAAGTGGGTTGAAGCGGACCCTGTCAGCAAGTGTGATGCAACTACCGCGGTGCAGTTCATTAAAAAGGTGATTTTCTGGTTTGGCTTTCCACACAGTATCATTACTGACAATGGTACCAATTTATCCAAGGGTGCTATGAAGGAATTCTGTGAACTTGAGCACATCCGACTTGACGTATCATCAGTGGCTCACCCCCAGTCCAATGGGTAGGCAGAACAAGCTAATCAAGAGATCTTGCGAGGCATCAAACCCCGGCTTATGGTTCCATTGCAAAGAACACCGGGATGTTGGGTTGAAGAGCTACCATCGGTGCTATGGAGTATCAATACTACGCCCAACCGATCTACAGGATACACGCCGTTTTTTATGGTCTACGGAGCGGAGGCAGTTCTCCCTAGTGATATCCGGCATGATTTGCCTCGTGTAGCGGCTTATGTTGAAGCGGACAATGAGACAGCACGACAAGATGCTTTGGACCTATTGGATGAGGAGCGTGACATAGCGGATGCACGCTCGGCGATTTATCAGCAAGATTTTCGTCGCTATCATAGTCGCCGGGTCAGAACCAGAACTTTTCAAGAAGGAGATTTGGTGCTTCGGCTCATCCAAGACCAGACGGATATGCACAAGTTATCCCCACCTTGGGAGGGACCTTTCGTGGTCAGAAAGAATCTGCACAACGGGTCGTACTATCTGATTGATATTCGAGAGCATAAAGACTCACGCACATCAGAGGAGGAGACCAACAGGCCGTGGAACATAGCTCATCTTCGGCCTTACTACACCTGAGCCATTGGCTCTATCTATGTACATATTATGACAGTGTATATATTATCTTTGATATAATAAACTGGAGCCTCAGCTAAAGCGGGGTCTCTGTCCTTTCATATCATGTGTGGTTACATGGAGTGGTTCTATCTTAAAGCGGCCTCTGGTTTACCCCTTGAAATTTGCTTTTTATATCACTTGGGGCCTTGGTCGTGTCCGAACCAACGCGACGCCTTTTGATAGGCGAAAGCCACCAGATCACTTGGGGACATGGTCAAGTCTGAACCAGTCACGCCTCTTGATCGGCCTAAGGCCACAAAATCACTTGGGGGCTTGGTCGAACCTGAACCATTGCCACGCCTTTTGATTGGCATATATGCCACGGTTTCATTTGGGGACCTGGCTGACTTGAACCATTGTCACTCCTATTGGGGACTTGGTCCTGTCCGACCATGGTAACACCATCTGATCAGCTCAGTAAAGCATGTTTTTGCAAATGGTTTTTATCATTGCCTTTTCTTCCATATTTCTTTTATGACTTGGGTATCGCAGATCTATTAATAAAAGAAGGCGTTATAAATGCTAACTTCGTGATGACGTCATGTCGGTTTACAGCAGCCAGAGATGATGACGACATGGCGGTTTATCAATTACCAGAAGATGTCGAAGACAAAGATTTTGTGAAGGATTGACATGAACCAGTTCAAATTAATCTGGGGCCTAATGTTGGGGATATTACCACTGGGCGTGAACCGGCCTACTTGGGCCGGGTTAACTTCATTAGTAGTATAAGCAGATGAAGGCCCAAGGCCTGTAGTCGGTTTAGAACCTGTAGCCGTAAACCGGCCTGGTGTATAAACTTGTATTGTAAGTTAGGAACAGAGAGAGACCAACCGGTATACGAATATGAACCGGTATGGGACTCCATGAACCGACGGGCGTCACCCGTGTTTATAAGGGGACGACCCGGCGGCGGTTCAGGACAGACAACCACAACTCGAGCCTAGGCGAAGCTGGTTTGCTCCCTAGCCATCGAGACCATATCAATTCCATCACAACTAGACGTAGGCTTTTACCTTCATCGAAGGGGCCGAACTAGTATAAACCCTCGTGTCTTTGTGTCCGCTTTAACCCCTTCAAGTTAACCCGTAGCGATGGCTCCACAACTAAGTCCTTTCACTAGGACATCTGCCGTGACAAATCCACGACACAAAGGATCCTTTCCCATTGCCACGCACCAACCAGATAGTGGACTCCACTGCCGGGTGCGACCTATTGTAGTTCCTTGAAGCCTATTCAGGATATCATCAGATCTTCATGAAGAAAGAAGATGAAGAAAAGACCACGTTCATCACCCCATGTGGTACGTACTGTTTTGTAGGAATGCCTTTCAGGTTGAAAAGCACTGGTTCAACGTTCGCCCCGAGCAGTCCAAATTGGTTTTGAGCCTCAGCTACATAGAAATATGGAAGCCTATATGGATGATATAGTGGTCAAAACCAAGGACAAGGCCACTCTCATGCAGATCTATAGGCAAACTTTGCAAATTTGCGCAAGATCAACCTCAAGCTCAACCCGAAGAAGTGTGTGTTCGGTGTCCCATCCGGCAAACTTCTTGGGTTCTTTGTGTCTCAACGCGGAATCGAAGCGAATCCCGATAAGATCAAAGCAATTGAGAAGATTGAGGTGCCAAAACAGGTCAAGGACGTTCGTAGGCTCGCCGGCTGCGTTGCCGCCCTGAGTAGGTTCATCTCCAAATCTGCTGAGCACAGCCTTACCCTTTTTCAAGATTTTGAAAAAGGCGGGTTCAATGAAATGGACTTCGGAGGCAGAGGCAGCACTACAAGATTTGAAGAGGTACCTCTCCTCTACGCCGATACTAGTCACGCCCAGACCGCAAGAACCGTTGCTGCTATATTTAGTAGCAACGAATCAAGTGGTTACTGCTGTGCTAGTGGCACAAAGAGAAGTGGAGGAAGAGGCAACAACGGCAGCGAGGCCGTCGGATAAGGAGCCGGGGCCAGCAGGGCCTGACACCGGCGAACCAGAACCCTTGGCAGAGCCCAGTCCCGCAAGACAGAGTCTGCGTAGATGGGCGAAGTAAGACAGAAGAAGAAGGTGGTGCGGCACCCAGTCTATTTTCTCAGCTCCCTCTTGCAGGGGGCTAGATCAAGATATTCTGGCATGTAGAAGTTGCTTTTCGGCCTTCTTATGGCCTTGAGAAAGCGCGTCACTGTTTCCAAGCACATGAGATCACTGTCATCACGCGCCTCCCATTGTAGCAAATCTTGCACAACCCTGATGCAATTGGGAGGATTGTGGAGTGGGCGTTGGAATTGTCAAGTTTTGGCCTCAAGTTTGAAAGAACTTCGACGATCAGGAGTAGAGCCTTGGCAGGGTTCATAGCAGAATTGACCTCCATGCCTGACAAAGAAGTTCAAGAGACCACTCTTCCCGACAAAGAGGCAAGTAGTCATTGAATTATGTACTTTGATGGGGCTTTCTCATTGCAAGGTGCTGGTGCCTGCGTGCTACTCGTCAGACCCACCGGAGAGCGCCTCAAGTACGTAGTCCAGATGCACTTTCCCTAAGAAAGGTCAACGAACAACACTATGGAGTACGAGGGGTTGCTTGCCGGTCTTAGGATCGCGGTGGACCTTGGAATCAGAAAGCTCATCATCAACCAGCCCAGGCTCTTCAAACAATTCCTCTTTCGTGGCAATTTTTGGTCTAGGGGCTCGACATACTGGGCCCCTTTCCACGTGCTATCGGGGGATTTGAGTACTTGTACGTTGCGATTGACAAGTTCATAAAGTGGCCAGATGTGGAGCCAGTGTGAAAGGTAACAGCGCAGTCGGTCGTCAAGTTCTTCAAAGGACTCGTTTGCCGTTTTGGTGTGCCAAACAGAGACATCACCGACAACGACACATAGTTCACGAGTCGCACCTTCATGCAGTATGTCCAAGACCTTGGCAGCAAAGTTTGCTTTGCTTTTGTTGCTCACCCAAGAAGCAACAGCCAGGCAAAAAGGGCAAATGCTGAAGTGTTGCGAGGCCTCAAAATAAGAACTTTCGATAGGCTGCGCAAATGTGGAAGACGCTGGATTGATGAATTGCCAATGGTTCTCAGGTCAATCAGGAGGACACCAAATCGAGCCACAGGCCAGACACCCTTTGCCCTGGTATACGGGGCAGAAGCAGTTCTCTCCACGGAACTCATATACGATCACCTCAAGTGCTCGCTTATGATGAGCTTGAGCAAGAGCAGTTGCGCCAAGATGATGCGACGCTACTTGAGGAAGATCATCTTTGGGCTACTGTGCGAGCCGCTCGCTACCAGCAAGCCTTGCGCCGCTATCACAGCCGCAAGGTTCATGCCCGAAGCCTTGAGGAAGGCAACCTTGTTCTTCGGCGTGTTCAGTTCAAACATGTTGAGGCCGAAGTGGGAGGGCCCTTATCGGGTAATATGAGTCACCAGGCCCGGCGCAGTCCGTCTGGAGACCAAAGATGGCATTCCGGTGAGCAACTCCTGGAATATCGAACATCTTCACAAGTTTTACCCGTAGGGCATGGTTGCCAGGAGCCCCGACAACCCCCTTTTGTACTAGCCTTGCCGGCAAGGCATGTAAGCCTATGTACAAAGCTAGGCGCAGACCCTATGCGCGGTCGAATAACTTTTAGTATGTACAATTTCGTGCTAGTTTCCATGTTTATCTACATACATGTATGCATGCATGCTTGTCTAGGATATTGTGCTACCATAGATTCTAGTAGGTACTAGGGAACCGCCAAGGTTCCGTGCTCTTGTCCTCTCCTCCTTTCAGCCGCAGTGACAACGCTCCGGCAGGAAGTTGAGAAGACTGCCTGGCACATCGTCCCTGAAAACCCAACCAGATAAAGTTCACCTCCTGCCCATCCATGTAAGTAACTTGCGACTTGTGCATTAGAAGACCCCGCCACTCTTTTTAGACTTAGGTGCTCTTAACTTTTGACCTGAACGTTGCTTCGGTCAGAATGGTCGCAGCAGCCTCCGACAAAAAGAGATTGGCAGGGGGCTGGGCCCTTTGTCTGTAACCCGGCAGATGTGACTCTCCGGCAGGCACATATGGCACTGGAGAGATAGCTGGCTGGGAACACTCATTTATTTTTATTAAGGCTTGGGATATTACATTTTTTAGAAAGTTAAAGATTTGGGGAGTGCCTACAAATTAAGAAAAGAAAAGTGCCCCATAATCCCCATTGTTGCTCCTTTCCTCATAGGCACAGCAGGTGAAGACAGGGACGGGCATGGGGAACGCATCGATGGAGACCTTGTCGGGGAAGCCCGTCGACCACCGACGCCAGAGCCAGCAGGACGCAACCCCCGGCAAGGCATGTTGACGGGGGAGTGGGCGAAGCAGATGATGGTGCTGCCACTGATGGTCAGCTGGAGCAGAGTCGTCCTCCTCCTGGCTGCTACCGTCATTGTCGCTGGCGCTGTCCTCCTCATTACTGTCACTCGAGGAGGATCTTTCATCATCGGTGGAACTCTCCACGCAACACCCTAAGCGGATTCCTGAGCTCCCGATGAACTTGACGGAGAGCAAGCCGTTCTCCATTAACTTGAAATGGAGAATGTGCCCCTCCGACAAGCTGTGGGCGCGTGCAATGGTTTTCCACCCACGGCGAAGATACATGATGTGAGGGAGGGGGAAGTCGACATCGACCCACATACTGCCATTCCCACAGCCCCTCATGTGTAGCCTCAAAGCCTGCGGCGGATCCTGCTCCATCACCCGAGAAAACGGGGTAGGGAGGCGGAGATGGCTGCACACGCGCTTGTACAGCCTGATAAGTAACTCGTAAGGCTGACCTTCGACATGGCCGTCCATTGGAGGAGGGGCTGCCAGCGGAAGTGCAGCCGACGCGCCGCCCCGTCCTCCTCTTCCCTGAGTACCGCGGCAATCTTGGCATCGTCCCCTTCCTCTCCCCCTCGCGGCGGGCTCCACCACCAGAAGCTCCGTAGGAAGAGGAACACACTGTCGAGCAGAAGCCCTCATCGCTACCGTCGAAGCGCCAGCATGCCCTCTCACCATGGCAAGTAGAAGAAAGATACTAAGCAGAAGGATGAGAAGAAGGCGAGTGCAGAAAGGCACCGTCCCTCCGCCTTTTTATAAAAGGGCAGGGCCAGAACCTGGCCTTCTAGCCCAAGGGGCGGCCGCCCTGCATGACCAATGCGACCTCCTGAAGCATAGGGAATCGGGACCGACCCGCTGCCCCAATCAGGGACGCCTAGTTTCCCGCCTCAGCGTTAATGCCCATGTCCTCCGCATCCGCCGCCTGCCCTTCCCAACGCATGGGGGACACATGGCAAGCAAAGAGAGGCGTGAGGATAGGTGCGGCGACCATTTTCCACCCCGTGATCGTGGGGTGCGGCGCCATGCAGGCTGCGACCCGAGTCCACTTAGTAAATGAGTAACGCCCCTGCAAATCCCTCCTTTTTAATGAGGGAAGCACGGACCACCTCTTTACTATTGACTGCGAGATGACACAAGCACGCCGAGGCTGTCCCACGCACGACCCCCACATCACGTGTTCAATGCAGATCGTGGGGAAGCGCAACTGACTAGAAGATCGTGGAAGTTAAGTCTCTACCACGCATGCCCGCGCACTGCTTTGGGCCTGGCCCAACTACGCCTTGCGCTTATGTGTGGCCCAGGCTCGGGGTCTCCTGTCGGTGTACAAAAGTACGCGCTCTTTTTGTAACCCATACTTGTGGATGGGCAGTCGTAGCCACACTTGTGGCAGGGCCTGGCAGGATAACACAGGACAAAACAAAAGACTACCAAGACAGGCAATCAAGACAGTGAACAGAGAACAGAGGACGAGGTGGACCTCTCCTGGCAACATCCTTGCTGGGGCGGCGTGCGTATTCCCGGCAAGCTCCTTGCCGGGGCAACCTACGAAGCACCAGCAAGGCCATCGCCCTTGAGGCTGAGAGTTCTGACACCATTGACAACATTAAGGCCAAGATTTGGGAACGCATGCGTGGTAGCATGCAGATCTTCGTGAAGATTGATGGCCTACAGGCCCATGTGGGACCAGAAGACGAAGACCCCTGGCAAGACCCTTGCTGGGGACGAATCCGAGGCCCCCAGCAAACCTTGTCGGGGACGCTTGCTGGGCCGCGGCCAGGCCCTCTCCTGGCAAGGATTTCCCACCTCACCACCACTCCAGTGAGACGACCAGTGTGCCAACTAAGCAGGCGCCTACATGGCGGCATACAGATCTTCATGGAGGCTCTACCACCGTGCCAGCATAGCAGCCAGCTAGCCAGTGTGGCACTGCATGGCTCTTCAGCCTGGACGCGTGTCAAGGCGAGGAGGTCGGCGACGGATGGGACAACTTCTATTACCGTCGCCGATAAAGTAAGAGGGCATGTATGCAGCGCATTAAATGCGTTTGCCCTACGGTGCCGAGCGATAAGCTCATACACTGTAGCTTGCTTTCCACCACCTGTGTGCCACTGTGGAAACCCCTTTTACGTATAAAAGGAGGCCCGAGGCATACAGAGAGAGGATTTAGACTTTTGAACTGAGCGTGTACGGCAGCTAGTTCAAGAGCTCAAGAACACATATATACACACAAGCGTGACTAGGGTTTTACGCATCAGCGCGGCCCGAACCTGGGTAAAAATCCCCTCGTGCTGATCGCTAGACCTGCTCTTCGTGCAGCTCCTCTCCCCGCCAACTGTAGTAGGGATTCCTGTATCCCATAGGTGTTCGTTTTCCCCGACAAGCAGCCTCCCCGATGATATGTTGAAAGTCATCATATCCCTCCTCTCAATAAAATATGGGGCAAGGACAACCACCCTTTCCCTGCAGTGGTGCCCCCTATGGCTCTCCACCCCTCTCGACCTCCTCAACGGCCACGAGCTCTGCCAAGGCTATCGCAAAAGCTTGGATGCATTCTCCCAGATCCTCGGTAGTCACCATGGCCCAATTAGAGGCGTTATCACAGGCAAGTTCTGTTCCAATGGCAAGGACCGAGCCAAGCCTGATGAGTGGTTCCGATCTGCAGCCCTAGATCAACTCGAGGATCTCAGTTTTAATGATGGGCATATGCGCTCGCTGCCAACGTTCGCGCTCCGCTTCGCGCCCACGCTGCGCCTCTCCTAGTTCATGAACTGCATCCACCCCCTTAATGATGCGCCCGCTCTTTTTCTACCATGACCGAAGCACCTCGAGCTCGTAACCATCTGCATCCCAAAGGATGACATGGAGCGCCTGCTCCACGGCTGTACTGCGCTCGAGTTCCTTCGTCTTGAGGAGATGAATTGGTCGAGTAGCTTCCACATCACCTCCAGGACTCTCCGGACTATTTATGTGTGTTGCTGGTGCTGCAACGAGGGATCACAAAAGGTGGACCACGTTATGGTCATTGAGGACATACCTTCACTTGAGAGATTACTTATAGTTGATCAACAAGGTCCAACAAGAATCAATGTCATTTCTGTGGCGAAATTGATAGTGGTGGGCTACTTATCTGTCAAATACTACTACTTTCAGGTACAAACAGTCGCCTTCTACCTCTAGTTCTTGATATCAACTTTATTTCCAGTTTTGAAGATGTATGTTCATCTATCATCTAGCAAAGCTTCACCCAGATTATGCGCACAGTGAAGGTCTTGGCACTAGAATCTGTCAGCCCCAACCTAGACCAAGTTGTTAGTTTCCTGAGATGCTTTCCGTGCCTGAAGAAGTTGTATATCAAGGTGATGTTCCATTCCTGTTAAATGTTAACCATGAGGGGTTTCAATTTTTTGCACCTTTTCCCAAGTTTACAATGATAATGTACTATAATTTCTGAAGGAATTTTGGAGGATTTTAGGACATACACCCCGCCACCCCATATTGGTTGCTTGATTCATATGGTTACAATCCATAAGCATTTCTCCTTTGGATTCATCTGTACTAGTTTTCTTAGGGAAATTTTCATCCACTCCAACCTCTTGTGAAGAAGGCTACATTTTTCTAGATTGTAATCAAATGCCCATGTTAATTATGTCAGATCGAAGATTGCACGTTGGTGCATTTTACAAATCCTACAAACCAAATAGGCGTGTAGTAGTGTTCAAAACTGCATGTAGGCACTACCACATTCTCTTCTTTTGCAGATAATAATAGGCCTGGAGGTGGATAATGTTTACAACAACAAACACATCGAATGCCTGGATCTGCATCTCTCAAAAATTACTTTGAACACCTACCGAGGGACCTTACCGGAGATTACATTTGCCAAGTTCTTTCCTGCCAGAGCAAGGGTGCTGAAGGTAATGAGGTTGAACATGCATTTAATTAGGAAATATGAATGGTTTGTTGATCAGAGCCGCCAGCTTCTACAGAATGGAAGAGGCACCAAAAAGCTAAACTTCGTATTGGAAGTGCATATGACTCAGTAATTGGAAGTCATTGTGTCAAACCCATACATGACTTGTCAGCGGCTGATCCCATTGCAGAAATGACGAGGTTTCGAAAGCGGCCTTGCTATTTTTATTTTTAGTGTGAACCTCTCTTATATCCATGTTCAGCTGATCAACACGGGAGTTTTGCAGCTGAATGAGCTGAATTTAATTTCTAATATCAGTTTGAACCTTGTAATCTTCAAATTTGAGCCATGTAACTCTGGAATTTGAACTTTGTAATATTTCGGGCTTTTATGGTACAATCGTTGAAATGGCATTGTATGAGACTCGTAGATTGGTAGTACTATTTTGATATGCAATAGATTAAATTATATTAACCATTCACGACCAGGGATCCAGCCAAGCAGAGCAATGGCAAACGTCATTTGAACAATATGTAGATGATTAGGTGCTCGTTTCTCATAGTTTAGTATGCATGTAATTGCTTACTTTGGTGTGTGGAAATGTTATGTGTGTAGTCACTTATGTAATTGTATGCTTAATTTGCTCATGCAATGTTGTTCTTATAAGTATATATGTTGATGTTCTATAGAAAGAGCATATCACATCACACACAGACCACACTAGGGAACCCGTCAGTCATGAATTCATCAATTGCAAACGGTTGTATACCAACAAGCTTTTGCCCACAACACACAAGCTTATTCCATCACAAACAGTCGGATGGGTCAACTGTATGCCACGTATCGCACACGCAACTCTAATATGATCGTGCTTGATGTCTCCGCCATCGCTCGCATAGTTCGTCTTATTTGCCACGTATCACTGTGCCGGCCTCTGCTCGCGTCCCTCGGCGTGTTGTGCTCACCATTAGGCACTGCAGCATGTTGTGCTCGCCATTAGACGCCACGGTGCACTCTGCTCGTGTCTGTCAGCGCACTCTGCTGTCTGTAGGCGCGCTCTGCTCGCATACCCCCACGCGCCCGTCTTGTGGACAACTTTTCCTTGCGTGTTCAACTGCTATATGCATATATATGGTTGCTCCTCGTTGAGGCAACCGTGGAGCGCTCTGCTCGCGTCCCTCCGCGCGTGCTATGCCAGCGGTTGGGCCTGCGCACGATCACGTCGGGGGCCCCATATGCATGCGGTTGCGCCGCGCGCGTTGCCGTGATGCAGTTATGTGCGGCATGATGGAGTTACGCGCTGCAAATTAGACCTGCCATCCGGGAGTGCCGATATTCCAGGCCATCCAGTTTCCCCTTTAATTCCCGCGGCCATTATAAACTTAGTCTCTTCACCCTTTCGACTGTGCTTGATAGCACAATAAGCACACCCACGACGACACATAGAGAGGAGATGTCTAGCGGCGCTCCAATGGAGTTTGGCGGGTGAAGTGCAACTAATCCCCTGGTGGTTTTGGTAATTCATAAAAACATATAGCTCATTGAACTCATATTCTTTCAAGATCATTGTTTCAAAAAGTTCAATGATTGGTATGACATGGACTAGAGATGTGGACCCCTCAAAATGCTAAGGACGCATATTGCCAAAAGCTCAAGACTCTACATTTTCATTTTTAGTGATCCAAGATCACATTGAGTCCACAGGAAAAGCCAATACTATTAAAAGGGGATGAGGTGTTGCTTCATGGTTTGCTTGCTCAAGATGCTTAGTGATATGCTCCAAAATCCCTCAACCACTTTCTTATTTCCACATATATCCTAAACCTAAAGTCAAACTCGGCCCCACCAATTTGATCTATCCGGCGCCACCGAGTTCACTTGACATAGCCATATCCACAAACCCTAATCAGTTCGGCTCACTGATAGGATCCCAGTCTCACCGAGATGGGAATGCAAACTCTCTGTTTCCCTTCATATCATTTCAGTCTAACCGAAGTGAGTGATTGGTCCCACTGAGTTGGCATTGCAAACTCTTTGTTTCCTTTTTGTAACGTTTCGGTCTAACCGAGATGAGCGATCGATCCCACCGAGTTTTCCTGACCAAGTCTCTGTTGGCTTATTACTGAAATCGGTCTCACCGAGTTCATGTGATCGGTCTCACCGAGATGAGGTTTTTCCCTAACTCTAGCGCATCGGTCTCACCGAGTTGATGTTGTCGGTCCCACTGAAAAGCCTAACATTCACATTTTGAACCAAGTCGGTCTGACTGAGTTTAACCATTCGGTCCCACCGAGTTTGGGAATTTGTGTGTAACGGTTAGATTTTGTGTGGAGGCTATATATACCCCTCCACCCCCTTCTCCATTTGAGAGAGAGCCATCAGAACGTGCCTACACTTCCACTACTCATTTTCTAAGAGAGAACCACCTACTCATGTGTTCAGACCAATACATTCCAATCCAACCACAAGAATCTTGATCTCTAGCCTTTTCCAAGTTGCCTTCCACTCAAATCATCTTTCCACCATAGCCGAATTTATGAAAGATTGTTGACTGTTGGGGAGACTATCATTTGAAGCACAAGAGCAAGGAGTTTATCATCAACACAACATCTATTACCTTTTGGAGAGTGGTGTCTCCTAGATTGGTTAGGTGTCACTTGGGAGCCTCCGTCAAGATTGTGGAGTTGAACAAAGGAGTTTGTAAGGGCAAGGACCTCGCCTACTTCGTGAAGATCTACCCTAGTGAGGCAAGTCCTTCGTGGGCAATGGCCATGGTGGGATAGACAAGGTTGATTCTTCATGGACCCTTCATGGGTGGAGCCCTCTATGGACTCGCGCAGCTGTTACCCATCGTGGGTTAAAGTCTCCATCAACGTGGATGTACGATCGCACCACCTATCAGAACCATTCCAAAAGTCTCCGTGTCTACATTGCGTTTTCTCCCTCCAAACTCCTCCCGTTTACCTTCATATGCAATGATTTACATTCCGCTGCTATACTCTTAGAATTGCATGTCTAGGTTTTTTGTTTGACTAGTGCTAAGTTGCTAAAATCTGCCAAGACTTAAAACTGGGAAAAGTCTAGATTTTTATTTGGTCAAGTAGTCTAATCCCCCCTTCTAGACATACTTTCTATCCTACAAGTGGTATCAGAGCTTTGGTCTCCATTTGCCTTGATTTCCAATGCTTTGGTGATCATAGCCTTGGTTTCACAACCTAGAAGAGTATGGCGTCTAGTGAGGGAAATTAACACCGTAGAGGTCCTTATTTTGATGACACTAATTTTGCTAGTTGGAAGCACAAGATAAAAATGCATATTCTTGGACATAACCCTGCCGTTTGGGCTATTGTGTGCATTGGTCTGCAAGGTGAATTCTTTTATGGGAGAGAACCACATCGTCAAGCAACTGCGGAAGAAAAGATGCTGCAATACAACGCTCGAGCTTGCGATATCCTCTTCAATGGATTGTGACCCAAAGAATTCAACAAAATCAGCCGTCTTGAGAATGCAAAGGAAACTTGGGATACTTTGATTGATATGCATGAAGGTACCGAGTTCGTCAAGGAATCCAAGTTGGACGTGCTTCATAGTCAACTTGACAAGTTCGAAATGAAGGATGGTGAAGGTGTCGCTGAAATGTACTATAGGCTTTCTCTCATCACAAATGAGATTGCCTGCTTAGGAAGTGAAGAGATGACTAACAGATTCATCATCAAGAAGATCCTAAGAGCCTTGGATGGAAAATATGATACCGTGTGCACATTGATCCAAATGATGCCCAATTACAAAGATCTCAAGCCAACGGAAGTCATTGGAAGAATTGTTGCTCATGAGATGTCACTCAAGGATAAAGAAGAGCTTCATGACAAGTCTAGTTGTGCATATAAAGCCTCATGTGATGCTCCTGCAACATCGAGTGAAAAACAAGTCTTCAATGAGGAATTGAGCTTAATGGTGAAGAACTTCAACAAATTCTACAAGAGTAGAAGCAAAGAGAGAAGCTCCAAGTCAAGATCCTACCATGAAAAAAGATCTTCTAGTGGTGAGCGAAATTGCTACAATTGTGGAAGAACCGGACACTACTCCAATGAGTGTACGGCACCCTACAAAAGAAGAGAAGACTCACCTAAAATAAGAAGGAGAAGAGAAGAATCACCTCCAAGAGAGAGGAGTAGAGATGATCGTTATGAACAAAGAACCTCTCGCAGAAGCAAGGATTCAGAAATGAAGGACAAGTCATCAAAGAGCTACACAAAACGAAGACATCAAGCTCATGCTGGTGAATGGGTATCCAGTTCTGACTCCGACCACCACTCCGAGAGAAGTTATTACTCCGACTTCGAATATACTCAAGATGAAGGTGTTGCCGGTCTTGCACTTGTGTCAACCAACTCCTACCACATATTTAACTCACCAAATGAAGGATTTGGAAGATGCTTCATGGCTAAAGGCCCCAAGGTATCACACCCCGAGTATTTTGATTTCAATAGTGATGAAGGTGACATTCTAGGTGATGATGATTTACTTGTTGACAATGCTAGTGATGAAAACTATGCATGCTAATCAAGATGAGACGAATGAAAATGATAAGAAGGAGATTGAGTGTCTAACTAAAGAACTAAACACTCTTAAGTTAGCTCATGAAACTACTTTAGAAGATCATCGAGAACTTTTAAAAACTCATTCGAGAAGCTCAACCTAGAGCGAGAACATGGGTTCTTAAAAGTCATCAATGACGATCTTTGAAAGAAAAGTTCTTCTTACATTGCCAAGCATTTACTCTTGTCTACTTACATGCCGCAAGTAAAATCTAGCAACAAGAGTAACAAAGGTTCTTCTTCTAGTAGTAACAATAATCATACTAAATTCAATATTGTTGCTTCTAGTAGTTCTCTTGATTCCACTAATGATTCTCTGAGCCAAGTTACACCTGAGCAAGAAAATAGCTTATTGAAGGGAATTATAGAGAAAGGTGTTTACAAGAGCCTTGCCGGAAGTAAGCAATTTTAGGAAATTGTACGCAAGCAAGGAAGGCACCGGAAGAATCAAGGTGTTGGTTTTGAATGAAAGTTCAATGCCAATGGAGTCGAGTGGGAAGAAGTTCAATACCCCAAGACGAAGTTTGTTCCTCAACAAGAGAAGTATGATCCTACTTCCTTCAAGGGGACACAAGCTCAAGATGATCTTCCACCACAAGACCACAAGCTGAAAAGCAAGGACAATCTTCAAGAGGAGATTCACTACAAAAAAATACACTTCCGTGATGATATGTGTTTTTCACAGTAAGTCGTGTTTTTTGTCATGCATGTACATCCATGACGATTTTATGACAGAATCAAGATAGTCATACCTATGCTGTCGTAGAAGTGTTCCATGACATTACCAAAATTATCATCACGAAAGTGTCCACTTCCATGATGATAAATCGCGCGTCACAGAAGTGCTTTCGTCAAGGGTGAACGACACGTGGCATCCACCGTAACGGGACGTCGTTAAGCTATCGGGTCCGGTTTTGGATCCGATAACCCGTTAACTGCCTGGACCAATGGGAAATTTCCATGTGTAAAATTCTGATTCACCGGAGGGAACACCTGTTAGCTCGTCAGTGGGCCATATGCCGCATGTTCATTGGAGGAGACATGCCTATGATACGTCGACATGTGGCGGGGCCCAACAGAAGCCCATATAGGTTAAAAAGGCTGGCCCAGTCAAAGGCACGTAGTACTTATTCAGGTACTAGTGGGCCAGCCCAATAATGACCTATTTAATAAAGGCCCATTTACGTCCCGAAGCCAGATCTGGCTTGTTAATTGTTCGCCGAATATTTGGGCCCAATTATAGCCCAGCGACTTTCCGCCTGTTAGAGGCCCAATGTAGACATGGGCCCATTTCAGCCCGGTGTGACTTTCGGCCTAGGAATGGCCCGTGCTGCCCATGGGCCATATATGGTCCGACGGGACATCGATCCCACTAACAGCCCGTGATGAAAGTGGCAATAGTTAAGCCCAACGTGACTTTAGGCTTGTTAAAGGCCTGTCATATAATTCGGCCCGTTGATGCTTGTACTAAGCTTTTGACCTCTTAAAGGCCCATGATATCAATGGGCCAACTAAGGCACGAGACATGTTTCGGCCTGGTAACGGCCCGTGATATAACTGGGCCCAAAAAGGCCCGGTCTACATTTCAGCCTGCTGAAAGCCCTTCGACGACTAGTGAAAATTGAGGCCCAACATGCATTTCGGCCTGGTAAAGGCCCATGGTTTCATCTGGGCCATAACAGGCCAGTAGAATATTTAGCCAAACTAAGCGCTGGGTCCACAAAAGGCCCAACTAAAATATAGGCCGGAGTAAGTTGTGGGCCTGGCGCAAAGTGTGAAGGCCCCAATCATTCGGGCCCAAGAAAGATGCAGGCCGGCCCAATTAGAGGCGAATGTTTCAGCCCGGTCGACTACATCAGATTTTTTTCAGATAGGGAATGATGGCAATAACTAGGAGGAATTAAGAACAAACCTACTCTATACAATAAATAAATTATGGCATAGTAACTAAGAATAAACCAACACTATACAATAAAGGATTTATGGTATATTACATCCACTGGGCATCGAAGTTCGCCACCAGTGATCATAAAGTGCAACGAAGAAGCATATTACAAAAACTGGGCACCATTGCAGTGTAACAAAATAATACTGAACCGAGACCACTTCCAGGACAGTTCAAGAAAGGTTGGCCTTGTGCGGGAACTGCTACGCAAGCTGCTAGGCAAGGCTGTGAGACCGTCCTAGCATGTCGATCATAGCTTCCAGGTGTAGCTGTTTAGTGATGAGGTTCTCATTGGTGTTCTCTGCAATCTTTCTTAGAGATAGGACTTCAAGTCGAAGTTGAGTTGTAGAATGCCTTTCTGCTAGAACTTGGGACTGAAGAAGTCGAAGTGATTCAGACAAAGAATTATCTGAGCTTGTCTGATTGCTAGTCTCAAGTAACTTGAACAGTGCATCAAGACAAGACTTTGGGATTGTCTCGCTATCTTCAAGATGTTTTGCCTTCTTTGCTGCAATATATGTTGGGTTTGTCTCACAGCCTTCAGCAGACTTGTGCATGTCATCAGGCATACCACCCTGAAACAAAGCAGAGAGATGACATGTTTTGCACGTGGATAAACAAAGATGATAAATGTGCTGTCAATTCCATCCAATTTCAAATTCGAAAATAAAGAGTAAGTTCAAAATATCAATAGCATAATTTGGCATTGTTCATAATGCGGGGAGCTTCACCACACTACTAGATTACCATGTCAACATAACAAGCATAGATGAAGGGCAAAAACAACCATTGTATCTATTTTGGTTAATCTGCATGGCATGTTGTTCATATCATCAGCCACATTAGTAAGATAAAACAGGAGATGACAAGGTGCAAACGTGGGCTGCTTCACCACACACTGGATTATAGATCAACAAAAACAAGCATACATATAGGGTTTATTGAGTAATGTGCATGGTATGAATAAGGAATTTGGTTTTACAAGTAAAACTTAGAACTTACGGTTCTTGCGAACATGCATTTGGATAGAAACAGCAAACTAAACAGTAGTAAACGATAGGGAGTATGAGCAAATTAAATAGAAGTTTAGGATAAAGGCCTTAGAAGGACTGACTTACATTAACAGTTAACACCGGCTTTATAATGCCCTTCTCCATGTCAAGGGAAGGATAACTCAAGAATTTCAGAACAGAATCTTATTCATAAGCATTGCCTATACTCTACATTTTGTAGAGAGTAATTATAGATATGATAACATTGGAAGGGGTAGAGGATAATGAAGATAAGATGCAGATTGATGCTACATAATCAACTACCAATCCCTGGAAGTACAAGCGTTACAAGACAAAATGTACTGACAAGAGCAATGGGCAACACTTCTACACTGGCATTGTCTATGTATTCTAATTTTTGGTAAGATTAAATATAGATCTGATCTTTTTTACTAAATGGTGGGCGAGGGAGATAAGATGCAGAATGCTACACAATGAACCAATCCCTCTTCCCATAATACTAGTGTTTTGAACACTGGTGTACTGTACAAAATGTTCTTATATTATGGGACGGAGGGAGTAGCTATTAATGTAAGTATAGTGATACACGACGTTCAGTCCTTACAAGAGGACTGCAGAGCTAAACCTCTTCAAAAGCATTGGGTTGATTCTAAATTTATGTAAGAGTCCGTACGGATCCTATAATGTCAACCAAATGGATGATAACAAGGCTAACATGTGTAGTGATGCTACATAATCAAACAGCTAAGAAAGTAAGTATGGTCATACAGGGCAAGAGGTACTCACAAGAGCAATGCAGTGTGAAGTATAGTTGCGAGATTCTATGGTCCCTTGAGAATGAATGTTCTTCTGCTAACATTTTTCGTACAAGTGAGACATTAAGGCAAATGCAGAAATGTAGTTCAAATTGTGAAGTGATATCATAGACAGTACCTTACGCTGGAGCCGAGACCAATGTGTAACAAGATTATTCCAGTCACCGTCGGATAAATGGAGCACCGGAGACTTTACATAAATTTCATTTAGAGGCTTTCCATCGAAGTGTGCTTGCCTCTGGTAGGAATGATACTTCATCAATGAGTGCTTGAAAAGCGCAACCAACCCTTCTCATCTTCACAATCCAGTTTGATCGTCGCCTATTTAAAAGAATGAAATCTTGTGTCTTCTGTCAGCAGAAACATATGGAGTAATGACCATGAATAACATTAGTACATTACTTACACATAAGTTGTGGAGGAAGACTGGAAATTGTTCTGTGTCTATGGTATAATCTTTCCATGAAGGAAATATGCGCACAAACTTCCTGACAACAATATAAGCTTCGTCTTCTAACCTGGGAAGAACTGGAACAGGGGTCCTATTTGCTGCAATTGGGGCTCTCTCTGGTTCGAAAAGGGATTTGGCAACTGGATTTGGTGTACTCTTTGCTTTAATGGGGGTTTTGCGTCGTAGAGCTAGTGCTATGACAACTGGCATCATCATACTGTTTGCTGCAGTTGGGGTCTGCTGAGTTGGGGCATCAGAAATGACCAGTTTAGTAGGGCTAGAGTCTGCTAGAGTTAGGGTGTTTTTTGGGTCAGGTGATATTGCAACTACACCTAATGGGCTATTTGATTTATCAGGTGCCGCTACCTTTTCAAAATACTTTGCTTGTGCTCCTCCGTGATCAGCAATTGCCCTCTTCCTTTTGAACGTTTGATACACTAGAACAACATTTGAATGGATAAATATGGTATGATGACAGATGGAATATGTACTAAAAATGGATAGGCAGGGCGTATTCACATACACGATGTGTAAACTAAGCTAATGGAAGTTCAACAAAGTAGAAGCAATGCAAATCATCGGTTGAAAGATATGTGCGACCAATATAGCCTTGGAAACTTAGAGCAAGCACCTTGATGGGTGAATAAGATAGGGCATCTGCCTCTGACTCCTCCACTAAGGAGCTACATTGACTTAGGTCTCCCTCTAGCTCAGAATCACTGTTAGGATCATATTCTGAGCATGAATCTGTAGGTGGAGAGCATTTGCATTGCATTACATCCAGACTTGATTTCAGTCCTTTAATGCCAAGTTTGACAGCCATGGCATTGTTCTGCTTTATTATTTTCATGCGCGCAAGCTCATAATCATTATGATGTTGTTAAGAATCTGAGATTCATGAAAACATAAAAAGTAGTCAGATTATCTATGGAATGCATTGCGGATTCATCTCGAAGAGTGTCTCCCTATAAACCACTGCATATGCAAAGTTCACCCCCCCCCCAACCGTGCTGACCAGACCACACACAGAAATACAAACCCCTTATGTCTCTATAACAGGCAGACACACATTTCAAAACTGAAGCAGGAACATTAGAATCATATGAAATTCGTATTTGAACAAATAAACTAAGGAATTATGACTGGCATAATGTTTAGCTTCAAGGGTGGAGTGTTGGTAGTGCGACACAAAGCAAGTAGGCAGATTGTATTCCATGTAAAACATCGAAGCCTATGTAAAAGCTGGAAATGACACTTTCTTTCTATATAATGCAGTGTTTGTTGCCCACACATGATGGAAGAGATCACACAGAGAAATACTATTCACTCATGTCTACGATTCCAGTATTTTGAAACAGGCTAGTCCACCATAAAAGAATATTGACAACAAATATGACAAGGCAAGCATATATGTAGTGAATCAATCATTTACTTGTGAGCTTACTAAGACAAGTATGCAGAATTGTAACTGCAGTAAGTGATCGTCCAAAATCTGAATCAAGAAGTTTGTCTAGCACTTATTGTTTGCAACTAATCGATGTGAATAATTGGATATTATATCGAATGAGTAAGAAAGACAAGTAAAATTGTCAACAAACCTGGCTTGCAGTAGTAATCTGGGTCTATGTCACTATGACCAACAATCCAAAATGACTAGTGTCTGTTCCTAGGGTCGGAATTTTGAAAACCCTGTGAACTTTACAGGTACTAAAGATTACTGAAATACATCTGAACCATTAAGTGTAGGTAGCACTCGGCGCACAACAAACCCTCATGACAGTCTTGCCTAATGAGTAATGAATCAATTAGAAAATGGGTGACGAGGAGTGGCTGCTGAGTGTTGAGGACGTATCTCGGGATAAATCGGGTTGGCTTAGTGGGTGCTCCATGCCTGAGCCCTGAACGGACTTGGAAGGTAGGCACGGTGGCGCGCCCAGGCAGCGGTGACGCTGTTGGGCGAGCGGCTCCTGATCTCTTGTTAGTCCGGCATCTCCTCCTAGAGTCATGCCGTCCAGGGACGACATGTCACCGGCAAGGCAGGCGGCTGGGGGCGAGTAGAGATCGGAAGCGTGCATCAGAACAAAGGGGAATCGAGGCCTGGGACGACCCAAATCCCAGGGTGGGCCGGCCCACCGTGGGCACCCTGTAGAGATACACACCCGAGCAGTGAACATGTATTTTCAAAACTAATTTAGGAACATTTAGCTGACCAATTAAACGATTCTATTTTAATAATATCAGATTCGTATTTGAACAACTAAGCTTGTTTAGCTTGATGGGTGGAGCAGTGCTATTATGACACGAAGCACGTATTCTGATCGTATAGTGATCATAAAAGGGGGGAACTCTAAGCATATTTTTTAGCAAAAGAGGGTTTCCCCTCTGATTTCTATTAAAGAAACCACCACGGAACCAACATGATCAATTAAACCCTTAGCATGATCAATTAAACTGTATTATGACTATGCCATGGCAGTTTGAAGCTGCAAACCGGAGAAATGATATTTAGCATCCATTGTTTGCTTCGAACTAAGAACTAAATTCTAAGAGCTGAAAAGAAAGTAGAGTAACCAAGTTACGATCTATTTTCTAGTTGAGATCAAAAAGTTGAGGAGATATGAAGTACCACCTCTCTTGCGGTGCCGTGTAGGCATCGGGGGTGCGATGGCTGTCGGTGGTGTTGAAGCAGATCTACGATGGTAGACGGGTGCATCAGGGGATAAGTCCCGTTGTGGTGGAAGAGAAGGTCGTGTGAGTGGCCCGGGCAAAGAGGACGGCGACGCCGATGAAGCGTGAGGACGTGATGCAAGGCTCTTGGTCTGTCGCCGTGGATGAGAAACGTTCATCTCTAGCAGTGGACGATGCGGTCTTGGTAGGCGCTCCGGCATGGTGGAGGACGGTGGCGATGGATGGGGTGGAGGACGGCGGCGATGGATGGGGTGGAGGACGGCGATGGATGGGGTGGAGGACGGCGACAATGGATGGGGAGGCGGACGGGGGAGGCTGGTGTGGGGATGGTGGTCTAGCGCGGACGGTGTATGAATGGGAAAATGGAGGGAGAGGTACGGGGAACCATGTTTTTGGACGCGCCTGTCTGAAATATGGGAAAGTTAAGAACTTAGCCCCCGTTTGAAATTTGGACGTCTCATCGGTTGGGGATAGGATGGTAATCTCGCATCTCACCAATATTTGCCCATAGTGATTTCGGGCGAGGAGAGGGTGGTTCGCGCCCATGGTTGGCGCCCACGGTGTATGAACAGGGCTGACAGGTAGAGCGGTTGTGTCACGTCTGAGTGAAGTTACAAACCTGCCCCTATTGAAAATATTTGCCTACATCAATTTCGGCCGAGTCGAGTTTGTTTTGCCGCCCATCGTGTATGACTGGGGAAATGGAGGGACAAACAGAGGTCTTCTGGATGAGCTTGAATCAAATGTGTTTTGCCGCCCATGTTTGGCGCCCACCGTGTCGGAATGGGCTCAGAGGCGGTCGTGTCACGTCTAATTATAGTTACTAACCTACCCCTATTTAGAGCAGTGGAAATCGGGCTGATGGATTGTCCGTGTAACGGGTAGACAATACTTTCCATCTCCCAAACACTTGGCTTCGGGCAGCCGACATTGGAGTGGACATTTTGCCACTTCTTTTGAATTTTGGGACAATAAGCATCCATGTTTACCCTGGCAACTAAATTCGAATCCATTTTGTATTCCTATACGAATCTTTATAAATCATTCTGTGTGTTTTTATATATCTTCAAAAGCACGACAAAGATGTATTCCAATGTCATATATGAATATGGTCTACAAATGCCGATACTCAAATTCAGAAGCTAGAATCCAGTTTAAGGTGGATTCGAATATTTCGAACACTTCATGTCCAATTCAAATGTCACACGCAGCATAATGTGTACTCCCATTTAGATATGTACACAAGCGATGTATCAAGTTTCAAATACCGAGTCAATCAACCAGGAATGTACGGAACTAACAGACATATAAACACTTACAGAGTATATGGATCCATAATATCAACTAACATACATAAGCCAGGCCGTTGTACTTTTTTTTGCTACAATAGCATCCTTTTTTAGCCAAGCTACTACAACATCTTGGCCCTTTCCGATGCATGCCACTTATGGTCCATCTATAGTACTATTATTGCTGAATGCACATTCAGCCCGATTGGCATGTTTGTAGGTCTGGCACAACAATCAAAATGAAATGTCTCCGAGTCTTATCAATTAATACAGACTTGTGCTCAAACAAAATTACAAACCAAAAAACAAAAAACAATTATTACATGATCTCTAAAACAAATGGTTTGATTGATTACATGAACAAACAACACAAAGGTTATTCAACAATGGAAAGCACATTTCACCTATGATTTACCAAGTGGGGATTTAATTTCCTTTTTTCCTTCAGGACCTTAACAATGCGGTCAGTCTCAGCTTGCTTCGTTTTGAAATCCACCAAATATTTAATGGTTGTCATGAGTACTGCTTGTGATTGTGCTGTTTGCTTCCTCAACATGTCAACTTCATCTCTAAGTGCAGAAGCAGAATCTCTTTCTACCACTAGTTTAGCCTCTAGAGCATCAGCAGTTGGCAATTCATAGTGCACGATTGGGCCTGTGCCACTGCTATGGGATGATACAACGTCCATGGGGACCTCACTCTTTGATCTTGGGCTAACCTGTTTTGCCATTAAAGTTCCGATTGGATTCAAAAAAGTTGAAGTTAGCAAAACATCTCAACTGGGAGTTATAACAGCAAACCAGTTAAACAAACAAGGATTAAAGAGTTTCAATTGGATGCTGAAAAGTAGTTATTAACATCATTGTAACCCGTTGTTGCAGCAGCAAAGCAGTTAAACCAACAAGTAGCTATTTAAGTTCAGGAAAACAGGTAATTCTTAACAGTAAGTATCAAACACGTAGATAGGCGCAGTCTATAATAGGATTAACAGGCTGTAGCATTATGTAATCAGTAGCAAACTAAATTAAGCCAAGCAACATAATTGAACAATTTTGCAATAAGTGGCTAACTAAAATTCTGAGAAGCAGGTAACTGAACTTATGCTAGCTCTTTTTATAGGCACACTGCAACTCCTTTTTCGCTTACAAGGTTCTACGAAGGAGTCCATGGCATCAATTGCTTGCATGCGCAGTCCCAATACTTCTTTCTTCCAACACTGCAATGGTAAGTCGAATGGTTAATCTGGTAAGATGGTGCATCCTTGATATGTTATATGAGGACGTGTAGTCAGACTACTTGTAGCCACACACATCACACTGGCTTTTACTGTATATTTCATGCGATTACATTTGGCATATCGAGATCTAAGCAATCTACAATAGGATGAAAAGACTGGCATCTTTCACATTATTAGCGAACTCGGTTCATAGAAACAAGCAATTCAACCATTCCGTGGGTAAATCAAAAGTTCCACTGGAATATTTTTCACTACCCCAATCATACATGCAGAAGGGGTGACGCCACCATAGGGGCTTGTATGGAAGGTCGCCTCGGGTGGCTAGAAAGTGTGCACCTAGTTTGAGTCGTCCAGGTTGGCCCAGGCTAGTTTTGTTCGTCCCAACGAACAAGTAGGCAATGTAAAAAATGAAGAAAAATGTTTCAATTTGGATGGGCCAATAACATAAGTGCAAGGTAGGCCATATAGCAGGCTCGCGGCCCAAACAAGCAACTCCCAAATCGATCGACAGCAGGAAAAATCCCAATTCATTCGCTCCAGCCTCCAGTCTGGTTCGCTCCTAACCTAGCCGCCACTGTACAGACCGACACAGCACTTCCTCGTGCCCTCCTTGGAGGGCGGTCGCCGGGCTTCAAGCAAACGGAAGGACAAGAAGATGAAGATCCAACCCTAGGTGTAGCCTGTGTGGGAGGCAGCGGCGGCAGCACGGGCATGGCATCGAGCTTGCGCAAACGGACAGTCACAGCTTGCAAGAGTAGCATGCACAACGAGCAGGTACATCACATCCCTGATTATATCTTAATTCAACTGTTCAATTTCTGGCCAATAGTTAAATAAGACGGTGTTGTAAAACTGCTTGTATGTAGGTAATCTATGAGAAAATGAAACCAATTTCTGCTTATTTTATAACTCCCCCAATCAATACTGAACTGACTGAATCTGATGTATCTAATCAAGTTTCCGGTGCAAACATACAAGCTCATCTAGTTCTTGAGCCTGAAGTGTCTAATGAACAGACTACTAATGAAGGATTTGATGCAAACATTTTACATGCTCCTGGTGATGAACATATAGTGTCTAATGAGGGATCTAATGCAAGCATTTTGCAAGCTCTCATTGAAGGATTTAGTGTCTAATGATGATCTGCTATGTTGAGAGAGACATAGAGATTTGCAGGCATTGATGACAAGCAAATTATAGTGCATTTTCATGGCTTGAGGAAACGTCGAGCCATCTACGAGAAAGTCTCCGTATCATGACAAAGTAGCATAAATACTTTTCTAATCTGTAGTTTGGAACTATTGGCATACTTGTGCAGGATAGATATATTGATATGCTGTTTGTGCACTAGTTATAGGTGCAATTACACTTCGATATTTTCAGCCAGAGAACGAATAATTCAAGCAGGTACAGACCATGTTTATAGTCCTTGTACACCATGTTGCATTTTGTGTTTTTGGTGCTCGCATCATTTAGTGTTTATAATCTAAACTAATTTGGATCATTAGCTGGTTTTCAAAGTGCATGTAGCTTCACATTTCTCAAGTTCTGTTGATTCCGGAGTACAAGTTGGATCATACAGTGTTTCTCCCCCTCTACCTTCTTGTGATGAATTGAATCTTGCTCTTTGAGGTTTTGTTATGTTGGATTGGGTATTGTATTTGAGAACACTTGATGCATGTCTTGTGATGGGATATCTGTGCTCACAATGGGATGTTCTATTGATTTAGTTGATGTATGTTTTTGGCACTCAACTCGAGGATTCCCGAGGTGACATTGGGGTAATCCATGCATAGGGGTTGATGCATGTTTTCTTCCTATGTTCTCTGATAGAAACTTTGGGATGATTCTTTGTTGCACATTGAGGGATTGTTATATGATCCAATTATGTTATCATTGTTGAGAGAATTTGCACTTGTGAAAGTATGAACCCTGGGCCTTGTTTTTTCAAGCGTCGTAATACCATTTTTGCTCACATTTGTTACTTGCTACCATGCTTTTTTATATTTTTAGATTACAAAAACCTATATCTGCTATCCATATTACGCTTGTATCATTATCTCTTTGCCTAACTAGTGCACATATACAATTTACCATTGTATTGGGTGTGTTGGGGACACAAGAGACTCTTTGTTATTTGGTTGCAGGGTTGTTTGAGAGAGACCATCTTCATCCTATGCCTCCCACGGATTGATAAATGTTTGGTCATTCATTAGAGGGAAAATTGCTACCGTCCTACAAAACTCTGCACTTGGAGTCCCAACAACGTCTACAAGAATTAAAGTTGTGTAGTAGACATCAAGCTCTTTTCTGGCGTCGTTGCCGGGGAGGTTAGTGCTTGAAGGTATATCTTTATATCTTGCAATTGAATCTTTTCGTTTCTTCTTTTATCACTAGTTATCTTTATAAAAGAAAACTACAAAAAAATGGAATTGAGGTTGCCTCATATGCTTCATCGTTTTAATCTCTTTGGTGAAATTGATGGAAAGGAAAATTGTGCTCAATTGTTAGAAGAAGAAGTCAATACAATGTTTGGCACTAAATCTTTGAATGACAAACATGATGGCAATGTTGTTGGTATGAATTCATTTAATATCCATGATGCTAATAATATGCAAAGCTATAAGCTTGGGGATGCTATATTTGATGAAGATGATATTTTTAGTCCCCCAAGTTTTGATGTGCAAATTTTATTATGATGATAGCATGCCTCCTATTTATGATGATTATGTTGATGAAAGTGGGTTTGGAAGAGTGTCAACTCTAGTTAATAAACCCACTATTTTGGAGGGTGTTGAATCTTTTCACAATATTGGTAAAAGTGGTTTTGGAGAGGTCATGACTTTATTTAGTGATGAATCCACTAGTTTGGAAGAGTTTAAATTGATTATGAGAATAAAGTTGCTATCTATGATGATTATTGTGATGACATGTATGTTATAAAGAATAATGATAACCATTAAACTTGTCATCATGATTTTAATGTTCAATTTGATTATGTCAATCAATTATCCCATGATAGCTATTTTGTTGAATTTGCTCCTCCCATTGCTATGAATGAGAAGTATTTTGCTTATGTGGAGAGTAGTAAAATTTCTATTCTTATGAATCATGAAAAGAATGCTTTATGTGATAGTTATATTGTTGAATTACTACATGATGCTACGGAAAATTATCATGAGAGAGGGATATATGCTTCTACGTATCTCAGTAATATCAAGTTTCGTCTCTATGTGTTGAAAATCTTGAATTTTTGCTTGCTTTAGCTTCCTATCACTACTAGAGTCTTCTAACGCGACACTACGATCAGAGACCCTTCGAGAAACTGTGTGCGATGCAATAATCACAAATGGTGGTGTCAGAGAACCGTCAAAAATGTCAAAAACGTTCGCGATGACAGATGCATCAAATACGGTTCAGATTTTAGTTGTGTGTGCGATGCACGTCATACGGTTTAGTTCAATGAACTGTTTGCGATGAGGAGGAACAAAAGAAATGAGCAGCCAGATGAAGGTGTGTGCAATACACAGCATACGGTTCACTCTGATTAACTGTTTGTGATGAGGCGGAACAACAGAAACGAACAGCTAGATAAAGGTGTGTGCAATTGAGGGCATACGCTTTAGAAGGTTTAACTGTTTGTGATTAGGCAACAGAACAAAAATGGTCAACCAGATCAAAGGTGTGTGCGATTGATGGCATACACTTCACACGGATAACTGTTTGCGATTAGCCACAACAAACAGAAACAGTTAGACAGATCAACGTGTGTGCGCTAGATGGGCACACATTCTAATTAAAAGAAGCGTGCGCAATTGTAATAACGAGCGCGCACGGTTCTTGGAACAAGACGTGTGCTAACATTGCCTATTGCGGTGCACCAAACGCCACGTATGCGGCCGAGAAAGCGTGCCCATGTTACATCGTCCGGGAATAGTGCCACACTTAGAAATTATAGAACCGACAATAAATTTTCAGCATGTGTCCCGTCACCTTCCAAATTGCAAACCTGTTCACACCGATCAAAACCTAAATGGTTTCCCACTTAGGAGCGTATTAGTACTCAGTTCTAAATACTGTACTATGCCAAGATGACTGCACATTCCTTCCTCAACTCCTCATCCACAAAAGCAAACAAGTCATTCAGCATCGTTCTCTTGCGTCTGCCATGGCCAGATTGAGTACTTGGTTGAGAGATTACCACCACGGAGAGGCGAGCATGGAATTGGAAGCACGGGAGATGTCTCGCTTAGCCGCGAAAGCAGCTGACATGTCCCGCCACGCCGCCGAAGCAGCACGGAGGTCCCGCTGCACCGTCGATGCAGCAGACTAGTCCGGTCGCATCGCGGAAGCAGCAGAGATGTCCTTCCGTGCCGCGAATGCAGCAGAGATGTCCTCCCGCACCGTGGCGGACTGGCAAAATCTCTCGCAGACAGGCGAGGACTCTTACAGGCGCATGCATGCGATCATCCATAGCCAGATGGATCAGGTCTCCAGCTGGATGAAGCTACAGGACGAGTTGAATGCCTCGTTTGAACAACTCCGGGCAAACCACGACCTGCTGAGGGTGAAGATCGCCGGAAGGGCAGAGCAGGCGGTGGAGACGGCTGCCTTCTTGAAGAGGACGGGCATCATCATCAAGAAACTTATGGATGAGAATGCCATGCTCCGCATCAAGCGCGAAAGGCTGGTGGAGGAATCCGCAGTTGCTTCCGAGCAGCGTATTAAGGACATGAAACTGATGAAAGATATCATCGCCGCTCACGGCGAGAACTAGTCTCCGCGACCTGTAGCGCAACAAGAAAGTAGAGATCAGCGAGCCAGATCGTTGTATGTGTCTTCCTTCTTCTTTTGCCCTTGTGTATTTCGGCCATAGCCGCATGTGGCTTTTTTAGTTATCTTCCTAGATATGTAAGACAATTATTATCCACTGTCATCGTCCTTATATTCATCATGCTTTCTATAAGTCACAGTCGATGCTATATAGGTCCGTCGGATCTTACATCAAGATCTGTGCAAAACTTTCTTTTCAGATTTTCACTTCTCTATCTTAAATCTCAGTCCAGTGAGCAATACCCACGCCATGAAACAGAGGCTCGGGCGCCATTAATGAAGACGTTGGGAGGGAGGTGCACGGCAGATAGAGGTCAAAGGGCTCTCCTCCCAATGAGCACTGATACATCTCCAACATATCTATAATTTTTTATTGCTCCATGCTACTTTATCTACTGTTTTCGACTATATTGGGCTTTATTTTCCACTTTTATATTACTTTTGGGACTAATCTATTAATCGGAGCCCAGCCCAGAATTGTTGTTTTTTGCATATTTCAGTGTTTCGAAGAAACGGAATATCAAACGGAGTCCAAACGGAATGAAACCTTCGGGAACGTGATTTTCTCACCGAACGTGATCCAGGAGACTTGGACCCTACTCCAAGAAGTAACAGAGGCGGTCACGAGGGTGGGGGCGCCCCCCCCCCCCCAAGGCGCACCCCCTGCCTCGTGGCCCCCCTGTTGCTCCATCGACGTACTCCTTCCTCCCATATATACCTACGTATCCCCAAACGATCAGAACAGGAGCCAAAAACCTAATTTCACCGCCGCAACCTTCTGTATCCACGAGATCCCATCTTGGGGCCTATTCCGGAGCTCCGCCGGAGGGGGCATCCACCATGGAGGGCTTCTACATCAACACCATAGCCCCTTCGATGAAGTGTGAGTAGTTTACTTCAGACCTTCGGGTCCATACACTACAAAAAAAGACACATTCGTGACATTTTGGGCCGAACGAAAAAAAATTCTGTCATACATATGACACTTCTATGATGATAATTGTGACAAAACCCGGTATCATCATAGATGTGGTGGGTTCCTACTTCTATGAAAAAAAATCATGACAGAAAATGGGCTTTTCATCCTGGGCGGCCCGGAGACGCAGCTGCATGAAATTCTTTGGGCCGTCCATGACGAAAAAAACCATGGTAGAAGCGAGGGGGAGGAAAATTTTGGGGAGTTGCCGGTTACGGTGGGAGGTCAGGGGCGGAGCGCTGCGCGTTTCTCTCGTACGTACGCGCGTGTGTGTGAGGCGTTGGCTCTAACTGAAGCCGAGCGAGGCGTTGGGCTCTAACTAAACCCGAGCGATTGCACTGCAGGCTATGCGTTACTGAACCCGAGGGATCGATCGATGGCTGTTAACTGAACCCGATGGAGCGATTCCTTTGCTACTGCTGCTAACTGAAGCCGATCGATTGGATGAACAGTGAGCGTTGCGGGGGGGTTTGGATGATCAGTGAGCGGTGGCGTTGCCTCTGGATGAATAGGAACCCGTGGTGTGGAGGGCTGGATGAACAGTAGACGGTGGAGGGGTGGCCGTGGAGGGGTGGTTGAATAGGACCCTATGGTGTGGAGGGCTGGATGAACAGTAGACGGTGGAGGGGTGCCCGTGGAGGGGTGGTTGAACAGTAGCCGGTGGAGTAGCGCGCGGTGGAGGCTGGATGAACGGGAGCCCGTGGAGGCTGGAGGAGGTCGACGGTAGCCCGTGGAGGTTGGAGGAGGTCAACGGTGGAGATGAACAGTATCCCGTGGAGTCCCGTTTTGTGGTACGCCACACCCCTCCCCCCCCCCCCCCCCCCCCCCGTTTCGACCGTAGCGCTCCAACATAAGTCCGTTTCGTCCGTTTTGCGGTACGCCACACCCCTCCCGATCAATAGGACCCTCGTTTCGACCGTAGGAGGTCCGTTTCCTCCGTTTTGCAATACGCCACACCCCTCCCGATCAATAGGACCCCCGTTTCGACCGTAGGAGGTCTGTTTCCTCCATTCTGCGGTACGCCAGGCCTCGTTTCCATCGCCTGTTCCGTCCAAGCCGGTTGGCTCCCACGCGTTCCGTTGCCTCCCGGTGAACATGACGCATTCCGTTGCCTCCCCATGAACACGACACATTTCGTTGCCTTCCCATGAACACGACGCATTCCATTGCCTCCCCATGAACACGAGCCCTCGCTGTACATATGTGCGACTAGGCGTTCGAGACCCCGCCCGTATGTACACATACATGGCCGTATTTTCTTTCTTGCACCCTGGCCGTTGTACGTACGTGTACATGCTACGTGCACGCCTCTACTACGACACGTGTGCGCCTCTACATCGACCAGTATATATGTACGTACAAGTTCACGACCAGAATGACAACGCTACGTACGCTTCGACCAGGTGGGTCCCAACTGTCAGGAAGTTCCTTGCGTGCGAAAATGTAGCTGGAGGGTCCCAGCAGTCAGAGGGACGAATCGTTTTTTTTTTTGCCCGGACGCACTTCCTTTGTGTGCGAAGATGTAGCTAGTGGGTCCCAGCAGTCAGGGAAGCGAATCATTTTTTTTGCCTGGACGCACTTCCTTGCGTGTGAAGGTGTAGCTGGTGGGTCCCAGCAGTCAGGGGGAAACATTTCTTTTGCGAAATATGGTGGCCCGTCCGGTGGGTCCCCGTTGTCAGGTGGATGAATAATTATTTTGCGCGTAATAAGGAGGCACTTCCTTGCTGCGGCTGTGGACCCAGCTGTCAGCCTCTCCACGTACAGTCCACGTCCGATGGAAGTCATTCCTTGACCATGTTAACCATGCCGCGCCGAGAGCACCAGGGTGGTGGACGATGGCGAGGCCTAGGAAGGGGACGACGCGGAGCCAGGGAAGACGCGGTAGTGGATGCCCACACGTAGAGGAGTACGAGGGTTCATTGGTTCCCTGCGGTGTGAGGCTGCCATCGCTGCAGAATAACAGGGGGTGTGGGTGAGTAGAGGGATGGCCTGGCCAGCGGTGGGAGTAGTAGGGGGCGGTGAGGCCTCCGCCGCATCGCAGCCGGCCATGGGAGGCAGGAGCACGAGGCACGACCGGCGCTAGTTTGGGCGGCTGGAGCAAGAAGACTAGAGGTTGAAGAAGCACTACGGTTGTTGGATCGACATCGTACAGTCACTGGAGCTAGAATTGTGCATATTGACTAAGTTGACAAAGCCCTCTGTCCCCATCAACTTAGTAGGCCCACAAGTCAGCCTGCCAGTATACTGGGTCCCAGCTAACAGGGGAAGTATTCATCTTTTTTGTGTAATAAGGAGGCACTTCCTTGCGTACGAAGATATAACTGGTGGGTTTGAGCTATCAGAGCCGGCCGCGGGGAGGAGGGAGCAGGCAGTCCCGCCGGCGCTTGTTTGAGCGGCTGGAGCAGGAAGAGCAGAGATTGAAGAAGCACGACGGCCGTTGGATGGCCATCCAACAGTCACTGCTTGTGCGTCAACCTTTTTTTTAGGAAAGCCTCAAATCTTTGGAAAATAGCATACAACCCATCTGCCATTATTTTTAATAATTTACAGCCCATTTGCTAATTCTTAAGGTTTTTTTTGGAGCCCATATTCTTTTTGTTAGCACTACAGCCCATATTGTGGCCACGGTTAAAAACTTATACGAATTGCATATTTCCGTGCGGTCCGAACTGTTTTTAATCCCGAAATTTCGACTCACATTCAAACTGATTTTAAAAATAAATGTATATCAATATAAAATCCAACAAATTCTCCACGCATAAAAATTAATGTAATTTAAAATCTTGAAATGAAAAAAAAGATATTTGAAACTAACTGTCGGTTTGATGTGTTTTAAAAATGTACAACCCATTTCTCATTACTGATGGGCCATTTTCTCGGCCAGCCGAATGAAAGCTTTCCTCGTCTTGAAAGATTTGCAGCCCAACAGGCCTGACAAAGCGACTTACTTGGCAAAGCACAAAAAAACTGGGCTGTGGCCGTGGACCCAGCTGTCAGCCTCTACACGTACAGTACTCTCCCGATGGAATGTCGTTGACCACATTGACCGCGCCGCCCCGAGAGCACCAAGGCGGTGGACGACGGTGCCTAGGAAGGGGACGACGCGGAGCCGGGGAAGACGCGACAGTGGATGCCCATGCGGAGAGGAGTACGAGGGTTCACTTGTTCGGCTGCGGTGTGAGGCTGCCGTCGCCGCAGGGCCTGGCTAGCGGTGGGAGTAGTAGGGGGCGATGAGGCCTCAACGGCAGCACAGCCGGCCACTGGAGGCAGGAGCAGGCGGTCTCCCCGGCGCTGGTTTGGGCGGCTGGTGCAAGAAGAGCAGCGATTGAAGAAGCAGCAGGACCATTCGATTCAAATCCAACGGTTACTACTGCTAGAATTGTTTATTGACTAAGTTGACAAGCCCTGCGTACGCGTCAACGTAGTAGGCCCACAGGTCAGCCTCCCAACCGGTGCGCCCTAGATGTCAGTGGGAGGAATCATTTTTTTCGCGTAATAAGGAGGCAGTTGATTGCGTGCGGCCAGGCCAGCGGAGGGAGTAGGGTGGGCCGGGGAAGCCTGCGTGGCATCACAGCGGGCCACTAGAGGAGGGAGCAGGCAGTCCCGTCGGCGCTAGTTTAGGCGTCTGGAGCAGGAAGATCAGAGATTGAAGAAGCACGGCGGCTAGAATCGTGTGTTCACTGACAAAGCCTTGCGTAAACAAGTCAGCCTCGAAATCTGTGGCGTGTACAGCCCATTTGCTATTATTTTTACAATTTTTACTCATTTTCTAATCCATATGGAATTTATTGCAGCCTATTTTCCATTTTTAGAATTGCCGGCCATTTTTTGGTCAGTACGAGGGTCAAAAAAGTAACTAAATATGTGGGAAATTTTTGCTGGGGAACGAAATATTCTTAATCCAAAAATTAATAGCCATACTAAAACAAATTTAAAAATAAGTTAGTACTATGTCATGTTAAATGCAATGAAATACGTATAAGATATCAGTGAAGAATAAAATTCAAAAAAACTAATATCCCATTTGCTCGTCTTGAAAGATTTGCAGCCCAGTAATTCGAAAAAAACAAATAGACCTATCTTGGGTATTCTTCAAAAAGAAATACTGGGCTACCTATTTTCCCAAAGAACTAGTGCATGAGCATTTAGCTTTATTTATTTATTTATTTATGTTTAGGGGACCATGAGCATGTACCTGGGCCGGATTCATGTGACAGCGTCCCTTCCAGTTAATTATGGGCTTCTCTATTGGGCCTTCATCAGTGGGCTGCATGTTATCAACAAGTGGAAAATGTGTTCCGTACGAAAAATAGTATGAGCTACGTACGGTACGGGGCACTAAAGGATCGAACCGTGCAACGACTTCCAAAACATTGTGTTTGTCATTCTAACAACACATTTATATTCAACCAACAGAGGAAATATACTACTGATTGTACATTGAAAACAGCAGCAGCAGCAACCAGGGCTGGGGGTGCAACAGAAGCAGTAAGCTGGCCAGAAGAGTGAAGACGCAGCTCTCTCTTCCAAACCAAACATCAGCCATCATTACAAAAGGGCTACCAAAAAAGAACAAGTGTATGCATCAAACTAAATAAAGATCCTACTACACCAAGTGTACCCATCTAACTAACTGGCTCAGTTAGACGTTACTATTTATTAAGCTGTGGAGATTGACTGACGGCTTGAACCAGATGGATGCCTGACGGGGGAAACTCCAGCCAGCAGGTCGAAGTCTGATACTTGCGACCCTCTCTCCTACTTTGGGCTGCAGAGCATGGCGGCACATATCAGGGTATGGTGCATGCAGAGACGCATGGTACGCTGTGTACACACAGTTTTGCCTGATGAACGAAACCGCGTTGCCATCATGATCCTTGCGGCGGTTATCTCCTGGTTAATCGGATAATTCAGTCCGACAAACAGAGAGCGTGTGCCAAGGATACTTACCAGCCTCCATTCAAAAATTCCTGAAGGCCCAGAGAAGCTGGGATCCTGCTCAAAGACCTTACAGTGACTGTGATTGTATTCCGCGAAACAACACGTCCGGTACGTGCGAACGATCATCAATATTTCGCCGTCGTCTGATCGAGCCAGGAACCACCTGCAACTGCCATGCCGCTTTTCTTTGAAAGGTCCTGGGATTAGGAAGGGTAGGGACACCAGGCGTCCTACAACATCATATCAAGTTGGAGTCAAATAAAAAAAGGGCTCTTGATTTAGTCAATCTTAAGAACAGCATGTTATGAGCATGAATATTTTTTCAGTAAATGTTGACAGTAATATAAGCAAGCCATCATGATATCATAGGAAAGTAACATACTGCTGTAACAGCCATTTGCAGCGATGACAGGAGTAGGCCAGCAATACGTCCAGTCATAGAAGGAGTCGATAGCGTAAATGAAACCCTTGTGTTCAATGGCATCAGAGAACCATGGAGGATGTATGATCCTGCGATGGACGTGCAGATTTATCCACTTACCGCAGTGACCTGTCAGATAGGCGAGACCGCGGTTGAAGAACGCAATTATCCTAAAATCTTTATAATTCCCAGATCTTGTGGGCACTTGGCAGATTACAACCTTGAGCAAATCAAACTTGGTATCTGTTGACACCAGATTTTAGCACGGTCAAATACTTATTTAAGATGGCCTCAAATGGAGAAGTGATCTTCATGAAAGATTTCCGTATTGTCGATATGAACAACTTTGAAGTTTGGGTCATCGCAGTCGATTTCATCTCGAAGGCCAAAACTATGCTCAAAGTACTAAGATCTTATATTCAGAGTACAGTTTGGCTGATTAGTCCCCCAAGACGACCTCAAATGGAAAAGTTATCTATACGGATTGTCTTCATCTCATCGAAACGATCATTTTGATATAAAAAATGTTCCAATCCGAGTTTGTATGCAAAAGTTAGAGCCATCGAAATACAGCCCTGTCAGGAGGCAAAAACTGGCGCGCCCCACCAGACACCCTGTCTGATGGGTAGCGCGAGAGATAGCCTGTTTTGCGCGACAGATTTGACCCTCAAGATGACCTCTGATGAAAAAACGTTCAACATAAAAGTTGTTCGTCTCGTCAAAACGGTCAAGATTTCTTTTGGGCTCGATTCCATCCGAGATTGTTTACCACCACAAAAAAGACCCGCAAGGTGCAGCCAGTTTAAACCGAACAGTTTTGGAAAGTTCGGACAAAACCAATCCGAATTTGACTAGGGTTTTGGACGTGAATCCAAGCCTTTTTATTGCACGGCAAGTCTAGCCGCCTCTTATATACCTAAGGGGTGACGGCCGATTGAACAACACACAATCGATCAATCAATCTACCACTTTTTATCTTTTATCTTTTCTCCTTAACCCTAGTTCTTCTTCCTCGTTCTTCGTCTGTTCTTCTTGTTGCAGGGCGGCGAACCTCGAGGCCCTAGGGGCGATCAGGTCGACCTAGGGCAGCCCATAGCCGCCGCGCGCCCTGACGGGGTCCCTCCCGGGTGTGTGGGGTTTCGGGTCTTCAAAAGCGCCCGCCGGATTGTCTTGCGTACCGCGCTTCCGGCGGGTCTCCTTCGACGTGAGCTGCGGTGCACCACCCCGGCGTCGAGGGTACACGGTGACGTGTTCGGGTGCGAACTCACTTTTTGGCGACTCCGCTGGGGATGAACCTTTGAACGGTCTCTAGCCCGTTCTTGCTACGAAGAGATTGTTATCAAGTTGTTGCAATCTACAAAGGTAATATGAATACTCAATTCCCCTTTGTAGATGCAAATAATCCATATGTTGTTGCTGGATCACCTATTGAGCATAATGTATCGGCTAGCCCTAGTTTCATCAATCATGCATCTAATTATGTGCAAGGGCCGATGCAAAACAATCTTCATGTTTCAAATTCTTATAAATTTAGCAACATGCAACATATGTATCTCAACTCCCATGCATCGGCAACCCCACAAATTCATATGCCGATGAGCAACATGATGAGTTCGATTAATCAATTTGAAACACCCCAAGTTAGAATTTCCAATCCCATACAAGAAAGTGTTTCACCCTTTTATTCATCGGCAGCTAATGTGCAATATAGTAATCCAACCATGCCGATGAATGAGAGAATTGGCCATGCTAATAATGGCTATTTAGCTAGTTACTCTCAACCGTCATATGCTAACCTTTCTTGAACTCTATTAAAGTGTTGTCAGTTTTGTATATTATTTTGTCAGCGTGTTTATTTCACTGGTGGCGATCTTTGATGCCTAGTGTATGTAATCTGCTGTCTGCTTGTGCTTTATTATCAGAGTGGCGAACTTTGATGCCCAGCGGATGTAATATGCTGTAATTTCTTTATTGTATAGTCTAGGTTTTTTCTTATTCACGATGCTGCAGTTATTTTACTATCTTCACAGTAAACCGGCCAAACCGTAAAATTACGGTACATAATCGGGCCATCATGCAATCACGATGTAGGTTGGGCCTGAAACGTGTCGAACAGCTAACGGGCCGGCAGCAGCCCGAAATGAACCCCGGCCCATGATTGTGTGAATCAAATCACGGGCTTTTAACAGGCCAAAATTGTCTTGGTCCTTGTTTGGCCCAATCAGATATCGGCTGCGAGCAGGCCGGATACAAACCGGGCCGTAGTTAGGCCCAACTATATGACGGGCATTTAACAGGCCAAAATTAATATAGGGCCGAAATGTTAAACGGGTCCTTAAGAGGCCAAAACTAATGTCAGTCCGAATTACTAAGTGGGCCTCTAGCAAGTGGGCCCAAAAGCATAGTGTCCAGTTGACGGGCCGAATTTGATATGGCCCATAATTGAGCCCATAGCCTCTTTAAAGGGTTGTACCTGATCTGGGCCGTAATTTGGCCCAGAACGTGGTAGGCTTTTAACGGGTCGGATCTCATATGGGCCACTATTAGGCTCGGAACGTGGCGGGCCATTAATGGACCGGATCAAATATGGGCCGCAATTTGGCCCAAAACATGGCAGCCAGTTAATGGGCCGGCCCACTAGGGCCCTCAAATTCTTGTGGGCCTACAGCTGGGCCATCCTGTTAATGTCGGCGAAATCTCGTGGGCCTTTAGCCGGGCCAGCCCATTATGATCCGCAAGAATCTTGCGGGCCTTTACCTGGGCCGGCCCATTATGGCAAACAAAAATCTTGTGGGCCTTTACCTGGGCCGGTCCATTATGGCCCGCGAAATCTTGTGGGCCGTTAGCTAGGCCAGCCCATTATGGCCCGCAAAATCTCGTGGGCCTTCAGCTGGGCCGGCCCATTATGGTCCACAAAATCTTGTGGGCCTTTAGTTGGGCCGGCCCATTTAAACTTGATGGGCCGGTCCACGTGTCACCATATCATAGGCGCGTCTCGCCCATTGGATGAGTGACACCTGTGCCAGCGCGGACCTGACACATGTCTCCTCCAGCCAATGATGATTTTACATGTGGAAAATCCCCATTGGTCGGGGCTGTTAACAGGTTATCGGATCCAAAACCCGACCCGATAGCTTAACGGCGTTCCGTTACGGTGGATGCCACGTGT
Source organism: Triticum timopheevii (assembly GCA_963921465.1). NCBI lineage: Eukaryota > Viridiplantae > Streptophyta > Magnoliopsida > Poales > Poaceae > Triticum > Triticum timopheevii. The sequence continues at coordinate 341,543,926 of OY997270.1, read as the reverse complement.
CGGTCACCCTTGACGAAAGCACTTCTGTGACGCTCGATTTATCGTCATGGAAGTGGACACTTCCGTGATGATAATTTTGGTAATGTCATGGAACACTTCTACGACAGGACAGGTATGACTATCTTGATTCTGTCATAAATTTGTCATGGATGTACATGCATGACAAAAAACGCGACCTACTGTGACAAACACGTATCATCGTAGAAGTGTATTTTTTTTGTTGTGATAGTTAGTAGCTAGATGGCTTCTTCTCTCTTTTTGGATCTCAATACAATGTTCTCCCCCTCTCTCGTGGAGATCTATTCGATGTAATCTTCTTTTTGCGGTGTGTTTGTTGAGACCGATGAATTATGGGTTTATGAACCAACTTATCTATGAACAATATTTGAATCTTCTCTAAATTCTTTTATGTATGATTGAGTTATCTTTGCAAGTCTCTTCGAATTATCCTTTTGGTTTGGCCAACTAGATTGGTAGTTCTTGCAATGGGAGAAGTGCTTAGCTTTGGGTTCAATCTTGCGATGTCCTTTCCCAGTGACAGAAGGGGCAGCAAGGCACGTATTGTATTGTTGCCATCGAGCATAACAAGATGGGGTTTTTATCATATTGCATGAATTTATCCCTCTACATCATGTCATCTTGCTTAAGGCGTTACTCTGTTTTTAACTTAATACTCTAGATGCATGCTGGATAGCGGTCGATGAGTGGAGTAATAGTAGTAGATGCAGAATCGTTTCGATCTACTTGTCTTGGACGTGATGCCTATATACATGATCATACCTAGATATACTCATAACTATGCTCAATTCTATCAATTGCTCAACAGTAATTTGTTCACCCACCGTAGAATATCTATGCTCTTGAGAGAAGCCACTAGCGAAACCTATGGCCCCCGGGTCTATTCTCATCCTATCAATCTCCATTACTTGCTTTGTTTTTACTTTGCCTTTTACTTTTCACTTTGCATCTCTATACCAAAAATACCAAAAATATTATTTATCATCTCTATTAGATCTCACTCTCGTAAGTGACCGTGCAGGGATTGACAACCCCTAATCGTGTTGGTTGCGAGGAGCTATCGTTTTGTGTAGGTACGAGGGACTTGTGTGTGGTCTCCTACTGGATTGATACCTTGGTTCTCAAAAACTGAGGGAAATACTTACGCTACTTTGCTGCATCATCCTCTCCTCTTCGGGGAAATCCAACGCAGTGCTCAAGAGGTAGCAAGAAGAATTTCTGGCGCCGTTGCCGGGGAGGCTCATGCAAGCAAGCCAACCATACCAAGTACTCATCACAATCCCTATCTCTCGCATTACATTATTTGCCATTTGCCTCTCGTTTTCCTCTCCCCCACTTCATCCTTGTTGTTTTATTCGCCCTCTCTTTCCCAATCTCCTCCTCTCTTTCCCGTTTGCCTTTTTCCGTTGCCTTTCTGTTTGCTTGTGTGTTGGATTACTTGTTGCCATGGCGCAAGATAATACCAAATTGTGTGACTTCTCAAATACCAATAATAATGATTTCCTTAGTACTCCGATTGCTCCTCTTAATAATGATGAGTCTTGTGAAATCAATACCGCTTTGCTGAATCTTGTTATGAAAGATCAATTCGTCGGCCTTCCTAGTGAAGATGCCGCTACTCATCTAAACAATTTTGTTCATTTGTGTGATATGCAAAAGAAGAAAGATACAGATAACAATATTGTCAAATTGAAGTTATTTCCGTTTTCACTTAGAGATCGTGCTAAAGTTTGGTTTTCGTCTTTGCCTAAAAATAGTATTGATTCTTGGAACAAGTGCAAAGATACTTTTATCTCTAAGTATTTTCCTCCTTCTAAGATCATCACTCTTAGGAATGATATTATGAATTTTAAACAACTTGATCATGAGCATGTTTCCCAATCTTGGGAAAGAATGAAATTGATGCTTCGCAATTGCCCTACTCATGGTTTGAATTTATGGATGATCATACAAAAATTTTATGCCGGATTGAATTTTGCTTCTAGAAATCTTTTAGATTCGGCCGCGGGAGGCACGTTTATGGAAATTAAGTTAGGAGATGCTACAAAATTGCTTGATAATATTATGGCTAATTATTCTCAATGGCACACCGAAAGATCTTCTAGTAAAAAAGTGCATGCTATATAAGAAATCAATGTTTTGAGTGAAAAGATGGATGAACTCATGAAGATGTTTGCTACTAAAAATACTTCTCTTGATCCCAATGATATGCCTGTGTCTACTTTGATTGAGAATAATAATGAATCTATGGATGTGAATTTTGTTGGTAGGAATAGTTTTGGAAACAACGCGTATAGAGGGAATTTTAATCCTAGGCCTTATCCTAGTAATCCTTCTAATAATTATGGAAATTCCTACAACAACTCTTATGGAAATTTTAATAAGATGCCCTCTGAATTTGAGAGTAGTGTTAAAGAGTTTATGAATTCACAAAAGAATTTTAATGCTTTGCTTGAAGAGAAATTGCTTAAAGTTGATGATTTGGCTAGGAACCTTGATAGAATTTCTCTTGAAATTGATTCTTTAAAGCTTAGATCTATTCCTCCTAAGCATGATATCAATGAGTCTCTCAAAGCCATGAGAATTTCCATTGATGAGTGCAACGAAAGAACCGCTAGGATGCGTGCTTCCAAAGATGCCTATATTAAAGCGTGTTCTTCCAATTCCTATGAAAATCAAGATGAAGATCTAAAAGTTATTGATGTGTCCCCCATTAAATCTTTTTTTGCAATATGAATCTTGATGAAACTGAAGATGATCTTCCTTTACCTAGAAGGCGTTTTAAGAATTCGGAGTTTCTAGATCTTGATGATGAAATTGATGAAAGTGGGATTGAAAGAAATAAAAACCTAGATGTTGCTAAACCCACTATTTTGGATCTCAAGGAATTTAATTACGAAAATTGCTCTTTAATTGGTTGTATTTCCTTGTTGCAATCCGTGCTAGATTCTCCTCATGCTTATAGTCAAAATAAGGCCTTTACCGAACACATTGTTGATGGCTTGATGCAATCTTATGAAGAAAAACATGAGTTGAAAGTTTCTATCCCCAGAAAAATCTATGATGAGTGGGAACCTACTATTAAAATTAAAATTGAAGATTATGAGTTTCATGCTTTGTGTGATTTGGGTGCTAGTGTCTCTACTATTCCCAAAACTTTGTGTGATTTGCTAGATTTCCGTGACTTCGATGATTGCTCTCTAAACTTGCATCTTGCGGATTCCACTATTAAAAAGCCTATGGGAAGAATTAATGATGTTCTTATTGTTGCAAATAGGAATTATGTGCCCGTAGATTTTATCGTTCTTGATATAGATTGCAATCCTTCATGTCCTATTATTCTTGGTAGACCTTTCCTTAGAACGATTGGTGCAATTATTGATATGAAGGAAGGGAATATTAATTCCAATTTCCCTTAAAGAAGGGCGTGGAACACTTCCCTAGGAAGAAAATAAAATTACCATATGAATCTATCATGAGAGCCACTTATGGATTGCCTACCAAAGATGGCAATACCTAGATCTATCCTTGTGTTTATGCCTACCTAGGGGCGTTAAACGATAGCGCTTGTTGGGAGGCAACCCAATTTTATTTTTGTTTTTTGTTTTTGATTATGTTTAGGAATAAATAATACATCTATCTTCTGTTTGGATGTGGTTTTATCTTTTAATTAGTGTTTGTGCCAAGTAGAACCTATAGGATAACCTACGATGATAGTTGATTTGATTCTGCTGAAAAAACAGAAACTTTGCACGCACGAATATAATTTTGTTAAATCACATAAACGTGATTTTGCGTTGATTCTTTTTGATTCTGTTCAATAAACAAATTTTACAGGACTTCCTATTTTGGTAGAATTTTTAGAGTTCCAGAAGTTTGCATTAGTTACAGATTTCTACAGACTATTCTGTTTTTGACAGATTCTGTTTTACATGTGTTGTTTGCTTATTTTGATGAATCTATGGCTAATAGAATAGTTTATAATCCATAGAGAAGTTGGAATACAGTAGGTTTAACACCAACATAAATAAAGAATGAGTTAATTACAGTACTTTGAAGTAGTCTTTTGATTTCTTTCTCTAACGGAGCTCACGAGATTTCTATTGAGTTTTGTGTTGTGAAGTTTTCAAGTTTTGGGTGAATTCTTTTGATGAATTATGGAACAAGGAGTGGCAAGAGCCTAAGCTTGGGGATTCCCATGGCACCCCCAAGATAATCCAAGGACACCAAAAATTCAAAGCTTGGGGATGCCCCGGAAGGCATCCCCTCTTTCGTCCACTTCCATCGGTAATTTACTTGGAGCTATATTTTTATTCACCACATGATATGTGTTTTGCTTGGAGCGTCTTGTATTATTTGTGTCTTTGCTTGTTAGTTTACCACAATCATCCTTGATGTACACACATTTTGAGAGAGCCATACATGAATTGGAATTTGATAGAATACTATATGTGCTTCACTTATATCTTTTGAGCTTGATAGTTTTGCTCATAGTGCTTCACTTATATCTTTTGAGCGTGATAATTTTTGCTCTAGTACTTCACTTAGATCTTTTAGAGCACGGTGGTGGATTTGTTTTAAAGAAACTATTGATCTCTCATGCTTCACTTAGATTATTTTGAGAGTCGTTAATAGCATGGTAATTTGCTTAATATTAATATACTTGGTATTCAAGATATGTGAAACTTTCTTTTGAGTGAATTGAATACTAAGATAAGTTTGATGCTTGATAATTGTTTTGAGATATGGAGGTGATAATATCAAAGTCGTGCTAGTTAGGTGATTATGAATTCAAAGAATTCTTGTGTTGAAGTTTGCAAGTCCCCTAGCATGCACGTATGGTTAAAGTTGTGTAACAAATTTGAAACATGAAGTGTACCTGGCTTGTGCATCCTTATGAGTGGCGGTCAGGGACGAGCGATGGTCTTTTCCTACCAATCTATCCCCCTAGGAGCATGCGCGTAGTACTTGATTTTTTATGACTTCTAAATTTTTGCAATAAGTATATGAGTTCTTTTGACTAATGTTGAGTCCATGGATTATACACACTCTCACCTTTCCGCCTTTGCTAGCCTCTTCGGTACCGTGCATTGCCCTTTCTCACCTTGAGAGTTGGTGCAAACTTTGCCGGTGCATCCAAACCCCGTGATACGATACGCTCTATCACACATAAACCTCCTTATATCTTCCTCAAAACAGCCACCATACCTACCTATCATGGCATTTCCATAGCCATTCCGAGATATATTGCCATGCAACTTCCATCATCTTCATCATGACATACATTATTTTTGTCATATTGGCATTGCATGATCATGTAGTTGACATCGTATTTGTGGCAAATCCACCATGCATTATTTTTCATACATGTCACTCTTGATTCATTGCACCATCCCGGTACACCGCTAGAGGCATTCATATAGTCATATCTTGTTCTAAGTTTCGAGTTGTAATCCTTATGTTGTAATCAATAAAAGTGGGATGATCATCATTATTAGAGCATTTCCCAATAAAAAAAGGCCAAAAGAAAAAAAAGGAAAGGCCCAAAAAAAGAAAAAAAATAAAAAGATAAAAAAGGCAATGCTACTATCTCTTTTTCCACACTTGTGCTTCAAAGTAGCACCTTGTTCTTCATGTAGTGAGTCTCATATCTTGTGCTTCAAAGTAGCACCTTGTTCTTCATGTAGTGAGTCTCATAAGTTGTCTTTTTATACTAGTTGGAATTTTTCATTATAGAACTTGGCTTGTATATTCCTACGATGGGCTTCCTCAAATGCCCTAGGTCTTCATGAGAAAGCGAGTTGGATGCACACCCACTAGTTTTCTTTTGTTGAGCATTCATAGCTCTAGTGCATCCGTTGCATGGCAATCCCTACTCCTCATGTTGACATCAATTGATGGGCATCTCCATAGCTCGTTGATTATGCTCGTCAATGTGAGACTTTCTCCTTTTTTGTCTTCTCCACACAATCGCCATCATCATATTCTATTCCACCCGTAGTGCTATATCCATGGCTCACGCTCATGTATTGCGTGAAGGTTGAAAAAATTTGAGATTATTTAAGTATGAAACAATTGCTTGGCTTGTCATCGGGGGTATAGAAGTTGGGAACATCTTTGTGTGACGAAAATGAAGCATAGCCTAACTATATGATTTTGTAGGGATGAACTTTCTTTTGCCATGTTATTTTGAGAAGACATGATTGCTTTGATTAGTATGCTTGAAGTATTATTATTTTTTTATGTCAATATGAACTTTTGTCTTGAATCTTTCGGATCTGAATATTCATATCACAGTTAAGAAGATTTACATTGAAATTATGCCAAAGTATCACTCCGCATCAAAAATTCTTTTTTATCATTTACCTACTCGAGGACGAGTAGGAATTAAGCTTGGGGATGCCTGATATGTCTCCAACGTATCTATAATTTTTGATTGCTCCATGCTACTTTATCTACTGTTTTGGACTATATTGGGCTTTATTTTCCACTTTTATATTATTTTTGGGACTAACCTATTAACCGGAGGCCCAACCCAGAATTGTTGTTTTTTGCCTATTTCAGTGTTTCGAAGAAACGGAATATCAAACGGAGTCCAAACAGAATGAAACCTTCGGGAACGTGATTTTCTCACCGAACGTGATCCAGGAGACTTGGACCCTACTCCAAGAAGTAAAAGAGGCGGTCACGAGGGTGGGGGGCGCCCCCCCTAGGGCGGCCCCCTGCCTCGTGGCCCCCCTGTTGCTCCACCGACGTACTCCTTCCTCCTATATATACCTACGTATCCCCAAACGATCAGAACAGGAGCCAAAAACCTAATTCCACCGCCGCAACCTTTTGTATCCACGAGATCCCTTCTTGGGGCCTGTTCTAGAGCTCCGCCGGAGGGGGCATCCACCATGGAGGGCTTCTACATCAACAGCATAGCCCCTCCGATGAAGTGTGAGTAGTTTACTTCAGACCTTCGGGTCCATAGCTAGTAGCTAGATGGCTTCTTCTCTCTTTTTGGATCTCAATACAATGTTCTCCCCCACTCTCGTGGAGATCTATTCGATGTAATCTTATTTTTGTGGTGTGTTTGTTGAGACTGATGAATTGTGGGTTTATGATCCAGCTTATCTATGAACAATATTTGAATCTTCTCTGAATTCTTTTATGTATGATTGAGTAATCTTTGCAAGTCTCTTCAATTATCCTTTTGCTTTGGCCAACTAGATTGGTAGTTCTTGCAATGGGAGAAGTGCTTAGCTTTGGGTTCAATCGTGCGGTGTCTTTTCCCAGTGACAGAAGGGGCAGCAAGGCACGTATTGTATTGTTTCCATCGAGGATAACAAGATGGGGTTTTTATCATATGGCATGAATTTATCCCTCTAAATCATGTCATCTTGCTTAAGGCGTTACTCTGTTTTTAACTTAATACTCTAGATGCATGCTGGATAGCGGTCGATGAGTGGAGTAATAGTAGTAGATGCAGAATGGTTTCAGTCTACTTGTCTTGGACGTGATACATGATCATACCTAGATATACTCATAACTATGCTCAATTCTGTCAATTGCTCAACAGTAATTTGTTCACCCACCATAGAATATCTATGCTCATGAGAGAACCCACTAGTGAAACCTATGGCCCCCGGGTCTATTCTCATCCTATAAATCTCCATTACTTGCTTTGTTTTTACTTTGCCTTTTACTTTTCACTTTGCATCTCTATACCAAAAATACCAAAAATATTATTTATCATCTCTATCAGATCTCACTCTCGTAAGTGACCGTGAAGGGATTGACAACCCCTAATCGCGTTGGTTGCGAGGAGCTATCGTTTTGTGTAGGTACGAGGGACTTGTGCGTGGTGTCCTACTGGATTGATACCTTAGTTCTCAAAAACTGAGGGAAATACTTACGCTACTTTGCTGCATCATCCTCTCCTCTTCGGGGAAATCCAACGCAGTGCTCAAGAGGTAGCAAGCATGCGCAGGGGTTTGATCGCACGCCTCCTGTACTCAAATAGCTACCCCGCACGGCACCCCCTAGCCAATAAAAAAAGGGACGCGTGGTGGCACATAATAGGTAAGTAGAACGCCCACTGTTTCAATAATAGTTGTGTTTCCGATTTGTAACGTGACAACACTTGTTCCAAAATGACTTTGTTGATTTTTAATGTGTGCGCCTTCGCAAATCAGACATAAAAATTACCACATCATGTTGGTGCCATGTCATGACACCATGCCAAGTTTCATGATTTTCAAGCGTGTTTTGGATTTACAGGAATTAAAAAATGAAGTTTCTCAATCTTTTCGGCCAAGCCACGACTCCTAGATGTTTGAATTTCATTCTCATTTCTTGCATGGGACCTAGAAATTCACCTAAGGACACACATATGATTTTTCAACCAACTTTGGTGCACTGGAGCATGTGCTTGTAGTTAAAATTTGAATTATGCGCATTAAATGCCCACAAATTAGATTAATGTACAAAAAAGGCCAAACGAACCCGGAATAATTCCAAAATTTAGCACGATACTTCTATTTGGTCTAATCTGCCTGTGTAAACAAATTAAGGTGGGAGAAGCCAGTGTACGTATGTTGTTTCGCACACGGGGTTGACACGTTCCCTCTCGGAACCACGAGCCTTCTTGAGAGAAGCTCCGGTTTGCAAGCAGCTTATACCAAAGCTTGTCCCAATTCGGCCAAAACATTTACCGCAGCATGTTGGTGCGATGTCATGACACCATGCCAAGTTTCAAGATTTTCAGCCGTGTTTTGGATTTACATGAATTAAAAACTAAGTTTCTCAATCTTTCCGGCCGAGCCACGACGCCCAGATGTTTGAATTTCATTCCCATTTCTTGCATGGGACCTAGAAATTCACCCAAGGACACACATGTGATTTTTCAACCAACTTTGATGCATTGGAGCACGTGCTTGTAGTTCAAATTTGAATTATGCACATTAAATGCCTAGAAATTCAATTAACATATAAAAAAGGCCAAATGAACTCGGAATTAATATATACAAAAATGAAATACATGCTTGGAAAACATGACGCCTAGCGTGGTGCCATGGTATGGCCTCACCGTGCCCTGGTAAAAATTTAAGAATGTCTTCCTTATGTCGCCATGCACGCCTTTCATAAATCGAACCATCACCGAGGAAGTTCCATGGTTTCGAGGGGGGAATCACCAAGATTGAAGGCGGATCCAAATTTCCTTTGTTCTTTGTCCATGACTTTTTTTTCTATGATGAACATACGCCCTACAAATCACCACGTTCAAATTTGACACTTTTCCGTGTTCATTTACCATATTTAGGGGATTATTTGCATTCTCTAGGCATTAATGCACATAATTCAAATTTGAACAATCGGTGCATGAAAAGGTGCACAAGAACGGTCTGGAAAACCATCCTCGTGCCATTTAGTAAATTCTCATGTCTTTTACAAGGAATGGACAGATATTTTGAGGAAATGTGTGGCAATAGTCAACCATAAACGCGTCGTTTACTGGGTAACAACTATAAAAAAAATCAAATAAATGCTTGAAAAACATGACGCCTGACGTCGTGCCATGGTATGGCCTCACCATGCCTGGTAAAAATTTGAGAATGTTATCCTTATGTCGTCATGCACGCCTTTCATAAATCGAACCATCACCGAGGAAGTTTCATGGTTTCGAGAGGGAAATCACCAAGATTGAAGGGGGGTCCAAATTTCCTTTGTCCTTTGTCCATGAGTTTTTTCTAAGATGAACATACACCCTGCAAATCACCACGTTCAAATTTGACACTTTTCCGGGTTCATTTACCATATTTAGGGGATTATGTGCATTTTCTTGGCATTAATGCACATAATTCAAGTTCAAACAATCGGTGCATGAAAGGGTGCACAAGAACATGCCTAACATATTTTAGCTATTTCCCCTACCTTTTAATAGACAACTGGGCCATTATCTTCTCTGGCAGCACCTGCCTTGTGATGTTTAACTCTGCCAATTGCATTTTTATCAGTATCGATTTCAATGGGAATTAAGCCTGTTGCAATTAACAGTTGTATCCATTTTCAAACAGTTTTATTTCAATGACTACAAACTTACAAAACATGAATTAGGATGATGTTAAGCCTGTTGCAATTAACAGTTGTATCCATTTTTCAATCCGTCCCTTTGCTACTGTGCTACTCTTTCGCAATGAAGATATCACTACAGATGCTGCCGTTTTATTACCATTTGCTATTTTTGGTGGATGTTAACCCTGTTGTAGTTAACATTGGCTTTCCATGTACTCACACAGGGCTACAATGGGGGATGCTGTTGTTTGTTGTCGAGGTTAGCTACATCTCATGTCTTATACACCATATATTCCTAAATTTAAGTATATTTTGGAGATTCCAATATAGACTACATAAGGAGCAAAATGAGTGAATCTAGATTCTAATCTAAACTATATCTATAATTCTATATACATCCGTATGTAGTTCATATTGAAATCTCTAAAAATACTTGTACTTAGGAATGTAGGTAGTTGTATTTTACATCATTTGTGCAATCTCATTTAGCTTCTAACATTTACTGGTTGCTTGTAGGTACGTATATGAGCGGTACTGATCCGCGCTTCGATCCCTTTTGCGTATGGGGCAATGAGATATTCATGAACAAGCGTGAAGTGAGGAAACTAAGAAAGATTGTTAGGTGAAAGAAACGGGTGATGGCAATTAAGCTCTTTATTTATACTTTGTCCAAGACATCGGTGAACTTTAGGATGATAAGTAATATGTTGCCTTTTTCTCCTGCCCACAACAAGTTACTCTATTAGACCTCATGATCTGATATTTTTCTCTTTTGAGTGGTTTCCGAAGCTATTTACTGATGATTACCTTGCAAACTACATGACCGGAGTGGATGCAACTAAGGTTAAAGTATATAATTCATCCTACCATGATAATGCTCTAGAAGTCTTCCTGGAGGCGGTGAAGGATGAGCAGGTGATCGTTAAAAGGGGTTGGACAAAAGTTGTTCGTGTCTATGGCATGCAGGAAGGCACATTATGGGCATTCCGCTTCTTCAACAACATCGGCAGTCAAAATGATTTACACTTGTCTCTTCATCTTTACCGCCTGTAAATATTGTGGTTCATCATAGTTAATTGTTGTCTAATCCTATAATTACTGAACATATTGTACTGACAATTTTATTTGTGGTTTCGTTGTTGAACCATTTGTGCTGAGAATTTGAATTGCACGTTTCATATTTCAAAATTTCCAATTCGAATAATAAATTACAGCCAAAAAAATTGTACAGGAGCGAATAAAATAATGTGCACACGGTTAAAAAGAAAACAGCGTATGCGATAAAAAAGAAAACAAACGGTTCTTTGACGTGAAACGTTTGCGATGCCCTTCGGATGCACACACGGTTTCGTCTCATATGCGTATGCGATTCATGGTAATATGGCAAACGTTTCAAAACAGTGTGCGTGTGTGATAGGAATACCAATCGCACACAGTTACAAAAATGTACACATTGTCGTTAGTAGAGGCACCGCGCACATTTTACATTCTTGAACCGTGTGCGATAATGTATTTATCATAAACATATCGGCAGATTAAATGTTGATGTCCACCTTTTTCACACAACTAGCGGCCTAATCGTTTGGGGTGTACATACGAACGGAAACGTTTTCCCTAGATTGACTGTGTGGGATGTACATACGAACGGAAACGTTTTCCCTGGATTGACTGTGTGGGATGTACATACGAACGGAAACATTTTCTCTAGTTTCACTGTATGGGATGTACATAAGAATGAAAACGTACTCCTTGGATTGACTGTGTGTGGTATACATATGAACGAAAATGTTTTTCTGGGATTCACCGTGTGGGATGTAAATACGAACGAAAACAATTGGGTTTACATGCCTCGCCCGATCGCACACGAGCCAGCTTGTGTGCCAAGAGGGCCTATCCACGACGGTTTCTGGGTCGTGTGGGAAGGACCCCCTATCGCCCACACTTACTTGGCGACGGTTCCAAATGCCATCGCGGAAAGGGGTTTAAAATTGTTTGTATAGCACCGACGTGTACCAGTGTATGCTAGCCGATTCTTGCTCCCATAAATTGTTTGCCCGTAAAATACCTATGCATAGGAAGTGGGTTAGGCTTAAATGATCTATTCATATACCATGATGCTCTCCTTGTGTTTCAATTCTTATCTTTTATGTGAGCATCATTAAAATCGTCATGCCTAGCTAAAAAGGCATTAAAGAAAATCACTTGTTGGGAGACAACCCAATATTTATAACTACTGTTTTTGTGCATTCATATGATTGTGCTACTGTAGTAATCATGTTTTATAGCTTCTGTTTTAATAATGTGCCAAGTAAAGCCTTTAGGATAGTGTGGATGATAGTTGACTTGATTCTGTGAAAAACAGAAAAATTTGCGCTCAGTTCTGGAATTTTGTAAATTTGCATAAATGTTTTTTTATCTGAATTTTTACACATGATTTATATACAAATTCCCCACGTTGTCCTAATTTTTTTAATTTTTTGGATTTACACAAGTATGGTCATTGTCCAGATTACAACAGAATGTTCTGTTTTTGACAAATTCTGTTTTCGTTGTGTTGTTTGCTTATTTTGATGAATCTATGGGTAGTATCGGAGGGTACGAACCATGGAGAAGTTAGAATATAGTAGATATAATACCAATATAAAATTGGAATGAGTTTACAACACTACCTAAAAGTGGTTATTTGCTTTGTTTCACTAACGGATCTCACGAGTTTTCTGTTGAGTTTTGTGTTGGAAGTTTGGAAGTTTTGGGTGATATTTCGATGGACTACAGAATAAGGAGTGGAAAGAGCATAAGTTTGGGGATGCACAAGGCACTCCAAGGTAATATTCAAGGACAACCAAGCATCTAAGCTTAGGTATGCCCCGGATGGCATCCCCTCTTTTGTCTTCAATCCATCGGTAAAATTACTTGAGGCTATATTTTTATTCACCACATGATACGTGTTTTGCTTGGAGCATCTTGTATTATTCGAGTCTTTGCTTTTTATTTTGTCACATTCATCCTTGCTGTACACACCTTTTGAGAGGGACGCACATTAATCATGAATTTATTAGAATACTCTATGCGCTTCACTTATATTTTTCGAGCTAGGTGGTTGCTCTAGTGCTTCACTTATATCTATTTAGAGCACGGCGGTGGTTTTATTTTATAGAAGTTGATGAAATCTCATGCTTCACTTATATTATTTTTAGAATCTTAAAAATAGTATGGCAATTTTCTTAGGTTATGAATTCGGTCCTGATATGATGGGCATCCAAGTGGGATATAATAAAGCCTTCCATGAAGATTATTGAATATATGAGAAGTTTGATTCCTTGCATATGTTTTGAGATATAAAGATGGTGATATTAGAGTCATGCTAGTGAGTAATTGTGGATTGGTAGAAATACTTGTGTTAAGGTTTGTGATTCCTGAAGCATGGACGTATGGTGAACCATTATGTGATGAAGTCGGAGCATGATTTTTTTGATTGTCTTCCTTATGAGTGGCGGTCGGAGACAAGCGATGGTCTTTTCCTACCAATGTATCCCCCTAGGATCATGTGTATTAGTACTTTGCTTCTATGGCTAATAAAATTTTGCAATAAGTATGTGAGTTCTTTATGACTAATGTTGAGTCCATGGATTATACGCACTCTCACTCTTCCACCATTGCTAACCTCTCTAGTACCGCACAACTTTCGCCGGTGCATTAAGCCCACCATATACCTTCCTCAAAACAGCCACCATACCTACCTATTATGGCATTTCCATAGCCATTCCGAGATATATTTTCATGCAACTTCCACCATTCCATTTTATTATGACACATACCATCATTGTCATATTGTTCTCATATGCATGAGGCATTCATATAGAGTCATATCTTTGTTCTAGTATCGAGTTTTAATTCTTGAGTTGTAAGTAAATAAAAGTGTGATGATCATCATTATTAGAACATTGTCCCATGTGAGGAAAGGATGATGGAAGCTATGATTCCCTCACAAGTTGGGATGTGACTCCGGACTTCAAATAAAAAAGAGAGGCCAAAGAGCCCAAAAAAAGAGAAAATAAAAAAATAAAAAATGGGAGAAAAAGAGAGAAGGGACATTTCCACACTTGTGCTTCAAAGTAGCACCATGTTCTTCATGATAGAGTCTCCTATTTTGTCCCTTTCATATACTAGTGGGAATTTTTCGTTATAGAGCTTGGCTTGTATATTCCAATGATGGGCTTCCTCAAATTGCACTAGGTCTTCGTGAGCAACCAAGTTGGATGCACACCCCTTAGTTTTCATTTTGAGCTTTCATACACTTATAGCTCTAGTGCATCCGTTGCATGGCAATCCCTACTCACTTGCATCGATATCAATTGATGGGCATCTCCATAGCCCATTAATTTGCCTAGTTGATGTGAGACTTCATCCTTTTTGTCTTCTCCTCACAACCATCACCATACTCCACCCATAGTGCTATATCCATGGCTCATGCTCATGTATTGCGTGAAAATTGAAAAAGCTTGAGAACATTAAATGTATGAAACAATTGTTTGGCTTGTAATCGGGGTTGTGCATGATAAAATACTTTGTGTGATGGAGATAGAGCATGGCAAGACTATATGATTTTGTAGGGATAACTTTCTTTAGCCATGATATTTTGAGAAGACATGATTGCTTTGTTAGTATGCTTGAAGTATTATTATTTTTGTGTCAATATTAAACTTTTGTTTTGAATCTTATGGATCTGAATGTTCATGCCAAACAAAGAAAGATTACATTGATAAACATGCTAGGTAGCATTCGCACTTTATAAATTATTTCTTTTATCATTTACATAGTCGAGGACGAGCAGGAATTAAGCTTGGGGGTGCTGATACATCTCCAATGTATCTATAATTTAATAAGTATTCATGCCATGTTTACAACAATTTTATATGGTTTTGGTATGATTTGATTAGAACTAACCCGGACTAACATTGTTTTTAGTAGAAATACCGTGGTGTCGTTTTTTGTGTAGAAATAAAAGTTCTCGAAATGGGCTGAAAATTTACAGTGATTTTTTATGGACCAAAAGAGACCCCCGAAGCACCGGAGCTGGGCCAGGAAGTGAGCGAGGAGGCCACAAGCCTAGGGGTGCACCCACCCCCTAGGGCACACCCCTCAGCCTGTGGACCCTTCTGGCACCCCCTTGACGTGAGATCGACACAATAATTCTTATAAATACCAAAAAACCCAAAAAGAACCCTAGATCAGAAGTTCTACCGCTGCAAACCTTTGTAGCCATGAAAAACCAATCAGGAGCCCGTTCTGGCACTCTGCCGGAGGGGGAAACCATCACCGGAGGCCATCTTCATCATCCCGGCGGTCTCCATGACGAGGTGGGAGTAGTTCACCCTCGGGGCTGAGGGTATGTACTAGTAGCTATGTTTGATCTCTCTCCCTCTCTCTCTCTCTCTCGTGTTCTTGATTTGGCACGATATTGATGTACCACGAGCTTTGTTACTATAGTGGGATCATATGATGTTTCTCTCCCTCTACCTTCTTTTGATGAATTGAGTCTTGCTCTTTGAGGTTTCGTTGTGTTCGATTGAGTATTTTATTTGAGAACACTCGATGTATGTCTTGCGATGGGATATCTGTGGTGATAATGGGACGTTCTATTGATACACTTGATGTATGTTTTTGCACTCAACTCGCGGATTCCTGAGGTAACATTGGGGTAATATATGCATAGGAGTTGATGCACGTATTCGTCCTACGTTCTCCGATAGAAACTTTGGGGTGATTCTTTGTTGCACGTTGAGGGATTGTTATATGGTCCAATTATGTTATCATTGTTGAGAGAATTTGCACTAGTGAAAGTATGAACCCTAGGCCTTGTTTTCAAGCATTGCAATACCACTTTTGCTCACTTTTGTTACTTGCTACCTTGTTGTTTTTATATTTTTCATATTACAAAAACCTATATCTACTATCCATATTACACTTGTATCACTATCTCTTCGCAGAACTAGTGCACATATATAATTTTACCATTGTATTGGGTGTGTTGGAGATACAAGAGACTCTTTGTTATTTGGTTGCAGGGTTGTTTGAGAGAGACCATCTTCATCCTATGACCTCCCACGGATTGATAAACCTTAAGTCATTCGCTTGAGGAAAAAATTGCTAGTGTCCTACAAAACTCTGCACTTGGAGGCCCAACAACGTCTACAAGAATAAAAGTTGTGTAGTAGACATCACCGCCCCAAGCCGGCGCGTGGTTCTACATCTCACTACTCCAAGCCAGCTCGCGGAGGAGTGACGAGTTGCTCCAGGCCGACACGTCGGGTAGCTTGACGGCACGGGCATCGTCGCTGTCATCGACGACGTTGCGTCGTACCACGCCTCCAGCACCTGCGACCGCGCCATCCGCCGCGACGCGCGCGTACGTAGCCTCGCCATGTAGGCAGAGAAAGAAGCCGACTGCGCGGATATCGACGAGCTAGCGGCCAGCACGTTCACGCTCGCCGCCATTATCGAGGAGAAGTAGAACACGGGAGGCCGCCGCCGCTTGGGTCCCATGAAGGTCGGTGTCTTGCCCTCCTGCCGGCCACCATCATCCCCTTACCTAAGAACCAATCTTGGTACGTGCAACGTAGGGACCCTTCCCCTTCGACTGAAGCATCAGGCGGCGGTTCCACTCCGATGAGCGGTGGGGAAGCGAGTCGTCCTTTGTGCTGAAGCATATACTTCTGGGCCTCACCACTGTTGGTCATGGGGACGACGTTAGAGACCCGCCGCGGCTGGCAGTAGACTAGTCGAGGATATCATGTCGTCGGAATGGATATATGCCGATGCTGGCCATAGGCTAGTTCGGTTTTGTTTTTAGTTGAAAATATGTCCAAAATGTAACCGTGTTAGTCTGGTTTGAATGAAATCCATCATGTTTATTTAAAATCCGGTCTAGTTTGCATGAATTTCATCCGGTTTGTTGAAAAAGAGTTTGAAATGTGTGCGGCTATGGTCGGATAGCGGCCTCCCGCATCCGTATCCGCTGACAGATGCAGGAGAAAATTTGTGGGTCGACGTTGAAGATGCCCTAAGGTTGCATAAACCGTCAAATGACAATAAAATCTAGTGTACTGAAGAGGTGGCATAAACAGAGAAATGACAATAAAATCTATATTACACCACCGGGCATGCAATGCATACACAGAAAAACAAAAAGAAAAAAGAAACTGAGCGTTTCAGCACGGAAATGAACAAGAAAATACCATTATCAATCTCAGGGGCACAAATATTTCCTCAAAATAAATAAATAATAATTCAGGTAGACGCATCGGCGACGACCTTGCTCTCTTCAACACTTTCAGCAGAATCAACAACAGTAACCTGAACTGAATCAGGATCCACATGTTTCTCTTCTTCCACCACCTGTGGATGTGTCTGGGGATCCTCTGCAGCCTCAGGCTCCAGGATTTTGGCCGTGTGATTTGGCTCGGTCGTCGCAATGGAGGGCTCAACTGCTAGCTGCTCCTCCGTCACTTCACTTTCATCAGCGGTAGCTGCTGCAGGTTCTTCAGCCTTCTTCTCTGCCGCCGGAGCCTCGACGTCACTCTCGTCGTTCTGTCAAAAGGAGCAGATTTAGTAGAGCTTCTTGACTCATGAAGTGAAAATCGCATAAAGATAAATTGCAACCTGAACTGAATCTGGATCCACACGTTTCTCTTCTTCCACCACCTGCGCATCCCGTACATCCTCTGGCTCCAGGATTTCGGCCGTGTGATTTGGCTCGGTCGTCGCAGTGGATGGCTCAACTGCTAGCTGCTCCTCTGTCGCTCCATTTTCAACAGCGGTAGCTGCTGCAGGTTCTTCAGCCTTCTTCTCTGCCTCCGGAGCCTCGACGTCACTCTCGTCGTTCTGTCAAAACTCAAAAGGAGCAGAATCGGTAGAGCTTCTTGACTCGTGAAGTGCAAATCGCATAATATAAATTGCAGCATACACCATGCATCCAGATAAAAGGGGATGTTAGAAATCCCCTGCTGCTATCCATGGAACTTGTTGACACCCTACCAAACCAAGTTTTATCATGTGACTAATGGACTAATAAACATAAAGAGAACATGACCGCAACTGCTAACTCAAAACATGCTCTTCTGTCACTGTGTTAAGGTAGCGAGTGAAGAGGAAATCAACAAGCTGTGTACCTCTTTGAGCAGGTCGCTGAGAGACCTCCGGCGACTCCCGTCGGCGGCCGGTTCAGTTTCAGCCACAGCCACACCGGCGACCTTCTTCTCCGCGGCGTCCTCCAGAACCACCGGCGCCTCACCTTTTACCTTGAGATCAGCAGGCTTTGTTGCACACGCTCCCATCTCCACTGCAGCGCCGCCGCTAGAACGAGGGTTGACAGAGGCAAGAACCAGATAGCCAGGAACACACCCACACACACGCAGCACGAAGTATTCGTTATATGCAGCGGCGGATGTGCTCCAGCTGACCAGCCGGTACCCAGTAGGTTAGGTAGTCCGCTACCTGCCATTGAAGCCGGCCAAGATAGTACTATAATCTATGCTGTAATGCAAGGAGACTCCGGTCAACGTCCTGCTGGGGCGCAGGACCCGGCAACTCCTGAATAACAAACTCGTTGCGTGGTGCTGTCATTGCGCATATCATATGCGGCTACCCATCCCATCATCGATGTTAGTACTACCTGCTGCCCATTGGACTTGGGGACGGCGGCGGCCGGTTGTGCTGCTGCCTGCTGGTGTGTTGGGCGTCCGAGGGCAGGCTCCGGAATTTCCTAACCACCGCAACTAGCGGTGCGGTGGTGCCCTTTCCCGTTCATGCTGATCACACTACGTCCGTGCATAATGATTCGATGGCCCTTCTGGCAGAACGGTAATCATCATGCAGACACAGCTGGTTCTCGTTGTTAATTTGGCCCTCAGCAAATTAGGAAAGCCTCCTGTTTGTATCCCTCGCCATGATTTTTAGAGAAAAGGCATCAACCGAGTCCGAGATGGGGCTCGAGCCTAGCCCGGCTATGAATTAACAAAGTCATCAACCGGCTAGGATTACAGATCACACGAACTAAAGAAAGAAAAACAACACGGTAAGATACATAGACGCCGGTAAGCAGCTAACTAGCCTCAAAGCTACAAGCTAGAAGATAAAACAGATAAGCACACAGCTGCAGACATCGAGGCCCTCCTCCGAGAACGAAGCACCAGGGAGCTAGGACCAAGCTGGCACTGAGGAGAAGGGGATGAACGGCATCACCAGGGAGTGTGGTCACCAAACAGCTATGGACCCCGGCACGGCACAACCATCCAATTCCATCTCCGAAGAAGGCCACAACCTCCTCGCCTGGCTCGAAAGGCGCCGTACCGTCGGAAGATAGAATGTTCCACCTAGAACTAGAATGGATGCCGCCGGAGGATGGCCACATAGAGAGGATCCCCGCACTCCCGACGAGCCGCCAAAGCTTCCCTCAAGCAGAATTGCCCCTGGCCCGGCAGCAGAGGAGGGATAGCACCAAGCTTGGACGAAGAGGACACACCACTGATGACGTCGAATGCACCCCGACAGCGCACACCAACCAAACAGCTCCCAAAGGCGGCGCCTTCAAGAAGGAGAACGACGCGGGAGCGCCGCCGCCGCCCACCGAGGTTAGGGCTTTCACCCGGGAGGCTAGAGGAAGGTGGGTGGAGGGAGTCAGACCTGACAAACACCTCCAAGAAGGAAGAACGGTGCCCTCGGGCGACGCCGCCGTCGTGGCCAGCCATGGCCGGACATGGATTTCTCCTGGTCTGGCTCCACACCACCAACCCACCCGCAGCACAGAGACCGAAGATCGAAGAAGAACGCCGACCCAGGCCCGGAGGGGAGGGATCGCGCCATGACGGAGAAAGCAGGGGACGCCAGATCTGGTGCCGCCGGACGCCAGGACCGCGCGAGGTCCATGCCCAACGGATCCCCACCGCCCTCGCGGCCAGGGACACCGCCACTACGCCCGCGCCACCACTCGCCGCAGAGCCGGTGGCGCCACTCCAACCGAGGCCGCTGCCCCAGATCCCGTGGCTCCCTGCGAAAAGCAGAGCAGCAGATGCCCCGCCGCCACCTTCCTCGGCGGCGCCACGGGCTTGCCCGGCGGCGTCCTCAGGCGGCGGCGAGGGGTGGGAGACGGGAAGGGGAGGACTCGCGGCGATCTAGGGTTTCGGCCCCGAGACGCCCTGGAGGGGCGGCGCGGGGTCGGGGGGGGGGGGGGGGGGGGGGGGATGAGGACTCCCTGGCCATGATTGCTCATCAGAATCATTGTTCTTGGAATTTGGAATCTCATATATACGGAGCATCCAACCTCGGTTGATAAGATAAACTCTCAACCGGTAGTTGAGTACTACTGAGGCACTACCGGAGACAACTAAAACCCTTTTATTTTAATCTGGACAGGGACAAGCAAGACCTTCTGCTACGGCCAAAATGGAGGTGAAGATTGAAACCAGCACGCAGAAACACGGCTTGCTAGTTGACGCATTCAGAGGCATTCTGACAGCAATAGTGGGAAATCAGCAGCAGCACCTCCGTTGAATTACAACGCCGGGAACATTTTCCGCGTTCCATGGACATACTGGAACATCCTTGTTTGCTGGGGAAAAGCAGTAGCCGGGCCTGAAAGACAACGACCCTTCTGTTCTTATTAGAGCATCTCCAGTCGTTTGGCCTCCTCAGGACAGTGAAAAAAACCGCCTAAAGGCGAACCAGCGCAAGTTTGACGCGTGGGGGCGACTCTGTTTCCAGTCGTCGCCCACCAGGTCGCCGCCAATATCGCGCGAGCTCGGCGATACTTCGTATAAATTTGTGCAAACTCGGCGATCTGACACGAACTCGATGAAATTTGTAAAAAAAAAAAAGATAAAACATGCAAACTACGCCTACTGTTACGCCGGGTTCACCTCCCGCCATCTACATGTCGAGAAGCCTGTAGAAACGGGTGTAGTCGTCGTCGTTGTTGTCGTCGTCGCGCGCCCGACGGAGCCGCCGCCGCCCCTACTGCATCCCCGCCCAGGGTCGCCGACGCGCGATGGGGCGCTGGACTGTCCGGCCTCGTCCTCCTCGTCACTGTCAAGGACGACGACGCCGCCCTCCTCGCGCCTGCGGCGCCGGGCCTGGAGCTCCGCGTATGCCAGGCGCTGGCGGCGCACCTGCTTGCGTACGTAGTTCTGCTTCGCCCATTTTAGGGCGGTATCGTCGTCGGGGGCCATCATGCCGACGTGCTCCGGTGGGTCCTGAGGCGTGACTGGACCGATTGTTGGGCGTCGGCGCAAAGAAATCGTTGCGAGGGGAGCGTGTCGGGGGCTCAGCTGGAGATGCTCTTATCACTTGTCAGTGCGAAACCGAGCGTTATATGCAGGGATGGTCAGCTCGCATCGCTACCTGTTATATGGGTGTGGCCCAGGGTGTGGGTCTCCCAGCGTGCGAGCGAGCGTGCACCTCCCACCTAGTAGGGGCACGACTTGAGACGATTGCATGCTAGGGAGGATCTGATGCCTCATAATTTTATCGTCAAGTCAGACTCAAAACAGATGGTGAACGACATCATAAAGGCACTCAAAGTATACACGGTTCCATCATTAACGAGATCAGGCTACGGGGCAGCAAATTTTATTTTTTTAGAAGAACAACAAATTTTAATTGTCCATTTAGTTTTGAAAGGTGGGCCATTAATGGTGACACTCATAGTTTAGCCAAATACTACTCCCTTCGTTCACTTTTTTAAGTCGTTTCAGACAACTGTAAATAGACTACTTTGCACATTGTCTAAAATGTCTTCTAGAACTTATAAAAGTGAACAGAGGAAGTGGCTTTTAGTGGGCACCGCATCTAGCTTCTTCATTCCTGTGATCCTTTTGTATCTGATAAACTGTGATATTTGATCAATAAAGCTTTACTATCTCCGCTAAACCAAAAAACTAGCAGGGGCACGATTATAACTCATCTGGCACGAATTGGAGCGACCACTCACTTCAGGGCGTCGCGACTGGGCCGGCCCAGGTAGGTACGAGGTAAGTTCGTCTTTTCTCCTGTTTTTATTTTTATTTATTCTTATTTTAGAAAATATTATATGCGTAGTTAAACCATAAAAACAAATTAAAAAATAAAATCTTGATATAAAAAATGTTAATGTAGAACAATTGTGACGCCTGAATAATTAAGCTACAGTGATCCCACGTTAATGGTGCCACGTCACCACTGTTACTGCAGCTAATCTATCGTTAGATCAAAACCGGTCCAAAATTCAAATTCAAAGTTTGGTAAAAAATAAAAGTTTTCAAACATCAAAACAAAAATGTTCGGGCAGTGCCAAATATGGCATAGGTAATTATGGTGTAGAAGAAACAATTTTATAAAATATTTAATTGCCCTAAATAAATAGAACAGAAAACAAAACAAAAAAAGAGAAAAGAAAAGGAAAAGAAGAAACCCCCTTCCCCCTGGGCCAAAGGGCCCAACTAGCCAACAGCCAGCCCGACCGTCCCAGCCGGCCTGGCCCGCCTCCCTCGGTCGCTCCCTCCCCTTCCCTGTTCCCCCAACCAGAGTCGGAACAGGGGCACGTCGCCACCGGACCGACTCGCCGGCGTCGAGGACGGAATAAGGCCGCCCCGCCCCCGCCTCCTCGATCCCGCCTCCCACTCGCCCCCACTCTCGCCCTCGATTCCTGCGCCACTCCCTCTCCCCTCAGATCCACCCCGCTCTCCTCCTCCCCACTGCGTCCGAACGCCGACATGGAACCGTCGTCGTGAAACGCGTGGCCTCAGCCATCGCCTCGCCTCGCCTGCGTGTCCATCGTCTCCGCCATCATCCTCCTCGTCGACCGGTGGCCGCAGCTGGAGCTCGGAGGCGCTGCTGCAACGACCCCCTTCTTCGACATCTCTGGTCGCCGCCGTTCTTCCCCAACTCCGGCGACACCCCCTGCTGCTACTAAACTACCACGGGCCATCTTGCGTGCCGCACGGTGAGCCCCTCCTCCTGCTCCTCCTCGATAGGCCCCTTCCGCACCGTAGCTACCTCGTCGTCGTTGCCGTGAGCCCGTCACCGCGGAGCACCTCGCCGCCGTGGCCATACTCTCCGTCGTGCTCGCCTGAGCACGGCATCGTGTTCCTGGTGCTTCCAGGAACCCAACGCACCCGCGCACGCACTTCCCCGTGGCCCCTAGCCCCTAGCTCGTAGGGTGCCCGAACGCGTCGCCGCCCGCGCTCGTCGCCGGCAGCCGTCCGGAGACCCCTTAGGTCCCGGGCTCGTGCCGTTGTGCTCGCGCACGCACGTAGGCCTCTCCCCGCCCTTCAGTTTGCCAAATAACGCGCCGCAGCGCCGTTTCCTCTCACGGCCGAACGCCGGCGTCCGTCGCGCCGCTCGCCGCCGTCGCTGTTGGGGAACGTAGTAATTTCAAAAAAATTCCTACGCACACGCAAGATCATGGTGATGGCATAGCAACGAGAGGGGAGAGTGTTGTCCACGTACCCTCGTAGATCGTAAGCGGAAGCGTTATGACAACGCGGTTGATGTAGTTGTACGTCTTCACGATCCGACCGATCCAAGCACCGAACGTACGGCACCTCCGAGTTCAGCACACGTTCAGCTCGATGATGATCCCCGGGCTCCGATCCAGCAAAGCGTCGGGGATGAGTTTCGTCAGCATGACGGCGTGGTGACGATGATGATATTCTACCGGCGCAGGGCTTCGCCTAAACTCCGCGATGATATGACCGAGGTGGAATATGGTGGAGGGGGGCACCGCACACGGCTAAGGAACGATCCGTAGATCAACTTGTGTGTCTATGGGGTGCCCCTGCCCCCGTATATAAAGGAGTGGAGGAGGGGAGGGCCGGCCCTCTCTATGGCGCGCCCAAGGGGAGTCCTACTCCCACCGGGAGTAGGATTCCCCCTTTCCTAGTCCAACTAGGACTCCTTCCAAGTAGTAGGAGTAGGAGACAAGGAAGGGGAAGAGAGAAGGGAAGGGAGGAGGGGGTGCGGCCCCTCCCCCTAGTCCAATTCGGACTAGACCATGGGGGGGCGCGCGGCCTGCCCTAGGCAGCCCCTCTCTCTTTCCCGTATGGCCCAATAAGGCCCAATAATTCTCCCCGGCGAATTCCCGTAACTCTCCGGTACTCCGATAAATATCCGAATCACTCGGAACCTTTTCGAAGTCCGAATATAGTCATCCAATATATCGATCTTTACGTCTCGACCATTTCGAGACTCCTCGTCATGTCCCCGATCTCATCCGGGACTCCGAACTCCTTCGGTACATCAAAACTCATAAACTCATAATATAACTGTCATCGAAACCTTAAGCGTGCGGACCCTACGGGTTCAAGAACTATGTAGACATAACCTAGAACTATTCTCGGTCAATAACCAATAGCGGAACCTGGATGCCCATATTGGCTCCTACATATTCTACGAAGATCTTTATCGGTCAAACCGCATAACAACATACGTTGTTCCCTTTGTCATCGGTATGTTACTTGCCCGAGATTCGATCGTCGGTATCCAATACCTAGTTCAATCTCGTTACCGGCAAGTCTCGTTACTCGTTCCGTAATACATCATTCCGTAACTAACTCATTAGTTACAATGCTTGCAAGGCTTAAGTGATGTGTATTACCGAGAGGGCCCAGAGATACCTCTCCGACAATCGGAGTGACAAAACCTAATCTCGAAATACGCCAACCCAACATGTACCTTTGGAGACACCTGTAGTACTCCTTTATAATCACCCAGTTACGTTGTGACGTCTGGTAGCACCCAAAGTGTTCCTCCGGTAAACGGGAGTTGCATAATCTCATAGTTACAGGAACATGTATAAGTCATGAAGAAAGCAATAGCAACATACTAAACGATCAAGTGCTAGGCTAACGGAAAGGGTCAAGTCAATCACGTCATTTTCCTAATGATGTGATCCCATTAATCAAATAACAACTCATGTCTATGATTAGGAAACTTAACCATCTTTGATTAATGAGCTAGTCAAGTAGAGGCATACTAGTGACGTTATGTTTGTCTATGTATTCACATATGTATCATGTTTCTGGTTAATACAATTCTAGCATGAATAATAAACATTTATCATGAAATGAGGAAATAAAAAATAACTTTATTATTGCCTCTAGGGCATATTTCCTCCAGTCACTACACGGCAACTTCGGCCGCGGTATCCCTACCGTTCGACGCGGCTTCGTCTCTGCGTTCGAACGAACCCAGCTCCGCAGCCTCGACATCGAACTCGCTCGGGCCCCGGCGTCCGCCCCGCTCGTCGCCGGCGACAGCTCCGGCGACCTCTGGACGAACCGCCCACGCCACTAGATGTGCCTCTTTGCGCTCGTTCGAACGAGCCCATGCGCGCGCTGATCCGTGCCCTGTGCGCATTTTCCGGCGTACTCCGGCGGGTCAGCGCCGTGCATTTGGTCGCCGCCGGCGAGAGCTGCCCGTGCTGACCTGGCGCGGCGGGTCCCATCGCCTGGGCCACTGACTGGTGGGCCCAAGGCCCCCTGTTGACCAGTTGACTGAGTCAACTTGCTGACTAGGCTGGTCCCAGTAGCTAACCAGTGGCCCCCACCCTATAACCTAATTAAATTAGTTAAGTTAATTAATCTAGGCTAATTAGTCACTGACTAATGGGGCCCACACTTAGTTAATTCTAATTAATCTAAAACAAATCATGTTTCACCTTTGTCTCAATGACATGTGGGTCCCACTGGACCCACCTGTCTGGTTTGACTGGTCAACCGACCAGTTGACCTGCTGACATCACTGTGATTTCATGCTTGCGTCATCATGCACTGTTCTGGATAATGTTAGAATTAAATAACTAATTAAAATCAGAAAATGATTTAAATCTTTAGAAAATCATATCTTTTAATCCGTAACTCGGATGAAAATACTTTCTACATGAAAGTTGCTGAGAACGACGAGACGAATCTAGATACTCAGCCCGTTCGTCCACCACACATCCCTAGCATA
The DNA here is from genome assembly GCA_963921465.1 of Triticum timopheevii. Lineage (NCBI taxonomy): Eukaryota > Viridiplantae > Streptophyta > Magnoliopsida > Poales > Poaceae > Triticum > Triticum timopheevii. The sequence goes on along the minus strand of OY997270.1, from coordinate 341,517,865 downwards.
TCAAACACGCAACTTTCCCCCTCCGGTTCATCTGTCCGAAAACGCGAAACACCAGGGATACTTTCCCGGATGTTTCCCCCTTTCGCCGGTATCACCTACTACCGCGATTGGGCACACCTAGCATCGTTACTTGTCATGTCATGCATCGATATGCATCTGTTTACATGGTATTCATTGTTTCTTCCCCCTCTTCTCTCCGATAGACTACGAGACCAACGCTGCTGCTGCCCAGTTCGACTACGGAGTTGACGACCCCTCCTTCTTGCCAGAGCAACCAGGCAAGCCCCCCCCCCCTTGATCACCAGATATCGCCTATTCCTCTCTATACTGCTTGCATTAGAGTAGTGTAGCATGTTACTGTTCGGTTATTCCTATTATGTTGCATAGCCTGTCATTGTTGCTACAGTCATTGATACCATACCCGCAATCCTAAATGCTTAGTATAGGATGCTAGTTTATCATCAATGGCCCTACATTCTTGTCAGTCTGCCTTGCTATACTATTGGGCCATGATCACTCGGGAGGTGATCACGGGTATATACTATACATTTATACATACTACAGATGGTGACTAAAGTCGGGTCGGCTCGTTGAGTGCCCGCGAGTGATTCACGGATTGGGGGCTGAAAGGACCTTTCTCCCGACGGCCCTCTGTGTGGATCTTTGTGGCGGAGCGACAGGGCAGGTTGAGACCACCTAGGCGAGAGGTGGGCCTGGCCCTGGTCGGCGTTCGCGATTGCTTCATAATAACATGCTTAACGAGATCTTGGTATTTGATCTGAGTCTGGCCACTGGCCATACGCACTAACCAACTTCGCGGGAAAGATATGGGCACTCGACGTCGTGGTATCAGCCGAAGCCTTCTTGACGTCAGCGACGGAGCGGCGCGCGCCGGATTGGACTGGAACGCCTGCTCTTGTATTAGGGGGCTAGGTCTGCTTCCGGCCGCCCTCGCAACGTGCAGGTGTGCAATGGGCAATGGGCCCAGACCCCTGCGCGCATAGGATTTAGACCGGCGTGCTGACCTCTCTGTTGTGCCTAGGTGGGGCTGCGACGTGTTGATCTTCCGAGGCCGGGCATGACCCAGGAAAGTGTGTCCGGCCAAATGGGATCGAGTGTGTTGGGTTATGTGGTGCACCCCTGCAGGGAAATTTATCTATTCGAATAGTCGTGTCCCTCGGTAAAAGGACGACCCGGAGTTGTACCTTGACCTTATGACAATTAGAACTGGATACTTAATAAAACACACCCATACATGTTCCACAGACAACCCGGTGATCGCTTTTTCACAGGGCGACGAGGGAAGGATCGCCGGGTAGGATTATGCTATGCGATGCTAATTGGAGGACTTCAATCTACTCTTTTCTATATGCTGCAAGACGGAGGCTGCCAGAAGCGTAGTCTTCGATAGGACTAGCTATCTCCCTCTTATTCTGGCATTCTGCAGTTTAATCCACTGTTATGGCCTCCTTACACATATACCCATGCATATGTAGTGTAGCTCCTTGCTTGCGAGTACTTTGGATGAGTACTCATGGTTGCTTTGCTCCCTCTTTTCCCCCGTTTTCCTCTTCTTCTCGGATGCCGCAACCAGACGTTGGAGCCCAGGAGCCAGACGCCACCATCGACGACGACTACTACACTGGAGGTGCCTACTACTATGTGCAGGCCGCTGACGACGACCAGGAGTAGTTAAGAGGATCCCAGGCTGGAGGCCTGTGCCTGTTTCGATCTGTATCCCAGTTTGTGCTAGCTTCTTAAGGCAAACTTGTTTACTTATGTCTGTACTCAGATATTGTTGCTTCCGCTGACTCGTCTATGATCGAGCACTTGTATTCGAGCCCTCGAGGCCCCTAACTTGTATTATGATGCTTGTATGACTTATTTATGTTTTTAGAGTTGTGTTGTGATATCTACCCGTGAGTCTCTGATCTTGATCGTACACGTTTGCGTGCATTATTAGTGTACGATTGAATCGGTGGCGTCACAACAATTGTTATCTTAATTAATAAAAGGACATTTAAAAACGTCCACGCATTTCAAAAAAATTATGTAACACTGTAAAAAGGGTAATTATATATTTTTAAAAAGTTAACTATATAACAAACAAATGTTTCTAATGTATATAAAAAATGCTGATAGCATAGAACAAAGTTTTGACATTTTAAAAATATTCATGTATTTCAAAAAAATGTATGTGGCATTATATAAAAAATGAATCACATATTTTAAAAAAGTTAAAGATATATCAAATAATGATTTAGATGTATATGAAAATTATACAAGGTTATAAAAAAATACATATCAAACATGTATTTGAAATAAATATTAGTAATTGAATTTAAAAATGCTAATCATATATGAACAGAATATTAAACATGTATAAAAACTGTTATTGATGTATACGTAAAATGTAGACATCAAATATATTTATTTGGAAAAATGTTAATTGTGTATTTTAAAAGCGTTTCACATGTCCATGAAAAATGTACATAGAAAATTGAAAATAAAATAAACGAACAATTAATAGAAAAAAGTCAATGAAAAAGATTATAAACGAAGAAAACCAATGAAAACCATAAACAAAACACATAAAAAGAAAGAGGAAAGAACCCCCAAAACCAAGAAATACGATGAAAAAGAAAGAGAAATGAAGAAAACAAATGAAAACCGAATAAGGAAACCAAGAAAACAGTGCAAATGAAGGAAAAAGAAAGAAACAAAATCAGTGAAAACCGAGAAAAAAACAAAGCAAACCAGTGAAAACAAAAATGAAACTTCAAACAGAGAAAAAAATAAAAACCCATGAAAAGCAAAAAGAACCGAAGAAAGAACAATAGAAAACAGTAAAAAGAGACAAAAAAACAGAAGAAGCCGGAGCATACCGAACATACACTGAGCGAATCCCTATGGTAATGGGCTGACAGCTCGCGTTGCGCCTGACGCGAGAGCACTTTCCATCTAGCGCCTAGGTTACGGCGAAATTCTTTCCTTTTTTTTGGTTTTTCACCTCATTTTTATTATTTCCAGTGGTTTTATTTAATTTATTAAAATTCATGCATTTGAATAAGTTTTAATAAGTTAAAAATGCGCACAAAAACTAAAAGTGTTCAGAGATAAAAATTCATGAATTTGAAAATATGTGTAGTTCAATAAATGTTTGCAAATTCTAAAAATGTTCACAAATTAAGAAAAATATCTAATAATTGTTCACATTTTATCTAATGTTCACAAAATTGTAAAAAGGTTTGCAACTTAAAGAAATATTCAAGAACTCAAAAAATATTTACAAATTTGTTTATAACTCGATGCATTCAATTTTTATGAATTCCATAAAACACCCATGGTTTTTAAAAGAAATTGATCATAAATTTTAAAAAAGTTCATGGTTTGGGAAAAGTGCACAAATTCAAAAAATGTTCGTGAAAGCCAAAACAGTTCTCAGATTCGAAAAGCAATCAATTCAAAATATGTTCATGGATTGAAAGCAAATTCCCAGATTCAAAAAAATGTTCCTGAATTTTAAAAATAGTCTCAGATTTGTAAAAATGATCCCCAATTCAAATAACGTTCGTGGATTTGAGAAGTGTTAACAAATTTTGAAATGTATTCGGAAAGTTGCAAAGTGTTCACAAAAAGTACCATGAATTTAAAACTTAGAAAATGTTCTTGAATTTTATAAAAGTTCACGAATATAAAAAAGACATTCAAGAATTGAAAAAGGAAAGGAATAAATGAAAGGAAAAAAAGGAGAAAAATAGGGAAAGTTCCCAGGCGGATAGTCAAACATGAAGAAAAACATTTGGAAGCTTCAAAAAATCATATGAAAGTTTCTCAAAACTGGTAACGGAAGCTGCCTGAAACCAATGTGAACACTTCCACTTAGTGGGCCAGCTCACTTGGCGCGCTTATAGGTGATCGATGTGATGAGGATCACCACAATAGGATTTCATCAAGATACTTGCAAGTTGCAACACTATGGGCTATTTGGCATGCTCGGAGAAAGGCTATCCCATGAGCATGTATTTCAGGGACAGTTAGGTACTAATCAGTTTGTCAGAATTATCTAAGGAGCTTCAGATTTGCAAACCCTTGAAGCAACATGCAGCTGTTCAAACACCTCTAAGACAACATCACAGATGGATCCCGCCGCCTGCAGGAATGTAGAAAATCATGTTGATGGAGTCGTGTCACGCCACGCAATGGAAGGGACTTTTAACGCAATTTGCAGGGATTCAACTAAGAAATATCTAGGCTCTTCCGCGATAAAATGTCAAGGTGTGACTGATCCAACATCATTGGATGCTTTGGCTTGTCGAGAAGCGCTATCACTTTCTCTTGACTTATCACTTGCAGACATACAGATAGCTTCATACTGTTAAGGTGTGATCAAAGATATCCATGGAAATATGGGTGGGCTACACTCTAGCATTATTAAGGAGATCAATTTTACATCTTAGCATTTCTATCGTCGTTCCTTCATCTTCAAAGGAAGAGAAACTAATATTGAGGCACATAGCCTCGCTAAACATACTCTAGGCCTTTCTTTAGGATGCCATGTGTGGCTCCTTAATCCCCCGGATCTACAGTGTATTCCTATGAACTTTTGTAATCAATAAAGTACAATGTGCTTAGACTAAAAGGTGATCGACATGATAACGCTCAATAAGAACTAAATATATCATTTGCGGCTATATGCATCACATTAGAATTCTGAATCACCTTATTACACACAAAGAGATGTCGCAATCTAAAACCATAGCTGAAAACGGTTTCCCTAAAATTTCTTTCAGCTAAGATTTAGTTATATCTCGGTCATGTCCGCATGAAATGTAGGGGATCAAAGATTCTTGTGCGCTAGTCTTTTTCCTAAAAACACAAACTGATTTACTCAGATAAGGATATACAACTATAGTCTTACGTATCAGAGTTTGCAAGACACAAAAATAACAACTTGTAACACCAACGGGTTGCCGCTAACAAGAACCACCACGCTGAGAAGAGCATTGCTGCAACAAGGAACCATCTGTGCCGCCACAAGGACTCCATCAAACGAATCCTCCCCGAGGGTGTTTAAGCCACCTGAGCCACCTGATCTGTCCGAGATCTCAAACCGATGAACGCGCCTTGGTCATGATGACAAAGTCCTTGGATTAGGAAATCTCCACTAGCAAAGAAAGAAACCATTGCTAGCATGACATGTGGTGTCTCCCAGCACCGACACATGTCCTGCATTAGGCACTTTGCCATCGGAGTATTTTTCTTGAGGTTTTTGGATTTTTTTATTCTGTTTCTTTGGATCTTTTTTTTTGGGGGGGGGGGAGGGGGTTGTCTGCTAGGAGCGTGGACCATAGTTGTGATTCTGCCTGAAAATATAGTTGTGATTCTTTCATGGAGAAAGCACAATAGTGCTTCCCAAAAAGTGAAGCACGGTTGTGGTTTCACCGTGCTTGTCACACGAAAGCACAACTGTGCTTCCCAAAAGTGAGGCACATGTTAGTTCATTTTTAGAGCATAAATTACACCTGATATAAAGTATATCAAATTGTATCAACATGGGATCTAGTTTTGAGAATCTCGACGGGAGGAACGCGCAGAGAAAGTGATTCGTGATTTGGACGCAATGTTTGAGAGATAAATCATTTTGAAAATTAGATATACAAATAATAATAATAAACCATCTCCCCTCCCCTGCGGGAAAAACTTCACAAAAGCTCTCTAATTGTGACAAGCGGCGGCGACATGCGGTGTGTCATTTATCTTCATCAGAGGAGGCGAGAGTGACCTTGCAACGGGTACCCCTTAACTATTTATTTCGCATTATTTTTGTCTAGGGTTGTTTGCCACATTTTTCCTGAGGACATTTACATTTTAACCCTTAACTCGAACCCACTACTCATATACATCCCGAATTCTCGAGGCTACTCAAATTTATCCCCCTCACGTCTAGTCCCGTTACAGGAACACCCTTTTGTGCCTTTTCTGTCCAGTCAAAGGGTTTTGACCATTTTTAAGACGTTTGTTGGATATATTTACCCCTCATTGCATATGCCACTTACATGCAAGACCCACTCTAGAAAAAAGGGAAAAAAACTCTTTCTCTCACTGTTGGGGAACGTAGTAATTTCAAAAAAATTCCTACGCACACGCAAGATCATGATGATGCATAGCAACGAGCGGGGAGAGTGAGTCCACGTACCCTCGTAGACCGAAAGTGGAAGCGTTAGCACAACGCGGTTGATGTAGTTGTACGTCTTCACGATCCGACCAATCCAAGTACCGAATGTACGACACCTCCGAGTTCAGCACATGTTCAGCTCGATGACATCCCGCGAACTTCGATCCAGTAGAGCTTCACAGGAGAGTTACGTCAGCACGATGGCATGATGACGGTGATGATGTTGCTACCGACGCAGGGCTTTGCCTAAGAACCGCTACGATATGATCGAGGTGGAATATGGTGGAGGGGGGCACCGCACACGGCTGGGAGATATCAATAGATCAACTTGTGTGTCCATGGGGTGCCCCTTGCCTAAGTATATAAAGGAGGAGAGGAGGGGAGGGGCCGGCCCTCTCTATGGCGCGCCCTCGGGAGTCCTACTCCCACCGGGACTAGGATCCCCCCTTCCATGTAGTAGGAGTAGGAGTCAAGGAAAGGGAAGAGAGAAGGGAAGGAAGGAGGGGGGCTCCGCCCCTCCCCTTAGTCCAATTCGGACTAGGCCTTGGGGGGCGTGCGGCCTGCCTCTCTCTCTCTCCCTTAAAGCCCAATAAGGCCCATATACTCCCCGGTGAATTCCCGTAACTCTCCGGTACTCCGATAAATACCCGAATCACTCGGAACCTTTTCGATGTCCGAATATAGTCGTCCAATATATCGATCTTTACGTCTCGACCATTTAGAGACTCCTCATCATGTCCCCGATCTCATCTGGGGCTCCGAACTACCTTCGGTACATCAAAACACATAACCGAGACATGTGGACATGACCCTACGGGTTCGAGAACTATGTGGACATGACCGAGACATGTCTCCGTCAATAACCAATAGCGGAACCTGGATGCTCATATTGGTTTCTACATATTCTACGAAGATCTTTACCGGTCAAATCGCATAACAACATATGTTGTTCCCTTTGTCATCGGTATGTTACTTGCCCGAGATTCGATCATCGGTATCTCAATTCCTAGTTCAATCTCGTTACCGGCAAGTCTCTTTACTCGTTATGTAATGTATCATCCCGCAACTAACTCATTAGTCACATTGCTTGCAAGGCTTGTAGTGATGTGCATTACCGAGAGGGCCCAGAGATACCTCTTCGACAATCGGAGTGACAAATCCTAATCTCTAAATATGCCAACTCAACAAGTACCTTCGGAGACACCTGTAGAGCACCTTTATAATCACCCAGTTAGGTTGTGACTTTTGGTAGCACACAAAGTGTTCCTCCGGTAAACGGGAGTTGCATAATCTCATAGTCATAGGAACATGTATAAGTCATGAAGAAAGCAATAGCAACATACTAAACGATCAAGTGCTAAGCTAACGGAATGGGTCAAGTCAATCACATCATTCTTCTAATGATGTGATCCCGTTAATCAAATGATAGTTCATGTCTATGGCTAGGAAACTTAACCATCTTTGATTCAACGAGCTAGTCAAGTAGAGGCATACTAGTGACACTTTGTTTGTCTATGTATTCACACATGTACTAAGTTTCTGGTTAATACAATTCTAGCATGAATAATAAACATTTATCATGAAATAAGGAAATAAATAATAACTTTATTATTGCCTCTAGGGCATATTTCCTTCAGTCTCCCACTTGCACTAGAGTCAATAATCTAGTTCACATCACCATGTGATTTAACACCGATATTCACATCTGTATGTAATTAACACCCATAGTTCACATCGCCATGTGACCAACACCCAAAGGGTTTACTGGAGTCAATAATCTAGTTCACATCACTATGTGATTAACACCCAAAGAGTACTAAGGTGTGATCATGTTTTGCTCATGAGAGAAGTCTTAGTCAAGGGGTTTGTCACATTCAGAGCCGTATGTATTTTGCAAATATTTTCTGTCTACAATGCTCTGCACGGAGCTACTCTAGCTAATTGCTCCCACTTTCAATATGTATCCAGATTGAGATTTTGAGTCATCTGGATTGGTGTAAAAGCTTGCACCGATGTAACTCTTTACGACGAACTCTTTTATCACCTCCATAATCGAGAAATATTTCCTTAGTCCTCACTAAGGATAATCTTTCACCGCTGTCCAGTGATCTACTCCTAGATCAAAATTGTATTCCCTTCCCAAACTCAGAGCAAGGTATACAATAGGTCTGGTACACAACATAGCATTCTTTATAGAACCTATGACTGAGGCATAGGGAATGACTTTTCATTCTCTTTCTATTTTCTGCCATGGTCGGGTTTTGAGTCTTACTCAACTTCACACCTTGCAACAGAGGCAAGAACTCCTTCTTTGACTGTTCCATTTTGAATTAGTTCAAAATCTTATCAAGGTATGTACTCATTGAAAAATCTTATCAAGCGTCTTGATCTATCTCTATAGATCTTTATGTTCAATGTGTAAGCAGCTTCACCGACGTATTTCATTGAAAAACTCTTATTCAAGTATCCCTTTATGCTATCCAGAAATTCTATATCATTTCCAATCAACAATATGTCATCAACATATAATATTAGAAATGCTACAGAGCTCCCACTCACCTTTTGTAAATACAGGCTTCTCCAAAAGTCTGCATAAAACCATATGATTTAATCAACTCATCAATGCGTATATTCCAACTCCGAGAGGCTTGCACCAGTCCATAAATGGATCGCTAGAGCTTGCACACTTTGTTAGCACCTTTAGGATCGATAAAACCTTCTAGTTGCATCATATACAACTTTTAAGAAATCCATAAGGAATGTAGTTTTTGACATCCATTTGCCAGATTTCATAAAATGTGACAATTTGCTAACATGATTCGGACAGACTTAAGCATCGCTACGAGTGAGAAAGTCTCATTGTAGTCAACACCTTGAACTTTGTCAAAAACCTTTTTCGACAAGTCTAGCTTTGTAGATAGTAACACTACTATCAGCTTCCGTCTTCCTCTTGAAGATCCATTTTTTTCTATAGCCTGCCGATCATCGGGCAAGTCAACCAAAGTCCACACTTTGTTATCATACATGGATCCCATCTCAGATTTCATGGCCTCAAGCCATTTCGCGGAATCTGGGCTCATCATCGCTTCCTCATAGTTCGTAGGTTCATCATGGTCTAGTAACATGACTTCCAGAATAGGATTACCGTACTACTCTGGTGCGGATTTGTATTTTGGAAGATCTACGAGGTTCGGTAGTAACTTGATCTGAAGTTTCATGATCATCATCATTAGCTTCCTCACTAATTGGTGTAGGAATCACTGAAACTGATTTCTGTTATGAACTACTTTCCAATTCGGGAGAAGGTACAATTACCTAATCAAGCTCTACTTTCCTCCCACTCACTTCTTTCGAGAGAAAACTCCTTCTCTAGAAAGGATCCATCTTAGCAACGAATGTCTTGCTTTCGGATCTGTGATATAAGGTGTACCCAACAGTTTTCATTGGGTATTCTATGAAGATGCACTTCTCTGATTTTGAGTTCGAACTTATCAAGTTGAAACTTTTTCACATAAGCATCGCAGCCCCAAACTTTAAGAAACGACAACTTTGGTTTCTTGCCAAACCACAGTTCATAAGGCGTTGTCTCAACGGATTTTGATGGTGCCCTATTTAAAGTGAATGCAGCTGTCTCTAATGCATAACCCCAAAACGATAGTGGAAAATCGGTAATATACATCATAGGTCGCACCATATCCAATAAAGTGCGGTTACAAAGTTCGGACACACCATTACGCTGTGGTGTTCCATGTGGCGTGAGCTATGAAACTATTCCACATTGTTTTATATTAAGGCCAAAATCGTAACTCAAATATTCTCCTCTACGATTAGATTGTATAAACTTTATTTTCTTGTTACGATGATTCTCCACTTCACTCTGAAATTCTTTGAAATTTTCAAATGTTTCAGACTTGTGCTTCATTAAGTAGATATACTCATATCTACTCAAATCATCTGTGAAGGTCAAAAAATAATGATACCCGCCACGAGAATCAACACTGATTGGACCGCATACATCGCTATGTATTATTTCCAACAAGTCAGTAGCTCATTCCATTGTTCCGGAGAACGGAGTTTTAGTCATCTTGCCCAAAAGGCACGGTTCGCAAGCATCAAATGATTCATAACCAAGTGATTCCAAAAATCCATCTTTATGGAGTTTCTTCATACGCTTTACACCGATATGACCCAAATGGCAGTGCCACAAATAAGTTGCACTATCATTATCAACTTTGCATCTTTTGATATCAATATTATAAATTTGTGTATCACTATGATCGAGATCCAACAAACTATTTTCATTGGGTGTATGACCATCGAAGGTTTTATTCATGTAAACAGAACAACAATTATTCTCTGACTTTAAATGAATAACCATATTGCAATAAACATGATCAAATCATATTCATGCTGAACGCAAACGCCAAATAACATTTATTTAGGTTTAACACTAATCCCGAAAGTATAGGGAGTGTGCTATGATGATCATATCAATCTTGGAACCACTTCCAACACACATCTTTACTTCACCCTCAACTAGTCTCTGTTTATTCTGTAACTCCTGTTTTGAGTTACCAAGTTTTAGCAATCGAACAAGTATCAAATATCCAAGGGCTACTATAAACACCAGTAAGGTACACATCAATAACATGTATATCAAATATACCCTTGTTCACTTTGCCTTCCTTCTTATCCACCAAATATTCAGGGCATTTCCGCTTCGAGTGACCATTTCCTTTGCAGTAGAAGCATTTAGTTTCAGGCTTTGGTCCAGCTTTGGGCTTCTTCATGGGGGTGAAACTTGCTTGACATTCTACTTGAAGTTCCCTTTCTTTTTCTTTGCCCTTTTCTTGAAACTAGTGGTGTTGTCAATCATCAACACTTGATGCTCTTTCTTGATTTCTACCTTCATCGATTTCAGCATCACGAAGAGCTCGGGAATTGTTTTCGTCATCCCTTGCATACTATAGTTCATCACAAAGTTCTACTAACTTGGTGATGGTGACTTGAGAACTCTGTCAATCACTATCTTATCTCGAAGATTAACTCCCACTTGATTCAAGTGATTGTAGTACCCAGACAATCTGAGCACATGCTCACTAGTTGAGCAATTCTCCTTCATCTTTTTAGCTATAGAACTTGTTAGAGACTTCATATCTCTCAACTTGGGTATTTGCTTGAAATATTAATTTCAACTCCTGGAACATTTCATATGGTCCATGACGTTCAAAACGTCTTTGAAGTCCCGATTCTAAGACGTTAAGCATGGTGCACTAAACTATCAAGTAGTCATCATATTGAGCTAGCCAAACGTTCATAACATCTGCATCTGCTCCTGCAATAGGTCTGTCACCTAGCGGTGCATCAAGGACATAATTCTTCTGTGCAGCAATGAGGATAAACCTCAGATCACGGACCTAGTCCGCATCATTGCTACTATTGTTGGGGAACGTAGTAATTTCAAAAAAATTCCTACGCACACGCAAGATCATGGTGATGTATAGCAACGAGAAGGGGAGTCTATCTTCATACCCTTGAAGATCGCTAAGCGGAAGCGTTTATCAACGCGGTTGATGTAGTCGTACGTCTTCACGATCCGACCGATCCAAGTACCGAACGCACGGCACCTTCGAGTTCTGCACACGTTCAGCTCGATGACGTCCTCGCCTTCTCGATCCAGCAAGATGGGCGAAGTAGTAGATGAGTTCCGGCAGCACGACGGCATGGTGACGGTGTTGGTGAAGAACAATCTCCGCAGGGCTTCGCCTAAGCACTACGAAAACTATGACGGAAGATAAACTAGAGGGGACGGGGTTGCCGGCACACGGCTTGGTGTTTCTTGATGTGTCTTTGGTGCTAGCCCTGCCCCTCTATTTATATGTTGAGCCTTGGGGTCGAAACTTGGAGTAAAAGCCTCCACAAAGTCGGTTTCACCCGAAAGGCAAGAGTCCTTCTCGGACTCCAGGGCCAGACGCCAGGGTTCCCGACGTCTGGACCCAGACGCCAGGGACCCTAGCGTCTGGCCCCTGGACTCCGCAAAATTTCCTTTTGCGCTTTCCAAAAACCTTGTGGGCTTTCCCCTTTGGCCCAAATAACATGTTCTCGTACCCAAACATTTCGGGAAACATCCGGAACCCCTTCCGGTGAATTCCGGAACCCTTCCGGAGATCAAACACTATTATCCCATATATCAAACTTTATCTCCGGACCATTCCGGAGTTCCTCGTCATGTCCATGATCTCATCCGGAACTCCGAACAACATTTGGTTACCAACATGCATAACTCATATAATACTATATCGTCAATGAAACGTTTAAGCGTGCGGACCCTACGGGTTCGAGAACTATGTAGACATGACCTAGAACTATTCTCGGTCAATAACCAATAGTGGAACCTGGATGTTCATATTGGTTCCTACATATTCTGCGAAGATCTTTATCGGTCAAACCGCATAACAACATACGTTGTTCCCTTTGTCATCGATATATTACTTGCCCGAGATTCGATCGTCGGTATCCAATACTTAGTTCAATCTCATTACCGGCAAGTCTCTTTACTCGTTCTGTAATGCATCATCCCGTAACCAACTCATTGGTCACATTGCTTGCAAGGCTTATAATGATGTGCATTACCGAGAGGGCCCAGAGATACCTCTCCGACGATCGGAGTGACAAAACCTAATCTCGAAATATGCCAACTCAACATGTACCTTCAGAGACACCTGTAGAGCACCTTTATAATCACCCAGTTATGTTGTGACGTTTGGTAGCACACAAAGTGTTCCTCCGGTAAACGGGAGTTGCACAATCTCGTAGTTGCAGGAACTTTGTATAAGTCATGAAGAAAGCAATAGCAACATACTAAACGATCAAGTGCTAAGCTAACGGAATGGGTCAAGTCAATCACATCATTCTCCTAATGATGTGATCCCATTAATCAAATGACAACACATGCCTATGGTTAGGAAACATAGCCATCTTTGATCAATGAGCTAGTTCAAGTAGAGGCATACTAGTGACACTATGTTTGTCTATGTATTCACACATGTATCATGTTTCCGGTTAATACAATTCTAGCATGAATAATAAACATTTATCATGAAATAAGGAAATAAATAATAACTTTATTATTGCCTCTAGGGCATATTTCCTTCAGTCTCCCACTTGCACTAGAGTCAATAATCTAGTTCACATCGCCATGTGATTTAACACCAATAATCATATCTGTATATGATTAACACTCATAGTTCACATCGTCATGTGACCAACACCCAAAGGGTTTACTAGAGTTAATAATCTAGTTCACATCGCTATGTGATTAACACCCAAAGAGTACAAAGGTATGATCATGTTTTGCTCGTGAGAGAAGTTTAGTCAACGGGTCTGTCACATTCAGAGCCGTATGTATTTTGCAAATATTCTATGTCTACAATACTCTGCATGGAGCTACTCTAGCTAATTGCTCCCACTTTCAATATGTATCCAGATTAAGACTTAGAGTCATCTGGATCAGTGCCAAAACTTGTATCAACGTAACCTTTTACGACGAACCTTTTGTCACCTCCATAATTGAGAAACATATCCTTATTCCACTAAGGATAACTTTGACCAATGTCCAGTGATCTACTCCTAGATCACTATTGTACTCCCTTGCCAAACCAGGGCAGAGTATACAATAGGTCTGGTTCACAGCATAGCATACTTTATAGAACCTATGACTGAGGCATAGGGAATGACTTTTCATTCTCTTTCTATTTTCTGCTATGGTCGTGTCTTGAGTCTTACTCAACTTCACACCTTGCAACACAGGCAAGAACTCCTTCTTTGACTGTTCCATTTTGAACTACTTCAAAATCTTGTCAAGGTGTGTACTCATTGAAAATCTTATCAAGCGTCTTGATCTATCTCATTAGATCTTGATGCTCAATATGTAAGTAGCTTTACTGAGGTCTTTATTTTAAAGAACTCCTTTCAAACACTCCTTTATGCTTTGCAGAATAATTCTACATTATTTCTGATCAACAATATGTCATTCACATATACTTATCAGAAATGCTGTAGTGCTCCCACTCACTTTCTTGTAAATACAGGCTCCACCGTAAGTCTGTACAAAACTATATGCTTTGATCACACTATCAAAGCATTTATTCCAACTCCGAGATGCTTGCACCAGTCCATAAATGGATCGCTGGAGCTTGCACACTTTTTGTTAGCACCTTTTGGATCAACAAAACCTTCTGGCTGTATCACATACAACTCTTCTTCCAGAAATCCATTCAAGAATGCAGTTTTGACATCCATTTGCCAAATTTCATAATCATGAAATGCAGAAATAGCTAACATGATTCGGACAGACTTAAGCATCGCTACGGGTGAGAAAGTCTCATCGTATTCAACACCTTGAACTTTGTCAAAAACCTTTTTCGACAAGTCGAGCTTTGTAGATAGTAACACTACTATCAATGTCCGTCTTCCTCTTGAAGATCCATTTATACAATATGGCTTGCCAATCATCGGGCAACTCCACCAAAGTCCACACTTTGTTCTCATACATGGATCCCATCTCAGATTTCATGGCCTTAAGCCATTTTGCGGAATCTGGGCTCATTATCGCTTCCTCATAGTTCGTAGGTTCATCATGGTCTAGTAACATGACTTCCAGAACAGGATTACCGTACCACTCTGGTGCGGACCGTACTATGGAAGACCTACAAGGTTCTGTAGTAACTTGATCTGAAGTTTCATGATCATCATCATTAGCTTCCTCACTAATTGGTGTAGAAATCACTGGAACTGATTTCAGTGATGAACAATATTCCAATTCGGGAGAAGGTACAGTTACCTCATCAAGTTCTACTTTTCTCCTACTCACTTCTTTCGAGAGAAACTCCTTCTCTATAAAGGATCCATTTTTAGCAACGAATATCTTGCCTTCGGATCTGTGATAGAAGGTGTACCCAACAATTTCCTTTGGGTATTCTATGAAGACGCACTTCTCCGATTTGGGTTCGAGCTTATCAGGATGAAACTTTTTCACATAAGCATCGCAGCCCCAAACTTTAAGAAACGACAACTTGGGTTTCTTGCTAAACCACAGTTCATATGGTGTCGTCTCAACGGATTTAGATGGTGCCCTTTTAACGTGAATGCAGCTGTCTCTAATGCATAACCCAAAAACAATAGTGGTAAATCAGTAAGAGACATCATAGATCGCACTATATCCAATAAAGTGCGGTTACGACGTTTGGACACACCATAACGTTGTGGTGTTCCAGGTGGCGTGAGCTGTGAAACTATTCCACATTGTTTTAATTGAAGACCAAACTCGTAACTCAAATATTCGTCTCCGCGATCAGATCGCAGAAACTTTATTTTCTTGTTACGATGATTTTTCCACTTCACTCTGAAATTCTTTGAACCTTTCAACTATTTCAGACTTATGTTTCATCAAGTAGATATACCCATATCTGCTCAAATCATCTTGTGAAGGTCAGAAAATAACGATACTTGCCACGAGCATCAACACTCATTGGATCGCATACATCGATATGTATTATTTTCAATAAGTCAGTAGCTTGTTCCATTGTTCCGGAGAACGGAGTTTTAGTCATCTTGCACAAAAGGCACGGTTCGCAAGCATCAAATGATTCATAACCAAGTGATTCCGAAAATCCATCTTTATGAAGTTTCTTCATGCACTTTACACCAATATGACCTAAACGGCAGTGCCACAAATAAGTTGCACTATCATTATTAACTTTGCATCTTTTGGTTTCAATATTATGAATATGTGTATCACTATGATCGAGATCCAATGAACCATTTTCATTGGGTGTGTAACCATATAAGGTTTTATTCATGTAAACAGAACAACAGTTTATTCTCTTACTTAAATGAATAACCATATTGCAATAAACACGATAAAATCATATTCATGCTCAACGCAAACAACAAATAACATTTATTTAGGTTCAACACTAATCCCGAAAGTATAGGGAGTGTGCGATGATGATCATATCAATCTTGAAACTACTTTCAACACACATCGTCACTTCACCCTTAACTAGTTTCTGTTTATTCTGCAACTCCCGTTTTGAGTTACTACTCTTAGCAACTGAACCAGTACCAAATACCGAGGGGTTGCTATAAACACTAGTAAAGTACACATCAATAACATGTATATCAAATATACCTTTGTTCACTTTGCCATCCTTCTTATCCGCCAAATACTTGGGGTAGTTCTGCTTCCAGTGACCAGTCCCTTTGTAGTAGAAGCACTTAGTCTCAGGCTTAGGTCCAGACTTGGGCTTCTTCACTTGAGCAGCAACTTGCTTGCCGTTCTTCTTGAAGTTCCCTTCTATCCCTTTGCTCTTTTCTTGAAACTAGTAGTCTTGTTAACCATTAACACTTGATGTTCTTTCTTGATTTCTACCTTCATCGATTTCATCATCATGAAAAACTCGGGAATCATTTTCATCATCCCTTGCATACTATAGTTCATCACGAAGTTCTAGTAACTTAGTGATGGTGACTAGAGAATTCTGTCAATCACTATCTTATCTGGAAGATTAACTCCCACTTGATTCAAGCGATTGAAGTACCCAGACAATCTGAGCACATGCTCACTAGTTGAGCGATTCTCCTCCATCTTTTAGCTATAGAACTTGTTGGAGACTTCATATCTCTCAACTCGGGTATTTGCTTGAAATATTAACTTCAATACGTGGAACATCTTATATGGTCCATGACGTTCAGAACGTCTTTGAAGTCCCGATTCTAAGCCGTTAAGCATGGTGCACTAAACTATCAAGTAGTCATCATATTGAGCTAGCCAGACGTTCATAACGTCTGCATCTGCTCCTGCAATAGGTCTGTCACCTAGCGGTGCATTAAGGACATAATTCTTCTGTGCAGCAATGAGGATAAACCTCAGATCGCGGATCCAATCCGCATCATTGCTACTAACATTTTCAACATAGTTTTCTCTAGGAACATATCAAAATAAACATATGAAAGCAACAACGCAAGCTATTGATCTTACAACATAATTTGCAAAATACTACCAGGAGTAAGTTCATGATAAATTTAAGTTCAATTAATCATATTACTTAAGAACTCCCACTTAGACAGACATCTCTCTAGTCATCTAAGTGATCACGTGATCCAAATCAACTAAACCATAACCGATCATCACGTGAGATGGAGTAGTTTTCAATGGTGAACATCACTATGTTGATCATATCTACTATATGATTCACGCTCGACCTTTCGGTCTCCGTGCTCCGAGGCCATATCTGCATATGCTAGGCTCGTCAAGTTTAACCTGAGTATTCCGCGTGTGCAAAACTGGCTTGCACCCATTGTAGATGGACGTAGAGCTTATCACACCCGATCATCACGTGGTGTCTGGGCACGACAAACTTTGGCAACGGTGCATACTCAGGGAGAACACTTATTGATAATTTTTAGTGAGAGATCATCTTAAAATGCTACCGTCAATCAAAGCAAGAATAAGATGTATAATAGATAAACATCATATGCAATCAAAATATGTGACATGATATGGCCATGATCATCTTGCGCCTTTGATCTCCATCTCCAAAGTACTGTCATGATCTCTATCATCACCGGCACGACACCATGATCTTCATCATCTTGATCTATATCAATGTGTCATCACATGGTTGTCTCACCAACTATTGCTCTTGCAACTATTGCTATTGTATAGCGATAAAGTAAAGCAATTATTTGGCACTTGCATCTTATGCAACAAAGAGACATCCACAGGGCTTCTGCCAGTTGTCGATAACTTCAACAAAACATGATCATCTCATACAACAACTTATATCTCATCACGTCTTGACCATATCACATCACAGCATGCCCTGCAAAAACAAGTTAGACGTCCTCTACTTTGTTGTTGCAAATTCTACGTGGCTGCTACGGGCTGAGCAAGAACCATTCTTACCTACGCATCAAAACCACAACGATAGTTCGTCAAGTTGGTGTTGTTTTAACCTTCGCAAAGACCGGGCGTAGCCACACTCGGTTCAACTAAAGATGGAGAAACTGACACCTGCTAGCCACCTATGTGCAAAGCACGGCGGTAGAACCAGTCTCGCGTAAGCGTACGCGTAATGTCGGTCCGGGCCGCTTCATCCAACAATACCGCCGAACCAAAGTATGACATGCTGGTAAGCAGTATGACTTATATCGCCCACAACTCACTTGTGTTCTACTCGTGCATATAACATCAACGCATAAAACCTAGGCTCTGATACCACTGTTGGGGAACGTAGTAATTTCAAAAAATTTCCTACGCACACGCAAGATCATGGTGATCTATAGCAACGAGAAGGGGAGTGTATCTTCATACCCTTGAAGATCGCTAAGCGGAAGCGTTTATCAACGCGGTTGATGTAGTCGTACGTCTTCACGATCCGACCGATCCAAGTACCGAACGCACGGCACCTCCGAGTTCTGCACACGTTCAGCTCGATGACGTCCTCGCCTTCTCGATCCAGCAAGACGGGCGAAGTAGTAGATGAGTTCCAGCAGCACGACGGCGTGGTGACGGTGTTGGTGAAGAACAATCTCCGCAGGGCTTCGCCTAAGCACTACGAAAACTATGACGGAGGATAAACTAGAGGGGACGGGGTTGCCGGCACATGGCTTGGTGTTTCTTGATGTGTCTTTGGTGCTAGCCCTGCCCCTCTATTTATATGTTGAGCCTTGGGATTGAAACTTGGAGTAAAAGCCTCCACAAAGTCGGTTTCACCCGAAAGGCAAGAGTCCTTCTCGGACTCCAGGGCCAGACGCCAGGGTTCCCGGCGTCTGGACCCAGACGCCAGGGACCCTGGCGTCTGGCCCCTGGACTCTGCAAAACTTCCTTTTGCGCTTTCCAAAAACCTTGTGGGCTTTCCCCTTTGGCCCAAATAACGTGTTCTCGTACCCAAACATTTCGGGAAACATCCGGAACCCCTTCCGGTGAATTCCGGAACCCTTCCGGAGATCAAACACTATTATCCCATATATCAAACTTTATCTCCGGACCATTCCGGAGTTCCTCGTCATGTCCATGATCTCATCCGGGACTCCGAACAACATTCGGTTACCAACATGCATAACTCATATAATACTATATCGTCAACGAAACGTTTAAGCGTGAGGACCCTACGGGTTCGAGAACTATGTAGACATGACCTAGAACTATTCTCGGTCAATAACCAATAGTGGAACCTGGATGTTCATATTGGTTCCTACATATTCTGCGAAGATCTTTATCGGTCAAACCGCATAACAACATACATTGTTCCCTTTGTCATCGGTATGTTACTTGCCCGAGATTCGATCGTCGGTATCCAATACTTAGTTCAATCTCGTTACCGGCAAGTCTCTTTACTCGTTCTGTAATGCATCATCTCATAACCAACTCATTGGTCACATTGCTTGCAAGGCTTATAATGATGTGCATTACCGAGAGGGCCTAGAGATACCTCTCCGACGATCGGAGTGACAAAACCTAATCTCGAAATATGCCAACTCAACATGTACCTTCGGAGACACCTGTAGAGCACCTTTATAATCACCCAGTTACGTTGTGACGTTTGGTAGCACACAAAGTGTTCCTCCGGTAAACGGGGCTTGCACAATCTCATAGTTGCAGGAACTTTGTATAAGTCATGAAGAAAGCAATAGCAACATACTAAACGATCAAGTGCTAAGCTAACGGAATGGGTCAAGTCAATCACATCATTGTCCTAATGATGTGATCCCATTAATCAAATGACAACACATGCCTATGGTTAGGAAACATAACCATCTTTGATCAATGAGCTAGTTCAAGTAGAGGCATACTAGTGACACTATGTTTGTCTATGTATTCACACATGTATCATGTTTCCGGTTAATACAATTCTAGCATGAATAATAAACATTTATCATGAAATAAGGAAATAAATAATAACTTTATTATTGCCTCTAGGGCATATTTCCTTCAACTATTATCTTTCAACTTAGTTTTCTCTAGGAACACAAATAAAACATAGGAAGGCAATAACGCGAGCTATTGATCTACAACATTATTTGCAAAATAGTATGAGGACTAAGTTCATGATAAATTAAAGTTCAATTAATCATATTACTTAAGAACTCCCACTTAGATAGACATCCCTCTAATCATCTAAGTGATCACGTGATCCAAATCAACTAAACCATAACCGATCATCACGTGAGATGGAGTAGTTTTTAATGGTGAACATCACTATGTTGATCATATCTACCATATGATTCACGTTCGACCTTTCGGTCTCAGTATTCCGAGGCCATATCTGCATATGCTAGGCTCATCAAGTTGAACCTGAATATTTTGTGTGTGCAAAACTGGCTTGCACCCATTGTAGATGAACGTTGAGCTTATCACACCCGATCATCACGTGGTGTCTCGGCACGACGAACTTTGGCAACGGTGCATACTCAGGGAGAACACTTTTACCTTGAAATTTAGTGAGAGATCATCTTATAAAGCTACCGCCGAATTAAGCAAGATAAGATGTATAAAATATAAACATCACATGAAATCAAAATATGTGACATGATATGGCCATCATCATCTTGTGCCTTTGATCTCCATCTCCAAAGCATCGGCATGATCTCCATCGTCACCGGCATGACCCATGATCTCCATCATCTTGATCTATATCAATGTATCATCACATGGTCGTCTCGCCAACTATTGCTCTTGCAACTATTGCTATCGCATAGCGATAAAGTAAAGCAATTATTTGGCGCTTGCATCTTATGCAATAAAGAGACAACCATAAGGCTTCTGCCAGTTGCCGGTAACTTCAACAAAACATGATCATCTCATACAACAACTTATATCTCATCACGTCTTGACCATATCACATCACAACATGCCCCGCAAAAACAAGTTAGACGTCCTCTACTTTGTTGTTGCAAGTTTTACGTGGCTGCTACGGGCTGAGCAAAAACCGTTCTTACCTACGCATCAAAACCACAACGATATTTCGTCAAGTTAGTACTGTTTTAACCTTCTCAAGGATCGGGCGTAGCCACACTTGGTTCAACTAAAGTTGGAGAAACTGACACCCGCCAGCCACCTATGTGCAAAGCACGTCGGTAGAACCAGTCTCGCGTAAGCGTACGCGTAATGTCGGTCCGGGCCGCTTCATCGAACAATACCGCTGAACCAAAGTATGACATGCTGGTAAGCAGTATGACTTGTATCACCCACAACTCACTTGTGTTCTACTCATGCATATAACATCTACGCATAAACCTAGCTCTGATACCACTGTTGGGGAACGTAGTAATTTAAAAAAAATCCTACGCACACGCAAGATCATGGTGATGCATAGCAACGAGCGGGGAGAGGGAGTCCACGTACCCTCTTAGACCGAAAGCGGAAGCGTTAGCACAAAGCAGTTGATGTAGTCGTACATCTTCACGATCCGACCGATCCAAGTACCGAACGTATGGCACCTCCGAATTCAGCACACGTTCAGCTTGATGATGTCCCGCGAACTTCGATCCAGCAGAGCTTCACGGGAGAGTTCCGTCAGCACGACAGCGTGATGACGGTGATGATGTTGCTACTGACTCAGGGCTTCGCCTAAGCACCGCTACGATATGACCGAGGTGGAATATGGTGGAGGGGGGCACCACACACGGCTGGAAGAGATGAATAGATCAACTTGTGTGTCCATGGGGTGCCCCTTGCCTCAGTATATAAAGGAGGAGAGGAGGGGAGGGGCCGGCCCTCTCTATGGCGCGCCCTGGGGAGTCCTACTCTCACCGGGAGTAGGATTTCCCCCTTCCATGTAGTAGGAGTAGGAGTCAAGGAAAGGGAAGAGAGAAGAGAAGGAAGGAGGGGGCGCCCCCCTCCCCTTAGTCCAATTCGGACTAGGCCTTGGGGGGCGCGTGGCCTGCCTCTCTCTCTCTCTCTCCCTTCAAGCCCGATAAGGCCCATATACTCCCCAGCGAATTCCCGTAACTCTCCGATACTCCGATAAATACCCGAATCACTCGGAACCTTTCTGATGTCCGAATATAGTCGTCCAATATATCGATCTTTACGTCTCGACCATTTCCAGACTCCTCGTCATGTCCCCGATCTCATCCGGGACTCCGAACTACCTTCAGTACATAAAAACACATAACTCATAATATAAATCGTCACCGAACTTTAAGCGTGCGGACCCTACGGGTTCGAGAACTATGTAAACATGACCGAGACACGTGTCCGGTCAATAACCAATAGCGGAACATGGATGCTCATATTGGTTCCTACATATTCTACGAAGATCTTTATCGGTCAAACCGCATAACAACATACGGTGTTCCCTTTGTCATCGGTATGTTACTTGCCCGAGATTCGATCGTCGGTATCTCAATACCTAGTACAATCTCGTTACCGGCAAGTCTCTTTACTCGTTATGTAATGCATCATCCCGCAACTAACTCATTAGTCACATTGCTTGCAAGGCTTATAGTGATGTGCATTACTGAGAGGGCCCAGAGATACCTCTCCGACAATCGAAGAGACAAATCCTAATCTCGAAATACGCCAACTCAACAAGTACCTTCGGAGACACCTGTAGAGCACCTTTATAATCACCCAGTATGTTGTGGCGTCTGGTAGCACACAAAGTGTTCCTCCGGTAAACGGGAGTTGCATAATCTCATAGTCATAGGAACATGTATAAGTCATGAAGAAAGCAATAGCAACATACTAAACGATCAAGTGCTAAGCTAATGGAATGGGTCAAGTCAATCACATCATTCTCCTAACGATGTGATCCCATCAATCAAATGACAACTTATGTCTATGGCTAGAAAACTTAACCATCTTTGATTCAATGAGCTAGTCAAGTAGAGGCATACTAGTGACACTTTGTTTGTCTATGTATTCACACATGTACTAAGTTTCCGATTAATACAATTCTAGCATGAATAATAAACATTTATCATGAAATAAGAAAATAAATATTAACTTTATTATTGCCTCTAGGGCATATTTCCTTCACTCACCCCCTCTGTTGTAACACTTACAGGTGGGCCCAGCCAAAGAAAAAAACCTTAAAAAAATCTCTCTCACACGAACATAATTTTTTTGCACCCAAGCTCAAATGAGCACAGGTGAACAGTAAAATTGAAAAATATTTAAAAATGTTTAAAAAAAACCTGAGTTTTTTTATGGAAAACTTCGTAAAATGTTCTAAGAGCTTGCAATGTTTCATCATGAAATCACATTTGTGGAAGTCGTGGCAAAAAAACGATACTCTAAAAATGCTACTTCCAAAAGTATTTTGGAGCACTGATTTTTTTTTTGCGACGACTTTAACAAATGTGATTTCATGATGAAATTTTCCAAACTCTTAGAGTATTTGTCAAAGTTTTCCATTAAAAAAGTTCAATATTTTTTGAACAATTTTAAATGTTTTTCGAGTTACTGTTCATCCTGAGCTCATTTGAGCTTGGGTGTAGAAAGGGATTTTTCACTCTCACACCTCTCATCTTCCCCTCATCTCTTGCAAGCCCATGCCCCGACTCTGTCGGGGACATCTAGCACGTGCGGCTACCAACAGGCGGCGGCGGCACGTGCAGCCAATAACGGCAACACAAACACACGCGCGCGCAGGGGACAGATAGGCATGCCAACACACACACGATCATGCACGCGTGCTGGGGCGCACACACACACATGCACAAAATCACGACACAACCATAGGCCTATGAGGCGGGGGCTTCTTAGGCGGGAACCATGCGATCTGGACTCCCCATACAGTGCACAAGGAGGCAAGGGTAGGTCGACATCATGTCAGAGGAGGAACACAAATTAGGTGTCCGCCACCGCACCGTCGTCTATAACGAGCGCCTGGTGCTCAATCTCCAATCCGTCGCACCACGAGCATCCAATCGAGCTCCTACACACTTCCCCTCTGCCAATTTGGTGCTTCTCCTTCTCCTTCCGCGTCTTTAGCGATAAGCGCCGCTTGCCATCCGAGGTCGATGCCGTCGCTTCCAGTGTGCCCCTCTCCAACTCATGGGGCCAAGAGCCCCTACTCGAGCTCCCTCCTGGAGGTCCCCAGTGAGAGCCCCGCAACAACCGTCGTTGTCCGTCTTTTGGTTGCATAGGCTAGAACATGCACTTCTACATGGTATCAGAGCCAAGAGGTCTTGAGTTCAAGACCCGACTAGCGTAATTAAATTGCTGCCCACTTTTGGTCCACGTTTAGGCCTGAGGGAGCCACACGTGAGGGGGGGGGGGTGTTAGACGTATAATGTGCTGCTTAGTCTCTTCCATCAGATCGGTCTTTTGGTTGCATTGGTTAGAGCATGCACTTCTACACTTTTGACCCGACCACAGTGAACCACGCGTGCTACCCCAGACGTCCTCCTCGAGCATCACCCGCGCTAGAGGTGATGGCGCTGCTTCCTCTTTATCTTCAAATATCTGAATGATGTTGTTTTGATTCAGCTTGGTTGGAAGATCTTATTCAGAATCAGAATAGCTGGGAAGCACAAGAGCAGAAGAGCGGGGAAGGGCGAGAGCGATGGCCGCAAGGTGTACTTTGGCGACGCTCATGGAGGCCACGCCGAGCAAGGTGTAGTCTACCAGATCCCAATCCAAGTAGTGCCTCTATTGCTCGAGGTAATATCAGGAAGATGAGGCCGCCCCCATCGTTTCTTTATCAAGATCTCCACATGTGTGTAGTTTTCCTGGTGGCCTGGACATTGCGGCATGTGCAGGACAATTGGAGATGCATATGCGCTTTGCGTTCCAGATGTGTATAACTGCATATGCAGGTTGTTTTCATCTTTTTAGTGATTTCCTTTTGAGACTTCAGTGATTAATTTATGGCCTGAACATGTGTACAGATTCCAAAATGTATGGATGTGTTTCTGCCAGATGGCTCTATATTTTGTGCTTTCGCTTTGAAAAGTGTGGGTTCCTATTATAGATAACCAATCCGAAAATTCTGTTAGTGGTTTTGTCAGGCCTCAATCCAGGTTTTTTTTTTGGAACTGTTTTTTTTTTTAATTTTAATCCAGGTTTCATGCTTCAAGGTGTTTGTGTCGGGTTGGCCTTAGGCTTAGTTTTCAGTGAAACGTATGCCCAGCCCCAGGATTATCACGTACCATGCCATTTTGTTTATGTCGTTATTCTTCGTCGTAAAATGGATCAAGGTGTACAATGCAAGCTAATTTCTATTTATTTTTTTGCGGGTGAAAGCTAATTTCTATTTAGGCGCACTAAGACTGTGGGGATCACAAATTAGCATTAAATCTCTTAGTTTTTTGCTACGTTGCACTTCTAATAGACACTCAAATTGTATTATGTTCAATTGTTATGGGACAAATCTCATCAGATGTCATTTCTTTTTCTATGTTATTGATAATTTGTTTTAATTTCCACAAAAAAGGATGCATTTAATTCGCGGTGGAGATACTCTGCAATAGACTAATTCGTCTAATTTTACATAATTCCATCAAAGGTCCAAACAAACATATATTGTATTTCTTTTCAAGGTCTACCTTTTTGTCAATCCATGATCCTGCTCCTAGGTTGTGCTATAAATTCCCGCGGCAACACGCGGTGTATCATCTAGTTCTATAAGGGGACCAGATGAAAGAGGAGCAAATTTGAGCAGTCTTTAAAATTAGGGGTATATTTGAGTAGTGGATTCAAGTTAAGAGCTGAAATATAAATGTCTCTTTTCTCTTTGGTCTACTAAGGTGTTGTATACGTGAGTTTTTTTTTAGTCTACTGTTTCATGGGTCTTCTTTTTCCTATTACTTGCTTCCTTATTATTTATAATTGTTTATTCAAATAATTCCCTGTTTTGCCTTCTTCATGCATCGTCTCTTGTTTTATTGTTTCTGTTCTACCCCTTGCTTTCTTTTTATTTTATATTTAATATTTAATATTTTCTCAAAAAAATGCATGTAGCACTTGACCTTGTTTTTACTAGCAACCACAGTCCTACTACGCCGAGGCGGAGCTTGGAAGGTAATACAGGAGCGGATGTAGATTGTGGTATGCATCGATGACATTTCGAAGATGGTGAATCGTGTGATGGGTTCGTGATTCGTGGATGGCAGGTATGATTTCCTCCTCCGACATCTTGGTTGTGCGGGGTGCCAGATCTCGATTTTGTGATTTTGCACAGGAGCCAGCTGGGACGACCCATTTAGACAGCTCACGATCGTGGTAACGTTCTAGAAATTTTTGTCTGGTTATTAACCGGTTATGGGTGTCTTTTAGAAGATACTGGTCTGTTTTTTTATCTGTTTTACTTGTTTGTTTTCTTCATGGTTTTCTTATTATTTATTTTTTCAAATGCCCCCAATATTTGCGCGTCAAATTGGTGGGACTTCGCACAGGAGCCAGCTGGGACGACCCATTTAGACAGCTCAAGATCGTGGTAACATTCTAGAGATTTTTGTCTGGTTATTAACCGGTTATGGGTGTCTTTTAGAAGATACTGGTCTGTTTTTTTATCTGGTTTATTTGTTTGTTTTCTTCATGGTTTTCTTATTATTTATTTTTTCAAATGCCCCCAATATTTTTTAAATGGAATTAAAAAATTCGCATTCTAAAAATTCTTTGGGATTTTAAAACATGTTTGTCTTTAAAATATTGTTATTTTTAAAAAAATATTGCAGTTTAAAAAAATCACAAATTTAAAAAGTTCGGGAATTTCAAAAAAACTTTGAGTTTTTTAAATTGTTTGGATTTCCAAACAATTTCTTGTATTTCCAAATACTGTTCGAAGTTTAAGAAAAATTTCCTATTTTTATTAAATTTCACAAATGTAAAAATGTTAAATTTTCTAAAAGCTCATTTTTATACATTTTTTAGAATTTTAAAAATAAATTACAAATTCATAAAATATCAGGAGTATAAAAAATGTTTGTGTTTTTTAGAATTTGAAAAAAAATCCCTGTTTTCAAAATTTGTTCACAAATTAAGAAAATGTTCCCATTTTCTGAGAATGTTCATGTTTTCTAAAAATATTGGTTTATTTCCAAATATGGTTACTAAGAAAACGGTGGTTTATTTCTCTAAACTTCTAAGCACCTCCCATAAACACCGTGCTTTGTACCAGGCCTGGCTGAGATTTAATTGGCTAAGCGGTATCCGCTCCTGAAAATTAGTCACAATATTCTATAAGTTTTTCAGTGGTGTTTTCCGGAATCCTAGACTAGACGAGAATGTGATAGTTTTATACTCCCTCCGTTCCTAAATGTAAGTCTTCTTAGATCTTTCAATATGGACTACATACGGAGCAAAATGAATGAATCTACACTTTAAAATATGTCTATATATATCCGTATTTAGAATGTAGTGAAATCTCTAAAAAGACTTACATTTAGGAACGGGGGTACTATTCATTCAAGAATTGCATGCGATTTGAGGCATGCATTGCCAGATTTGTATGGTCACAATAGTTTTTAGTTAGCTTTGATTGCTTTTCCTGTACATATTGAAAATATAGATATATACGGTACAAGGTACTGTTGTTCGTCAGAAAACAATATGGAGGCCATGTGCATGGATCTTCGACCGGCCATGTGCCATGAGGGATATGCTCGATTGGCCATCCATGCGCGGGCGTGGCATTGACACGCGCGCGCGCGCGACGTTGGCAGCTTAATCATTTGAGCGAGCGCAGCAAGCGCGATCTCGCCACTCCTTTTTCTTCGGAGGGAATCGCGCGACTGCCTTAAGGAGTGTCAGATCGGTCGAGTAGCTGTTCTTGTGTGGCCTCCTTGTCCTCATCTTCCTACCCAATCCAGTAGGCCACTCTATTTAATTTATGTGCCCTCCTACAGAAAAGCACGGATGTTCATCAGCTCACTTCGCTACTGCTTCTTGCCAAGTTCCACCTCCTTGTCCCCTCGCTAGTGTTGACTGCTTACTCGTCCTTGTCCTTACTCTTGGATCCAAGAACCAGCCAGCGTTTGCATCTCCTGCCACTGCCTGAAAGTGCAATGGCGTCCCTCGTGGAGGTCTTCCTGGGCTCCTATTCTTCCTCGGCACCGGTGGACTGGGATGCGGAGGCCTACCCGGAGTACAGTGACTTCGCCGTGCTCCCCCTACTCGTCGCCTTCTTCCCCACCTTGCGCTTCCTCCTCGATCAATTCGCCTTTGAGGTAAGTTGTCTGGTTGTTTCACTCTTCAGTATAGGACGCGTTTCAGTCGTGGGCAATGAGGGATATCTTATTTTCTACTCCCTCCGCTGCATAATTCTACTCGTGGTTTTAATTAAAAAAATTGTTGTGGTTTCAGTTTAAAATTGTGGAATGGAGGAGTATTACGAATGATCGCGCCCGGCTGCAGGACCATGCTCGTTTCGCGCCGGCTGCAGGATCGTGCTCGTCTCACGCCCGGTGCGGCAAGACAGGTCGATGGCGGTCAGTTTTGTCCGGCATATTGGGTGTCAGCGCAGGGGCCGTCCAAGGGTGCGAAAGGCGGGGCCTTTCTGCTCGTCTCTTTGGTTGGGGTAGCGGCGGGTCTTGAGTGTGGAGGTGTCAAGGTCTTGGATGCCGAGGCGGCGGCCCTGGTGGTGGTTACGCGGTACTCATGGGCAGAGCCCGTGGCTCGATGCTGCCCGATGGCCATGGCCGTGTGGGCGGCGTGGTAGTCGGGATGTGACGTTCGGTGACGGTGAGTGTTGGCCGGGGTGAAAACATGTTCTGTTTTCGGACGGACCGGCGGCGGCGAAGCTCGTTCCCTTCTTGAAGGCGTCGCCGCGACTCTCATGGCCCGTCGTGTTGCTCCAGGGGAAACTTTAATCCTTGGAGGGCGGTGGCGGCGCTTCGGCGTCGTAACCTTCCTGAAGGCACCGCCTTGTAGTCCACCGTTCGTCATATGCGGCCTCATCTCTTCGCGGCGGCGTGGAGTATTTAACAAAAAACTATCACATTTCACGTCACCGTCCCACAGAACTACCATATTTTAAAAAGTGACCGAAAACTCCAGATTAGTACTAATTTTGTGACAAAAAACTACCAAGTTGAGTTGATGACCGTTTTTATGATTTTAAACCTGTTTATGACATGCGGGACCCCCATGCCAGAGCTGATGTGGCGGAAAAGTTAACTCCGTTTATTTCGATAGTTAGATTGACCGTTATTACAGGTGGATCCCACATGTCAGCATCTACCTTCTTCTTCCTCATTCTCTTTCTCTCTTAGGCATTTCAATGAACAATTGGTGTTCGCACCCACCGGAGCTCGCCCTACCGCGTCGCCGGTGGCCTTGTCTGCAAGCTTCGCGAGCGCCGTGGCGTTGGCCACCGCAAGCTCTGGCGCGCCGCGCGCGAAGCGGCAGGAGGAGCCTAATCGCGCGCACGAAGCTACCCAGGATGCCACATAGCCGGTCCAGCAGCGAACAGGGCGCGACGCCGGAGCTGGACGCGTCGTGGACGGCGGCCGCGGAGAAGAGGACGAGGAGGAGGAGAGCGTGTAGCATAGAAGAGGAGGTGCCCATGGGCGGCGCGGGCGAACACTGGCCCGAGGGCGCCGGAGCCGGCTTCTTTTGCGCGGAGGAGGAGGTCTTTGCCATGGACGGACCACTCCGGCGACAGGCTGGGTGGATGCGACGGCGGAGGAGCGGCGACGCCCTGCCCGACCATGGGATGTTGTTCCAGATGGTGGTGTAGGCGAGCACCCGGCCAATAGTTGTGGTGGCGCTCACGGTCGCACCCATGGCCGCACCTGACATGCGTGCTCGAATGATGCACATGAAGTGTTTGTTAAAATGGGAAAGAGGATGAAGAAGAAGAATGACATGTGGGCCCCACCCGTCATAACGGTCAACACGACAGTCAAAATAAACGTTGTTGCCAATTTCCACCATGTCAGCCCTGACACATGGGGCCCCCTGTCATAAACGTGTTTAAATCGTCTAAAATGGCCATTTTTATGAAAGCGGTAGTTTTTTGTCACAAAATTAGTACTAAACTGGAGTTTTCGGTCACTTTTTTGAATGTGGTAGTTCAGTGGGACGGTGACGTGAAATGTGATAATTTTTTGTCAAATACTTCGGTGGCGTGTTCACTGCGGGAGTCCCCAGTGGCTCTTGTAGTGCTAGGGGTGGTGTTGCTGCGTTCAGGCCATTTGTATCCTGCCTTGGGTGTATGCGTGTGTTGTGATGACGTGCGTTTGTACCGAATTGTTGTGGATCATTGCTTTATATATAAAGCGGGGCGAAAACCTTTTTGAGTAATCAGATGAGCCAGTTTCTTTCTCTTTTTTTTTTAACCGGGCTTTAACCCCTTTCCATTGCATAGAACGGAAATACATCAGTTCCAGAAATATGTTCAGGAAGAAAGGAAAGGGAAGAAAGCGAGTTCAAGCACTACCAGGAAAACCACCACACTTGCCCGACATCGTGACAAGTGTCATGGGACAAAGACCTGGATAGCACCACGATCTTTAAGTTCAACTAGCTATTACAGACCCGACCAACAGGGGCCAAACCATCATCACCAGATCAAAGACAGCAAGCAAAACGAAGCAGCAGGAACAGGGAGGCTTCCAATCTTCGAGACGTGCTTCCTCATTCACCGGTGATTGGTTGCCTGGCAGCCTCGCAGAGCTTCATCATCTGCATGGTACCCGCCCTGAGCTGCTCTACGCCTGCCCATACTTTTGTAGCATCATCTCCCTGTTGCAGACCTGTCCAATAAAGCAACAAAGAACACATGGAAAAGACAATCTCAAAAGGGGTTTTGATCATTTTCTTCTCAAAAGTGGCACGATTTCGAGCCAACCATATAGCCCAGCAGGCAGCTGCAAGGCCCACAGTATAAAACTTTTCTCCCCCAGGAAGATAAGAGTGACACCACGCATAATATTGCCAATAGCTGCTGGGACATTTATCAGTACCCAGCACGACCCCAACAGATCTCCACACACATTTCGCAACAGGGCAGGTAAAAAACAGGTGTTGAGAACTCTCGACCTCTTTGCAGAAGGAACAACAAGGATTATCAGGCCATTTTCTTCTACGCATGACTTGCTTAGTAAGCACAGCGTCCTGCGACATTTGCCAAAGGAAAATTTTGATTTTGAGAGGTAATTTGGCCCTCCAGATCCATCTATAGTGGCATCCACTAATAGATCTCTCCAGCCATTTATAAACAGATTTAGTCAAAAACTTGCCATTCTGATTGAGCCTCCAAGACACCCAATCACTAGTACTGGATAGAGTCAGACTATCGACCGTGTCTCGGATCGTCCTCCATTGATCAGCTAATTCAGCATTAAGCCCCCGTCTGAAGAAACTGCTAGGTTCTACAAGATTCACTTTATCCACCGTGCATTCAAGGTTAGTGCAAATAGAGAAGAGTTGTGGGAATTGGACACGAAAGGAATCAACCCATTGATGGAATCCATCCAAACCCGGGAATTATTCCCAGATTCTATATTAATCTTCCTCCCCACCAAGTACACCCCTTTCACCTTCAAAAGAGCTTTCCAGCATGGTGAATCAGAAAACCTAGCACAAACCTCAGTGACAGTTTTGTTTCTAAGGTATCTAGCACGCACAATATCCTGCCACAACCCGCTTTGGGTCTCCAGTTTCCACCACCACTTAACCATCAAACTAATATTTTGTTTTCTGAGGTCTTTAACCCCTAGGCCTCCCTTGTCTATGGACCTACAAATCCTATCCCACCTGACAAGGTGGTATCTTCTCTTCTTATTGCAACCTTGCCAGAAAAATCTACGCCTATGTTTATCCAGCTTTTCAATGAATGTTTTATTCATAAGCCACATAGACATGTGAAAGATAGAAAGCTGAGTAAGCACTGAGTCAAGCAGAGTAAGCCTACCCCCCATGGATGCGGCATTGCCAATCCAGGCTTCGAACCTTTTAAGGTACTTAACTACAATGAATTCCCAATCAGAATTGCGAAGATTGGTGTAGCTCACAGGCATCCATAAGTACTTAATGGGGAAACTCCTAATATCACAGTTGAATAGCTCAGCGTACTCTCTAACAACGCTATCATCTCCTCCCACCGTGAGGATCTCGCTTTTTTGAAAATTCACCTTGAGACCGGACATCATTTCAAAGGTATAGAGCAGCAACTTTAGGTTAACTGCTTTATCTATATCATGTTCTAAATAGATGATCGTATCGTCCGCATATTGCAGCACTGCAACCCCATCTTGTATCAGGTCAGAAGCCAATCCTGTGATCAGCTTATTTATCTAGGCATTTTTGATCATTTTAGTCAGACACTCCACAGCGAGGTTAAACAGGAATGGAGAGTGTGGGTCGCCCTGTCGCACCCCTTTTGCACTTTGAAAGATGGGCCCACGCTATTATTTAGTTTGATGCTGACTATGCCCTTATAAAGGATTTGTTTGACCCAACCGCACCAAGTTTCATCAAAACCATGCAACTTATGACATTCCAGGAGGAAATCCCAGTTAACTTTGTCATACGCTTTCTCAAAATCCAACTAAAGCACTACACCAAGCCTTTTTTTGACATGGGTGTAATTTAAAATCTCATGCAAGGAAAGAACCCCATCCATAATGTTCATTCCCTTAATAAACGCATTCTGGGTAGGGCTAATCAACTTATCAGCGTACACCTCCACCCTACGGTCCATTACTTTCGTGATGAGCTTATATGGACACCTCAGGAGACAAATAGGTCTGAACTGCTGGATTTTGTCAGCTCCAGACACTTTGGGAAGCAAGGTAATCACCCCATAATTAAGACTTGAACATCAAGTGTCCCGTTATGGAAATGCCTAAAAAGGGACATGATATCATCCTTTACTATATCCCAGCAACTTTGATAAAATTCAACAGGGATATTGTCCGGCCCAGGAGCCCTATTGGTGGCCATAGAGAAAAGGGCATCTTTAACTTCAGCCTCCGTGAATTCGCGACAGAGATCTCTTTTATCATCCTCGCTCAACTTTTCATCCTCGGACCAAGTGTCAGGGTCCAGATGGAAACGATTGCCCTGAGCTGGGCCGAAGAGATCTTTATAGAACTCTGTAGCATGGGCGATCAGGTTATCTGTGCCCTCTATTTCTACCTCCCCAGCTTTAAGAGCATGGATCGTATTTTTGCGCTTACGCCCGTTGGCAATCTTGTGGAAGTAGTCAGTGTTCAAATCACCTTTAAGCAGCCATCGCTCGTGCGATTGCTGAAGCCAGTAAATCTCTTCATTAACCAAAATCTCATGAAGTTCAAAGCACACATCAATTTTCCTACTATACAGTTTCGGGGACAGGGGTCCATCCTCCTCCAGTTCTTCCAGCGTGGCCAATTCCAACCTAAGATCCTCCTTCAATCTCTTATTATGTCCAAATTTGTCTGAGCCCCCAGCCCTTTAAAAAGGTTTTGAATCTCTTCAGCTTAATATTCAGAATATCGATGGGATCTTTAGAGAGAACCCCTCGGGCCCAGATTTTACTGACCAAAGGCAAGAAACGTTCATCCTTAATCCAGGAAAGCTCAAAACGGAATTCGCGAGGCTTGGGGGCCTCTCGTCCCTCTTCCCCAGAATTAATCAGCAGAGGGTTATGATCTGAAATCTCTCGGACCAGCTTCTGGGCAAGCTCATGGTGTCACAAGTCTCAACGTTGACCCGAAAGAGATTTTTGCAAGATTTCAAATCTCGTAGGTCGTTGAAATAAAGCTACCTTGTTGTCATGTCATATGTAACATGGTTGTAATCGTAGTTACGGTGTACTCGTCTTGTTACATAAATTGGTGGCGCATGCCGTATCACTGTTGTACGCCATGAGCTACATTATTTCAAGAATGGTGCAAATCATGATTACATGCACATGCACATGTTATAGCTTTCGTCTCGTTCTCTTCGCAGGTGTTAGCAAGACAACTTATATTTGGAAAGGGGCATGCTAAGCTTGCTGAAACAGATGAAACGAGAAAGAAAATCAGTAAATTTAAGGAGTCGGCATGGAAATTTGTTTATTTTCTTTCCGCGGAATTCTTTTCATTATCTATAACACAACGAGCCATGTTTTTTTTAGAGGAAAGGCGGGAGCCCGACTTTATAAATAAAGCCACCAGGCAGAGTACATCACCATCAACCAGCAACCCAACATAGTAGCACACCAAGGAAGTTAAAGTAGCATTACAAGGCCAGCAGCCTCACATGGCACGCAGGCCAGCCTAAACTAGAGACCAAAAGGGCAGTCAGGAAGCCGTCCTCAAAGAACGCCGAAGAAGGGCAGACGCCGTAGATTTCATCTTGCATAGCATGGCGTCGAAAGCCTGGAGTTCCCCTTCTTTAGTCAATAATCTCCACTGCTGCAAGAAACCATTGGCTTTAAATAAGCAGTTGACAGGATTAGCGGGAAATATACGTTCAATCGAGAACTTATTCCTAGTAGTCCACAAAGACCAGCCAATCGCAGCCCAGCCGACTAAGAAGACCCTTTTTGAATGGCCAGAAAGAAGATTGACACAATGCCTCAGATCCTCAAAGGAGGAAGGGGACCAATTTACATGCAGCCAAAGTCTGATGCAACACCACATAAGTTTTGCTAAGGAGCAGTGAAAAAAAAATATGTTCGGTGTTCTCCAGTGCCCCACATAGCACACATCTATCGGACCCCGGCCCGTTTCTTTTCTTAATCTGGTCGGCCGCCGGAAGCTTACCGCGTACAGCTTGCCAGAGAAATATCTTGATCTTAGGAGGGATTCGAGCCGACCAGATATGCTTGAACTTGACCGGGCGCCCCCCAGGGATAAGCTTGGAGTAAGCCGATTTAACCGAAAAGCGCCCCGAAGAGGAAAGGGGCCACACCACGGCATCCTCTTCCTCCGAGAGCAAGGGGAAGCAAGTAGCAGGGCGCTGCCAATCTTCCAACTCTTCAGGAGAAAGAGCACGACGAAAATCTAGAACCCAACCCCTAGCCGAGAGCTCAAAGATAGAAATCTCAGCATCATCGCAATAGGAAAACAGAACCGGAAAAGCAACAGCCAGCGTGGATTCCCCGACCCACCAATCAAGCCAAAACCGAGTGGACTTACCGCTCCTAACTACAAATTTGACAAGGGACCGAAAAATCGGTCGGACTTTAACCAGTTGACTCCAAAATTGCAACCCACCCGCAGCCGGCATGAACATAGGACTCGAGGAAGGGAAATATTTAGCTTTTAGGATAGAGAGCCAGGGTGGCGGTTCCTCAAGAGTCATAATCTTCCACCACCATTTGATCAGAAGACAATTATTCATAACTCGCGTATTAATAATGCCCAGGCCCCCTTTGGCCTTGGGGCGACATATAATGTCCCATCTGACCATCCTGTACTTGCGTTTATTATCCGTAGCATTCCAATAGAAAGCACCCCTATGCTTGTCAAAACCAGTATGAACCCCATTAGAAAGAAGATAGAATCCCATCAAGAACATAGGGAGCGAAGAAAGACAAGAGTTAGTAAGGGCGACCTTGCCCACTTGCGTGTTGTATCGCCCTCGCCAAGGTAGAACTCTGTTGCCAACTTTGGTAACCACCGGGGCGAAATCTTTAGCCAAAAGTTTAAACGGGGAAATGGGAAGGCCTAGATACTTGAGAGGGAAGGATCCAAGAGAACAATTCAGAAGATGGGCCACCCGCTGCGCCTCCATGTCCGAGACCCCAGTCACTACGACCTCACTCTTAGAAAAATTGATTTTAAGACCTGAGAGCGCTTCAAAGCAAAGCAGAAGGAATTTCAGATTGGTGAGACTATTCTCATTGAGCTCCATCAGAACGATAGTATCATCCGCATATTGTAGATGAGAGATGCCATTAGGGATAAGGTGAGAGCTCACCGGAGTAATATGACCAGCCAAGGCAGCTCGAGAAAGAATGCGAGATAGAGCATCAGCCACAAAGTTGAAAAGTAAAGGAGACGCTGGGTCCCCTTGTCGGAGGCCCCTACCATTAGCAAAAAACTGGCTAATTTGGCCATTGACAGCCACAGCCGTGTGCCCCCCAGAAACCAATTGCATCAAGCGATGCATAACAGGCCCCTCAAAGCCCTTAGCCAACAGGACCTGCCGAAGAAAGTTCCAGCTCACCGAGTCGTATGCCTTTTCAAAGTCGAGTTTAAGGACCACAACCTTGGTCCCTCGCACCCGCAAGTCATGAACAATCTCATGTAGACAAAGCACCCCGTCCAAGATGAACCTCCCTTTGATGAAAGCAGACTGGAAAGGGCTAATGGTCCGATGAGCAATGGGAGACAACCTAGTGGCCATGCCCTTAGCAGGCATCTTGGCAAAGTTGTTGATTAAAGCAATCGGCCTAAACTGAGAGATCATATCAGCGCCCTTGACCTTAGGGATGAGGGAGAGAACCGCGTAGTTGAGTCTAGAGATGTCAACCGATCCCAGCCAATACCCTTGGATGACAGCAGAGATGAGGCCTTTTAGTTGGGGCCAGACCTGTCGAAAGAACGGAATGGAGAAGCCATCAGGGCCTGAAGCCGCATTAGAATTAGCCGTCCGAATAGTATCAAAAATTTCCTCCTCAGAAGGGGGAATCAATAGAAGCTCATTTTCAGCGTGAGAAATCCTATCAAGGGGAGCCCAAAAGCCCGGGGCCAGCGAGAATCCGAGGCCTGGTTTAGCCGAAAGCAGGTTAGAGAAGAACCGCACTACATGTCGAAGAATGACCGACGGTTCCGAAACCCTAACACCATCAATAATGAGGCTGTCAATCAGACATCTACGCCGTCTGCCATTCGCAATGGCGAAAAAGTAAGCCGTGGGAGTATCACCCTTAAGAGTCCAATTAATCGTACCCCTTTGCTTCCAATACACTTCCTCTTGGCGATGAATAGCCAGAAGCTCCTTCTCAAGGCCATATCGAACTTGCCACTCCGCTGCCGAGAGCCCGCCGTTGTCCGCACGGAAGTCAAGGGCACTAATTTGAGCACTCAGCCTAGATTTGTCGCGCCTCGCCTCAGCAAAGTGATTCTTGGCCCAACCCCTAAGAAACTTGCGCAGGGAGTACGGAACATAATGCCAGTCATCCATAGGGCCAAAGGAGCGGTGGGGGAAGGTAAGAAAGCCCAAGATCTTCTAAGCCAACATATTAGGGAACCCCTCCACTAATAGCCAGGACGCATCAAATTGAAATCTTTGGCATCCACTGGGGCAGAGACCGTCGTCAAGGATAAGAGGAGCGTGATCGGAACCAACAATGGGGAGGGCCCGAAGTGAACAGCGAGGAAAAAAGCCATCCCAAGCAGGGCAGATAAAAACTCTATCAAGGACCGAACGAATAGGGCATGTCTGACGGTTGGTCCAAGTGAAGCGGGCCCCAACCCTCGGGATTTCGCGGATAGCCGTATCCCTGATGAAAGCATTAAATGCCTCGGCCAGCACCCAGGAGAAATTGGCAGAACTCTTATCAGAAGGATACCGAACCAGGTTAAAATCACCCCCAATCAAGAGTGGCAGTTGGCAAGAGTCAATTTTAGTAGAGATCTCATCCAAGAAAAATTGTGACAAGGAATGATCAGCCGGACCATAAACCACCATAAGTTCAAGGAGAGTGTTATTGGAACAAAGGGAAACTACCATACTAGCCCAGTATACACCATGGTCGAAAGCCACAAAATCAAAGGTATCGTTATTGGTGCCCAGAAGAAAGCCACCAGACTGGCCAACGGAGGCCACAAAGTTCCACCTAAATCTATCAATCAGCAATAGCCGAAAGTTCAGAAGGAGAGAAGTAAGGTTTTAGAGTCTCAACAAGCCCGATAAAATCAATTCTTTCAGCGCGCACTAAATCCTTCAATTGGTCTCTGCGCCCCCTAGCGCAGAACCCTCTAATGTTCCAAAAAAGGGCCTTCATCTCAAGGAAAGGTTTTTAATTCTCAAGCTCGACCTACACGGAGCCTTACAGGTTTTAGCACATTTCTCAGCCCCGCGTTTCTGCACCGGAGGCATCTGCCCCCTGGCAGCCTCGTCCAGTGCCTCTCCGGCCACAACCAGAGGGGCAGCCACCCTAGCACCGGCCTCCTTGGCCTTGGCTATATCAGCCTGAGCACGTTCATTAGCACGGATCAACTGCAACAGAGAGGAGGGGGATCCCACACTAGCGTCTAAACATATCCCCACATCAGCTAATATCAAAAAAAGATGCTCATCGGAATGAGAGGGTAGAACTAGCCTAACAGGAGACTGAGCCAAAGAGGGGGAAGGATATGGGGATGAACCCGAACCTGAGGGAGGGAGATCACGCGCCGCCGCACGCCGAGCCGCCCGATCCACCACGCGCTCGCCACTGTTGGAGATGCGACCACTCTTGCGAGCGGTCGAGGCAGGGGAGAGCACAGGGACCGGGGGGGCCCGACCAGGAGAAGCCGCCGCCGAAGATGGGCCCGAGGCCGCCCCCAGGTCCGCCTCCAGACGGCGGCAGAGCCCAGCCGCCGACTGCCTGGAATCCCCCGAGGCCCGGCTCTTCGCGGAGAACTTCTTCACCGAGGACTTCTTCCTTTTCTTGGCCGCTGAAGGGCCCACCGGAGGTAGATCTTCAATGCCGGACAGCGAGGGGGAGGTGGGGCGCACGGGCATGTTGGAGCACGCCCCCGACAAGGGGGTGCCCTTCGAAGCAGCCGCAGCCGCAAGTCCAGCCACCACATCAGGCACCGAGCCCTGAACCCCACCACCCACCGAAGCCGGAGCACAATCCTTCATCAGCTCCTGCTCAGCAGGAGAGAGCCCATCCCACGCAGAGTGGGTGAAGCGGGGGTCCGTACCATTCAGCGAGTCCTCAGGACCCCCCCTCCCGCCCTCCCTGTTCTTGTCATCACCACCCGAGGCCGGGGGGGAGGAGGGGGAGGAGGAGCGGCCGTGCCAGGAGCACCTTCCACCCGAACACGAAGACGATAACCACCAGCCGCCGGGAAAACATCAAGGAAACCATGGATGCAGATCGGATCCACGCACCACACCCGAAGGCGAGCAGGGCCAAGAACAGACAGAGAAGCAAGATCAACCTCAATAGGCTTCCCAATTAGCACCCCAAAAGCCATCAGAAAGGACGAGGTGCGTATGCTGGGAGGCACATCATCCACAAGCACCCATACATCAGATAAAGGAGAGATGTTCTTTGATCCATTGGAAGCAGTTTTGACCGGAACCATAAGTTGATTCATAGGA
The DNA here is from genome assembly GCA_963921465.1 of Triticum timopheevii. Lineage (NCBI taxonomy): Eukaryota > Viridiplantae > Streptophyta > Magnoliopsida > Poales > Poaceae > Triticum > Triticum timopheevii. The sequence goes on along the minus strand of OY997270.1, from coordinate 341,478,494 downwards.
AGAGTGAAGCTGGTACAGGAAGACATCATACGAAGACTCTCTTTAGAGGGGAAAGTGGCTGCAAACTCGAAATCAGAAAGTTGGCGGATCTGCCAGTCCCAACCACCTTCATCCCACATACGAAGTTCATCCAAGAGGGCTTGCGGAGATATGCGCTTGTCTTGAACAGAGATGACACCCACACTAGACAGGGAGGGAATGGGAGCAGCAGCGGGGACTTCCTTGTCCATGGCAAAAAAAGAGCAACCAGGGAGGCCGATCCCGTAGTGGACGAAAGAGGGGGGCTTGATCCTACTTTGACAGTCCATCGTTAGGTGTCCATCCTCCCTACAAATGAGGCAGAATGGAAGATTCTCGCAGCGAGACTGGAAGTGGCCAGGGCGGTGACATGCGAAGCAGGTGAGGATGGGATCGGAAACCTGGGAGTGAGAGGGGTTATGATTCGCACCACGAGATGGCGGCGGGGGGGAGGATGCCATCACCAGGGGGACCACCACCAGCACCAGCGCCAGCACCACGCCCCGCCGCAGAGCCAACCGGACGCCGGGCAGGGGCCCCGGAGCCACCACAAGGGACGAAGCGGGACGGCCCGCCGCCGCCCACAGCCGGCGCCCGCGGCGGCCCGCCCATGGGAGCAAGCGAGGAAGGAGACGAAGAGGGGCCCGAAAATCCTGCCTGGCTCCCCCGCGCTGCCTGTTCCCAAGGGTCAGCCACAGGCACCGGAGCAGCGGGCGCCAGGGGCGGAGGAGCCACCGGCCCGGATCCAGACGCACGCGGCGACGCGGCGCCCGCCTCCGACCGCGAGGCCTGGAGCTTGGCGCGGAGCGACGCCTCATACTCCAGATCCGCAGCGGCGTCACCAGAACCGTCCCGCCCCCGCTTGAGGCCGGAGACCGCCTCACTAGAGGACCCGCGGGAGCGGTCCATCGCCGCCACCGACGCGAAAGGGAGAAGGAGGGGAGGGGGAGGCTTGGATCTGACAAAGTGGCGGATAGGGAAGCGGCGCCATCGCAAGTCAGCAGCGGAAGCGAGAAACCCTAGAAAAGGTGGAACCGAACCCCTCCGGACCCATAAATAGCCGGAGCCAGCCAGGCCGGGCTCATTCGAGAGGGTCGGGGGGGAGAAGGACGCAGATGGGCCGGCCTAGGCCCAGCAGACTCAGACACGAGGGGGGGGGGGAGTCCACCGCGGAATCCAACGAAGGGACGGCACAAGCCCACACGGTCCATCACCGACCAGAGGGGCCCGGCCCACGACCCGGGGCACCAGCGCAAGTCCCGATCCCAGATCTAGGGTTTGCGCCGGCGCCGCCGACGTCGGGGAAGGGAGGCACCTGGACGGCGACGAGCCGGAAGGCACCGCCACCGGAGGGGAGGAGACAGGCGAGGCCAGGGCGCCCACCCCCGGGCCCACCAGAGAAGGGTCCGCCGACCAGGGAGCGACGCGCCGGCGCCCACGACCCCCCGGGGCAAACTTGCGCCGGCGGCCCGCCACCAACAGCGACGGCGACCCAACCACCGAAGCCGAGCGAGGAGGAGGGGGAATCTCAGATTCAGAATCGGAGCCAGAATCGTCGGACCCAAGGGCCCAGAACCTGTTAGCCCGGGGCGCCTCCAGGGCCACCGGACTGGAAGGGGGGACACAGGTGGCAGGGGGTCGGGCCCCGCCGCCGGCGGGGAGCCCGGAGGGGAGCAGGGGGGGGGGGCAGGGAGCAGGGGAACGAACCTGACTTGGACGCCGGCGACGGGGAGGAGCCGCAAGCCGACGACGCCCCACGGGGGGGAAGCGCGAGAGGAGGGGGGAAGAGAGCCATCTGCGGTAGTTCTGTCGACCGATCGACTATTCTAGAGCAGGAGCTGCTTTCCTTGCGGATGAGACTGTTGGATACATGTGGTTGAATGGATGAACGAGCCATGGTTTACAAATACAAGATACTTCTGGGTAGGGCCTGGCGAGCAGCTCTGGCCTGATCAGAAGATGTAGTAAGAGCGAGAAACTATCTCTTACGATCCTCATTGCAACTTTGCTTTTCACCCAAGAGGCTTCAACATTGTCCTTTTTCTTCTACTTTCTCCAGGCTGAAGCTTAAGGCTGTATACATGTATGCCGCCGGATTTTACGTATATTCTGTTCTGGGAAACAAGACGCAATGACTTCGGCATCTCGATCTCTCACCATGTGGCAACTGTTGTTCTGATTGTTATGTCCTATATTTATAGGTATGTAGATGAGTGTAATTGCATGCCCTTCCATACCATAATGATACTACATCATACCCAAACTTGAAGTTACTGCCACTTCCAAGCAGAATATCTCGTGCTGGCTCGGTCATTTTAGCCATCCATGATGCAAGCGATATATTTCTAGAGATTGGGAAGATGGCCAAGTACAGTAGATGTGAGTGGCTAGCTGTTGTAGCATTTCTACTATTTGTGGCTTCGTGGATCCTTCTTCGGCTAATTGTTTTTCCTTTCTGGGTCCTAAAAAGCACAAGGTAAACATCTACTGCAGTTTGTAGGTTGCTCTGGCATGTGCTGCTACTTTACCCGTTTAGGAAGCAGCATTACTCAACTACATTTGTCGCGCTTTTTGTTGATCAAGTCAATGATCTCGTGTCCTTTTCAGTTATGAAGTACCTATGATCCTGGACAAGAACAACAAAATAATGTCCTTGTACTACTATGTTTGCAACAGTCTCTGTTTCACACTTCTAGTATTTCACATATATTGGTGGGTACTGATTTACCGGATGCTAGTTAAACAAATTCAATCCAGAGGACATGTTGGTGAAGATGTTCGATCCGGTCAGTGATTCTTTTCTTGCTCATTTCCTTGTTAAATTTATTTTCTTTCCCAACAGCGTAATCTTCTGGATTTCTCATAAGATACCCTTCTATCAAACAGATTCTGAAGGCGAAAACGAACATGAAGATTAATCTGTAGGTTATTGGAAGCTTAACTGAAGAACTTATTGGTTGTCTGCTGTTGGGAATGCGAATGAGAATGGTACAAACGGCTGTTATATAAATAATGGGAATGACAAGGAAGAACTAGTTACCATATCAATTAGGAGAAAATTAAGGCCAAATAACTAGAAAAGGCAAGAATTTCGGTGTCAGTGGAACAACCCTCCTTGATGTATCTTTTTGGTAAATCGAATGTACTCCATCTGTCCGGAAATACTTGTCATCAAAATGAATAAAAGGGGATGTAACTAGATGTATTTTAGTTTTAGATACATCCATTTTTGTCCATTTTAATGACAGGTATTTTCGGACGGAAGGAGTATGAGGTTATGCTATCATTCAGAGTCTTGAGGCATCAATATTGGATCGTAATATTTATCACCATATATATGTCAAGACGTTTTTTCAGAAATATTGAGTCTCCAAGTTGTAAAGTCTCTTTTTTGTGTGTATAGTAAAGACTCTTTTATGTGGATTGGTTGAAATTAAGTGGTGCTTCTGGAGTCTAAAACCTCTCGTTTGAGAATTTTTACGGTAGCCTGAAATTAGTATGAGCTGCCCATTCATCCACAAAATTTGGACTTCATCGCTCTCACGGAGACAGGTCGTTCAAAGCTCACTACGCCTTTTCTAGACTTCTTATGTGGTGGTCTAGATTACTCGTGGTTTTGCTCACCCCCAAGGGGGGGGGATGTGAAAATGATAAACTTGAGGTTTGAATATGGAGGTTTGGGACATGTTCCCTCGAAAAGTGATGGCTTCTTGTGGGCTCTAGTGGAACCACTAAAACCTTAGTATGAAACCGAGCCGATGATCTTTCTTTTTCATTTCAATAGAGCCCATAAACAACCACTAGATCCTTAGTATGAAACCCAGCTGAGGATCTTCTTACTATTTATTTATCTCTTTCATACTAAGGACCTTCATACTATTTTTTTCATTTCACTAGAGCCCATAAACAACCACAACATTTTTGGGGGTGCTTCTCGAGTACTGAGCCGCGATCTCTAGGGTGAAAGCCCAAGGTCTGGCCATCATTGGTTGTACCTGACAATGGTCTTGTGAAGGCAATGTTTTTGGGATCTCGAACTCTTCAGGGTGAAAACTTAAGATCCTTGATCGGACGACGACAAGCTTGTGCATTGTTTTCTTCTTGGAGGCATCGCTTTTGGAGAACCTCTTCTTTAGTTCAGGTGTCATCTTTGGTGGTGGTTAGAGTGTGCCGTTGCGAGTGTTTCATCACTGCGCAGGGTCTTAGTTTCTATATTTCTCTTTTTTTGGTTGTGTGCATCCTTTATGTCTTTCGATATCTTGTGGTGCAGAGGCTGGGTGTAATTGATATCTTCGCGATATTAATATGTTCCTCTTTTCAGAAAAAAAAAATACTTAGTACCCAGCTCATCCTTCCTACAACACTGATCTTCATATGTATTGAGTTTCCTAGCTATTCACAAAAAAAAATCATCTGAATGTCAGTTGTACCAGTTAAGTTTCACTCTTAAGAAATGGGGTATGCATAGAGGAGTGGTTCAAGTGTCATTAATTACGGAAACACATGTTGTTCCTATGCACTTTTAATCCGTCTCCTATCTAACTAAATAGTATCTACTGTTTGTTGAAATCTCGCAAATAAGAAAAGATGTTGAATGTTTGCTACTGCAGGGCACGCTTCATTGTGGGCCTTTTATATCAGCCTGGGACAATTTGTGGCAGATCTGAATTTATATGATGGTAAGAACTTACTTCGCCAATGATTATCAACCGACGAACTCTTTTTTGGAATGTTAGGTAACACTTGTTGGTGAGCTTACCATTCCATCACATCAAGACAAAAATGTATGCCCGATATTAAGAGCAACTCTAGTAGGCCCCGCAAAAGGCCCCGACCCGCAAAATAACCGCCAAAATGCGGGTTGGCGCGGAAAATCCCGCCCGAACAAACTCCGCATCCGCGTCCGGCCTGCAAACTTTTTTGAGGTGCGCGGCAAAAACTCGGCCCCAACCCACGTATTCGGGGGTTTCCGCCTCGCCCCTGCAGTGCCCCGTATCGCAGTGAAGAATTTGGCGGGAGGGACATTTCAGCCCGTGCCCCTTTCCCCACATTCTTCCGCCGCCGCCCGTCCGCCGCCACAGATTCCGGCCAAATCAACCGGCGGAATCGCGCCGGCGGCGCCTTTTGCACCCTTCACCACCGCTAGGCCGCACCGCCCGCGCGGATCCGGCGAGAAGAGCCGCCCCTCGTCGCTGTCGCCGCCGGGGAACGACTGCCCTCGAGACACCCCTCGTCGCCGCCGTTAGTGTTCTTTTGCTTCGTGTCAATGGAATTTGAGCCTGGTTGGTTGACGCGGTGTGTGCTCCTCGTTCATGTAGATGGAATTGACCCCGTGCGAGAAGTTTCTGCTCTCCGATTCGTCCGATTCGGACGACTCAGATGTTGAGATGATTCTCTGAAACTTCCGGCAGCAAACACTAGTGATGGCTCTTGCCGTCAAGGAGCACGAAGACGAGAACCGCAAGAGGCGGCGAGGATCGACCGTCGGGCGTCTTTGCATCCCTCGGAATTGCCATCTCAGGAACGAGATGTTGATGCAAGACTACTTCGCGGAGAATCCAACGTATCCACCTCACCTCTTTCGGAGAAGGTACCGAATGCGCCGATCCCTCTTTGTTAAGGAATGTATTGCGGCAAGTCTTGTGATGCCACAATTGTGCTAGAGGCCGTAGCATCCGAGGATTTATGGATTTGGCATTGCTTCTTTGGTATGCCGGGCACTCTCAATGATATCAACGTGTTGCAATGGTCTCATTTGTTTGCTAGACTTGCTAGTGGTGATGCTCCTGCTTGCAACTACACAATCAATGGGCATGAATACACAAAAGGATACTATCTTGCTGATAGTATATACCCTCCTTGGTGCACATTTGTCAAGAGCATCAAAGAACCAAAACTAAAAAAACAATGTGAGTTTGAAAGGGTGCAAGAGGCAGCCCGAAAAGATATTGAAAGAGCATTCGGGGTTTTGCAATCTAGGTTTGCCATTGTTCGTGGTCCTGCTCGTTTTTGGGACAAGCGGACCTCGAAGAACATCATGACATGTTATGTTATTCTTCACAACATGATTCTCGAAGATGAGAGAGGCATGAACTTGGAATTCTTCTATGACAATGTAGGCAACCGTGTCAAACCACCTAGAGACCCTAACCGCATTAGAGCTTTTCTTCAAACATACAAGGAGATTGAAAATTTAAACACCCTCTTTCAGCTTCAGGAGGATCTCATTGAGCACCATTGGCAAAGGGTCGGACAGTAGCAAACTCCATTTTCCATTCATTTGTATTTGTATTCGGGACAAGTTTTGTATTGAATTATTTGTATTTGTATTCGGTGATTTATAATGTGGATGATTGTTGTATTGTGTTGGTATTGATAATTGGTGTGGTATTCATATATTTGCGGACTGGTGGGATGCAGGATGCAGCGGGCGCAAGAGCAGACCCCGCAAAGCCGACCCAGAAAAAGGTATATTCCATGAATATGCTTTTTACGGGTCTGTTTGGGGGTCTGCATCTGTGGTCGTCCGCGCTGGCCCGTAAAGACGTTTTTCCGCAAACTGCAAACGCGTTTTGCGGGCCGGCGGGATGCAGGGTCTGCTAGAGTTGCTCTAATGCAACATCCAACACCTTTTCCAATTTCTGGTAAGTAGTTGCACTGCTTCAAAGAATTGATGGGCAAGTCACAAGAATAGGGATGGTAATGGTGTTTCATTCCCGGCTAAGATCTGTCAAGAATTTTAGTTCTTGGACTTCATTTCATGGGTTTCCTGCTGGTGCAACAAGCTTTCATCATGGTCAATTCTCATGGAGGTACGTCAATGTTGTCTTGCTCCATGTATAAAAAAAATTGAATCATGCAAGAAGACTGCATGTAATCTCATGGGTTTCCTGCTGCTGCTTACTTCTTTGCCATTGCCAATGGGAGGCGGCGTAGATGCTTGATTGACAGCTTGATGATCGATGGGGTTAGAATTTCAGTCCAAGGCATCATCATGAATCATGTAGTCGATTTCTTCTCCTCCCTCCTCTCTGCCAAACCTGATCAGGGGTTTAGAATCTCCTCTACCTTCTGGAACCAAGGGGACATGGTGTCCCTGGATGAAAACCTTGCTCTTATACTTCCTTTCTCTGAAGAAGAGAATTTTAACTCTATCACCAAAGCTAACACTAATTCGGCGTCTGGCCTGGATGACTTTTCCATTCCTTTCTTTAAAACTTTCTGGCCTCAACTCAAGACACTTATTTGTGCGATTATTCAAGGGTTTTGCTTGGGGACGGTGGATATTTCTAGACTCAACTATGCGGTTATCTCTCTCGTCCTAAGATTAAGGGCGTGGAACTCATATCCCAGTTTAGGCCTATTTCTCTTATTAATAACTTTGCCAAGTTCCCTGCCAAGTGTTAGGCCACTCATCTTAATGTAGCGACCAGACCTCAAACAGTCTAGTTTCTGTGCATCAGTGTCATCCCTGGATCGGTAATGCTGACACGCACAGTATTTGAGGATTTATAACAGAGTTTCAATCACACATTTATTACATCTAAGGTCTCAAAAGAGAACTTATTACAATAATATGGCTTAAGGCCATCTAAAAACGATAACAGCGGAAGGCGTGGAAGATAAAGTGAGTCCATCAAACTCCAACGACATAGCTGAGTGAACGACAACGACCTTTGACACCTTACTCGTCGTCTGAAAAGTCTGCAATATGAAATGTTGCTGCCCGAAACAGGTTAGCACATGGAATATGTTGGGAATGTAACACATGGAGTAATGAATAGAATAAATGCTATCACTACATGCATATATGGCTGGTGGAAAGCTCTATGGTTACAGTTTTGCACAAAGCCAAATTTTCCCTACAACAAAGGAATAAATTTTATTTAACTATCATGCTGGTTTATAAACATTGAGAAGGTTCCTCCAACTCAATCCCAATTAAGCATCATCATTAACCCAATCAAATTAATTTAGAGTGATGAGATCAACATGATAATCCAAGAACCAGATACTCAAGATGTCCATAACCGGGGACACGGCTAAGCATGATTAGTTTGAACACTCTGCAGAGGTTTGCGCACTTTTCCCCCACAAGACTCGAACACATCCATGATCAGAGATTCGAGGCATAGTCTTTTATGAAGCATTAACTCCCTACTCTGGGTAGACAGTACCACCTACAACCCACTACATCTGCTAGTCTACCTCTTTAAGAGCTTCATGCAACTTACTCAACTATGCCAGAGCCCATATTGGCTTGTGGCTGCACATGGAAGTTTCTAGCATGAATAATCTTATGACCCCTTTGAGCCTGGGTGGTGAACCGTAGGATGATCACATGGGTACTCCGGGATATCCTACAACAACACTGGATTCTCCAGGTGCCCTGACAACCACTGGGTACTCCAGGGTGCCTTCAACCAATCCATCCAGATGTGTATTTAAGTAGCCACCTTAAGTTAACCATTAATTAACAATACTCATATCTGTCATGGATACACTCACCCAAACCACGTCTACGAGCATAGCATAGCAATACAAGCATAACGTAGAGGTAACTCCCAAAGGTTTGATAATAAAAAGGGCAATAGGTTCTACCTCATCATCTACTTCCCAAAACCCACATGTTATTCAGATCCTAACCATGCAATGTTTTAGGATTGATCTAATGCATAAAACTGGGTAATAAAGAGGTATGATCAAAGTGTTACTTGCCTTGCTGATGATTCGCAAAACCTAGAGACTCGTAGTAGCACGCTTCGCACTCCGGGTACTCTATCGCAAACAAACAGTAACATACATCAGCACTCAACTAGAATCATGGGTAAAACTCAAATAAGAGATCTAACCAGATAGTTCAACTGAAGAACTCCGGTTTGCAAAAAGAATCAAATCAAACGGAGCAACGAAACTCAAACTACGAAAGAAACAAGATTCGTTTACTAATCTGGACTAAATTCAAATTTTATAGTACCAAAATCTTGTTCAAGCTGGTTAAACAGAAAGAGGGTTTCGAGACAAAGATCTAGGCGCTTGAATCGCCTGAATCAGATAAACGAGCAAAAAGATAAACTAAAACGAAGATCAGGGCGGAAAGCGCGATCGAAAATAATTGCGGAAAAACCCTGGAAAAATAAAACACGACGAACAGGCTAACGAACGAACGTTTGCTGTCTGCGGCTAACGGATGAACAACATTCGTTAAAAATGAACGTACGAACGAACGTCCGCTGTTTAACTAAACCGAAAAAGACGAACCGATCTAAAAAACTTAAACCTAGGGTTTCTAAAAAATGAACGGTTTCTCAGAGAAAACCGGCGGCGGCGGCGACTACCTCGGCGGCAGCGAGAACGGCGGCGGTGATGGCGAGCGACGACGACGGCGGGGTCGGCGATAGCGGGCGGCGGCGACTCCAGCGACGGTGGGCGGCGGCGGCGAGTGGCGGCGAGCGGGGCGGGGCTGGCGGCTAGGGTACGTTGGGGTGGGCTCCCCTGCTTATAAAGGCCGGCCGGGCCAGAGTCCTAGCCGTACACGTCCCGGTTAGGTCGGTAACTTTTAAAAAAAATCCTGACGCAGAAAAACGAAAGAAATACTAAACGGAGTCCAAAAATCCCGAAATAAATTTTCACGGTCCTATAATAATATTGCGGAAAAAGTAAACATTTATTTGGGCCCCTAATGCAATTTTGAAAAACACATTTTTTTCCTAACTAAAATAAAATAGCAACAGGACTCCAAATAAAATTCTTATTTGATTTTAATATTTTTTCTCCAATATTTCTTTATTTTGGAGAAGTCATTTTATCCCCTCTCTTTTATTTTTAATATAAGAAATATTCGAAAATAAAAATAATTAAAACCAAATGATCCTCTTTTCAAAATTTGAGAAGACTCAAATATGAAAACAATGAAATCCCCAACTCTCTCCGCTTGTCCTTGAGTTGCGTAGAATTTCTAGGATCAACCAAAATGCTATAAAATATGATATGCAATGATGATCTAATGTATAACATTCCAAATTGAAATTTGGGATATTACACTTACTCCTGTGGCTCACCGCACCCTTTCTCCTTCTCAATCTGCCTTTGTCAAAGGTTGTTTTATCCTCGATGGGGTTCTCTGCCTGCATGAGATTGTCCATGATATCCACAAACCAGGCAGCAAGGCTGTTATTCTTAAATTGGACTTTGAAAAGGCCTATGACTCTGTGAGTTGGGGCTTCTTAAGACAAGTGCTTTTGTCTAAAGGCTTCAACGGTGGTGTGGTTCATCGAATTATGCAGTTGGTCGCGGGTGGCTACACTGCCATCTCTATTAATGGGAAAGTTAGCAACTTCTTTAAGAACTCTAGAGGCCTTAGACAAGGCGACCCGACTTCTCTCATCCTCTTCAACTTCGTGGCGGATGCCCTTTCTAATATTTTGTCCAGGGCCGCGGGGGCTGGTCACATTACTATTGTTAGTTCACATCTCATTCCTCAAGGGATTACTCACCTTCAGTATGCTGATGATATGATTATTATGGTGAAACTTAATGACCAGTGCCTCTCCCACCTCAAATTTCTCCTTCTCTGCTTCGAGGCACTTTCTAGTCTAAAAATTAACTTTGCCAAATGTGAAGTCATCATCACTGGGGTATCATATTTCGAGGCCTTGCATGTTGCCCACTTACTGAATTGCTCTCTTGTCTCCTTCCCTCTTAAGTATCTTGGTTTACCTATATCTCCTGACAAACTCTTGGCGAAAGACTTTGCGCTGACGGTGGCTAAAGTTGGCAATCGTGTCATTCCCTGGAGGGGTAGATATAATACTCAGGCTGGTAAAGTAGCCCTTACTAATGCTTGTCTCTCTTCCCTTCCTATGTTTCTGATGGGGTTCTATATACTAACAAATGGCACTCATGCTGGGTTTGATAAAATAGAGGTGCCTTCTACTGCAACGCGACTGATAACAAACGCAAGTATCGCATGGTTAAATGGGATCTTATTTGCAGACCAAAGAGCCTGGGGGGGCTCGGTATTATTAACACTCTGGTCATGAACAAACGCCTGATCATCAAATGGTGGTGGAAGATTATGACCACCACCTCGGATAAACCTCTTTGGTACAACATCCTCAAAGCTAAATATTTCCCTTCCTCTAGTCCCATGTTTGCTCGCGTCACCGGTGCTTCTCAGTTCGGGAAAGACCTTGTTAAGCTTAGGCCTATCTTTCAAGGCCTTGTCAAATTCGTTGTTCACAATGGCAGATCCACTAGATTCTGGCTTGACTGGTGGTGCGGCTCAACTACGCTGGCGAACTCTTTTCCTGTTCTTTTCTCTTATTGCCCTGACCCTGAGATCTCTATCTCTGAGTTCTCTGCCAATAATTGGGACCTGCAGCTGCGGTGTTCTCTCTCTCCTAAAGAGTTGGTTGACTGGCAGCGTCTTGTTGCTTTCTTCATGTGCTCTCGGAGGAGGAGGAGCAGTGGTTTGGCCCCACTCCTCTTTTGGCCATTTTTTCGTGAAATCTTTATATGGCAAACTGATTTCTGGCTCCAACACTTCCGAACTCAAGTGGATCTGGAGGACCGTATCCCTCCTAAGATCAAGATTTTCCTCTGGCAAGCTTCTCGCGGGCGGTTGCCGGCCGGTGATAAAATCCACAAACGCAATGGCCCTGGCTCTGACCGCTGTGCCCTTTGTGGGCAAAGAGAGGACACGAAGCATATTTTCTTTAACTGTGTTTTGGCTAAACACTTCTGGTGATGTATCAGATCGTGGTTGCATGTTTCTTGGAGTCCTTCCTCCTTCTCAGATCTTTGACTCTTGGATCAACCTAGTTGGGGCCCAGAGAAGAATGTTTTGGGTGGGATTGGCTACGATGTGGTGGACTCTTTGGACGATAAGAAACAAGTTTGCAATTGAACATGTTTTTCCTGATAAACCTGCTGATTGCTATTTAAAACTTGCATATTATTGCAGCAGTGGAGATTATTGACTAAGGAGGGGGACATGGATGCGTTCTATGTGATGGTATCCAAAATTCGGGCTTCTGCTATCTCCCTATCTCCAGTTCAAGCCGGCAGTTAGGAGTTGTTGGCCCTGATTTTGTTGTCTTTAGTTTCTCCGGCCTGCGCGCCGTGTACTGGCCTGGGAGCCATGTACGTTATACTTTAGCTTGTGTGGTTCTGGTTGATACTCTGCCCTTGCTGTGTGGTGGTTTTTTGTGGTTGGTTGTGACTCTGCCTGGTGGCTTTATTTATAAAGTCGGGCTCTAGCCTTTTCTCTAAAAAAGACTGCATGTAATCTTTATAGAGAAAAGGAAGCCCATGTCCAGACAACTTAGCACAACAACGACGACAAAGATAAAGTTGCCTGTTAATGTTAGCCTACTTCGGCCCCATTGCACACCAGGAACAAGAATGCAAGAAAAAAATCAGTGCAAGATATAATAAAACTAATGGGTTAGTTATCTTGAATTTTTATGGGAAATCATAAGGATACACTAGTATATTATGTGTTGTTATAATTTCAAACCTCTATGATGCTCCCTTGGGTTAGAGTTTTGAGCTGAAGATGATCAAGTTGCTTGATTTATGTGCTGGAAAGTGTCCCAACATTCCCTTAGCCTGATAACACATTATCTTGCTGAAGTTTTTTCTATGCTTTCCAATGGGTGAATGTTCAGATTTGAAATAGCCAATGTTTTCAACGAGTGAATGCCACATTCTCTGTTGGGCCATTTACATTTCAGCCCCTAACTCGAACCACCTACTCACATTTACCCCCAAAAAATCATGTGCTCAGATTTGCCCCTCTCCCGTTAAATGCGGTTATAGAAATGCCCTTCCGTACATTTTCCGTCCGGACAATGGCCTTCGACTGTTAGATTTTTCTATATGTGCACTTAACGGTCAAAGGCCTTTAACTGGACAAAAAATGTATGGAAGGACATTTTTATAATCTACTTAATGAAAAAGGGGCAAATTTAAGCACATGATTTTATTAGGGGTAAATCTGAGAGTGGGCGCAAATTAGGGGCATGAATGTAAATGTCCCTTCTCTGTCTGGTGCTGGATCTATGTATTCACATCTTTCTTGAAGTAGCTTGGGTCTATTATTATTATTATTATTATTATTATTATTATTTTGTATCACAGAGAACTGTATAGACGAAAAATAACTTACATGTTTGCCGCTCCAATATATTTGTAGAACTTTTTCCATATTTATTATAAAAGTTACAAAAGGGTGCGGCTACGCGCACCATCAATGCTCTAGGGCTTGTTTGTCCTCGCCATCGTGCCTGGAGAAAATCACTGCCTGGGATGGCCTGAGAACACCTACGTTCTATGCCTGGTCAGGCCAGCCTGATAGAAGTATGTTTGGTTGGTGCCTTGGCCTGAGAAAGTACTAGAGAATATTTATAGAATTAATAGCACGTACAGATGTGAAGCCCACATTAGCAGCATAATACTTTAGCTCTAATCTATAGCCAGGAATGCACCAGGCATGTGGAATCGGACGCCTGGCACCAGGCTAATGACCCCTGGATTAGCCCAGGCTAATGAGGGTGATAAGGTTTCTCAGGCCAGGTAGCCAGTCAATTGCTCAGGACACTAACCAAACTAATTTCAGGCAGGTTTCAGTCACGCTCGTGGCCAGGCACGACATTGCGAGGAAGGCAACCAAACTGACCCCTAGTCAGTCTTATTATGGCGATCGACACCTTCCACATTGGTAGTTAGATTTCAGATCTACACACTACTAATTCTCTCAGACACGTCATTGCTGACATCATAGCTAGTGTAGCTTTTTTCTATGTAATGTTGGTGTCCTGGCAACTAAGTTCAGCTTATTAGTTTAGTTTGCTGTTAGTTGGAGTTAGAGTATCATGTAAGTATTTATATTTCTTATAAGCACTTCGTTTTAAGCGCTAGGGTTAGAAAACTTGGGCCGATTAAGGCATGCTTGTGAGGTTTTCGAAATGAGCGGACCGTTGGGCGCTTCCCATGGCGACGGACTGGGCTCCCCGCCTCGGTCGCCTCCGGCCTCGGCCTCAGGGGGCTGGGAGGTGGTCAGGCGCGGCGCTTGCCCCTCTCCGACGGGAACGGGGCAAGCCGTGAGGGACGGCGTGGTGCTGGCTCCGGTAGGCGGTCGGTTTTGGGCGTTGGCTGCGGACGAGTCGGAGGACGAGGAGGACTTGGATCCGGCGACTAGGGAGGGGTTCCTGGCGCCGGCGAGGCCGTCGCTCGGCGACTTTGTGGCCTGCGCGCAAGCGTCGGGGCCTGGAGCCGCGGGAGCACGTCGCCGCTTCGCTCCGGGAGGCTGGGGATCACGCGCGGTCGAGGTCAGAGCTTGGCGTCCCTCCACGTCGGCGGGCAGGGGCTCGCCGTCCTCTGGGGGTACCGCGCGGGGCATTCGTGCTAGGACGGCGGCGACGCTACTCGCTCCGGTGGACTCGGAGGTGGAGTGGTCGTGCCTTACGTCGTCGGCGGGGGCCGGTCGGGCGGCGGAGACGGCGGCGGCGGCGCCGCAGGCTGCGGAGGGCGGCGCGGCGTCTCCGAGGCCTAGGGTTGGCAGCGTTGGTCCCGGGGCCGAGGTGGGCCAGCGGGGCCGTGGGCCGGCCCAGGAGCCAGGTTCGACAGGCGGTGAAGGCCCGTGTTTTGGTGGAGACAGCGCGTCCCGGGGGAAGGGAGGCCTGGCGATCTGTGGGCCGGTGGGTTCCGTTCAGCCCATGGCGGGCCTGCCTCGGCCTCGGCCCACCCCCGGCTCCTATATATGGGTGCGCCGCGGCTGCCTTGACCCCTCGCTAGGGTTTCCCGCATCTAGATCGAAGGTGCGGCGCTGGGCTCGCCGTGCCAGATTCATCCACCTCAGTTCCCCACCTCCCCCTCTCTCCATTTCCTTTGCGGCGGCGGTGATGAGTGGGCGGCGCGCGGAGAAGAGGCCTATGGAGCCCCCGATCTCAGATGGGGAGCGGCGTCGGGAGCGTGAGCTGCGGGATAAGGCGAAGAAGGAGCAGCGAGCAAGAAATGGCGGCAGATCTGAGAGGAGCTTCGAGCCGGAGGGGCGCGAGGGGGATTGGGGTCCCCCTCCCCCATGGTGGATCCAGCAGCAGCAAAGAAGAAAGAAGAAGAAGGAGCTGGCTCGGCGTCGGGAGCTGGAACGCAAGCCCGCGGATCTCCCCAACTATGGTGGTGGCCATGGAGATCCGCTGGCCAAGAAGGCCCGGGCGTCGACCGACCCCTTAGCTGTGTCCCTCCCTCCTGGCGCGAAGGGCACCGTGGGTGAGCCATTCCGGTGGAGGACGTGTCGGAGGCTATGGAAGTGGAATGTTTCAAGTGCGGGAGACTTGGCCATTTCCAGTCCAAATGCAAATTCCAGCCTCTGTGCGTGCTCTGCAAGGAGGAGGGACATGCTTCCGCTCACTGCCCGACGAGGGGTCGGCAGCCTAACCTGCAGATTATGGGCAGTGCAATTACAGGGGAGGGTTTCTTCTGTTTGCAGTTCGAAGAGGAGGAAGAGCTGGAGGGCCCTCGGCTCCTCTCGGTGGGGAATGCGGCAATCCTCTCCGCGGAGCCAGGCCGCCTTAACCTGTGGGTTCTCAAACAGGAGCTCAAACACATGGTCACGGGGGACTGGGACTGGCAAGTCACGCAAGTTGGAGAGGATGATTTCATGGTGGTGTTTCCCTCCGCGGACCTTCTTCACATGGCTCGGACCAGTGGCAAACTCTTCCTCTCCATTAACGACATCACTGCTAGGGTGCGGGATGTGGTCCACGAGGTGATTCCACCAATGGTGATGCCAGAAGCTTGGGTGCGGCTCCATGGGATCCCTGAGAAGCATCGCAAGATTGAGCGTATCAAGGAGGCCTTTAAGATGCTGGGCAGACCGATTGTGGTCGATGAACTTTCCCTCATTAAGTTGGGTCCGGTGAGGATGAAATTGGCTTGCAAGTCACCGGCCAAGCTGAATGGCACGGTGGAGGTCTGGTTTAATCACGAAGAGTATCAGATCAAGGTGGAGCTAGAACGGATGCCGAGGAGGTTGGGTGATGGTGGTGGAGCCTCGGGGGCGGGCCCATCCGCTCCCCCGCCAGACAGCCAGCAGGGAAAGGGCGGCCCTAGCAAGCAAGGGCCTTCCGCGGGCAACTCCTCCAAGGCAGCTGACATTGGGGCGCCAAACCTGGGACGGGGGCGTCTCAGAAGGTGGCAGCCGGCTCCGGCGCGAAGGTGGGGGGCCAAGATGTGGTGATGGGCGAGATGGCGGACGACCCCGAAGACAGCATCCAAGACACTTCTATCGACACTAAAACATGGGAAAAGCTGGGTGTGATCGTGACTCAAGACACGGCTATCAGCCTTCCCCCCCCCCCCCCCCCCCCTCGCCCGCTCTCTGGATCCGTCTTTCGAGGTCCTTGGCTCCAGCCTGATAGCTCCGTGTGCGCCTCTTCCTCTTGTGGCACTGGTGAACGGGGCCATGCCGGGCTCCCCACCCCGTGGGGGGGAGGGTTCGGGGCTGGACTGTGTTCTCATGGACTCGGACCCAACTCCGGCCTCGGACAGGCGCCTGTCGAGTGGCTCTGGCCGACAGGCCAAGAAGACTGCGGGGAGGAAGGTGGGGAGCAAGACGGTGGTCTCGGAGGCGGCGGGGTCGGTTTCGGCGCTGGGAGGCGATTTGGGCGTGGCTCTGGTGGCGTCAGGGCCGGCTGTCAAGGCCAAGCGTACAAGGGCAACTCCGGTGTCGTCTCGGGCTCCTAGCGCTCGCGCCAAGGCCAAGCTCGGAGACATGACCTCTCTGGAAAGTGCAAAGCTCCGTGCTGCTGACAAGAACATGGACACGACAGGTAACCCTCTCCCCTCCTTTAAGATTCTGAATGCTTTCTCTGATGAGCATCTCGCCGAGATTCTGCATGATAGTGGCGTAGCGCTAGACTCCTCGTCTCTGGATTTGATTCCTTTAGTGCGCGCGCGCGAAGAGGCCCAGGCCGCCCTCGCGGAAGCGGCCGCCAGGTGCGTGGCTGCTCAGGCGGTCGAAGCCTCGGTCGCAGCATCAGTAGGGGCTGATGCTGTCGCCATGCCCATTGAGGGAGCTGAGGCCGGGGCGGCCTCGGTCTTGCCTTCTTCCAGTCGAAAGCCGGCTAGGAAGCGTGTGGCCAAGGCGGTCTCCTCCCGTGGAGTCCGCTTGCGTAACAGGATTATCTAATGCGTTATTTTTTCTGGAATATCCGCGGTTGCGGGCACGGGGGACGTCGCACGCAGCTACGCGAGTACATGTCCAAAGAACACATTGACTTTGTGGCGCTCCAGGAGACAATTAAGGCTGATTTCTCCTTTAGAGACCTTTTGGCGTACGATCCGCTCCAGCGCTTTGATTGGTTCTGGATTCCGTCCGCCGGCCTCTCTGGGGGTCAACTGATGGGTTGTAACAAGGACATGTGCGAGGTTATTTCGTGGGAGGCCGGCATGTTCTATATAGCTGCCACTGTTCGCCACCGGGTCTCCCAAGATTCTTGGGTGATCGCGAGTGTATATGGGCCGGCGGATCACGCGAGGTCCGCTATTTTCTTGGATGAAATCACAGCTATGGTGGGGGCCAAACAGTCGTCCAACCTACCAGTGGTGGTAGGAGGGGACTTTAACCTGATCCGCTCGGGGGCGGACAAGAGCAACAACAATATTGACTGGGCTAGGGTGTCCATGTTCAATAATGCCATTGCGTCTGCTGCCCTTCGGGAGATCGCGCGTACGGGGGCCAGATACACTTGGACTAACAAGCAACGTGAGCCAATCAGATGCGTCCTTGATCGTGTTTTTTGCTCTAGTGACTGGGAGGCGTTGTTTCCTCTCTGTTCTTTAGTGGTGGAAACGCGCATAGGATCTGATCACGTCCCATTGATCCTGTCCTCAGGGGAGGACAACGTGCGCCGTAGCCATAGATTCTTCTTTGAGACAGCTTGGCTCGAACATGAGGGTTTCAGCCAGCTAGTCACAAATCGCTGGTCCCAGATCGGCAACCAGATAGGGCGTCAACGTGGACCAGTTGAGTTCTGGTCCTCAGCGGCTGCGGCTTTGCGTGCTTTCCTGAGGGGCTGGGGGGCCAACCATGGTAGCGAGTCCAAAAGGGAGAGGGAGCGGATTACGGCAGAAATAGCCCTCCTCGACTCGCAGGCGGATGTTAGAACATTCTCTGGTGACGAATGGGAGCTAAAATACTCTCTTGAACATTAGGTCCTGGCTATTCTCAGGGCGGAGGAGGAATATTGGCGCCGTAGGGGTGGTGTCAAGTGGGTAGTGAAAGGCGATGCAAACACAGGATATTTTCACGCCTACGCTAACGGTCGCAAACGGAAGAGCACTATCCTTAGGCTCTAGTCAGAACGTGGGACGTTGATCTCTCAGAACGATATAGCGAAATACATCTTTAACTTCTTCGTTGAGCTGTTGGGAACAGCTGAGGTGAAAAACCTACGTCTAAGGGCAGACTTATGGGGCATGCACGAACGAGTCTCGCAGCAGGAAAACGACGCCCTTATGGTGTCCTTTTCGGCCCAGGAGATTGATTGCGCGCATGCGGGTATGAAGAACGACACGGCCCCAGGGCCTGACGGCTGGCCGGTGGAGTTTTTCAAGCGCTTTTGGCCGCTGCTTAGGGACTTATTCCAAGCGATCATAAACGGCTTTGCCCTAGGTACGGTAGACCTGTCGCGCCTAAACTACGGGGCCATCTGCCTAATCCCCAAGGTCAAAGGGGCAGAATCTATCAAACAGTTTCGGCCGATCACGCTCATCAATGTACCATTTAAATTATGCGCCAAAGCTTATGCTTCAAGGCTAGCGCCGGTCGCCCAACGAGTCATTAGTTCGAGCCAAACTGCTTTCCTTAAGGGTAGGAACATCCTGGAAGGGCCCATTGCTCTTACGGAGATTATCCACGAGTTAAAACGATCACAGGAGCAGGGTGTTATCCTTAAGCTAGACTTCGAAAAAGCTTATGACCGAGTAAACTGGGAGTTTATTCGCGAGGTCCTCCTCAAAAAGGGTTTTGAGGCAGGGTTTGTTCACGGATCATGAGTCTGATCTCGAGTGGCAACACCTCGGTCATTGTCAATGGCGAGATGGGGAAATATTTCCGTAACAGGAAAGGGCTTAGACAGGGCGATCCCATATCCCCACTTGTCTTTAACTTTGTGGCTGATGCCATGGCAGCCATACTGACCAAGGCCAGGGAGGCCGGTCACGTCAAGGGGCTAGTCTCACACCTTATCCCGGGTGGCGTGACTCACCTACAATATGCAGACGACACTCTGTTGTTGCTTAAGCCAGATGATCATAGTATTGCTTCGATTAAACTTTTGCTACTAGCCTTCGAGCTCCTCTCCGGACTCAAAATTAACTTTAGCAAGAGTGAGGTCATTACCATGGGGATGGACGACCAGCAAAGCTTACGTACCGCAAACCTCCTTAATTGCAAGCTAGGGAGCTTCCCAATTAAGTACCTAGGGCTCCCAATCTCTAACCGCAAACTTTTGATCCTAGAATGGGAGCCCCTGTATGGGAAAGTGGCTAATAGGGTAAGCCCGTGGCGAGGGCGTTTCATGTCCTCCGCTGCAAGGCTCATTCTTACAAACTCAAGTCTCTCTTCCCTTCCCCTCTTCACTATGGGGATGTTTTTGCTTGCCGATGGGGTACATGCCAAGCTAGATACCCCTAGATCCAGGTTCTTTTGGGAAGGAACTGGCATCAAAAGGAAGTATCACCTCGTCAAGTGGGCGGCGGTTTGTAGGCCTAAGAAATTTGGTGGATTGGGAATCCTAAATTCCAAACTTATGAACGTTGCCCTGCTAGCCAAATGGTGGTGGCGGCTGGCCCAAGATGAGTCGGGGCTCTGGGCAAAGCTGCTTAAAGCCAAGTACTTCCCGCATGGGAACCCCTTCACAGCCTCGGCCAACGGATCCGTGTTTTGGAGAGGGATCCAAGCGGTGCGGCCTGCTTTCGATCTAGGGGCTAATTTCCAGACCAACAACGGACTATCCACCCGGTTCTGGCTTGATCATTGGCTGGGCGATTCCCCCCTTTGGCAAAGCCACCCCACCTTATTCAGGATCGCCACAGATACTAACATCCTAGTTGGGGAGGCGTTACATGTAGACCCGCCGGCGATCCACTTTATGAGGGCCCTAACAAACGAAGAGCGCGCTTCTTGGGACGGGCTGACCCAGCAATTAGGCTCCCATCGCCTTCGGGCGGGGGCTGACACTGTCAAGTGGAGGTTGACAGCGTCCGGGAAATTTACAGTGAAGTCCTTATATAACAAGCTAACTGGAGGGCCAGTGCTTGACATAGCTAAGGGACTATGGAAGGCAGGCCTGCCCCTGAAGATCAAGATCTTCATGTGGCAAATGCTTAGGAATAGGCTGCCTACTTTGGACAACGTAGCTAAACGGAACGGTCCGGCCGACGGCTCATGCGTGATCTGTGGTCAAGGGGAAGACGCGAATCACGTTTTCTTTCGGTGCCACCTGGCCAGGTTTGTGTGGAGTGCAGTTCGGGAGGCCTTCCACACAGACTGGAATCCCGCTTCGGGGACACAATTGGTCTCGATTCTTAAATCCACTAAAGGGACCTCTAGCAGAATCGCCTGGCGTTGCGTAGGGGCGTTACTATGGGCACTTTGGACGACGTGAAACAAAGTTACGATTGAAAAGGAATTTCCTAACCACCCTGCAGACGTGATCTTCAAATGCCATCTATTTCTGCAGATGTGGACACCGTTGGGGAAGGAGCGCGATGCTGAGCGTATGTCAAAAGCCATGGAGCGTATCAAGTCAATCCAGACGAGGGCAAGACAGAACCTCACGAGTTGATGATGCTTTTGGATCCTTCCGCGGTGTTTAGTTGTTTAGGTCATTGCACTTGCTGGTCCGTGATGTTTATTCTGTAGCGATGAACCTTGCTTTTGCTGCCCTGTGGGGTGTGTTGCTGAACCTGTTATTGTGTAACCGTTGAACCTTGCTGCCTTTCGGGCTTTATTAATTTAAAGCCGGACGCTTCTAGCGTCTTCGTTCCAAAAGGGTTAGAAAATTAGACCACCCTCCTGGTCCTTGCTCATGTATCGGTCATGCAGGGACACATGTCATTAAGAAGGTCTGATTGGCAAGGGCCTTAATTGCCACAGCTTCGATGTTTAGTACTCCCTCCATTCCATATTCTAATGCGTATAGTTTTTTGGGCTAGATTCCGAAATGTAGTGCGCCTAAGCTGCTTTGGACCACAATAGCCCTCGCCTGGTTCACGGAGTGCAGCAGCTGGCAGCCATGTGATGTGGCAGAGTGAGCAGACGGAGGGGTAATTTTTGTCCAAATAAGAGTGCCAGGTCACGTCTTGGTATAAACGCTACGCACAACGGCGCACTACAAAGAGGAATGGAGGGAGTATACGAGGCAAGTCGAAGCATATTCATATTAGGTTCGTGGCATATCCCTTGTACGGAATAGTCAACGGGGTTCATGACGCGCCTTTGATACAGGCATGCTAGTTTCCCGTACATATGTGCTCCAGCGCTTCGTTCTCGCATGATGTATGTGGGATTCATGTGATGCAGACCCAAGATGTACCATGTATGTGGTGCATTCGATGTATGATTTCCTTGGCAGAACTTGGAGATGCATGTGTGTACGGTGTAGCGACGTTTGGTCTTTGTTGCACAGTTTGGAATGGGTGCAAGGCGAGTTCAAACCTAAGCAGCGCCGGGCTGCTGGTGAGGAGCAGGTCTGGTCAACATGATCCACTTACCCAGAGTCCAGCTAGCTTAGCTAGCCCCGAGATAAAGGTGCCCGGAATATCCCTCCATGCGGGCCCGCCTGCCAGAGGCGCGACCGTCTTCCAACTGCTTCCGATGGGTGTTGTCCTTGTCTCTCTTGTCTCCTCTTCCTCCTGCAGCTACCTTTGGCTTTTAGGTGCAGGCAGCAAAGTAACTAGTTCCAGTCGCACTCCAGGAAGATGTAGAAACTAGCCTACCTCGGTGTCCCTCTCCCTCTCCCGCGTCGTATCCGTATCATCGCTCCCGCCCAGAGAAGGAAGATCGATCAAGTGAGCAGCTCATCGACCGATCAAGCAAGGAGGATCATTATGGCGGAGGCAGGCGGCGTTGGTCGCAGCGGCGAGGATGATGAGGACGGGGAGGAGGAGCGCGGAGGGGGAGCGGCCGCGGCGGAGGTGCAAGTGTACTGCGCGGTGGGGAAGGAGGCGGGGAGGGAGTGGAGGGCCAACCTGCGGTGGGTGCTGGCCAACTTCCCCCGGAGCCGCCACCGCCTCGTCCTCGCCCACGTCCACCGCCCGCCGCACCGCATCAACATGAGTAAGCACACGACCTGTTTACCTCTCCTCCCAAAGTACCGTACTATATTATCTTCATTTCGCCAAGCGCAGTGCGCTCAAGCTCCAATCAAAAGCTCAAAACTCCCTGCACTGAAAAATTACACGTACTGCTAGAGTTTTTTAGGAGGTCAATTTCTCTTCTGACCATTTTAGTTGTCTCCTGTTCGCTTCATGAAACTCTAGGTCACTTTGTTAGTACAGTACCTTTTTTGTTTCTTACACTTTTTGTGCGTCGACGAGGAATCTCGTGTGTGGCATCGCCGGGCGCACGTACGGGCTGACGACGACCTTGCCGCTTGTTTGATCGCAGTGGGGGCGTGGGTCCCAGTGAGCCAACTTGCGGAGCACGAGGTGGCCGCGTACAGCAAGCTGGAGGAGGAAAGGGCCAGCAAAGCCCTCGACGTCCTCATCGACATCTGCACAAGTCAACGGGTTCGTTCCTTCCTTCCTTCGTCCACACCAACTCCTCCAGTCCTCCTCCCTTCGTTTCTTCTGATGATGAGGCGATCCTCATTCTGATCCCCGCCACGGCCGAGACGCTGAGCTGAACGGTCGCATTCGATCGGAGCAGGTCCACGCGCGCAAGGTCATCGTGTCGGGGGACGACGCCGCGAGGGGCCTGGTCCAGCTCATCGACGACCATGGCGTCGCCGAGCTCGTCATGGGCGCCGCCGCTGACAGGGGATACACCAGGTACCCGCCCACCTACCTACCACTCTCTTTGTCCTGCGGTAGGTTCACACTTCACACGTAGCATGATGAGAAATTCAGCATTTCTGCTACCTCTAGTGTCAGTGTGCGTGTGCGTGTGGATGCAGAGATGATCGATACAAGTTATTAGTATTTCCTAGCTAGATCGATACATTGTATTGTGATTGTGATGGATATGGTGTGTGGATGTTAGGAAGTTGCGGGCGCCGAAGTCTAAGAAGGCAGTGACAGTGCAGCCGAAGGCCAACCCCTCCTGCAGGATCTGGTTCGTCTGCAAAGGAAACCTCATCTGCACTAGGTACATATATATGTCTTAACATCTTGATGCCTTTCAGTCCACTGCTTCACATAGAGTTTGCCTAGAAAAATGCTGTTTGATAGAGAGAGGACCGACTAACAGAACAGACCAAAATCAGTAATAATACCACAAATCATCGGATGGGTTTTAATAGAAAGTATACTTAGTAAATTAACTGGCACATTTCATGTTGTTAATGCCATCTATCTGGCCTTCACTCAGGGAGGTCAGTGAGGAGCTGAACAGAGGAGAGCCATCCACGGCTAGCAGCAGCCCCAGATCGGTCGCTTCCGACTACTCGAGATCGAAATCGTCGCCGCCGCGCCTAACGCCCCACGGGGACGGTGACGGCGAGCTGTTTGGGACGCACCACGACTCGCCCGATCCGATGGTGGAGGCGTCCGTCCGCCGGACTCCGAGCAGGGACGACAGTGACAATGCCACGGATCACAGCCTCGAGGATTTCGGTCATGAGGGAGCCGCCGAAGGTGGGTTGTCAGCTGTCGTGCAGTTACTGCAAGATGTCGAAGAAGACCCGCCGACGCCTTGGCACGATGGTTCGGTATGTGCAGGCATTTCAAACGAAGATTTTTTTTTTTAAATCTGAACAACAATGTGGTGAAATTTCCTAGAAAAATAATTTACTGAAATTTTAAAAATTTATGTGCTACGATCGTGTGATCATGTCGGCGTGGTATAAACTGTTCTTGTATGATGGTTTTGTCAGGAAGAGGCTGGCGACATGGAAGATGCTTTGTACGAGAAGCTCAAAGACGCGATTATGGAGGCCGGGAGCCTCAGGCACGAGGCGTACGAAGAGGCTCGCCGGCGGCAGAAGGCCGACCGTGACCTGGCCGACGCGTCCATGATGGTAAGTTTCTGAATACAGTAGGTACGATTGCTTTGCTTCGATCAACGAGTTAGATTCTCGACTATCATCTGATTTTGATTGGGTGCAGGCGAGGGACGCAGAGAGCTCCTGCCATGGCGAGGCGAGACGCCGGAAGGAGATGGAGGAGAGCCTGGCAAGGGAGCGCGCGGCCTTGGAGCAGGAAAGGCGGGAACTCGACGCCATTCTCGTGAAGATACGGGAGGTTGATGAGCGCAGCGCCGAGCTTGAGCTCCAGATCACCGACTCAGGGCGCGTGATGAGCGAGCTCGATGTCAGGATGTCGGAGTCGTGCTCTGTCCTCGACGCGCTCAGGCGGGAGCGCCGAGGAGAAGGGCCTGCAGCTGACGAAGAATCCATGCCTGCGGTGGACGATGGTGATCAAAGTGTGAGTTGCTTGCGGCTTGGTTTGTCGGAGCTGGAGGAGGCGACAGATCGTTTCCACGAGTCTGCCATGATAGGAGGCCCCGGTGCCGGCAGCCGCGGCCGCGTGTACAAAGGGAGCCTCCGCGGCATGAGCGTCGCCGTCAAGGTGATCTGCGCCGACGTCGCCGTCAACGAGGCGCGGTTCGGTCGTGCAGTGGACGCCATCGCCAGGGCGAGGCACCCAAACATTGTCGCGCTCGTCGGCGCGTGCCCGGAGGCGCGCGCCGTGGTGCATGAGCTCGTGCCGGGCGGGAGCTTGGAGGACCGTCTTGGGGGAGAGGCGCCGCCACTGCCGTGGCACGCACGGTGCGGCGTCGCGTACCGAACCTGTTCAGCCCTGGCCTACCTCCACTCGACGGCAACAGTGCATGGCGACGTCCGGCCAGCGAATATCCTTCTGGAGGACGAGTGGTGCTCCTCCAGCAAGCTCGCGGGCCTCGGCATGCCTGGTCTCGTGGAGCCGCCACAGCTCCCCGGCAGCGTGGCGCTGGCGTATGTGGAGCCGCGGTACCTGGCGACGGGGGAGCTGACCCCGCAGTGCGACGTGCATGCGCTGGGCGTGGTCCTCCTCCGCCTGGTCACGGGCATGCCGGCGTTCGCGGCGAAAAAGGCGGCGCAGAAGGCCGCCGACGGGAGCACGCCCTGGCACGAGGTGGTCGACGCGAGTGCCGGAGGGTGGCCGATGGAGCGCGCCACGGAGGTTGCGCTCCTCGGGCTGAAATGCTGCGACGCGGTCGAAACCGGAGGGCCACGTCGCCCGGCCGAGCTTCTGGATGAGGCGCTGAGCGTGCTGGAGGCCGCGACGGACGCCACGCCGAGGAGGACGTGGTCGTCGCTCTCGGCGTCGACGGCGTCCGACAACGGCGGCGCTCCGTCCTACTTCCTCTGCCCGATACTCAAGGTATGCACATGCGCATTCGATCATTTACATGCGCGCGGCTTTCCGAAATGATGCGCGGTGATGAATAACTGATGTGCGCTCGCAGGAGGTGATGAGGGATCCGCAGATCGCCGGCGACGGGTTCACCTACGAAGCGGAGGCGATGAAGGAGTGGCTGGGGAGCGGACATGACACGTCCCCGATGACCAACCTCAAGCTTCCCACCGAGGAGCTCATGCCCAACCACGCACTCCGCGCCGCCATACAAGAGTGGCGACACACAAGACCTAGCACCTTCCATCGGTACCAATGGTAGATGAGAATTCAGATTGTTCCAACCACGATTAGCATTTACGCCCTCCGTTTCAAAATAGATGACTCAACTATACACTAACTTTAGTATAAAATTGGGTCATCTATTTTAGAACGGAGGAAGTAGCATGAAAACTTCCCGTTGTGGATTTTTGGAACCTGGTGTAGGCGCACCAGATTAACCCCAAAAAAGTAAAGAATAGGCAGAAAAAAAATGTAAAACTTTGTAAGGAACAAGCATTGTCTAGTGTATCGCCAATGTGTAAAGTTTCGTGATAAAATGACTTCTGCGGTATTGTTGGCAAAAAAGATAATATTTCAACTACAAACTGTATGAATAGTAAGCTTAATATAGTGTCGGTTTTGTTTTATTCGTTCAAAATGCCATGAAAGTCATTTTGTCGTGAAACTTTGCTAGGGAAGAGTTTTTTCTCTATTGATCATTATTCTATTTATTCTTCCGTACTTCGATCGAGATATTAGACATAGAATGCCACTCTTTACAAAGGAAAAATAGAGTAATCAGCTGTGACACGAAAAAAACGAATCCTTTTGTAGCTCATCATTTATTGGCAAAGATAGAAAATGTCAATAAGAAGGAAGAGAAAGAAACAGTAGTAACATGGTCCCAGGCATCTAGCATTCTGCCCATAATGGTTGGCCATACAATCGCGATTCATAATGGAAAGGAACATATACCTATTTACATAACAAATCCTATGGTAGGTCGCAAATTGAGGGAATTCGTGCCTACTCGGCATTTCACGAGTTATCAAAATGCAAGAAAGGATACTAAATCTCGTCGTTAACTGAATTCTGAATAGAAAGATTAAGAAGAAAAAAAGATTCAAAATAAAGTAAAGGCGGGGAATAACCTTATTTATGACAAGTTTCAAACTAGTAAAGTATATCCCTAGAATAAAGAAGAAGAAAAGTGGGCTAAGGAAACTCGCAAGGAAAGTTCCAACCGATCATCTACTTAAGTTCGAGAGAGTTTTCAAAGCACAAAAATGTATCCCTATGTCTGTTTTCAACGCACAAAGAGTTCTTGACGAGATTCGCTGGTGTTACTACGAGGAAATTGTTATGATACTGAACCTCATGCCCTATCGAGGGACACAGAGTTTCTGCTCCCGAGCTCATTTGAGCTCGGGTGAAACAGTAAATTCAAAAAAAAAAATTCCAAATTATTTTTGGAAGAAACATGACAAAAAATTTAAGTGCATGCAAAAATTCGTCATGGAATCACATTCCTGTAAGGCGTGGCAAAAAAAACAAATTCAGTGCTAGAACATAGAACTTTTGTCAATGTTTTTCCCAAAAAAAATGGATTTTTTAAATTTTTTTCACCAAGCTCATTTGAGCTCGGGAGGAGAAACGCACTTTCGCCTATCGAGCATCTTATCCCATCTTAAAGTTGGTTTATTCGGCAGCCGCAAATGCTACTCATTATAGGAATTTCGACAAAGCGAATTTATTTATTACTAAAGCCGAAGTTAGTAGGAGTACTATTATGAAGAAATTCAGACCTCGAGCTCAAGGACGTAGTTTCCCCATAAAAAAAAGCATGTGTCACATAACAATTGTACTAAATATAGTAAAGAAATCTAAATAACCTTTAGATCCATCTAAGATTTCGATTCCCTAGGTATTCTCTACCTACCCACCTGTGTCGATTTCGAGTACAGGTACCCTTTTGTTGAAGGTCGTTCGACCTTTTCCTGGGAGTATGACATCAGTTACATACTTCAGCGCCTGGTATGAGCCTCGTGGAGAAGCAATCGCTAGTCCACGGGGCTCATACTTCAGCGCTGCAGTGCTCGGTACTCGGACCTCAGCTCGAGTCATTTTCTCTACCCCTTCTTACCCTGAAAAAGCAGGGTCACCTTGTGTCCTTAAACCTATAACCATCTTTCGGCTAACCTAGCCTCCTCCATCCCTCCGTACCAACAAGGGGTAGTACAGGAATATTGACCTGTTATCCATCAACTAGTTAGTTTAGAGATCGTATAAGAATTTGGATAGATTTACCGGCTTGTCGGTCAAGTCTTATCTACCATATAAATAGGGCCAACCCCTCTCAATAACATAGAGAAGAATATTGTTGTTTACCTCTATCTACTTTCAGCCATTGGAGTTCTGCGAGTAGTAAATATTCCACCAACATTAGGACATCTTCTAGGGGGGAATACACCTTGGTTCCTAGTTGTATCTATACCCTATATGTGGATATTTTTTAATAATTCAACAAAAAGTCAAAATAGTTCAAAAGTATTTTTAGATTAAACTTGACTTTGTTTTGCACTAGTATATAAATTCTCATGAAAAAAACCAACATTGACCTTTGGGCAAAAAAGACAAAAAATATTTGTTATTATAGGTCATTATTCACACTATTTTGACCAAAAAATTGTATTTTTTGAAAAGGAGTCACAGAGTGATTTTATCTTTGTGAAATTTTTCTCACAAGTATAATAGAAGGTCAAGTTTATTTCAAAAATATATTCAGATTTTTTGACTTTTTGTTGAATTGCTAATTTATTTTTCCATATAGGGTGTATATACACCCAGGAACCAAACGTTCCCGTCAATCTTCTAGGAAGCCTAGAACAAGAATGATCGACATGCTACTTGCCATAGCGACAATGAGTAGGACGGGATTCAAAGAACACGTGAGGTGGAGCAATGTGTAGAGGCCACAACATGATGAACATTTACACATTTGAAATATGATAGGGGATATAATGGGAAATTAACCAATCAATATGAGTTTATTGGCATGCATATTTAATGTGCAACTAGTGCTAATTCTAAATTCTTTGAGGCCCAACTAACACAATCAACCATTTGCTGATTGTCCCTGTATATCAAATAAATATTCATGCAATTCATGAAAATTGTAATTGTATATCACAACGATGTCTTGTGACAAGCATGGTTTATAAAACTACCCGCAATTGTTATTTTTCAAAATGATGATGTGCATTGGAAAAGATCACACTTTAAGGAAAAATATGTTCACCCAGAACAACATAATGGATTTACTAGTGATGATAATCCTTTTTATTTTATGATGATGAAACAATGATAGTTCTATATGAACACAATGTTGTTTAAAAAATATGTTTATTTTTTCAAAAACAACTTAGAAAACTAGCAATGGATGATGGAAACACATGGAAAACAAACTAATAAATTACATTAAAGTAAAAAAAAGTATACATGCACATAAGAAGACAATGGGCAAATAAACCTAGAAAAGAAACATAGAACAAAGGAAATGGAAAGCTAGAAAAAAAGGTAAAAGCAAATGCAAACAAAATAAAAATGAGGGGAGAAAAACTTCACCTCAACACTACATGTTGGTGAGGGCAGCGGAACTTTAGACAACATTGTTTTCAATGTGCTAAGGTGGACTGACGAGTTCAAGCATTTCCTGCCCTGATAAACAACCAAGAGCAACACTAGTGAACACATGGACCAGACCATCATCAGGCGTTGATTGCACCTTGATGCAACATCCTCACAAACCCATTGTATCATTGTAAACACAGGAGGTGATACTGTCGTACGCAAAGTAATTCTGTTACAGAAATTAAACTTTCAAGGACCTTTTGCTGCTAGGAGAAAGAGAAATGATTTTGGGCTTCATCATTCGAGCCTTCAAAGCAAAGTTAGTGCCCTCTCATGCCTCCATGCATGGGGCGAAGCATAGGCATGTCTCCGTGCATGCTACTGCTGAATGGGGGTATGGTGAATATGTTGGTTGAGAATTGAGATGCAACCACTCTCGGCAGTCGTCGGTGATGGCCTTGAGGAATAGTGAGTACGGTTGATCGTTTAATGGTGTCTTGTTTAGAGATCCGAAGGCTTTTATTTCATTCACCTTCAGTTCACTTGTAGTAACTTTTAGCCCGAGGGATCGTAATAAGGTGGTGCTCGGAGCATGCATCATGTCCATAGGCTCTACTTACCCTGTAAATGGAATCGATGTGTTCCATCTAAAAGAAAAAGATATTAGCGGCCATGGAGCCGACGAGCTGCATTAGACATTGGTCGGTGCCTCCATGTTGATAGCCGGCGCCTTGGTGGTTGCTGGGTGCAATGCACGGGGCATCCCGCTTTGGCCCGCAAAACTCATCAATCAGCTCATATAATTTGCTCGTCACTAGTGGCTACAATGCTCATATAACAGTTGAAAATTAATGATTGACCCAAGACAACCAATGGTTAGTATAACTACGATATAGTCATTGCTTCATACTACTAGTTGTAGATGTATAAAAGTACCCTTAATTTGGCCTCACTTCTTACATTATAGATACTGTATAAAATTTGCAGATGGGTTGCTCGTCTTCTTGGGAGTTGGAATGCGCAGCTGTGAATCTTGCTTCTTGACTTTCTCGTTTAGTTCCTTGGAAGCATATACTCCACACGGATACTCATGAAACATGAGCCCTCTCGCCCTACAGTAAACAAGAGAGGGAATAGAAAACAGATTAGGGCTCGATCTTTTTTTGACTGGATAAAAACTAGGCTCGATCTTGAAGTCGTGATCCTAGCTAGTACAAGGGGTAGTAGAGTACAGGGTATGCTTACCACTCGAGATGGTTGCAGTACGTGATGAGATGGTCCGCAATGGTGAAGGGCCGCGTGGAGCACAACGTCTTCGAATACAAATAATAACTCTCGGGGCAGTCACTGCTGAGAGAGTATAACTCGACACAACCTTCAGATGTGTAAACAGAGTTTCCTCTGATGGACGGCAGGTGTTTGGCCGAGACGGACAGGCATCTGCCCTTACCGAGGAACAGCGCGCGATCGCCAATGTTGCTCAGCGGGGTCAGCTGCCGGCGGTCGAGATCCACGTCGAAGATCTTGACGGCCGTGTGTATGTTGGGGAGCGCGACATGGTGGCGAACAGCGAGCAGCATGCGGTCGTTGGACTCGACGAGGAAGGATCGACACGACAACGGAGGGCCGAGCCCGTCGGGGATAGGAGTATCCACCGGAAAGATATTTCTCTGAGGGTAGACCTGAAGGATGTTTGCCGAGTCCCGAGCGGTGGCGTAGAGGCGGCCACGGAAGGCGAGGACGCTCTGGAGCTGGACGTCGAGGTAGATGGCGTTCCAGCTGGCATCCCCAGGCTTGGCCCAGAGCATCGCCTTTTCCCTCGGGAACCAGGCCACGACGTCGATAGAGGTGTCGGGGGTCGCGGCGCTCGTGCAGATGGCGGCGTTCATGCGGAGGAAACACTCTTTTTTGTCTTTCACGCCTACGACGATGCGAAAGGTCGGTGCCATGGGCGGGAGATCGAGGTAGCTCCGGGTGAAGGGGTGGAGCAAGCGAACAATGGAGTCGCGCTTGTGGACCAGGACGAGGAGGCCGCCGCTGAAGGAGACGATCCTGTAGCCCCTGAGTTTCGTCGGGAAGCGGGCGCGGAGGCGCCGTCCCGTGCTGAGCTTGAAGAAGGCGATCTGGAGTGCGTCGTCCGGGCGCGTCTGGTCCCCGTCGCAGAGCGCGACCCAGCCGCCAGGGCGGAAGTAATGGTACTGCTCCTGCGGGCTGCGCGGGAAGTCCGTGCTGGCGCGCCAGCCGGAGCAGGCCGCGCGGAGAGAGATGTAGTCGATCACGTCCCCGTCGAGCCGCACCCGCTCGGCGACGAGGCGGACCAAGTCGCCGGGGAGCGACGCCCAGCCGCCGCTCTCCTCGGCGATCCTCCGGCGCTTGCGGCGATCGCGGGATCGCCCCGCGCGCCTTGCTGTTCCTGCTGCGGTCGCAATCGTGGCCGGAGTGCCTTCGCCGATCGGTGCCGCCGCGTGAGCAAAGGGCACCGGTGGCTCCTCCATCATTACGATCTGTGACTAGGGTGGAGTCTTCCTCGTGGGGTAGTCTCCTCTCGCTCCGGCCTTCCAAGTCAAGTCTTGTATGGATGCTGTTACGCACACGACCCGTTTCTGTTTGCGGGTGGCGTCGTGCGATCGCTTTGATCGCCCTAAATCGAGGGGGTTGCGCGTGTTAGGGTCATATTAGGGATGGATTTTTTATATTCTCTTGACCTTTCCTTTTGAAAAAAATATTTTTGACGGCAAGACCTTCATGGCTAAGTTTTTCTAAGGGAAGTCCAACATGGCTAAATTTATTAATTTACGAAAAGACTAACGCCCACACGTGTGGGCGTTAGCCAACTCAACCACACACCTCCATCACTGTTCAGCAGTTTCTGCATGAATCTTGGCACGTTTTGGCTGATTTTGTGTGTCACGTAGGACAAGTCGCGTGGGTGGTGTGTGAGAGAGTTCGCCCACACACCGGTTGCCTCCCCGCGGTCAACGGTTGCCACTCGGGGGCATGCGGTGGAACTGCTTTGTGTCCGCACGCCACGCCCAACTGCGGTTGACGTCAACCACGTCGCACACTTCGCCATCCCTCCCCTCACGGTTCCATTTACTATCCACTTCATTACTCGCACAACCCACCCCGCAGTTCAGTCGATTGGAAGAGAAGGCGAGAGGAGAAGGCGACGGCGGAGGCGGAAGTGTCGACGGCATCCGCGGCCGTCGGTGGGACTCGTCGGACCGGAGCGTCTTCGCCGGAGCACCTGCAGATTAAAGGTAATGCTCCTTCCCACACTCAAAATCCTTGTCTGCATTTCTCCCCTCTCCTCCATGGTCGATGTTCCGCTCGAGATTCATCGAGATGCAGGCGGATTCGCGATGCGTCGGCGTTCCCACCGGCGGCATAGTCTTGTGCTTGCCGTTTTCGTTGGCATTGAGCAGTTTCGTCGCCGCCGCCGCGGCGACCATGCCGGTGTGGTTCGGCCTGTGCGCAGCCACATCCTGGTTATTCCTTGGGATTGGGCCGGCGTTTTTCTAGCCGTTAGTTATGTATTGTCTCAAAATGCTATTTGCGATCAGTGCAGGAAGGATTTTGTTCATGAATTTCAGATTATGATAGTTGCCAATGAATCCTAGATCTAGGTTGTTGTTTTTCAAAGTGCAGTATGAAGGCAGACATGACGGTTTCAGTAACTATCTGCACTGTATGGCAACTAATTTCCTGATCAATTGTGACAGTTGCCACAAATATATTTTCCATGTGGCAACTAATTTTGCGCACATGCTATGGTTGTTGCCATGCTGTAGGCATGATAAAGTGTAGTAAATAGGTAGTCATGGCAGTTTCAGAACTACGTGCACTTGATAGCAACTAATTTCCTGATCAACTGTGTCTGTTGCCACAAATATGCTTTTCATGTGGCAAGTATTTCTGTGAACACACTATGGATGTTGCCATGATGTAGGCAGGATAATATGGCAAATGCACTGTACTATAGACCTAATTTTGTGTTTTGCCACGCTGACTTATGATATCTGAACATATTTGGCCGTATTAAATGGCAACTTATTTTTAATATGAGGTCAGTGTGTGAATTGCCATTACAGGTTGTTCAGAAGGTGTTCTCAACTCTTTTTGAATTGTTTTGCATTTTAACATGGCAATTTCAACCTAGCACATTTTGCCTTTGAACACATGACAACTCATTTTTGTATGAGGACAGGGTGTGAGTTGCCACATTATATGTTTGTGCAGTGGAAGATTTGTGCCTTTCTTCGTACTATCTTGTGCTAACATGGCAACTACAACATTTTGTTTTAAGTGCATTATGATCTGTACATTTTTCAAATGAAACCAATGTGTTTAGTTGCCACATTTATGGTTTGACAATCATAGGGTGTGTGTGTTCATATGATATTGCCTTCACTATTTGCCACTTTCAATTGAGCCCATGTGGCAAGTACATTCTGTTAGGTTGCAACTGCTTACTTCATACTTTTCATTTCCACCCTCACATTTTGGTTTGTTCTTACCTCAGCAGAATGGCTCGCGGCGATCATCAAGATGATGATGATGATTTCATGGATGTACCGCAGTAGAATCGGGCAACTGGACGGACAAAAGACGGAGATGAGGTAACTGTCCACCCCCTCCTCCTCCCCTCCATATGTTTTGAATGTCACATTGAGTTTGCAATCGTCTGTTAAGAACTAAATTTTCGTGACAGTGAAAACATGGCAACAAATGATCATTTATCTGTTTTGCAGAAGAAGAAACGTAATCGCAATAGGGCTTCACAGGAATGCCTGACTTTATTGACCGAGAGATTTACCGACGATCAGAAGGAAGCTGCTGCTGATATGGGTATGTGGGCTCTGATGGATGTTCGATGCAAGAATCTAGTGAACCCTGTATGCGACTGGCTTGGTGAGATTTACGACCCCGCCTCCAGGGATTTGTGATTCTGGGACGTGGAAGACTATAGTTGGACGAGGAATCCGTGTTCTGCACTTTGGGTGTGCCCCGTTGACGGTGTCCTGGAATAGGGGGTACTCACCACGTCGTCCCCCGATCAGTTAGATTGGGCCGAGGACCCCCATGGTCGTATACTCATGGGCCAGTTCGGACAGTTGCCGCATACAAGGAAGATTCCACAAGACTTGGTGATCAAGACAAGGACTCCTCCCCCACCAGCGTATTCGGCTAGGACTCTTGTTACCCTATGCCTATGGTACACTATATAAACCGAGGCTAGACTAGTCGATAGATGATTATGACATTACTCATCATACCTCTAGGGTTTAAACCACACCATATGATCTCGGGGTAGATTAACTCTTGTAACCCCTATACTCATTATAGTCAATCAAGCAGCATGTAGGGTATTATCTCATCAAGAGAGCCCGAAGCTGGGTAAAATCCCGTGTTCATGTTACCATTGATCCTAAGACGCATAGTTCGGGACCCCCTACCCGAGATCCGCTGGTTTTGACACCGACATTGGTGCTTTCATTGAGAGTTCCGCTCTGTGATCGGTGAAAGGATCAATGGCTCGACTGCAGGTCAACTGCGACGTCGGTTTCTTCATCACCAGCTCGACTGGTC
Organism: Triticum timopheevii; assembly: GCA_963921465.1. Taxonomy (NCBI): domain Eukaryota; kingdom Viridiplantae; phylum Streptophyta; class Magnoliopsida; order Poales; family Poaceae; genus Triticum; species Triticum timopheevii. Next base: position 341,443,649 of record OY997270.1, on the reverse strand, counting down.
ACCTTGGCTTGACCGAGGGCTGCGCCCTCCCTCCGATCGTCATGTTCGGATGAGGGCCTTCATCAACATCAACTCCGATCTCTATCAAGATCATGGAGGAGTCATCCATGGAGCTCGGGGGCTCAACGTCAACATTGCCCTCGGGCGATCGTGCTGTTTTTCTAGACAGCAAACTCGTATACGCCGCCACCGCCTTCTCGAGTGTCGCCTAAACGATTGCTTCGGTGGAATTATACAGAATAAAGTCTACAGCAACCCTGCGAAAATTTGTCGAGTTCCGATGGAGGAATCTCCGGCAATCTCCGATATACAAGAGCCCTGTTGAATCTGGACGAGAATCTGGATGAGTTTGGAGCGGGGTGTCCAGCATCTAGCTCGGACGTCCTTTGGAAGATCCAACCGTTGATCGGCTGCGGAATTCCCATATCTACCATCTCCCAAAAATTCAGCTCAATCCGACCGTCCAAACTCCGGAAAACTTCCGATTAGTGCATCACTTTTCGGATATGTTTTTTGCGCAAGAACGAATCTGACCCGAGTTCATCTTCTTTATGAACGAGATTTTTGACATCCTTTTTGAGAAAGTTTTTGTATGGGGTATTGTGTTTTATTCTCAAACACATCCCATTAATATTAAAAGCATTTTTACAATACGATCTTCACCATCATGCCAGTGTCAAACCGGCTCGACAACATCACTCCACGACGGCCGACCTGCGCTAGACGCGTCGCCGCTTTGTTAAGCCGAGCTCAACTTCTTTGGATCATCATCTCGGCCAGTCGAACAATAGTTCGGCATCGCGAAGGACAAATCTTCACCAACATCGCCGCTACACAGATTACACGGAGCGGGCACACCTGCATGGCCGCACTGTTGCCTCTTTGAGCCAATGTCCGTCACACCGAACTACTTCCACACCTCGGCTGACATGGTAGCTGCAACAACTCCCCGCTGGCCTGCTCCGTCACCTCGGCTAGACCGGGGACTTGGCTATTTCTTCATCAACTTACCTCGGAGACTTCGGCGTCACCAGCCGACCAGCTTCATCACATTAGCTGGACCACGGGCTTCGCCGTGGCGAGCCAACCTTTGCCGGGATCGCCATGCCATCGCTTCATCACCCATCAGGCAATGGGTGTGCAGATCGAGTCCCAATTTTGGGAGTAAACTTTCTTCAGACTGCTACAACAAATAAACCAGGTGTTATTAATCCCAACAATTTTTGCTTGTTTGGGTTTATTTTTTCCAAGGAATTATTACTCTGCTTTGTTCTATCATCTATACACAGGCCTATCAAATGGTGGCCGCATTAACGAAGGTCGCATGGTGGTTCGTCCAGTTTCCGCACATAGTTCGGCGAACGCCGTATCCGGAACTCGGGCCGATCTGTGAATTCGGGCTTTGTCACGCCTTCACGGCGTCACGCCGACACCTTGCATCGACATTGACCTCGACGCTCAGGCCATATCTCTTTCATTATTTACTTCACTTAAATTAAATAAGTAGAAGATTTTTTTTACATTATTATCTTTATTTGTCATTACTTTTGGTTTGCACTATTTTATCTATGCAGCCAATCGACTCGGACTGAGCCGTGTTGTCGCCTTGGCGCGCCGACCTGCTCCGTTACCGCGGCTAGACTGGGGGCTTCATCTTCTCGGAGTGCCGGACTCTCTGCTCGGCCACCTTGGGACTAGCCTGGGGGCTGGAACCCTGTCCCACATCAAGCTCGGACCGCGTCATCAATGTCGAACATATCAACCAGCTAAGTTGCTTTCATGCTCAAAAACTTTCAGTCTTAAATTTTGTTCGGTTCGAACAAGCATTATACTTGTTTGGCAACAAGTTGCTTGTGAAAAACTTCTCTGTCCAAACTTTGTTTGTGACACACATATTCAAATACCTCGTTTATTTGCGGGCTCCCTTGATGGAGCTTTTCCTCTTGCATATGATTATACTTGTACGGCTTCGTTCCTTGTTCGTGTATTATGCCATAATATGCACCATGTTGACTTAAGCGACTTGCAAGATGGGTTGCCTGGCTCCTGTGCTTACCCCTACGTTCCCGATTATTCGGCTAGGGAGTAAAGGGAGCACCTCTGCGATTGTCACGACCGGTTCTTCCGAGCTCTGACCTCAGACTGGGTGAAGCCGAAAGCTAGCGCTCTTATTGTTATTCAATTATGGTCGGCACACAACGGAACTCATGAGTACAAAAAATCTATTGCACAATTCTCATATTAACAATGAGCACCGAAGAAAGGTATCGGTGGGGGTACTATTTTCTTCGAAGATGCCTCTTACACTTTGTTAGTAATATAGCATAAGTTCCCTGAGCGCGCTTTGTCTGTTACAACATTATGGCCTGATTGCCTGATTATCGAAAACACCGTCGATATTATCGACAGAGGGAGTACATAACACTTTTCGGTCCTTGACCGAAGAGGGAGAAGCAGACGGTCGGTTAAGACGCGTATAAAGTTCGGGTGGACACAGATATGATATAAGTATTTCGGTACATACAATCATTATACATAAAATTCTTTTACCCAAGTAATTTGGGGGCTCTTAAATTTATGTGAGCTGTTTTATAATAAGTGTTCTTCTTCCTAGTCGTTGCAAAGTCTTTTTTCTATCACTCCTTTCTTCGACGCAAGTGTGTGGTCAATAGCCCGATTTCCCTCTCATCCACCTTTGGGTTAGGAGGTTGAAGCCATAGGCTGACCCGCTTGAAGTCTTGAGATAGGATGTGTCATGTTAAAGCACGACAGAAGCACAATTTTTTTCAATTTTAGGATTGGCATCGAACACTTGATCTAGTTCGGACGTCGAGTTTTTACTGACGTTTTTTGGTTTTCCAATCCTATGGCATTTTTCAACTATTTTTGTGTTTTCCGCATAAGTCTCGCAGTGCAACGCCGGACACCTTTAGAGATTCGGCAAAAATTCTCGGATATTGCTATATATGCATCGGTTTCAAATTGTGTCTTCGGTCGATAGTTGGGTTACCCGGCTCCTGTGCTTGCCTCCTACATTCCGCTCTGTTCGGTTAGGTGTGCAAAAGGAGAACCACTGCGATTGTGCTTCCAGCTCGCATGGTTAAGCACCTCGGTGGAGAAAGCCAAAAACTGTCTGTCACAATAAAGCATAAACCGGTCAGCGATCCGATGACTATATTAAATGACGGGCCGTTCATAACATTGGCCGAAGTGTTTACGGCTTGACCTCGGTTGTCGCCGAACACTAAGCGGGGGGCTACTTGCTGGCCTCCCAACTGTAAGCTCCTATGACTAAGTGAAAGTTATAAAGCTCGTATATCTGATTGCCTCGTTTCCGCCAACACAACCGCCTTCGGGCACCGAGACGTCGGCTAAGGCTTGTTTTGTTATTTCGAAAATACCCTGCGTAGCATCTACAAGGGGGTAGAAGCCGACGATGGGCCACTTTCAGATTATAAACGGTCGCAACGGATGTGAAAATTTGGGTTCATCTAGACCACAGTGTTTGGAAGCTTTTCCCGAACTAAATCCTCAGTATTTTCCTCCCATATTGATCGGAGCTGAGGTTTCATGATCATGCTTAGCATGACAACCCAAAAAAAGGAACTGATAGCGGGACTATTTTCTTTGGATGATGTTTCTTACATTGAAACAATAATATACCATGTCTCTCTGCGTACCTTTGTTTATAAAACCGTATGGACGGATTGCCTTGTTTGCCATAACCCTCAAGGCTTTATAAAGTGGGACAAACACTCCCCGGCTACTGGCCAAGGAGGTTGAAGCCGATGGCCGGTCAACAAAGTTCTGTACAATGCGGATCCGAGCATTAATGATGTAGAGTACTTGGATACATAGAATCATTACACATAATTTGTGATTTTACTTTGGACATCGATCCTTAATTCGGCCACCCATGCCCACATTAAGGCTCGGGGGCTACTGGGCTTCGTGCTTATTATTTACAAATATTAAAGGGGTACATCGATCCCCTGATCTGCTATCGCCACCCGACCAGTGTCTCGGGGCTACTGCATTGCTTGTCCAATGCAGAAAATTTAAAATGCAATATAGTTTTCGAGGAGATTATTATCCTCAGGTTGGTCGGCCGCACTCAACCTGAGTCTCGATGACTTTGCACACCGCATTTCTATTCCTATGTATGCTGTCGAGCTAGGAGTTGATCCTCAAGCCAATTTCGTGCATCAACCTGAATCTCAGGGGTAACTAGGATCAGCGGTTTCATGTTTTTCTTCAGGTGAATCTCGGGTTTTAGACCGACGCACACACCTTGAGCGCTACTGGCTATATATCTCGGCAGAGAATAAATTGCACCAATCAAAAAATCAGCCCGCAGTCAAGGGTGGTGCTCAACTACAATAGACACCTCGGAAGCAGTCCGGCATTAAGCTCGGGCGCCAGTGGCTGGCTCCATAGAGCGCATTTCTGGCATTAAGCTTGGCTAAACTCCTTCAACTTTTTAAACCCAGATGATCTATGACATCTCGGATATAGTCTGACGTTGGAGCTCGGATACAGTCCGGCGTTGGAGCTTGGACACAATCCGACGTTAGAGCTTGGATACATTCCGGTGTTGGAGCTCGGAAGCAGTCCAGCGTTGGTGCTTGGCTGCAAAAGATACCTCGAATGCAATCCGGCGTTGGAGCTCGGACGCAAGAGGACACTGCCGCCCGGGAATAACTTCAAACCTGAGGTGTGGCCTAATAATAACAAGGCATTGATAAAGGCCGGAAACTTAAAGGGGCTCCTCAAATACCCAACATATAAACTCTTCGGATTTACTTTGCGATCCTCAAGATCGAAGATGAGAAGATTTGTTGAACCAGTTTCCAAGACCGACGATCGAAGATGAAGAATAGTTCGGAAGAATCGAGGAGCGTCCCCAACTTGAAGACCGGTTCAGGGGGCTACTGACGGTGTCCTGGACTAGGGGGTACTCACCACGTCGTCCCCCGATCAGTTAGATTGGGCCGAGGACCCCCATGGTCGTATACTCATGGGCCAGTTCGGACAGTTGCCGCATACAAGGAAGATTCCACAAGACTTGGTGATCAAGACAAGGACTCCTCCCCCACCGGCGTATTCAGCTAGGACTCTTGTTACCCTAGGCCTATGGTACACTATATAAACTGAGGCTAGGCTAGTTGATAGATGATTATGACATTACTCATCATACCTCTAGGGTTTAAACCACAACATATGATCTCGGGGTAGATCAACTCTTGTAACCCCTATACTCATTATAGTCAACCAAGCAGCATGTAGGGTATTATCTCATCAAGAGAGCCCGAAGCTGGGTAAAATCCCGTGTTCATGTTACCATTGATCCTAAGACGCACAGTTTGGGACCCCCTACCCGAGATCCGCCGGTTTTGACACCGACACCCATGGAGAAATCAAAGTCCCGTATGAGGTCAATAATAAGATCGAAGAAACGTTGTTTGCCCGTTTGTTTCCTGGGATGGCATCCATGCCGAACACGACTTTCCTGGCAAATTCGCTGGAGGCCATGACAACCCATGGCGAGGTTTTAAAGATGAAGCTACTCATGTACCTGATCTCAGTTGTTTTTGCATCGTCCACTTCTCTTCGCCCAAGCAACAAATGCTTCCCCATCCTGGTGAATGGTCTATCTCTACTCCTTTATTTTCCTTCAATCTTTTGGCTCTGATGTCATGTGTAAGCTAGTCACTGCCAGTTATTTTGATGTTTTTTCATTTGATTTCTGATGCGGCAACTTCTTGTCCTGAAATTTGTATCGTGCAGACGAAACTGAAAGATGTGAAGAACATGAATTGGTGTAAGTTCATTGCGGACTTCATGCATGATGCATTCTCAAACAAGATGTACCAGAAGGGTTGTCGACTCCATTTAATGGTATTTTTTTACCAGTCCTTTGCAAACACTCTTAACACCTTGATTATGCATGGCAACCATGATGGTGACATTGTGGCAACTAACATCATAACAAGATGGCAACTGCCAGCACACCATGATGGCAACTAACACAGATAGATGGCAACTTTTTCTTTCTTTTCATGCCCTTCAACTTGATGATTGAAGGAACATTCATTAGCTTGTTTTTGCAAAATACCATGATGGCAACTGATATTTTTTCCTTTTTTAAATTGTTGTACATCAGCTCATGTACGTCGACTGTCTTGATCTGTCCACCGTGGACTTCACTGGGACAGGAGGCCCGCCGCCTACACACAAGTTTGTTGTTTCTGTGTGGACTTACGATGTTGTCAAGTCTGTGCTTGCTGTAGACAGGGTAACTGATACGAAATATGGGAAACTGCAGGTTAGTTCTAGTTTCTTTCTTTACATGGCATTCTTTCAATTTTGTTGCTGCATAACATATGAAAAAATCCTCATATGGCAACTGTATGTGGCTAACAAGAGATGACTACCTTGTTAGCCATGGCTGTCTGCGCATGGTATCCATGTCTCACGCCACATGGAAACTTTGTCATCCATGCTGAAACTTCTATTCTCTTCCTCTTTTCTTGCAATACATGAACTGTTAGTTAGTGTTCATTATTTTCTCTCTTACATACTAGCTTTTTTTTGTTATTTCCAGCTGATGGCCAAGCATGCTATAGACTACAGCGTGTTTGGGGGGCCTCAAAACTTTGGAAAGTGGATGGACGTGCACTCAGCTCCGTCTTGTCCTACTGAGGTAATCAAACATATATATCTATGGTTGCTTTGGTTTATTTTGATCTTGTGCACGTGACTCTAATATGGTTGATTACTGCTGCTTCTTGTTTCGTGCACAGGCGAGGGCACCTGTTGAGCATCTAATTGGGCAGTTTGCATCCGAAATGACCAGCTTGCTCGGGAAGTTGGTTGAGGGTTGGACGTCCCTTAATGGCTCTGACAGAGATGCGGTTGCGAGGCAGTTCACTACATTTGTTGCAGAACAGACACATCAGCCAACTGGTTGTCGTGGCCGGTACGACTACAACAGTTCCCAAGAGCTTCCTGACACACAAGATGAACTAGATGGAGATGCTTCTCTCAACAAGGACGATGACGATGACATGGACAACGTGCAGCACGACACCGATGATGATGAACATGTCAAAGTTCATGCAGGTGGTAAGCAGGGCAAGGCTGCACCAGATGTCCCCTTACCGTAGAAAGTCAAAGAACATACAGCTGCGAGAGGCAAGGGGGTGTCGCCCTCAAAGAGGGGGAGGGCTCCAGAGGATGTTGGGCAGGGCTCTCCTAGCAAGAGGTCTAGAACCGATCTCGTAGCTGCTAGGAGGAGATCCGACTTTCTATTTTAGTGTTTGTTTTTATCTATCTTTTTGAACAGACTGACCCTTTTTGCATTTGTTTTGCTAAGCAAGGCAATGATTTTCGTGTCTGACATTTGGAACCTTTTTTGCCACTTTCTTATACGTGCAGTGAGGCGACAGCTGGTGGACAAGCAGTTACGAAGAAGCAAGCACCAACGCCAACCCATGTTTCTGCTTGATTGAACAAAGGTGCCCCCATTGCTGGTGACACCCCTTCCACCAGGTCATCTCCTCGTACGACGACGTCCAACACCGGGGATCCTGTCGTGTTGCCAGACATGAGGAAACCAGTCAAGAAGTAGGTTATCCCTGTTCTTTCATTGCCATAGTGCTATATTTTTGCTTTTCAATGCAGATGTTCAGCTTGCCACATGGGCTACTGCCATCAGTCCCACATGGCAACTGCTGTTTTTCCAATGATCTCTTTCTTTTAACTGCATGGCAACTCCTACTTGTTTTTGCATGACAACTGCTATCTAGGCCAAATGGCAACTTTTATTGCACCTACATGGCAACTACCATCTTTTCATTGGCTTGTGTGCTCATCCATACCTAGTTTTGAAATTGCATTCCTGGCAGATCCGACATTTTTTTCATTTTTCAAGATGGCTACCATGGCAACTCCTTCTTGTTCTGCATGGCAACTGCTAACTATGCCACATGGCAACTCTTATTCCACCTACATGGCAACTACCAGCTTTCTATTGGCTTGTGTGCTCACCCATACCTACTTTTGAAATGGCAGCCCTGGCACATCACACATTTTTTTTCATTTTTTAAGATGGCTACCATGGCAAATATTTTTTGTTCATTTTTTAATACTTTTCATGTGCTTTTTCTTTGCAAGGTGAAGAAGACTACTATACGCGCGACCAAGCATATCATTAGGGACCCACTCGAATGCCTTCATTCAAAGTTGTCGATAGGTGGCAACTCAGATGTTCATGAGGCATCAGTCGACAAAACTGCTGCTGCACCATCCACTGTTCCCACTAGCTCTGACGCAAGCGGCTGACCATCTCCGCCGGTTGTAGATGTGCAGGCTACAACAACAGGCATCCGTACATCTGGGAGTGACGAGTCGGTATCTGCCAGGACTGCTGAAATATTGCCCACTCTGCTGGCAATGAAGGATGCTGCTGTGAACCATGCCACCCGATCAGCAAGTGTTGAAGTGGACGCTCCCGAGACCGACCTAAGCAAGGAAGATTCCCGCTCATCTGACACGAATTCCAAGCGCGTGGGTGGTGGCAATTCTGTGTCCACGACAGAAGTGGTTGAGGCGACAGTTCATAATGATATGCCATCCACAGGTGAGAGTCTTGGCACAATAGCTCCAGCTCCTGGTGGTGCAGAGGTTGCTAAGGCGACCGTTTCGCGAGCTGGCCTTCCACCTAGGCGTCGTAGCCCCCGCAAGCAATCAACAGACATACCCAACACACCGGCTATAGCTAGGAGCAGCAGAGAAGACTCTGGTTATGTTCCTGCGTCCACACTGTTCCCACACCTGCCAAAAACATTGTTATGGAGAAACCGAAAGACCGGAGTACAACTGATCCATGTGGCAAGCCGGGCATGACTGACGGAGGTGAACGTCCGGAGCAGACTGTGTCTTTACCCGCAGTAGAGAACCCCAGCATAAATCTGTGCACTTCTAAGCTCCCAGTCAACGTTGGTGTCCTCTACAGGCCAAACAAGAAGATTGTCAAGAAAGCTGCGACTGATACCGCTGACAACACGCCTCGCCCTACGAATAAGCCTGATGATTCTGGAGCGGCCGATTCAGACATGTTTGTTGATCTTTCACCCTTGGATTCTGCCCAACAAGTTGTTCGCGGTCCGGCCAGTAGGCAGGAGAGGCACCCAATTTCCTTCACCCCATCGAGCTTTAGCCTTGGCATTAGTCAAGATCAACCAGTGGTGTAAGATCCTACGTCAGTTGCCTTTGCTTTCCCGGTAGGCATGGCCGCAATGACGGTGCAACCAATGGTCGAGGGCAGGAAGGCTGTCAAGTTCGCAGAGCCGATCGTGCAAGGTACGTTTCTTCTGCGTTTATCATTTTCTTGTATACATCTTTTTAGTCTGACACTTGTCCCAAGCATTTTTTTGGTTCTCACTTGTGATGGCAACTATTATCTGATGACATGGCAACTGGATTTGCTGCACAATGTCACCTACATTTTTGCTTCCATGCCGCATTTTCCATTCGGCAACCACATGGCAACTGGAGTTTTTACAACATGGCAACTATAGTTGTTGTCACATGGCAACTACAATGCATTACACATGGCAACTAGATTTGCTGCACCATGTCACCTACATTTTAGTTGCCATGCTGCATTTTCCATTCGGCAACCACATGGAAACTGGAGTTGATACAACATGGCAACGGTAGTTGTTGTCACATGGCAACTACAATGCACTGCACATGGCAACTGGAGTTGCCTCCACATGGCAACTCCCTACTTTTTGTACCTAAATTTCATATCCTGCACCCTTTCTTTCACACTACATTTGTTTTGTTTTCCAGGTATCCTAACCCACTTTTTTGATCCTTGCAGGCACCCCTGAGGAGATTTCGTCGTCACTTGATGAAGCTTCCTACAGGATTGAGGAGGCAACATTGCAGAGGAGGTCCTCGCGAGGTCAGGGGCAATCAAGTTCCAACGTGCCTGCTGTGACGGTATCTGAGGATACCATTAGAAGTTTCACCCCTGGTTCTGTGAGGCAGCATAGGGTAGTTCACGCACCTCCTGCGGATGACTACGAGCCCGAAGTCAAGGCCACAAAGTAACAGAACCAGTTGTACGATATTGTCAAGCGCTTTGGAAATGCGAGGACCAGCAACAAGCACATGAAGGAGCTGAAAGTGTAATGACCAAACCACATAACCTCTCATTTTGCTTTGTTCTTTTTACCATTCCTCTTTTTCCCATTTCTAGATATGATCCATTTACGTTTTATTTCTTTTTTTACTTAGTATACATGATTCTTTCATGTTATATCATTTTCATATAGCTCATGTTTGGACAGAACCAAGGCCATACAATGCGAAGCGACGTACGTCGACCTGGGTGATCTTGCCGAGTCTGTGAGGCCACTCGGTAAAATGTCGATGAATGTAGTTGCATGTGGGATTGACTTCATCAACAAGCATATGGATATGTCTCCCAACAAAACAATCATGCAGTACAGTGTGACCTGCAAAATATGGGATGGTGACTTCCACCACAAAATCCTGAGGAAGCATTTTGCTGCGCATGGTGATTTCAAGCTCACAATGAAGAAATGTGTGAGTACTCGTTCCTTTTTTGCACATTTTTCCTCCCTTGGTATGTTTTTGCCAGTAGATATGCTTCACATGTGGGCTACACCCTGTTTATGTGACAGATGTTTCATGTGGCAACAACTGCCATGTAAACTGACTTTTGATTTGCATCCCCGTAGAAACTATGTGGCAACTTCAAACTAAAATACAGGGCAACTTCGTTCATACATGGATGGCAACTTCTTTTAATTACCCACTATAACTAAACATTCTATGTGGGTCTACTTTTTGTCCCCTTGCTGCTTTATGGCACTCATGTGCCTCTTACTGCAACCGGTGACATCCTTACACGTCATTTTCCCAATTACACTATTTTTGTTCTTCATGTGAACTCTACTTCTTTTTTCCTTCATTTTACTTGCAGGTCATGTTCCCCATGTTCCAGGAGCTTGCACCACACGACCTACATGACAAGTGTGGTCACCACTACGCGATATGCCTTGACCTGAAGAACCAACGTTTTGAGGTGCTTGATTCAATGCGTTCGGCAGCTGATGCAGACCTTACTACGCATGCTGAATACTTCATCAACAACCTCAAAGAGACATGGAACTGTCACTACGAACACTCAAAGGTCCAGATCAGACATTTTCCAATTGAGTACGTGGCAACTTCGAAGCAAGGAAACCACTATTTTCCCATCTCTTTCTTCATGTGTCCTCTACACCAATGCTAACCCTCTTGTCACCTCTAAATTGAAGTTAATTATTTTTATCTTTGTTCTTGTGAGTTCACCTAATTCTTTTCTTGTACAGGCAGGACTATGGCTTTCACACGTTGGAATACCTTGCAAAGTGGGAAGGTAGACAGGTTCCTATTGTCACAGCTGCAATGGTCGTTGAGCTCTGCAAAATTTACACATGGAACTGGTTGACGAATGAAGATTTCAACACGCGGTCCAACGCACATGAGTTCATAGAGGAAGTTGTCAAGAAAGTCACCAAGAAGTACAAGTGATCACATGGTGCTCCATACCGAATGCCTACCTTACATTCTGTTGCCGAGGAATGTAAGGTATTACCTTTGTTCTTTTCAAAATTATGTCCATGTACTATGTTATGACTGCATCTACGCGTAGCCTAGTATGTAGTGGTGGTGTGTGAGCGACATTTGAATATTTTCTGTAATATATGTGTGGGTGTGAACCTATTTAGGTGTGACAGCAGATTCGTCTATGTTTTTCATTATTATTATGCTTTCATCGTTGGTAGCACCAGTTTGGTGTTTCGAATGCGTCTACGATGTTTGAAAACATGGCAAATGTAGTTCATCAGACATGGTTAGTGAAAGTTATCGTCCTTTTTCATTTGTTTGTTTGGTTCTTTTTCTTCATTGCTAACTGTACTGGCTAGCATGGTAGTTTGATCATGTAGTCGTAACCTTTTTGCGGTTGCTGCACGTGACCCTTTCAACTTGTTTCCCATAGTATGCACACAATACAATATGTGTGACTAAAATGTATTGATTGAACACGGAAATCTACATGATGCAGAGTCATTACAAATAACATGGTATTTTCAGTAGAACTAACATGGCAGATTCAGTATAAATAACATGGCAGATTCAGTATACATAACATGGGAGATTCAGTATACATAACATGGCAGATTCAGTATAAATAACATGGCAGATTTAGTATACATAACATGGCAAATTAAGTACCATACACGTGGCAACTATAGTTATCCATTCATGGCATTTTCCTTCAAATTCCGATGCCCCTCAAGAGTCATTCTCCCATTTTTAAAAAATTTAGAACATCTAGATTACAAAAAAAATGTCACCAAGGACCATGTCACAGTGCTCCAATGTTGCTTACAGATTGCCTGTCCCTTTCTTTGTTTTCTTGTATTTTGCTTGAATCTCCAATCCCGATTTGTATCTTATCTCTTTTGGACGCCCCTTTCTGATGAAACGGGGTGGGTTCCTGACCTGGGTTTGTGTGCTTGCTGTTCCAGATCCTACCTCTGAGTTTTTAGATGACGGTCCCGTGGACGAAGGCACACTTGATGTGCGGGGGAACCTGTGTAAGGCTTCCTCAGCTTTCCTCTTCTTGATCTCATCAAGCTCTCTTTTCAGGGTCTTCCTGTGTTTTTCTGCAACCCTCGCTGTCTCATCACTCTTGCATGCTTCATCAATTAGTTCAGCATAGTTCTTTGTCAACACAATGTGCCTCACGGCTTCCATGGTTGACTCCAGTCTCTCGTCATGCACAGCCAAAACTTCGTTTGATGTTCGCGGCGCCAATGCGTCGTCAGCGTCCCAAGTCCATCGCCGCCTTATGAAATGGCGGGGCTTTCGTTCACTGCGTTCATGTCCATTACTTTTAGTATGTGACAGCACACAATGTCGTCCCGTTCGAATTTGCAGCATTGGCAGTAGTTTTCGCCTTTGCTTATCGAGGCCTTCACGAAGTAGTTCCTTCCCTTGTCCGGGTCTTCAGGTTCTGAATCTGACATGCCTAAGATAGAACACACCTTGAACGTATGTTCGTCCACCTGGAAAGCCGTGTACATGCTGGCACGCTTTATCTCTTCCTGGAATCTGCAAGTTTTGTGTGGTTTTGTTAAACTCTTGTGTGATGTTTTTTGTAGCACCTTATGTTGTTGTGGCCAATAGAAGTACATTTGGTTTGAACATGGCAACTACATTTCATTAAACATGGCAACTGCAGTTGAGTAAACATGACAACTATAGTTGAGTAAACATGGCAACTGCAGTTCATTAAACATGGCAACTTGCATAACATCTTTAATTGGCATTTGCATTTCCATACCATCATGCCCAATGGAAGTACAGTGCATTAAACATGGCAACTTCAGTTCATCAAATATGGCAACTGCAGTTCATCAAACATGGCAACTGCAGTTGAGTAAACATGGCAACTGTACTTCATTAAACATGGCAAACTGTAGTTCATTAAACATGGCAACTACATATCATGGTTACTCTCTACTCAATGGCTACTTTTCAAAAAAATCATCATTTTCAAATAAGCTTTTCAACCGCATTGCATTATACATGGCACCTACTACCTTCATGCTTGTGCAAATAAGATTGTAACACAACTGACTTACTTGTTAAAGATCTTGTTGGTGTATATCTTGCTCATCTGCCTCACCGTCGGTAAATACGTTAACAATTTTGGTTGCTTTAGCACGGTGTTCGCTTCTTGCTGTAGCTCAGATCCCAGTATTTTTTGTTGCAAAGCGGTGTATTGCTTGGCAAACTATAGCAATGAGTTGCCAGGGCTCGCGTACCGCTTCAAAACAGCATTGAACCCCTCGCCGCGCGGCGTAGTCTGCAGAAACGGGAAGAAGCACTGCATGAAGTAGGCCGACACCCAGTACATTTGCTTCTCCCACAGGCTAGCAAGCGTCTCATTGTCTTGGACTTGATATGTTTCAATCATGGCCATCCAGCTCCTTTCAAACTCCTCAACCGTCAAGTTGTGGTCCACGCACAGCTCGAATGCCTTGTGCAGTTTTGGACGGTCAGCAAAGAACGGTCCTAGCGTCTCCTCAGCCTTCTTTATAATGTGCCACCTATAGTGCATGTGCACTGCCAACGGAAAGACCTCCTCTATGCATGCACGCATGCTAAAACCCTGGTCTGTTATTATGTTCATCGGAGCAAGTCCATCCATGCACTCCAAGAAGGTCTTGAACAGCCAAGTGTACCCATCCGTGTCTTCGTTCCAAACAAGCCCGCATCTGAACTGCAATGACTGATTGTGGTTATTTATTCCTATGAATGGAGCGCATGGCATCTTGTACATATTAGTGAGATATGTCGCGTCGAATGAAATGCAGTATCGGAAATGTTTGTAGGCTCTTCTTGCAGCACCATCCACCCAATACATGTTCCTGACACGGTCCTCATCGTCCAATCTTATCCTGTAGAAGAAATTTGGATCTTCCTTCGCTTTCTCATCGAAGTAGGCTATCGTGGCTTCTATGTCAGCCAACTTGCTCTCTCTCTACGGTACTTTGCCTTTAGGTTTGTGACATCAGCTGGTATGTAGGGCATGCTACTCAGAGTCCCATTTTTGCTGTGGATGAGGGATAGTATCTGGACCATTCTTGATGGACCGACGTTACAATCATGTAGCAGCTTTATGAATTTATTCTCAAGGGGGTGAATCGTGGTCAGAAATTTTACCAGGTCGAACTTCTTTATGAGTTCGTTGTTGTGCTCGTCAAAATATTCAGTGACCACCCACCGTGCTCCATCTACGTTCAGCTTACACCGGACAGGGCATTCCGTCTTGAGAATGATACCTCTCTTTCGTTCCGGAACAACAGGCGCAACACCTTTACCCTTCTTGTTCTTTCGTGCCTTGTAGCACCTCATCTCACCTCTGCTGTACTTGTTAGTTTTTTTTAATTTTCCTATGGTATTCGGTGTTGACCGCAAACCCATGGAACTTTGCATATGTCTGGTAGAATTCCTTTGCTTCTGCGAACGAATCAAATCTCTGCCCAACGTACGGTGGCTGAGGTACCATGATTTCTGATTGCCCACCATCTTCATCCCCTTGTCCTTCGTCATCAGTTTCATCATTCACTTCAGTATCGGCGGCTGTTTCATCTACTTGAGTGTTGCTTGTGCTGGTGTTCAAAGGTGTGCTTGTCGGCATTGCTGGAACGATTGCCATTTCTGACACTGACTCAGCATTGTTTATGGCATGATTGTTGGCTGGCTGGTGGAACGCGTCTTCCGTGCGCTCAAAGCTCCCTGCAGTAGATGCCGCTGTTGATTGTAGTTGAAGGTCCTGTAATAAAAAACAGTACGAGCATAAGATTTTGCTTGAATGGCATGTTTATCGTAACGGAGTACAGCAACTGCATGTGATTTGGCATGACATCATTCACACAACAAGCTGTGAGTCTGCATATGGACATGCATGGCAACTGTAGTTCTCCAGTCATGGCAGCTATAGTCCAACAAACATGGCAACTACTGTTGCCAATGCATGGCAACCAGCTTCTTTCAGTACCAAAACTTGGATTCTATATCCATGCCAGCTGCAATCCAACATACATGGCAACTACTGCTGCCAATACATGGCAACCAGTATATTCTAGCATCGAAACTTGTATTCTAGGCCTGAGCTCACTAGGCAAATGCGATCAATCATTAGTGTTGCACACACTCTTTTAGCAATTGGCAAATCCCGAAGACAATATATGACTCTTTGCACACGACCACTTGGTAGCATTTTCTGTTTGTTTTTTCCGCCACCACCGTTACAAATCTTCTTTTCCTCACATGCTATTCCCACAAAAACAAATGCAATACTGCTTTCTGGTTCAAATTTTTCTTACCTTGTTGTGCCGCATGTGCCGATCTTGTGTGGTCTGTCATTCCAATTTGATGTGCTCTATCTGCAATAGTGCGGTCCTGCAACTGTGAAGCTTGCCATGAGACGTTTGCCGATGTAGTCCCACCGTAACAACCTGTGATGATGGTAGCAGTTGGTCACTGCATGGCAACTGTAGTTTCTTCAACATGGCACATGTAGTGGTCCAACCATGCCACACATATTTGTTCACACTTGTCATCCACGGTTATTTAGACATTGCAATCACATTTGACTCACCAAAGGTGCTTCACTTCCCGGCAACGGCGCCAGAAAAGAGTCTTGATGACCCACAAGTATAGGGGGTCTATCATAGTCCTTTCGATAAGTAAGAGTGTCGAACCCAACGAGGAGCAGAAGGAAATGACAAGCGGTTTTCAGTAAGGTTTTCTCTGCAAGCACTGAAATTGTAGGTAACAGATAGTTTTGTGATAAGATAATTTGTAACGGGTAACAAGCAATGAAAGTAAATAAAGTGCAGCAAGGTGACCCAATCCTTTTTGTAGCAAAGGACAAGCCTTGACAATTTCTTATAATGAGAAAAGCGCTCCCGAGGACACATGGGAATTATCGTCAAGCTAGTTTTCATCACGCTCATGTGATTCGCGTTCGGTACTTTGATAATTTGATATGTGGGTGGACCGGTGCTTGGGTACTGCCCTTACTTGGACAAGCATCCCACTTATGATTAACCCCTATTGCAAGCATCCGCAACTACAAAAGAAGTATTAAGGTAAACCTAACCACATCATTAGACATATGGATCCAAATCAGCCCCTTACGAAGCAACGCATAAACTAGGGTTTAAGCTTCTGTCACTCTAGCAACCCATCATCTACTTATTACTTCCCAATGGCTTCCTCTAGGCCCAAATAATGGTGAAGTGTCATGTAGTTGACGTTCACATAACACCACTAGAGGAGAGACAACATACATCTCATCATCGAACGAATACCAAATTCACATGACTACGAATAGCAAGACTTCACCCATGTCCTCAGGAACAAACATAACTACTCACAAAACATATTCATGTTCATAATCAGAGGAGTATTAATATGCATTAAGTATCTGAACATATGATCTTCCACCAAGTAAACCAATTAGCATCAACTACAAGGAGTAATCAACACTACTAGCAACCCACAGGTACCAATTTGTGGTTTTGATACAAGATTGGATACAAGAGATGAACTAGGGTTTTGAGAGGAGATGGTGCTGGTGAAGATGTTGGTGGAGATTGACCCCCTCCCGATGAGAGGATCGTTGGTGATGACGATGGTGATGATTTCCCCCTCCCGGAGGGAAGTTTCCCCTGCAGAACATCTCCGCCGGAGCCCTAGATTGATTCCGCCAAGGTTCCGCCTCGTGGCGGTAGAGTTTCGTCCCGTAAGCTTGCTTATGAATTTTTCCAGGGTAAAAGCCTTCATATAGCAGAAGATGGGCACCGGAGGGCCACCAGGGGGCCCAGGAGACAGGGGGCGCGCCCAGTAGGGGTGGGTGCGCCCCCCACCCTCCTGGCCAGGGTGTGGGCCCCCTCTGGTGTTTTCTTCGCTCAACAATTCTTATTAATTCCAAAAATGACTTCCATGGAGTTTCAGGATTTTTGGAGCTGTGCAGAATAGGTTTCCAATATTTACTCCTTTTCTAGCCAGAATTCCAGCTGCCGACATTCCCCCTCTTCATGGTAAACCTTGTAAAATAAGAGAGAATAGCCATAAGTATTGAGACATAATGCATAATAACAGCCCATAATGCAATAAATATTGATATAAAATCATGATGCAAAATGGACGTATCAACTCCCCCAAGCTTAGACCTCGCTTGTCCTCAAGCGGAAGCCGAAATCGAAAAATATGTCCACATGTTTAGAGATAGAATTGTCGATAAAAATAAAATACGGACATGAGGGCATCATGATCATTGTTATAATAGCAACATATATAGATTTTGTCATATGATTTCTTATGCTCAAGTAACAATCAATTCACAATGTCAAGTATGGTTTAGAAACTTCATTGGGAACTAACAAACTATAATCTCAGTCATTGAAGCAATTTCAATTTATCATAACATCAGACAGAGTCAAGAATAGAGCTTTTCAGCAAGTCCACATACTCAACTATCATATAGTCTTCTACAACTGCTAACACTCACGCGATACTTGTGGTTATGGAGTTTTAATCAGACACTGAGAAATATATGGGCTTATTATGTTGCCTCCCAACGTATTCACCTTTGGGTGATGTCAACAATATTAATTCATGCTAACTTACATCCAATTGGATATATATATCAAGATCTTTCAAACACGAGGAGATTGCTAAAGGATAAAATGAAAAAGGGAAAGGTGAAGATCATCTTGACTCAAGCATAAAGTAAAAATATAAAGTAAATGATAGGCCCTTCGCAGAGGGAAACAGAGGTTGTCATGTGCTTTTAGGGTTGGATGTACAAAATCTTAATGCAAAAGAATATCACTTTATATTGCCACTTGTGTATGGACCTTTATTATGTAGTCCGTCGCTTTTATTGCTTCCATAACAAGATCGTATAAAGCTTATTTTCTCCGCACTAATAAGTCATACATATTTAGAGAGCAATTTTTATTGCTTGCAACATTACAACTTACTTGAAGGATCTTACTCAATCCATAGGTAGGTATGGTGGACTCTCATGGCAAAACTGGGTTTAAGGATATTTGGAAGCACAAGTAGTATCTCTACTTGGTGCAAGGAATTTGGCTAGCATGAGGGAGAAAGGCAAGCTCAACATGTTGGGAAGATCAATTGCAATATACTTTAACTGAGATGTGAGAAAACATAAACCATTACATTGTCTTCCTTGTCCAACATCAACTCTTTTAGCATGTCATACTTAATGAGTGCTCACAATCATAAAAGATGTCCAAGATAGTATATTTATATGTGAAAACCTCTCTTTCCTTATTACTTCCTATTAATTGCAACGATGACCAAAACTACGTTTGTCAACTCTCAACAACTTTTGTGCCTCATACTTTCTATGTGTGAAGTCATTACTATCCACAAGATCAATATGAATTCTTTTTATTCTTTTTGTTCTTTCTACTTTCTCAAGATCATAGCAAGATAGCAAAGCCCTTGACTCAACACTAATCTTTATTATAGATAGCTCACGGACTCGATTACATAAAGGGATCACAAAGCAAAAACTCAAAAACTACTTGATATCAAAACTTCAATCTACTAGATCAAGATACTACTAAAAGGATCGAACTAAGTAAAACGATAAAGATAGGAGTGTGATGGTGATACGATACCGGGGCACCTCCCCCAAGCTTGGCAGTTGCCAAGGGGAGTGCCCATACCCATGTGATTATGTCCTCGGAGGTGGTGAAGTAGGAGTCATTGATGATGTAGGCTTCTTCCTCAATTTACGCTTGAGGATAGTATTTTGCTCCTTTCAATCATCGATTTCCTGCTCAAGACTTAATATTCTTTTGCATAGTTCCTGTTTATTTTCCTGCAAGAAACGAAAGGGGATAAACTCGATCTTTGGCTTCTTTGCTCTATCAGGGAGACTTGACTTTTTAAACTCCACGTGCATGTCCCTGATACGTCTCCAACGTATCTATAATCTTTTATTGTTCCATGCTATTATATTACCCCTTTTGGATGTTTATGGGCTTTATTTTACACATTTATATCATTTTTGGGACTAACCTACTAACCGGAGGCCCAGCCAGTATTGTTGTTTTTTTGCCTATTTCAGTATTTTGAAGAAAAGGAATATCAAATGGAGTCCAAACGGAATGAAACCTTCGGGAGCGTGATTTTGGGAACGAACATGATCCGGAGAGCTTGGAGTGCAAGTCAAGAAGCTTCCGAGGGCCCCACAAGATAGGAGGGCCCCCCTGTAGGGCGCGCCCCCCTGTCTCGTGGGCCCCTCGGGCAGCCACCGACGTACTTCTTCCTCCTATATATACCTACGGACCCCGAAAACATCCAGGAGCACCATGAAACACAATTTCCACCGCCGTAACCTTCTGTATCCGCGAGATCCCATCTTGGAGCCTTCGTCGGCACTCCGCCGGAGGGGGAATCGACCACGGAGGGCTTCTACATCAACATCCTTGCCCCTCCGATGAGTTGTGAGTAGTTTACCACAGATCTACGGGTCCATAGTTATTAGCTAGATGGCTTCTTATCTCTTTTTGGATCTCAATACAATGTTCTCCCCCTCTCTTGTGGAGATCTATTCGATGTAATCTCTTTTTGCGGTGTGTTTGTCGAGATCCGATGAATTGTGGGTTTATGATCAAGTTTATCTATGAATAATATTTGAATCTTCTCTGAATTCTTTTATGTATGATTGAGTTATCTTTGCAAGTCTCTTCGAATTATCAGTTTGGTTTGGCCTACTAGATTGATCTTTCTTGCCATGGGAGAAGTGTTTAGTTTTGGGTTCAATCTTGCGGTGTTCTTACCCAGTGACAGAAAGGGTTGCAAGACACGTATTGTATTGTTGCCATCGAGGATAACAAGATGGGGTTTATATCACATTGCATGTGTTTATCCCTCTACATCATGTCATCTTGCTTAATGCGTTACTCTGTTCTTACGAACTTAATACTCTAGATGCAGGTAGGAGTCGATCGATGTGTGGAGTAATAATAGTATATGCATGCAGGAGTCGGTCTACTTGTTATGGACATGATGCCTATATACATGATCATGCCTAGATAATCTCATAACTATGCGCTTTTCTATCAATTGCTCGACAGTAATTTGTTCAACCACCGTAATACTTATGCTATCTCGAGAGAAGCCTCTAGTGAAACCTATGGCCCCCGGGTCTATCTCTTATCATATTTGCTTCCAATCTATCTTTATTTGCATCTTTACTTTTTGCATCTATCTTATAAAATACCAAAAATATATTATTATCTCTCTATCAGATCTCACTTTCGTAAGTGACCGTGAAGGGATTGACAACCCCTTTATTGTGTTGGTTGCGAGTTCTCGGTTTGTTTGTGTAGGTGTGAGGGACTTTTGAGGAGCCTCCTACTGGATTGATACCTTGGTTCTCAAAACTGAGGGAAATACTTACGCTACACTTTGCTGCATCACCCTCTCCTCTTCGGGGAAAACCAACGCTAGCTCAAGACATAGCAAGAAGGATTTCTGGCGCCGTTTCCGGGGAGGTCTTCGCTCAAGTCAAGACATACCAAGTACCCATCACAAACCCATCTCCCTCGCATTTACATTATTTGCCTCTCATTTTCCTCTCCCCCACTTCACCCTTGCCGTTTTATTAGCCCTCTCTTTCCCAATCTCCTCCTCTCATTTTGCTTGCCTTCTTTTGTGTGCTTGTTTGCTTGTTTGACTATGGCCGAGCCTAAGGGTCCTGAACACCTTCTCAGAAGGATGGATGAGATTGAATCAAATATTAGAAGCTTTATGAATTTGCAATTTGAGCACAATAATTTCTTTAGAAAAGAGCTTAAGGAACAAAAAAGTTTTTTGGGATTGAACAAAGAGCTTGATGATATGAATAAAGAATTCTATGGTGTTAACGCTCAAATTACCAGGCTTGAAAATGCTATAGCCAAAATTTCTGACAAGCAAGCCACCTTAGTCAATAAGATGGCCGCTAAACCAGAAAAACTCCATGAAAATAATGATGAGGATCTTAAAGTTATTGATGCATCTCCGATTAGATCTATGTTTTGCACTATGAATTTTGATGATTATCGGAGTGATGATGAATCAACTTTGCCTAGAAGGCGTCCCAAAAATTTGGAATCTTTAGATCTTGATGTTAAATTTGGTAAAAGAGAGATTGGAAAATCTTCAACTTCTAATATTGAACCTACTATCTCGGATTTCAAGGAATTTGATTATGATAATTGCTCTTTAAAAGGTTGTATTTCCTTGTTGCAATCCGTTGTTAATTCTTCTTATGCTTATAGTCAAAATAAAGCTTTTACCAAACATATCGTTGATGCCTTGTTGCAATCTTATGATGAAAAACTTAATTTGGAAGTTTCTATACCTAGAAAACTTAATGATGAGTGGGAACCTACTATAAAGATTAGAATTAAAGATTATGAGTGTTTTGCTTTGTGTGATTTGGGTGCTAGTGTTTCCACGATTCCGAAAACTTTATGTGATATTCTAGGTTTCCATGATCTTGATGATTGCTCTTTAAATTTGCACCTTGCGGATTCCACCATTAAAAAGCCTATGGGAAGGATCAATGATGTTCTTATTGTTGCAAATAGAAATTTGGTGCCCTTAGATTTTATCATTCTTCATATAGATTGCAATCTTTCTTGCCCTATTATTCTTGGTAGACCTTTCCTTAGAACGATTGGTGTGATTATTGATATGAAGGAAGGGAACATTAGATTCCAATTTCCTTTAAAGAAAGGCATGGAGCACTTTCCAAGAAAGAAAGTCAAATTACCTTATGAATCTATCATGCGTGCTACTTATGAATCTAGTGCCAAAGATGGTACTAGTTAAATCTATCTTCGCTTTTATGCCTAGCTAGGAGGGAGGCAACCCAATTTTTCTTTATGTTTTTTATTTTTGATTAAATCTTGCATCTACTCTCTGTTTAGATGTCTTTTTACCTTTTAATTAGTGTTTGTGCCAAGTAGAACCTATAGGATAACCTACGATGATAGTTGATTTGATTCTGCTGAAAAACAGAAACTTTGCGCGCACAAATATAATTTTGTTAAATCACAGGAACATGATTTTGTGTTGACTCTTTTTTCTTCTGTTCAATAGACAAATTGTCCAGGACTTCCTATTTTGGTAGGATTTTTAGAGTTCCAGAAGTTTGCGTTAGTTACAGATTGCTACAGACTGTTCTGTTTTTGACAGATTCTGTTTTTCGTGTGTTGTTTGCTTATTTCAATGCATCTATGGCTAGTAAATTAGTTTATGAACCATAAAGAAGTTGGAATACAGTAGTTTTAACACCAAAATAAATAAAGAATGAGTTCATTGCAGTACCTTATGTGGTGGTTTTGTTTTCTTTCACTAACGGAGCTTATAAGATTTCCTGTTGAGTTTTGTGTTGTGAAGTTTTCAAGTTTTGGGTAAAGCTTTTATGGACTATGGAATAAAGGGTGGCAAGAGCCTAAGCTTGGGGATGCCCATGGCACCCCAAGATATTCAAGAGTAGCCAAAAGCCTAAGCTTGGGGATGCCCCGGGAAGGCATCCCCTCTTTCGTCTTCGTTCATTGGTAACTTTACTTGGAGCTATATTTTTATTCGCCACATGATATGTGTTTTGCTTGGAGTGTCGTGTATTATATTAGTCTTTTTTTAGTTTACCACAATCAACCTTTCTGTACACACCTTTTGGAAGAAGCCTATTTGATTAGAATTTGCTAGAATACTCTATGTGCTTCACTCATATCTTTTGAGCTTGATAGTTTTTGCTCTAGTGCTTCACTTATATCTTTTAGAGCACGATGGTGGAATAATTTTGAAGAAATTTCTAGTCTCTCATGCTTCACTTATATCAATTTGAGAATCTTTTAGAACAGCATGGTATTTGCTATGGTTACAAAGTTGGTCCTAGAATGATGAGCATCCAAGTTGTGTATAATAAAAACTGTCATAGGAAGTGAATTGGATGCTATGATCAACTTGATACTTGATAATTGTTTGGAGATATGGAGGTAGTGATATTAAAGTTATGCTAGTTGGGTGATTATGAATTTAAAGAATGCTTGTGTTGAAGTTTGTGATTCCCGTAGCATGCACGTATGGTGAACCACTTTGTGATGAAGTTGGAGCACAATTTTATTTATTGATTGTCTTCCTTATGAGTGGCGGTCAGGGACGAGCGATGGTCTTTTCCTACCAATCTATCCCCCTAGGAGCATGCGCGTAGTGCTTTGGTTTTTGATGACTTCTAAATTTTTGCAATAAGTACATGAGTTCTCTTGATTAATGTTGAGTCCATGGATTATACGCACCCTTTCACCCTTCCACCATTGCTAGCCTTTCTTGTGCCTCGCAACTTTCGCTGGTATCATAAACCCTTTATTTGCCTTCCTCAAAACAGCCACCATACCTACCTATTATGGCATTTCCATAGCCATTCCGAGATATATTGCCATGCAACTTTCCACCGTTCCGTTTATTATGACACACATTACTTCTGTCATATTGCTCTTTGCATGATCATGTAGTTGACATCGTATTTGTGGCAAGGCCACCTTCATAATTTTCATACATGTCACTCTTGATTCATTGCATAACCCGGTACACCGCCGGAGGCATTCATATAGAGTCATATTTTGTTCTAGCTTTGAGTTGTAAATCCATAAAAGTGTGATGATCTTCATTATTAGAGCGTTGTCCTCGTGAGGAAAGGATGATGAAGGCTATGATTCCCCCACAAGTCAGGATGAAACTTCGGACTTTACCAAGAAAAAAAAGAGAAAAGAAAAAAAAGGAAAAAGAAAAAAATGAGAAAGGCCAAAAAAAAGAAGGCCAAAGAAAAAAAGAGAAAAAGAAAAAAAATATGAGAGAAAAAGAGAGAAGGGACAATGCTACTATCTCTTTTTCCACACTTGTGCTTCAAAATAGCACCATGATCTTCATGATAGAGAGTCTCATATGTTGTCACTTTCATATACTAGTGGGAATTTTTCATTATAGAACTTGGCTTGTATATTCCAATAATGGGCTTCCTCAAAAGTGCCCTAGGTCTTCGTGAGCAAGCGAGTTGGATGCACACCCACTTAGTTTCTTTTGTTGAGCTTTCATATATTTATAGCTCTAGTGCATCCGTTGCATGGCAATCCCTACTCACTCACATTGATATCTATTAATGAGCATCTCCATAGTCTGTTGATATGCCTAGTTGATGTGAGACTATCTTCTCCTTTTTGTCTTCTCCACAACCACCATTCTATTCCACATATAGTGCTATGTCCATGGCTCACGCTCATGTATTGTGTGAAAGTTGAAAGAGTTTGAGATTATTAAAGTATGAAACAATTGCTTGGATTGTCATCGGGGTTGTGCATGATTAAATACTTTGTGTGATGATTATAGAGCAATAGCCAGACTATATGATTTTGTAGGGATAACTTTCTTTAGCCATGTTATTTTGAGAAGACATGATTATTTTGATTAGTATGCTTGAAGTATTACTATTTCTTATGTCAATATGAACTTTTATTTTGTATTCATTTGGATCTGAACATTCATGCCACAATGAAGAAAATTACATTATGAATTATGTTAGGTAGCATTCCACATCAAAAATTCTCTTTTATCATTTACCTACTCGAGGACGAGCAGGAATTAAGCTTGGGGATGCTTGATACGTCTCCAACGTATCTATAATTTTTTATTGTTCCATGCTATTATATTACCCCTTTTGGATGTTTATGGGCTTTATTTTATACATTATATCATTTTTGGGACTAACCTACTAACCGGAGGCCCAACCCGTATTGTTGTTTTTTGCCTATTTCAGTATTTCGAAGAAAAGGAATATCAAACGGAGTCCAAACGGAATGAAACCTTCGGGAGCGTGATTTTTGGAACGAACATGATCCGGAGAGCTTGGAGTGCAAGTCAAGAAGCTTCTGAGGGCCCCATGAGATAGGAGGGCGCCCCCCTGTAGGGCGCGCCCCCTGTCTCGTGGGCCCCTCGGGCGGCCACCGACGTACTTCTTCCTCCTATATATACCTACGGACCCCGATAACATCCAGGAGCACCACGAAACACAATTTCCACCGCCGTAACCTTCTGTATCCGTGAGATCCCATCTTGGAGCCTTTGCCGGCACTCTGCCAGAGGGGGAATCGACCACGGAGGGCTTCTACATCAACATCCTTGCCCCTCCGATGAGTTGTGGGTAGTTTACCACAGACCTACGGGTCCATAGTTATTAGCTAGATGGCTTCTTCTCTCTTTTTGGATCTCAATACAATGTTCTCCCCCTCTCTTGTGGAGATCTATTCGACGTAATCTCTTTTTGCGGTGTGTTTATCGAGATCCGATGAATTGTGGGTTTATGATCAAGTTTATCTATGAATAATATTTGAATCTTCTCTGAATTCTTTTATGTATGATTGAGTTATCTTTGCAAGTCTCTTCGAATTATCAGTTTGGTTTGGCCTACTAGATTGACCTTTCTTGCCATGGGAGAAGTATTTAGCTTTGGGTTCGATCTTGCGGTGTTCTTACCCAGTGACAGAAAGGGTTGCAAGACACGTATTGTATTTTTGCCATCGAGGATAACAAGATGGGGTTTATATCATATTGCATGTGTTTATCCCTCTACATCATGTCATCTTGCTTAATGCGTTACTCTGTTCTTATGAACTTAATACTCTAGATGCAGGCAGGAGTCGGTCAATGTGTGGAGTAATAGTAGTAGATGCAGGATGGAGTCGGTCTACTTGTTATGGACGTGATGCCTATATACATGATCATGCCTAGATAATCTCATAACTATGCGCTTTTCTATCAATTGCTCGACAGTAATTTGTTCACCCACCGTAATACTTATGCTATCTCGAGAGAAGCCTCTAGTGAAACCTATGGCCCCCGGGTCTATCTCTTATCAGATTTGCTTTCAATCTATCTTTATTTGCATCTTTACTTTTTGCATCTATCTTATAAAATACCAAAATTATATTATTATCTCTCTATCAAATCTCACTTTCGTAAGTGACCGTGAAGGGATTGACAACCCCTTTATTGCGTTGGTTGCAAGTTCTCAGTTTGTTTGTGTAGGTGCATGGGACTTTTGAGGAGCCTCCTACTGGATTGATACCTTGGTTCTCAAAACTGAGGGAAATACTTACGCTACACTTTGCTGCATCACCCTCTCCTCTTCGGGGAAAACCAATGCTAGCTCAAGACGTAGCTGTCCCCAGGTTGAGGTAACGGGGCTTCGTCTTCGTCTAAACTCGTCTCCTCCTTTCCCTTAGGATCATAGTCTTCCTCTTCCTAAGTGGTCCAGCCACCATGTTCCAAGTCCCCATAGACCTTAGGGTCTGCAAGGAAATCAGCCACATAGCTTTCTCCCTCTGAATCCTGGGACGACATATTGCTCTAACCTGTGGCAGAAACAACTTGAAATGAAAACAGAGGATATTTGCGTGATACGGTGGTCAAAACGTTCGGGAGATTATATAATGAATTTTTACCGACCAAAATACGTAACATGCAAGAAAACGGAGTCCAGGAGGCACACGAGGTGGCCACGAGACAGGGGGGCGCGCCCAGTAAGGGTGGGC
Source organism: Triticum timopheevii (assembly GCA_963921465.1). Taxonomy (NCBI): domain Eukaryota; kingdom Viridiplantae; phylum Streptophyta; class Magnoliopsida; order Poales; family Poaceae; genus Triticum; species Triticum timopheevii. Next base: position 341,416,362 of record OY997270.1, on the reverse strand, counting down.
GCGCCCTCCACCCTCGTGGAGGCCTCGTGTCCTTCCCGAATTACTTCTTTCTTCCCAAAATTCTTAAATATTCCAAAATGGAAGAAAATTGCCATTAGAATTGTTTTGGAGTCAGTTTACTTACCGTACCACATACCTATTCCTTTTCGGAGTCTGAAACGTTCTGGAAAGTGTTCCTTATGTATTCCTCCCGGATTACGGTCTCAATAATATTAGTTTCAACATTGATAGGATTACCTGAGATATAATGTTTGATTCTTTGACCGTTCACCACCCTCAGACTTGTGTCTTAGAAGTTGTTGATTTTTATGGCACCGGAACGATAGACCTCCTTGATAACGTAAGGACCTTCCCATTTAGAGAGAAGTTTTCCTGCAAAATATCTTAAACGAGAGTTGAATAATAACACATAATCACCTACGTTAAACTCACGCTTTTGTATCCTTTTGTCGTGCCAACGTTTGACTTTTTCTTTGAATAGCTTGGCATTCTCATAGGCTTGGGTTCTCCATTCATCAAGTGAGCTAATATCAAATAACCTCTTCTCACTGGCAAGTTTGAAGTCATAGTTGAGCTCTTTAATAGCCCAATATGCTTTATGTTCAAGTTTAAGAGGTAAGTGACATGCTTTTCCATAAACCATCTTATACGGAGACATACCCATAGGATTTTTATATGCAGTTCTATAGGCCCATAATGCATCATCAAGTTTTTTGGACCAATTCTTTCTAGACCTATTCACAGTCTTTTGCAAAATTAATTTGAGCTCTCTATTGCTCAACTCTACTTGACCACTAGACTGCGAGTGATAAGGAGATGCGATTCTGTGATTTACATCATACTTAGCCAGCATCTTACGGAAAGCACCATGAATAAAATGTGAACCACCATCAGTCATAAGATATTTAGGGACTCCAAACCTCGGAAAAATAACTTCTTTAAGCATTTTAATAGAAGTGTTATGGTCAGCACTACTAGTTGGAATAGCTTCTACTCACTTAGTAACGTAATCAACAGCAACTAAAAAATGTGTGTAACCATTAGAGGCAGGAAAAGTCCCATATAATCAAAGCCACAAACATCAAATGGTTCAATAACAAGAGAATAATTCATAGGCATTTCCTGACGTCCACTAATATTACCAATTCTTTGACATTCGTCACAAGACAAGACAAACTTACGAGCATCTTTGAAGAGAGTAGGCCAATAAAAACCGGATTGCAATACCTTATGTGCAGTTCTATCTCCAGCGTGGTGTCCTCCATACGATTCAGAGTGACACTTGCGTAGGATTTATTCCTATTCATGCCCAGGTACACAACGTCTAATAACACCATCTACGCCTTCTTTATAAAGGTGTGGGTCATCCCAGAAGTAATTTCTTAAATCATAAAAGAACTTTTTCTTTGGCTGGTATGTGAAGCTAGGTGGTATAAATTTAGCAACAATGTAATTAGCATAATCAGCATACCAAGGAGCAGTACGAGAAGCATTAACGACCGCTAATTATTCATCAGGAAGCTATCATCAATAGGTAGTGGGTCATCAAGAACATTCTCTAACCTAGACAAGTTGTCTGCAACGGGGTTCTCAGCTCCCTTTCTATCAACAATATGCAAATCAAATTCTTTGAGCAAGAGAACCCATCTAATAAGTCTTGGCTTAGCATCTTTCTTTTCCATAATATATTTAATAGCAGCATGATCAGTGTGAATAGTAACTTTGAAATCAACAATATAAGGTCTGAACTTATCACAAGCAAATAAACTGCTAAGAACTCTTTTTCAGTAGTAGCATAATTTCTTTGGGCAGTATCAAGAGTTTTACTAGCATACTGGATAACATTCAATTTCTTATCAACTCATTTCCCTAGAACAACACCTATAGCATAATCACTAGCATCACACATAATTTCAAAGGGTAAATTCCAATCAGGTGGCTGAACAATAGGTGCAGTGATCAAAGCTTTCTTAAGTATTTCAAATGCTTCTACACAATCGTCATCAAAGACAAAAGCAATATCTTTTTGCAATAAATTAGTTAGAGGCCTAGAAATTTTAGAAAAGTCCTTAATGAACCTCCTATAAAAACCGGCATGACCAAGGAAACTTCTTATACCTTTTATGTCCTTGGGACATGGCATCTTTTCAATAGCATCAACTTTAGCTTTATCAACTTCAATACCTCTCTTGGAAATCTTATGCCCCAAGACAATGCCTTCATTAACCATAAAGTGGCACTTTTCCCAATTCAAGACAAGACTAGTGTCTTCACATCTCTGCAAAACTCGATCAAGGTTGCTCAAGCAATCAACAAAAGAGGATCCATAAACGGAGAGATCATCCATGAATACCTCACAAATCTTTTCACAAAAGTCAGAGAATATAGCCATCATACATCTTTGAAAGGTAGCAGGTGCATTACATAAACCAAAAGGCATATGTCTATAAGCAAAAGTACCAAAAGGGCAAGTAAAAGTAGTTTTTGATTGATCCTCCGCTGACATAGGTATTTGAGAGAAACCAGAATAACCATCTAGAAAGCAGAAATGTGTGTGTTTGGATAGTCTTTCTAGCATTTGATCAATAAAAGGTAAAGGGTAATGATCTTTCTTAGTAGATTTATTTAATTTACGGAAATCAATTACCATCCTATAACCTGTAATAATTCTTTGCGGGATTAATTCATCTTTATCATTAGGAACAACAGTTATACCTCCCTTTTTAGGAATGCACTGGACAGGACTTACCCAATCGCTATCAGCAACGGGATAAATTATACCTGCCTCAAGGAGCTTTAGTATCTCCTTTCTTACCACTTCTTTCATCTTAGGATTCAATCGTCGTTGAGGATCTCTAACTGGTTTGGCGTCTTTCTCCACATTTATTTTGTGTTGGGATAGAGTGGGACTAATGCCTTTAAGATCATCCAGAGTATATCCAATAGCAGCACGGTGCTTCTTCAGAGTTTTCAATAATCTTTCTTCTTCTTGCTCTGAAAGGTTAGCACTAATAATAACAGGATATATTTTATTTTCATCAAGATAAGCATACTTAAGATTATCAGGTAATGGTTTGAGCTCAAACACGGGATCACTCTTGGGTGGAGGGGGATCCCCTAGGATTTCAACGGGTAAGTTGTGTTTCAGAATAGGACCCTGTTGAAGGAACACTTCATCTATTTTCCTTCTTTCATTCATAAACATATCATTTTCATGGTCTAGCAAATATTGTTCTAACGGATCAGTAGGAGGCACGGCAATAGAAGCAAGACCAATAATCTCATCCTTACTAGGTGATTCTTTATCACGGGGTTGTCTATGAAACTTAGCAAAATTAAACTCATGAGACATATTCCCTAAGCCAATTGAAACAATATCCTTTTCACAATCAGTCCTGGCATTAACAGTATTCAAGAAGGGTCTACCAAAAATAATGGGACAAAAGTCATCTTGTGGGGAACTAAGAACAAGAAAATCAGTAGGATATTTAACCTTCCCACACAAGACATCAACATGTCTAACAATCCCAACTGGTGAAATAGTATCTCTATTGAAAGCTTGATAGTAACATCAATACCTTCCAATTCAGCGGGTGCAATATCATGCATAATTTCTTTATATAAGTCATAGGGTATTGCACTAGAACTAGCACCCATATCACATAAGCCATGATAACAATGATCTCCTATTTTAACAGAAATAACAGGCATGCCTACAACAGGTCTATGTATCTTAGCATCTGGTCTAGCAATATTAGCAGTCTCACCACAGAAATAAATAACATGCCCATCTAAATTATCATCCAAGAGATCTTTAACCATAGCAATACTAGGTTCAACTTTGATTTGCTCAGGAGGTGTATAAGTCCTAGTATTACTCGTACGAACAATAGTTGAAGTTTTAGCATGATCCTTTATCCTAACAGGAAAATGTGGTTTCTCAACATAAGTAGTAGGAACAATAGGATCATTATAAGTGACGGTCTTTTCTTCAACTGTAATAGGTGCAACTACTTTTACTTCAATGGGAGGATTATATTTAAACCACTTCTCCTTAGGGAGATCAACATGAGTATCAAAAGATTCACAAAAAGCAGCTACTATCTCAGAGTCAAGTCCATACTTAGCGCTAAATCCATGAAAAGCATCGGTATCCATAAAAGATTTAACACAATCAAACTTAGGTGTTATACCTGACTCCTTACCATCATCGGAACCCCAATCTTCGGAGTTGCATTTAATTCTTTCCAATAAATCCCACTTGAATTCAGTAGTCTTCAGCATATAAGAACCAACACAGGAAGTATCGAGCATGGTGCGATCATTGAGAGAAAGCCAAGCATAAAAGTTTTGAATAATCATTTCTCTTGAGAGCTCATGATTGGGGCATGAATATAACATTGACTTAAGCCTCCCCCAAGCTTGAGCGATGCTTTCTCCTTCGTGAGGCCAGAAATTATATATGTAATTACAATCACGATGAACAAGATGCATAGGATAGAACTTCTGGTGAAACTCCAACTTCAATCGTTTATAATTCCAAGATCCCGTATCATCACATAGCCTATACCATGTCAATGCATCTCCCTTCAAAGATAAAGGGAAGACCTTCCTTTTGACAACATCATCAGGAATACCTGCAAGCTTAAATAATCCACAAACTTCATCCACAAAGATAAGGTGTAAATCGGGATGCAATGTTCCATCTCCTGCAAAGGGATTGGCTAGCAGTTTCTCTATCATACCCAAAGGAATCTCAAAGTAAATATTCTCAGTGGGTTCAGTAGGTTGAGGAGCAACTCTTTGCTCTTCTGGTCGGGGTGAAGATACCCCGAGCAAGCCCCTCAAAGGATTAGTTTCCATAGTAACAAGTGACAGAAAATTTCAGCACACTATATAAATGTTTCCTTCCCAAGTTCCACTCACCAAAGGCGCTTCACTCCCTGGCAACAGCGCCAGAAAAGAGTCTTGATGACCCACAAGTATAGGGGATCTATCATAGTCCTTTCAATAAGTAAGAGTGTCAAACCCAACGAGGAGCAGAAGGAAATGACAAGCGGTTTTCAGTAAGGTTTTCTCTGCAAGCACTGAAATTGTAGGTAACAGATAGTTTTGTGATAAGATAATTTGTAACGGGTAACAGGCAATGAAAGTAAATAAAGAGCAGCAAGGTGGCCCAATCCTTTTTGTAGCAAAGGACAAGCCTAGACAATTTCTTATAATGAGAAAAGCGCTCCCGAGGACACATGGGAATTATCATCAAGCTAGTTTTCATCACGCTCATGTGATTCACGTTTGGTACTTTGATAATTTGATATGTGGGTGGACCGGTGCTTGGGTACTGCCCTTACTTGGACAAGCATCCCACTTATGATTAACCCCTATTGCAAGCATCCGCAACTACAAAAGAAGTACTAAGGTAAACCTAACCACAGCATTAGACATATGGTTCCAAATCAGCCCCTTACGAAGCAACGCATAAACTAGGGTTTAAGCTTCTGTCACTCTAGCAACCCATCATCTACTTATTACTTCCCAATTCCTTCCTCTAGGCCCAAATAATGGTGAAGTGTCATGTAGTCAACGTTCACATAACACCACTAGAGGATAGACAACATACACCTCATCATCGAACGAACACCAAATTCACATGACTACGAATAGCAAGACTTCACCCATGTCCTCAGGAACAAACGTAACTACTCACAAAGCATATTCATGTTCATAATCAGAGGAGTATTAATATGCATTAAGGATCTGAACATATGATCTTCCACCAAGTAAACCAATTAGCATCAACTACAAGGAGTAATCAACACTGCTAGCAACCCACATGTACCAATTTGTGGTTTTGATACAAGATTGGATACAAGAGATGAACTAGGGTTTTGAGAGGAGATGGTGCTGGTGAAGATGTTGATGGAGATTGACCCCCTCCCGATGAGAGGATCGTTGGTGATGATGATGGTGATGATTTCCCCCTCCCGGAGGGAAGTTTCCCCTGCAGAACAGCTCCGTCGGAGCCCTAGATTGATTCCGCCAAGGTTCCGCCTCGTGGCGGCAGAGTTCCGTCCCGTAAGCTTGCTTATGAATTTTTCCAAGGTAAAAGCCTTCGTATAGCAGAAGATGGGCACCGGAGGGCCACCAGGGGGCCCAGGAGACAGGGGCGCGCCCAGTAGGGGTGGGCACGCCCCCACCCTCCTGGCTAGGGTGTGGGCCCCCTCTGGTGTTTTCTTCACTCAATAATTCTTATTAATTGCAAAAATGACTTCCGTGGAGTTTCAGGATTTTTGGAGCTGTGCAGAATAGGTTTCCAATATTTGCTCCTTTTCGAGACAGAATTCCAGCTGCCGGCATTCCCCCTCTTCTTGGTAAACCTTATAAAATAAGAGAGAATAGCCATAAGTATTGAGACATAATGTGTAATAACAACCCATAATGCAATAAATATTGATATAAAAGCATGATGCAAAATGGATGTATCACAGTCCAGGCATGGCAACTGCAGCTGTCAGCTATGTTTCTTTTGCTAATTCACCGTCCGCAACTTCACTTTTATGGACTCACCTGCATTTGTATGACATCGATGGCAGGTACATGGTTGCCTCCTGATGCCACGTGCTGCATGAAGGTCCTACATTTTTTCCGATATAACTCATGAGTCTTTTGCCATCCTTTGCAAGTTTAATTTTCATGTCCACACCAGTATGTTTCTTTTTCGTATGTGTTACCTTGATTTGCCACATTTGCTACTTGAAGTTGGTTGCCCGTACATTTGTCAGTGTTAGCGCCCTGTGACTGAACTTGCCATGGTGCCCCCATGAATGTGTTTTGGTCATAAGAACCTGCGAAAAATTACATTGTAGTACATAAGTAGAATGTCATCTTCATCGTCGCAAACATGGCAAATGTTCTTTTTTTGTTATCATGCATCATACCGATGCCTGCGTACTGCTCTAGTAGTGGCAGCAACAGCCCTGCAGAAATGAGTTGATTGTACTCTGCTGCATCCCAAGGGGGCGTTTCTGGCCTTTGAGAAACCCAAGGATCAGTGCCGTCTTCGTGATTCATTCTTCCGCATTTTGTTTCTGCCAATGTGTTCTCAGTCACTGCATGAACAAGAACGCATCAACAATCCGCAAAAAATGCATTTTTTGTTGTTTGCACGTAGAAGATAACACGGCAATCTTATCACATTTCCGGCGTAGGCAACCAACACATCATGGCAAGTAGGACATGCACATCCACTATCTTTTCTGAAATCTGGGTGCCAGCTATCATTTTGAAGCGATGGCAACAGCCACTAAAATAGGATGGCAAGCAATAGGTTAACATGGTGGCAGTTAACGGCAACGATAGGTGGCAACTGATGTTAGACACAAGTGGAAACTATTTTTCCTACCCCCCTATGCCAAATTTCTCCTTTCTCTCCCTTTTTTTAGGGATTCCTACGCATCCTTCATTAGCAACTACTTGCACCAAGCCAGCCGAGAACCTTAGCTCAACTCTAGCATAGTACATGGCAGATCTGGCATATGTTGGTTGGCAAATGCGAATACATACAAATCTGTGTGGTGTTTTGCCCCGATAGCGTGGATCTAGTCACCATCTTCGTTGGCAAATTTGCAATTTCTAATTTCTGACCAGAAGAAGGACGAGAAACAGTAGGAGATCGGAGATTCACCTGCTTTTAGCTGGTCGTCTTGGAAGGGCGGGGTTGGAGTGGGGGTGGTTAGCGGTGGGAAGGCGCTATGGATTTGCTCTGGTTGCCATGGCAACCAGAGAAGGATGGTGATGGAGGTCGGGGATCGAGAGGTGGGAGACGATGGCGGCAGTTCGGACTGGGGATCGAAAGGAGGCCGGGACGGCTGGGTCGTGTGGGCAGCGCGGTCGTTTGGCCTGGACGTGTGGGCAGTTTTGCCACACACCGGATGTGTGGGCTATGGCCGCGCATGCCCGGACGTGGTCGTGTGGGAGGGTTCTTCTCCATGCCACACGAGGCGTGTGGCAAAACCACCCGATACACCACACGTGTGGAAGTTATCGGCGCCCTTAATAATGGAATCAATAACTCCCAAACCTACCACGTTTTCCCATCTCGTTCCGAACGCCTTTTTTGTCGTTCGATCTGATGCACACATCTCCGAGCACTAAAAGGATAAACATCAGCTGTTGACCACGTTCGCTGTAAATGTGCCATAGCCCGAACACCTTATATCCACTCTCTCCTCCCTCGTCAGTCTCTCCCCATCCCAACAAATCCCCCCTCCATCATGGCTCCATCGCCGGGACGCGACTAGAGCACCATTGTCCTTCTTCTCGCGCTTGGCGCGATGCTGTCGAGGAGCGCCAGCTACCAGGCGTCATGCGTGGGCGATGAGACGGGTAGCAGCGGACATAGGAGCTCGGGCAGATTCGGGGCGTCGCACGGCGGAGGCGGGCGGGCGGGCTCCGATGTCCTCGTCGGCGTCGTTAATTGGAGCATGGGGGGAGACAGAGGTGCCACCGCGTTGTGCTCCCCGCAAATTCCCCTCCGTCGTGGCTCCATCTCCGGCACCGCTTTCCTCCGCCGTCCAGATGAAGGAATGGCCATGGGATCCACCCGAGGCTGGCGCCACCGCCGCCATGGTAGGGGCGTCTGCCGGGTGACGGATCTAGCTGAGGCATGGCCGCAGCCGCAAGAGGAGGGCTCCACATCGACGGCGCCCGAGGAGATGATGACGACTACCACACATCTGTCGCTTCCCGACGCGGTGGTGATGAACGCAAGCTCCCCTCCGCCTCTCGGCCGGGTTTGACCCGAGCACAGGTGCAGCAGCTGTCAGTAGAACTAGATGGCATCGAGGTGTGTTCGACCATTTATGGCAGCACACTACACAAGCCCCCCGTGCTGGCTAAGTCCCTGCAGGTAGCACCTGTGCTCAAGCTTTGTTTATTCATTTTTTTCAGCTTATCTCTTCAATTGTCATGTGATTACCCAGGAATGCACAATAATTTTCATGTGATTCCCATATCAATGCAGTTTTTATAGTTTTTCCATGGAACTAAAGCAATGTTGTGGTTTGCCATGTATATTTACGATGTGTTGCCATGCCAACTACTCCCTCCATTCGGAATTACTCGTCCAAGAAATGAATGTATCTAGATCTATTTTAGTCGTAGATACATCCATTTTTGTGACAAGTAATTCCGAACGGAGGGAGTAGAAGTTTGTGGGACTAAAAGAATGTTGGTGTTTTTGCCATGTAAATTTATAGATGTGTTTGCCATGGAACTACACGAATGTTGTGTTTTTGCCATGTAAATTTTACAGATGTGTTTTCTATACACAGAATTTTCAAGTTTTGCCATGGAAAAAATGCCATGTTTGTTTGCCTTGGCAAATTTTCCAAAGTTCATGGCAATTTTTCATCTCTAGCCTTGTTCATAAATAATGGCAATTTGCTCTATATGACAACATTCATGTGATATTCCATGACACTTTTTTTTATCTGAATACATGGCAAAGTTATATATGTTCAAAAACATGGCAAACTTGCCATGTAATTTTTTTTATGTGAATACATGGCAAACTTGCCATGGCAACTTTGTCGTGTTAAAAAACACGGAAAGTTATATATGTTCAAAAACATGGCAAACTTGCCATGTCACTTTTTTTATCTGAATACATGGCAAACTTGCCATGGCAACTTTGTCGTGTTAAAAAACACGGAAAGTTATATATGTTCAAAAACACGAATGCTCCTTGTACCACTCCTCCTCTTGAGAGAGAGAGGGAGAGAGAGAGAGAGAGAGAGAGAGAGAGAGAGAGAGAGACTACCGCTCCCATGGAGTTCAAGGCCTCCATGTGAGCATGTGAGATGATCCTACATGATTCAAGGCCCCTCACGGGAAGATCCATCAAGGATTCGAGGCCTCCTCTTGGAGATGAACTTTACCTAGTATCTTTCTCTTTGTTGTTCTTGTATCTTGTGGATCTATGTGTTTGTTAGTCTAATGGATGTGTGATTGGACTTGTTCTTGAGTGTTTCCTCTCGTTCCCCTCGTGTTCTTCGTGTTCATCATCGGAATCCCTCCAATTGTGAAAGATCGGCCTACACCGGGTTAGCCCTGTATCAAGAAGGTTCTTAGGAATTTTTATACATCCACTTGGCTAACAAAAACCAAGACAATCAAAGCAACAAATGAATGTCTTTGAATGGAGAAAATATGCAAACCAACATGCTCACACAATAAAATAGCAAATGAAATATGTGTCAAACATGCACAAGCAATTCTAGCATCTATCAAGCAGTTGGCGATGACTAGGTCATCTATATATGAGTATATTGACTTAGGAGTCAAATGAGAATATTTGATCATAGGTCATACTCACCGTTCAAGCACAAGTGGGGTTGCCACTTTTACATAAAGCACTATGTGTTCACACCATTAGAGTTGCTTTAGCTCAATTTTTAGAGCGAAGCTCCCCTAGATGTGATATCCCCCCAAAGGGGGATGAACTAACCTTGGGTTTTGTCGATGATGAATTCATGTAGATAGTGAAGATGCGGATGCTCAATGTTGATGTAGATCATCAAGAGTTCAGAGCAATCCTTTGGAGTTTTGCACTTTCAATACCTACATGGGTTAGTCCCACAAGGAACATACAAGGATATCCATAGACATAGAGAAAAATGCACAAATGATGATGTCCATGAAAGCATTAGGTTACCTTGTCCCTTGTCTTACCAACAAGAGGGTTTGTGACTCCATGAACTTGGTGCAAGATATGAAAGTTGGTTGCACAAGTCCTTGCCAAAATGAATATGAGTGAAGTATGTTGGCGGATTCACCCTCAAGAACACTCTAGTTCTTCTTCTTTGGGACCCACATCAACTTGATGGGAATCTTGGAGTTGTATTTGAACTTGATGAAGTAGAGCTTGACGTATTCTTGGGAACCCACTTGACCATGGCTTTAGGAGCTTCTTCAAATGAGTCAATCTCCTCTTGGAGCTTGTCCTTGCCTTTAAGCTTGTGGTCTTGTGGTGGACGATCATCTTGAGCTTGTGTTCCCTTAAATGAAGTGGGATCATACTTCTCTTGTTGAGGAACAAACTTCGTCTTGGGGTATTGATCTTCTTCCCATTGAACTCCATTGGCATTGAACTTTCGTTCAAAACCAACACCTTGATTCTTCCGGTGTCTTCCTTGCTTGCGTACAATTTCCTCAAATTGCTTACTCCCAACAAGACTCTTGTAAACACCTTCCTCTATAATTCCCTTCAATAAGCTATTTTCTTGCTCAAGTGTAACTTGGCTAATAGAATCATTAGTGGAATCAAGATAATTACTATAAGTAACAATATTGGATTTTGCATGGTTATTGTTACTACTAGAAGAAGAATCTTTCTTACTCTTGGTACTAGGTTTAACTTGTGGCATGTAAGTAGACAATAGGAGACGTTTGGCAATGTAAGAAGAACCCTTCTTTCGAAGATCATCATTGATTGATTTTTAGGAACTCATGCTCTTGCTCTAAATTTAGCTTCTCGAAGTGTAGCTTCTCATGAGTTCTTAGGAGCTCTCTATGATCCTCTTGAGTTGTTTCATGATCTAACTTAAGAGTGTTTAGTTCTTTAGTTAGACACTCAATCTCCTTATTATCATTGTCATTCGCTTCATCTTGATTGGCATGATTACTAGCAAGTTCATTATAGCTCATATCACTAGTTTTATCAACAAGCAAATCATCATCACCTAACAAATCATCTTCACCACTATTAAAATCAAGATACTCGGGGTGTGATACCTTGGGGCCTTTAGCCATGAAGCATCTTCCAATTCCTTCATTTGGTGAATCAAATATGTCGTGGGAGTTGGATGATACTAGTGCAAGACCAACAACACCTTCATCTTGTGTATATTCGGAGTCGGAGTGATAGCTTCTCTCGGAGTAGTTGTCGGAGTTGGAGCCGTAAATCCAGTCACCAATATGAGCTTGATGTCTTCGTATTGTGTATCTCTTTGATGACTTGTCTTTCCTTTCTGAATCCTTGCTTCTTCGAGAGAGTCTTCGTTCATAACGATCATCTCCACTCCTCTCTCTCGGAGGTGATTCATCTCTTCTACTTCTCCTTTTGCGCGAGTCTTCTCTTTTCTTGTAGGGAGCCATACACTCATTGGAATAGTGTCTAGGACCGAGTCACAGTTCGGTGGCACCGAGACTGCTAGGGTTTCACAAAGTTCTAAAATTGGTCACACCAATTTGTAAATCTTGGTCAGACCAAGAGTTACTAGTGCAATGGTGTTAGCCAAGTCGGTGAGACCGAGTTTTTCAACTCAGTGGGTCCGAGATGGTTTCGGCGGAGACCTAACCCTAAATTCTCAAATCGCACCTATTCTAAGGATTGTATTGACTGGATAGGAGTGTTTCAATCGTGGCAAGATACATAATGAACACAATGTGCTAGGAATCAGACGAGGATAGCACTGTGATCGAGTCCATACCCTAGCTTGGCGATGAACTCGCTACGACGGCAACGACGGGGGTGAATTCCGTTGATGACGGCGGAGACCAATGACAGGAGGCGGCTGGCAACGAGGAGACGATTCGGAGACCCTGGAGGCAGAGCGAACAATGCGCGGGCGAAGGGGTTTGGAGAAATTTCCAAAATTTTGCTCGTGAGTATATATAGCCCGACCCTGTCGGTGGGACCGAAAAGTTCAAATCGGTTGCACCGAGATTGAAAACCTAGATCGATTAGTGATCTCGGTGGGACCGAAATGGAGGAATCGGTCAGACCGAGAATCACAAAGAAGTTTTGGAAGTTTAAGTCTCTGATGAATCGGGGACTCCGAGTGCTCCTCACACAGAGTGGTTCGAATCTGACTTGATCAAATTTTGTGATTTAGCATGAATAGAGTTTGAGATGAGAAAAGCATAGATAGCTAGAGAAGGTTCTTAGGCATTCTTGTCCATCCACTTGGCAAAAAGAAAACAACCCAAACAATCAAAGCAACAAGTGGATGTCCTCGAATGAGCAAAGTATGCAACCAACATGCTCACACAATAGAATGGCAAATGAAATATGTGGCAAAGCATGCACAACCAATTCTAGCATCTACCACACAATTGGCGATGACTAGGTCATCTATATATATGAGTATATTGACTTAGGAGTCAAATGAGAACATTTGTTCATAGGTCATACTCATCGTTTAAGCTCAAGCGGGGTTACCACTTTTACATAATGCATTGATGTGTTCACATCATTAGAGTTGCTTTGACTCAATTCTTAGAGTTAAGCTCCCCCTAGATGTGAGATCCCCTTTTAGAGGGATGAACTAACCTTGGGTTTTGTCGATGATGACTCCATGTAGGTGTTGAAGATGTGGATGCTCAATGTTGATGTAGATCATTTGGAGCAATCCTTTGGAGTGAGTTGCACTTTCAACATACCTACATGGGTTAGTCCCACAAGGAACAAAAAAGTATATCCATAGAGATAGAGTGATGCACACACAAGATGATGTCCATGAAATCATTAGGTTACCTTGTCCCATGCCTTACCAACATGAGGGTGTAAGTGCATCTAGTGCACCTTAGTGATTTTGGTGTATTGAAGACTTATAGGTTAAGCGACTAATGCGTTTGTGAGTGCACACAGGTCTATAAGTCTATGAGGAGTTTGATATTTACAGAGAAAGTCGACCCCTAAAAATGAAGTTCTTCAACTGAAGACTTTGATATTCTGAAGACTTTCTGAAGACTTTGAAAGTGAAGAAATTGGTGTGACCTTGAAGACTTGGTATTCATTTCTGGAACATGAAGTGTGAAGACTTTTGTTTTCGTAGTTTCATTTTCTCTTTCTTGAGTCATAGGAAACACCGTACTGTTAAAGGGGGTTGAGGAAATACTAAGGAAAAATTTCCATGTGATGCTCAACTCAAAATCCTACACCTACCAATCCCTTCGAGTGAAGCCTTTGGAAATCTCATACAGTTCAGTCACTTTCTTCAGTGACAGAGACGAAGTTCTTCTGGTCACTGATGAATTTGTTCTGACTGAGGAGTTAGGAATTCGCCAGTGCGAACTACCTACACAGTGAGGAACATGATAGCCCTGAGGAATTTGAGAGTCAAATTTCCGACCATTGCTGTGCTGCACGCCAGCTGTCCCAAAATATCTTATCCACCTAACGGTCATATCATTGAGGGGCATTTATGTCTTATCATGTCGGGCTGCTCCCTAGGCTATAAATAGCCGCCCCCTACAACCACTAGCTAGTTGGCTGCTCCGAGAGAACTTGACACTTGTCATTTGAGAGCAACCCATCCTCCGAGGACTTTGAGCGAAAATCATCAAGTGAGGAAAATCCCAAACCCAAACACCTACAAAACCCAAAGTGATTGAGCATCACTGAAGAAATTGATCCCGCGTGGATCCAACGCTTGTTACCTTTGAAGACTGTGCTTCTTCCAGACGATTAGGCGTCAAGGTCTAGAGCATCCAAGAGGAATTGTGGATCGCCGAGTGACCAAGTCTGTGAAGGTTTGGAAGTCGCCTGAAGACTTACCACGAGTGATTGGACGAGGTCTGCGTGACCTTAGTTCAAGGAGAATACGGTGAGGACTGGGTGTCCTGAGCTGCATGCTCAGCGACTGGGTGTCCGGGACTGCGTGTCCTCGAGTTTAAATACTCAACCGCTCCAACCAGACGTACAACTGAGACAGCAGTTGGAACTGGTCTACCAAATCATTGTCTTCACCAACCTAACTGGTTCTATTTCTTCAACTCTTTCATTTCCTCATTACTGTGTTAATTGTTTGTTCATATCTGTGTTTGAAGACTTTGACTGAAGACTTTCTCAATTTCCTTAGTTCAATTTCTTCAGTCTGTTTGTCTTCATCTTGTGTTATCCTGTGATTACGCTTTCTGTACTCTGTGCTAGTCTTCATTTCATCATGATGACTATGCGTGTACTCTGTTATGCTTACTTATGAGTACTTATTCCGCTGCTAATAGTTCTTCGCTAAGGAATTTCCTCACCGGCAAATTCCTCAGTGAAGAATTCATAAAAATCGCCTATTCACCCCCCCCCCCTCTAGTCGACATAACGCACTTTCAATTGGTATCAGAGCAAGGTACTCCCTTGTTCTGTGTGATTTTGGTTTAACCGCCTGGAGTTTAGTTATGTCGACCGCAGGTATGAAGAAAGTTACATGCCCTATCTTTGACGGTCGTGACTATCCCAAGTGGAAGGCCATGATGAGGAAGCGCCTCATGGCAAGGGACAGCGATTTGTGGACCGTCACTGAGATTGGTCTTGCTGATCTATGCAAGTCGGCGAATGCATATGATATTCGCAAATACACTCAACTTGACTGCATGGCGAAGGATATCATCTGTTCGTGCCTATCCAGAGATCAAATCAGGCACATTATGCATCTTTGCAATGCAAAGCTTATCTGGGACCGAATCTCTGATGTCTATGAAGGTCATCAAACCCGTCATGATCCCTGGTTTGAGGACTTCAAGGAATCTCTCAAAATGATGACTTTCGAGCCAGAATCATCATCGTCTGCATCATGTCTCATGGCAAAGGGTGACGAGGTAACCGAATGTTCCTCATCTGAATTTAGTGACTGTGAATCTGATGATGATATTGAACCTTGCTATACCAAACTTGTTTGCATTGCTACCAAACAACAACATGCCTTGGAAAAGGTTCAAAACATGCTAGCTAAGAGTGATGATATGTTATGTGAAGAAATGGATCGCACTAAAGCCCTAACTGAAAATCTTCAGAGACTTCAGTCTAGGCTTGATAACCTTCAAAGTCATCATAACACTCTCTTATCTGATCATGAGAAACTTTCTTATGAATTTCTTCAAAGAAAGCAAGATCTTGAGAAGCTAAGAGTGAGTTATGAAGATCTTCAGAAGGAGCGTGATTCATTACTTGCTCAACAAATCAGCGCTTCTCAAGAAGAATTTATTCCTCCATGCTTAAAGTGCATTGAACGTGAATCTCCTAATTCTTCACCTGAATGTTCAAATGCTTCAACTGTTACAAATTCTTCACCTGCCTCTGCATCATAATTCCTCATCTGAGGACATTGCTAGTATCACTGACGATGCAGGGCTGAAGGAACTGTACACAACAGGCATGTACAAAAGCCTCAAAGGGCATCAAATTCTCTGTGATGTGCTCAAAAAGCAGATCCTCAACAGAAACCCTAGGAAAGAGGGTATTGCCTTTGAGAGGAAACTTAATGCTGATGGAACATATTGGAAGCCTGAGCAGTACCCCAAAACCTCATGGGTTGCTGCAAAGGGACCTCCAGTTGATCCATCCATGTTATCTGGCTTTACATGTGAATCTCCTCATTCTTCTGATGAGTCATTTGACTCCAACTATAAACTGTTCAAAAATCAGAATGGTGAAGTATTTGCTAGATATGTCGGGACTAACTGCAGGAACGGTTCCCCTATGAAGAAAATCTGGGTTCCCAAAAGTTATGTTGAAAGTCTTCAGGTGAATGTCCTCATGACACCACCTGTGAAGAACAGGAACCCCAGATCAAACTCTTCATATGGACCAAATTCTTCATATGGATCCAAGTCCTCATATGGACAAAATTCCTCACATGGATCAAAGTCCTCATATGACTATCATCGTGCTAACAACTCTGTTTCGCAGGGTAGAGCCAAGGGCTACGAATATGCACATTATTCTTCAAATCATTATGTTCATAAGTCCTTGAAGAATTTCGCTGCTTATTCATATGCTTACCCTAACCCCTCTTATGTGAAACGAAATGGTTTGGCTTCTATGCCACCATTCTCGTATGGTGCTCGCAGAGTGATGAACTCTTTGCCACCCCTTCAGATGTGGGTGGTGAAGAAAAACAACTAATCTCTTTTGCAGGGTCAGGTCTCCAGACGTGCCTTAACGTCTGAAGAATTTGCTGGGGACCTGACAAAATTGCCTGAAAGGACGCAGGCTAACCATGTTGAAATGAATCTTCATTTCACACGTCCTCCTACTGCTATATCTGTTTACCGCTTGATGAAATTCATCTGATGAACTTGATATCATATTCTTCACTGATGAAGCATATGAGATTGTAAGTTACACTAATTCATCTGCAGGATGATCAACCCAAAACCACTAAATGGGTCCTCGATAGTGGATGTACAAATCACATGACTGGTGACAAGAATCTTTTGATGGATGCTCCCTTATCACCGTCACATCTGAAGCATATCATCTTTGCTGACAAAGGCAAAAGTCAGGTATTGGGTCTTGGTAAGGTTGCGATCTCTAAGGATAAACACATGGACAAAGTCATGCTTGTTGAGTCCTTAGGATACAACCTCATGTCAGTCTCAATGCTTTGTGATCTTGATATGGTTGTTGTCTTTGGCAAGTATCGCTGTGTTGTGATTATGGAAGCTGACAATTCCAAAGTCTTCGAAGGCTTTAGGAGAGGAGATTTGTATATTGTTGATTTCTCTACAGGACCACAACCAGCCGTGTGTCTACTTGCAAAAGCTTCAGAAGGCTGGCTATGGCATCGACGACTTGGTCATGCAGGCATGAGGAATTTGCACACGCTTGCGAAGAGGAAGCATGTCATTGGCATTGAGAATGTCAAATTCCTCAAGGATCACTTATGCGGAGCCTGTGAAGCTGGAAAAATGACCAAGGCCAAGCATCCAGCGAAGACTATCATGAGCACTACTCGTCCATTCGAATTGCTTCACATGGACCTCTTCGGACCAAATCATTACTCAACATTCTCTAATGCTGCATCTCTATATGGTTTTGTCATTGTTGATGATTATTCTCGATACACATGGGTACACATTGTTACTTACAAACATGAAGTGCAGGAAGTCTTCAAACGATTTTCCTCGAGGGCTTCAACCAACTTTGGTGTGAAGATCAAGCACATCAGAAGTGACAATGGAACTGAGTTCAAGAATTCCGATCTTGATGACTATCTTGATGAACTTGGAATTACTCATGAGTTATCTACTCCTTATACTCCTCAGCAAAATGGCGTCGTGGAGTGCAAGAACAGAACTCTTGTTGAGATGGCTCGCACTATGCTTGATGAATACAAAACGCCTCATCGTTTTTGGATTGATGCAATTGATACTGCGTGCCACATCATCAACAGAGTATATCTTCACAAATTCTTCAAGAAGACGGCTTATGAACTCCTCACTAACAAGAAACCCAATGTGAGTTATTTCAAAGTCTTCGGTGCAAAATGTTGGATTAGAGATCCTCACCACAATTCTAAATTTGCATCGAAAGCACATGAAGGTTTTATGCTTGGTCACGGAAAGGACTCGCACACCTACAGAGTCTTCAACATCGCTCTTCACAAGATTGTTGAAACTGTAGATGTGTGGTTCGATGAAACTAATGGCTCGCAAAGAGAGCACCTACCTTCTGTGTTAGATGAACCAGCACCTGAGGATTCTATCAAGTTCAAGGCAACTAAGGATGTCATTCCTACTGAAGAACTTGTTGAAGAATTCATTCCAGTACGCGAAGAACATCGAGCTGACGCACCTGAAGATAATGATGAAGACAATGGTGCTGAGGAAAATGATCAAATACATCGACGTCAACCAGCTCATCCTCGCGTTGCAAAAGAAGTACAAGTTGACAAGATCATCGATGACATTGAAGTGCCAGGTCCTCTCACATGCTCAAAAGCTTCACATTTATCTAACTTTTGTGGGCACTATGCTTTTGTCTCTATCACTGAGCCCACTAAGGTAGATGAAGCATTTTTGGAGCCGGAGTGGATTCAGGCTATGCAAGAAGAATTACATCAGTTCGAGCTCAACAATGTCTGGGAACTGGTCAAACGTCCAGATCCTCGCAAGCATAATATCATTGGCACAAAGTGGATCTACCGCAACAAGCAAGATGAAAATGGCCTTGTGGTAAGGAATAAGGCATGACTAGTAGCTCAAGGCTACACACAGGTTGAAGGAATTGATTTCGATGAAACTTTTGCACCTGTTGCTAGACTTGAGGCTATTCGCATATTACTTGCTTATGCTAATCATCATAATATCATCTTATATCAAATGGATGTGAAAAGTGCATTCCTCAATGGTACGCTTGAGGAAGAAGTATATGTTGCTCAACCCCCAGGTTTTGAAGATCCAAAGAATCCTGACAAAGTCTTCAGACTTAATAAGGCCCTCTATGGCCTCAAGCAAGCCCCTCGGGCGTGGTATGATACATTGAAGGAATTCTTCGTGAAGAATGGCTTCACACCCAGTTCACTCGACCCTACTCTCTTTACTAAATCTTATGATGGTAAACTGTTTGTGTGCCAAATATATGTTGTTGATATTATCTTTGGCTGTACTGACCAACTTATAGTGATGAATTTGCCTATATGATGAGTGAAGAATATCAAATGTCTATGACGGGAGAGTTGAAATTCTTCTTAGGTCTTCAAATTCGTCAACAGCGCAATGGCATATTCATATCTCAGGAGAAATACCTCAAAGATGTACTGAGGAAATTCGGCATGCAAGATTGCAAAGGCGTCAAAATTCCTATGCCCACAAAAGGCAATCTATGCACTGATGAAAATGGTATTGACTTCGATCACAAGGTATACCGCTCCATGATTGGTTCGTTATTGTACTTATGTGCATCTAGGCCAGATATAATGCTTAGTATTTGCATGTGTGCCCGATTTCAAGCTGCACCGAAGGAATCACACCATAAGGCTGTGAAGCATATTCTTCGATATCTAGCTCACACACCAACACTAGGATTATGGTACCCCAAGGGCTCTGTTTTTTATCTCATTGGATATTCTGACTCTGACTATGCTGGTGATCGTGTGGACCGCAAGTCAACTTCTGGCACTTGTCATTTCCTCGGACGATCTTTGGTCTGTTGGTCCTCGAAGAAACAGAACTGCGTATCACTGTCTACTGCGGAAGCTGAATACATTGCTGCTGGCTCTTGCTGTGCTCAACTGCTTTGGATGAAGCAAACACTCAAGGACTATGGAGTCAACGTGAAGAATGTGCCTCTCCTCTGCGACAATGGGAGTGCCATCAAGATTGCTCACAACCCAGTTCAGCACTCGAAGACAAAGCACATTCAAATTCGTCATCATTTTCTTCGTGACCATGTGTTGAAGGGCGACATCTCCATCGAGCACGTGAAGACTGAAGAACAGCTAGCTGATATCTTCACTAAGCCCTTGGATGAGAAGAGATTTAGCAAGTTGCGGTGTGAGCTAAATATCTTAGAATCTTCGAATGTTCTTTGAAAAAGACACACATCCTAACACTTATGCAAAATTGATGACTTAGATGTGCAACACATGAAGAAACGTTTTTCTTCAATCAATGAAGAATAACACTCTAGGTGTGAAGAAATTAATGGAGAATTTGATTCTCAGAACCCTACGACAATTGTACGCGGTGTCTGAAATCATCATTCTTATACGGTGGGTCACGCCACCACAAAAAGTTGAAAATCTTCAATTTGAGTTTTTCCTCAGTTTTTGAAATTCTTCAGTTTTTCAAATTCTTCAACTTTGCAAAATATTCACTGTTCCCTTCATTTTTCTTCATTGGGTATATATATATGAGTTTATGTCCTCTACAGCATTCACTTATAGCTATTTCTTCAAGTTGTTTTTTCTGCTAAGTGAATGTGATCGGACCCTTCCCCCTCTATGCTATACTCAACCCAATCTATTCACAAATTCTTCATGTGCGTTCTATTTGAAACTCGTTCAAAATCTTCACTGTGTCCTTGTCAGCTGAAGAAATTGCGAACAAAACTTTAAAACAAATCTTATCCAAATTTTTGGTTTTGCCGCTCAAACCGTTCCGCATCCCATGATGCATTATTTTACTCACCCACGATTGTACATGATCTCCACTACACAGTACGTGGGTGACACATGTCGCGTGAAGGAGAAAGGGCAGGGGCACGTTCGTCCCAAATCTTCGGGCGAACAGTTTTTCATCGTGTCTATAAATACCCCTCTCCCCTTCCTCACTTCATTTACTCCGCTCAACCTCTCTCTCCTGCTCGAGCTCCTCAAACCCTAGCGCCACCGCTACTCCATCGTCGCCAGTGAGGAAGAGCTTTGCTGCCTCGACCTCGTCGTCGCTGTACTCACGCCGACCGCGGAAATCTTCACTCCGTCGCCGCCGTAGCTGTCTTCCTCCGCCGAGTTAGGGCAAGGAAGATCTAACCTGACGAACTTCCCATCTGTTCTTCTCAGTTCGTCGTGTTCTTCACTTCGGGTAATTAAAAGTTACTTTTATTACTCACTTTGATTCTCAAACTTTCCTGAAAATCTTCAAAGGTGTTTATTCTTCAAATCTTCACATATATGAACACCTCAAACAAACTATGCTCTTGATTCGTTTTTCTAAGCAATGATTTTCCTCAAGATTCCTCAATTGTGTGGATCCTCGATCTATACAACTCTGGAACCTAAGACAAAGATCGCTTAGTGAAATTCTTGAAGGCTCATCTGGTCAAATTCCTCAAAACTTGTTCTTTTCGAAAAACCTTCTCAGAACGCATATGACCTCTCCAAATTCCTCGCACCTGTACTCTGTTCACAGGTACACATGTCTGCTGCTGAATCACTAGGTTCTCATCAACTTAACTCATTTGCAGCGTTCCTCAAAGAAAAACTGCATACTTCTTCAGAGAACTCAATTGTTCAAATTCCTCAACTGAAGAATATGGCAGACGGTAAGAAGCCGCAGAAAGGAGGAAAGAAACCTGAGGTTATGACAGCGTTTGAAATCCCTGAGGAAATTTACGCTGACTATTGCACACCTGATGAAGCAAAATATGGCAAGGAAAACAAAAATCAGCGCAAGATGCGCATTCAGAAGATTGAACGGAGATGGGCAAGGGAATGGAGGGAATACAGATATGTGACTCCAAAGTACATGAAGAAATTCGCCCTCAATCCTCCGTGCCCAAGAGCTCCATTGGCACCTGGCCATGTAGCTAATCCCACAAGCATCAAACGTGGTGAGGACTTTCCTGAAGAATGGGCTAAGCGCCAAGCCAAATTGGCAAGACAAGCCAAGGAGGCAGTGAAGAAATTCAATGAGGATTCTGCCACTGCTACTGCTACTGAGGCCTCGGTCCAACCGAGGAAATCCATGCCAAAGAAGCCCGCTCGTGAGCCAAGTGCTTCACCATCAGCGCCCTCACGGCCAAGTTCCTCAGCAGCGCCCTCACGGCAAATTCCTCACACTGCTCCTGCTCCTCCCAAGTCCTCAGCAGTTCCGACAAAGTCCTCAGCTCCTGTGCATTTGACTACATGTCAAAGGACAGCTGGTTTCTCGATTGCCTCTGGTGTCTCAGCAAGTTCCTCAGCTGCACCAATTTCATCATCTGGCCCGACTCTGCTGAAGACCAAAGCAACAGCTGGACGAGGTCCTCGGCCAAGTCCAAAGAAGAAGCAGGTCGCATTCCATGTGCCATCTGATGATGAAGCTTCTGATGATGAACTCGCAGAAATCATCAGAGACAGACAGGTGAAGGCCGCTAGAGCCAAAGGCACATCTGTGCCACTGTTGTTGGATCCGAGGAAAATCCTCGATTATATTGATCTCTGGCACAAGGACCCAAACACCCCCATGCCTGATTTTCATCTGACCGTTGGTCAAAATCACATGCTGACCCATTTCATCACTGAAGAGAAATGGAAGTTTGCAAAGGCAAGAGAGATCAAGAAAGCTCAATACAGAAAGGAGAAGTTCCTGAAGAAAAACATTGTCAAAATGACACCTGAAGAACTTCTCAAGGTCCAGACTGAAATTCAAGACCTCAGCAAAAACTTCGATGCTTATTATGCTGATTGGCAAGGGGCCAAAGTCAGATTCGTCAACCTAACGAAGAAATTCACAAATGTTGCAGCCTCAATGCAACGTGAAATTCCTCAGGCTGAAGCCTCAGCTCAGCCGACTGAAGAACATGCCAGCACCGCTGATCAAGTTCAGGCTGCTGATGAAAATGTTAGTTCCAGGGCTGATGATCCCATTCCAGCCGCTGGAGAAATTGCCAGGGCATCCACTAGTGGTGCGCCTGAAGAAACTGAAGAAGTCGGGGCAACTGCACCAGTTGCGCCTGAAGAAATTCAACCAGATTCCTCAGCTCCTCCTGCGCCTACACCAACTCCAATTCTTCC
Organism: Triticum timopheevii; assembly: GCA_963921465.1. Classification (NCBI taxonomy): domain Eukaryota; kingdom Viridiplantae; phylum Streptophyta; class Magnoliopsida; order Poales; family Poaceae; genus Triticum; species Triticum timopheevii. The sequence continues at coordinate 341,393,146 of OY997270.1, read as the reverse complement.
ATGTGCATTTGATGTGAAGAAAACCAAGGCTGCAGAGCGAGCTGCAGTGAAGAAAAGGAAGGCATCAGCTGTGTCAAATTCTTCGGCTACGAAGAAAATGAAGCCAATGACCAGCTCACTCGAAAATCCAATTGATGATGTTGTTCCAATTTCCTCCATGCCGTCAAAGGACCTTGTTCCTTTTGGAGAAGACTATGAGATCCCCATCGGATCTGATGAAGAACATCATTCTGCTGCTTCGTCAGAGCAGATTGATGAAGAAATTGAGGTGGACGCAATCCCCTCAACGCCAGTCATTTCCTCACCTATGCCTCAGTTCACAGCTGAAGAGGCTGGTGTTGAGGAAATTGAAGATGAAGATGTGGATATAGGATGCACCACACCTGTGATGAATGATGACTTTTGGGAAAGTCAGCATCCCAATACTCCTCTCTTCACCCCGCTCCAACAGATACCTCAGTCCCCTGCACCAACAGTTCAATTGGGCTCTGAAGAAACTCAACCCACTCTCTCTGTGCATGAAGAAATTCCAGCCACTAGTGTTGATGAACCTGCTGCTGATCCTCAGACTGCACCTGTTGAGGAACAAGAAATTCCTCAGCCTGAAGAACCTGAGCTCGCGATTCCTGAGGTGGTGATGCAACTCACTGACACCCCTCTGCCAAAGCAAAAGAATCCGTTCTCAAGCAAACAGAAGTTCAAGGCTGAAGCTTTCTTTGCCGAGCACGTATTCTTCACTGATTATAATCCATATGATTCTGCTCGCATAAGGAAGAGGCGTTTCTGGACTGCCAGCCAAGCCAATTTCTATTCCTCAGTGCTCTTCAACAAAGACAAAGTCTTCGATCATGCACATATTCCTCATGTGGACATGGAGTCTCTGCCCGGCTTTGAGCCAGTCCTTAGTGTTCTTCACGATGCAGGACTTCTAAACTTCTACATTGATATCTGTGACTGGAATGAAGAACTCATTCTTCAATTCTATGCAACTTTGCACATCACCGGAGACGCTGACGACGTGAACTCATGGGTATTAGACTGGATGTATGAAAATACTCACTACAAGGCACCTGCAACTGAATTGCTTCGTGCTCTACCACTCAGTCCTCCACTTGATGATGCTCGTTGTATCTACAACGAACCAGAACTTTCAAATCACTATATGCAAGTGCTGATGAAGCCTTTGAAGCCAAGGCAGGCCCCACGAACCAAATTCCTCGTCAAGGAATTATTGTATGTGCCTCGGACTGTCTATCGAATTCTAACAAAGACAATGAGTCCTATCAAAGGCCACGACTCAAATGATGAATAAGTCATTGGCATCATGAAGAATATGCTTTTCAACATCATTCATGGCGTTCCCGTCAACTTCCATGATTTCTTCATGAGGACTCTGGCCAATATTGCTATGTCACCATTCGAGCTGAAGCCCTATGCTCCTTGGATTATGAGATTCATCAGGGCAAGATCTTCACTGAATTACAAAGCTGACACTCTGAACCATGGTAGCTACTTGCCTCCCATTAAAATCCTCAAACGGACCGTTTCATCAGCTGATGATAAAGGCAAGGCCGCTGCTGTGATCGATGAAGGCATTCATCCTTTGGATGGTCAATTTCGCAAGGCTGCATCTTACTCTACCAATGACGATTCTGCCACACATGACTCTGCCGCCAATACCTCAGCCAAGCAAAATCCTCAAGCCACAGCACCCAGGGTGACGACTGATCTTGAGTTACTCCTCAGTCTTCATCAGAAGGTTGATCGCAATCACAAATGGGTCAAGCGTTAGTTTGGTTCAATTCTTCACAACATGACCTCAACACACAATGCAGTGAAGAAGAACCACTACTACCTCCATGAAACCCTCAACCGCACCTGGGCTGTTTTCTCTCATGTCTACAGCGCTGCAGATCTGAAGAATATGGGTCTCAAGGAAGAATTTGACTGGTCTGCACCTCCACCGAAGAAATTCAAGAAGGTCAAAGTTCCTTCCTTGGTGGCCAGCTCTTATTCTTCATCACGTGACACTGATGAGTATGAAGATTTGGACGACACTGCGGTAGGCTCTGCTACAATAAACAACCCCGACAGCGCTAGCGCTCCTCCATCGACTTGAAATTCTTCAGGGGCGTTAGTCCTCAGTTTCAATCCCTTCGGTCATTTGATGACAAAGGGGGAGAAATCTGAGTTAGTCTTCAAGCGGGTCTATATTTAGGGCATTTTTTTAAGTTACAACTCTCGTTCTTCTGAAACTTTTATTTGGATCGAGTTGTAATCTTAAACCCGATGGTGCGCTGATACTTTTGTTGCATTATGCTCTGCATGCTTATTCCTCGTTAATGACTTTGCACGCATGCTGAATCTCATTAGGCACCATATTTCATCATGCATTTCAAATTCTTCATATTATATATCAAATGCGTGTATGAATTACAAGATATAGGGGGAGATCTCCATGATTCAACTCTTCAAATGTGCAATGCTTCAAAAGCAAATTCCTCACTATGCACATCTTCAGGGGGAGTTCTTCTATATCTTGTAATCAAATTCCTCAATATCAGTGTATACACTTCATATGTTTATCCCCGTTGAAAACTTAACCTATGTTGTCATCAATCACCAAAAAGGGGGAGATTGTAAGTGCATCTAGTGCCCCTTAGTGATTTTGGTGTATTGAAGACTTATAGGTTAAGCGACTAATGCGTTTGTGAGTGCACACAGGTCTATAAGTCTATGAGGAGTTTGATATTTACAGAGAAAGTCGACCCCTAAAAATGAAGTTCTTCAACTGAAGACTTTGATATTCTGAAGACTTTCTGAAGACTTTGAAAGTGAAGAAATTGGTGTGACCTTGAAGACTTGGTATTCATTTCTAGAACATGAAGCGTGAAGACTTTTGTTTTCGTAGTTTCATTTTCTCTTTCTTGAGTCACAGGAAACACCGTACTATTAAAGGGGGTCGAGGAAATACTAAGGAAAAATTTCCATGTGATGCTCAACTCAAAATCCTACACCTACCAATCCCTTCGAGTGAAGCCTTTGGAAATCTCATACAGTTCAGTCACTTTCTTCAGTGACAGAGACGAAGTTCTTCTGGTCACTGATGAATTTGTTCTGACTGAGGAGTTAGGAATTCGCTAGTGCGAATTACCTACACAGTGAGGAACATGATAGCCCTGAGGAATTTGAGAGTCAAATTTCCGACCGTTGCTGTGTTGCGCGCCAGCTGTCCCAAAATATCTTATCCACCTAACGGTCATATCATTGAGGGGCATTTATGTCTTATCATGTCGGGCTGCTCCCTAGGCTATAAATAGCCGCCCCCTACAACCACTAGCTGGTTAGCTGCTCCGAGAGAACTTGACACTTGTCATTTGAGAGCAACCCATCCTCCGAGGACTTTGAGCGAAAATCATCAAGTGAGGAAAATCCCAAACCCAAACACCTACAAAACCCAAAGTGATTGAGCATCACTGAAGAAATTGATCCCGCGTGGATCCGGCGCTTGTTACCTTTGAAGACTGTGCTTCTTCCAGACGGTTAGGCGTCAAGGTCTAGAGCATCCAAGAGGAATTGTGGATCGCCGAGTGACCAAGTATGTGAAGGTTTGGAAGTCGCCTAAAGACTTACCACGAGTGATTGGACGAGGTCTGCGTGACCTTAGTTCAAGGAGAATACAGTGAGGACTGGGTGTCCTGAGCTGCGTGCTCAGCGACTGGGTGTCCGAGACTGCGTGTCCTCGAGTTTAAATACTCAGCCACTCCAACCAGACGTACAACTGAGATAGCAGTTGGAACTGGTCTACCAAATCATTGTCTTCACCAACCTAACTGGTTCTATTTCCTCAACTCTTTCATTTCCTCATTACTGTGTTGAGTGTTTGTTCATATCTGTGTTTGAAGACTTTGACTGAAGACTTTCTCAATTTCCTCAGTTCAATTTCTTCAGTTTGTTTGTCTTTATCTTGTGTTATCCTGTGATTACGCTTTCTGTACTCTGTGCTAGTCTTCATTTCATCATGATGACTATGCGTGTACTCTGTTATGCTTACTTCTGAGTACTTATTCTGCTGCTAATAGTTCTTCGCTAAGGAATTTCCTCACCGGCAAATTCCTCAGTGAAGAATTCATAAAAATCGCCTATTCACCCCCCTCTAGTCGACATAACGCACTTTCAGAGGTTTTGTGACTCCTTGAACTAGTGCAAGATCTGAAAGTTGACTGCACTTGTCCTTGCCATAATGATATGAGTGAAGAATGTTGGCGGAGTCACCCTCAAGAACTCTCTAGTTCTTCTTCTTCGGGATCCACATCATCTTGATGGGAATCCTTGGAGTTGTAGTCATACTTGATGAAGTAGAACTTGACGTAGTCTTGGGAACCCACTTGACCAAGGCCTTAGGTGCTTCTTCAAATGCATCAATCTCCTCTTGAAGCTTGTCCTTGCCTTTGTTCTTGTGGTCTTGTGGTGGAAGATCATCTTGTACTTGTGTTCCCTTGAAGGAAGTATGATCATACTTCTCTTGTTGAGGGACAAACTTCGTCTTGGGGTATTGATCTTCTTCCCACTCAACTCCATTGGCATTGAACTTTCGTTCAAAACTAACACCTTGATTCTTCTGGTGCCTTCCTTGCTTGCGTACAATTTCCTCGAATTGCTTACTCCCGGCAAGGCTCTTGTATACACCTTTCTCTACAATTCCCTTCAATAAGCTATTTTCTTGCTCAAGTGTAACTTGGCTAATAGAATCATTAGTGGAATCAAGATAATTACTATAAGTAACAATATTGGATTTTGCATGGTTATTGTTACTACTAGAAGAAGAATCTTTCTTGCTCTTGTTACTAGGTTTAACTTGTGGCATGTAAGTAGACAATAGGAGACGTTTGGCAATGTAAGAAGAACCCTTCTTTCGAAGATCATCATTGATTGATTTTTAGGAACTCATGCTCTTGCTCTAAATTTAGCTTCTCGAAGTGTGGCTTCTCATGAGTTCTTAGGAGCTCTCTATGATCCTCTTGAGTTGTTTCATGAGCTAACTTAAGAGTGTTTAGTTCTTTAGTTAGACACTCAATCTCCTTCTTATCATTGTCATTCGCTTCATCTTGATTGGCATGATTACTAGCAAGTTCATTATAGCTCATATCACTAGTTTTATCAACAAGCAAATCATCATCACCTAGCAAATCATCTTCATCACTATTGAAATCAAGATACTCGGGGTGTGATACCTTGGGGCCTTTAGCCATGAAGCATCTTCCAATTCCTTCATTTGGTGAATCAAATATGTCATGGGAGTTGGATGATACTAGTGCAAGACCGACAACACCTTCATCTTGTGTATATTCGGAGTCGGAGTGATAGCTTCTCTCGGAGTAGTTGTCGGAGTTGGAGCCGTAAATCCAGTCACCAATATGAGCTTGATGTCTTCGTATTGTGTAGCTCTTTGATGACTTGTCTTTCCTTTCTGAATCCTTGCTTCTTCGAGAGAGTCTTCGTTCATAACGATCATCTCCACTCCTCTCTCTCAGAGGTGATTCATATCTTCTACTTCTCCTTTTGCGTGAGTCTTCTCTTTTCTTGTAGGGAGCCATACACTCATTGGAATAGTGTCTGGGTCTTCCACAATTGTAGCAATTACGATCACGACTAGAAGATCTTTTCTCATTTTAGGACCTTGACTTGGAGCTTCTCTCTTTGCTTCTACTCTTGTATAACTTGTTGGAGTTTTTCACCATTAAGCTCAATTCTTCATTGGAGACTAACTTGTCACTTGATGGTAGAGCATCACTTGAAGCTTTGTATGCACCACTTGACTTTTTGTGAAGCTCTTCCTTATCCTTAAGTGACATCTCATGAGCAACAATTCTACCCCCTGTTCAAGAATTCGTCTGACTAACCAGTTAACTTGCCGATTAATCCCTACTCGTAGGGTCACCGAGTAGCCGATAAACCGCTAAGTCGTCCGATTAATTGATTAAATGGCCAATTAACTTGCCGATTAGCCTATTAATCCCCTACTCGCCAGCCAACCGAGCAGCTACCAGTTAACGATTTCCTCAATAATGATTCTACCAATGACTTATATAGGCTTGAGATCTTTGTAATTGGGCATCATTTGGATCAATGTGCACACGGTATCATATTTTCCATCCAAAGCTCTAAGGATCTTCTTGATGATGAATTTGTCGGTCATCTCTTCACTTCCTAAGCCGGCAATCTCATTTGTGATGAGAGCAAAGCTAGAGTACATTTCAGCGACTCCTTCACCATCCTTCATCTTGAACTTGTCAAGTTGACTTTGAAGCACATCCAACTTGGATTTTTTGATGGACTCGGTAACTTCATGCATATCAACCAAAGTATACCAAATTTCCTTTGCATTCTCAAGGCAGCTAATTTTGTTGAATTCCTCGGGGCACAATCCATTGAAGAGAATATCACAAGCTTGAGCATTGTATTGCAACATCTTCAATTCTTCCACGGTCGCTTCACGATTTGGTTCTCTACCATCCTCAAAGAATTCACCTTGCAAGACAATACGAACAACAACCCAAATGGTGGGGTTATGACCAAGAATATGCATTTTCATCTTATGCTTCCAACTAGCAAAGTATGTACCATCAAAACAAGGATCTCTATTGTGATAGTTACTCTCACTAGACGCCATACTCTTCTAGGTTGTGAAACCAAGGCTATGATCAACAAAGCAATGGAAATCAATGCTTACGGAGACCAAAGCTCTGATACCACTTGTAGGATCAAAAGTATTTCTAGAGGGGGGATTAGACTACATGACCAAATAAAAATCTTTCTTTTTCTCAATTTTAGTTGTGGACAGATTTTAGCAATTATGACAAGTCAAGCAATCAACCTACACATGCAATTCTAAGAGTATAATAGCGGAATGTAAAACATTGCATAGGAAGGTAAAGGGAAGGGTTTGGAGAAGGCAAATGCAATGGAGACACAAATATTTTTGGTGTGGTTCCAATAGGTGGTGCTATCGTACATCCACATCGATGGAGACTTCAACCCACGAAGGGTAACGGATGCGTGACTCCACGGAGGGCTCCACCCACAAAGGGTCCACGAAGAAGCAACATTGTCTATCCCACCATGACCATCACCCATGAAGGACTTGCCTCACTCGGGTAGATCTTCATGAAGTAGGTGATCTTCTTGCCCTTACAAACTTCTTGGTTCAACTCCACATCATGACGGAGGCTCCCAAGCGACACATAATCAATTTAGGAGACACACTCTCCAACAGGTAATAGACTGTGTGTTGATGATGAAAGCCTCGCTCTTGTTCTTCAAATGATAGCCTCCCCGACACTCAATTCTCTCTCACAGATTTGGCTATGGTGGAAGAAGGATTTGAGTGGAAAGCAACTTGCGGAAGGCTAGAAATCAAGGTTCAAATGGTAGGAATGGAATCTCTTGATCTCAACACATGAGTAGGTGGTTCTCTCTCAGAAAATGAATGGTGGAAGTGTAGGCACGTTTTGATGGCTCTCTTCAACGAGAAAGAAGGGGTGGAGGGGTATATATAGCCTCCACACAAAAATCCAACCGCTACACACTTTTGACCCATCTCGGTGGCACTGATCAAAAAAACTCGGTGGCACTGATCTGTGCAAAAATATGAACGTTAGGAATCTCGGTGGGACCGACGGGAACAACTCGGTGGGACCGATGTGCTAGGGCTTAGGGCAAACCTCATCTCGGTGGGACCGAAGTGAAGCAATAAGGCAATAGAGAATCAGTCATGCCATCTTGGTGAGACCGATTGCAACTTCTTGGTAAGACCAAAGTGACTGCAACAAGTCATAGAGAGCTGGCAAGGCCATCTCGGTGGGACCGAGATCCATATCGGTGGAACCGAATCGTTAGGGTTTTGGCTGTGGCTAAGTCCATATGAACTCGATGGCTCCAGATGGGAAATATCGGTGGGGCCGAGTTGGGAATTAGGGTTTGGACATATTTGGGTAGAAAAAGTGAGTGAGGGTTTTGGAGCAATATCACTAAGCACTTGAGCAAATAGATCATTAAGAACCACTTCATCCCCTTTTAATAGTATTGGCTTTCCTATGGACTCAATGTAATCTTGGATGACTTAAACAAAAATGTAGAGTTTTGAACTTTTGGCAATCCTTGTCCTTAGCATTTTGAGTGGTCCACATATCTAGTCCATGCCATGCCAATCATTGAACATCCTAAAATACTTATCTCAGATGGATATTAGTTCAATGAGATATATGTTGTTATGAATTGCCAAAATCACTCGGGGATTAGTTACATTTTCACCTTCGCATGCCATGTGTTTACCTATCATAAACTTACTACTCAAGTACACATGCCAATATTGAAGTTTAAAGATCCACATGTTCAAATGTGCATTCATAATCCTCAAGTCAGTAAAGTGTCGTAAGTAAATCCCATGCCACCAAACTCTATATGACACCATAAATAGCACCATTTAGAGCAACTTTAGCAGAGTCGCCATGTTGACAACCTCGATATGCATATGGACCGCGCTCAATGCATTATGGAGGCTGCTGAGGTGATGCGCAAACTCAGCGTATACATGTTGGTTGCCTCCCTATCATGGGACCCACTCATCAGCGGGGCATTCTTTTTCTCCGGTCTCTCTCTCTGATCCCCACACGAGGTGGTGGATTAAAGTTTCCTTGGCACCATACACACAACTCTCATATGGAGGCGCTACCAAAGTTGGCACACAAAATATGGAGCATGAGAGGCCAAATATTGAGGGTGCTTCATAAATCTTGGTGATTCTGACATGTATGTCGACTCCGCTGGTGTTTTTTGTCAGAATTGCCATACTAACAGTTATTATGGCAATTGGCCCACTATGGAGACTACTAGAATTGATCTTAATTCGGTGACACTTTCTTTTGTCACCGTTTTTTGTCTCATAGGTGATCATATCCATTTGTGATGCAAAACTGGGGTTACATGGTACTTCAGAAAATAAGCTTATGGGTTTGCTCCTAGTTCTTAATTTTTTTGCGGGGAAGCACAAAAAAACATACAAATAGGATTAGGAGACGAGAATAGCACAAAATCACTTTGTGGCGGGGAAGCACAAAATTATTCTTGGAAGCCCATTTGAAAAGAAAAAACATTTTTGAAGGTAAAACATTATGTGGATGGGAAAGTTTTTTTTGGGGGGGAAACGCTAGGCGCCGGCGCACCGGCCGAAAATTTCGGCCGGTCCAGCCCTAGCCGCTTGATGTGAGCCGCGCGGCGGTTGGATCTGGAGCAAAAAAAAATTGCCCCAGCTTCTTCTTCCTCGGGCTCAATCCCCTCGCTCGGGTTGCGCGGCGCCGTGCCTCCTATCCCTTCCAGTAGCCGTCCTCGTCGCCGGTCCACACCCTCGCCGGCCATCCCCGTCGCCGGTCCCCACCCTCACCGCCTGTCCCCGTCGCCGCTTCCAACCCTCGCCGACCGTCCTCATTGTCGCCGCGACGCATGAAACAACTACATCTGTGGTTGCAGCTTGCAGCGGCGACGCTTGTAGCTCTCCCCGGTTATATCTCCGCCGTCGCGGCTCGCCATTGATGCTCATCGCTGCACAAAATTGCGTCGACGACGGCTACCAGGGCATCAACTGTGATTGCAGCTCTAGTGGCAACGCACGCCGGTTGAAGCTTTTCGCACATACGATTGAAGCTTTCTCTACAAGGGATGCAACTTTTCTGATTATGCAGTGTATGGTTGTAGCTTTTTGCATCTACGGGCGAAACTTTTCTATCAACGGTTGCAACTATTTCTCTTTGTAGCAGTCTTGGTTAATGCTTTCTCTATCGTTTCGGTTGAAACTTTTTTCATCAAGGGTTGTAGCATTTTATGTCAACGGTTGTAGCATTCCGCCATGGCAATGACTTCTTGCAGTTTTTCATATATATGGTTGAAGCTTTTTTCGTCTCGTTTGAGCTTTTTGGTTAGTGGTTGTAGCATGAGCGCATGCAGCAGGTTCTGCATTGCCTCCGTCACCGTCCAGTCGAGGGTCAAGGCACCGGAGTTGCAAGGTTCTGCGGGAGGAAGCGGAGGTGATTTCTTCGGCGGCTTGCCTTGGCTGCTCGCTGAAGGTAGGGGATGAGAAAGGGGATGAATGAGTGGACGAGAAGAGTCTGTACGGGGTGTCGGTTCCAGCAAAAAACTCACCGGTTGTAGCAAAAATTGATGCCGGTTCCAGCAACCACGGTGGCTAGTTCCAGCATGGGTGGTCGTTGGTTCTAGCACGCGGCGTCAACGGCCATGTCGGAGCTCGCCAGAGCTGCAGTTGCAACTAGATGCATGGTGGCTCCCCATCGCACGTTGCCTCACCTCCGTCGCACATCACCGAGGTCACCGCGGCTCACCGTCGCCATGAAGCAAAAGAAAAGATGGGATCGAGAGACGGAGAAAGCAGAGACACCGGCGTGAGAGGATAAGGCCGAAATCACTAGTTAAGGAGTACTCCTTGCGGAGATCACTCCAACTCCCCCAGGTTGCGACAAGTGGTGCGTTGCATGTGCGCCACTTGTCGCAACTTGGAAGTTTTCCCTTTTTTCGTAGATCCGTTTATTCAAAATGTTTTATCTCTTAAACCATGCGTTCAAATCTCGAACCGCTTTCGCCGTTGAATTCCTCGCGTCGAGATATTCAAAACTAGATCCCATGTTGATAGGTTTTGACGAACTTTTTTTCACAAAAAAAACCGGACGAAAAAAACCGACGAAAAACCGAACCGGGAACACGGGTTTTTTTCCCTTTCCGAAAGAGGCACGCCTGTGCCTCTGACGAAATCACAACTGTGCCTCTCGCGTAAGCAAAACCGTGCCTCTCGTGAAAAAAAAAGAAAACACGTTTTCTTTTCCTTTTAGAAAGAGGCACGCCCATGCCTCTCGCGAAAGCACAACCGTGCCTCTCTCGGAAGTAAAACCGTGCTTCTCGCGAAAGAAAAAAGAGCAAAAAATGCATTTTTTTTTCCTTTTCGAAAGAGGCACGCCCGTGCCTCTCGCGAAATCCAACCGTGCCTCTCGCGGAAGCAAAACCGTGCCTCTCGCGAAAAAAATAGAAAACGCGTCTTTTCCTTTCTGAAAGAGGCATGCCCGTGCCTCTCGCGAAAGCACAACCGTGCCTCTCGCGAAAGCAAATACGTGCCTCTCGCGAAAGAAAAAAAACAGAAAACACGTTTTTTTCCCTTTCCAAAAGAGGCACGCCCGTGCCTCTCGCAAAAGCAAAACCATGCCTCTCGCGAAAACAAAACTGTGACTCTCGCGAAAAAAATGTGTTTTTTCGCAAAAAAATATATTTTTTTGAATTTTTTTTGGTCGAAAAGCTAGGGAAGACCGGTAGAAAACCAAAACGTCAGAAAAAACCAGAAAAAAACCCATTTAAAAAGCCAAAAACGCATGCAGAAAAATAAAAAAATAAAATCTGGAGGGAGCGCCCAGAGCGCGACATGTGGCAAATGGCAGAGAGCGCGCCAAGTGGCGCTGATCGTTGCGAGGCTCCTGAAGGAGTGCTCGTTAATTAGTTGCTCCCGAATAAGGCTAGCGGGACGTGGGAGTGGGCCAGCCAGCCCACGTGGGCCGTGGTTGTGGCACCCCCTGCGTGAAAGGATCCAGCGCGATCCATTGCACGCGCCGGACTCGCACGCGACCGGCCGAAACGCTCGGCGGGCGCACCGTAGGGAAACGTTTCCCTTTTTCTTTTGATTGGGGAAGCCCTTGCGCGGTGGCCGAAGCCCGAGGCAGCCAAGCTCTGCAATGTCCACAGCGTGCTCCTTTCTCCCCGCCCCGCCCCGCTATACGCGGCGCAGCAGAGGCCCGGGTGATTCTTCCGATTTCCTGTGCGGTGCAGTGCAAATCATGGGGCAGAAACAGTGTTGAGAGTCACCGCAATAAAACAGTGTTTAGAGCATCTCCACCCACGCCCCCAGGAACGCCCCCCAGGCCACTTTTTTAGCACTGGCGGTAAAAAATCATCCCACTCGCGCCCCCAAAGAGTCACTTTTCGCCGGTTTTAGAGAAAAACGACGCCGACACTCTCACCCCGAACCCAGCCCCCTAGGGGGGCAGCTGGGCGTGTCGGCGCCACTTTTTTGGTTCCTGTGGCCCACCTGCAGCCACTCCCCGTCGCTTTCTCCCATTTCTCCTCGCAGAGCCCCCCACCTTCCCTCTCTCTCCGTCCGCTTTCTCTCTCGCCATGCCCGGTGCCTTCCCGCAGCTCCCGCCGCGTCGCCGCCGCGCACGGCCGCGCGCGCCGCCCCGCCCCGGTGCCTTCCCGCAGCTCAGCCCCGCCCCGTCGCCGCCGCGCTCGGCTGCGCGAACCGCCCTGCCCCGGCCCCGCACCGCAGCTCAGGCCCGTCGGGTCGCCGCGCCCGGCCTCCCGCCAGCCAGCCCGCGCCGCCCCGCCACCCCTCTACGCCGCGCGCCCAGCCGGCTCCGGGATGCAAAAGCGCATGGCCTCCTCGAGCCAGGCGGGGGTGCAGAAGCGCAGTGCGGAGGCTCCACGGGCGGAGCCAAGGAGGATGGAGCTCCACCGCAGGCCTAGGAACGCGGGAGTGCGCGGCCTGGGAACGCATGAGTGCGTGGCCTGGGCAGGCGCGGACGGGCGAGCGCGCGGCCGAAGATGCTGGTGCAGTTCGTGGTGGTGCTGGGCGGGTGCAACTTCGAGACCATCGTGGCCTGCTCCGAGGAGTCCAGACACGTCAGCAAGGTGAGCGGCGAGGGCGCCCTCCGGCTCCTCGCCGCGGCAATGGAGGGGCGGAGGAGGGGAGGCGATAGAGAGCGGGAGGAGGCCAAGGCGAGGTACGAGGTGTTCGTCAAGAGCAAGAAGGGGAGGAAGGAGAGCAAGGCACGAAGAGAGGTGATCGTAGGCCTGTGCTGCTCCGCCGCCAATGTCGTCGTTGTGTTGGCCTTCTTCGTCACCGTCGTGCTTCGGTGACAAGTTCTTTTTGCCAACGCCGTCGTGGTGTCCGCTTGCGTGGAGCTCGGGGCTCATGCTTCTCGAGCTCGGCGGCGAGGCCGGGCCGGCCGTGGCCTGGGGCGGGCGCGACCTGGCCGACCGTGGCCTGGCCGGGCGCAGCCTCGGACGAGGTGGCGCGGCGAGGACGGGGCGCAGCTCCGTGGACTGGACGGCGGGCGCGGCGGCAAGGGCGCGGGTTCGTTGTTTTCTTTCTCGCTTGGGGGTGGACACGGCTGGAACTCTTTTCATCCCCAGGGTAAAATTTTCGCCAGCGACCCCCGAGAGGCGAAAAAAATGCTTCATGGGAGGCTCAACGGCTGAAGATGCTCTTAGAGGAAGCTGTAGCATTGCTTTCCTCTCTGCTCCAAAGCCATTGCTATGGAGCCGAGTTCGCCACGAAAACCCCGCAAAATCCCTTCAATCCAGGGACCAGGGACCAAGGGTGAGCAGTTGAGCACACGTAGTAGAAGCAAAAGATAAGATCCCATCGCAAAAAAAAAGCAAAAGATAAGATCCCTAAAAAAAGTTAACAAGATGGGCACAGTAAAGAAGTTAACAACAAGATCAAGATGGTAGATGGGCATAGTAAGAAAGAACTTGCACACTTCCATTTACTGTCCTTTCTGCGAGAAGCGCCTTTGCCCCTTTCCCCAGTGTTGTGAAGTCCTACTCTTGTAGCCCCTGCCCGCCGGGCGCGGGGCCACCCACACCCACATGCGAGAACCTACCCAAAGCGTGACCTTCCCATCCGGCGGTTCAGGTCGCGCCCACGCCAAGCGCCGCAGCATCCCGGCCGTCCACCTACACAAACACACAGCACCTCCCCTCCATCCTCCCTCCCTTCCCTGCCCTGCCCTGCCCTGCCCTCTCCTTCCCCCAAAGTACACAGCGCCCACGCAGAACCAGCGTCTCCGTCCGGGCCCACTCGCCAGCCTCACTGACACACCCACTACCCACACCGTCGCGCAGGTCTCATATGAGACCAGGTCTCATATGAATCAGGTGAGACCCGCCCTGATGAATGACATGTGGCATTCACAAATCACATAGCATCTAATCTCTTCCCCCCTGATTTCAGGTGGGGTGTGGGGTGGATGCTTTATGATTTGTGAATGCCACGTGTCATCCATCAGGATGGGTCTCACCTGCTATTCCGTGAGACCTGGTCTTATAGAATTTTTTTCCGTCGTGCAGGCCTCCCCTGGACTCCTACTCTCTCTCTCTCTAGCCGATTTCGCATGCACCGGCAGCGGCGGCCGTCTCCAGGATCAAGAACCCCAATTTTTTTTCCCTTCTCTTTTCCCCCGCCGGTTCTTCTTGCCGTCGCCGCTCACCTGAGAAGAAGGGAGGGTTCTCGCTGCCGCTTCGTCCTTGCATTTGTGTGAGAGCGCTTGTGAGCGGGGGAGGCCATGGCGGATCCGGACGCCGACGAGAGCCCGGACTTGTGGCAGCTCTTCTGCCACTACGACCGGCTCTACTTCCGCGGCGAGCTCGACGCCGCCGCCTTCGCCGTCGAGTGGGCCTACCCGCGCATGAGGACGACCACGTACGTGCGCCTCTTGCACTCCCCGTTTCTTTGATTTTTGGGGTTGGGGCGGGGGCAGGTAGGTTCTTGTTGGAGCCCCCGGTAGGCGATGCCTTGCCCATCTAATTTGTTTTACCGTCTTCCAAGAACAGTCCTGCCTAGGATCGTGGTGCTTTGGATTCTTCCCAATCTCCTCAAAGACAAACGTTTCATTGTTTAGCATTTGACGCCTCGATTCACATAAAAGACGCCCTTTTTTTTCTTCTTCGTTCGATTCTTCGTAATCTTGCCTTCCATTCCCTTTTCTCCATGTGGGAAGCTGGGTGCTTCCGAGGGAATCGTGTAAAATGTTCAGATTTCCGAGGGTTGTTGTTCTTCAAATAAGTTTTTTTTTTTTGCGTGTGTCGTAGAGTTCGCTCCAACATAGATGGTGCCCGAAGTTTATTTTCCCCGTTGGTGTTCGAGATTAAAAAAACTTAATAATAGGATTACAAACCCATGTTTCGTAAGGCGTAAATACACGTGCATTGCAGACTCTGCTTAAGGTTATTGCTTCGCTGTACATATCTATTCACAGTGCAAAAATGCCTAGGAAAAGGAAATGATTCATTGGCTATTGCGGCATTAAGTCAAATTGGTGTATTTAAAATTTTGCATGTGTGTATATGGATACAGGAAAAAATAAGTATTCCTACAAAAATTATTGTTTGTGCCCCAGATGCTATTTACAGTAAGGTACTTCAGATCTTGTTGTGTTTTCTTTTTGTTGTTGTTGTTGTTGCTTTCAAATATACTCCCATTGACTGCTTGGTTGAGCTAAGCTCAACAATCATTTTTGTAGATGGCAGCACATCCTTAATGAGCTTATTATTGCATTAGCTAGATATACTTTAACAAGAGCATTTTCTTACTATATGTTCATTCTGGACTATAAATGTGTGTTATATACTGCTGTTCTGCTCAATTATTAAATTGTCTTTGCACAGTTTATATGAATATAAAATAAAGAAAGCACTGATTTGATTGTCTATAAGCAGTTGTTGACTTGTTTCTGATCCTGTTCCTTTGGAGCCATGAGCAAAATCATAACACTCTATGACTTCAAACCTTGATTTTCTTTTTCAAATATAGCATTTTCCCCATTGACTGCTTGCTTGAGCTAAGCTCAACGTCCATTTTTATAGATGACAATAAATGCTCCCTCCGTCCCATAATGCTCTTATATTATAGTGTCAAAAATGCTCTTACATTATGGGACGGAGGGAGTACATCCCAAATGAGCTCATTATCACATTAGCTAGATATACTTCAACAAGAGCATTTTCTTACTATATGTTGATTCTGGACTATAAAATGTGTGTTATATACTGTTCTGCTCAATTATTAAATTGTGTTTGCGACATTTATATGAAAATAAAATAAAGAAAAACAGAAAGCACTGATTTGATTGTTTATAAGCAGTTGTTTTGGATCCTGTTCCTTTGAAGACATGAGCAAAACCATAACACTCTATGACTTCAAATATTATTTATTTTTTCAAATATAGTAGAATTTTCCCCATTGTCTGCTTGCTTGAGCTAAGTTCAACATTCATTTTTTATAGATGGCAACACAATGAGCTCATTATTGCATTAGCTGGATAGACTTTAGCAAGAGCATTTTCTTACTATATGTTGATTCTGGACTATAAAATGTGTGTTATGTAGTGTTGTGCTCAACTATCAAATTGTGTTTGGAAAGTTTATATGAAAGTAAAATAAAGAAAGCACTGATTTGATTGTCTATAAGCAGTTGCTTCGGATCCTGTTCCTTTGGAGACCTGAGCAAAATAATACTCTATGAGCCAATGCTGCAATGTCGCACAAATGCTGATATGAAGAACGCCCTGCTGCATCTGATGATTCATGCAATCATATTTCTAAAGCATGGTATGAAGAACCTCGGGTAAATGCTTATTCCTTTTAGCTAAGATTGCGTGTTCAAATTTTAGTCATTGCCCAGCCTGCCTGTAGCTTAATTTTTCTGTGCATTCATGTACCCAGCCATGGTCCTGTTTTCCGTGATTGGATGGATGCTATCAACACTTGCACCGCTGAGGATCGCATGGTTAGTATTTTCTGGCAGCTATATTTTTAACCATCGCGGCCCATTGATGATTTGGATTTATGCTTGCGCCACCCTACCCAGAGACCGACAGGTGGCTACTGTATCACCACTACCCATGATTTCAGTGAGGAAAAATCCTGCAACATCCAGGGGATTCCGTGGAAGGTACTGCTTTCCATAGTTCTCTTTTTATTGTTTCCTTTTTGTTAAATTTCTTTCTAGTTTACCTCTTACTAGCATGTTCAAATTGTTAAATTTCAGTGTGAACAGTGTGGCGTTACACTTCTGAGGGCAACGAATTTGGGACCTCCATCTGATTCCTGCTGTATCGAGAATGTTAGCGGAGATGCAACCTGTGACAACATGCTTTGCCAGTGGCACAAGTAAGACTGCATAAGTTTACCCCGACATATAACTCATGATGTTTATCGATATAGTTGTAAAGTTGCACCTTACATTCTTAATTGTTGTTTTCTCCCACAAAGTCGATAAAGATATGCCCTTGGACTCTGGGTGGTGCATTTCTTCTTGTTAATTGCTCTCTATCATTTAGATGCAGAATAACCTCTCAAACTCATAATTAGATGCATATGCCACTTGTTTGTTATTTTTAATACTCTCCATGACTTCTCTTAATGTATTTCTAGATAATATTTACTTTTGACTAATGTTTGCATGGTGAACTTCAAAGGTGTATTGACTGATGCTATTTTCTGCAGCCACAAGACGAATTGTGGTGGTACATATGTGGTAACCAAACCACGAGGGCAAAGGATGGTTCGAAAAGGTACAGTCAGAATCAAGTATCTAATGCACTTTTGGTTATAAGCTCTGAACTAACCATAAAGAGTATCAAAGTCAAACTTGGATCCCGTGCTTCAGTTTTACTATTACGCAATCCACCTAAATTTTGTTTGGTTTACGACTATTCTTGCATTCTTGTATCTTAATTTTTTAGCATACAACTGTCTGTGCCCACATTTTATTTTTAATTCTGTAGTTTGATGCATTCAAGAATCAAGATAGTTGTCCTGTATTATAAAATTCTTTGCTGATGTTGTAGGTGTTTATCTATTATATATTCTTTATGCTATACAATTAAGTGAAAAAGCAAGATGTTTGTGTCAGGAGTGGCACTGAAACTAAAACCATGATATCTGACAAAAAATAGATCATCTGTTGCCTTACGAATGAAGGATCAAGTCCACTGTATGGTAACTCCAGAACACTTACACTTGAGTAACTTGATGGGTCGTGTAAACATGTTGCTATAGTGATTTTTTTGCTTAATCATTTCATTATGTGAACTTTGGTACTTCCAACACTAGTGTGAAATATTGTTCGCCAACAAGAATGTAGACTTTAAAACCAAAGACAATTCTTGCTATAGGTAACTTGTTATTGTAGTAAATTCATGTTGCCACATCAACTTACAACATGGCTTCTTCAGGTGGAGAGTTGCTTCTTCAGACTGGAACAACTGAAATGACCAAGTCACAAGGAGCTGTACAACAATCAGATTCAGATGAAGTGCAGAAAGCAATTATTTTGTCTGCAGCCCCTCGGAGTCGGAGAAGATTGAAGCCGAAGCAAGAGTTTGTTGCATGGGAGAATATTGAACTTTTGTCTATGGGGAGTCGCAGTAATGCAAAATCAGTGGGTAGTAGCTCCTCAAAGAAGGCAGAGGATGTCCTTTCGAGCCAACTGAAACGGAAGCAAACATCTGTTACATCAGAGAAGCATGGGTTTCTCTCACTAGGGAGTTGCGACAATGCAAAATCGTCGGGAAGTAACACCTCCAGGAAGGCAGGAAATTTGCATGAGCCAGACGATGTTAAGCCTTATGCATCCCAGAAAAAATTGAAGCTAGTGCAGGACTTGGCCGCATCGGGGAAATATGGAGCTTTCTCTCTAGGGACTTGCAACAGTGCAAAACCACCACGAAGCAGCACGTCCAGGAATGCAGAGAAGTGGTGCAAGTCCGAGGGTGTTGAGAAATCCACTGTCCCGTGGCCTGCTGCGCCCCCTCATAAAATGAAGCTTGAGCAAGACTCTGTTACATTCCAGAAACATGGGGTTGCAAAACCATCAAAAAGTATCACCCCAGACAGAGTAGGCAAGCTGCATAAGCCGGATCGTGTTGAGAACTCCGGTGTCCCGCCTTCCACGCCCCTAAAAAAACTGAAGCTAGAGAAGGACCCGGTTGCACCCGAGAAACATGGGGTGGCAGCATCAAGAAGCCTACCTGCTGCACCTCCCACAAAGCTGAAGCCAGTCTTGGTTGCATCGGAGAAGAGTTTTGGTTGCGGCAATGCAAAAGTACCGGACAACATCTCCTCACAGATGGCACACAAGAAACTTGAGCATGGAGGGGCTCAGAAGCACATTTCTCTGCATGCTGCCCCTCAAACTATGCTGAAGCAACCGAACAAAACCAGCTCCACAGTGAAGGCACCAAAGCAACATAAGTTTGAAGACTTTCGGAAAGCAACTGTTCAGCCTGCCGTCCCTCAGAGTAAACTGAAGCAATCAAACCGTGCTGCTGCATCGGAGAGGCAAAAGACAAGGAGCAAAACCAAGAGTTGTGCTAGGAAAAAAGAGTATGTTTGCTTTAGTCTGTGGCAGAACTTCTATGAACCGGAATGCTCGAGTGGATCGGACGAGCCGCTTGTAAACAAGAGAAGTGTGCGGAGAAAAAGAGAGAGGGAACGCGCAGTTCAGATCACATATTCACGGCCAAGGAAGCGAAGCACCAGTGGGATCAGCTCCATCAAGGCCAAACTAGATGAGAAAATCTCAGCTGGACACTTGGAGATCATTGTTATCGATGATGAGGTGATGACTGAAGCCCCTGGAGAACAGTGCAAGGCACCAACTCCATGCATGAACGCTCCTGTCGTCCCACCCACTGATCAGGTGACGACTGAAGCCCCTAGAGGTCAGTCCAAGCCACCAGTTCCATCCAAGGACGTTCCTCCCACTGATCAGGTGATGACTGAAGCCCCTGGAGGTCAGTCCAAGCCACCAGCTCCATCCAAGGACGTTCCTGCTGTCCCTCCCACTGATCAGGTGATGACTGAAGCCCCTGGAGGTCAGTCCAAGCCACCAGCTCCATCCAAGGACGTTCCTGCTGTCCCTCCCACTGATCAGGTGATGACTGAAGCCCCTAGAGGTATGTCCAAGACACCAGCTCCATCCAAGGACGTTCCTGCTGTCCCTCCCACTGATCAGGTGATGACTCAAACCCCTAGAGGCCAGTCCCAGCCATCAGCACAGCGCATGGACACTGCCGTCCCTCCTGCGGACCACGGAGACCGGTCCGATCCATCTACTATCATGGACATTGCTGCTGTGCCTCCAGCTATGACCCAAGCCCCTATGGACCAGCCACAGCCACCAGCTCCTTGCTCCATCGCCGCTGATCAGGTGGTTCCACCTTGTTCGGCCGACCTGCCCGGTTTACCTCCTTCAAATCCAAGCAGTTGGGCTGGCGTGATAGACATTTCTGATGATGATGATGATGACGACGACGAATGAACTCCTTTTCCATCACTATATATACTCTGCTTATTCTGGATTAAACTGCTGATCAGTGATTTACCATAGATAGGTACTAGTAACTTATCAACTGTCGTTTCATTAAATTCTGCTGTGGAGGCATAGAGCTCTGATCTGAACGGCGAAACATCCTCCTATAGATGACTTTCTGTAGTATTTTGTGAGACGGTGGCTTGGGCATGGTGAACTGAAGCATGGAGTTAGCTGCACTGCAATGCTGAAGCATGCGCTGTAATTTTTTGTGAGACGGTGGCCTGGGCATGGTGAACTGAAGCATGGAGGCTTGTTGTACTCGCTGGATCATTTGCGCCATGTCATCTACCATTCTTCTTGCTTCGAGAAAATCTCAGTGTCTAATACTGTGGTAAATTGGTTATTGTTGCTCCACATCTACTCCATCCGTCTCGTAATATAAGAGCATTTTGACATTACACTAGTGTCAAAAACGGTCTTATATTATAGGACAGACGGAGTATCATTCTGCGTGCCGTGTTACTGATTATATTGTTGCTCCTTGCTTTCCATGGTATTTTTGTGAACATGCCATTTGCTCGTGAAACGTATGTTCATATGACTCTGCCATATGCACCATTGAAATGCATCCTACTGCTATCCTGGGTCAAATAGAGACGAGCATGGGAACGGAAGGGTGAAGAGAAACGGAGAGAATGTGGATTGAACATGCTCGCTGATATACGTACTTCTCAGCCGGAGCCATGGTATGAAAGCTCTGGAAGTTACCTTGCGGAGATACTGTATTTTTGGAAGACGGTCCCCATCGACGACCAGATGCGGTGGATCGATCGGCCGCCACGCACGCACGGCTCATGCGCGCGTCCAACCGAAGGTGGCTCGACGGAGACCCGCGACGGATTTGAGCCAGAGCCATGGTTCCACCCGCGCCAAATCCCCTGCGACTGCGAGCGTCGCTGCTCCTCCACCCTTTTTCCAACAATAAAAGTTCTCAAACGTCGCGCTTGAGACCTAGACAAGACGTTTGGCCACCCTTTTCCACGAGCTAGTGGCGTTCTTGTCATGCCCATCTTGTGTGTGGCATTATTGCGAGGCCACATGCTCAAAGTGGCAAATATGCGATTTCTCGACTGAGATGGGCATGACAACGGTGGGGTTCTTCACCGTGTCAAGACTCCAAGGAGACAATTTACTGAGGGAAACGGGTTCAAGGTCGGTCCGCCGAGCTAGACTCTCCGGAAATGGAAGAATAGTGATTTCACGAATTTGGCACTGCATACGTTATTACACAACTACAAGCTTGTTTTGTTGCGAGCAATGTTTCAGTCTGCTTGCAATCGTTGGCCTCTATATGCCCCAGCAGGCGCTTTTTCTTAATGTGCAAAACAAATTTAGACAAAGTCGATAATCCCCTGCAGGCTATGTTCATTCTAATGAAAGCTGCACATTTTTGCCAGTCATAACTAACACTAGCGATCAAAGCATGCCAAGAGATAACGGCAACAAGAACGGGCTCAATCGCACACATAGGCCACCCGGTGGGTTCCACGCTTGTTCAGAAGCGGACACAGGATACCTGAAGAAACAGCCACTTCGTCTATCACTAGATCAGCAGATCCAGTAAAACTGACAGAGAACTTTTTATACGCTGTCGTTAAGTCTGTGAATTAACATTTAAAGACAATCTAGAGTATGTACTAATAGCAAGGCAGAAAAGAATTACAAACTAAAGGACGAGACAAAATCTCAAAAAGATCTCTAAGGCCTGCCCTGCGAGTGCAGGAGTATCAGTCTCCCCACACCCTTGTTCCCATGGGCTTGTGCATGTATTCAGAAACAACCTGCTCGTCTTACTGCGGCGCTCCATCGTCAAACTCGTTCATGTGGTCTAACAGGTAGTTTGCGGCCAGGGTCTCATCCTTGTTGCAGGCAAAGAACACCTCCAGAACAAGGGCCCGGTCAAAGCCCATTCCTTCAAGCTGCATATGCAAACTGCAGTGAGGTTTTTTCATGGTGCCACAAATAAGCATATCAAAGTACATGGAAATGCAGATGCGGG
The DNA here is from genome assembly GCA_963921465.1 of Triticum timopheevii. Lineage (NCBI taxonomy): Eukaryota > Viridiplantae > Streptophyta > Magnoliopsida > Poales > Poaceae > Triticum > Triticum timopheevii. Next base: position 341,370,938 of record OY997270.1, on the reverse strand, counting down.
CAGTTGTGGAGAAACTTTCTCAAGATCTATGAGCTTACACGAAGTATAGCTTCATTCTCCTCAGGAGTGACAGCTATGGTCTGGGGCACTCCCTCAGCAAACTGCTCTAGGAGATTCCTGGTTCAGCAAGTATGAGATTGTCAAGCAACATGCAAAAAAGCCCAAAGTAAAACGTCACGGAGATGAAAAAAAATTCATACTCGTCTTCATCGCCCTCAGCTGGCTCATTGATTAAACGAAGGAACTCTGCTTGGTTGTCCTGAATCAGCTGCAAAATCTGAGGGTTTTGCTTTCCCAGCTCTTGAAGCAATGGCTGTAAGAAAAATGATCCTGTTAGTCAACTGTCATAAGTAGACTACTTGACACAGGAGAAAGAGCAACAACACGATATGTACCTGTAAGATTTGAGGGTTGGCCTGCACTAAAGAAAGTAAGCTTCGGAATTGTGCATTGTTACGTAAAACATCCAGATTTCCTTCACCAGCAGCATTTGCTGAAGCATTTGGCAGGGCCTGCAAGGTACAAGGTACAAAGGGCAAGTGTTAAAAATATGTAAAGGAGATAAACGCACCACAAAGGGGGAGAGAGAGAGAGGGAGAGAGAGTACTTGAGGGAAGAGGTCCAAGGGGCTAGCATTAGGACCAGAAGAGGCAACTGCAGGTTGAGCTGCTTGTGAAACCTGGGCAGGATCAGCTGGCTGGGCACTTGGTGGTGGTGCAGGAATCTCCATCGGCTCAGGAATACCCTACATTAAAAATCGAAGGGTATTAGTTGTATAGCCAAGAGATCTGCAATATAAGTTGTTTCAACATGCATTTCCTGTAGTACATATTACATAGATTCGAAGACAGCCAAGTTTGTAAAAGACACCTAGTCATATAATCTAGTCATCTACTCATTTGTAAGCAAGACATGATGTGTTCACTGCACTAGTTATTTGTATATATTGAAGAAAGTTGAGTCATAACCAAACTAAGGGAGGATATCTTCTTACAGAATATAAATACTCAACAGCCCGCTCCGGGTTGTTGAATGCAGCACGTAGGGCACGCAGCACAGTGTCTCTGTCCCATGTTCCACCGCCCATTTCAAGAATTGACTGAATTGTTGCCTCTAGGGTGCCTCCCGCGACAAGGTTTGAAGCAGCCTGACCATAAGTTTCTGCTTCAGTGCTGTACAAATGATGGTAGTAAAGATCATGTCAAATGGGTTAAGAGGAAGTAATATAACTTCTTGAAATAGAAAATACAATTGAGATTACAAATCAAAATAAGATGAAATAAAAAAACATAAATCAACTCACGAGACAGCAACAGCAGGAGCTGGGGAGGCGGTGGCAGCTGGACCAGGAGCACTAACAGGTACACTACGTCAATAAAGGTAAGGATAGGGTTATCTAGCTGCCAACAACCACTAGCCATATAGCATAACAATAATAATGCAAAATTACAAATCGATGATAGGAAGCTATCATTTACTAGCAAACTTTTGAGACTCTCCTGCTGAAGTTAAAAAGGAACTATGCCAAGATATTAAAATATCACATCTTCTGTGACTGATAAAGAAGAAATACAGAATTGTGCATCTCATGGCATGTCATTTAAAATGGCAAGGCGGTATTTTATATACAAAAATTATCTTTAAAGAGACCAAAAAAACCTGAACACAACAGAATACACCTAAAAATATCAAATCAGTCTTTTAATATGAGTAAAACTCACATAGGTGCTGGCGCAGCCACTGCTTGAGGTGCTGGTGTGGCTGGTGCTTGAGAGGCAGGAGTAGCAGGCACTGTCTGAGTAGGGGGTGCCTGCATAATAAATGCGGGTCAAAAAGTAGAATCTCACCAATAGAAAACACATAAATGCAAGTCATATATAGTACGTAGTATATATTTTTTGTGAGGAAATGAGAAATTTGACTTAACCAGAAAAAAAACACAAACAGATGACAAAAATACGTCGAGCCAGGAGTTCATAGTTGAGAACTTCGTAAAATCTGCCATTCTAATTCAACTATATAGTAGTCTCAGAGTTTAACTATCTCTGCCAATTAAAGAAACAACGAACTTAAACTGTACCATCATAGTTTCAGTGAAAAAATATGGCAAAAGGTTCTGTCTGCAAATAACTCCCAGAGAATCATGACAAAGTTTTGGATATATGGTACAGGTGAAAGAATTTTTTGCGCCAAAAGAACAAAAAGAGACATTAGTGGTAGCGGTGAGTAACCTATATCAGTGTAATCAAGTTCCAACTCACCTGATTTGAGGGTTCCTTGGATTTAGCTGGAGCTGCACTTGATGAGCCTTTATTCTGTGAAAGGTCAAGAGTCAGAAGGAATAATAACAATAATCTATCTTATAATCAGTTAATAGAAACAGTCCTGAAGCAACTCTAGGTTGTAGCCATACTAAAACGAAGTTTATACAAAAACTAGGATCAGCAATAGAAACACCTACACCTTTTAAGACAATTCCAATAAACACTGAATTTCATTATGTTCCAAGAGGTCAAGATCTTGACATCCGAAACAAATACTTCCAATGCACAAGGTATTGTTATGATTTTTTATCATTCTAAGCATTGCTATGCTACTCCATAATTTTACGACATATATAAACTAGTATCAAGCAGGATGCGTACCTGTCTAAGCATTATCACAAGAAAGTTGTTTTCAACAACTTTGTTTTCCTCCAACGTAGTCTCATCCTTAAGAACTGACCCTTGGTAAATGAGCATTTGTTGATCAGCTGGGTACACATTCTGCCCTTGTGAACTCTCAATGAGCTTCTTTACATCAGAAACCTGAATCAATGAATCAATTACAAAGTTACAGCATTCCGATTGCACAGAATCCAAAGAACCAGGAATTCACATGCTGGTAGAATCTAAAGGCTACGTAACCGCATACCATGAAACCACACTGCAAAGACCCCATATCTTTACACCTACGGTTGTTTGGCAAAGGCCGACCTATGATTCTACCATGCTGGTAGAATCTAAAGGCTACATAACCCCATACCATGTAACCACACGGCAAAGACCCCAGTACACCTATGATTGTTTGGCAAAGATCCTTGGTTAGTTAGTGACTGCATGCGCCTGCCGTTGGCTAGCTAGCAAATGCACTAGCATTTAGCAACGTCATGCAAATAGTTTACAAGTGGTGTATCTGTATTTGAAAACAAAGTCGGATGTAACTTGTGTTTGGTATGCTAATTCAGTAACTTGGGCATCAATACTGTGAAACGTCAAACGTCACGGTTTGTTTACTCATGTCGTGACCCATAATGGGCCACCCATAAGGGGGTTGCACATAAAGTGATGCCATGTGTTATCATATAAATATTATCTCATTTCAGTTAGTCAACCCAAATATTTCTTTATTATTTGCTTCACTAGTGATAGACAATACATGAGAAACAAAATTTTAAGTAGCAATACAGTAATTAGTTAATAACGCCCCTTCCCTTTCTGTTGCTACGCTATGTACTGCAACTGCACTTGCACATTCATACCAAGAAAAGGTAGCTACAGTCCACAGATAAAAAAGATGTGGCCAGCCGGAACCCTATCTCCAATACTGACTCCAATTTTGCTTTTCCTCTGATAGATGCCAGTATTCCATTCCTAGGGTTTGATATAAAATACTTAAAAAAGAACAACCACCTTCGTCACATAGTCCTAATCTATTTTGGCAACAAAACGATTACTGAAGTACACATATTCCAAAGAAGGTTCGTTTTCTACCAGCAAACAAATGTATGTATTTCTAAAGCTTCAATTGCTCCTGTCCAAAGAGTCCACATTAGCAGACAGAGAGAAAAATAATCCAGCATTACATTCTACATTTTGCATAAATTAATTCTCTGCAGTTATTATGACAGCATAGCCCATAGACCTCCAGCCGCCACTAAAATACTGCAGCTAAGGGGCTTGCAGTTCAAGAGTTAAATCCACACACAAATGAGAAGGTTCAACAATAGATGCCACCTGTAGCCTGTAAGGATAAAGTCACACCCGAGCGACCCTTAGCTTCTACACTTCGGTTCACGGTCAGGATTAAGTTTGGTTGTGCATCACACCAATCAGTACAGCCTCACAGATTCCAAACCCCTGGATATTCGCCAAACAATCATAACCTACACATCGACGCGGACATACCCCAGACGAACTCCGCATCTGCTCTCCGCTCCGCCCAGAGCAGAGCCCAACCAAACGAGCCACAGATTGGATTCGCGGCACCATCGCTCGCGCTGCACACAACTCGCGACTCACCAGTTCCCCGCGCGCTTCACAATCCCTCGGCGCGAAAAAACGTGCCCGGCAACCCAGCCCCGCGGGCAACCCCAACAACCCACACCCTAAATCTCGCCCAGATACGCCAACCCTCGCGGCGACAGACGGACAGATCGGGAGGCGGGGCGGGAGCGGCCGTACCTTGTCGGCGGGGTTCACTTCGATCTCGAATTTGGAGCCCTTGAGCGTCTTCACGGAGACCTTCATCTCGCCGCCGCGCGCGCGTGCGTCGGTCGCGGCGCTCGACGAGTTCGATAGGCGGAGGCGGAGGGGGAGAGAGAGAGGGGGGAGAGAACAAGGAGGCGGCGAGTTTTCTCTGTTTTGTTTTTTATTTGGGCCCCTGGCGCACCGTGCGTGGACGGGTGGTTTTGTGGGTTAACCCCTCTAGTTTGCTGTATTCTTGTAACATAACACGGCCGTGCTTCTCTGCAAGGGTCGCTTTTTGTGTCTTGATCGGTTTTTGTTTTTCACGTTGGAGAGGAGGCTTCAAAGCTGAAGAGTACCAGACAGACAGGGACACTGATTAGACGGGGGCATCTGCTGATTATTGTCAGTGATGTGCGTTTGGCGTGTTACCAAACACAAAACAACTCCGTCTCAAAAGGAAAAACACCAACTGACAAAGCATCTGTCATGCTTATGTTATTTTCATCCAACAAACCAATATTCGCTTGTGTCTTTTTACAAAAATACTAAGATATTTTTTTATAATACAAAAATACTAAGAATTGGACAGTAGGAGAGTTATGAACTACAGTACTAAACAGTAAATCAACAAAGTTTTCTTTATAAGCCTAGCAACATTATTATGTATGTAAACTGATTTACACCTATCTCTCAACACCTGTGATAAGCAACTTTGGAATTGAAATTAAGTTATGATGAATTGGGTCATCAGATAATAAAAAATGATCTATACTTGTTTGTCTTTTTAGTCTTGATCTATACCTGTTAACATTGGTGTTTTTCACATCAAGTTTGAGTTGCTTACCACGTGCGCCACGTGGTCTGTTACTATCGGTTTTAGGATTAGAAAGCATCAAAGACTCCACAATAAGCCCATGTGTGTAGCCCCTTTATGATTATCTTTAATAAATGTCTTATAACTAACTAAATTTGTTAAGAGCGCCACGAAAGGTATTGAAAATCAATATAATTGTTAAACATCAAAAATATTTAAACTACCTTGTTGTAAAAAAAAGGTGATTACCATTGTAAATTTAACACACAATCAAATGCCAGGAAATCTACACCTCCATCAGTTTCTCGAGTAAGCACAGAAAAATGAGAGGGGCGTTTTGGTTCCGATGCTCATATTCTAGTAATCATGGTCGTTGCATGTGCTATTGAGATTCGGAAAATGGAGGCTCAAGTGTTCAGTTTGGTTCCACTGAAAAGTCTAGTATTGAAGATATATTGGTGTGAACAGTTAGTACGACAGGGCCATTGCATACGGCGTGAGTGCAATTCAATTTTGGATAGGCGGTATTGTCTGTCTCGCGATTCTGATCCATGGAACAACAACGTTTGATCTATCGGAGCCATGGCCCAGTTTGTCAAGCGGCACTGCTCACCTTCGTGTAGACTACTCGCTGGACATGGGAGTGCGTCTACCGGGGCAAAAACGCGGCGGACCATGGTGGATGAAGGCATGAAGTTCCCACTAGATATAGTTGATAGGCACAACAATCTCCGATCCCCAAACCTGAGTTTCCTCATGCTCTAGCTAACAGATGTTTGATTTAGTTTCCTGTGTCGCTTTTTTATGTTGGTGATGTAGGCAGGTGCACTGAGGTGTGAGTGGTCTGCCCTTTGCATGTTCACTACAATGTCGTGTCAACGAGGCAATCAAAGACCATCTGATCTGTGAGTCCGAGAAGAAAGTGGCATTGAGGAACAATGCATCGCCGATGCAGTTTGTTGAATCCATTGGAAGGTGAATCTTAATGCATGCGTGGATGGACGAAGATGTATACTGCCTTGTGATAATCTAATTCCATGCATTGTCGTACATGTGCCACACTGGATTAGTTGTATGGAAGTTCTTGAATCAAGTATAGCGCGGATTTTCTTTTAGGGCAACTATAGCGCGAATGTGGTTTTACGACGCGATGCAAAATATATCTTTTCAAATTGGTTGTTTGTTGGGCCGTCTATCGCTATAATGTACCAGAAGACTCGTAACGTAACCTACCAAGAATTAATGCGATGGGACATTTTTAGTTCTAGTGAATATACGGGAGAGATACAACCCTTGATACAGCATACAACGCCAATCTCAAGGAGAACTGATGGTTAGGATGTCGAGAGCAGCTAAGTCGAGGCTCATAAATGAATTTTTGTAGGAAAATCTTCACTGGTATAGTGTGTTTCTCTTGTTTTTTCTAGTTGCATACATTGTTGTATCTTTGCCACACATAGAACAAGGACGATTTGTAACCTCTACCTAGGTACAATCAGCATGGTCCGCATAAACTCAAAGAAAGGAAAAACGATCTAGCTTTCCGCCGCCAGGGACTCACACTTCGCCGCCGTTCTTCAGCGACTCTCCTCTGTCGACGACCTCCATCATCGGTGGTGAGGGGGTCGCCAGATCCACGCGCGTGGATAGTTTTAGGCCAAATTAGCTTAGTTTTTTGGCTATTCATCGTCTTGGCTTCAGTGGCGGCGATGGTGACGCTGAATAAAGTTTCTTCAGATCATACTCCGATGAGACGATGGTCCTATCGCTGGGGATGAATTTGAAATCCAGTCTTTTCAAGCAAGGATGGTGTGGTGGCGACGGTATCCTCGTGGTGGACATGTGTCCTCGGGCTCCGCCGTTATGATGACGTCTGCTCCAGCGTCGGCGCGAAGCTTGACAGGTACTCCAGGAGCGGACGCAGATTGTGGTCTGCATCGACGACATCTGAAAGATGGAACGTGTGCCAGGTTCATGTTTGATGGATGGCAGGTGTAATTTCCTCCTTCGGTGTCTTAATCGTGGTGGGGTGTCAGGTCTGGAGTTCGATGGTATGTCCGGGGTGAGTCTGACTCGTTCAACGACAATGACTTCACTTTTGGGGAGCCATCTTGGAGAACCGCAAAGCTGCATATCAGCGATGGAGCCGCGTCGAGCTCGGATGAGGAGGTGATCCGTCATTCTATTCTTCGGTGGCTGCTATGGTGGTGTCAGAGGCGGGTGATGGACGTTGGTCTCAAACTCAGAGATGTTCTGCCATCTTTTCAGTTTTGTCATCTCGGTTCGTACGGTTCTTGTACTTTGACCTTTATCACATGAATAAGACACTTACCATGCCAAAAAAAAAAACTCAAAGAAAGAGAGCAACAGTACATGCTATATATGTGAGCACACTTACCTAAAAAAAATAATATATGTGAGCACACCGGATCATTCTTCCCTATGCTTTTCAAGGAAAGAATTATACTTGTGCCCGCAAGTTTAGCCAGCCCCTACTTAAAACAACTCAACCAACGCAGGCGTGTAAGTGCAAGATCTCCTTCCAAATAGCAGCAGACGGCGGCGTATTAACTCGGCGTCCTGTTTCATGCCTTCCGTAACAGCAGACACCGTGCGAGACCAACCGAACCGCGGCGCACACCCAGCCACGGCCCGAGGTTCACCGGCCACACGGAGTGCACACGGGGCGTCGTCCGCAGGGATCCCTCAGTATCCTGGCTTTCTGAGCTGTACCGGGGATCCTTTCCAGGCGCCGAACGCCTCCTTTCGCCTCACGAAATATAGGGTTCGACTCTGGGCGAAAGTTACCTCAAAGGCAGTTGTCCGATGGCCGATGCGGTGAGCTGTTTAGGCCCAAAACGTGTTCGGGGTAGTAGTAGAATGGGCTGAGGGTTTGGCCCACAGGCCCTGAATGTATGGCCCAGCTGGCCTAGCAGCCTCTCCTCTAAAAAGAAGGGAAACTGGGCTGGCAGTCCATCTAAGCTATTCCTCAGTTTTCTCACAAAAAAAAAAAACTATTCCTCAGTTTGCCTAAAAAAAAAACCCTAGCTATTCCTCAGAAAAACAAAGCAGTCCACCTAGCGCCACACTAGCTAAAAAAAAAACTAGCGCCGCACTAGCTTACAATAAAAAAAAACTAACGCCACACGGTTTCTAAGTGCCAGGACATACGGCTAAAGCTAAGACTGAAGTTTAGTTTAGTCAGTAACATAGACAACATATATGAGCTGTAAGAACATAGATAAAATCAGTGGCCAAGTTGGAGGAACTGTCAAAAAGAATGGCGGACAGACAAACGGTGCCACTAATCTAACAAAGTCCTATTAAAGTTTATAAGCGGCTTTCGTCGCCGGGTTTCTTTGAAAGGTTCAGAAGAATCAAACCGATATAGTCTACCACCAAGTTGCTTGCTGAATATGCAGAGCTCAGCTAATAGCTGCCATAAACATTCTAAGAAAGCAAAACCACTGCACAAGTCAGAGTTCTCCGTGGCTATGCTGTGTCTGACTGAGATTCTGAGATCGGTGTGACGTACGAGTTACACTATATTTACATGCACACTCCACAGATCTCATTAACTAGGGGTGTGAACATGTGCTTGCTAAATATAACCAGTGTCTCGCTAACTGGTGACTGTTTCTTCGTCTTAGCTTGCGATAAGCTGGCCAAGTTTAGTCGCTGAGCTGGGAGATGCCCACCGGCAATGGCAAGATATCCTGTGATAAGTAAGTAAAGCTATAAAAATTTGGGCACGAGGGATGGATTTCTTGCCCATGATGCGTGCAGGATATTCCATAGCAGAATCGCTCCCATGGAAGATGGAACGGCTCCAAGATACGTTCCTGGTTATTTTTCCGTTTTTGTAATGTCTCATGGCCAGCGTTTGCACCGGGGTTCGGGTCCAGCGGATCGGTGTAGCACCGCACGGTGAGTAAAACTGAAGGAGAAGGATATCTTCTGGCCTCTTCAAAGACAAGGGTATGTGCGTGTAGGCGAATTATGCAGAGATCGGAGGACGATTCTTCCACTATCTTCATAATATAAATTCTTCGAGAATTTTTTCCAACACACTGCCTAGTGGCCGCCTTGCATGCTCCAGGTGGTCATCCACATTCCTAGCAAGAGAGACTGTAATTCAAATGTCATGACAAAGGTTGCTTGTTCTACAGAGCGGGGTAAAGGTTCAGTTTCAGCTCATTTTTCAGCAACAGTAAGCTTGCAGTTCATTTCTTTGAAAAAATGGCAGGTGCTCTGACTAATTCTTGACTATAGAGGGGGTTACAACTGACAGCCGGTCTTACGGCGAGCGCTTCCTACTTTTACAGTCTGACCGAAAGCCGACAACAGCGAAAACTGCCTGAGACTTCAGCAAGAGAGCAGCAGCACCGACTCGGCCTTCAGTTATCTTTTCTCACCGCATGAGTGTGTGTGAACCAAATCTTCCGGAGGAAAGAATTGTCAAATCAGATCATCACTCGCAGAGAGCTAAACCGCTCGTCTTAAACCGTCACTAGCAGGAGCACTTAGCAGGATTTGCCGGTGCACCGACTTTGCTTCGATCGGGTACAGCTCATTCACGCTGTTTTCTGTTTCCAACTGAACCATGAGCTCTCTCCTTTCTTTCCTGGCATATACAAATGTGAGAGCTCCACACTAAACAATCATATTGTGTGAGGCTAAGGTTTTGTACGCATGCCTAAAGCTCAAGCACACAGCATTTTCTTTCTCCAAGTTGCCGGAGGTGCAGAGAACTAGCTAGGCTTAATTGGCTTGATGTTGAAAAACAAAAACAAAAATGGCCTCCTTTTGCACTTTTCAGGCTTCGTTTGCAGGATTGCTAAGCTAGTTTATGCCTCTTGTCAGAAGAAGAAAAACTTTGTTTCAGAACCATCCATGGGTTATGTTTCCTATCGGAATCGTCCATGGGGAAAGTGCAGGGAGAGGGAATGAAGAATATATAAAGCTATCGATGCTGAATGAGATTTGCCAATTCTTTTTAAGGGATTGACCAGGTTATTGCATACTCTATGCAATGATGGCACACTGATACTCTAAATTAAGCCCGATTCAGACAAGAAATCCTGGGGCTGGACCTCTAATGCCGCTGCCTAATCAGCCTTATAATTAGTACCCGAGTGCCCATTTTGGAATTTCTGTGTGTACAATATTGTTGTCTCTTCTGTGGCACGTAAGCTATGCATACGAAGGGAACATTTTGCATAAATTGAGTAAGAATTATTGTATAGCGGTCGTCTAGTTCCTTGGCGTCCATTGAGCCCACCCGTCAGTCAGCGATTCCAGATGTTCTTCTGTATATATGTATATGTAGATATTAGGACTCCGGTATGTATATGAAACTTTTGGCATATGAATTTGGTAGGATCTTTGTGCCTGATCTCTACCGATCTTGAAATAGGCTCTGGCCATAGGTTGGACGAATATTATTAGCAGCTAATTAAGAATCGCCTCCTTTATATCCCAAAATCTTTATGAGAAATAAATGGCTTCCAAATATGAGTGATACACTACTACTTTTGCTAGTGGGAAGATAGATTGACCACATCAATTGCTTCTAAATAAACAAGTAAACCCTCTCGGCACATAGCAATCCAATCCCGTAGATTAGTCTCTAATTAAGGCGCCCACTAATGGAGTGACCGCACCAGAGGAGAATAACCTTTCTCTCACACGGTAATGCACTGTCTCTCGCCTTATCAGTCAGTAAACAAGTCGTGCCCGTTTATGATACGAAAGAAAAGAAAATAGACGTTTTTTTTAGCAAATACTCCCTCCGTTCCAAAATTGATACATCCGTATCTAGACAAATTTAAGACAAGAATTTTGGGACGGAGGGAGTAATAATAAAAAGTAAAAAGGAAACCGATCTTAGGAAATAGAATATCTTAATAGGGTATTTGTATTTGAGAAGTTTATTACTACGTGCCAATAATCTCCGGCTCTATCAGTATATATATAGCCCAGAGAAGCGCAGGGAAAGCCTGCATTGCAGGCGGCAGCTAGGAGTAACGCCTCCAATTCTCGCTATCTCAGTTTCTCTCTTTATTACATCCTACCTATTCTCTAATGGCGTTCATGGCGGCCATGATCACTGCCATCGCCTCGGCTGTCTCGGTGTTGTTGCTGAGGGCGCTATGGGTGACCCTATCTTGCTACTTCCTGACGCCAATGAGTATCCGTAGAACCATGGCGGCGCAGGGTGTTCACGGTCCCTCGCCGCGCCCGCTCGTCGGCAACCTACGCCAGGTGTCGGCCCTCGTTGCGGAGGCGAACGCCGGCGACATGACGTCCCTGAGCCACGACATCGTCGGCCGCCTCATGCCCCATTACGTGCTCTGGTCGGAGACATACGGTGAGAATTTAAGACAGCCCCCACCGCATTGCGCTTGCGCGCCAGCCGCCGGGCGTGCGTACGTACTGACCGATGGGGATTCCGCGTTTCAGGGAAGCTTTTCGTGTACTGGTACGGGAGCGAGCCGCGGCTGTGCCTGACGGACACGGACATGATCAAGGAGTTCCTGTCGTCCAAGTACGCCCACGCCACCGGCAAGTCGTGGCTGCAGCGGCAGGGTACGAAGAACTTCATCGGCCGCGGCCTGCTCATGGCCAACGGCGCCAGGTGGTCCCACCAGCGGCACGTCGTCGCGCCGGCGTTCATGCCTGACAAGCTCAAGGTACGCATGCGCACCGTCGAACACATGGTGGCATTGCCATCAATTTCTACCGGTTCGTTTGCCTGACCGCGCCGTACGTGTACGCAACGCAGGGGCGTGTGGGGCACATGGTGGAGTGCACGAAGCAGACGATCCTGTCGCTGCGGGATGCGGCGGTGCGGGGCCGCGGCGAGGTGGAGATCGGCGGCCACATGACCCGGCTCACCGGCGACATCATCTCCCGGACCGAGTTCGACACCAGCTACGAGACCGGCAAGCGCATCTTCCACCTCCTCGAGGACTTGCAGCGCCTCACCGCGCGCTCCAGCCGCTACCTCTGGATCCCCGGCAGCCAGTGAGTCACGATCGCCCTCCCCTCCCGGCCGGCCAGCTCGATCCTCTCTTGCCTCGAACACACCACTCACTCCCTCGCTACTTGCCTGGCCCTTGTCGCCACTTTCGTTCACTTGCGGCCACATCTCGCATAGTGCATACGCGCGTCTAATGTGTGGAATTATCCTAACAGCTTAAGATAAACAAGCCGATTAAGCCGGTATAGCACAGTAATTGGTCTTAGATAACTATGTGTCGTGCAGGCGCAGCCCATCTCTGTCCAGTTAGTTTTTGGGCAGTGGCACTGACTCCAATTTGTCCGGCGCTTTGGTTTGATTCCATCATCCACTGGCGCATCCGTGCGTGCGCATATGTCCATTGCCGTACGCGCACATACGAGTAAACAAGTGTGCACTACATGTGCTCGAGGACGAGAGTGTTCCGCCGATCATGGCCTCATCGATCCGTGTTGCTGCCGTACGTGCAGGTACTTCCCGAACAAGTACAGGAGGGAGATCGGGCGGCTGAACGGCGAGCTGGAGGGCGTCGTCATGGAGTCCATCCGCCGGAGCCGCGAGATCGCCGACGAGGGCCGGACGACCTCCACCTACGGCCGGGGGCTCCTCGCCATGCTGCTCGCGGAGATGGAGAAGAAGAGGGAGAAGGGTGCAGGCGACGACGGCAAGTTCAGCTACGACACGCGGCTGGTGATCGACGAGTGCAAGACCTTCTTCTTCGCCGGCCACGAGACGTCGGCGCTGCTGCTCACCTGGACGCTCATGCTGCTCGCCACGCACCCGGAGTGGCAGGACAAGGCCCGCGCTGAGGTCTCCCAGGTCTGCGGCGACGACCCGCCGTCCGCCGACCAGCTCTCCAAATTGACCGTGGTAAGTCGTACGGTGCACATGCATACGTAAGCAAAGTCTTATGGCATTTGATCATTTGGCTCATGGCGAGAATCTTAACGTTTTTTCCTCTGTGCGCGCGAACTTGCAGCTCCAGATGATCATCCACGAGACGCTGCGGCTGTACCCGCCGGCGACGCTGCTGCCGCGGATGGCGTTCGAGGACATTCGGCTCGGCGATCTCCACCTGCCGCGCGGGCTCTCGGTATGGATACCCGTGCTGGCAATCCACCACGATGAGTCCATCTGGGGCGCCGACGCGCATGAGTTCCACCCGGAGCGGTTCGCCGCCGGGCGGCGCTCATCCGCGGGCGCCGGCCGGTTCCTGCCGTTCGCGGCCGGGCCGCGCAACTGCGTCGGGCAGGCGTACGCCCTCTTCGAGGCCAAGGTCGTCCTCGTCATGCTGCTGGCCAACTTCCGCTTCACCATCTCCGATGACTACCGCCACGCGCCGGTCAACGTGCTCACCCTCCGCCCCAAGTACGGCGTGCCCGTCCATCTCCGGCCGCTGCGGCCGTAGGGCCTCCGTACTTAGAGCATCTCCAATAGTCGCCCCAAACGACGCGCGCGCGGGGCAAACGCAGCTTTTAGCGCGCGCGGGGCGGTTTGCCGCGCTCCAGCGGCCGCGGAAAATAAGCGCGCGCGGGAACTGTTTGCGTGCGCGCGCGAAAAGGCGCCAGCTCGCGCGCAAGATTTGGCGCGCCGCTTCGCGCGCGCCTATAAAAGCTGCGCGCGCCACGCGCCTTCTCCACACACATCTCTTCCCCTCCCCCTCTCCCTCTCTGCCACGCGCCGCTCCAGCGCCTCGCCACCGACGTGCCGCTCCAGCGCCCCGCCACCGACGCGCCGCCATGCCGCCGCGCCGCCGAGGAGCGTCCGGCTACCGCGGCGTCCGCCTGCGGCCCAACGGCAGCTACACCGCGGAGATACGCTCCGGCGAACTCCGGCTCGCCCTCGGCACGTACGGGACGACGCGACAGGCCGCCCGCGCGTACGACGCGGCGGCGTGGCGCCTAGGCCGGCCGCGCGGCCAGATGAACTTTCAAGATGTGTACACGCTCGAGCAAGCGCTCAACCTCGCCCCTCTGCCTCGTCTGAACACGGCGGAAGACCGTGCGGAGCACGCCGAGCGGCAACGCCGCCTCCTCGTCGCCCAGGAGGACGTCGCCTACGAGCAAGCCTACTGGGCAAGGCGCCACGAGGAGGACACGCAGAGGCGCCGCGCGTCGCGGTTGGACAGGCGTCGGCGGAAGGTGTTGGCGAATGCACAGTCCGACCTCGTTGCAGCAGGTGGGCGGTCGTTCTTCACGCCGAACGATGAGCGGTGGCTGGACATCTGGCTATCTACCTCGGACGACACCGCCGAGGATGATAGTGGTGATGATGATAGCGACTTAGAGTAGTTTTTTTTTGTTAATGCAATCTATGTTTATCGTTTGTCGTTTTTATTTTATGCAATCTATATTTCGGATGTAAAATACCTTTGTATCGTTTAATCTATGCAATCTATCTAGTTTTTTTAAAAAATTCAACTTTCAAAAATGCATACATTTCTATTCGCGCGCTGCATTTTAGCGCGCTGCTGAAGCGACGCCGCGCGCGCTACATTTCAGCGCGGCTGCTGGAGCCAGCGCAGGCGGGCACGCAAAACCAGCCGCAGCGCGCGCGCTAACAGGTTTTTTGCGTGCGGCGCTTTAGCGCGGCCGTTGGAGATGCTCTTATTTTTGTTCCTTTGGCGCGCGCCTCGATCGGCTATAGAGGAAGATTTTGTGTTTTCTGATTGGTTGCCCTACCTGTCTGACTGACTGACGGGGGAGGCCGGCCTGTCAGTTGGCCCGGCTGGTATATGCTGCTATTCTTTCTAGAGTGGAGTTCCTGCACTAGTTATATATACTTGCAATTTTTGTTATGGTAATCCTAAAGAAAGAAGAATTTTTATGCACAAAAGAAGAAGAAGAATTTACATGTGCATCTTCTAAAACAACAAATGTTAGCCCACAACCGTGTGCAACGACCACCAGGGTGACCGTAGATACCATGCGGATACCCTAAACCGCCACAATTCAATCCCGCCCCTACCTCCGCTTCCTCCACTAATGGAGCTGATTTATATGTTGCCTCACCTTGGAGGTGATCCAATATATCACTCCTCACACGATCCCGGCTTCGCTAGTGCTGTCGTTGGACGGTGGGTCTCCAAGTCAGGTCGTCGACCTCGGTAACGACTCCTTCTCGGCGACATCGTGTCTTGGCAACGAATCCTTCTCGGCGGCATCGTGTCTTCACATGGTGCGGAGGGATGCGAGTGATGATTGACCATGGGTGAGACCGACTTGCATCTTGTCGGGAGGAGTTCATGCCCGAATTGGTGTTGGCGGTGGATCTCGGGTAGGCTTTGGGGCAATTGATGTGGGTGTGGACGAAATCGATGTACGCAGTCCAGAATGGTGGTGCAACATGCCAAACGTGGTGGACATGATGGCATCATGCTTTTGTCGTTCACCTTTGAAGTGAGCGGGTCAATAGCTCATTCTACATCGAGACGGGCTCGTGATGCTCAGACCTTCACCTGCAACAAGGTTAGATGACAACAATAGCATCGGCAACGAGTGTGTGTTCTTTGGGGGTGAAGACACCATGCCTCTACTTTTCAATTAGAGTAAAAAGGTTGGACGTACATACATGATACTCTTGTTGACGTGTTGGCTCAGAGTTTCGTTTTAGGCGTGATAACCACACCGTTTGACCTCTTGGTTAGACCTAGCAACATTGGGGTACATATGATAATTCCTTTTATAAGGTGTTGTCTTTGAGTACCACGTTCTTCGCTCATGGGTAGTTTTGGGATCTTTGGTGGTTTCTTTGTGTGCATTCATACGTCGGGAGGTTTGTACTTTCATTTTTTGGCAGATTTCCCTTCATATATTATTATGGTCAGAAAGCACGTGAGAGGGACCAAAAAGCCCCTTTTGTAGTTGCAACCCTGGCAAAAAGGAAAAAGAAATTGGAGCTCAACAGTTATGCACTTGTATGAAGAAAATATACGTGTTGACTCAGCAAGGGTTGGAACAAGCGAATGGAAAGCCACACATATGTACGCAGGCACAGTCATCACCACCAGGTGTAGCAGCAGCCAGATATCTGTCCCACCGCCTACCAACTCACCACTCGCCACCGATGAGTGTCAGGAGCTCATGACCAATAGCGAACGCAAACACCATGGCAAGGCCTCATATGGCTCTCGTCAACAAAGGCCAAGGTTGAAGATAATGTTGGCCTCATAGTGGATGAAGGATGACCACACACCAAGATCAACAAACTGGACCATCCCTATCGTGGTTTTGTCACAGCAGATATCCTCATAAACGGACTAAGTCTGGAGGCCATCGCAACTAGGTGGTTGCTTGAACGGGTTGGCCAGGAATGAAGGACACAAGTTTACCCACGTTCGACCCCTTATGATGGAGGTAAAGACCTACTTCCTGCTTGATTGATATTGCTGGAGATCTCGATTACAAGGATGCGGATTCGCTAACCTAACTCTCGAGAGATTGCAACTTAAGTCTTTTCGTCCTAGGGGTTTCATTTTATATAATAGGTTGAGTCCCTAGGTTTACAACAGAGTCCGGGTCATACTGTCAACCCGTGTCTTACTCTAACTCTTGTTCATCTCGCCTCCCAAGTTAGGGAATCTTCTGTATATGGGCCTTCTCTATAAGTCGGCCCACTAGGCCTCTTTATGAGCCGACCAAAGGCCGGGTCTTGATACGAGCCTTTACTCCTTTCCTTGTTGTGTTATCATGACCTGGAAAGTTGGGCGACCCATAGTGCTTCTAGGCACTTTGCCGGGTCAGACCTAGAGCCGGGTCTTTAGTCAGGGGTAATATCCCCAACATTAGCCCCCAGTTTAGCCTGGATTTATCCATGTTAAACTTCATCCTAAAATTAAAACAAGGAAAGGAAAACATGAAGGCAATGTAACACACAGAGTAATGAACAGAATAAATGCTATCACTACATGCATATATGGCTGGTGGAAAGCTCTATGGTTACTGTTTTGCATAAATCAAATTTTTCCCTACAACAAAGGAATAAATTTTATTTAACTATCATGGTGGTTGTTAAACATTGAAAAGGTTCCTCCAACTCAATCCCAATTAAACATCATCAATAACCCAACAAATTAATTTAGAGTGATTAGCTCAACATGATAATCCAAGAAACAGATACTCAAGATGTCCATAACCGGGAACACGGCTAACCATGATTAGTTTGTATACTCTGCAGATGTTTGCGCACTTTTCCCCACAAGACTCGATCTCCTCCGTTACATTTCTCGCACTACATGGTGTTTGAGAAACGGATGACCGAGACATAGTCTTTCAGAAACATTAACTCTTTACTCTGGGTGGACAGTTACACCTACTTTCCCCTACATCTGCCAGCCCACCACTGAAAGAGGTCATGCAACTTACTCAACTATGCTAGAGCCCATAATAGCTTGTGGTTGCACATTGAAGTTTCTAGCATGAATAATCTTATGATCCCTTTGAGCCTGGGTGGCATTCCATAGGGTAATCACACGGGTACTCCGGGATCCCCTTGGGCAACACTGGATTCTCCAGGTGCCCTGACAACCACTGGGTACTCCAGGGTGCCTCAACCAATCCATCCAAATGTGTATTTAAGTAGCCACCTTAAGTTAACCATAAATTAACAATACTCACATCTGTCATGGATACACTCACCCGATCCACGTCTACGAGCATAGCATAGCAATCCTGAGCATAGCGTAGAAGTAACTCCCAAAGGTTTGATAATAAAAGGGCAATAGGTTCTACCTCATCATCTACTTCCCAAACCCACATGTTATCAAACCTACTCATGCAATGTTTGAGGATTGAACTAATGCATAAAAACTTGGTAACAAAGAGATATGATCAAAGTGTTACTTGCTTTGCTGATGATCCGTAAAACCTAGAGACTCGTAGTAGCACGCTTCACACTCCGGGAATTCTATCGGAAACAAACAATAGCATACATAAGCACTCAAACTAGAAGCACGGGTAAGACTCAAATAAGAAGATCTAACCAGAAATCTCAACTGAAGAACTCCGGTTTGCAAAAATAATCAAATCAAACGGAGCAAAAATAACGAATGTGCTGGTTTAACTCCTGGATGAAAGCTGCAATGGACCTGTCTCTCCGGGTGCTGACCATCTCCCATTTCTCATTCGGTGCCCACATATCTGGTAGATAGTGTCCTTAAGATCCTTGTGATAAACTTCTCCAATGCGTCCCATGGCAATGTGGGATGCCATGCTCTTTCCTAGACTCCAGGTTGGTGCATCAAAGGAGAACTCTGTGGGCTCAGTGCCTGGCATGAACGTCCTTCCTGGAACTTTAACTCGAATCATCCAACGCTCCTCTTCTGGTAAAGTGGCGATGTAGGTCCTGGTGAAGCTTGGTATTCTGATGTTTAGGTACTTAGTGACTTCCTTCAAGTGTCCCCAAAAGGAGTGTCTTCATCCGGCTGGGTAAACTTGTTCCTTGAGTCCGCCATCCTATAGAGTAGAAAAGGGAGGGGAGTCACAAATGAGTAGAGAAGAGTAACCTATGGTTTTAGCTTAGTGGTCGTGTCCTACAGTCAGCATGTTCTCTGATACCATCTTGTAGCGACCAAACCTCAAACAGTCCAGTCTCTGTGCATCTGTATCATCCCTGGATCGGTAATGCTGACACATGCATTACTCGAGGATTTATAACAGAGTTTCAATCACACACTTATTACATCGAATGTCTCAAAAGAGAACTTATTACAATAATATGGCTTAAGGCCATCTAAATAAGATAACAGCGGAAGGCTTGGAAGATAAAGTGAGTCCATCAACTCCAACGGCATAGCTGAGTGAACAACAACGACCTATGGCACCTTACTCGTCGTTTGAAAAGTCTGCAACATGATATGTTGCAGCCCGAAATGGGTCAGCACATGGAATATGCTGGCAATGTAACACATAGAGTAATGAATAGAATAAATGCTATCACTACATGCATATATGGCTGGTGGAAAGCTCTATGGTTACTGTTTTGCATAAAGCCAATTTTTTCCTACAACAAAGGAATAAATTTTATTTAACTATCATGGTGGTTGTTAAACATTGAGAAGGTTCCTCCAACTCAATCCCAATTAAACATCATCAATAACCCAACAAATTAATTTAGAGTGATGAGAACAACATGATAATCCAAGAAATAGATACTCAAGATGTCCATAACTGGGGACACGACTAACCATGATTAGTTTGTACACTCTGCAGAGGTTTGCGCACTTTTCCCCACAAGACTCGATCTCCTCTGTTAGATTTCTCGCACTACATGGTGTTTGAGAAACGGATGACCGAGACACAGTCTTTCAGAAACATTAACTCTTTACTCTGGGTGGACAGTTACACCTACTTTCCCGTACATCTGCTAGCCCACCACTGAAAGAGGTCATGCAACTTACTCAACTATGCTAGAGCCCATAATAGCTTGTGGCTGCACACGGAAGTTTCTAGCATGAATAATCTTATGATCCATTTGAGCCCGGGTGTCATTCCATAGGTTAATCACACGGGTACTCCGAGATCCCCTTGGGCAACACTGGATTCTCCAGGGGCCCTGACAACCACTGGGTACTCCAGGGTGCCTCAACCAATCCAGCCAGACGTGTATTTAAGTAGCCACCTTAAGTTAACCATAAATTAACAATACTCACATCTGTCATGGATACACTCACCCAATCCACGTCTACAAGCATAGCATAGCAATCCTGAGCATAACGTAGAAGTAACTCCCAAAGGTTTGATAATAAAAGGGCAATAGGTTCTACCTCATCATCTACTTCCCAAATCCACATGTTATCAAACCTACTCATGCAATGTTTGAGGATTGAACTAATGCATAAAAACTTGGTAACAAAGAGATATGATCAAAGTGTTACTTGCCTTGTCGATGATCCACAAAACCTAGAGACTCGTAGTAGCACGCTTCGCACTCCGGGAATTCTATCGCAAACAAACAACAACATATATAAGCACTCAAGCTAGAAGCACGGGTAAAACTCAAATAAGAAGATCTAACCAGAAAGTTCAACTGAAGAACTCCGATTTGCAAAAAGAACAAATCAAACGGAGCAACAAAACTCAAACTACGAAAGAAACAAGAATCA
Source organism: Triticum timopheevii (assembly GCA_963921465.1). Classification (NCBI taxonomy): domain Eukaryota; kingdom Viridiplantae; phylum Streptophyta; class Magnoliopsida; order Poales; family Poaceae; genus Triticum; species Triticum timopheevii. Next base: position 341,350,554 of record OY997270.1, on the reverse strand, counting down.
TTTACTAATCTGGACTAAATTCAAATTTTACAGTACCAAAATCTTGTTCAAGTTGGTTAAACAGAAAGAGGGCTTCGAGACGAAGATCTGGGCGCTTGTTTCATCTAATTCGGATAAACGAGTGAAAAGATAAACTAGATCGAAGATCGGGGCAGAAATCGCGATCGAAAATAATCGCAAATAAACCCTGGAAAAACAAAACGAGAACAACAGGCTAACGAACGAACGTTCGCTGTCTGCGACTAACTGACGAACAACGTTCGTTAAAACGAACGTACGGACGAACATTCGCTAACTAACTAAACCGAAAAAACGAACCGATCTAATAATAACAAAAAACTAGATCTAGGGTTGAAAAAAACTGAACAATTTTTTTTTAAAAAAACCATAACGACGGCGGCGGCTAGCTTCGGCGAGGCTCCGGCGGGGCGGCGCGGCGGCATGGGGCGTCGGACGACGGCGGCATGGGACAGGAGGCGGCAGCGCGGCGGCGGCGGGTGGCGGGGAGGCGGTGGCGGGTGTTGGAGAGGGCGGCGGGGCGACGACTTAAATAGGGGGGTCGGGGCGGAGGCCGACTTGGGGGAGGGGGCGGCCGGCGACGGCTCCCAGCCGGACTCCGAGAGGAGTCCGCCGCGAGCACGGCGAGGAGGGCAGCGGTGCTTGGCGGGCCGGCCTGCTCGGCTGGGCTCCGGCCCAGTTGGGCATGAAACTTTTTTTAAAATAATTTCACCGAATTTAAAAAATCCTAGAAAAAATTAAAAAATTCGAAAAATGCCAAAACCAATTTTCGGTGTCTAAATGAAATATTTAGAACAAAGTGAACATTTTTTTGGCCTAAAATGCAATTTTTTAAAATGTGCAATTTTTTTAATTCAAATAAAATAGCGATAAACTCCAAAATAAAATACTTAATTGATTATAACATTTTCCCTCCAATATTTATTTTATTTTGGAGAAGTCATTTTATCCCCTCTCTTTTATTTTGACATTGGAAATATTTGACAAGAAAAATAATTAAAACCAAAATGATCCTCTTTTCAATATTTGAGAAAACTCAAATATGAAAATAGTTGAAATCCCCAACTCTCTTCGTGGGTCCTTGAGTTTCTTAGAATTTCTAGGATCAACCAAAATGTAATAAAACATGATATGCATACGATGTCCTATGTATAACATTCCAAATTGAAAATTTGGGATGTTACAAACCTACCCCCCCTTAAGATGAATCTCGCCCTCGAGATTCGGGTTGGCTAGAAAATAGGTGCGGGTGGTCCTTTCGTCGGTCTTCCTCTCGTTCCCAGGTGGCTTCCTCCTTGGTATGGTGGCTCCACTGAACTTTGCAAAACTTCATAACCTTGCTGCGTGTGACTCGGCTGGCAAACTCGAGAATCTTCACTGGTTTCTCCTCGTAGGTCAAATCACTATCCAGCCGAATCGCTTCCAGTGGCACTGTATCTCTCAGAGGTATATCAGCCATCTCTGCGTGGCACTTCTTCAACTGGGAAACCTGAAACACATCGTGAACTCCTGACAATCCTTCTGGCAGTTCCAGCTTGTAAGCAACCTTTCCCATATGTTCCAAAACTTTGTATGGTCCCACAAAATGTGGTGCTAGCTTTCCCTTAACTCCAAAATGCTTAACTCCTCGAAGTGGGGATACACGAAGGTATACTCTGTCTCCGACTTCATAAACTTTCTCCCTGTGTTTAGAATCTGCATAACTCTTCTGCCTGGACTGGGCTACCTTGAGTCTGTCGCGAATGAACTTAACCTTCTCTTCAGACTCCTTAATCAAATCCGGTCCAAACAACTGACGGTCTCCAACTTCATCCCATAACAACGGTGTCCTGCACCTCCTTCCGTACAATGCTTCGAAAGGGGCCATCTTCAAACTGGCTTGATAACTGTTGTTATAAGAGAACTCTGCATATGGCAAATTGTCGTCCCAACTAGATCCATAATCTAGCGCACAAGCTCTCAACATGTCCTCCAGAATCTGATTGACTCTCTTGGTCTGTCCATCTGTCTGTGGATGAAAGGTTGTACTGAACTCTAGCCTGGTACCCAAAGTCTCATGCAACTGATTCCAGAACTTTGAGGTAAACTGGGTTCCTTTGTCTGATACAATGGTCCTCGGAACTCCGTGCAGACATACCATCCTGGTCAAGTATATCTTTGCCAACTTAGGACTCGTATAGGTGGTCTTCACTGGGATGAAATGAGCTACTTTCATCAATCGATCGACTACAATCCATATCGAGTCATAGCCTAAACGATTCCTGGGCAATCCCGTGATAAAATCCATGCCAAGCTTGTCCCACTTCCATTCGGGTATCAGCAATGGTTGTAGCAATCCTGCTGGCTTCTGATGCTCTGCCTTTACTCTCTGACATACATCACATACCGCTACATACTCAGCAATATCCTTCTTCATTCCGGTCCACCAGAAACTTTCCTTCAAATCCACATACATCTTGGTGTTTCCTGGGTGAATCAAATACGGCGAATCATGGGCCTCCTGCAGAATCAACTTCCTGATCTCGGGGTCATTAGGCACATATATGCGATCCTCAAACCATAAGGTATCGTGCTCATCCTCACGAAATCCTTTAGCCTTTCCTTTGCTCATCCTTTCCTTTATCTCGGCAATCTCCTTGTCAGTCTTCTGAGCTTCTCTGATCTTATCCATCAAAGTGGAATGAATTTCCATTGCTGCTACATAACCTCTTGGAACTATTTCCAAACATAGCTCGCGAAGATCCTCTGCTAACTCCTTGGGTAATCCTCCGGTCATGAGCATATTCACATAACTCTTGCGACTCAACACATCGACTACTACATTAGCCTTTCCGGGATGATAGTGCAACTTCATATCATTATCCTTAATGAGCTCCAACCATCTCCTTTGCCTGAGATTCAAATCCTTCTGTGTGAAGATATACTTCAAACTCTTGTGATCCGTGTACACCTCACAATGGTTTCCGATGAGAAAATGTCTCCATGTCTTCAACGCATGCACTACGGCTGCTAACTCCAAATCATGTGTAGCATAGTTTTGCTCATGGGGTTTAAGTTGTCGTGAGGCATATGAAACAACTCTTCCCTCCTGCATAAGCACTGCTCCAAGTCCTCGACGAGAAGCGTCGCAATACACTTGATAATCCTTGCGTTGATCTGGAAGAATCAACACTGGGGCTGTAACCAAACGTTTCTTCAACTCCTGAAAACTGGCTTCACACTCCTCAGTCCATTTGAACTTGGTGTCCTTCTTCAACAACTCTGTCATGGGCTTTGCAATCTTGGAAAAATTCTCTATGAACCTCCAGTAATATCCTGCGAGTCCAAGAAAACTCCGGATCTCTCCAACTGACGTGGGTGCCACCCATTTAGTCACAGAAACAACCTTGGTGGGGTCTACTGCTATTCCTTCCCCGGATATAACATGTCTGAGAAATCCAACTTCCTTCAACCAAAGCTCACACTTGCTGAACTTGGCATACAACTGATGTTCGCTGAGCTTATCGAGAATCAAACGTAAATGCTCCTTATGCTCGTCTTCATTCTTCGAGTAGACCAATATATCATCAATGAACACCATGATGAACTTATCCAAAAATTCCATAAACACCTTGTTCATCATGTTCATGAAATAGGCAGGCGCGTTAGTCAGACCAAATGACATAACGGTATACTCATATAGCCTGTACCTTGTGGTAAAAGCTATCTTAGGTATATCCTGCTCTCGAATCTTCAGCTGATGATATCCTGATCGCAGATCAATCTTGGAGAATACTTTAGCTCCTTGCAACTGGTCAAACAAATCATTGATCATCAGCAATGGGTACTTGTTCTTGATCGTCACTTCATTCAACGCACGATAATCAAGAACCATCCTCAATGATCCATCCTTCTTCTCCACTAGAAGTATCGGGGATCCCCAAGGTGACGAACTTGGTCGAATGTAACCTTTATCCAGTAACTCCTTAATCTGCTTCTTAATTTCCTCCAAATCCTATGCGGGCATCCGATATGGTCTCTTAGATATTGGCCCTGTGCCTGGCAAAAGCTCAATCAAAAACTCAATGTCTCTATCCGGTGGCATGCGTGGCAGCTCCTTTGGAAATACGTCAGGGAAATCCTTCACCACTGGTACTTCCTCCTGTACAACTCCTGATAAGGAATTCACTTGAGTCCTCTTCGGCATATGCCGAGATACATACTTAATCCTTCTTCCTTTTGGGGTGGTGAGCATAATCGACTTACTAGTGCAATCGATGTTTCCTGCATACATCGATAACCAATCCATACCCAAAATCACATCCAATCCTTGCGACTCCAAAATTATCAGATCCGAGGGAAAACATGCCTACCTATGGTCAATGACATATGAAAACATCCTTGGCTTGCCATATGCTCCGCTCCTGGCGAGCTTACTAACATAGGTGTCCTAAGAACTTTGGTGGGCAACTTATACTTATCCACAAATCCCCTTGATATGTATGAATGCGATGCACTAGTATCAAAAAGAACGATTGCAGTAAATGACTTAACCAAAAACTTACCTATAACTGCATCTGGCTGCTCTTGAACCTCCTCCACGCTAACGTGGTTCACTTGTCCCCTGTTGAAAGGGTTGGGCTTCTTCCCAGAGCTTCCATTGCCATTTCCATTCTTTGTTTCAGAACACTTCGTGGCGTAATGTCCATTCTTCCCGCACTTGAAACAACTAATGTGACTTAGATCCTTCTTGGCGGGCGTTGCTGGGTTGGAACGGTTCTGACCGTTGCTTCCTCCATTCCCATTCCCATTCTTGGGGCCACTATGGTTATGCGAGCTTCCTCCATTTGCATTATGGCCTCCATGGTTATGGTGAATGTGTCCTCCCAAATTCGGGGTAAAACGAGGTCTCTGCTGAGCTCCTGAATTGTACTTCCCTTGTCCATACTTCCTCTTGCGGCTGTCTATCTGCTGTTGCTTCCCTTCAATCATAAGAGCTCTATCTACCAACTCCTGGTAGTTATTGAATGTTGCCACCATCAACTGCATGCTCAGCTCATCATCCAGTCCTTCCAGAAACTTCTCCTGATTAGCAGCATCTGTAGCGACGTCATCCGAGGCTTAACATGCTAACCTACTAAACTCATCCACATACTAGCCCACTGTGCGTCCTCCTTGGTGCAAGTTGCAAAACTCGCGCTTCTCCATGTTCATGGCTCCTGTTGAAACATGGGCAGTGCGGAAAGCCTGCTGAAACTGGTCCCATGTAACAGTGTCAATGGGGTAAGTGGCTGTGAAATTCTCCCACCATGATGCTGCGGGTCCATCAAGCTGATGTGCGGCAAAACACACTCTCTCCTCATCAGTGCATCCTGCAGTGGTCAGCTACCTTCCAATCTTGCGAAGCCAATCATCTGCAACAATCGGCTCGGTGCTACTAGAGAACACCGGCGGATTCAGCCTTAGGAAACGGGCTAAGTGATCAACAGGTGGTGGTGGTAGTGGGTTGTTGTTGTTGTCTTGGTTCTGATTCTGGACTAGTAGCTGCATCAAGGTATTCTGCTGCTGGATCAACTGAGTGAGCTCTGGTGGAAAAGCAAATCCATTGTCACGTCTCGGAGGCATCTGATGGGTCTAGAAAAGGTGAGAAAATAGAATAGAATGAGGTCTAGAGGGAAAACACTACCCATATGCACATGAGACAAACACAATCATATCACTTCAATCAATTCACACAAGGGCATACAATCGGTCTAACTATCGTTACAAAAGTGCTCGGACTATACTATATACATGGGTGAATACTACTACTGATATGGTGGTCGACTAGAAGTTTTAATCAGTACAAGACTCCATGATATATGCTCCAGCTTCATCAACATATTCTTCATCGCTGTCGTTGGGGTCCGAGTCGTTGTCGTTGATGATGATGTAGTCCTCCGCACGAATGTCCTTGGAATCGTCGTCATCTCCTCCTTGCGCGTGGTCTCCCATGAATACTCCTAGATTCCTCGTCAGGTCGTCATTCTTCTCCACTACTATCGTCATTTCCTCCTCATATCCATTGCGTGTAGACTTGAGTTCCTATTCTAGCTCCGAAATCCTGGTCATTTCCTTCTTCAGATCTATCATGCTTGCGCACATATGGTTCTCCTGGCAACGAATGTGCTGGTTTAACTCCTGGATGAAAGCTGCAATGGACCTGTCTCTCCGGGTGCTGACCATCTCCCATTTCTCATTCGGTGCCCACATATCTGGTAGATAGTGTCCTTAAGATCCTTGTGATAAACTTCTCCAATGCGTCCCATGGCAATGTGGGATGCCATGCTCTTTCCTAGACTCCAGGTTGGTGCATCAAAGGAGAACTCTGTGGGCTCAGTGCCTGGCATGAACGTCCTTCCTGGAACTTTAACTCGAATCATCCAACGCTCCTCTTCTGGTAAAGTGGCGATGTAGGTCCTGGTGAAGCTTGGTATTCTGATGTTTAGGTACTTAGTGACTTCCTTCAAGTGTCCCCAAAAGGAGTGTCTTCATCCGGCTGGGTAAACTTGTTCCTTGAGTCCGCCATCCTATAGAGTAGAAAAGGGAGGGGAGTCACAAATGAGTAGAGAAGAGTAACCTATGGTTTTAGCTTAGTGGTCGTGTCCTACAGTCAGCATGTTCTCTGATACCATCTTGTAGCGACCAAACCTCAAACAGTCCAGTCTCTGTGCATCTGTATCATCCCTGGATCGGTAATGCTGACACATGCATTACTCGAGGATTTATAACAGAGTTTCAATCACACACTTATTACATCGAATGTCTCAAAAGAGAACTTATTACAATAATATGGCTTAAGGCCATCTAAATAAGATAACAGCGGAAGGCTTGGAAGATAAAGTGAGTCCATCAACTCCAACGGCATAGCTGAGTGAACAACAACGACCTATGGCACCTTACTCGTCGTTTGAAAAGTCTGCAACATGATATGTTGCAGCCCGAAATGGGTCAGCACATGGAATATGCTGGCAATGTAACACATAGAGTAATGAATAGAATAAATGCTATCACTACATGCATATATGGCTGGTGGAAAGCTCTATGGTTACTGTTTTGCATAAAGCCAATTTTTTCCTACAACAAAGGAATAAATTTTATTTAACTATCATGGTGGTTGTTAAACATTGAGAAGGTTCCTCCAACTCAATCCCAATTAAACATCATCAATAACCCAACAAATTAATTTAGAGTGATGAGAACAACATGATAATCCAAGAAATAGATACTCAAGATGTCCATAACTGGGGACACGACTAACCATGATTAGTTTGTACACTCTGCAGAGGTTTGCGCACTTTTCCCCACAAGACTCGATCTCCTCTGTTAGATTTCTCGCACTACATGGTGTTTGAGAAACGGATGACCGAGACACAGTCTTTCAGAAACATTAACTCTTTACTCTGGGTGGACAGTTACACCTACTTTCCCGTACATCTGCTAGCCCACCACTGAAAGAGGTCATGCAACTTACTCAACTATGCTAGAGCCCATAATAGCTTGTGGCTGCACACGGAAGTTTCTAGCATGAATAATCTTATGATCCATTTGAGCCCGGGTGTCATTCCATAGGTTAATCACACGGGTACTCCGGGATCCCCTTGGGCAACACTGGATTCTCCAGGGGCCCTGACAACCACTGGGTACTCCAGGGTGCCTCAACCAATCCAGCCAGACGTGTATTTAAGTAGCCACCTTAAGTTAACCATAAATTAACAATACTCACATCTGTCATGGATACACTCACCCAATCCACGTCTACAAGCATAGCATAGCAATCCTGAGCATAACGTAGAAGTAACTCCCAAAGGTTTGATAATAAAAGGGCAATAGGTTCTACCTCATCATCTACTTCCCAAATCCACATGTTATCAAACCTACTCATGCAATGTTTGAGGATTGAACTAATGCATAAAAACTTGGTAACAAAGAGATATGATCAAAGTGTTACTTGCTTTGCTGATGATCCGTAAAACCTAGAGACTCGTAGTAGCACGCTTCGCACTCCGGGAATTCTATCGGAAACAAACAATAGCATACATAAGCACTCAAACTAGAAGCACGGGTAAGACTCAAATAAGAAGATCTAACCAGAAATCTCAACTGAAGAACTCCGGTTTGCAAAAATAATCAAATCAAACGGAGCAACAAAACTCAAACTACGAAAGAAACAAGAATCATTTACTAATCTGGACTAAAGTCAAATTTTACACTACCAAAATCTTGTTCAAGTTGGTTAAACATAAAGAGGGCTTCGAGACAAAGATCTAGGCGCTTCTTTCATCTAATTCGGATAAACGAGCGAAAAGATAAACTAGATCAAAGATCAGGGCACAAATCGCGATCGAAAATAATCGCAAATAAACCCTGGAAAAACAAAACGAGACGAACAGGCTAACGAACGAACGCTCGCTGTCTGCAGCTAATTGACGAACAATGTTCGTTAAAATGAACGTACGGACGAACGCCCGCTAACTAACTAAATCGAAAAAACCGAACCGATCTAATAATAATAAAAAACTAGATTTATTTAAAAAAACCGTACGGTTTTTAAAAAAACACCATAACGGCGGCGGCGGTGGCGGCTACCTCCGGCGGGGCGGCGCGGTGGCGTGGGGCGTCGGTGGCGCGACAGCGGTGAGGCACGCTGGCGGGGGCATCGGGTAGCGGGGAGGTGGTAGCGGGTGGTGGAGAGGGCGGTGGGGCGGCAACTTAACTGGGGGGGGGGGAGGATGATGCGTCTCCAACGTATCTATAATTTTTGATTGTTCCGTGCTATTATATTACCTATTTTGGATGTTTATGGGCTTTACTTTACACTTTTATATCATTTTTGGGACTAACCTACTAACCGGAGGCCCAACCCATATTGCTATTTTATTGCCTGTTTCAGAAAAGGAATATCAAACGGAGTCCAAACGAAATGAAACCTTCGGCAATGTGATTTTTTGGAAGAATATCACCCAGGAGACTTGGAGTTCACGTCAGAAGACCCTTGAGGAGGCGAGGAGATAGGAGGGCGCGCCCCCCCTTACTGGGCGCACCCTCCTGTCATGTGGGCCCCTCGAGCACCCCCCGACCGAGTTCTTTCGCCTATATAAGCCTACGTACCCTAAAAACATCGAATATCAAGATAGATCGGGAGTTCCGCTGCCGCAAGCCTCTGTAGCCACCAAAAACCTCTCGGGAGCCCTTCCCGGCACCCTGCCGGAGGGGGGATCCTTCATTGGTGGCCATCTTCATCATCCCGGCGCTATCCATGACGAGGAGGGAGTAGTTCATCCTCAAGGCTGAGGGTATGTACCAGTAGCTATGTGTTTGATCTCTCTCTCTCGTGTTTCCTCTATGGCACAATCTTGATGTATCCCGAGCTTTGCTATTGTAGTTGGATCTTATGATGTTTCTCCCCCTCCACTCTCTTGTGATGAATTGAGTTTTCCCTTTGAAGTTATCTTATCGGATTGAGTGTTTTATGAGAACACTTGATGTATGTCTTGCCGTGCTTATCTGTGGTGACAATGGGATATCATGTGCCACTTGATGTATGTTTTGGTGACCAACTTGCGGGTTCCGCCCATGAACCTATGCATAGGGGTTGGCACACGTTCTTGACTCTCCGGTAGAAACCTTGGGGCACTCTTTGAAGTACTTTGTGTTGGTTGAATAGATGAATCTGAGATTGTGTGATGCATATCGTATAATCATGCCCACGGATACTTGAGGTGACAATGGAGTATCGAGGTGACATTAGGGTTTTGGTTGATTTGTGTCTTAAGGTGTTATTCTAGTATGAACTCTATGATGGATTGAGCGGAAATAATAGCTTCATGTTATTTTACTACGAACTCTTGAGTAGATATAACAGAAAGGATAACTTTGAGGTGGTTTTGTACCCTACCATAATCTATTCGTTTGTTCTCCGCTATTAGTGTCTTTGGAGTGACTCTTTGTTTCATGTTGAGGGATTGTTATAAGATCTATCTATGTTATTATTGTTGAGAGAACTTGCACTAGTGAAAGTATGAACCCTAGGCCTTGTTTCCTACCATTGCAATACCGTTTACGCTCACTTTTATCACTTGCTACCTTGCTGTTTTTATAATTTCAGATTACAAATACCTTTATCTACCATCCATATTGCACTTGTATCACCATCTCTTCGCCGAACTAGTGCACCTATACAATTTACCATTGTATTGGGTGTGTTGGGGACACAAGAGACTCTTTGTTATTTGGTTGCAGGGTTGTTTGAGAGAGACCATCTTCATCCTACGCCTCCTACGGATTGATAAACCTTAGGTCATCCACTTGAGGGAAATTTGCTACTGTCCTACAAACCTGTGCACTTGCAGGCCCAACAACGTCTACAAGAAGAAGGTTGTGTAGTAGACATCAAGCTCTTTTCTGGCGCCGTTGCCGGGGAGGCTAGGTAAACGGTACTCACACCCCGTCAACTAAGCTCTTTTTTGGCGAGATGAGTGCTTGAAGGTATATCTTTAGATCTTGCAATCGAATCTTTTTGTTTCTTGTTTTATCACTAGTTTAGTTTATAAAAGAAAACTACAAAAAAAATGGAGTTGAGTTTGTCTCATATGCTTCATCTTTTTAATATCTTTCGTGAGAATGATGGTAAGAAAAATTGTGCTCAAGTGCTATAAGAAGAAGTCTATAAAATGTTTTGCGTGAAATATTTGAATGATGAGCATGATTGCAATGTTGTTAGTATGAATTCCTTGAATATCCTTGATGCTAATGATATGCAAAGCCACAAGCTTGGGGATGCTATGTTTGATGAATATGATATTTTTTGTCCCCCAAGTTTTGATGAGAATATTTATTATGATGAAAGCATGTCTCCTATTTATGATGATTATATTGATGAAAGTGGGTTTGGCAGAGTGTTAACTTTAGGAAGTAGTGATCCCACTATTTTGGAGGATGTTGAATCTTATTGTGATGAACATGAAAGTGGATTTGGAAGAGTGTCAACTTTATTTAGTGATTCCGCTATTTCGGAAGAGGTTCCAATTGATTATGAGAACAAAGTTGCTATTTATGATGATTATTGTGATGACTTGTATGCTATTAAGAATAATGATAACTATGAAACTTGTCATCATGATTTTAGTTTTCAATTGGATTATGCTTCACATGATAGTTATTTTGTTGAGTTTGCTCCCACTATTATTCATGAGAAGAATTTTGCTTATGTGGAGAGTAGTAAATTTTGCATGCTTGTAGATCATGAAAAGAATGCTTTAGGTGCTGGTTATATTGTTGAATTCATTCATGATTCTACTGAAAATTATTATGAGAGAGGAACATATGCTTGTAGGAATGGCAATAATGCCAAGTTTCCTCTCTATGTGTTGAAATTCTTGAAGCTATGCTTGTTTTATCTTCCTATGCTAGTTGATTATTGTTCCCATAAGTTGTTTGCTCACAAAATCCCTATGCATAGGAAGTGGGTTAGACTTAAATGTGCTAGTCATATTATTCATGATGCTCTCTTTATGTTTCAATTCTTATCTTTTATGTGAGCATCATTGCCATCATCATGCCTAGCTAGAAAGGCATTAAAGAAAAGTGCTTGTTGGGAGACAAACCAATATTTATCCTTACTGTTTTTGTGTGTACACATGATTATGCTACTGTATTAATCATGTTTTATAGCTTTTGTTTCAATAAAGTGCCAGGTAGAACCTTTGGGAAGACTTGGGTGAAGTTTATGTGATCTTGCTGTAAAAAACAGAAACTTTTGCGCTCATGAGAATAGCTGCCATTGTTTACTGGAGAGTTATTTTAGGTTGATTCTTTTTGCAGATGATTAATAGACAAATTCCTCAGGTCCGCCAATTTATTTAATAATTTTTGGGGTTCCATAAGTATACGTTTGATACAGATTACTACAGACTGTTCTGTTTTTGACATATTCTGTTTTCATTGTGTTGTTTGCTTATTTTGATGAATCTATGGCTAGTATGTAAGGGTATGGACCATAGAGAAGTTAGAATACAGTAGATATTACACAAATATGAATTTAAAATTAGTTCATTACAATACCTAAGTGGTGATTTATTTTCATATACTAACGGAGCTTACGAGTTTTGTTTTGAGCTTCGTGTTGTGAAGTTTTCAAGTTTTGGGTAGAGATTTGATGGACTATGGAATAAGGAGTGGAAAGGGCCTAAGCTTGGGGATTACCAAGGCACCCCAAGGTAATATTCAAGGACAACCAAGAGCCTAAGCTTGGGGATGCCCCGGAAGGCATCCCCTCTTTCGTCTTCGTTCATCGGTAACTTTACTTGGAGCTATATTTTTATTGACCACATGATATGTGTTTTGCTTGGAGCGTCATTTTATTTTGTTAGTATTTGCTTGATGTTATTTAGAATAATGTTTTGAATATTTAGTTTCAATAAAAATGTCAAAGATAGCCTTTGCCATGCTTATTTTGCTAGTATACATGTTGCTGTTTGAAAACAGAAAGTTTACCGCTGTTGCAAAAATTCCCTAGAAAAGCCAGAGAGTGGTATAATGTTGAAACTTTTTGCATATTAAGCTCTGATAAATTTACTACAGTGGGAAGTTTCTCTCATAATTTTTAGAGTCAGGGAAGTATTGATACTCTTGCATTCTTTCCAGACTATACTGTTTTGGCAGATTGCTATTATGGTTGCATTGTTTGCATATGTTTGCTTGTTTAATGATTCTATTTGAGGATAGGAGTATTAAATATGCAGAGACATTTAGTATTAAATGTTGAATAATAATGTTAGTAATTTGTTACAGTAGAAAATGATAAGGTTTTGCATTGTTTTATACTAACTTATCTCACGAGTTCTTGTTGAGTTTGGTGTGGATGAAGCTTTTGATAAAAAGAGAAACCATGATATGAGAGGAATTAAGGAGACACAAAAGTTCAAGCTTGTGGATGCCCAAGGCACCCCAAGATAATATTTAAAGAAGTCTAAAGCATTCAAGCTTGGGGATACCCCGGTAGGCATCCCGCCTTTCCTCTTCAACAACTATCGGTTAGTATCCGTTGAGCCTAAGTTTTTGCTTCTTCACATGAGTTGTGCTATCCTTGCAATGTCATTTTATTTTGCTTTGCTTGCTGCTTGAATACAATACCAAGATCTGAAATTCTTAAATGAGAGAGAGTCTTCGTATAGTTGCATAATTATTTAACTACTCATTGATCTTCACTTATATCTTCCGAAGTAGTTTGTCATTTGCTCTAGTGCTTCACTTATATTATTTTGAGAGTCTTAAACAACATGGTAATTTGAATGAAAACTATCATAGGAAGTGAATTGGATGCTATGATCAGTTTGTTGCTTGATAATTGTTTTGAGATATAAATGCAGTAATGTTAGGGTCATGCTAGTGGATAATTATGAAATTGAGAAATACTTTTGTTGAAGTTGGCAAGTCCCGTAGCATGCACGTATGGTAAAAGTTGCATGACAAATTTGTTGCATGAGGTGCTCTTTTGATTGTCTTCCTTATGAGTGGCAGTCGGGGAAGAGCGATGGTCTTTTCCTACCAATCTATCCCTCTTGGGGCATGCGTAGTAGTACTTTGCTTCGAGGGCTAAGTAGACTTTTGCAATAAGTATATGAGTTCTTTATGACTAATGTGAGTCCATGGATATACGCACACTCATCCTTCCACTTTGCTAGCCTCTATTATGCCGCGCAACTTTCGCCGGTATCATGAACCCATTATTTACCTTCCTCAAAACATCCACCATACCTACCTATTATGGCATTTCCATAGCCATTCGGAGATATATTGCCATGCAACTTTCCACCGTTCCGTTTATAATGACACGTTTCATCATTGTCATATTGCTCTTTGCATGATCATGTAGTTGGCATCATATTTGTGGCAAGGCCACCTTCATAATTTTCATACATGTCGCTCTTGATTCATTGCATATCCCGGTACACCGCTGGAGGCATTCATATAGAGTCATATCTTGTTCTAGCTTTGAGTTGTAAATCAATAAAAGTGTGATGATCTTCATTATTAGAGCATTGTCCCAGTGAGGAAAGAATGATGAAGACTATGATTCCCCCACAAGTCGGGATGAGACTTCGGACTTTATAAAAATAAAAGAGGCCAAAGAAGCCCACCAAAAAGAAAGAAAAAAGAGAAAAGAAGAAAAAAAAGAAAGAAAGAAAAAGAAAGAAGAAAAAGAAAAAAATGAGAGAAAAAGAGAGAAGGGACAATTGTTACTATCTATTTTCCACACTTGTGCTTCAAAATAGCACCATGATATTCATGATAGAGAGTCTCCTATATTGTCACTTTCATATACTAGTGGGAATTTTTCATTATAGAACTTGGCTTGTATATTCCAATGATGGGCTTCCTCAAAATGCCCTAGGTCTTCGTGAGCAAGCAAGTTGGATGCACACCCACTTAGTTTCTTTTGTTGAGCTTTCATACATTTATAGCTCTAGTGCATCTGTTGCATGGCAATCCCTACTCACTCACATTGATATCTATTGATGGGCATCTCCATAGCCCGTTGATACGCCTAGTTGATGTGAGACTATCTTCTCCCTCTTTTTGCCCTTACAACCACCACCATTTACCACCATAGTGCTATGTCCATGGCTTGCGCTCATGTATTGCGTAAGAGTTGAAAAAAGCTGAAGCGCGTTAAAAAGTATGAACCAATTGCTCGGCTCGTCATCGGGGTTGTACATGACGGGAGTATTTTGTGTAATGAAAATGAAGCATGGCCTAACTATATGATTTTGTAGGGATAAGCTTTCTTTGGCTATGCTATTTTGATAGGACATGATTATTTGTTAGTATGCTTCGAAGTATTATTATTTTTATGTTTTATAAGCTTTTATCTTGAATCATTTGGATCCGAACAGTCATGCCACAATAAAGAAAATTACTTTGAGAATTATGCTAGGTAGCATTCCACATCAAAAATTCTATTTTTATCATTTACCTACTCGAGGACGAGCCGAGCAATTGGGTGTGTTGGGGACACAAGAGACTCTTTGTTATTTGGTTGCAGGGTTGTTTGAGAGAGACCATCTTCATCCTACGCCTCCTACGGGGATTGATAAACCTTAGGTCATCCACTTGTGGGAAATTTGCTACTGTCCTACAAACCTGTGCACTTGCAGGCCCAACAACATCTACAAGAAGAAGGTTGTGTAGTAGACATCAGGGGGGAGGGGGGGTCGGGGCGGAGGCCGACTTGCGGGAGGGGGCGGCCGGCGGTGGCTCCGAGCCGGACTCCGAGAGGAGTTCACCGCGAGCACAGCGGGGAGTGCGGCGGTGCTAGGCGGGCCGGCCTTCTCGGCTGGGCTCCGGCCCAGTCAGGCGGGAAACTTTTTTTTAAAAATAATTCCGCCAAACTTAAAGAAAATCCTAAAAAAAAATTCTAAAGATGCCAAAACAAATTTTCACTGTCTAAATGAAATATTTAGAACAAAGTGAACATTTTTTTGGCCTAAAATGCAATTTTTGTAATTCAAATAAAATAGCGATAAACTCCAAAATAAAATACTTAGTTGATTTTAACATTTTCCCTCCAATATTTCTTTTATTTTGGAGAAGTCATTTTATCCCCTCTCTTTTATTTTGACATTGGAAATATTTGAAGAAGAAAATAATTAAACCAAAATGATCCTCTTTTCAATATTTGAGAAAACTCAAATATGAAAATAGTTGAAATCCCCAACTCTCTCCGTGGGTCCTTGAGTTGCTTAGAATTTCTAGGATCAACCAAAATGTAATAAAATATGATGTGCATATGATGTCCTATGTATAACATTCCAAATTGAAAATTTGGGATGTTACACAGAGATCAAACACATAGCTACTGGTACATACCCTCAGCACCGAGGGTGAACTACTCCCTCCTCATCATGGAGAGCGCCGGGGTGATGAAGATGGCCACCATTGAGGGATCGCCCCTCCAGCAGGGTGCCGGAATGGGCTCCTGAGAGGTTTTTGGTGGCTACAGAGGCCTGCGGCAGCGGAACTCCCGATCTAGGTTATTTTCTGGAGGTTTCAGTATTTATAGGAATTTTTGGCGTTGGGAACAAGTCAGGGAGGTCTCCGGGCTTTCCACGAGGCAGGTGGGCACACCCAGGGGGGTGGGCGCGCCCCACCCTCGTGGGCAGCCCGGGACTCTTCTGGCCCAACTCTTTCACTCCAGGGGCTTCTTTTGGTCCATAAAAAATCATCAAAATTGGTACGTCAATTGGACTCCATTTGGTATTCCTTTTCTGTAAAACTCAAAAACAAAGAGAAAACAGAAACTGGCACTAGGCTCTAGGTTAATAGGTTAGTCCCAAAAATCATATAAAATAGCATATAAATGCATATAAAACATCCTAGATGGATAATATAATAGCATGGAACAATCAAAAATTATAGATACGTTGGAGACATATCAAGCATCCCCAAGCTTAATTCCTGCTCGTCCTCGAGTAGGTAAATGATAAAAACAAAATTTTTGATGTGGAATGCTACCTAACATATTTATCAATGTAATCTTCTCTATTGTGGCAAGAATATTCAGATCCAGAAGATTCAAAACAAAAGTTTAATATTGACATAAAAATAGTAATATTTCAAGCATGCTAACCAAGCAGTTTATGTCTTATCAAAATAACATAGCCAAAAAAGCTTATCCCTACAAAATCATATAGTTTGGCCATGCTTCATTTTTGTCACACAAAATGCTGCCATCATGAACAACCCCGGTTTCAGCCAAGCAAATGGTTCATAGTTTTTAACGCGCTTTAGTCTTTTCAACCCTCACGCAATACATGAGCGTAAGCCATGGACATAGCACTATGGGTTGAGTAGAGTATGATGATAGGGATTATGTGAGAAAACAAAAAAGAAGAAAGTCTCACATTGACGCGGCTAATCAACGGGCTATGGAGATGCCCATCAATTGATGTCAATACGAGGAGTAGGGATTGCCATGCAACGGGTGCACTAGAGCTATAAATGTATGAAAGATCATCAAAAAGAAAGTAAGTGGGTGTGCATCCAACTTTCCTGCTCACGAAGACCTAGGGCATTTTGAGGAAGCCCATCATTGGAATATACAAGCCAAGTTCTATAATGAAAATTCCCACTAGTATATGAAAGTGACAACATAGGAGACTTTCTATCATTAAGATCATGGTGCTACTTTGAAGCACAACTGTGGTAAAAGGATAGTACCATTGTCCCTTCTATCTTTTTGTCTCATTTTTTTCTCTTTTTTCTTTTTGGTGGGCTTCTTTGGCCTCTTTTTTTATTTGGGCTTCTTTGGCCTCTTTTATTTTTCATAAAGTCCGGAGACTCATCCCGACTTGTGGGGAAATCATAGTCTCCATCATCATTTTCTCACATGGGACAATGCTCTAATAATGGAAATCATCACACTTCTATTTATTTACAACTCAAGAATTACAACTCAATACTTAGGACAAAATATGACTCTATGTGGATGCCTCCGGCGGTGTACTGGGATATGCAATGAATCAAGAGCGACATGTATGAAAGAATTATAAAGGTGGCTTTGCCACAAATACGATGTCAACTACATGATCATGCAAGGCCATATGACAATGATGGAGCGTGTCATAATAAACGGAACGGTGGAAAGTTGCATGGCAATATATCTCGGAATGGCTATGAAAATGCCATAATAGGTAGGTATGGTGGCTGTTTTGAGGAAGGTATAAGGAGGTTTATGTGTGATAGAGCGTATCGTATCACGGGGTTTGGATGCACCGGTGAAGTTTGCACCAACTCTCAAGGTGAGAAAGGGTAATGCACAGTACCGTAGAGGCTAGCAAATTGTGGAAGGGTAAGAGTGCGTATAATCAATGGACTCACATTAGTCATAAAGAAATCATATACTTATTGCAAAAGTTTATTAGCCCTCAAAGCAAAGTACTACTACACATGCTCCTAGGGGAAGGGTTGGTAGGAGTTAACCGTCGCACGATCCCGACCTCCACTCATAAGGAAGGCAATCAAAGAACAACTCATGCTTCAAATTTGTCACACAACGGTCACCATACGTGCATGCTATGGGACTTGCCAACTTTAACACAAGTATTTCTCATTTTCATAATTACCCAACTAGCATGACTCTAACATTACCACCTCTATATCTCAATTATCAAGTATCAAATTTATCATAGTGTTTAATGCACTCCACATGAAAGTTTTTATTTTACCCAACTTGGATGCCCATCATATTAGGACTAATTTTATAACCAAAGCAAATTACCATGCTGTTTAAGACTCTCAAAATAATGTAAGTGAAGCATGAGAGTTCATCTATTTATTAAAAATAAAACCACCGTCGTGCTCTAAAAGATATAAGTGAAGCACTAGAGCAAACGACAAACTACTCCAAAAGATATAAGTGAAGATCAATGAGTAGTCGAATAATTATGCAACTACGTGAAGACTCTCTAAAACTTAAGAATTTCAGATCTTTATATTTTATTGAAACATCAAGCAAAACAATAGAAAATAAAATGATGCTCCAAGCAAAACACATATTATGTGATGAATAAAAATATAGCTCCAATTAAAGTTACCGATGAACGAAGACGAAAGAGGGGATGCCATCCGGGGCATCCCCAAGCTTAGGATCTTGGTTTTCCTTGAATATGACCTTGGGATGCCTTGGGCATCCCCAAGCTTAGGCTCTTGCCACTCCTTATTCCATAGTCCATCGAATCTTTACCCAAAACTTGATAACTTCACAACACAAAACTCAACAGAAAACTCGTAAGCTCCGTTAGTATAGGAAAATAAATCACCACTTAGGTACTGTTGTGAACTCATTCTAAATTCATATTGGTGTAATATCTATTGTATTCCAACTTCTCTATTGTTCATACCCTCCGATACTACTCATAGATTCATCAAAATAAGCAAACAACACACAGAAAACATAATCTGTCAAAAACAGAACAGTCTGTAGTAATCTGTATCATTAGAATACTTGTGTAACTAAAAAAACTCTGAAATAAATTGTTGGACCTGAGTAATTTGACTATTAATCATTTTCAAAAAGAATCAACCTAAAAGAACTCTCCAGTAAAAAATGGCAGCTAATCTCGTGAGCGCAAAAGTTTCTGTTTTTTACAGCAAGATCGCATAGACTTCACCCAAGTCTTCCCAAAGGTTCTACTTGGCACAAACACTAATTAAAACATAAAACCACATCTAAACAGAGGCTAGATGAATTATTTATTACTAAACAGTAGCAAAAAGCAAAGAACAAAAATAAAATTGGGTTGCCTCCCAACAAGCGCTAACGTTTAACGCCCCTAGCTAGGCATGCTGATTTCAATGATGCTCACATAAAAGATAAGAATTGAAACATAAAGAGAGCATCATGAAGAATATGACTAGAACATTTAAGTCTAACACACTTCGTATGCATAGGGATTTTGTGAGCAAACAATTTATGGTAACAATAATCAACTAGCATAGGAAGGCTAAACAAGGATAACTTCAAAACTTTAAGCACATAGAGAGGAAACTAGATATTATTGCAATTCCTACAAGCATATATTCCTCCCTCATAATAATTTTCAGTAGCATCATGAATGAATTCAACAATATAACAATCACATAAAGCATTATTTTCATGATCTACAAGCATAGAAAATTTACTACTCTCCACATAAGCAAATTTCTTCTCATGAATAGTAGTGGGAGCAAACTCAACAAAATAATTATCATGTGAGGCATAAACCAATTGAAAACTAAAATCATGATGACAAGTTTCATGGTTATCATTATTCTTAATAGCATACAAGTCGTCACAATAATCATCATAGATAGCAACTTTGTTCTCATAATCAATTGGAACCTCTTCCGAAATAGTGGATTCATCACTAAATAAAGTCATGACCTCTCCAAATCCAATTTCATAATTATCACAATAATATTCAACATCCTCCAAAATAGTGGGATCATTACTTCCTAAAGTTGACACTCTTCCCAACCCCTTTCATCAATATAATCATCATAAATAGGAGCCATGCTTTCATCATAATAAATATTCTCATCAAAACTTGGGGGACTAAACATATCATCTTCATCAAACATAGCATCCCCAAGCTTGTGGCTTTGCATATCATTAGAATCATGGGTATTCAAAGAATTAATACTAATAACATTGCAATCATGCTCATCATTCAAAGATTTAGTGCCAAATATTTTAATGCATTCTTCCTCTAGCAATTGAGCACAATTATCGGAATCCTTATTTTCACGGAAGACTTTAAAAATATGAAGCATATGAGGCACCCTCAATTCCATTTTTTAATTTTCTTTTATAGACTAAACTAGTGATAAAACAAGAAAGTAAAACATTCGATTGCAAGATCTAAAGATATACCTTCAAGCACTCACCTCCCAGGCAACGGCGCCAGAAAAGAGCTTTATGTCTACTACACAACATTCTTCTTGTAGACGTTGTTGGGCCTCCAACTGCAGAGGTTTGTAGGACAGTAGCGAATTTCCCTCAAGTGGATGACCTAAGGTTTATCGATCCGTGGGAGGTGTAGGATGAAGATGGTCTCTCTCAAGCAACCCTGCAACCAAATAACAAAGAGTCTCTTGTGTCCCCAACACACCCAATACAATGGTAAATTGTATAGGTGCACTAGTTCGGCGAAGAGATGGTTATACAAGTGCAATATGGATGGTAGATATGAGTATTTGTAATCTGAAAATATAAAAACAGCAAGGTAACTTATGATAAAAGTGAGCACAAACGATATTGCAATGCTAGGAAACAAGGCCTAGGGTTCATACTTTCACTAGTGCAAGTTCTCTCAACAATAATAACATAATTGGATCATATAACTATCCCTCAACATGCAACAAAGAGTCACTCCAAAGTCACTAATAGCAGAGAACAAACAAAGAGATTATTGTAGGGTAGGAAACCACCTCAAAGTTATCCTTTCTGATTGATCTATTCAAGAGTCCGTAGCAAAATAACACGAAGCTATTCTTTCCGTTCGATCTATCATAGAGTTCGTACTAGAATAACACCTTAGGACACAAATCAACCAAAACCCTAATGTCACCTAGATACTCCAATGTCACCTCAAGTATCCGTGGGCATGATTATACGATATGCATCACACAATCTCAGATTCATCTATTCAACCATCACAAAGTACTTCAAAGAGTGCCCCAAAGTTTCTACTGGAGAGTCAAGACGAAAACGTGTGCCAACCCCTATGCATAAGTTCACAAGGTCACTGAACCCGCAAGTTGATCACCAAAACATACATCAAGTGAATCAATAGAATACCCCATTGTCATCACGGGTATCCCATGCAAGACATACATCAGGTGTTCTCAAATCCTTAAAGACTCAATCTGATAAGATAACTTCAAAGGGAAAACTCAATCCATTACAAGAGGTAGAGGGGGAGAAACATCATAAGATCCAACTATAATAACAAAGCTCGCAATACATCAAGATCGTGCCGAATCAAGAACACGAGAGAGAGAGAGAGAGATCAAACACATAGCTACTGGTACATACCCTCAGCCCCGAGGGTGAACTACTCCCTCCTTGTCATGGAGAGCGCCGGGATGATGACGATGGCCACCGGTGAGGGATCCCCCCTCCGGGAGGATGCCGGAATGGGCTCCCGAGAGGTTTTTGGTGGCTATAGAGGCTTGCGGCGGCGGAACTCCCGATCTAGGCTATTTTCTGGAGGTTTTATTATTTATAGAAATTTTTGGCATCGGGAACAAGTCAGGGAAGTCTTCGGGCTGTCCACGAGGCAGGGGGGCGCGCCCAGGTGGGGTGGGCGCTCTCCCCCACCCTCGTGGGAAGCCCGAGACTCTTCTGGCCCAACTCTTTCACTCCAGGGGCTTCTTTTGGTCCATAAAAATCATCAAAAATTGGCACGTCAATTGGACTCCTTTTGGTATTCCGTTTCTGTAAAACTCAAAAACAAGGAGAAAACAGAAACTGGCACTGGGCTCTAGGTTAATAGGTTAGTCCCAAAAATCATATAAAATAGCATATAAATGCATATAAAACATCCTAGATGGATAATATAATAGCATGGTATAATAAAAAATTATAGATACGTTGGAGACGTATCATGTCTCCCCGGCAATGTCGCCAGAAATTCCTTCTGATGCGGCTTGAACTATGTCGATATTTCCCCAAAGAGGAAGTGATAATGTAGCACAACTATGGTAGGTATTTCCCTCAGTGATGAGACCAAGGTTATCGAACCAGTAGGAGAACCATGCAACACTATGTAAACGATACCTGCATACAAAGAACAAATACTTGCAACCGACGTGTAAGAGGGGTTGTCAATCCCTCCCGGGTAAAAAGATAGATAAAATTGTAGTAGATTGGATAAATAGATCTCGCGGGAACATGAAATAAATTAAATAACAAAAAAGTGCAGCAATGTATTTTTGGGTTTTTGGATTAATAGATCTGAAAATAATAGCAAATAAAAATAGATCTCAAAGGCAAATATGATAAAGAAGAGACCCAGGGGGCGTAGATTTCATTAGTGGCTTCTCTCGAGAAAAATAGCATACGACGGGTAAACAAATTACTGTTGGGCAATTGATAAAACTGCAAATAATTATGATGATATCCAGGCAATGATCATTATATAGGCATCACGTCCAAGATTAGTAGACCGACTCCTGCCTGCATTTACTATTATTACTCCACACATCGTCCGCTATCCATCATGCATCTAGTGTATTAAGTTCATGGAGAAATGGAGTAATGCAATAAGAACGATGACATGATGTAGACAAGGTCTATTCATGTAGGAATAGACCCCATCTTGTTATCCTTAATAGCAACGATACATACGTGTCATTTCCCCTTCTATCACTGGGATTGAGCACCGTAAGATCGAACCCATCACAAAGCACCTCTTCCCATGGCAAGAAAAATCGATCTAGTCGGCCTAACTAAACCAAATATTCGAAGAAGAAATACGAGGCTATAAGCAATCATGCATATAAGAGATCAAAAGACTCAAATAACTTTCATGGATAAAAACATAGATCTGATCATAAACTCAAAGTTCATCGGATCCCAACAAAGACACCGCAAAGAGAGTTACATCAAATAGATCTCCAAGAGACCATTGCATTGAGAATCAAAAGCGAGAGAGGAAGCCATCTAGCTACTAGCTACGGACCTGTAGGTCTACAATGAACTACTCACGCATCATCGGAGAGGCACCAATGAGGATGATGAACCCCTCCGTGATGGTGTCTAGATTGGATCTGTGGTTTCTGGAACTTGCGGCGGCTGGAATTGTTTTTCGTCGACTCCCATAGGGTTTCTGGAATATTGGGGTATTTATAGGGCAAAGAGGCGGTGCGGGAGGCCACTGAGGTCGGCACAACCCACCAGGGTGTGCCTAGGCCCCCAGGTGTGCCTAGGTGAGTTATGCCCCCCTGGGGCATCCCTCTGGTACTTCTTAGGCCCATATTGTGTCTTCTGGTCTAGAAAAAATCTCCAAGCTATTTTTCTGTGTTTGGAATCCGCTTGGTATTGATGCGAAGTAAAAAACAAGCAAAAAAACAGCAACTAGCACTGGGCACTATGTCAATATGTTAGTCCCAAAAAATGATATAAACTTGCAATAAAATGATTGTAAAACATGCAAGAATGATAATATAACAGCATGGAAGAATAAAAAGTTATAGATACGTTGGAGACGTATCAGCCCCCAAGTGCCATATTGAGTGCTTGCAGCTACACGGGACTTGATATAAGATAGGGCAAAAAACTGACCGATGCAGCCCCCAAGTGTCGGGTCCATCGCCTGCGGCGACTCGGTACTTTACCAATTTTCAACAGTGTTGGCCCCAAGTGCCGGGTCGAACACCTGCGGCGGCTTGGGACTACCAATGATGTACCTGACTTCGTCAACATGATATGTAGGATATGTTGAACCAGTCTGAGTAACAGGCGGCCAGCTTGCAGAAAGATCTAAAGACAGAAAAGAAGCTTTGAGAAAAGGCAGAAAGGCTATCTTCAGACTTCCACAAATCCCTGCTTACTGTGACAGACACCCTAGAAAAGACCAAGGCTGCTTTTGAGGAGGAGAGAACTGCTTTATTGAAGCATGCTGAAGAGGTGAGTTAAAGCTCGAGCCGATAACACAAGAGCTGGCAACTTTGAAGGGCAACATTACATAAATATTCATAGCCATCTTTGGTAAGTATGAGTTCTTACAAGTCACCAAATATTGCCGGGTTAATATATTGGTCGGGTTACGGATATGTGTGATGTGTATCTACAGGCAAGAGACATCATAACATGTTGGAACTCCCTTTGGTCAAGCTAAAAGCTGTCTATAAATTCTTGGAGCAGCTGTATGTGGGTGGTGCTTACTGCATCATGCAGTCAAAAACACGAAGGCGCCTCCACACCATATAATGGACATGTTGAGAGAGTTGTCCACTATTCCCGAGTGGATTAAGGAATTAAAAAGGGCGGCTTGTCAGTAGGGGGCGATGTATTCACTTACATGCGCAAAGGCATACCTCCCGGAGATGGAGCCGACTCTATTGGCTGATGGGTTCCCTGAATTCAACACAGATACCGACAAGGACTATGCGTGACATGTCAAGGAGACCCGGGTAGCGGCAACCAAGATTTGCTGATTGCTACTTGTCAGCTGCATTGGGATTTCCTCGAAGAGAAGAGGATGAAGCATTATAACAAAGATAAGTATTTCTCTCAGTTAAGAACCAAGGTTATCAATCCAGTAGGAGAACCACACAGAACCTTGTTAGTAGCACCTTCACACACAAAAGCAAATACTTGCACCCAACATGATCAAGAGGGTTGTCAAACCCATTGGTGATTATTTGCAAGGATAAAATCTTGTAGTGGTAGATAGGTAATATAACTTGCATAATAAGATAAAATAGAAAAGGTGCAGCAAGGTATTTTTGGTTTATATATAGGATAAAAGTAGACCCGGGCCATAGTTTTCACTAGAGGCTTCTCTCTCGAACACAAAGCATACGGTGGCTAAAAAAATTATTGTTGGGCAATTGATAGAAAAACACATAGTTATGGCAATGATCATGTATATAGGCATCATGTCTGAGACAAGTAGACTGACTCCCGCCTGCATCTACTACTGTTACTCCACCCATCGACTACTATACAACATGCATCTAGGGTATTAAGCTATAAAAATGGAGTAACACCTTAAGCAAGATGACATGATGTAGACAAAGTAGATCCAAGCAATATGAATAAACCCCATATTTTTATCCTTAATGGCAACAATTCAAATACATGTCCTTTCCCTTTCTGTCACTGGGATGGAGCACCTGAATATTGAACCCATCACAAAGCACCTCTCCCATTGCAAGATAAATCAATCTAGTTGGCCAAACCAACAGATAGATCAGTGAGAAATACAAATCTATAACGATCATGCATAATAAAGTTAGAGAAGACTCAATTAAAATTCATGAATAATCAGATCATATACCTACAATTCATCAGATCCCAACAAACACACCGCAAAAGAAGATCACATTGGATAGAACTCCAAGAAGATCGAGGAGAACATGGTATTGAATCAAAGAGAGAGAAGAAGCCATCTAGCTACTAGCTATGGACCCGTAGGTCTATGGTGAACTACTCACGCATCATCGGAAGGACAAAACGGATAATGTAGAAGCCCTCCGTGATCGATCTCCCCTCCGTCAGAGTACCAGAAAAGGCCTCCACATGAGATCACAGAAGAACAGAGACTTGCAGCAGCAAAAAAAGTGTTTTTGGTGGCTCTCTAATGTATTGGGAATATTTGATAATCTATAGAGGTAGAATTAGGTCAAGATGTGCCACGAGGCGCCCACAAGCTCAGGGGGCACGTTTGCCCCCTAGCCGCCCCTATAGCTTGTTGCTCCCTCGTGGATCCTCTGGTCTTCTCCCAACCTTCTAGGGTCTCTCTGGGTCCAGAAAAAATTGTCAAAATGTTTCGTAGCATTTGGACTCTGTTTGGTATTGATTTCCCGAAAAGCCAAAAACAACAACTAGCACTGGGCACTAGTTTAATAGGTTAGTACCAAAAATGATATATAATTGCATATAAAACATCCAGGATTGATGCTATAATAGCATGGAACAATAAAAAATTATAGATACATTGGAGAGTATCACCAATGAGCTAGATTTATCAAATTTTCAAGCCTGCTACTCTGAAGCCGGAAAGCGTATGAGTCTATCCTAGCCAAAGCATGTGGAGCTTATTCCTCCTTGTCGTAAGCAAAACTTCGCTCCTGACATCAATGTTTCAATTGTGACAAGAGAAGATTCAGTTTTTGAAGCTTTGCCATCAATCTAGTGGGTGGTAGACAACCCCCAGACCGGAGCAAGGGAACATCAACCCGTTTGCAAGCACCAGAAGATCCGACACAAGCTGACACGTCTGCAACTAGCGTGGAAGAAGAGCAAGGGAACATCAACCCAGAGAGATCCACCGCCGGCTTACAATAATGATCCTTGCTAGTTATAATATTTGTTGTGAAAACTTTTTGAAAAGTAGCCCCGATGTGGTTTGTAAAATTGGTAGAAAAACTCTGTAATCTGTCCATGCCTTCGTGTATTGAGTATGTTAACTTTTGAGCCCATGATAAGTTGATGAGAAATATATGACGATTATGCCTGTTTGCTCAACCCGATCACATAAACTTGATGTTGTTGATTGATTCCGTGGCCATTCGTTGGAGTGAAAACCGGCAAACATATGCTTGAAAGATCCAGAAGTGATGTAGTCTACTACAAAGCACAAGTTGAAAACCCAAGACCCGGTCAAATTTGTGACCCGACATGATTTGTGACCCGGTTGAATCTGTAACCCGGGGTTTTAGGAAACCTGATACGTGCAAAGAAAATGTACACACCCCCCACACATATATATAGGGTGGGTCTATGATGATAACACCCCTTAAGATTCTTATTCTAATAACACCTGCCTTATTCTGCACATCCACCACCAGATCGCCGCCGCCCCTACCCTCCCCGCCTTCTTTCGCGGCAGTGGCCTAGGATCGCCGCCGCCCCTACCTCCCCACCTTCTTCTATGGAAGCGGCCTGGGAGCGCTGCCGCCCCTCCCCTCCACGCATTCTTCCGTGGTAGCAGCCTGGGAGCAATGCCACCCCTCCCCCCTCGTGTCGGCAATAAGGGAATCTTAAGCTATGAATGTGCCCCCTCCCCCAACCGAGGTTCACCTAGCAAAGTGCAAACTAATAGCCCCCACCCCCACACACTTTTAGTCAGCGGGGCAGGGAGGCATCTCACCAAGATTGATCGTAAAACGGACCAAGAATAATCCACCTTGGTCGTACAACCTCTCTCTTGTTAATGGTCAAAGTGATGGTCATCAATGCAACCCCAGATAGGCTAGCTCGCCAATAATCACGCAAGTAGCTAGTCCCCGAAGACAACCACTGCATGCGTGTGGCCCGAACATATGTATGGACCAGGTGTGTTTTTTAGTACACAATGGAACAACTTTGATGTGGCACCGTGATTTCGAACTAGAAGTCCCCACACTGAATGAGGGTTAGGTTGATGATGCATATGTATGTTACACAACACTTCAAGCCAACGACAGGGATTCATGCATGCATGCGTGCATAGTATATGTGCTCAAACTTTAATTAGGTCTGAATCTCACCATGACCTATACTACGATAACACGAACCAAATGAAGAATCTGCCATGGTAACCTATCTTGTTGTCGGTCAAGGTGATTATGGATGTCCATGCAGGCCCACGAATATATAGGTTTGTCGCAGATAACCATGCGAGGGAGTGTACCGTTCGAAGACAACCACTACATGCATATGTATGGAGGTGATGCGTGCAGGCATGTTTGAATACCATTTCACAACATTGATGTGGCGCGTGCATCGAAAATCGTACACTCTCCCCAAACAGAGCGAGATCGGTTCATGGCGTATCGTTGTACTAGCCACTTCGACTCGATGGGAGGGATTCATGCGTACACATGCATGCGTGTGTGCTCATATAGTGAATCCTACCGTAATATAACCCAAAAGAATCCTCATCAATGGTGAAATTAATCAATCTCTCCTGATGTAGGTCAAAGTGATGCACATGCATCGACGATGGCCTCGTTGGCCCATAGATGGAAGCGTCACACGTGAGTGTCCTAGCTAGGATAACCACCGCCTTCATGCATGTGGCGCAAAGAGGTGTTGTGTGATGTTTGAACAGCCATTTTCACAATTTTGATGTGGCACTTCCCTCGGAAACCGAAAAGTCCCGACACTGAGTGAGGTATACTTGTTCATGAACGCGTACCTATATATATATATATGCTAGTACCCTTGTTGGGGAACGTAGTAATTTCAAAAAAATTCCTACACACATGCAAGATCATGGTGATGCATAGCAACGAGAGGGAAGAGTGTCGTCTACGTACCCTCTGACCGAAAGCGGAAGCGTTAGAACAACGCGGTTGATGGAGTCGTACGTCTTCATAGCCCGACCGATCAAGCACCGAAACTACGGCACCTCCGAGTTCTAGCACACGTTCAGCTCGATGACATCCCTCGAACTCCGATCTAGTCGAGTGTTGAGGGAGAGTTCCGTCAGCACGACGGCATGGTGACGATCTTGATGTTCTACCATCGCAGGGCTTCGCCTAAGCACCGCTACAATATTATCGAGGAGGACTATGGTGGAGGGGGGCACCGCACACGGCTAAGAGATCAAGAGATCAATTGTTGTGTCTAGAGGTGCCCCCCTGCCCTCGTATATAAAGGAGCAAGGGGGAGGGGGCGGCCGACCAAGGAGGAGGCACGCCAAGGGGAGTCCTACTCCAACCGGGAGTAGGACTCCCTCCTTTCCTTGTCCAAGTAGGAGAGGGGGAAGGAAGGGAGAGAGGGGAGGAAGGAAAGGGGGGGGCGCCGCCCCCCTCCTTGTCCAATTCATACTAGAGGGGAGGGGGCGCGCGGCCTGCCCTGGCCGCCCCTCCTCTTCTCCACATTGGGCCCAAGTGGCCCATTAACCCCCCGGGGGGTTCCGGTAACCCCCCGGTACTCCGGTATATATCCGATAACCTCCGAAACTTATTCCGGTGTCCGAATATAGTCGTCCAATATACCAATCTTCATGTCTCGACCATTTAGAGACTCCTCGTCATGTCCGTAATCACATTCGGGACTCCGAACAAACTTCGGTACATCAAAACTCATAAACTCATAATATAACTGTCATCGAAACCTTAAGCGTGCGGACCCTACGGGTTCGAGAACTATGTAGACATGACCGAGAACCGTTTCCGGTCAATAACCAATAGCGGAACCTGGATGCTCATATTGGCTCCTACATATTCTACAAAGATCTTTATCGGTCAAACCGCATAACAACATACGTTGTTCCCTTTGTCATTGGTATGTTACTTGCCCGAGATTTGATCATCGGTATCTCAATACCTAGTTCAATCTCATTACCGGCAAGTCTCTTTACTCGTTACGTAATGCATCATTCCGTAACTAACTCATTAGCTACATTGCTTGCAAGGCTTATAGTGATGTGTATTACCGAGAGGGCCGAGAGATACCTCTCCGACAATCGGAGTGACAAAACCTAATCTCGAAAGAGACACCTGTAGAGCTCCTTTATAATCACCCAGTTATGTTGTGACGTTTGGTAGCACACAAAGTGTTCCTCCGGTAAACGGGAGTTGCATAATCTCATAGTTGTAGGAACATGTATAAGTCATGAAGAAAGCAATAGCAACATACTAAATGATCAAGTGCTAAGCTAACTAAATGGGTAATGTCAATCATATCATTCTCCTAATGATGTGATCCCGTTAATCAAATGACAACTCATGTCTATGGTTAGGAAACATAACCATCTTTGATTAATGTGCTAGTCAAGTAGAGGCATACTAGTGACTTTAAGTTTGTCTATGTATTCACACATGTATTATGTTTCCGATTAATACAATTATAGCATGAATAATAAACATTTATCATGATATGAGGAAATAAATAATAACTTTATTATTGCCTCTAGAGCATATTTCCTTCAGTCTTCTAGTTGTACTAGAGTCAATAATCTAGATGACACAGTAATGATTCTAACACCCATGGAGTCTTGGTGCTGATCATGTTTTGCTCGTAAAAGAGGCTTAGTCAACGGGTCTGCAACATTTAGATCCGTATGTATCTTGCAAATCTCTATGTCTCCCACCTGGACTTGGTCCCAGTTGGAATTGAAGCGTCTCTTGATGTGCTTGGTCCTCTTGTGAAATCTGGATTCCTTTGCCAAGGCAATTGCACCAGTATTGTCACAGAAGATCTTCATTGGTCCCGATGCACTAGGTATGACACCTAGATCAGAAATGAACTCCTTCATCCAGACTCCTTCATTTGCTGCTTCCGAAGTAGCTATGTATTCCGCTTCGCATGTAGATCCCGCCACGACGCTTTGTTTAGAACTGCACCAATTGACAGCTCCACCATTCAATATAAACACGTATCCGGTTTGTGATTTAGAATCGTCTGGGTCAGTGTCAAAGCTTGCATCGACGTAACCATTTACGACTAGCTCTTTGTCACCTCCATAAACGAGAAACATATCCTTAGTCCTTTTCAGGTATTTCAGGATGTTCTTGACTGCTGTCCAGTGATCCACTCTTGGATTACTTTGGTACCTCCCTGCCAAACTTATTGCTAAGCATATGTCAGGTCTGGTACACAACATTGCATACATGATAGAGCCTATGGCTGAAGCATAGGGAACATCTTTCATTTTCTCTCTATCTTCTACTGTTGTCGGGCATTGAGTTTGACTCAACTTTACACCTTGTAATACAGGCAAGAACCCTTTCTTTGCCTGATCCATTTTGAACTTTTTCAAAACTTTATCAAGGTATGTGCTTTGTGAAAGTCCAATTAAGCGTCTTGATCTATCTCTATAGATCTTGATGCCCAATATGTAAGCAGCTTCACCGAGGTCTTTCATTGAAAAAAATTTATTCAAGTATCCCTTTATGCTATCCAGAAATTCTATATCATTTCCAATTAACAATATGTCGTCTACATATAATATCAGAAATGCTACAGAGCTCCCACTCACTTTATTGTAAATACAGGCTTCTCCAAAAGTCTGTATAAAACCATATGCTTTGATCACACTATCAAAGCACTTATTCCAACTCCGAGAGGCTTGCACCAGTCCATAAATGGATCACTGGAGCTTGCACACTTTGTTAGCACCTTTTGGATCGACAAAACCTTCTGGTTGCATCATATACAACTCTTCTTCAAGAAATCCATTCAGGAACGCAGTTTTGACATCCATTTGCCATATTTCATAATCATAAAATGCGGCAATCGCTAACATGATTCTGACAGACTTAAGCATCACTACGGGTGAGAAAGTCTCATCGTAGTCAACCCCTTGAACTTGTCGAAAACCTTTTGCAACAAGTCGAGCTTTGTAGACAATTACATTACCATCAACGTTAGTCTTCTTCTTGAAGATCCATTTATTCTCGATGGCTTGCCGATCATCGGGCAAGTCAACCAAAGTCCATACTTTGTTCTCATACATGGATCCCATCTCAGATTTCATGGCCTCAAGCCATTTTGCGGAATTTGGGCTCATCATCGCTTCCTCATAGTTCGTAGGTTCATCATGGTCAAGTAACATGACTTCCAGAATAGGATTACCGTACCACTCTGGTGCGGATCTTACTCTGGTTGACCTACGAGGTTCGGTAGGAACTTGATCTGAAGTTTCATGATCAATTTCATTAGCTTCCTCACTGATTGGTGTAGTTGTCACATGAATGGTTTCTTGTGATGAACTACTTTCCAATAAGGGAGCAGGTACAGTTACCTCATCAAGTTCTACTTTCCTCCCACTCACTTCTTTCAAGAGAAACTCCTTCTCTAGAAAGGATCTGAATTTTGCAACAAAAATCTTGCCCTCAGATCTGTGATAGAAGGTGTACCCAATAGTCTCTTTTGGGTATCCTATGAAGACACATTTCTCCGATTTGGGTTTGAGCTTATCTGGTTGAAGTTTCTTCACATAAGCATCGCAGCCCCAAACTTTATGAAACGACAACTTTGGTTTCTTGCCAAGCCACAGTTCATAAGGCGTCGTCTCAACGGATTTTGATGGTGCCCTATTTAACGTGAAAGCGACTGTCTCTAAAGCATAACCCCAAAACGATAGCAGTAAATCAGTAAGAGACATCATAGACCGCACCATATCTAGTAAAGTACGATTACGATGTTCAAACACACCATTTCGTTGTGGTGTTCCGGGTGGCGTGAGTTGCGAAACTATTCCACATTGCTTCAAATGTAAACCAAACTCGTAACTCAAATATTCTCCTCCATGATCAGATCGTAGAAATTTTATTTTCTTGTTACGATGATTTTCCACTTCACTTTGAAATTCTTTGAACTTTTCAAATGTTTCAGACTTGTGTTTCATCAAGTAGATATACCCATATCTTCTCAAATCATCTGTGAA
Organism: Triticum timopheevii; assembly: GCA_963921465.1. Taxonomy (NCBI): domain Eukaryota; kingdom Viridiplantae; phylum Streptophyta; class Magnoliopsida; order Poales; family Poaceae; genus Triticum; species Triticum timopheevii. Next base: position 341,317,927 of record OY997270.1, on the reverse strand, counting down.
GGTGAGAAAATAACGATACCCATCGCAAGCCTCAATATTCATTGGACCACATACATCGGTATGTATGATTTCCGACAAATCAGTTGCTCGCTCCATAGTTCCGGAGAACGACGTTTTAGTCATCTTGCCCATGAGGCATGGTTCGCAAGTACCAAGTGATTCATAATCAAGTGATTCCAGAAGTCCATCAGTATGGAGTTTCTTCACGCGCTTTACACCAATATGACCCAAACGGCAGTGCCACAAATAAGTTGCACTATCATTATCAACTCTGCATCTTTTGGCTTCAACATTATGAATATGTGCATCACTACTATTGAGATTTAATAAAAATAGACCACTCTTCAAGGGTGCATGACCATAAAAGATATTACTCATATAAATAGAACAACCATTATTCTCTGATTTAAATGAATAACCGTCTCGCATCAAACAAGATCCAGATATAATGTTCATGCTCAACGCTGGCACCAAATAACAATTATTTAGGTCTAAAACTAATCCTGAAGGTAGATGTAGAGGTAGCGTGCCGACCACGATCACATCGACTTTGGAACCATTTCCCACGCGCATCGTCACCTTGTCCTTAGCCAATCTTCGCTTAATCCGTAGTCCCTATTTTGAGTTGCAAATATTAGCAACAGAACCAGTATCAAATACCCAGGTGTTACTATGAGCATTAGTAAGGTACACATCAATAACATGTATATCACATATACCTTTGTTTACCTTGCCATCCTTCTTATCCGCCAAATACTTGGGGCAGTTCCGCTTCCAGTGACCAGTCTGCTTGCAGTAGAAGCACTCAGTCTCAGGCTTAGGTCCAGACTTGGGTTTCTTCTCTTGAGCAGCAACTTGTTTGCTGTTCTTCTTGAAGTTCCCTTCTTCTTCCCTTTACCTTTTTTCTTGAAACTAGTGGTCTTATTGACCATCAACACTTGATGCTCCTTCTTGATTTCTACCTCCGCAGCCTTTAGCATTGCGAAGAGCTCGGGAATAGTCTTGTCCATCCCTTGCATATTATAGTTCATCACAAAGCTCTTGTAGCTTGGTGGCAGTGATTGAAGAATTCTGTCAATGACACTATCATCAGGAAGATTAACTCCCAGTTGAATCAAGTGATTATTATACCCAGACATTTTGAGTATGTGTTCACTGACAGAACTATTCTCCTCCATCTTGCAGCTATAGAACTTATTGGAGAATTCATATCTCTCAATCCGGGCATTTGCTTGAAATATTAACTTCAACTCCTGGAACATCTCATATGCTCCATGACATTCAAAACGTCGTTGAAGTCCCGGTTCTAAGCCGTAAAGCATGGCACACTGAACTATTGAGTAGTCATCAGCTTTGCTCTGCCAAACGTTCACAACGTCCGCAGTTGCATCTGCAGCAGGCCTGGCACCCAGCGGTGCTTCCAGGACGTAACTCTTCTGTGCGGCAATTAGGATAATCCTCAAGTTACGGACCCAGTCTGTGTAATTGCTACCATCATCTTTCAACTTTGCTTTCTCAAGGAACGCATTAAAATTCAACGGAACAACAACACGAGCCATCTATCTACAACAAACATAGTCATGCAAAATACTATCAAGTACTAAGTTCATGATAAATTTAAGTTCAATTAATCATATTACTAAAGAACTCCCACTTAGACAGACATCTCTCTAGTCATCTAAGTGATCACGTGATCCAAATCAACTAAACCATGTCCGATCATCACGTGAGATGGAGTAGTTTTCAACGGTGAACATCACTATGTTGATCATATCTACTATATGATTCACGTTCGACCTTTAGTTGTCCGTGTTCCGAGGCCATATCTGTATATGCTAGGCTCGTCAAGTTTAACCTGAGTATTCTGCTTGTGCAACTATTTTGCACCCGTTGTATTTGAACGTAGAGCCTATCACACCGGATCATCACGTGGTGTCTCAGCACAAAGAACTTTCACAACGGTGCATACTCAGGGAGAACACTTCTTGATAATTAGTGAGAGATCATCTTAAAATGCTACCGTCAATCAAAGCAAGATAAGATGCATAAAGGATAAACATCACATGCAATCAATATAACTGATATGATATGGCCATCATCATCTTGTGCTTGTGATCTCCATCTCCGAAGCACCGCCGTGATCACCATCGTCACCGGCGCGACACCTTGATCTCCATCATAGCATCATTGTCGTTACGCCATCTATTGCTTCTACGACTATCGCTACCGCTTAGTGATAAAGTAAAGCAATTACAGGGCGTTTGCATTTCATACAATAAAGCGACAACCATATGGCTCCTGCCAGTTGCCGATAACTTCGGTTACAAAACATGATCATCTCATACAATAAAATATAGCATCACGTCTTGACCATATCACATCACAACATGCCCTGCAAAAACAAGTTAGACGTCCTCTACTTTGTTGTTGCAAATTTTACGTGGCTGCTATGGGCTGAGCAAGAACCGTTCTTACCTACGCATCAAAACCACAACGATTGTTTGTCAAGTTAGTGTTGTTTTAACCTTCGCAAGGACCGGGCGTAGCCACACTCGGTTCAACTAGAGTTGGAGAAACTGACACCCGCCAGCCACCTGTGTGCAAAGCATGTGGGTAGAACCAGTCTCGCGTAAGCGTACGTGTAATGTCAGTCCGGGCCGCTTCATCCAACAATACCGCCGAACCAAAGTATGACATGCTGGTAAGAAGTATGACTTGTATCGCTCACAACTCACTTGTGTTCTACTCGTGCATACAACATCTACGCATAAAACCTAGGCTCGGATGCCACTGTTGGGGAACGTAGTAATTTCAAAAAATTTCCTACGCACACGCAAGATCATGGTGATGCATAGCAATGAGAGGGGAGAGTGCCGTCTACGTACCCTCATAGACCGAAAGCGGAAGTGTTAGAACAACGCGGTTGATGTAGTCGTATGTCTTCACGGCCCGACCGATTAAGCACCAAAACTACGACACCTCCGAGTTCTAGCACACATTCAGCTCGATGACGTCCTTCGAACTCCGATCCAGCCGAGTGTCGAGGGAGAGTTCCGTCAGCACGACGGCGTGGTGATGATCTTGATGTTCTACCGTCGCAGGGCTTCGCCTAAGCACCGCTACAATATTATTGAGGAGGACTATGGTGGAGGGGGGCACCGCACACGGCTAAGAGATCAAGAGATCAATTGTTGTGTCTAGAGGTGCCCCCTGCCCCCGTATATAAAGGAGCAAGGGGGAGGGGGAGGCCGGCCAAGAAGGAGGCGCGCCAAGGGGAGTCCTACTCCCACCGGGAGTAGGACTCCCTCCTTTCCTTCTCCAAGTAGGAGAGGGGGAAGGAAGGGAGAGAGGGGAGGAAGGAAATGGGGGCGCCACTCCCCTCCTTGTCCAATTCGGACTAGAGGGGAGGGGGCGCGCGGCCTGCCCTGGCCGCCCCTCCTCTTCTCCACTTTGGGCCCAAGTGGCCCATTAACCCCCCGAGGGGTTCCGGTAACCCCCCGGTACTTCGGTATATATCCGATAACCTCCAAAACTTATTCCGGTGTCCGAATATAGTCGTCCAATATACCAATCTTCATGTCTCGACCATTTCGAGACTCCTCGTCATGTCCGTAATCACATTCGGGACTCCGAACAAACTTCGGTACATCAAAACTCATAAACTCATAATATAACTGTCATCAAAACCTTAAGCATGCGGACCCTACGGGTTCAAGAACTATGTAGACATGTCCGAGAACCATTTCAGGTCAATAACCAATAGCAGAACCTGGATGCTCATATTGGCTCCTACATATTCTACGAAGATCTTTATCAGTCAAACCGCATAACAACATACGTTGTTCCCTTTGTCATCGGTATGTTACTTGCCCGAGATTTGATCGTCAGTATCTCAATACCTAGTTCAATCTCGTTACCGGCAAGTCTCTTTACTCGTTACGTAATGCATCATTTTGTAACTAACTCATTAGCTACATTGCTTGCAAGGCTTATTGTGATGTGTATTACCGAGAGGGCCCAGAGATACCTCTCCGACAATCGGAGTGACAAACCTAATCTCGAAATACGCCAACTCAACATGTACCTTTGGAGACACCTGTAGAGCTCCTTTATAATCACCCAGTTACGTTGTGACGTTTGGTACCACACAAAGTGTTCCTCCGATAAACGGGAGTTGCATAATCTCATAGTTGTAGGAACATGTATAAGTCATGAAGAAAGCAATAGCAACATACTAAACGATCAAGTGCTAAGCTAATTGAATGGGTCATGTCAATCATATCATTCTCCTAATGATGTGATCCCGTTAATCAAATGATAACTCATGTCTATGGTTAGGAAACATAACCATCTTTGATTAATGAGCTAGTCAAGTAGAGGCATACTAGTGACTTTAAGTTTGTCTATGTATTCACACATGTATTATGTTTCCGGTTAATACAATTATAGCATGAATAATAAACATTTACCATGATATGAGGAAATAAATAATAACTTTATTATTGCCTCTAGGGCATATTTCCTTCAACCCTCACACCTCTTCAACGCGTACTATATACCACCATAACACAAACAAAAAGGATTCTACCTTGCTGGTCAAATTAACCTCACTGCCGACTGTTCGTCAAAGTGATGGATGACGACCTCGCGGGCCCACAGAAAGTTTCATACGCGAGTATCGAGTGTCGTATAGGACAACCATCGACTGCATGTGGCCAAAACATGTATGTATGAAAGGGTTGTGTAATGTTTTAAATTACGAATTCAGGACTCTGATGTGGCTCCGGGCTGCCTAACAAAACGGCCAACCCACACGGTGGCTCACAACTCATAGTGTACCGCGAGCCACTCGCCATCCCCAGATGCGCACACCCACACACAAACCGCGAATCCACCGCAACTACGATGCATGTTAAATTAATTATCCCGCGGTGAACATATATACGTTACCAAAGGAGGGACGTTTTAATTTTGAAAAAAACCAGAGATCATTAAGACATTTTAGTACATTAATTGATTGATTTTCTACGGGTATAATGTGCAAAAATCAAATTCGAGCTACATGCACACGCGACAGTGCACCAAAATTGATTGCAAAAACACATGTGTCTCATTGGGTGCATGTTTACTCCCCGTGCAACAAATTTCAAACAATGAGAATCTTGATTTTTAAATTCTAGTACATCCAAAACTTATTTGAAGTTCATGAAACTTATTTTTTTGTTATATGGACACCAATACAAAGTTGCGTTGTACTTTTTTTGGTCAAATTTGAGACCAGTTTTGATGTAATCTTTATCTAATTACAAATGGGAGATTATTAATAATTGGGAACCAATATCCCAAACGGACTATTTATTCGAACCATGAGCGTTAGACCAACAATGGATACATGCCATGCTTCGGTTAAGCAAACAATTAAGTGGCATCATTAATCATCCAAATAGAAAAACAATATATGTGCCGCCACATGACCCGTGTACCATGCGAGCAGGCGTGAGTTCACGGGACGCATGCGAGCAGTCCGTCGTGCAGGCAGACCGGGAGGCGTGCATGCAGGTGTGTGAATTGACGGAGGTGTGCTCGCTGCACAGTGTCATCAGGAGGCGTGCGAGTAGCTGTGTGAAATGACGGTAGGCATGCCAGCAGTCCGGTGCGCAGGCTCAATGGGAGGCGATCCAGTGGTTTGACCTCCGCCCGCCTCTCTCCCACTACTCCATATTAATGCTGCCCAGAGCGGCCGCACCCCCCATCCTCGCCACACAATCAATCCCCTCTCTCCTCTTGCATCCTCGACGCCGCTCTCAGTCATCAAAGCCGTCAATGTATGAGGATGCCGCCGAAGCGCCCCATCGAAGGGAGTGGCGACGCCAGGGCTGCTAAAACATTGGAGCACAGCGTGGAGATGGAGATAGAGGTTTCCTTCACCGCCGGCGAGTTATTGCTACAACCTAACATCGTCGATGACGTCGAGCTTCCGCAGCCGTTGGCGGAGTTCCACACCGACTCCGGTGACGACTTGGGCGATGACTCCGACGACCACTTCGGCGATGACTCCGACGACGACGGACAACTGGTTAGTCATCTATACCCATTTATGTGTCAAATGGATCCCAGGGTTTCTCTGATTACTCCTGCCTCCCCCTTTTTGGAATGGAAATCCTATGGTTATGTTCTCCCAATCCATGAAATCCAAGTAAGTTTTGTTAGATCCATGTAGTGTATTGATTGTTTGAATGGTGCAAGTGATAAGTGATTAGTTGTTTCATCTGTGGAAATGATTTCTGCTAGTAATCCGACTAGGGTTAGTGTTCGTGCTAATAATTCCTAGCCAGGACTTGAAAATTGATTTTGAATGACCTAGATATGTTTGTGCCATTATTTTCTTCAAGATTGGTCTGTACATAGCCGAATGTGCTGAAAAGTCGAACCATAATATCTGGATATGTATAAATAAATAGCCATAAATTCCTAATCCTACTTCACGGCATGGAATCGTTGACCTTGGCCCAACCAGAGGCCTTAGAATGGGCAAGTTCCGTTCCAACGGCAGAGACCGAGCCAGGCTTGATGACTGGTTGGGATCCCCCGCCCTAGATCAGCTCGAGGAGCTCACTTTTGATGATGGGCATATGCGCTTGCTGCCAACGTCCGCGCTCCGCCTCGCGCCCATGCTACGCGTCGCCAAGTTCAGGAACTGCCATCCCCCCTTAACGACGTACCTGCTCTTATTCTACCACGACCAAAGCACCTTGAGCTCGTCGCCGTCTGCTTCTCAAATGGTGACATGGAGCGCCTGCTCCGTGGCTGTACTACAGTTGAGTACCTTCATCTTCAGGTGATCAATGGGTTGAGTACATTCCACATCACCTCCATGACTCTTCGGACTATTTATGTGTGTTGCTGGTTCGGCAGGAAGACATCACAAGATGTGTACCATGGTATGTTCATTGAGGACACACCTGCACTTGAGAGATTACTTATACTTGATCAAGTAGGTCCAATAAGAATCAATGCCATTTCTGCACTGAAATTGGCAGTGTTGTGCTACTCATCTGACAAATACTCCAAACTTGTTATGGGATCCACATCCGTTCAGGTACAATAGCCGCCTTCTACCTCTCCTTCTACAAGTTAACATTATTTCTAATTTTGAAGATGTTTGTTCATCTGTCATTCAGAAAATTATTCCTACAAGCCTGACCGCGAAACTGCGCACAGTGAAGGTCTTGGCACTAGAATCTATCGGCCCCAACCTGGAGCAAGTTGTCACTTTCTTGAGATGCTTTCCGTGCCTAGAGAAGCTATATATTGAGGTGATGTTCCTTTCCTGTTAAATGTTAACCATAAGGGAGTTCAATTTGTGACACCTTTTTCCAAGTTTACAATGACAATGTACTATGATTTCTGAAGAATTCTTTTGGAGGATTTTAGTACATACATGTCTCCTTTTCCAAGTTTACAATGACAATGCTTGATCCATATGGTTACAATCCATATGCATTTCTCCTTTGGATTCATCTGTACTAGTTTTCTTAGGGAACTTTTCATCCACTCCAACATCTTGTGAAGATCGAAGATGGCATGTTAATGCCCATGTTAATCATGTCAGATCGAAGATGGCATGTTAGTGCATTTTACAAATCCTGCAAACCAAATAGGCCTATAGCAGTGTTCGAAACTGCATCTAGGCACTAACACGTTTTCTTCTTTTGCAGATAAGATTAGGCCCAGTGGTGGATAATGTGATACAATATAACAATCACGTCGAATGCCTATATCTGCATCTCTCAGAAATTACTTTGAACTCCTACCGAGGGACCTTACCGGAGATTATATTCGCTAGGTTCTTTGTTGTCACAGCAAGGGTGCTCAAGGTAATGAGGTTTGCCCTACATTTATTTCGAAAAAAGATGAATGGTTTGTTGACCAGCGCCGGCGCCTGTGGCAGAATGGAATAGGCTCCGAAAATGCTGAATTTCATTTTGGAACTTCAGATGACAGAGTAATCGGAACTCATCGTATTAACCCCATACATGACTTCTCAGTGGCTGACCCCTTTGCAAAAGTTGTGAGGTTTCGAAACCAGACTTAGAAGTGGTAATATTAGTTTGAACCTCTCTGATATCCATGTTCAGCGGATCAACACGAGCGTTTGCAGCTGATGAGCTGAATTTCATTTCTAATATCAGTTTGAACCTTGTAATCTTTGAATTTGAGCCATATAACTCTGGAATTTGAACCTTGTAATATTTTGAGCCTTTGTGGTACAATCGTTGAAATGGCATCGTATGAGACTCGTATATTGGTAGCACTATTTTGACCTTAATATGCAATGGTCTTAGATTTGATTTTATTAACCATTCTCGAATCCGTTTACCTTGTCAATCTCACAACACACGATCTATATAGCTAACTCGACTGCAATCTTGGACATTATTGCACATAGTTGGTTTCTTCCATCGTGTGCCCTGTAGAGCGTAGAATTAATTATCGCACTCGAGTGTCCATCATCACCCTTCTATGTAACTTTGACCTCATCACCCGTAGGTAAACTTATGACCGAAGTCATTCCATACACTTCATTTTTACAAAGCTTTTTGCCAATAAACGCCCACGATTTGTCCCTCTTCTAGCCGACGCGCGGCAAACCAAGCCAGGCGGGAAGCTTGCACAGTAGCGCGGGAACAGGCTCACCAATGATACATTTGGCGCCTCTTCGAGCCCACGTGTGCTCAAACTGCGGTGCGGTGTTGTCATGCGTGCACTGGAACCCTCACTGTGGTGCGGTGTTGTCAAGCGTGCACTGGAGTCCTTCACTGTGAACACCATGACAAGACGTGATGATTACAGGTCGGCTGGCCCCCATTTGTTGCATGGGTTATTTAACCCTTGTGTCTCTTCAACCTTTCGATCGCGCCCCGCCATTGCAAGAAGCGCACCCACCACGACAAATTCTTAGAGAGTATCCTCCGTGGCTCCAATGGCGCTAGCGGTTGCCGATGATGAGCAGCAGTTCACCATGCATGCCGTGGTGGACACCCACCGAAGGTTCACGGAGCTCTCGATGGTGTACACCAACAACCCGGTCTAGGTGGAGCACTCCATCTGCATCATGGAGCTGATGCTTGCCGACGAGAAGTACAAGGTGGTCGGGTTCGACCTCGAGCACACCCGTGATGTCCACTACGCAACCTTCTTCTTGTAGACATTGTTGGGCCTCCAAGTGCAGAGGTTTGTAGGACAGTAGCAAATTTCCCTCAAGTGGATGACCTAAGGTTTATCAATCCATGGAGGCATAGGATGAAGATGGTCTCTCTCAAACAACCCTGCAACCAAATAGCAAAGAGTCTCTTGTGTCCCAAACACACCCAATACAATGGTAAATTGTATAGATGCACTAGTTCGGCAAAGGAATGGTGATACAAGTTCAATATGGATGGTAGATTAAGGTTTTTGTAATCTGAAAATATAAAAATAGCAAGGTAGCATGTAGTAAAAGTGAGCGGAAACGGTATTGCAATGCTTCGAAACAAGGCCTAGGGTTCATACTTTCACTCATGCAAGTTCTCTCAACAATAGTAACATAATTGGATCATATAACTATCCCTCAACATGCAACAAAGAGTCACTCCAAAGTCACTAATAGTGGAGAAAAAATGAAGAGATTATTGTAGGGTACGAAACCACCTCAAAGTTATTCTTTACGATCAATCCATTGGGCTATATCTATAAGCGTCACAAATAGCCCTAGAGTTCGTACTAAAATAACACCTTAAGACACAAATCAACCAAAACCCTAATGTCACCTAGATACTCCAATGTCACCACAAGTATCCGCGGGTATGCTTATACGATATGCATCACACAATCTCAGATTCAACCAACACAAAGAACCACAAAGAGTTCCCCAAAGTTTCTACTAGAGAGTCAATACGAAAACGTGTGCCAACCCCTATACATAGATTCCCAAGGTCACGGAACCCGCAAGTTGATCATTGATACGTCTCCAATGTATCTATAATGTTTGACTATTCCGTGTTGTTTTATTATCAATCTTGGATGTTTTATAATCATTATATAGTCATTTTTTATCATTTTTTGGTACTAACCTATTGACATAGTGCCAAGTGCCAGTTGCTGTTTTCTGCATGTTTTTTACATCGCAGGAAATCAATATCAGATGGAGTCCAAATGCCACGCCAATTTATGATGATTTTTTATGGGCTAGAAGGTACACAACGGGCCCTGGTTGCACCTGGGGGAGTCCCAAGGAGGGGACAACCCACCAGGGCGCACCAGGAGGCCCAGGCGCGCCCAGGTGGGTTGTGCCCACCTCGGGTGCCCCCTGGACCAACTATTTGCTCTATAAATACCCCAATATTGCAGAAACCCTAGGGGAGTCGACGAAATTATCATCCAGCTGCCGCAGAGTCTAGAACCACGAGATCCAATCTAGACACCATCACGGAGGGGTTCACCACTTCCATTGGTGCCTCTCCAATGATGCGTGAGTAGTTCTTTGTAGACCTTCGGGTCCGTAATTAGTAGCTAGATGGCTTCCTCTCTCTCTCTTGATTATCAATACAATGATCTCTTTGAGATCCATATGATGTAGCTCTTTTGGCGGTGCGTTTGTTGGGATCTGATGAACTTTGAGTTTATGATCAGTTATATCTTTTTATATCCATGAAAGTTATTTGAGTTCTTTGATCTCTTATATGTGTGATCTCTTATAGCCTCGTATTTCTTCTCCGATATTTGAGTTTTGTTTGGACAACTTGATCTATTTATATTGCAATGGGAAGAGGTGCCCGGTAGTGGGTTCGATCTTACGGTGCTTGATCCCAGTGGCAGAAAGGGAACCGACACGTATGTATCGTTGCTACTAAGGATAAAAAGACGAGATCCATATCCGCCGCAATAGATAAACGGATCTTGTCTACATCATGTCATCGTTCTTATTGCATTACTTCGTTTTTCCATGAACTTAATACACTAGATGCATGCTAGTTAGCGGTTGATGTGTGGAGCAATAGTAGTAGATGCAGGCAGGAGTTGGTCTACTAATCTTGGACGTGATGCTTATGTAATGATCATTGCCTGGATATCATCATGATTATTTGAAGTTCTATCAATTGCCCAACATTAATTTGTTCACCCACCGTTTGGTATTTTTCTCGAGAGAAGCCACTAGTGAAACCTATGGCCCCCGTGTCTTCTTTCTCATATATTTGCCTTGCAATCTACTTTTTCCTTGCGTTTATTTTCAGATCTATTAAACCAAAAACTACAAAATACCTTGCTGCAGTTTATTTGTTCCGCGATCTATTTTTCTAATCTAGAAATTGATCTCACGTCCTTTGCCTATCTTGAGGCGCCGTACCCCGAAAGGGATTGACAACCACTTTAACACGTGGGTTGCGAGGTGTTATTCATTGTGTGCAGGGGCTGTTTACATTGTGTTGCTTGGTTCTCCTACTGGTTCGATAACCTTGGTTTCATATATGAGGGAAACACCTACCACCGCTTTGCTACATCATCCCTTCCTCTTTGGGGAAATACCGACGTAACTTCAAGCGACATCAAAAGGAATTTCTGGCGCCGTTGCCGGGGAGGTTCAAGTCAAGATAATCTTCCGTCAACGTGCCTTCTGGCGCTGTTGCCGAGGAGGATCTTCAACATAACCAGGTTCCTAATCACAAATCTCATCTCCTTCCAATTTGCATTACTTGCCTCTCATTTTCCTCTCTCCCACTTCACACAAATCTGTCGTTTTATTCGCCTCTCTTTTTCTGTTTGCCATTTTCTTGCCGGATATGTTTTTTGTGTGCATCCCTGTTTGGCGGTATGGATAGGTCTTCCTCTATTGCTTGCACTCCTGAGGACGAGGTCCTGAACTTTAAACCAAGAGGAGGAGAGAATTTAAAAAATGTTTGGTATAGAATTTGCAATGCTCATAATAGATCTATCCGTAAGCAATCTACCGTTGTGCTTTTGTGTTGTTTTTATGTTGGCATCACCACTTGGTATAGATTCATCCTTGATACGATTACCGGTGGAAATTTCTTAATGAGTCCTCCTTTTCATGCTCCTAATGCTATGGGAAATTTAGTAGGCTCACGACCCCATATGGTTAATGAAACAATTTTGACTCTTGAGCATGTTATGGAAAGACTAGATGCTATTGAAAAGAAAATGATCACCGAAGATCATATAAATTATACAAAAAGATGCATAATCTTGGGTCAAAAGCGGGTGATAATTTTAAGTTATTAAAAGAGAGGAGTACCTTAATCCATGAAAGAATAGAAGAAAGTTCGTCTTGGATTGATAAATTGGAAAAAATCTTTAGTAATCTAAGCACAACTTTTACTACCACTAAAATTATTGAGGAAACTCTCGTAAAGAGTAAGAAATCTAGGAACAAGGGTGCATCTTCTAGTAATAATGATAAAGGAGGCCTTAAGATGATTAGCATCCACCCGGATTTTGTTGAAGTGATAAGAGATCCTTTTTGTAAGAATGAAATATTTAAATTTACTCTGAGGAGTATTGCTATTGAAGGTCTTTATGCTAAATCTTTGAAGGATAATAAGTGTTTGATTGAAGAATTGGACAAAAATGACAAAACTTAGATCCTTGCTTTATGCCTAGCTAAGGGCGTAAAACTATAGCGCTTGTTGGGAGGCAACCCAATGAATAAAATTTATTTTTGCTTTTTGCTTTCTGTTCTTGAGTGTTAGCACAATTATTCTACTGTTATGATTGTGTTTTTTGTGTTTTAATTAGTGTTTGTGCAAAGTAAAGCCTTTAGGATCTTCCGGGTGATAGTTGTTTGATCTTGCTGAAAAACACAGAAATCTTGTGCTCACAAAAATAATTATTTTAAATCACAAAAAAGAAATTTTGCCTAATTCTTTTTTCAGAAGATTATTATACAAATTATACTGGTCTTCCTAATTTGGTAGAATTTTTGGAGTTACAGAATTATTCGGAAGTTCCAGATTACTACAGACTGTTCTGTTTTGACAGATTCTGTTTTCTTTGTGTTGTGTGCTTATTTTGATGGCTCTATGGTTTCTTTGATGAGGTTTTGCCATATAAAAGTTGGAATACAGTAGATACAATACAAAAACAAAATAAGAATTGGTTTGACACTACACTTATAGTAGTGGTTTGCTTTCTTTTACTAACGGATATCACAAGGGTTTTGTTGAGTTTTGTGTGATTGAAGTTTTCAAGTTTTGGGTTATGTTATGATGGATGAAAGAAGGATAGAAGAGCCTAAGATCGGGTAAGCTATTATCCAAGAATGAGCAACCAACTAATCTTGGGGATGCCCCTGAGTGGCATCCCCTCTTTCTTCTAACAACCATCGGTATTTTACTCGAGACTATATTTTTATTCGTCACGTGATATGTGTTTTGCTTGGAGCGTCTTGTATGATATGTGTCCTTGCTTTTTTATTTTGTGTTTTAATTCATCATTCCTTTCTGGACACACCTATTTGAGAGAGCCAAAATTATGCCATGACTTGTTAGAATTGCTCTCTATGCTTCACTTAAATTTTTTATGAGCAATGGACTTGCTCTAGTGCTTCACTTATATCTTTTTGAGCACGGTGTGCTTACTACTTTTGAAGAAATGCTCTCTTGCTTCACTTAGATTTATTTGAGAGTTATTAAAATTTTGAATAAATTCTCTCTTGCTTCACTTAAATTATTTTGACAGAAAGAAAAATATGTTATGCTCATGATCCTCACTTATATTTGTTTGAGCTTATGAAAAGCAAGACATGAAAATTAGTCCCAAAGTGATAGATATCCAAGAAGGATAAATAAAGAAGAAAATATATGTCATGAAGATCATTGGACAAAATAAACTTGATTCTTAGTAATAGTTTTGAGATATGATGATGTGATATGTGAGTCATGTTGGTGAGTAATTGTGCTTAGTAAGAATATTGATGTTAAGGTTTGTGATTCCCTATGCACGCACACAAGTCAATAATCATGCAATGACAATTATATCCTACTTGTGCTGCATTATTCGGTGTTAATTATGCTTAATGCATGCTTATGAGATTATTCGTTTCTTGGTTGGTCACCTCTCAATCTTTTTGCTAGCCTTCATTTTGCACCAAGTATGACCTCTACTTGTGCATCCAAAATCCTTTAAACCAGTTTTGCCACATGAGTCCACTATATCTACCTATATGCGGTATTCTTTTGCCGTTCTAAGCAAATTTGCATGTGCCATCTCTAATTTTTAAAATGAACTTATCTTTTGTGTGTTTGTTTCGCTCGTGGAACGGTAACGGGCAGCTAATATTTTCCATGCTAGATGTGTTATTCTCATGATGAGTGTTTATTCACTTGTCATTGCACGAGAGTAAGGCAAAGGTATTAGGGATGCCCAGTCCCGAAATGCAAAGATGAATTTACTTTATGTTATCAAAAAAATAAATTCCTTGGAAAGTGCTGGTATGGAGGACACTGATACGTCTCCAACGTATCTATAATTTATGAAGCATTCACGCTATTTTATTATCTGTTTTGAATGATTACGGGCTTTTTTATACACTTTTATATTACTTTTGGGACAAACCTATTAACCGGAGGCCCAGCCCATATTGTTGTTTTATTGCCTATTTCAGTGTTTCGAAGAAAAGAAATATCATACGGAGTCCAAACGGAATGAAACCTTCGGCATCGTGATTTTTGGAATGAATGTGACCCAGGAGACTTGGAGTTGAAGCAAAGGAAGCTTCGAGGAGGCCACGAGATAGGGGGGGCGCACCCACCCCCTTGGGTGCGCCCTCCACTCTTGTGGGCCCCTCATGGCTCCCCCGACCGACTTCTTTCGCCTATATAAGTCCACATACCCTAAAAGCTTTGAAGGACACAATAGATCAGGAGTTCCGCCGCCGCAAGCCTCTGTAGCCACCACAAACCTCTTGGGAGCCCGTTCTGGCACCCTGCTGGAGGGGGGATCCCTCACCGGTGGCCATCTTCATCATCCCGACGCTCTCCGTGACGAGAAGGGAGTAGTTCACCCTCGGGGCTGAGGGTATGTACCAGTAGCTATGTGTTTGATCTCTCTCTCTCGTGTTATCTCTATGGCACGATCTTGATGTATCGCGAGCTTTGCTATTATAGTTGGATCTTATGATGTTTCTCCCCCTCTACTCTCTTGTGATGAATTGACTTTTCCCTTTGAAGTTGTCTTATCGGACTGAGTCTTTAAGGATTTGAGAACACTTGATGTATGTCTTGCCGTGCTTATCTGTGGTGACAATGGGATATTCATGTGATCCACTTCATGTATGTTTTGGTGATCAACTTGTGGGTTCCGCCCATGAACATATGCATAGGGGTTGGCACACGTTTTCGTCTTGACTTTCCGGTAGAAACTTTGGGGCACTCTTTAAAGTACTTTGTGTTGGTTGAATAGATGAATTTGAGATTGTGTGATGCATATTGTATAATCATGCCCACAGATACTTGAGGTGACAATGGAGTATCTAGATGACATTAGGGTTTTGGTTGATTTGTGTCTTAAGGTGTTATTCTAGTATGAACTCTATGATAGATTGAACGGAAAGAATAGCTTCATGTTATTTCACTACGGACTCTTGAATAGATAGAGCAGAAAAGATGAAGCATATGAGACAAACTCAATTCCATGTTTTTGGTAGTTTTCTTTTTATAAACTAAACTAGTGATAAAACAAGAAACAAAAGGATTCGATTGCAAGATCTAAAGATATACCTTCAAGCGCTAACCTCCCCGGCAACGGCGCCAGAAAAGAGCTTGATGTCTACTACACAACCTTCTTCTTGTAGACGTTGTTGGGCCTACAAGTGCACAGGTTTGTAGGACAGTAGCAAATTTCCCTCAAGTGGATGACCTAAGGTTTATCAATCCGTAGGAGGCGTAGGATGAAGATGGTCTCTCTCAAACAACCCTGCAACCAAATAACAAAGAGTCTCTTGTGTCCCCAACACACCCAATACAATGGTAAATTGTATAGGTGCACTAGTCCGGCGAAGAGATGGTGATACAAGTGCAAAATAGATAGTAGATAAAGGTAATTGTAATCTGAAATAATAAAAACAGCAAGGTAGCGAGTGGTAAAAGTGAATGTAAACGGTATTGCAATGATAGGAAACAAGGCCTAGGGTTCATACTTTCACTAGTGCAAGTTCTCTCAACAATAATAACATAGATAGATCATATAACAAGCCCTCAACATGCAACAAAGAGTCACTCCAAAGCCACTATTAGCGGAGAACAAACAAAGAGATTATGGTAGGGTACGAAACCACCTCAAAGTTATCCTTTCTGTTCTATCTACTCAAGAGTTCGTAGTAAAATAACATAAAGCTATTCTTTCCGCTCAATCCATCATAGAGTTCATACTACAATAACACCTTAAGACACAAATCAACCAAAACCCTAATGTCACCTAGATACTCCATTGTCACCTCAAGTATCCATGGGCATGATTATACAATATGCATCACATAATCTCAGATTCATCGATTCAACCAACACAAAGTACTTCAAAAAGTGCCCCAAAATTTCTACCAGAGAGTCAAGAACGTGTGCCAACCCCTATGCATAGGTTCATGGGTGGAACCCGCAAGTTGGTCACCAAAACATACATCAAGAGGCACATGATATCCCATTGTCACCACACATAAGCACGACAAGACATACATCAAGTGTTCTCATAAAAGACTCAATCCGATAAGATAACTTCAAAGGGGAAACTCAATTCATCACAAGAGAGTAGAGGGGGAGTGTCGGTGTCAAAAATGGCGGATCTTGGGTAGGGGGTCCCGAACTGTGCATCTAGGCGGATGGAAACAGGATACAAGGGACACGATGTTTTTACCCAGGTTCGGGCCCTCTCGATGGAGGTAAAACCCTACTCCTGCTTGATTAATATTGATGATATGGGTTTACAAGAGTGGATCTACCACGAGATCAGAGAGGCTAAACCCTAGAAGCTAGCCTATGGTATGATTGTTGTTCGTCCTACGGACTAAAACTCTCTGGTTTATATAGACACCGGAGAGGGCTAGGGTTACACAGAGTCGGTTACAATGGGAGGAGATCTTCATATCGTATCGCCAAGCTTGCCTTCCACGCCAAGGAAAGTCCCATCCGGACATGGGACGGAGTCTTCAATCTTGTATCTTCATAGTCCGGGAGTCCGGCCAAAGGTCATAGTCCGGCCATCCAGACACCCCCTAATCTAGGACACCCTCAGTAGCCCCTGAACCAGGCTTCAATGACAACGAGTCCGGCGCGCAAATTGTCTTCGGCATTGCAAGACGGGTTCCTCCTCCGAATACTTCATAGAAGATGTTGAACACAAGGGCAGTGTCCGGCTCTGCAAAAATAAGTTCCACATGCCACCGTAGAGAGAATAATATCCGCACAAATCTAATCTGCTGACGTACTCTGCAGCGTGACATCACGCCACGGCCAGGCCTTTATTCGAATCGTTTTACTGTTCCACCTCAGCGCGTTTAGCGAGGCGGTTTCCTTGGCACGTCTTGTCAAAGCAGAGATCGTGTCCCCTTATTCCGGGATTCTCATCAATACGGGCGTGGGTAACCCAACCGCGCCATTAACCGCGGCGCTTGGGAGATAAGCAAGTTTTATTAGGCCGGTGGGGGCTCGTAGTTTCGGTCGCCCATATAAGGGGATAAGAATCCACCCTTTCCATTCACGCCTTCTTCCTCCCTTGCTTGTCCATTCCTGCGCACTCGAGCTCCAGCGCCCAAGTCTGCACTCCCCACCTCAACCTTCTCCAATCATGTCCGGAGCGGGAGGTAGATGGATGGCCTCCTCCGTCACGGAGGGACAAATCAAAAAGTTGAGGAAGGCCGGATACTTGTCTGACGACATCGCGCACCGGCTTCCAGATGATGGGCAACTCATCCCCACCCCGAGGCCCCATGAGAGGGTTGTATTTCTCACCCATTTCCTCTGCGGACTGGGCTTTCCTCTTCACCCGTTCGTCCAGGGGCTCATGTTCTACTATGGCCTAGATTTCCACGATCTGGCCCCGAACTTCATCCTCAACATCTCGGCATTCATCGTCATGTGCGAGGCCTTCCTCTGCATCCAACCTCACTTTGGCCTATGGCTGAAGATCTTCAGCGTCAAGCCGAAGGTCGTGGGCGGCCGCCAAGCGGAGTGCGGAGGCGCCATGGTGGGCAAGATAGCCAATGTTACATGGCTCGAGGGCGCCTTTGTAGAGACCATCAAGGGGTGGCAATCGGGGTGGTTCTATATCACCGAGCCGCGTGACCCTGAATGGGCAGTGGCCCCCGAATTCCGATCTGGCATCCCCACATGGCTCACATCTTGGAAAGAGACGGGCCTGTTATAGGGTAATTCAGCGGAAGTGACCGGACTTCAAACCTGCATCAAAGACCTGATCGGCAGGAAGGTTAAACTTGTCACCGTAGTCTAGGTCATGCTCTTCCGCCGGATGCTCCCGTGTCAACGACGGGCTTTCAGCTTGTGGGAGTTCGACCCGGCCCAGCATCAGACTCTGTCCCGGCTCTTCGACACAAAGCACGAGGATGCCTGGAAGGTGCTATTCAAGAGCTCCGAGGTCTCCCCTCCCATCACCGAGGATCGCGGATTCTGCGCCAAGCGCCAAGCCAGCGCGGTGAGCTTAATTTTCCCTTTGCGGGGTATTTGTTTTTCATAGATTTGATTCTAAGCGGGATCTAAACCCCCTTCTCTTTAACAGGACTGGCAGAAGAAGGCCGGACAGATCAACTGTCTGACTCCCTTGCCCGAAGACCCAGCGAGCGCTCGCTTGACGAAGCTGCTGGTTCCAGCACCTCACGTGGTGCTGGAGAAGAAGGCCAAGAAGAAGGCCACGGGGACTCGAAAGAGTTCCCGGCTCCCGGTGGTGTCGGATTCATCGCCGGACAACCCCGAAGCACCCTCCACCTCTGAGGACGAGGAGGAGGAAGAAGAAGCCTCTCCCCCTCCAACGGGGGAAGGAAAGAAAAGGAAGGCCGCCCCAACTGGGGAGGCCGGAGGGTCCAAGAAGGGGAGAACCCACCTTTCGGACTACACCTCCGATGCCGAAGACGGCGGGGAGGAATGGCCATCCAGGGTCAAGCCCCTGGCAAAATCGTAAGCATCCGGATATCCGAATGACTTATGGCGCTCCTCCATTGTTTGGCATTTTCTGACGCCGAATTTGATCATGCAGTCCGCCCAAGGCTTAGCTCGACGATTCGACGAGCGGATCCTTGGATTCGTCGGATGTGAATAGTGCTTCACTTCCGACGGCCTCCTCCCCTCTCCCTATGGACGATGGCGAGGTGGAGTCCCGAAAGGGACTAAACCAAGAGGAGGTGGTCCTGGAGGCACCGCAAGGCGACCTCCCGGACTCCAGGCCCAAAGGGGGTAAAGCCCCAGAGGGATCCAAGTCCGGCTCTGGGCCGGACACTGCTCCGGAACCATCAACGGTTCCAGAGACCGGTAGGCAGCGCCTTCGCAAGAAGGGCACGCCTACTATGCCGGCGGCCTCCGTCCAACCGGAGGCACCAGAAGATTTGCTGGAGGCGCTTAACGGAGCCTCCATCGACGAGGAGAACCGCACTGTTATGGGTGCGGTGATCCAAAAGGTTCAGTCCGCCAAGAGCGGGCTGACCGAAGCTTGTACGAGCCTTCTAACAGGCTTTGAGGTAGGTATTCAAAGACATATAAAAATGTTACCGCATAGACAGTAGCCCTTGATGCTCAGTTCGGCATTCGGAAAGAAAAGCCGAGCTGGGGATCTAAAAAGATATAAGCAGGAGTCTAACAAAAATATGTCAATATGGGAATGCAGGCTACACTGCTGACCTCTGCCGCACTGACTACGGGGGTCAATGCATTGAAGGAGAGCCTCGAGCGGTCCGAGAACGAGCTCGGCCGTGCCAAGAAGCAGGTCGAGGACAAGGAGGGTATGTAATACCATATGTAAATGTATATAGAGATACTTGGTTGCAAATAATGACAGGACCAACGTAAATGTTGCAGGGGCCACGACTGAGGTGGCGACCTTGAAGGAGGCGGTCTCCAAGGCCGAAAACAGTGCGTCGTTGGAGCGCACCGAGCGAGAGAAGCAGGAGGCGCGGGTGGCGGAGGTGCGGCAAGAGCTCCAGGCTCTCGTGGAAAAATACGAGAGTTTGGAGCGTGACTCGAAGACTCGAGAGTCCGAGCTCGCCTTAGCTCTTGAGAGTGCCAAGACCGCTAAGGCCGAAGCCCAGAAGGCCCTCCAGGAGATCGAGGCGATGAAGAAGATAGCAGCGGATAAGGCATTCTTTATGCAAAGCAAGAATATAAAAGTAAATTATCTGTTACTTACCCGAATCCGGAGCTCTCCATGAGCGTTTGCCGATCTGCCCCGTAGTGTGTCTGATGCTGCCGCATTCTACCGAGCCGAGGAGGGGAGCTCGACGGAAAAGGTGTTCTGGTCTCAGTATGCGGAGGCCGAACATCCGATGCCCCTGTGTGACCAGCTGAAGCAGCTGGTCGAGCTCCACAAGGTGGCCGAACAGGCCATGAAGGGCCTCATAGTTGGGCTGTGGCCTAGAGAAGCCATGCCTGGGAGCTACTTCGGTCTAGTGCGGCGGCTGGTGGACGCGTGTCCATGGATTAAGGTCATCAAGCGCTCCGTCTGTATCAAAGGTGCCCGTCGGGCCCTTGCCCGTGCTAAAGTGCACTGGGGCAAGCTGGACGCTGGGAAGCTTTTGACGGACGCGCCATCGCCGGGCAAGGAGTATCGCATGCCCGAGATGTATTATAAGGGCGTCCTGAAGGGTGCCCGCCTTATAGCGGATGAATGCTCCAAAGATGTAATTTTTGAGTAGACTTGCATCTGTTATCCTGTATGCTGAAAACTTTATTCATATGCGTTAAGCAACGCTTTGTTAATTTAAAATATTACCTTCTGTGCGGCCGTTTATCAAATCTGAGAGATGCAAGTCGTCGGCTTCTACCCCCATGCCACGAGTGCTAGGGTGTTCGGGATAAACCTGAGCGCTCTTGTTCCCATTCTTGGGTCCATCTAGGGAGGCACTCAGCACAACGAACCAGGCCATCGGACTTATAATGCTTTATCACTCTCACTTAGCCATAGAATTCTATAATTTTAAATTTCGGCGAAGCCCCTAGTATTCGGAAGACCGAGTTCGGGGCGCTATCCACGCCTAGGCCGGATAAGTCCGGCTCCTTGCTCTAAGCGGCATAAGTCTTTAAGGACTCGAAAAACCTCGCGAACAGCGACCAGTCTCTCGCACTATCATGACGGTCAGTTTTAGCTTTCTCTACTGAGGTGTTAACCCAGCTCAACTGGGGCACAATCGCAGTAGTTCTCCCAGCGCTACCTTAGCAAACATTGCGGAACGTAAGGTACTGAAACATGGGAGCCGGGCAAACCCAACTATTGACCCAAGACATGATTCGGAGCCGATGCATATAGTGCTATAGGTTCGGGGTGCCGCACTCGTGAGAGTGTTCGGTCTTCTCACACCATGTTATGGGGTGCTTAAGCCCCTGGTGTATTGGCCGTACCAAAGTGTACGGTTGCATAATGTCATGACTGAGAATATTTGTATAAAAAATAGGTGAGTACAATAATAGATAAGAGCTATGTATTGTTTATTAAAAAAGGGCTGCTATGAAAGCAGAACGATACAAATAGTGCGATAAGCAAGAGATGGGATTATTTGACATGTCCCCCTCCAGGGGCAATCTGCGGGACTTTAAGTAAAACAGGTATTAAGCTCGTTATAGAGACCACCTGGACATTTGATGCGGCTTGTTCTCTCCCTGGTTGTTGCATCGTGTGTTCGTCGAGTGTATTGCCGGACAGTCCTTCCGAATAGTTGGGTACTGAAAGTATATAAAAAGGAAACGGCGGAATAGGGAGCCCCTTAGTGCGGTTGAGCCGCATTCTGGGCGTGCCGTAGTTGTGCCCCTCCCCTTATGCCCATGGTATTTTCAAAGCGTAATTATGTACGCATGGTACCGATAGCACCATCTGACGTGGGCTTGGGTTGGGGCCGCACTGCTATGCTTGCTCGGATCGTGCCGGCCGGCTCTGTTGTAGGTTGCTTCGGGCGCGCTTGACGTTGTCCGGACGTTTGATACCCGTATTGTAGAGCTGCCTTGAGAGGCTGCTCTGTACTTCCGCCGCCAGGGCCGCCGTGTGCTCCTCCGTTCGGAGAGAGCGTTCGGTGTTTCCATTTACCGTGATGACTCCGCGAGGGCCTGGCATCTTGAGCTTGAGATATGCATAGTGCGGCACCGCATTGAATTTTGCAAATGCGGTTCGTCCGAGCAGGGCGTGATAGCCACTGCGGAATGGGACTATGTCGAAGATTAACTCTTTGCTTCGGAAATTATTCGGGGATCCGAAGACCATTTCGAGTGTAACCGAGCCTGTACAGCTAGCTTCTACACCTGGTATGACGCCTTTAAAGGTTGTCTTTGTGGGTTTAATCCTGGAGGGATCTATACCCATTTTTCACACTGTATCCTGATAAAGCAGGTTCAGGCTGCTGCCGCCGTCCATGAGGACTCTGGTGAGGTGAAATCCGTCGATGATTGGGTCTAGGACCAATGCGGCGAATTCGCCGTGACGGATGCTAGTGGGGTGGTCCCGTCGATCAAAAGTGATCGGGCAGGAGGACCATGGGTTGATCTTTGGGGCGACTGGCTCCAACGCATAGACGTCCTTGAGAGCATGCTTCCGCTCCCTTTTGGGGATGTGGGTTGCATATATCATGTTCACCGTCCGCACTTGTGGGGGGAATCCCTTCTATCCTCTGTTGTTCGGCGGCCGGGGATCCTCCTCGTCATCGCTACGCAACCCCTTGTCCCTAGTTTCGGCACTTAACTTGCCTGCCTGCTTGAACACCCAACAATCCCTGTTGGTGTGGTTGGCTGGTTGTTCGGGGGTGCCGTGTATCTGGCACGAGCGATCGAGTATCCGGTCTAAGCTGGATGGGCCCGGGGGGGCTTCTTTTGAATGGCTTTTTCCGCTGACCGGGTTTAGAGCCTCTGAATCCGGCATTGACTGCCGTATCCTCAGTATTGTCTCCGTTAATGCGGCGCTTGTGCTTGTTGTGACATGACCTGCCATTGT
Organism: Triticum timopheevii; assembly: GCA_963921465.1. NCBI lineage: Eukaryota > Viridiplantae > Streptophyta > Magnoliopsida > Poales > Poaceae > Triticum > Triticum timopheevii. The sequence continues at coordinate 341,294,746 of OY997270.1, read as the reverse complement.
TGTCCTTGGTATCCGAATTTCCAGGGCTCTTGGTTATATTATTGCTACGAGCTAGCTAGCTGTCTTCGCCCATGCAAAAGTGGGTCATGAGTGTCATGAGGGCTGCCATAGATTTCGGCTTTTCCTGTCCTAGGTGCCGGGCAAGCCATTCGTCTCGGATGTTGTGCCTGAAGGCTGCAAGGGCCTCGGCATCCGGACAGTCAACTATTTGATTTTTCTTGGTCAGGAACCGTGTCCAGAATTCTCTGGCCGATTCCTCTGGCTGCTGGATTATGTGGCTTAGGTCATCGGCTTCTGGTGGTCGCACATAAGTGCCCTGGAAGTTGTCAAGGAATGCGGATTCCAGGTCCTCCCAGCAACTAATTGACTCTGCTAGTAGGCTGTTAAGCCAATGCCAAGCTGGTCCTTTAAGCTTGAGCGGGAGGTATTTGATGGCGTGTAGATCATCACCATGGGCCATGTGAATGTGAAGGAGATAATCCTCGATCCATACCGCGGGATCTGTTGTGCCATCGTATGATTCGATGTTGACGGGTTTAAAACCCTCGGGGATTTTATGATCCATTACTTCGTCTGTGAAGCATAGTGGGTGTGCGGCGCCCCTATACTGGGCTATATCGCGACGCAACCCAGATGAGCTTGGTCTATTGTATTCGGCCTGGCCGTATTTATCATATCCAGCGTGACGGTTATCGTCACGTGAAGTGGGGCGCCCACGCGATCCATAGATCGATCTTGTTTTCCTTGCCTTATTCTCCAATATGTCTCACAGGTCTGTTGCGTCTCCCCGCACTCTGGTATTTTTTGAGCGGTGCCGGGGTGCGGCTTGGGTCGAGGGCCTGAAGGCCTCTCTGTCGCGGCCACGGGGTGGCCGATCGGGTGCATCGTACGCTGTTGATGTAGGTTTAGTTGCTTCCTCCTCAAGTTGGGGTAGCAGCCTGCGCTTTGGGTAGCTCTTGGAGGGGCGTTCGAGTTTATAATCTTCGGCCGCCAGGACTTCGGTCCATCTATCGGCTAGCAAGTCTTGGTCGGCTCTAAGCTGCTGCTGTTTTTTCTTGAGGCTGCTTGCCGTGGCCATAAGCCTATGTTTGAAACGCTCTTGTTCGACGGGATCCTCTGGCACGACGAATTCGTCGTCGTCGAGGCTTTCCTCGTCTTCGGAGGGAGGCATATAATTGTCGTCCTTGACCTCTCTGTCGGCCGCTCTCTTATGAGGGCTGGCTCCTTCGTCCTCCTGCACTGAATCCTGCCGGAGAGGGTTGTCTTCGGCACTGTCCGGCGTGTTGTTATCTCCGATGCCGGACTCGCGTTTTTACTTTGGCGAGATTTAGAGCGGCGCCGCTGACGTCGGCGCTTGGGTTGCTTCTTGGAGGGGTCGTCCTCCGTTTTTTCATCGCCATCCCCTGCTTTGGGGGTGTCCACCATGTATATGTCATATGACGAGGTGGCTTTCCAGTTCCCTATAGGTGCTGGTTCTTGGTCGTCTCCTTCATCGGCGTCCATACCGTCGATGTCTTCGGAGTCGAAGTCGAGCATGTCGGTTAAGTCGTCGACAGTGGCTACGAAGTGGGTGGTGGGTGGGCTTCGAATTTCTTCGTCGTCCGCATCCCAACCATGCTAACCGTAATCCGGCCAGGGCTCTCCCGACAAAGAGAGAGACTTTAGTGAATTCAGGATATCACCAAAGGGCGAGTGCTGAAATACGTCCGTGGCAGTGAACTCCATGATCGGAGCCCAATCGGGTTCGATCGGAAGAGGTGCGGAAGATTCGGAGTTCGGAACGGAGTCCGGCACCCTGGAGTCATAGGCCTCGCCAAGGACTGGGCTGGTGTTCGGCTCTATCACCGTAGGGATTGCGACACCTGGGGCGACGTCCAACCGTCCGTCCCCAATTGGCGCGGTTGGCTCCGAGCTAATGGTCGGAGCGGGCACCTGAGCGACGCTCTGGGCTTTGTCCGGCGGCAGAGCTAAATCATGCCCATCGTGACAGTGCGGCGTGCTCGGCCGTGGCTCGAATCCGTCGAAGATCAAGTCCCCGCGGATGTCGGCCGTGTAGTTTAAACTTCCAAACCTGACCTGATGGCCAGGGGCGTAGCTTTCGATCTGCTCCAGACGGCCAAGCGAGTTGGCCCGCAGTACGAAGCCGCCGAATACGAAGATCTGTCCGGGGAGAAAAGTCTCACCCTGGACCGCATCGTGGTTGATGATCGAAGAAGCCATCGGGCCTAAAGGTGACGACACAGAGGAACTCTCAATGAAAGCACCAATGTCGGTGTCAAAACCGGCGGATCTCGGGTAGGGGGTCCCGAACTGTGCGTCTAGGCGGATGGTACAGGAGACAAGGGACATGATGTTTTTACCCAGGTTCGGGCCCTCTCGATGGAGGTAAAACCCTACTCCTGCTTGATTAATATTGATGATATGGGTAGTACAAGAGTGGACCTACCACGAGATCAGAGAGGCTAAACCCTAGAAGCTAGCCTATGGTATGATTGTTGTTCGTCCTACGGACTAAAACTCTCCGGTTTATATAGACACCAGAGAGGGCTAGGGTTACACAGAGTCGGTTACAATGTGAGGAGATCTTCATATTGTATCACCAAGCTTGCCTTCCACGCCAAGGAAAGTCCCATCCAGACACGGGACGGAGTCTTCAATCTTGTATCTCCATAGTCCGGGAGTCCGGCCAAAGGTCATAGTCCGGCCATCCGGACACCCCCTAATCCAGGACTCCCTCAAGGAGAAACATCATAAGATCCAACTATAATAGCAAAGCTCGGGATACATCAAGATCGTGCCATAGAGGGAACACGAGAGAGAACACGAGAGAGAGAGATCAAACACATAGCTACTGGTTCATACCCTCAGCCCCGAGGGTGAACTACTCCCTCCTCGTCTTGGAGAGCGCCGGGATGATGAAGATGGCCACCGGTGATGGATCCCCCCTCCGGCAGGGTGCCGGGAAGGGCTCCCGAGAGGTTTTTTTGTGGTTACAGAGGCTTGCGGCGGCGGAACTCCTGATCTAGGTTAATTCCCGAAAGTTTCAGTATTTATAGGAATTATTGGCGTTGGTTTCACGTCAGGGGGGTCTCCGGGCCGTCCACGAGACAGGGGGGCGCAACCCCCTAGGGGCGCGCCCTCCTATCTTGTGGGCAGCCCGGAGCTCTTCTGGCCCAACTCCGATGCTCCGTGGTCTTCTTTTGGTCCATAAAACATCCTCAAAAATTGGCACGTCATTTGGACTCCGTTTGATATTCCTTTTCTTCGAAATACTGAAACAGGCAATAAACCAAAAATATGGGTTGGGCCTCCGGTTAGTAGGTTAGTCCCAAAAATGATATAAATATGTAGAATAAAGCCCATAAGCATCCAAAACAGGTAATATAATAGCTTGGAACAATAAAAAATATTAGATACGTTGGAGACGTATCACTACGTTTAATGAAGATGATATTTTTAGCATCCCAAGTTTTGATATGCAAAGTTGTTATGATGATAGCATGCCTCTTATCTATGTTGATTATATTGATGAAAGTGGGTTTGGAAGAGTGTCAACTTTAGGAAGTAGTGATCCCACTATTTTATAGGATGTTGAATTTTATTGTGATGAATACAAAAGTGGATTTGGAAGAGTGTCAACTTTATTTAGTGATGATTCCACTATCTTGGAAGAGGTTTCAATCGATTATGATGAGAACGAAGTAGCTACTTATGATGATTATTGTGATGAAACTTATGCTATAAAAAGTAGTGGTGATTATATTTATAGAACTTGTCATGATTATGATTACCCTTTTTCTAAACATTACGAAAAAGAATTCTATGAGACCAGGTCTCACGGATTAGCAGGTGAGACCCATCCTGATGAATGACACATGGCATTCACAAATCACAAAGCATCTACCCCACCCCACACCTGAAATCAGGGGGGGGATTAGATGCTTTGTGATTTGTGAATGCCATGTGTCATCCATCAAGGCGGGTCTCACCTGCTTTATATGAGACCTGGTCTCATATAATTTTTTTCCGAACATTACTCTTTTAATGTGGAAACAACTTATAGTATTCGAGTCTCCTATGATACTCCCACTACCCCGAATAAGAAGAATTTTGCTTATGTGGAGAGTAGTAAATTTTCTATGCAAGTAGATCATGAAAAGAATGCTTTAGGTGCTAGTTATATTGTTGAATTCATTCATGTTGCTACTGAAAATTATTATGAGGGAGGAACATATGCTTGTAGGAATTGCAATAATATCAAGTTTCCTCTCTATGTGCTTAAAATCTCGAAGCTATGCTTGTTTTACCTCCCTATGCTAGCTGATTATTTTTCCCATAAGTTTTTTGCTCACAAAATCCCTATGCATAGGAAGTGGGTTAGACTTAAATGTGCTAGTCGTATGCTTCATGATGCTCCCGTTATGTTTCAATTCTTATCTTTTATGTGAGCATCATTGTCATCATCATGCCTAGCTAGAAAGGCATTAAAGAAAAGCGTTTGTTGGGAGACAACCCAATATTTACCTCTACTATTTTTGTGTGTTCACATGATTATGCTACTGTAATAATCATGCTTTATAGCTTTTGTTTCAATAAAGTGCCAAGTAAGACCTTTAGGATAGCTTATGGTGATAGTTGTGTTGATCCTGCTAAAAATCAGAAACTTTTGCACCCAGCAAATTAGTTTTGATCATTCACATAAACGTGCTTCTGATCTTATTCGTTTTGCTCTGAATTGGTACAGAGATTGCTTAGGACTTCCTAATTTGGTAGGATTTTTGGAGTTCCGGAAGTATACGTTTGATACAGATTACTACAGACTGTTCTGTTTTTGACAGATTCTGTTTTCTATGTGTTGTTTGCTTATTTTGATGAATCTATGAGTAGTATCGGAGGGTATGAACCATAGATAAGTTGGAGTACAGTAGATATTACACCAATATGTATTTAGAATGAGTTCACTACAGTACCTAAGTGGTGGTTTTATTTTCTTATACTAACGGAGCTTACGAGTTTTCTATTGAGTTTTGTGTTGTGATGTTTTCAAGTTTTGGGTAAAGATTCGATGGACTATGGAATAAGGAGTGACAAAAGCCTAAGCTTGGGGATGCCCAAGGCACCCCAAGGTAATATTCAAGGACAACCAAGAGCCTAAGCTTGGGGATGCCCCGGATGGCATCCCCTCTTTCGTCCTTGTTCATCGGTAACTTTACTTGGAGCTATATTTTTATTCACCACATGATATGTGTTTTGCTTGGAGCATCATTTTATTTTGTTAGTATTTTCTTGCTGTTATTTAGAATAATGTTTTGCATCTATGTTTTCAATAAAAATGTCAAGGATAGCCTTTACCATGCTTATTTTGCTAGTGTATATGTTGCTGTTTGAAAACAATAAGTTTACCGCTGTTGCAAAAATTCCCTAGAAAAGTCAGAGAACGGTATAATGTTGAAACTTTTTGCATATTGAGCTATGATAAATCTTCTACAGCGTAGTATTTTTCTCATAATTTTTGGAGTTAGGTAAGTATTGATAATCTTGCAGTCTTTACAGACTATATTGTTTTGGCAGATTGCTATTATGGTTGCGTTGTTTGCATATGTTTGCTTGTTTAATGATTATATTTGAGGATAGGAGTATTAAATATGCAGAGGCATTTAGTATGCAATGTTGAACAATAATTTTAGTGATTTGTTACGGTAGAAAATGATTAGGTTTTGCTTTCGTTTATACTAACCTATCTCACGAGTTCTTGTTGAGTTTGGTGTGGTTGAAGCTTTTGATAAAAAGAGAAACCATGATATGAGAGGAATTAAGGAGACAAAAAAGTTCAAACTTGGGGATGCCCAAGGCACCCCAAAATAATATTTCAAGAAGTCTCAAGCATCTAAGCTTGGGGATGCCCCGGTAGGCATCCCACCTTGCTTCTTCAACAATTATCGGTTAGTATCGGTTGAGCCTAAGTTTTTGCTTCTTCACATGAGTGGTGCTATCTTTGCAATGTCATTTTATTTTGCTTTGCTTGCTGTATGAATAAAATACATTATATCTGAAATTCTTAAATTAGAGAGAGTCTTCACATAGTTATATAATTATTTAGCTACTCATTGATCTTCACTTATATCTTTTTGGAGTAGTTTGTCATTTACTCGTGTGCTTCACTTGTATCCTATGAGTAAATGGTTGAATGAGTTGAATGTCATAAATCTGAAATTATATATGTCTCATTTGCTTATCCCATGTGGAGTAATGACTTCACATCTAAGAAGTAGAGGTTGTAAATTTATTGAAGGTTAGCAAGCATTGTATTGGTCATTTGAACAATTCATGAAAGAATATTGAATGAAGAGAGATTTCACATATAAATATACTATCCTAGACATCTTTTATAATTGTGAGCACTCATTAAGTATGACATGCTAAAGAGTTGATGTTGGACAAGGAAGACAACGTAATGGGTTATGTTTTCTCACATCTTAGTTAAAGTATATTGTCATGGATCATTCAAACATGTTGAGCTTGCCTTTCCCCCTCACGCTAGCCAAATTACTTGCACCAAGTAGAGATACTACTTGTGCTTCCAAATATCCTTAAACCCAGTTTTTGCCATGAGAGTCCACCATACCTACCTATGGATTGAGTAAGATCCTTCAAGTAAGTTGTCATCGGTGCATGCAATAAAAATTGTTCTCTAAATATGTATGATCTATTAGTGTGAAGAAAATAAGCTTTATACGATCTTGTTATGGAAGCAATAAAAGCGACGGACTGCATAATAAAGGTCCATATACAAGGGGAAATATAAAGTGACGTTCTCTTGCATTAAGATTTTGTGCATGACAACCTCTGCTTCCCTCTATGAAGGGCCTATCTTTTACTTTATGTCTTTTACTTTATGCAAGAGTCAAGGTGATATTCACCTTTCCCTTTTTATTTTTACCCTTTGGCAAGCACCTCGTGTTGGAAAGATCCTGATATATATATATCCAATTGGATGTAAGTTAGCATGAACTATTATTGTTGACATCACCCAAAGGTGAATACATTGGGAGGCAACATTATAAGCCCCTATCTTTCTCAGTGTCCGATTAAAACTCCATAACCATAAGTATTGCGTGAGTGTTAGCAATTGTAGAAGACTATATGATAGTTGAGTATGTGGAGTTTGCTAAATCAAAGCTGTGACATACACCCTTCCTGAAAATAAGATTAATTGTAATTGTTTGATGACTGAGAATGAAGTTTGCTAGTTTTCAAGAAAGTTTATGGTCTATGCTTGAACATGTGAATTGCTTGTTACTTGTTCGTGAGAAGTTTTATGAGATGAACTACTGTTATGACATATAATCATGCTAGGAAAGGTGATTGAAATTATCATTGATCAAACTTGTGCACTGCTAGCATTCACACTTCATAAATTCTTTCTTTTATTATTTACCTGCTCGAGGACGAGCAGGAATTAAGCTTGGGGATGCTGATACGTCTCCAACGTATCTATAATTTATGAAGCATTCATGCTATTTTATTATCTGTTTTGAATGATTATGGGCTTTATTATACACTTTTATATTACTTTTGGGACTAACCTATTAACCGGAGGCGCAACCCATATTGCTATTTTATTGCCTATTTCAGTGTTTCGTAGAAAAGGAATATCAAAGGGAGTCCAAACGGAATGAAACCTTCGGCAGCGTGATTTTTGGAACGAACGTAACCCAGGAGACTTGGAGTTGAAGTAAAGGAAGCTTTGAGGAGGCCACGATATAGGGGGGCACGCCCACCCCCTGGGCACGCCCTTCACTCTCGTGGGCCCCTCGTGGTTCCCCAGACCGACTTCTTTCGCCTATATAAGTCCACATACCCTACAACCTTCGAAGGACACAATAGATCGGGAGTTCCGTCGCCGCAAGCCTCTGTAGCCACCAAAAACCTCTCAGGAGCCCATTCCGGCACCCTGCCGGAGGGGGGATCCCTCACCGGTGGCCATCTTCATCATCCCGGCGCTCTCCATGACGAGGAGGGAGTAGTTCACCCTCGGGGCTGAGGGTATGTATCAGTAGCTATGTGTTTGATCTCTCTATCTCGTGTTCTCTCTATGGCACGATCTTGATGTATCGCGAGATTTGCTATTATAGTTGGATCTTATGATGTTTCTCCCCCTCTACTCTCTTGTGATGAATTGAGTTTTCCCTTTGAAGTTATCTTATCGGATTGAGTCTTTAAGGATTTGAGAAGACTTGATGTATGTCTTGCCATGCTTATCTGTGGTGACAATGGGATATTCACGTGATCCACTTTATGTATGTTTTGGTGATCAACTTGCGGGTTCCACCCATGAACCTATGCATAGGGGTTGGCACATGTTTTCGTCTTGACTTTCCGGTAGAAACTTTGGGGCACTCTTTAAAGTACTTTGTGTTGGTTGAATAAATGAATCTGAGATTGTGTGATGCATATCGTATAATCATGCCCACTGATACTTGAGGTGACAATGAAGTATCTAGGTGACATTAGGGTTTTGGTTGATTTGTGTCTTAAGGTGTTATTCTAGTATGAACTCTATGATAGATTGAACGGAAAGAATAGCTTCATGTTATTGCACTACAGACTCTTGAATAGATAGAGCAGAAAGGATAACTTTGAGGTGGTTTCGTACCCTACCATAATCTGTTTGTTTGTTCTCCGCTATTAGTGGCATTGGAGTGACTCTTTGTTGCACGTTGAGGGATAGTTATATGATCCAATTATGTTATTATTGTTGAGAGAACTTGCACTAGTGAAAGTATGAACCTTAGGCCTTGTTTCCTACCATTGCAATACCGTTTATGCTCACTTTTATCATTAGTTACCTTGCTGTTTTTATATTTTCAGATTACACAAACCTATATCTAGCATCCATATTGCACTTGTATCACTATCTCTTCGCCGAACTAGTGCACCTATACAATTTACCATTGTATTGGGTGTGTTGGGGACACAAGAGACTCTTTGTTATTTGGTTGCAGGGTTGCTTGAGAGAGACCATCTTCATCCTATGCCTCCCACGGATTGATAAACCTTAGGTCATCCACTTGAGGGAAATTTGCTACTGTCCTACAAACTTCTGCACTTGGAGGCCCAACAACGTCTACAAGAAGAAGGTTGTGTAGTAGACATCAGACACCTGTGGATACGGTTAGCCATGGAAAGTGAAAGTTATGGTGGAAAAAAGAATAAACTTTATTTTCTGTTTGGGAACCGCCTATGATATATCTAGCATGGAAAGTGTTGGGATGTTCCAAGTCGTTTTTGTTGGTGGGATGGATACACCTCCCCAAATGTTTTTGTCTCTAATTTATCACTTTGTGCTCTGGCACCTCTACAAATCTCTACTTCCCTCCGTGAAGGGCCTTTATTTTACTTTATGCAATTTTTATTTTTTTGAATTGAGTCTCCATCCTCTCTTATAAAAGCACCAACTAGGGGACAATATGATCGTACTTAAGTATTGGGTGTACCTAATATTCAAGTGTGTTTCATGAATGGGCCAATGTTTGAGAATGATGGGCTAGGGATAACTTGTTTTAGCATTGATATTTTGAAAGACATGGTTGCTTGTTGATATGCTTGAGTATCTAAATTATTATGTCAAAACTAGACTATTGCTTTGAATCACATAAAAGTCCAAATGTCCATGCTATGAAGAAAACAATATGATATGACATGATAAACAAGACTCCACATCAAAAATGATGTTTTATCACTGGCCTACTCGAGGACGAGCAGGAGTTAAGCTTGGGGATGCTGATACGTCTCCAACGTATCTATAACTTTTGACTATTCCATTCTGTTTTATTATCAATCTTGGATGTTTTATAATCATTATATAGTCATTTTTAATCTTTTTTGGTACTAGCCTATTGACATAGTGCCAAGTGCCAGTTGCTATTTTCTGCATGTTTTTTACATCACAGAAAATCAATATCAAATGGAGTCCAAATGCCACGCCAATTTATGATGATTTTTTATGGGCCAGAAGGAACACAACAGGCCCTGGTTGTACCTGGGGGGAGTCCCGAGGAGGTGACAACCCACCAGGGTGCGCTAGGAGGCCCAGGCGCACCCAGGTGGGTTGTACCCACCTCGAGTGCCCCCTGGACCGACTCTTTGCTCTATAAATACCCCAATATTCCAGAAACCCTAGGGAGTCGACGAAATTTTCATCCAGTCGCCACAGAGTCTAGAACCATGAGATCCAATCTAGACACCATCACGGAGGGGTTCACCACTTCCATTGGTGCCTCTCCGATGATGCATGAGTAGTTCTTTGTAGACCTTCGGGTCCGTAGTTTGTAGCTAGATGGCTTCCTCTCTTTCTCTCTCTTGATTATCAATACAATGATCTCTTGGAGATCCATATGATGTAAGTCTTTTGGCGGTGTGTTTTTTGGGATCTGATGAACTTCGAGTTTATGATCAGTTATATCTTTTTATATCCATGAAAGTCATTTGAGTTCTTTGATCTCTTATATGCGTGATCTCTTATAGCCTCGTATTTCTTCTCCCATATTTGGGTTTTGTTTGGCCAACTTGATCTATTTATCTTGCAATGGGAAGAGGTGCCTGATAGTGGGTTCAATCTTACGGTGCTTGATCCCAGTGACAGAAAGGGAACAAACACGTATGTATCATTGCTACTAAGGATAAAAAGATGGGATCCATATCTGCCGCAATAGATAAACAGATCTTGTCTACATCATGTCATCATTCTTATTGCATTACTCCGTTTTTCCATGAACTTAATACACTAGATGCATGCTGGATAGCGGTCGATGTGTGGAGTAATAGTAGTAGATGCAGGTAGTAGTTGGTCTACTAATCTTGGACGTGATGCCTATTTGATGATCATTGCCTGGATATCGTCATGATTATTTGAAGTTCTATCAATTGCCCAATAGTAATTTGTTCACCCGCCGTTTGCTATTTTTCTAGAGAGAAGCCACTAGTGAAACCTACGGCCCCCGGGTCTTCTTTCTCATATATTTGCCTTGAGATCTACTTTTTCCTTGCGTTTATTTTCAGATCTATTAAACCAAAAAATACAAAAATACCTTGCTGCAATTTATTTGTTCTGCGATCTATTTATCTCATCTACAAATTTACCTCACATCCTTTGCCTATCTTGAGGCGCTGTACCCCGAAAGGGATTGACAACCCCTTTAACACGTCGGGTTGCGAGGTGTTGTTCTTTATGTGCAGGGGCTGTTTACGTTGTGTTGCTTTGTTCTCCTACTGGTTCGATAACCTTGGTTTCATATCTTAGGGAAATATTTGGGGAAATACCGACGTAGCTTCAAGCGACATCAATCACCAAAACATAAATCAAGTGAATCAATAGAATACCCCATTGTCACCACGGGTATCCCACACAAGACATACATCAAGTGTTCTCAAATCATTAAAGACTCAATCTGATAAGATAATTTCAAAGGGAGAACTCAATCCACTACAAGAAAGTAGAGGGGGAGAAGCATCATAAGATCCAACTATAATAGCAAAGCTCGCGGTACATCAAGATCGTGCGAAATCAAGAACACAAGAGAGAGAGAGAGAGATCAAACACATAGCTACTAGTACATACCCTCAGCCCCGAGGGTGAACTACTCCCTCCTGGTCATGGAGAGCGCCAGGATGATGAAGATGGCCACCGGTGATGGATCCCCCTCCGGCAGGGTGCCGGAACAGGGTCCTGTTTGGTTTTGGCGGCTACAGAGGCTTGCGGCGGCGGAACTCCCGATCTAGGTTTCTTTTCCGGGGTTTCTGTAGTTATAAGAATTTTTGGCGTCGGTCTCACGTCATGGGGGGGGGGGGGTCTCAGAGTCATCCACGAGACAGGGGGTGCCCCCAGGGGGGTAGGGCGCGCCCTCCACCCTCATGGATGGTTCGAGACTCTTCTGGCCCAACTCTTTTACTTCAGGGGCTTCTTTTGGTCCATAAAAATCCACAAAAATTGGCAGGTCAATTGGACTCCGTTTGGTATTCCTTTTTTGTAAAACTCAAAAACAAAGAAAAATAGAAACTGGCACTAGGCTCTAGGTTAATAGGTTAGTCCCATAAATCATATAAAATAGCATATAAATGCATATAAAACATCCAAGATTGATAATATAATAGCATGGAACAATAAAAAAATTATAGATACGTTGGAGACGTATCAAGCATCCCCAAGCTTAATTCCTGCTCGTCCTTGTGTAGGTAAATGATAAAAACAGAATTTTTGATGTGGAATGCTACCTAACATATTTATGAATGTAACCTTCTCTATTGTGGCAAGAATATTCAGATCCATAAGATTCAAAACAAAAGTTTAATATTGACATAAAAATAATGAAACTTTGAGCATACTAACAAAGCAATCATGTCTTCTCAAAATAACATGGCCAAAGAAAGCTATCCCTACAAAATCATATAGTCTGGCTATGCTCTATCTTCATCACACAAAATATTTGAATCATGCACAACCCTGATGACAAGCCAAGCATTGTTTCATACTTTTGATGTTCTCAAACTTTTTCAATCTTCACGCAATACATGAGCGTGAGCCACGGATATAGCACTATAGGTGGAATAGAAGGGTGGTTGTGGAGAAGACAAAAAGGAGGAAGATAGTGTGACATCAACTAGGTGTATCAACGGGCTATGGAGATGCCCATCAATAGATATCAATGTGAGTGAGTAGGGATTTCCATGCAACGGATGCACTAGAGCTATAAGTGTATGAAAGCTAAAAAAAACTAAGTGGGTCTGCATCCAACTTGCTTGCTCATGAAGACCTAGGGCAATTTGAGGAAGCCCATCATTGGAATATACAAGCCAAGTTCTATAATGAAAAATTCCCACTAGTATATGAAAGTGACAACATAGGAGACTCTCTATCATGAAGATCATGGTGCTACTTTGAAGCACAAGTGTGGTAAAAGGATAGTAGCATTGCCCCTTCTCGCTTTTTCTCTCATTTCTTTGGTATTTTTTTGCTGCTTTTTTTCTTTTCTCTTTTTTATTTTTCGTCCGGAGTCTCATCTCGAATTGTGGGGGAATCATAGTATCCATCATCCTTTCCTCACTGGGACAATGCTGTAATAATGAAGATCATCACACTTTTATTTACTTACAACTCCAGAATTACAACTTGATAGTTAGAACAAAATATGACTCCATGTGAATGCCTCTAGCGGTATACCGGGATGTGCAATGATTCAAGAGTGACATGTATGAAAGAATTATGAAAGGTGGCTTTGCCACAAATACGATGTCAACTACATGATCATGCAAAGCAATATGACAATGATGGAGCGTGTCATAATAAACGGAACGGTGGAAAGTTGCATGGCAATATATCTCAGAACGGCTATGTAAATGCCATAATAGGTAGGTACGGTGGCTGTTTTGAGGAAGGTATATGGTGGGTGTATGGTACCGGCGAAAGTTGCGCGGTACTAGAGAGGCTAGCAATGGTGGAAGGGTGAGAGTGCGTATAATCCATGGACTCAAAATTAGTCATAAATAACTCACATACTTATTGCAAAAAAATTATTAATTAGTTATCGAAACAAAGTACTACGCGCATGTTCCTAATACGTCTCCAATGTATCTATAATTTTTTATTGTTCCATGCTATTATATTACCCGTTTTCGATGTTTATGGGCTTTACTATACACTTTTATATCATTTTTGGGACTAACCTATTAACCGGAGGCCCAGCTTAAATTGCTGTTTTTTGCCTATTTCAGTGTTTCGAAGAAAAGGAATATCAAACAGAGTCCAAACGGAATGAAACCTTCGGGAGAGATCTTTTTGGAACAAACACAATCCTGGAGACTTGGAGTGGAGGTCAAGACACACACGAGGCAGCCACGAGGCAGGAGGGCATGCCCTAGGGGGGTGGGGGCGCCTCCCCCTCGTGGGCCCCTCATGGCTCCCCTGACTGACCTCCTTCGCATATATATATATATATATATATCTACGTACCCTGAAAACATCCAGGAGCACCATGAAAACCTATTTCCACCGCCGCAACCTTCTGTACCCGTGAGATCCCATCTTGGAGCCTTTTCCGGCGCTCCATCGGAGGGGCAATCGATCACGGAGGGCTTCTACATCATTGCCAAGGCCTCTCCGATGAGTTGTGAGTAGTTTACCACATACCTTCGGGTCCATAGTTATTAGCTAGATGGCTTCTTCTCTCTCTTTGAATCTCAATACAATGTTCTCCTTGATCTTCTTGGAGATCTATTCGATGTAACTCTTTTTGCGGTGTGTTTGTCGAGATCCGATGAATTGTGGGTTTATGATCAAGTTTATCTATGAGAAATATTTGAATCTCCTCTGAATTCTTTTATGTATGGTTGGTTATCTTTGCAAGTCTCTTCGAATTATCAGTTTGGTTTGGCCTACTAGATTGATCTTTCTTGCAATGGGAGAAGTGCTTAGCTTTGGGTTCAATCTTGTGGTGTTCTTTCCCAGTGACAGCAGGGGCAGCAAGGCACGTGTTGTATTGTTGCCATCGAGGATAAAAAGATGGGGTTTATATCATATTGCTTGAGTTTATCCCTCTACATCATGTCATCTTGCCTAATGCGTTACTCTGTTCTTATGAACATAATACTCTAGATGCATGCTGGATAGCGGTCGATGTGTGGAGTAATAGTAGTAGATGCAGGCAGGAGTCGGTCTACTTGTTGCGGACGTGATGCCTATATACATGATCATGCCTAGATATTCTCATAACTATGCACTTTTCTATCAATTGCTCGACAGTAATTTGTTCACCCACCGTAATACTTATGCTATCTTGAGAGCAGCAACTAGTGAAACCTATGGCCCCCGGGTCTACTTTCCATGATATAAGTTTCCTATCTACTTTATTTTGCAATCTTTACTTTTGAATCTATATAATAAAAATACCAAAAATATTTATCTTATCTTATTATCTATATCAGATCTCACTTTTGCAAGTGGCCGTGAAGGGATTGACAACCCTTTTATCGCGTTGGTTGCGAGGTTCTTGTTTTGTTTGTGTAGGTACGAGGGACTTGCGTGGAGCCTCCTACTGGATTGATACCTTGGTTCTCAAAACTAAGGGAAATACTTATGCTACTTTGCTGCATCACCCTTTCCTCTTCAAGGGGAAACCAACACAGTGCTCAAGAGGTAGCAAGAAGGATTTCTGGCGCCGTTGCCGGGGGGGGGGGGGGGGGGGTCTTCGCTCAAGTCAAGACATACCAAGTACCCATCACAAACTCTTCTCCCTCGCATTGCATTATTTGCCATTTGCCTATCGTTTTCCTCTCCCCCACTTCACCCTTGCCGTTTTATTTGCCCTCTCTTTCCGGTTCGCTTTTTTTTGCTTGCCTCTTGTGTGCTTGTGTGTTGGATTGCTTGTCACGATGGCTCAAGATAATACTAAATTGTGTGACTTTTCCAATACCAATAATAATGATTTCCTTAGCACTCTAATTGCTCCTCTTAACGATGCCGAATCTTGTGAAATCAATGCTGCCTTGTTGAATCTTGTTATGAAAGATCAATTCTCTGGCCTTCCTAGTGAAGATGCCGCTACTCTTCTAAACAACTTTGTTGATTTGTGTGATATGCAAAATAAGAAAGACATGGATAATGATATTGTTAAATTGAAGTTATTTCCGTTTTCACTTAGAGATCGTGCTAAAACTTGGTTTCCGTCTTTGCCTAAAAATAGTACTGATTCATGGAATAAGTGCAAAGATGCTTTTATCTCTAAGTATTTTCCTCCCGCTAAGATCATCTCTCTTAGAAACGATATTATGAATTTTAATCAACTTGATCATGAACATGTTGCACAAGCTTGGGAGAGGATGAAATTAATGATTCCCAATTGCCGTACTCATGGATTAAATTTATGGATGATCATACAAAATTTTTATGCCGGATTGAATTTTGCTTCTAGAAATCTTTTAGATTCGGCCGCGGGAGGCACTTTTATGGAAATCACTTTAGGAGAAGCTACTAAACTCCTAGATAATATTATGGTTAATTATTCTCAATGGCACACCGAAAGATCTACTAGTAAAAAAGTTCATGTGATAGAAGAGATTAATGTTTTGAGTGGACAGATGGATGAACTTATGAAATTGTTTGCTAATAAGAGTGCTCCTATTGATCCTAATGATATGCCTTTTTCTACTTTGATTGAGAATAATAATGAATCTATGGATTTGAATTTTGTTGGTAGGAATAATTTTGGTAAACGTGTATAGAGGAAACTTTAATCCTAGGTCGTTTCCTAGTAATTCCTCTAATAATTATGGCAATTACTACAACAACTCTTTTGGAAATTTTAATAAGATGCCCTCTGATTTTGAGAATAGTGTTAAAGAATTTATGATCTCTCAAAAGAATTTCAATACTTTGCTTGAAGAAAAAACTGCTTAAAGTTGATGAATTGGCTAGGAACGTGGATAGAATTTCTCTTGATGTTGATTCTTTGAAACTTAGATCTATTCCACCTAAGCATGATATCAATGAGTCTCTCAAATCCATGAGAATTTCCATATGAATGAAAAGAAAGAACCGCTAGGATGCGTGCTAAGAAAGATTGCTTTGTAAAAGCGTGTTCTTCTAGTTTCCATGAAAATAATGATGAAGATCTAAAAGTGATTGATGTGTCTCCTATTAAATTTTTGTTTTGCAATATGAATCTTGATAATGATGGGACTGGAGATGACTCAGCTTTAGTTAAAAGGCATCCCAATGATTCGGAGTTTTTAGATCTTGATGCTAAAATTGGTAAAAGTGGGATTGGAGAGATCAAAACTTTACATAGCAATGAACCCACTATTTTGGATTTCAAGGAATTTAATTATGATAATTGTTCTTTAATAGATTGTATTTCCTTGTTGCAATCCGTGTTGAATTCTCCTCATGCTTATAGTCAAAATAAAGCTTTTACCAAACATATCGTTGATGCTTTGATGAAATCTTATGAAGAAAAACTTGAATTGGAAGTTTCTATCCCTAGAAAACTTTATGATGAGTGGGAACCTACTATTAAAATTAAGATTAAAGATCATGAATGCTATGCTTTGTGTGATTTGGGTGCTAGTGTTTCCACGATTCCAAAAACTTTATGTGATGTGTTAGGTTTCCGTGATTTTGATGATTGCTCTTTAAACTTGCACCTTGCGGATTCCACTATTAAGAAACCTATGGGAAGTATTAATGATGTTCTTATTGTTGCAAATAGGAATTATGTGCCCGTAGATTTTATCGTTCCTGACATAGATTGCAATCTTTCATGTCCTATTATTCTTGGTAGACCTTTCCTTAGAATGATTGGTGCAATTATTGATATGAAGGAAGGAAATATTAGATTCCAATTTCCATTAAGGAAAGGCATGTAACACTTTCCTAGAAATAAAATCAAATTACCTTATGAATCTATTATGAGAGCCACTTATGAGTTGAATACCAAAGATGGCAATACCTAGATCTATTCTCGCTTTTATGCCTAGCTAGGGGAGTTAAAAGATAGTGCTTGTTGGGAGGCAACCCAATTTTATTTTTATTCCTTGCTTTTTTGCTTCTGGTTAGTAATAAATAATTCATCTAGATTCTGTTTAGATGTGGTTTTATGTTTTAACTAGCGTTTGTGCCAAGTAGAACCTATAGGATAACCTACGGTGATAGTTAATTTGATCTTGCTGAAAAACAGAAACTTCTATGCGCACGAGAATAATTTTAATAAATCACAGAAACGTGCTTTTTAGTTGATTCTTTTTGAAGTAGATCAATAGACAAATTGCCTGACTTCCTATTTTGGTAGGATTTTTAGAGTTCCATAAGTATTCGAAAGTTACAGATTGCTATAGCCTGTTCTATTTTTGACAGATTCTGTTTTTCATGTGTTGTTTGCTTATTTTGATGAATCTATAGCTAGTATCGGGGGGTATGAACCATAGAGAAGTTGGAATACAGTAGATTTAACACCAATATAAGTTAAGAATGAGTTTATTACAGTAACTTAAAGTAGTGGTTTGCTTTCTTGCACTAACGGAGCTCATGAGATTTTCTGTTGAGTTTTGTGTTTTGAAGTTTTCAAGTTTTGGGTAAA
This sequence comes from Triticum timopheevii, assembly GCA_963921465.1. Classification (NCBI taxonomy): domain Eukaryota; kingdom Viridiplantae; phylum Streptophyta; class Magnoliopsida; order Poales; family Poaceae; genus Triticum; species Triticum timopheevii. Next base: position 341,276,618 of record OY997270.1, on the reverse strand, counting down.
GATTTGATGGACTATGGAATAAGGAGTGGCAAGAGCCTAAGCTTGGGGATGCCCATGGCACCCCAAGGTAATTCAAAGACAACCAAAAGCCTAAGCTTGGGGATGCCCCGGAAGGCATCCCCTCTTTTGTCTTCGTCTATCGGTAACTTTACTTGGAGCCATATTTTTATTCACCACATTATATGTTTTTGGCTTGGAGCGTCTTGTATGATATGATTCTTTGCTTTTTAGTTTACCACAATCATCCTTGCTGTACACACCTTTTGGGAGAGACACACATGATTCGGAATTTATTTGAATACTCTATGTGCTTCACTTATATCTTTTGAGCTAGACAATTTTGCTCTAGTGCTTCACTTATATCTTTTTAGAGCACGGCGGTGGTTTTATTTTGTAGAAAATATTGATCTCTCATGATTCAATTATATTATTTTGAGAGTATTTTAGAACAGCATGGTATTTTCTATGGTTATAAAATTGGTCCTAATATGATGGGCATCCAAGTTGGGTATAATAAAAACAATCATAGAAAGTGCATTGAATACTATGAGAAGTTTGATGCTTGATGATTGTTTTGATATATGCGGATGGTAATATTAGAGTCATGCTAGCGGAGTAGTTGTGAATTTGAGGAATACTTGTGTTGAAGTTTGTGATTCCCGTAGCATGCACGTATGGTGAACCGTTATGTGATGAAGTTGGAGCATGAATTATTTATTGACTGTCTTCCTTATGAGTGGCGGTCGGGGATGAGCGATGGTCTTTTCCTACCAATCTATCCCCCTAGGAGCATGCGCATAGTACTTTGTTTTAATAACTTTTAGATTTTTGCAATAAGTATATGAGTTCTTTATGACTAATGTTGAGTCCATGGATTATACGCACTCTCACCCTTCCACCATTGCTAGCCTCTCTTGTGCCACGCAACTTTCACCGGTACCATACACCCACCATATACCTTCCTCAAAATAGCCACCATACCTACCTATTATGGTATTTCCATAGCCATTCCAAGATATATTGCCGTGCAACTTTCCACCGTTCTGTTTATTATGACACGCTCCATCATTGTCATATTGCTTTTTGCATGATCATGTCATTGGCATCGTATTTGTGGCAAAGCATCCTTGATAATTCTTTCATACATGTCACTCTTGATTCATTGCATATCCAGGTACACCACCGGAGGCATTCACATAAAGTCATATTTTGTTCTAAGTATTGAGTTGTAATTCTTGAGTGATAAGTAAATAAAAGTGTGATGATCTTCATTATTAGAGCATTGTCCCAAGTGAGGAAAGGATGATGGAGACTATGATTCCCCCACAAGTCGGGATGAGACTTCGGACTTTATGAAAAATAAAAGAGGACAAAGAAGCCCAAATAAAAAAAAGAGGCCAAAGAAGCCCACCAAAATAAAAAAAATGAGAGAAAATGAGAGAAGGGACAATGTTACTATCTTTTTCCACACTTGTGCTTCAAAGTAGCACCATGATCTTCATGATAGAGAGTCTGCTATGTTGTCACTTTCATATACTAGTGGGAATTTTACATTATAGAACTTGGCTTGTATATTCCAATGATGGGCTTCCTCAAAATGCCCTAGGTCTTCGTGAGCAAGCAAGTTGGATGCACACCCACTTAGTTTCTTTTGTTGATCTTTCATACACTTATAGCTCTAGTGCATCAGTTGCATGGCAATCCCTATTCACTCACATTGATATCTATTAATGTGCATCTCCATAGCCCGTTGATACGCCTAGTTGATGTGAGACTATCTTCTCCTTTTTTGTCTTCTCCACAACCACCATTCTATTCTACATATAGTGCTATGTCCATGGCTCACGCTCATGTATTGCGTGAAAGTTGAAAAAGCTTGAGAACATCAAAGTATGAAACAATTGCTTGGCTTGTCATCGGGGTTGTGCATGATTTAAATATTTTGTGTGATGAAGATAGAGCATAGCCAGACTATATAATTTTGTAGGGATAGCTTTCTTTAGCCATGTTATTTTGAGAAGACATGATTGCTTTGTTAGTATGCTTGAAGTATTATTGTTTTCATGTCAATATGAACTTTTATCTTGAATCATTTGGATATGAACATTCATGCCACAATAAAGAAAATTACATCGATAAATATGCTAGGTAGCATTCCACATCAAAAATTCTGTTTTTATCATTTACCTACTCGAGGACGAGCAGGAATTAAGCTTGGGGATGCTTGATACGTCTCCAACGTATCTACAATTTTTGATTGTTCCATGCTATTATATTACCCGTTTTGGATGTTTATGGGCTTTACTATACAATTTTATATCATTTTTGGGATTAACCTATTAACCGGAGGTCCAGCCCAAATTGCTGTTTTTTTGCCTATTGCAGTGTTTCGAAGAAAAGGAATATCAAACGGAGTCCAAACGGAATGAAACCTTCGGGGGAGATCTTTTTGGAACAAACGCAATCCAGGAGACTTGGAGTGGAGGTCAAGAAACACTCAAGGCAGGCACGAGGCAGGAGGGCGCGCCCTAGGGGGGTGGGCGCGCCTCCCACCCTCGTGGGCCCCTCATGGCTCCCCTGACCGACCTCCTTCGCATATATATATATATATATATATATATATATATCTACGTACCCTGAAAACATCCAGGAGCACCACGAAAACCTATTTCCACCGCCGCAACCTTCTGTACCCGTGAGATCCCATCTTGGAGCCTTTTCTGGCGCTCCGCCGGAGGGGGAATCGATCACAGAGGGCTTCTACATCATCGCCAAGGCCTCTCTGATGAGTTGTGAGTAGTTTACCATAGACCTTCGGGTCCATAGTTATTAGCTAGATGGCTTCTTCTCTCTCTTTGAATCTCAATACAATGTTCTCCTCGATCTTCTTGGAGATCTATTCGATGTAACTCTTTTTGCGGTGTGTTTGTCGAGATCCGATGAATTGTGGGTTTATGATCAAGTTTATCTATGAGAAATATTTGAATCTCCTCTGAATTCTTTTATGTATGGTTGGTTATCTTTGCAAGTCTCTTCGAATTATCAGTTTGGTTTGGCCTACTAGATTGATCTTTCTTGCAATGGGAGAAGTGCTTAGCTTTGGGTTCAATCTTGCGGTGTCCTTTCCCAGTGACAGCAGGGGCAGCAAGGCACGTATTGTATTGTTGCCATCGAGGATAGAAATATGAGGTTTATATCATATTGCTTGAGTTTATCACTCTACATCATGTCATCTTGCCTAATGCGTTACTCTATTCTTATGAACTTAATACTCTAGATGCATGCTGGATAGCGGTCGATGTGTGGAGTAATAGTAGTAGACGTAGGCAGGAGTTGGTCTATTTGTTGCGGACGTGATGCCTATATACATGATCATGCATAGATATTCTCATAACTATGCACTTTTTTTATCAATTTCTCGACAGTAATTTGTTCACCACCCGTATACTTATGCTATCTTGAGAGAAGCCACTAGTGAAACCTATGTCCCCCGGGTCTACTTTCCATCATATAAGTTTCCTATCTACTTTATTTTGCAATCTTTACTTTTCAATCTATATCATAAAAATACCAAAAATATTTATCTTATCTTATTATCTCTATCAGATCTCACTTTCTCAAGTGGCGGTGAAGGGATTGACAACCCCTTTATCGCGTTGGTTGCGAGGTTTTTGTTTTGTTTGTGTAGGTACAAGGGACTTGCGTGGAGCCTCCTACAAGATTGATACCTTAGTTCTCAAAACTGAGGGAAATACTTACGCTACTTTGCTGCATCACCCTTTCCTCTTCAAGGGAAAACCAACGCAGTGCTCAAGAGGTAGCAGATCCTAGGGGGATAGATTGGTAGGAAAATACCACCGCAAATCCCCGACCGCCACTCATAAGGAAGACAATCAATAAATAAATCATGCTCCAACTTCATCACATAACGGTTTACCATACTTGCATGCTACGGAATCACAAACTTTAACACAAGTATCTCTCAAATTCACAACTACTCTACTAGCATGAATCTAATATCACCATCTTCATATCTCAAAACAATCATAAAGAATCAACTTCTCATAGTATTCAATGCACTTCTTATGAAAGTTTTTACTATATCCCTCTTGGATGCCTATCATATTAGGACTAAATTTATAACCCAAGAAAATTACCATGCTGTTCTAAAGACTCTCAAAATAATATAAGTTAAGCATGAGAGTTCATCAATTTCTTCAAAATAAAACCACCGCCGTGCTCTAAAAAGATATAAGTGAAGCACTAGAGCAAATGACAAACTACTCCGAAAAGATATAAGTGAAGATCAATGAGTAGTTGAATAATTATGTAACTATGTGAAGACTCTCTAACATTTAAGGAATTTCAGATCTTTTTATTTTATTCAAGCAGTAAGCAAGGAAAAATAAAATAAATTGACGCTCCAAGCAAAACACATATCATGTGGTGAATAAAATTATAACTCCAAGTAAAGTTACCGATGAACGAAGACGAAAGAGGGGATGCCATCCGGGGCATCCACAAGCTTAGTTGCTTGGTTGTCCTTGAATGTTACCTTGGGGTTCCTTGGGAATTCCCAAGCTTAGGCTCTTACCACTCCGTATTCCATAGTCCATCGAATCTTTACCCAAAACATGAAAACTTCAGAACACAAAACTCAACAGAAAACTCGTAAGCTCCATTAGTATAAGAAAATAAATCACCACTTCTGTTACTGTTGTGAACTCATTCTAAATTTATATTGGTGTAATATCTACTGTATTACAACTTCTGTATGGTTCATACCCTCCGATACTACTTATTGATTCATTAAAATAAGCAAACGACACATAGGAAACAAAATCTGTCAAAAACAGAACAGTCTGTACTAATCTGTAACTCTCGAATACTTCTGTAACTCCAAAAATTATTAAATAAATTGGTGGACCTGAGTAATTTGTCTATTAATCTTCTTCAAAAATAATCAACTTAAAATCACTATTCTGTTAAAAACTAAAATTATTCTCGTGAGCGCAAAGTTTCTGTTTTTTACAGCAAGATCGCATTAACTTTCACCCAAGTCTTCCCAAAGGTTCTACTTGTCACTTTATTGAAACAAAAGCTATAAAACATGATTACTACAGTAGCTTAATCATGTGGACACAGAAAAATAGTAGGGATAAATATTGGGTTGTCTCCCAACAAGCGCTTTTCTTTAATGCCTTTTAGCTAGGCATGATGATTTCAATGATGCACACTTGAAAGATAAGAATTGAAACATAATGGGAGCATCATGAAGAATATGAATAGCACATTTAAGCCTAACCCACTTCCTATGCATAGGTATTTTGTGATCAAACAACTTATGGGAACAATAATCAACTAGCATAGGAAGGCAAAACAAGTATAACTTCAAGATTTTCAACACATAGAGAGGAAACTTGATATTATTGCAATCTGTACAAGGATATATTCCTCCCTCATAATAATTTTCAGTAGCATCATGATTGAATTCAACAATATAACCATCACATAAAGCATTCTTTTCATGATCTACATGCATAGAAATTTTATTACTCTCCACGTAAGCAAATTTCTTGAATAGTAGTGGGAGAAAACCCAACAAAATAACTATCATGTGCGGCATAATCCAATTGAAAATTAAAATCAAGATGACAAGTTTCATGGTTATCATTATTCTTCATATCATACATGTCACCACAATAATCATCATAGATAGCAACTTTGTTCTCATAATCAATTGGAACCTCTTCCAAAATAGTGGATTCATCACTAAATAAAGTCATGACCTCTCCAAATCCACTTTCATAATTATCACAATAAGATTCAACATCCTCCAAAATAGTGGGACCATTACTTCCTAAAGTTGACACTCTTCCGAACCCACTTTCATCAATATAATCATCATAAATAGGAGGCATGCTACCATCAAAATAAATTGGCTCATCAAAATTTGGGGGACTAAAAATATCATCTTCATTAAACATAGCATCCCCAAGCTTGTGGCTTTTCATATCATTAGCATCATGGATATTCAAAGAATTCATACTAACAACATTGCAATCATGTTCATCATACAAAGATTAGTGCCAAACATTTTAATGCATTCTTCTTCTAACACTTTGGCACGATTTTCCTTTCCATCATTCTCACGAAAGATATTAAAAAGATGAAGCATATGAGGCAACCTCAATTCCATTTTTTTTTGTAGTTTTCTTTTTATAAACTAAACTAGTGATAAAACAAGAAACTAAAAGATTTGATTGCAAAATCTAAAGATATACCTTCAAGCACTAACCTCCCCAGCAACGGTGCTAGAAATGAGCTTGATGTCTACTACGCAACCTTCTTCTTGTAGACGTTGTTGGGCCTCCAAGTGCAGAGGTTTGTAGGACAGTAGCAAATTTCCCTCAAGTGGATGACCTAAGGTTTATCAATCCGTGGGAGGCGTAGGATGAAGATGGTCTCTCTCAAACAACCCTACAACTAAATAGCAAAGAGTCTCTTGTGTCCTCGACACACCCAATACAATGGTAAATTGTATACGTGCACTAGTTCGGCGAAGAGATGGTGATACAAGTGCAATATGGATGGCAGATATAGGTTTTTGTAATATGAAAATATAAAAATAGCAAGGTAGCAAGTAGTAAAAGTGAGCGGAAACGGTATTTCAATGCTTTGAAACAAGGCCCAGGGTTCATACTTTCACTAGTGCAAGTTCTCTCAACAATAATAATATAATTGGATCATATAACTATCCCACAACATGCAACAAAGAGTCACTCCAAAGTCACTAATAGCGGAGAACAAACGAAGAGATTATTGTAGGGTATGAAACCACCTCAAAGTTATTCTTTCCGATCAATCCATTGGGCTATTCCTATAAGTGCCACAGACAGCCCTAGGGTTTGTAGTAAAATAACACCTTAAGACACAAGTCAACCAAAACCCTAATGTCACCTAGATACTCCAATGTCACCACAAGTATCCGCGGGTATGATTATATGATGTGCATCACACAATCTTAGATTCATCTATTCAACCAACACAAAGAACCTCAAAGAGTGCTCCAAAGTTTCTACCAGAGAATCAATACAAAAACGTGTTCCAATCCCTATGCATAGATTCCCAAGGTCACGGAACCCGCAAGTTGATTAACAAAACATACATCAAGTGAATCAATAGAATACCCCATTTTCACCACGGGTATCCCATGCAAGACATGCATTAAGTGTTCTCAAATCCTTAAAGACTCAATCCGATAAGATAACTTCAAAGGGAAAACTCAATCCATTACAAGAAAGTAGAGGGGGATAAGCATCATAAGATCCAACTATAATAGCAAAGCTCGTGGTACATCAAGATCGTGCCAAATCAAGAACACGAGAGAGAGAGAGAGAGACCAAACACATAGCTACTGGTACATACCATCAGCCCCGAGGGTGAACTACTCCCTCGTCGTCATGGAGAGCACCGGGATGATGAAGATGGCCACCGGTGATGGATCCCCCCTCTGGCAAGGTGCTGGCACAGGGTCCCGGTTGGTTTTTGGTGGCTACAGAGGCTTGCGGTGGCAGAACTCCAGATCTAGGTTTCTTTTTGGGGATTTCTGTATTTATAGGAATTTTGGCGTCGGTCTCACGTCATGGGGGTCTCCGAGTTAGCCACGAGGCAGGGCCGCCCCCAGGGGGGTAGGGCGCGCCCTCCACCCTTGTGGATGGCTCGAGACTCTTCTGGCCCAACTCTTTTACTTCGGGGGCTTTTTTTGGTCCATAAAAATCCACAAAAATTGGCAGGTCTAATTGGATTGGACTCTGTTTGGTATTCCTTTTCTACAAAACTCAAAAACAAGGAAAAAAACAGAAACTGGCACTTGGCTCTAGGTTAATAGGTTAGTCCCAAAAATCATATAAAATAGCATATAAATGCATATAAAACATCCAAGATTGATAATATAATAGCATGGAACAATCAAAAATTATAGATACGTTGGAGACGTATCAACCCGCGCTTGTGCTGGGTCCCGTCCCAAGGTCGTCGTTGCCCAGATGTGCATGTGCCACCACGTCCTCGTCTACCACTACTACCTGGCCACAAGGCCTTGTGAGTGTTTCGCCAGGTTTGTCAACAGCCCTCGCTACATGTTCGCTACGGTCGACATCACCAACGATGTCAAGGTGCTCAAGAATTCGGGCATCGCCTCCCAGAATCTTATCGACATCCAAGGCCAATACAAGATTTGAGGCAGCAAGGAGCATGAGAAGGACTCACTAGTTCACCTCGCCGAGGCCATCATTGACCTCTACTACAGAGACATGAAGGATTCTTGCAACAACGACAAGCATGCCTAGCACTCGGCCTGTATGGAGAAACTCGACAAAGCTCACACTGTGTATGCGGCCAAGGAGGCGTACACGTGCTACGACATGTACAAGCGGATCGTTGACATGAGGAAGTGCCTCCTTCCCCAAAACGGCCAGGGATCCAGCCGGAAGCAGAGCAATGGGAAGCGTTGTCGCAACAAGAAGTAGATGATTAGATCCTCGTTTCTCCTAGTTTAGTATGCATGTAATTGCTTACTTTGGTGTGTGAAAATGTTATTCGTGTAGTCACTTGTGTAATTGTATGTTTAATTTGGTTATGCAATGCTGTATTTTGAAGTATATATGTTGATGCTCTGTAGACAGAGCAAATCACATTGCACACGGACAAAACAAGGGAACCCGTCGGTGATGATTTCATCAATCACTGGCAATTCTATACCAGCAATCGTTTGCTCATAACACACACGGCTTGTTAACAGGAATCGTCTGTGTTGTTATCGGTCTTCCCACACATTTTTGATTACAGACATGTTTTTCACGTATCACACACATCTTGTTATGTTGAACTGTTTTTGTTCTCTTGTCTCAACACAAACAGTTCATCCGAGTGAACCACATGTTGTATATCGCACACACCTTGATCTGGCTGACCATTTCTTTTGTGTTGCCTAATCACAAACAATTCATCCGAGTGAACCGTATGTTATGTATCGCACACGCCTTCATCTAGCTGCCCGTTTCTTTTGTTCCTCCTCATCGCAAATAGTTAATTGAACTGAACTGTATGCCCTGCATCGCACACGCAACTAAAATCTAAACCATGTTTGATGCATCTGTCATCGCAAATGTTTTGCACATTTTTGACAGTTTTCTTACACCACCGTTTGTGATTATTGCATCGCACACAGTTTCTCGACGGGTCTCAAATCATAGTGTCGCGTTAGCAGTATCCTGCAGTAGTGGGGGTGGATAATATTTTTCCATGATAGATGTGTTATTCTCAAGATGGGTGTTTATTCACTTGTCATTGCACGAGAGTACGGCAAAGGTACTAGGGATGCCAGTCCCGAAATGAAAATGAATTTACTTTGTGTTGTCAAATAATAAATTCTTTGGAAAGTGTTGGTATGGATGGCACCCGTGGATTCGGTTAGCCATGGAATGTGAAACTATGGTGGAAAAGGGAATAAACTTTATTTTCTGTTTGGGAACCGCCTATTATATATCTAGCATTGAAAGTATTGGGAACTACTCGGTCGTTTTCGTTGACAGGAAAAGCATGCCACCCAAAATGTTTTATCTCTACCTTTTTTTGCTTTGAGCTCTGGACCTCTACAAATCCCTACTTCCCTCTGCGAAGGGCCTTTCTCTTACTTTATGCAATTTTTATTTTTATTTGAGTCTCCATCTTCTCTTATAAAGCACCAACTAAGGGCCACTATGATCGTACTTGAGCATTAGGTGTAGCTAATATGCGAGCGTGTTTCATGAATGGAGCTAATATGCGAGTGTGTTTCATGAATGGATCAATGATTGAGCATAATGGGCTAGGGATAACTTGCTTTAGTGTTGATATTTTGAAAGACATGGTTGCTTGTTGATATGCTTGAGTATTGAAATCTTCATGTCAAAACTAGACTATTGCTTTGAATCATATAAAAGTCCAAAAGTCCATAATACAACAAAAAGAATATGTGATGAGCATGTTAGGAAGCATTCCACATCAAAAATTCTGTTTTTATCATTTACCTACTCGAGGACGAGCAGGAATTAAGCTTGGGGATGCTGATACGTCTCCAACGTATCTATAATTTTAGATTGTTCCATGCTGTTATATTATCATTCTTGGATGTTTTACAATCATTTCATAGCAACTTTATATCATTTTTGGGACTAACCTATTGACATAGTGCCTAGGGCCAGTTGCTTTTTTTTTCTTGTTTTTTACTTCGCCGGAAATCAATTCCAAACGGAGTCCAAACACAGCAAAACTTTTTGGTGATTTTTTTGGACCAGAAGACACCAGACGGGCCAAAGAAGTACCAGAGCGGTGCCCCGAGGGGGGGGGGCACAACCCACCTGGGTGCGCCTGGGGCCCAGGCGACCTCGGTGGCCTCCCGCACCGCCTCATTGCTCTATAAATACACCAATATTTCAGAAACCCTAGGGGAGTCGACGAAAATCAATTCCAGCCGCCGCAAGTTCCAGAAACAACAGATCCAATCTAGACACCATCACAGAGGGATTCATCATCCTCATTGGTGCCTCTCTGATGATGCATGAGTAGTTCATTGTAGACCTACGGGTCCGTAGTTAGTAGCTAGATGGCTTCCTCTCTCTCTCTCTCTTTTTATTCTCAATACAATGGTCTCTTGGAGATCTATTTGATGTAACTCTATTTGCGGTGTGTTTGTTGGGATCCGATGAATTTTGAGTTTATGACCAGATCTATGTTTTTATCCACGAAAGTTATTTGAGTCTTCTGATCTCTTATATGCATGATTACTTATAGCCTCGTATTTCTTCTTCGAATCTTAGGTTTAGTTAGCTAACTAGATTAATTTTTCTTGCCATGGGAAGAGGTGCTTTGTGGTGGGTTCGATCTTATGGTGCTTGATCCCAGTGACAGAAGGGGAACTGACACGTATGTATCGTTGCCATTAAGGATAACAAGATGGGGTCTAATTCCTACATGAATAGACCTTGTCTACATCATGTCATCATTCTTATTGCATTATTCTGTTTTTCCATGAACTTAATACACTAGATGCATGCTGGATAGCGGTCGATGTGTGGAGTAATAGTAGTATATGTAGGCAGGAGTCGGTCTACTAATCTTGGACGTGATGCCTATATAAGGATCATTGCCTGGATATCGTCATAATTATTTGAAGTTCTATCAATTGCCCAACAGTAATTTGTTTACCCACCGTATGTTATTTTTCTCGAGAAGCCACTAGTGAAATCTACGGCCCCGGGTCTATTTTCTCATCATATATTTTTAGATCTATTCTGCTATTTGCCTTTTTATTTATTTGCAACTTTTATTTTCAGATCTATATTATCAAAAACCCCAAAATACCTCGCTGATTTTATTTGCTTTTATTTGCATATATCAATTTATTACAAGTTTCTCCCATCCACGTGCCAATTTCTGGCGCTGTTACCCGAAAGGGATTGACAACCCCTTTAACACGTCGAGTTGCAAGTATTTGTTCTTTGTGTGCAGGTACCATTTACGTAGTGTTTCTTGGTTATCCTACTGGTTCGATAACCTTGGTCTCACCACTGAGGGAAATACCTACCGTTGTTGTGCTGCATCATCCCTTCCTCTTTGGGGAAATACCGACGTAGTTCAAGCCAACATCAATGTTGGATCCGCTGATCACAACCTCAGGTTCACGCACGTGCTCCCCCCTACCTGGAGCGCCAAAGATGTCATGGTGAAACGCTATCACCTATGGGGCCATTAGCCCCTTGTGGTTCGACAGGGGGGAAGGTCATGTTGCACAAAGAGCAGAGGCCATAGAATAGCACGACAGAGGTGACGCTGGTGGTTTTTACCCAGGTTCAGGCTGCTCGGAAGCGTATGTAGCGACCTAACCTCAGACGGTCAAGTCTCTGTGCATTAGTGTCATCCCTGGATCAGTAATGCTGACACGCACAGTACTCGAAGGATTTATAAGAGAGTAGCAATCACACACTTATTACATCAAATGTATCAAAAGAGAACTTATTACAATAATATGGCTTAAGGCCATCTAATGCGATAACAGCGGAAGGCTTGGAAGATAAAGTGAGTCCATCAACTCCAACGGCATAGCTGAGCTGCACGGCAACGACCTAACGAACCTTACTCCTTGTCTCAAAAGTCTGCAACATAACACGTTGCAGCCCGAGAAACGGGTCAGCACATGGAATATGCTGGCAATATAACACAGTAGAGCAAGAACAGAATAATTCTAACACTACATGCATATTTGGCTGGTGGAAAGCTCTATGGCTACAGTTTTGTATAAAGCCAATTTTTCCCTACTCCAAAGGAATAAATTTTATTTAACTATCATGGTAGTTGAACAACATTGAGAAGGTAACCCCAACTCGATCCCAATTAAAGTGATTAACAACCCAACAATATTAATTAAGAGTGCTGAGATACATAAGATACTTCAAGTACTAGACACTCAGAATTGTCCATAACCGGGGACACGGCTAACCAAGATTAGATTTTACACTCTGCAGAGGTTTGCACACGTTTCCCCACAAGACTCGATCGCCTCCGTTGATTTCTCGCACTGCATAGTGTTTGAGAAACGGATGACCGAGACACAGTCTTTCAGAAACATTAACTCTCTACTCCGGGTAGACCATACCAAACCTACAAAACCCACTACCTGCTGATCTACCTGTTCAAGAGCTTCATGTAACTTACTCAACTATGCTAGAGCACATAATAGCTTGTGCCTGCACACGGAAGTTTCTAGCATGAATCATCTCAGTTCCCTTTTAGCCTGGGTGGCGGTCCATAGGAAAATCACACGACAACCCCGGGATTTCCAAAAAAACAGGCAACACTGGTATCCCCAGGTGCCTCAATCCACCCAGATGTGTATTAAAGTTACCACCTTAAGTTGATCCATTAATTAAAAATCTCACAACTGTCATGAAACACTCAACCCAATCCACGTCTATGAGCATAGCATAGAATTTATAAGCGTAACGTAGAAGTAACTCCCAAGGGTTTGATAATAAACAGGGCAATAGGTTCTACCTCATCAGCTACTTCCCAAAACCCACATGTTAAAGACATCCTAACCATGCAATGTTTGAGGATTGAACTAATGCAATGAAAACTGGGTATGAAAAGAGTATGATCAATGTGTTACTTGCCTTGCTGACGATCCGCGAAACCTAGTGACTCGTAGTAACACGCTTCGCACTCCGGGAATTCTATCGCAAACAAACAATAACATACATAAGCAACTAGCAAAGATGCATGAGCAAAACTTCAAATGAAAGCGAAGGACCAACAAGTTCAACTTAAGAACTCTGGTTAGCAAAAGAATCAAATCAAACGGAGCAACGAAACTCAAACGGCAAGAGAAACAAGATTCGTCTACTAATCTGAACTAAAGTCAAATTTCACAGTATCAAAATCTTGTTCAGGTTGGTTAAAAAGAAAGAGGGTCTTGAGACAAAACTCTAGGCTTTTGAATCTCCTGATTCCGACTAACGAGCGAAAAGATAAACAGAAACTAAGATTGGATCAGAAATCGCGACCGAGAATAATCGCGAATAAATCCGATAAAAAGAAAACTGACGAACAGGCTAACGAACGAGCGTTCCCTATCTGTAACTAATGAATGAAAACCATTCGATTAGACGAACGTACGGACGAACATCCGCTAAATAGAAGAACCACGAAAAACCGGTGAATCGATCTGAAAAAAAAAATGAACTAGGGTTTCTAAAAAACCGAACGGTTTTTTAAGAAAAACCGGTGACTTGGTCCGGCTCGGTACCTCCGGCGAGGCGAGGTGGGGCGGCGGGGCTTCAGCAGCGGCGGCGAGGCGCGGCGTCTCGAGAGGCGGGGGAGTATATATAGGGGGGGGGGGGGGCGGCGGCTTGGAGTAGGGGCCAAGGCGACACGGTGGTGTAGTCCGGCTCGGACTCCTCTGAGTTGGCCGCGGCGGCGGCGCGCGAGGGAAGGCGGCGGCGCGGGGTTGGGCCGGCCTGACTCGGCTGGGCCTCGGCCCAGGCGGGCGCGGGATGTTTTTTTTTTTAAAAAAAATCACCGGCAGAAATAAAATCCGAGAAAATAAAATAAAAACCTAAAAATGCCAAAACAAATTTTCACCGTCTAAATAAAATATTTAGAACGAGATGAACATTTTCTTGGCCCTAAAATGCATTTTTGGAAAACATGCAAATTTTTCTATTGCAAATAAAATCCGAATAAAATCAACTAAAATTAAATAAATGATTTTAATATTTTTCCTCCAATATTTCAATTATTTTGGAGAAGTCATATTATCTCCTCTCATTTATTTTTGGTATGAAATATTTTTCGGAAGGAGAAATAATTAAAATCAAAAATCCTCGCTTCATTACTTTGTAGGAAAATCCAAATATGAAACCAGAAAAATCCCCAACTCTCTCCGAGGGTCCTTGAGTTGCGTAGGATTTCGAGGATTGAGGAACGAAGATGCGATAAAATATGATATGCATGGATGACCTATGTATAACATTCCAAATTGAAAATTTGGGATGTTACAAACCTACCCCCTTAAGATGAATCTCGCCCTTGAGATTCGGGTTGGTTAGAAAATAGGTGCAGGTGGTCCTTGCGAAGATCATCCTCTCGTTCCCAGGTGGCTTCCTCCTCGGTATCGTGGCTCCACTGAACTTTATAGAATTTGATGACCTTACTGCGAGTTACTCGGCTGGCAAACTCAAGAATCTTTACTGGCTTCTCCTCATATGTCAAATCATTGTCTAGCTGAATTGCCTCCAAGGGTACTGTATCTCTTAACGGTATATCGGCCATCTCCGCATGACACTTCTTCAGCTGAGAGACGTGGAATACATCGTGAACTCCTGATAGTCCTTCAGGTAATTCCAATTTGTAGGCAACTTCTCCCATCCGTTCCAAAAAACAATACGATCCTACAAATCTCGGGGCTAATTTTCCTTTAACTCCAAAATGTTTCACACCTCGCAAGGGTGATACTCGCAGATATGCTCTATCTCCAATTTCATAAGTTACCTCCTTGCGTTCTGAGTCTGCATAACTTTTCTGCCTTGACTGAGCTACCTTCAGTCTATCGCGAATCAACTTAACTTTCTCCTCAGACTCTTTGATCAAGTCTGGTCCGAATAACTAGCGGTCTCCTACCTCATCCCACATTAATGGGGTCCTGCATCTGTGTCCATACAAAGCTTCGAACAGTGCCATCTTCAAACTGGCTTGGTAGCTATTGTTGTATGAAAATACTGCGTAAGGCAAATTGTCATCCCAACTAGATCCATAATCTAGCGCGCACGCTCTCAACATATCTTCCGGTCTCTGGTTGACTCTCTCAGTTTGACCATCAGTCTGTGGGTGGAAGGCTGTACTGAACTCCAATCTCGTACCCAAGGTCTGGTGTAACTGATGCCAAAACTTTGAAGTGAACTGAGTCCCTCTATCTGATACGATGCTCCTCGGAACTCCATGCAAACATACAATTCTGGTCATATATATCTTGGCCAACTTTGCACTTGTATAGGTAGTTTTCACCGGAATAAAGTGAGCCACTTTAGTCAAACGATCCACTACTACCCATATTGAGTCATATCCTGCCTTGGTCCTGGGTAGTCCGGTGATAAAGTCCATACCAAGTTTATCCCACTTCCCTTCGGGTATCGGCATAGGCTGTAACAGTCCGGCTGGCTTCTGATGCTCTGCCTTCACTCTCTGACATACATCACACATGGCTACGTACTCGGCAATATCCTTCTTCATACCAGTCCACCAGAAATGTTCCTTCAAATCCAAATACATCTTGGTGTTTCCGGGGTGTATCGAGTATGGTGAGTCATGAGCCTCCTGAAGTATTAACTTCCTGATCTCTGAGTTATTGGGTATGTAAACCTGGTCCTCAAACCACAAGGTATCGTGCTCATCCTCGCGAAAACCTTTGGCCTTTCCTTCGCTCATCTTCTCCTTTATTTCGGCAATCTCTTTGTCTTCCTTCTGAGCGTATAACCGGTGTTCTCTGAGTTTCTCGAGAAATAAACGTAAATGCTCCTTGTGCTCCTCTTCATTCTTCGAGTATACCATAATATCATCAATGAACACCACAAAAAATTTGTCCAAATACTCCATGAATACCTTGTTCATCATACTCATGAAATAGGGAGGTGCGTTTGTCAGTCCAAACGACATGACCGTATACTTGTATAATCCATAACGCGTAGTGAATGCTGTCTTTAGTATATCCTTCTCTCGGATCTTCAACTGATGGTATCCTAAACGTAGATCAATCTTTGAAAACACTGTAGCTCCTTGCAGTTGATCAAATAGATCAATGATCATCGGTAGTGGATATTTGTTCTTAATCGTTACTTCATTCAAGGCTCGATAATCCACAATCATCCTCAGGGATTTATCCTTCTTCTCGACCAAAAGTACTGGGGCTCCCCAAGGCGATGAACTCCTCCGAATATAACCTTTATCCAACAACTCCTTGATCTATTTCTTACTTTCCTCCAGATCATTTGCGGGCATCCGATAGGGTCTCTTGGATATAGGCCCTGTACCTGGCAACAGTTCTATCAAAAACTCAATGTCCCGATCCGGAGGCATCCCTGGGAACTCTTCTGGAAAAACATCCGGGTAATCCTTCACTACAGGCACTTCCTCCTGCACAACTCCTGTGAGGGCATTCACTTGGGTCCTCCTAGGCACATGCCTAGATACGTACTTAATCCTTTTACCCTCCGGGGTGGTGAGATGAATTGACTTACTAGCACAGTCAATATTTCCTCCATACTTTGACATCCAGTCCATACCTAATATCACATCCAATCCTTGTGACTCCAAGATAATTAGGTTAGACGGAAAAACATGAGTTCCAATGGTTAAAGGTATCTGGTTGCACCACCGGCTAGCCATATACTCAGCTCCAGGCGAGCTTACTAAAAGAGGGGTCCTCAGGGTTTGGGTTGGTAGTTTAAACTTGTCCACAAATCCCCTTGATATGTATGAATGCGATGCACCAGTATCGAAAAGAATAAGAGCGGTAAATGACTTAACCAAAAACTTACCTATCACCGCGTCTGGCTGATCTTCAACCTCCTCCACGTTAACGTGGTTCACCTGTCCTTTGTTGAATGGATTAGGCTTCTTTCCGGCGCTCCCGTTTCCATTTCCATTCCTTCCTTCAGGGCAATCATTCGCATAGTGCCCAATCTTTCCGCACTTATAGCAAGTAACTTGACTCAGGTCTCTCTTGGAGGGTGTGGCTGGATTGGAGCGATTCTGATTGTTGTTAGCTCTGTTCCCATTTCCATTCTTACCACCATTGTGATTATGCGATCCTCCTCCAGTGTGGTTGTGACCTCCATGATTATGAACAAGCCCTCCCGTATTCAGGGTTAATTGAGGCTTATGCTGAGCTCCTGAGTTATACTTCCCTTGACCATACTTCCTCTTACGGCTCTCAATCTGCTACTGCTTCCCTTCGATCATAAGGGCCTTATCTACCAACTCCTGGTAGTTGTTGAAAGTTGCCACCATCAACTGCATACTCATCTCATCATTCAACCCTTCCATAAACTTCACCTTCTTCGCGGCATCCGTGGCCACATAATTAGGGGCATAGCGTGATAGTTTGCTAAAATCATCCACGTACTGGCCTACAGTACGGTTCCCCTGACGTAAATTGCGGAACTCCCGCTTCTTCATCTGCATAGCTCCAATGGAAACATGGGCAGTACGAAAAGCTTGCTGAAACTGAGCCCATGTGACAGTGTCGATAGGGTAGGTGGCTGTGAAATTCTCCCACCATGATGCTGCTGGTCCATCCAATTGGTGTGCGGAAAACGCACCTTCTCTGCATCTGTGCATCCTGCGGTGGTCAACTCCCTTCCGATACGGCGTAGCCAATCATCAGCAACTATTGGCTCGGTGCTACTGGAAAACACCGGCTGTTGTAACCTTAGAAAGCGGGCTAGGTTGTCTGCTGGTGGAGGGTTGTTGTTGTTGTTGTTGTTGCTGCCCTGGTTTTGAACTAGCAATTGCATCAAAGCATTCTGCTGCTGGATCAACTGGGTGAGCTCCGGCGGGAAAGCAAAACCGGTGTCACGTCTCGGAGGCATCTGATGGGTTTAGAGGGAAGAGACTAGAATAGAAAAAGGTCTAGTGAGAAAGCACTACCCATATGCACATGAGGCAAACACAATCATATCACTCAATCAATCAAGCAAGGGCTTACAACGGTCTAGAACTATCGCAAAAGTGCTCAATTACTACTAATTACATGGGGGAAATACTACTAGTATATGGTGGTCATCTAAAAATTTTGATCGGTGGAAGATTCCATAATGTCAGCTCCAGCTTCATCTTCATAATCATCATCACTAGGGTCCGAATCAGTGTCGTCAATGATGATGTAGTGGTCCGGGCAAGTGGGGTCTTCATCTTCGTCTCCTGGTGCTGGTTCTCCCATGAATACTCCGATCTTCTTAACCAGGTCGTCGTTCTTCTCCAGTAGCGTCTTGATTTCCTTCTCATATCCGTCGCGGGTGAACTTGAGTTCTTCCTCCAGCTTGATGATCCTAGTCTTTGCCTTCTTCAACTCTATCATGTCTGCGCACATCTGGGTCTCCTATCGTCGAATGTGCTGGTTTTGCTCCTGGATAAAAGCTGCAATCGATCTATCCTTCTTGGTGTTGATCATCTCCCATTGCTCGTCTCGGTGCCCACATATTTGATAGCTGGTGTCCTTGAGTTCCTTGTTGTAGACTTCTCCAATGCGTCCCATGGTAATGTGGGCTGCCATGCTCTTGCCTAGGCTCCAGGTTGGTGCATCGAAAGAAAATTCTATGGGTTTAGAAGTTGGCGAGAACGTCCTTCCTGGTACTTGTACTTGAATCATCCAACGCTCCTCTTCTGGTAGGGTGGCGTTGTACGTCCCGGTGAAACTTGGGATTCCAATGTTCAGGTATCTAGTGACTTCCTTCAAGTGGCGTCCAAAAGGTGTATCCTCGTCTGGTTGCGCAAACTTGTTCTTCATCTCCGACATCCTAAAGAGTGGAAAAGGGAAGAGGAATCAGAAATGAGTAGAGAAGAGTGACCTATGGTTTGTCTTAGTGGTCGTATCCTAGACTCAGTGTGTGCTCTGATACCATCTTGTAGCGACCCAACCTTAGACGGTCAAGTCTCTGTGCATCAGTGTCATCCCTAGATCAGTAATGCTGACAAGCACAGTACTCGAAGGATTTATAACAAAGTAGCAATCACACACTTATTACATCGAATGTCTTGAAAGAGAACTTATTACAATAATATGGCTTAAGGCCATCTAATGCGATAACAACGGAAGGCTTGGAAGATAAAGTGAGTCCATCAACTCCAACGTCATAGCTGAGCTGCACGGCAACGACCTAACGAACCTTACTCCTCGTCTCAAAAGTCTGCAGCATAACACGTTGCAGCCCGAGAAACGGGTCAGCATATGGAATATACTGGCAATATAACACAGTAGAGCAAGAACAGAATAATGCTAACACTACATGCATATTTGGCTGGTGGAAAGCTCTATGGCTACAGTTTTGCATAAAGCCAATTTTTCCCTACTGCAAAGGAATAAATTTTATTTAACTATCATGGTAGTTGAACAACATTGAGAAGGTAACCCCAACTCAATCCCAATTAAAGTGATTAACAACCCAACAATATTAATTAAGAGTTATGAGATACATAAGATACTTCAAGTACTAGACACTCAAAATTGGCCATAACGGGGGACATGGCTAACCATGATTAGATTGTACACTCTGCAGAGGTTTGCGCACTTTTCCCCACAAGACTCAATCGCCTCCGTTGATTTCTCGCACTGCATGGTGTTTGAGAAACGGATGACCGAGACACAGTCTTTCAGAAACGTTAACTCTCTACTCCGGGTAGACCATACCAAACCTACAAAACCCACTACCTGATGATCTACCTGTTCAAGAGCTTCACGTAACTTACTCAACTATGCTAGAGCCCATAATAGCTTGTGGCTGCACACGGAAGTTTCTAGCATGAATCATCTCAGTTCCCTTTTAGCCTGGGTGGCGGTCCATAGGAAAATCACACGGTAACCCCGGTATTTCTGAAAAAAATAGGCAACACTGGTATCCCCAGGCGCCTCAATCCACCCAGATGTGTATTAAAGTTGCCACCTTAAGTTGATCCATTAATTAACAATCTCACAACTGTCATGAAACACTCAACCCAATCCACGTCTACGAGCATAGCAGGGCAATATAAGCGTAACGTAGAAGTAACTCCCAAGGGTTTGATAATAAACAGGGCAATAGGTTCTACCTCATCAGCTACTTCCCAAAACCCACATGTTAAATACATCCTAACCATGCAATGTTTGAGGATTGAACTAATGCAATGAAAACTAGGTATGAAAAGAGTATGATCAATGTGTTACTTGCCTTGTTGACGATCCGCGAAACCTAGTGACTCGTAGTAACATGCTTCGCACTCCGAAAATTCTATCGCAAACAAACAATAACATACATAAGCAACTAGAAAAGATGCATGAGCAAAACTTCAACTGAAAGCGAAGGACCAGCAAGTTCAACTTAAGAACTCCGGTTAGCAAAAGAATCAAATCAAACGGAGCAACGAAACTCAAACAGCGAGAGAAACAAGATCCGTTTACTAATCTGAACTAAAGTCAAATTTTACAATATCAAAATCTTGTTCAGGTTGGTTAAACAGAAAGAGGGTCTTGAGACGAAACTCTAGGCTTTTGAATCTCCTGATTCCGACTAACGAGCGAAAAGATAAACAGAAACTAAGATTGGATCAGAAATCGGGCCGAGAATAATCGCGAATAAATCCGATAAAAAGAAAACTGACGAACAGGCTAACGAACGAGCGTTCGCTATCTGTAACTAATGAATGAAAACCGTTCGATTAGACGAACGTACGGACGAACGCCTGCTAAATAGAAGAACCGCGAAAAACCGGTGAATCGAGCTGAAAAAAACGAACTAGGGTTTCTAAAAAAACCGAACATTTTTTTTAGAAAAACCGGCGACTCGGGTCTGGCTCGGTACCTCCGGCGAGGGGCTCCGGCGAGGCGAGGTGGGGCGGCGGGGCTCGGCGGCGGCGGCGGGGCTGCAGCGACGGCGGCGAGGCGCGGCGGCTCGGGATGCGGCGCGGCTCGGGGCGGGGCTGCGGTGGCGGCGGTGGTTGGAGGTGGTGGTGGCTCGGGGGGGGGGGGGGAGTGTATATAGGGGGGGCGGCGGCTTGGAGTAGGGGCCAAGGCCGCGCGGCGGTGGAGTCCGGCTCGGACTCCTCCAAGTCGGCCGCGGCGACGGCGCGCGAGGGAAGGCAGCGGCGCGGGGTTGGGCCGGCCTGGCTCGGCTGGGCCTCGCCCGAGTCGGGCGCGGGAATTTTTTTTTAAAATAATTTCGCCGGCAGAAATAAAATCCAAGAAAATAAAATAAAAAACTAAAAATGCCAAAACAAATTTTCACCGTCTAAATAAAATATTTAGAACGAGTTGAACATTTTCTTGGCCCTAAAATGCATTTTTGGAAAACGTGCAAAATTTTCTATTGTAGATAAAATCCGAATAAAATCAACTAAAATTAAATAAATGATTTTAATATTTTTCCTCCAATATTTCAATTATTTTGGAGAAGTCATATTATCTCCTCTCATTTATTTTTGGTACGAAATATTTTTTGGAGGGAGAAATAATTAAAATCAAAAATCCTCGCTTCATAATTTGTAGGAAAATCCAAATATGAGACCGGAAAAATCCCCAACTCTCTCCGAGGGTCCTTGAGTTGCTTAGGAATTCGAGGATTGAGGAACGAAGATGCGATAAAATATGATATGCATGGATGACCTATGTATAACATTCCAAATTGAAAATTTGGGATATTACAGCGTAAAACCCTACTCCTGCTTTGGTGGATTGATGGAAGGACCGCGATGAACACGCAGCGCTCAGGCCCGACAAGGTTGCCTCGGGAAGAGCAGCTACGCGCGTATGAATACACGAGGGTATGAATCCTCTTTTAGGTTGACATGGCCCTTCTTTTATAGGCTAAGGGGTAACCATAGTGGCAAAACAGTCATTATCTAGTGATTAGATAGCCAACAGTGCTATCTTACTTAACTCCGGCTATTAGGAAAAAGTGCATTAAATGCACTGCTAGGTGTCACGCTGAGGATGCAGCCTGGCAAGCCTAACGCGCCGCTTAGTCATCTTCTATCTGTCTGCTTGACACGCCTCTGGACGGGTGTCATATAGAGGTAATCTTCCTTCCAAATGGCCGCCACGTGCCAAATGACAGCCACTTAATCATCTGGGGGCTCGACACCGCACTGATAGATGACTTGTGTTGCGATGTGGTGCAACGGTGGAGTCTTCTAGGGAAACATTGGATTCGTCTTCGGGGCGGCCTCGACCTGACCAGGCTCGCCTGCCCGGTAAGGGAGGCTTTCCCTTAGTGATATCCTATTGCTTTGTCTTGTCTTGGTCTTCTTGATCTGCCCTTTGATCCCTCAAAGAACTATTTATCTGCTTTGGCCTTGACTTGGATGCTTGGTGGAGTTTGCTTCCTTGCCATCGTGCTTTGGCTGCCAGGGTCGGAGGCTCACTGTCCGTGCACCAGTCAGGGGTAACATACACCACTATTTGGGGACCCCGACATGGCGCCCTTGGAGGCATAGGAGCAAACCGGCTGTGGGCGGCCCCTCCTGGGCCCCCGTTGTGGGGATTCTGCGGGCACTCTCTGCCAAAGAGGCCTTGAAGTTCGCAGATCATGCAACGAAGAGGGTCACGACAATCCTTGCTTCGGTGTTAAGGCAGTGGAATCACTTTCCCTTGAAGGGGCTTAAGAAGGCCTCTCGGCCGGGTGAGGCAGGAGGGGCGTGACGTTGGTCCGAGCGGTGAGCGCCCAAGCGAGCGCCAAGGACCGTTGGCTCCTTGTTTGCACGCGATCAGTAGACCACCGTCTAACCATCTTCCTCGTCCGAAGAGGAAAGGTTGACCTTAGGGGAGGGAATAACCACAATGCATTTTAAACGCAACTGCTCAGACATGGTGTACTCACTAGGATCAAACGATCTGTAAGGGGTGTGGCGTTGGAGGGCTCGCCACGCAGCAGGATTTGCGGCGGAGCGGACGGATCTGCCGGTGACGCGGGGGAGAGATGCACCTAGATCCAGAGCAGAGGACGGACCTTCGCGCACATCGAGCTTTGACGGGATGAGGGGCTGTGACCGAGGCGCGATCTGGGAAGGAATGGCGCGCCATAATGGCGGGTGGGTGGCAGGAGTGGCCTGCGGCCCGTGGAGTGGGAGGGAGCTCAGTTTAGCTCTCGCCCCGGTCCACTTATGATGCCTGTATCTTTGAGCCGTTAAAGGGACAACTAGAACATACATGAGAGTTTAATTCAAATTTGAATTATTTTATTTAAAAATTTAGTTGGATTGTAATATTTAACATATAACCACTGGCACATTTGAATATTTTTACTCATCGATGATTTCATATGCTATTTATTTTAAGTGTTTCGGACTTAGAAAAATAAATAAAGACAAACATTTAAGAAACGTGGTTAGATGATCGGCTCCCGTATCACTATTCACGGGCTGGTCAGGATAGGTCTACCAACAAATACACCATCTGTTTTGAGGGCCCGCGTTGAATATGCCCTGACCAATCGAGTCATGCTCAGTTCGGGCAAGTGCTCAAGCGTTGCTCCGTTGGTCCTTTGCCATCTTCGTTGCCACCAAGCAAAACCCCTTGGATGGTCCGAAGGTCAAGGGGCCGGACAGGTGTTGGCAAACAAAGGCCAAAGCCGCCTTAACACGATCCCCAAAAGGCAAGTCCGTCGCGACCTGCGCCTGGCCCGCACGTGCGCGCGCGCCCGTCTTAGCAAAAAGCTAGCGAAGCAGCTTCGCACACAGCAAAAGCCACCTAAAACCGAGGGATCGAACTGGATCATTAGATGCCGCCGCATTATGCAGTGTGTGCTCGCATTTGATTAACATATCGGCACCGATGGCATCAGATTATTTAATCGAGGCCAGTTTTGCACTGCCCCGAAAAAACAAAGCACTCATAAGTAGAGAACCTTATCTCGCCCTCTTCTCTTTCTCCTCTGTCTCAGCTACTAGCTGTGAAGCATTACATTGGACAGAAGAGCAACTTTGCTTTGTGCAAAGTGAGCAATCTTTAGCTAATTATTGTTCGTTTCAAGTACGCGGTGCTCTCCCGATTGCCAATATCGGACCTTTTGGGTATGGAGTTGTAAACCTTTTCAGGAAAGAATAAGAGAAGAATTGCGTTAATTCCCAGACTCTCCTTCTAAAAGATGCATATAGCTATGATTATTACACTTGGAGTGTAAGATGCGGCTATCATTGTCCGAACCAACTATGGCAAAAGAAAGAATGTGAGGACAAACACATATAACACTATCTGAAAACAACAGTTGGTCCAACCACTGAAAGAAGTCACTATGCTCATGCATATTCTCAAGTGGTGTATTACTGACCTATGACTAGGCGAAAGAATGTGATGGCCAATAAATATATCACTGTCCTAAAACAACAGTTGGTCCAACAAGTGGATAAGTTACCACGTTCACTGAAGTGATGTATTCAAGAAGGTGATGGAACACGTGTGAGGTGTTTTGCCAGACCTATGACTGCGAGAAAGAATGTAGCGACAAACACTATTCAGAAACAACATTTGGTCCAACGAGTGGAATAAGCGAATATTCACCGAAGTGGTGTGTTCAAGAAGGTGATGGAACACGTGTGACGTGTTGCTTGACCTATGACTATGAGAAAGAATGTGGCGACAAACAAATACTCCCTCCGTTTCTTTTTAGTCTGCATATAAAGTTTGGTCAAAGTCAAGCTTTACATAGTTTGACTAACTTTATATTAAAAAATATCAATATTCACAATATGAAATCAACATTTTCAGATGCATCATGAAATGTATTTTCATATTATATAGTTTAAGTATTGTAGATGTTCATATTTTTTAATATAAATTTGGTCAAACTTTGTGTAGTTTGACTTTGACCAAAACTTATACGCGGAGTAAAAAGAAACGGAGGGAGTATAACACAATTCGAAAACAACAGTTGGTCCAACCAGTGGAATAAGTCACAATGTTCAGTGAATACTTTGAAGTGATGTATTCAAGAAGGTGAGGGAACACACGTGTAGATGATCTCAGCCCCTTCGTGCAAGCGAGATCAAGGATTTTCATCCTATAGGGAGTAATGCACAAATCAACCTCATTTTCATATGCATACGCTTCAATCATATGCGTCAAGGTAGATGAACTCTTCACCATAGTCACCAGGCCAGAAAAACTAGAAGTAAACAACACCGCAAGCAGCGACCGAATCTAAAGAGTGACACCGAGGATCGACAAACCTGCTAATCGAATCGCACATATCATTCTTGTTGGAGCAACCAATGATGCATTATGAATATATATGGTCTTCGGAAAGGTGGTTTTATTGATCATGAGATCATATGTATCCTAAACTTCAACAAACACAATTATAAGTTTTTGTAAAATTGTGAAAAAATGGGATTGTAGATGATAGATAGACACACATACATGTGAAAATTGGTGAAAGAATATGATCATTTGGTATCTAGAGATGAAAATCACAAATCAAGTTATTGTACAAGTAGTCACGGTGCAACTATGCAAGTTACCTGATCTGTCAATATAAAAAATTTAGTTAGCAAAAAAAATCTATATCTTTACTCATCTCCTATGGAGAAGATATTTCACATTTTTTTAACATGAAGATATATAGTTTTTCATGCACTTTTGGTTTATGGTACATCTAATCCCATGATCATATTTGCATTTTGGTCTTCGAAATGGTGTTCGAACAAAGCCTTGATTAATGTCTTGTTTAAATTTGTTGCAAAAACATTCGCGACATGTCTCTCCCCGATAGCTCACAAAATCATCAACCTCTCGCAGTCGGCTTTCATTAAGGGTAGAAATAGAAGGGATTGATATTTCCATGAAATTATCCATGACCTGCATGCTAGTAGGCGTGAGGCCATTGAGGGAGTCCTGGATTATGGGGTCCTCGAGAAGCCGGCCTATGTGACATGGGCCGGACTAACGGGCCGTGGAGATACAAGAGCAAGAGCAGAAGGCCTCCCGCCGTGTCCGGATGGGACTCTCCTTTGCGTGGACGGCAAGCTTGGCGTCCAGATGAATAGTTTCCTTCCTCTGTAAACCGACTTTGTACACCCCTAGTCCCCTCCGGTGCCTATATAAACCAGAGGGTTTAGTCCATAGGGACAATCACAATCATACAGGCTATACATCTAGGGTTTAGCCATTACGATCTCGAGGTAGATCAACTCTTGTAACCCCTATATTCATCATAGTCAATCAAGCAGGAAGTAGGGTATTACGTCCATTAAGAGGGCCCGAACCTGGGTAAACATCGTGTCCCCTGCCTCCTTGTTACCTCTGATCCTTAGACGCACAGTTCGGGATCCCCTACCCGAGATCTGCCGGTTTTGACACCGACATTGGTGCTTTCATTGAGAGTTCCTCTGCGTCATCGACAAAAGGATCGATGGCTCGCCTTGTCATCAGAGACAACATCACTTCCGGAGAGGCCCTGGTTTCAGGGCAAACTCTCCGACTCCGCAGCTTCATTATGGGCGCCCGCCCGGCCATTTAGCCAAAAACAGCCCAACTCATCGTCAAAAATTGCCTCCGCATCGGCCCTGAATACTCGGACACATTGGATCCATCAGATGTTTCGGCCTTAAACGGACTGCTAGATCGCATCGCCGCCATGGGGGTCACAACCGACTATGATCGGATTGGGCTTAAACCCGATCAGAGAGAAATCAGATCTCCACCGATCACCCATCACGTGGCAACCATGGAGGAATAAGCCGACGATGATTCTTATCCCACGTTGAGGACAAAGTATGTTCGGGTTTCCGAACCCGGAGAGCCGGACTATCATCTTCTGGAAAACACTTCTTGTCCTCCGAACATGGAATTGGGCGCTGAGCCTAAAAACACACCAGATGCTCCGGAGCCCAGGCCTTTAACCTCGGAAATTCTTTGGAATCCAAATTCCTCAGTAGGTCAGGGTTCGGATTCAATCCCACCCACCCACCACAAACAATATTCCCCAAGCAACTCCGATCCTCCGGACACATGCGACTTAATGTATGTGCGGCAGCAGCCCCAAGAAACAGTCCACCACATTTGGGCTACATTCCTGCTTGTTAAAAACAAGATCAAGGACTGCTGCAACGATGACGCGATCTCAGTATTTTGCAACAATTGCACGGATGAGTGAATCCTGAACGCCCTCAACCTCCATCGCGTACTGCACTTTGGCGATTTGGCACACATAGTACAGAAGTACTGCGCAATGGAAAGCACATGGAAAACTTAGACAGCCCGCTGGGAACCGCAGGCCTTTAGGCCATCCCCGGGATGGGCAAAGAGGACTCACCCCCACGGAGAACCTAATCACCATCCTGTGGACAAGATAATTAAACCCATTACAGGGCATAAAACTGTCCTCGAGGAATGGCTCGACAAACCCTGCAAAATTCACGTGACACCGGACAGCGAACCAACGCATAGCCTTCGAGCATGTTGGATACACCGGCAGGTGGGCAAAAGCGGCGAGGTTATCCTCACTAAAAACACTCCAGAGATCTATTCTTCAGAGGATAATGATCCCGAAGTATTCATGGTCTTCGAGACCTTTCCTTTGAATAATCGGCACAAGAGGGCGCTCCGCGACCTCGCCGAAGTCTGCCACGTTGCAGCAGTAAGCCCTTGAAACGACACGGCTATCACTTCTAATGTCAATGAAGAACCAAGAGCACGCTTAGTCCGGGAACCAACCGCTTTGGACCTAAACCCAATTGTAGACGGCTTCCGCCTCACTAAAGTGCTCATGGACGACGTTAGCGGACTGAACCTCATTTACGAGGACACGCTCAATAAAATGCAAATGGACAGGAGTCGCATTGAGCAACGTAACACAACCTTTCGCGGTATTATCCCCAGCCGAGAAGCCAGATGCTCGGGAAAATCAAAGTCGATGTGGTATTCAGCACACTAGAGAATTATAGGTCCGAAGAGCTACTCTTCCATGTGGCACCATTCAACAATAGGTATCATGCTTTGCTGGGGCGAGGCGCATTCACGCGTTTCCAAGTCGTACCCCATTACGGGTATATTAAGCTCAAAATGCCCGGGCCCAATGGAATCATCACTATATCCAGCGATCCAGACATCGCCCTCCTAGCCGAAAACAAAACCGCATCTCTG
Organism: Triticum timopheevii; assembly: GCA_963921465.1. Taxonomy (NCBI): domain Eukaryota; kingdom Viridiplantae; phylum Streptophyta; class Magnoliopsida; order Poales; family Poaceae; genus Triticum; species Triticum timopheevii. The sequence goes on along the minus strand of OY997270.1, from coordinate 341,248,195 downwards.
GCCCTTGAGGCATTATCCGAGGCCCTCGCGTCCGATGAATTGACCACTCTACGTTCCACAGTAGACATGGACGACGTAATCCTCGATAAGGGACCAAAGTCTACCTCCTTCAAGCCGGCTGACAAGATAGTCAAATTTCAAGTCCACCTGACAGACCCCAATAAATCAGCTTCCATTGGGGCACAGCTGGATCCGACGGTGGACGTCGCACTACGCGCATTCTTGCGTGAGAACTGGGACATTTTTTCCTGGCATCCTTCCGATATGCCAGGTATGCCATGAAGACTGGCCGAGCATAGTCTCAATATATTGAAAGGATACAAACCAGTCAAACAAATCCTTCATCGATTCTCCGAACCCAAACGACAAGCTATGGGGGAGGAGCTTCCAAGCTACTCGAAGCCGGGTTCATTAGAGAGATCAAACATCCGAACTGGCTAGCAAACCTGGTCATGGTACCTAAGAAGGATAAATCCTGGCGCCTGTGTGTTGATTTCAAAGAACTTAACAAGGCTTGCCCCAAGGACCCCTTCCCACTACCTCGAATCGACCAAATTATTAACGCAACCGCAGGGCACGATTCCTTGTGCTTCCTCGACCCCTATTCCGGATATCATCAAATTAAAAAGAAAGAATCCGATCAGGCCACAACGGCATTCATCACTCCATATGGGCCCTTCTGATTCAATACTATGCCTTTCAGGCTCAAGAACGCCGACGCAACTTACCAACGCATGATTCAAACATGCTTGAAAAAACAGATCGACAAAACTGTGGAAGCATACGTAGATGACGTAGTCATCAATACCAAACATGTCGATTCACTGGTGGATGACTTACGCCTTACATTCGACAACCTCTGAACATATGACATACGGCTCAATCCGGAAAAATGTGTTTTCGGCGTTCCAGCCGGAAAACTTCTTGGGTTCATCATCTTCAATAGAGGAGTTGAAGCGAATCCCACTAAAATCCGAGCCTTGTCACAGTTGGCAACACCAACAGACCTCAAGTAGGTCCAAAAATTAGCCAGGTGCGTGGCAGCTTTAAGCCGTTTTATCTCCAGATTAGGGGAAAAGGTGTTGCCATTATATCGTTTGCTACGCTACACTGACAACTTCGGGTGGACAGACGCTGCCACAGCCGGACTGGAGGAAATAAAGGCTCTGTTAGCAAGCAACCCAATCCTGGCCGCACCAAACATCGGCGAACCAATGCTGCTCTACATATCTACAACTCACCAAGTAGTGAGTGCGGTGCTCGTCGTCGAACGAAATGAAGAGGGACACAAATTCCCACTTCAAAAACCGGTATATTATGTATCAATGGTCCTTACACCATGTAAATCCTGATACCCGCATTATCAAAAGATAGCATATGCGGTCTTCATGGCATCCCGCAAGCTGCGGCACTACTTTCAAGAGTGCTCCATCGCGGTCGCTTCCGAAGTACCACTTAACAATATTATAAACAATCGGGACGCCACCGGCCAGATTGCCAAATGGGCCACTGAGCTCTTACCATTTGAAATAATTTACAAGCCATGCCGAGCTATTAAATCTCAGGTGTTGGCTGACTTCGTCGCCGAATGGACAGAGGCCGAAATCCCTAAAGAATACGTCACATACTCCAACTGGGTGATGCACTTCGACGGCTCTAAGATGTTAGACGGATTAGGGGCTGGTGTCATCTTGACATCCCCCACAGGAGATACAATCCGTTATGTGCTCCAAACACTTTACACAGATTCTAATAATGCAGCCGAATAAGAGGCATTATTGCACGGTCTCTGGATGGCCTCCATGGGCATACAACGCCTTGAAGTGCGCGGGGATTGAAACCTCGCAATACCTCAGATAAATGGAGATTTCGACGCAAAAGATTCGAAGATGGCGGCTTATTGTAATGCCTTACTCAAAATTTCAGCTCGATTTGAAGGGCTCGAGTTTCATCATGTGGCTCGAGAGAGTAATCAAGCGGTGGACATACTTGCCCGCATGGGCGCTAAACGCGACCCCGTCCCACCTAACACCTTCGTTGAGAGGCTTTTTAAGACATCCGTAGTGTGGCAGGACAACACCGACAACATTGTTCCAGAGCCAACCATACCCTCGGATTCCAAACACAACTCCGATATCGTCGGGGGTTCGGACACCAAGATAGCACCGTCGGCCCACGAAATCATGGTTGTTATATCCCCATGGACCGAACCTTCCCTCGCCTACCTTACTAGGAACGAGCTCCCTAATGATCAGACGGAGGCCCGTCGCATTGTTCGATGTTCGAAGGCTTATAAAGTTCATGAGGGGGAACTGTACAAGAAAAGTACAACCGGAGTCTTACAACGGTGTATCTCCGAAGAAGAAGGACGGCAGCTCTTGGCCGAAATAAACGCCGGTCTTGGTGGCCGTCATGCCGCTGCTCGGGCCCTTGTAAGTAAGGCCTTTTGTACGGGTTTCTTTTGGCCCATGGCCTGAGCAGGCGCACAAGACCTTGTACAGCGATGTGTTGGATGCCAGCTTTTCGCAAATCAAAGCCACATGCCACCCACTGCTTGGCGAACATCCCCATTACGTGGCCTTTTGCGGTCTGGGGGCTTGACATGGTCGGGCCCCTTAAAGGGGGAAGCCATAAGAAGAAATATTTACTGGTTATGGTCGACAAATTCACTAAGTGGATAGAAGACAAACTAGACAAAATGGCCGAGGCCGGACCAGTTATAGACTTCATATCCAGTGTGTTGCACCATTATAGTGTACCGCATAGTATCATTACTGACAACGGTTCCAACTTTACGGCCTATGAGGTAAAAACTTGGTGCGCTAATTGGGGCATTAAGCTCGATTACGCCTCTGTATATCACCCTTAGACAAACGGTCAAGTCGAGCGGGCTAACGGCTTGATCATGAGCGTCATTAAACCTAGACTAGTACGATCCTTGCGCAAATGAGAGAAGCACTGGGTTGAAGAACTCGATTCCGCACTCTAGGGGTTGCGCACCATGCCCAATCGCACGATTGGATACACACCTTTTTTCATGGTGTACGGCGCCGAGGCAGTACTGCCTTGTGACATTATTCATGACTCACCTCGAGTGCGCATGTATGAAGAGAGGGAGGCTGAGCTCGATCGGCAGGACGATCTGGATGGCTTGGAGGAGGAGCGCGACGTCACGAAGACCCGTTCCACATTTTACCAACAGCAAGCCCGGCGATATCAAAGGAGGGAAGTATGGGCAAAGACTTATAATGTCGGTGAACTCGTCCTGCGCCTACCAGAGAAGAAAAAGGACAAGCTCAAGCCCAAATGGGAGGGTCCCTTCATCATAGATGAAGTTCTCACTAGCGGAGCCTATCGCCTGCGCAACGCTTCGGATAATCGTTTAGAGCCAAACCCATGGAATGCCGTTTGGCTCCGCAGATTCTACGCCTAAATCCACAGTTGTAACTCTTTTTGTCTTTTCTCCTTCTCACCCATCTTTTCTCTTTTTTTGGTTTTTACAACCTCTACCAGTGTTCGGATCAACCGTACACCCGAGGGCTATACATCATCAAATGTACACACCCATTATCACCTGGGGGCTTCTTTTTACAGAAGCTTATTATGATTATTATTTTTGGAGCGTCAAGCTCACCGTATATATGTGTTGTCTACTCATATGTGTCCTGTCTTCGTCATTATATGCACCTTTATGACTTAAGTTTTTGCCAAGCTGGGTTGCCTGGCTCCTGTGCTTATGCCCTACGTCCCCGCTTGTTCGGCTAGGGCATAAAGGGAGCACCTCTGCGATTGTTACAGTCGGGTTATCCGGACATGTACCTCAGACGGGTGAAGCCGAAAGCTAGCATTCTTAAGGGCATAATCGATCAGCGGACAAGAGAAGAACTGTCCACGTTGCAATATACGCCCCCATATTATAAAGTGTACGGTGATCTCTACAGCACAGTTTATGTATGCGCAAAAACGCATGCTGGCCTAGGCAAACGAACCCTTAACGGAACTATTCTCTCTGGAAGATGTTTCTTATGATCAAATGTAATATAACATAACTCCCCGAATACAACTTGTCTGTTCAAGCAACTATGACCGGACTGCCTAGTTTCCGAACATACCTTGGTGTTCACCAATGGTTTAAAATATCCGGAAACACTCCAAACCTTGGGTTCTGGAGGTCGAAGCGGAAAGTCTGCCATGACAATCGTTTTACAATTCGGCTTGAGAAAAGTTTGTTGATGAAGTACATTACTACTTGGACTCAAAAACTTCTTCTTCCTCTAGACCCTCTAGAAGGTTGTCTAGTTTACAATCCTGTTGAGAAAATTTAGCTACTATTTTCACTTGGTCATACACTAAGCTAACAGGAATTTCTTGTCCATCTGGTCCCCGAGGTCCAACCCGGGCCATATGATTCGGATCAAGCTTGGTATACCGTGTTTTTACCATGGCCAGGCTTCTCGAGCGCCTTCCCGACATGCTGATATCTTCCATAGCTCCAAACAGCGACGAGATCCCTTGAATAAATTCACAAGCTCATCAATACTCCCTGGAGGGGAATTGGATGGCCATAAAGCCTTAGCCATGTTCCTCATTGCCATCCGAGCTTGCTTGTGCACTTTGGACAGCTCTTGTAGGAGGTCGCCTTGGAATCCGGACACTTCTCCTTTGGGACGTCCAGTTAGCACACCTACAGAAGCAAACTCGTCAACATTTCAAACAGGAAACCATTCTTGACTGATAGGTTACAGAGCATACTGAATATGTCGCCTTTCAATTTCTTGTTCTCTTCAAAGCATCTGATAATTGGGCTCTCAAATCCTTCAGTTCTTCAGCCTGCTTGATGTTGGCATCCTGAAGTTTGTTCTTCACATTAATGGTCCGTGTCAAAACACGTTGACCAGCTAGCGGCTTCTTTCCCTTCGGCATGTTGTTTATCTGCTTGAGCAGCCCGTAGCTTCTCCTCCAGCCGATCTATTGAGCCTACCAAGGAGACACAAGCATAATTAGGAAGCCTCATTGTATTCACGGAGCCTTATCTCCAAACTGATGCTGCACTTACCATCAGGTGCCTTCTTGAATTTCATTAAATCTTCGAGTTTGGCAGTAGCAGCAGACAACTTTGTTCGGCATTCTTCAAGCTCCCTGGATAACTTGTTACTCCTCTCCGTGAGTACCTAACAAAGTAATGACTCTTAAATCAGTTGGGCCAACTGTTTCAAGACTCAGGGGCTACTGGAATATGATTATTGAATCTGCCCAAAAATTCTTACCCGCATATCCTTTGAAAGTTGGTGAGTGGCTCCAGCAACTCCGTCATGAGCAGCTCGGATATAAGCATCCACTGAGCTGAGAGCACTAAAATTCTCTTCGGTAAAATGTGGGTCGTGCATAGCCGCTCTCCACCGCCGGTGACCCATCGCACTCTCCACTTCGGAATTTGTGACGAATACATTATCTGAATCTTCTGGGAGATTAAAATCCGTCACCGCTCCCGCGTCCCCTCCAGTCCTTGTGGCAGGGGCCGGGCCTGGACCAGTCTGTGCATGACCGGCCAGGTCTTCGGAAGCAGTCTGGTGTACACTCCTCCCGCAATATGACACCACAGGGAACGTCATTGTCCGGTCTATCCATTGAATGCGTACTAAAGGATTATACCTCTTCGACACCGAGGAGGGCCCGGCTGAATCATTGTTCGCCTTTCTTTTCCGAGAGGCGCCTTGTGCAAGTGTCGTCTTCTTAGAGGTCGCCATTGCTGTAGTACGCTGGTGCGAGCTTCGCCCCTTGGTAGTACAATGCGGTGCGGTGGGTGAGTCATGATGGGAAAACTCTTTTTGAGGAAATGACTCCTTAGTACTTACATGGGAGGAAGGAAGAAGGCCAGGGTAATCGGCTATAATGGCCACCTCTGTGCCGTCATAGCTCATCTGATAAAAGACTCCATCTTCAAAATTCACGAATATGTCTGAATCTTCTTCATATCCAGGATCAAGGTCCCGATTATGGTCCTCCAGTTGCGGGGCGGGGCTATAGATCCCCTCGACGACCTTTCTCCATTCATGTTAAAGGCAATCGAATTAAATTCAACTATAGTTAAGGGAAAAAGATCAATTAAGGCCTATAATCGATGACTCACCCAGTCAATGGGGGTATACATGGAGAAACCTTCTCGACACTTCATGCAAGCAAACTCTTCCTTTTCCCCTTTGAAAAGGTCAGCCAATGTGGCGGCCAGCGCGGCAAAATTAGCCGGACCCTTGCGTCCGCAACTTGTGGCGTCATCCTCACCATTGTAATGCCACATTGGAAACCCCATGGATTGAAGTGGCTGAACGCATCGGGTTATTGAGATCGCCATTACGTCGACTATGGATAGTCTGGAATGGGCAAGCATTCGAACCTTGTTCGCTAACTGCTTAACTTCCACACTATCTTCTTCTTCATAGCTTCGCGGACGCCAGCTGGCGCACTTCTTTAAAGGATCAGAGGAGAATTCGGGAAGACCTTGCCGGATAGGATCCGGAAGGACAACATCGTCAATGTTGAACCACTCTGAGGGCCACTCTTCCGATGCCTTCTTCGGAATACCAGGCAGGTATCCTGTTCCGCCTATGCGCCATACTTCGGTGCAACCCACCTCGAAAATAGACCCCTTCTAGGAGCGGGGGACGAGGAACAAATATTTCCTCCATAAATCGAAATGGGCCTCACAGCCTAGGAACAGCTCGCAAAGGGCAACAAAGCCCGCGATGTGTAAAATGGAGCCCGGCGTGAGGTTGTGCAGTTGGAGACCGTAGTACTCCAAAAGACCTCTAAGGAAGGGGTGGATTGGAAATCCCACGCCCCTCGGTAAAAAGGAAAAAAAGCACACCCGCTCCCCTGGATTGGGGTTGGGGAATTTCTCCGCCAGGGCTTCACCATTGTAGGTGGTTAATCCGATGGAGGGAGATATCCCTGCACCAGCAGCATGGCCAATTGAGCCTGGACACCGAGAAGCTCTCCCAGTCGCCTTCTCGAGGGCCTTGGGGATGCAAGGAAGAGCAAGGTGTGTTGGCCATCTCTGGCTGGTTTCTTGTGGAAAGCACTAAGGATTTCCGTCTGGTGAGGAATGGAATCTGAGATTCGATCTCTCTTTTATAAGCGCCTTATCTACATGGTCAAGGAGTTATTTGTAAAAATACTTAGACCCTTCATATTCATCTGCCACGTGGAAGCCGAGGCAACAGTGGCATGGAAGCTGGAGAGTACAATATTTAATACAAAAGCCGAACTATATGAAGCATAGTGGGGAACTTACCTTGCAAAAGCCAAAGACATAAAGCCAGATACAACGCCGTCATTGAAGGAAAGTTCGGGGGCTACTGAGGGAGTCCTAGATTATGGGGTCCTCGGGAAGCTGGCCTATGTGACATGGGCCGGATTAACTGGCCGTGAAGTTACAAGAGCAGAAGGCCTCCTCCCGTGTCCGGATGGGACTCTCCTTTGCGTGGACGGCAAGCTTGGCGTCCGTATGAATAGTTTCCTTCCTCTGTAAACCGACTTTGTACACCCCTAGTCCCCTCCGGTGCCTATATAAACCAGAGGGTTTAGTCCATAGGGACAATCACAATCATACATGCTAGACATCTAGGGTTTAGCCATTACGATATTGAGGTAGATCAACTCTTGTAACCCCTATATTCATCATAGTCAATCAAGCAGGAAGTAGGGTATTACGTCCATTAAGAGGGCCCGAACCTGGGTAAACATCGTGTCCCCTGCCTCCTTGTTACCTTCAATCCTTAAACACATAGTTTGGGACCCCCTACCCGAGATCTGCCAGTTTTGACACCGACAGCCATCACCCTCAAGTTGGAACTTCCTTAAGGACGTCCTTATGCATAGAAGTTTTACACCTAATTATTAGTTATGTCCACTGTATCATGTAGCTGGTGTCTAGTGGACATACAACTGTTTGTGTTAGTGGAGAGATTGGTCCATACTTTGAAAATGACAGGAGGCATGCCAGGGGAGACCCTTTACCCCCCCTTCTATTTAACTTTGTAGTGAATGTTATTTCTTGCGTCCTAGACTCAATGTGCAACGTAGGTCATATTAGTGGTGTCATAAGCCATTGGATCTGGTGGGACGGGGGGTTCTCACCTTTAATATGTTGAAGACACCATCATTATAATTGAAAATTTTGATCTCTAGTTAGCTAACCTTAAGTTCCAGCTTCTTTGTTTCGAGGCCATGTCCAACCTAAAGATAAATCTCCTTAAAGGTCAAGGTTATATTTATGGGTTGTTCTAAGGCAGGGCAGATTAGAATTGCAAACCTTTCGAACTACCAATTGGGTTATTTTCCCATGACCTATTTTGGAATCCACATTGCCAGTAGGAAGCTTCTTTCCAATAATTTTTATCCTTGTTTTCTAAAAGGTGGGAAAGAGGGTTCAGTCATGGCATGGCAAGTTCAACAATTCTGAAAAAAGTTATCCTCATGAAATCATGTCTTTCTAGTATTCCCATGTTGTTGTGGTTTTGTCATAGCAGATGTTCTCATGAGAGAACTAAGTTGGGAGGTTATTGCTACAAGGTGGTGACTTTGAACGGGGTTGATTGGAAGCGAGGGACGCAAGTTCACCCGGGATTGGTCCCTCATGATGGAGGTAAAGACCTACTCCTTCTTGATTGATACTAATGATGATCTCGATTACAATAATGCACTTTCACTACCTAGCTTTCGAGAGTTTCTAACATGTCCTTTGACGTCCCAGGACCGCCCCCATTTATATAATAGGTTAGGTCCCTGGTTTATAGATGATTCTGGGTCGTAGCCATAACACATATCCTATTTTAAGTCTTATTAACTTTCCTTACTTTCCAAGCCGACAATGCAAGGCTTGTTTTAAAGTCGGCAATCACGGGCCGGGTCTTCTTTCCCGGCCTTTAGCCTTTTTCTTTATCCTTTGTGGTAACTATTTAGAGAATCAAGAGTGGGTAACTACCTAAACCAGGTCAGGGAAACTAGGTTTAAAGCTGGGATACACTACGTCGGGTCTCATCCATGGAAAATATCCCCAACATTAGCCCCCAGTTTAGCTTGAATTTATTCATGCTAAACTCATCTTGAAAATAAGGAAAGAAAACATGAAGAGGATGCAATACGGATGTTATCTTCTTGAGTCGGCTCTGATCCATGTCTTGAATCTTTACGTTCCTCTTCATTTTTGAATCACATTGTTGGGTCTTCATTTGAAATCCACATGAATGGTCAGGTCTCAAATATTCCCCACACTTGGTAATTTTTCCACCTTACCTTGGCAAAACCTTTCTATTTTTAACACGCATCTAGATGTGACAACAAATCTTTTTGGATAGGTCAAATCTTATCAGCACAGCAATCGAGGAGCCAATTTCATGAAAAAAGTAACTGCGACGCCAGGTTTTTTTTCACGACACTTGGGTGTTTTACGCCACCTATATAAAGAGTGGCGGGACCCCTAGATTCATTTTTACTCTGCTCGTGCAAGTGCTTCTTTCTCCTCTTGCTCTCATCACCTCTTGCGTCTGTTCAAGCTTCTGACCACCAGCATCATCGAGGCTTGCTCATCTTCCTTGTTGCTTAGTATGTCCATTTTGCATCATGTTTTTATGTTGATATTTATTGCATTATGGACTATTATTACAATTTATGATGCAATTCTCATGCCTTTTCTCTCTTATTTTGTAAGATTCACATAAAGAGGGAGAATGCCGGCAGCTGAAATTCTGGACCAAAAAGGAGAAAATCTGATATCCCTATTCTACACAACTCCAAATGTCTTGAAACTTTACGGAGAATTATTTTGGAATATATAAAATAAATATTCGGCGAAGAAATACCAGGAGGGGACCTACCAGGTGGCCACAAGTCTGGCGATGCACCCTACCCCCCCCCCCCCCCCCCCCAGGGTGCACCCCCTGAGCTTGTGGGCCCCCTGGCCAGCCTCTGGTGCCCATGTTTTGTTATATGAAGGGTTTTGACCTAGAAAATATAAGAGGAAGGTTTTCGGGATGAAGCACTGCTGTCTCGAGGCGGAACCTGGGCAGAAGCAATCTAGGTCTCCGACAGAGCGATTTTGTTGGGGAAACTTCCCTCCGGGAGGGGGAAATCAAAGCCATCGTCATCACCAGCGATCCTCTCATCATGGGAGGACCAATCTTCATCAACATATTCACCAACAACATCTCATCTCAAACCCTATTTTACCTCTTGTATTCAATCTTTCTCTCAGAACCTCAGATTGGTACTTATATGGGTTGCTAGTAGTGTTGATTAGTCCTTGTAGTTGATGATAGTTGGTTTATTTGGTGAAAGATCATATGTTCATATCCTTAATGATATTCAATACCCCTCTTATCATGAACATGAGTATTCTTTGTGAGTAGTTACTTTTGTTCCTGAGGACATGGGAGAGGTCATGTTATATGTAATCATGTGAATTTGGTATTCGTTCGATATTTTGATGAGATGTATGTTGTCTTTCCTCTAGTGGTGTTATGTGAACATCGACTACATGACACTTCACCATGATTTGGGCCTAGGGGAAGGCATTGGGAATTAGAAAGTAGATGATGGGTTGCTAGAGTGACAGAAGCTTAAACTAGTTTATGCGTTGCTTCGTAAGGAACTGATTTAGATCCGCGTGTTTAATGCTATGGTTAGATTTATCTTAATTCTTCTTTCGTAGTTGTGGATGCTTGCGACAGGGGTTAATCATAAGTGAGAGGCTTGTCCAAGTAAGGGCGTCACCCAAGCGCTGGTCCACCCACATATCAAATTATCAAAGTGACGAACGCAAATCATATGAGCATGATGAACACTAACTTGATGATAGTTCCCATGTGTCCTCGGGAGGGCTTTGCTTTACATAAGAGTTCGTACAGGCTTGTCCTTTGCTATAAAAAGGATTGAGACACCTTGCTGCACCTTTGTTACACTTGTTACTTCTTACTCATTACGAATTATTTTGCTACCAAACTATATGTTACCAATAATTTCAGTGCTTGCAGAGAATACCTTGCTGAAAACCACTTGTCATTTCCATCTGCACCTCGTTGGTTTTGACACTATTACTTATCCAAAGGACTACGATTGATCCCCTATACTTGTGGGTCATCAAGACTCTTTTCTGGCGTTGTTGCCAGGGAGTGAAGTACCTTTGGTGAGTAGAATTTGGTAAGGAAACATTTATGTTACGTGCTGAAATTTACTATCACTTGTCACTATGGTAAGTAATCCTTTGAGGGGCTTGTTCGGTGTATCTTCACCTGGACCGGAAGCACAAAGAGTTGTCCCTCAACCTACTGCACATATTGAAAATACTTATTATGAAATTCCTTTGGGTTTGATAGAGAAACTCTTACCTAATCCCTATGCAGGAGATGGAACGGTGCATCCTGATATGCACCTGATATATGTGGATGAAATTTGTGGATTGTTTAAGCTTGCAGGTTTATCCGAAGATGCAGTCAACAAGAAGGTTTTCCCTTTATCTTTGGGAGAAAAGCATTGACATTGTATAGGCTATGCGATGATATTGGAATATGAGATTGGAATCAATTGAAATTGGAATTTCATCAGAAGTTTTATCATATGCATCAGGTTCATCGCTATCGGAATTGTATATATAATTTTTGGCCTCGTGAAGGAGAAAGTATTGCTCAAGATTGGGGGAGGCTTAACTCAATGATGTATTCATGCCCCAATCATTAGCACTCAAGGGAAATTATTATGCAAAAAAATTATGCTTGGCTTTCTCGTAATGATCAATTCATGCTCGATACTTCTTGTACTAGTTCTTTTATGAAGAAGACTATTGAATTCGGATGGGATATTTTGGAAATAATTAAATGCAACTCTCAAGATTGGGAACTCGACAAAGGTAAAGAGTTAGGTACAAAGCTTGAGTTTGATTGTGTTAATTCTTTTATGGATATCGATGTATTTTTATAAATTTAGCACTAAGTATGGACTTGCCTCTTAGATAGTAGCTTCTTTTTGTGAATCATTTGCTACTCATGTTGATCTCCCCAAGGAGAAGTGGTTTAAATATCATCCTCCCATTGAAGTGAAAATAGAAGAACCTACTTTAGCTAAAGAAGAAATTATTACTTATAGTGTTAATCTAGTTATTCCTACTTCATATATTGAGAAACCTCCTTTTCATGTAAGGATAAAAGAACATGCTAAGGTTTCAACTATGGTCAATAAAATTTATATAATAACGCATACACCCTCTGAACAAATTAAAGTTGAACCTAATGTTGCTATGGTTAAAGATCTCTTGGTCGATAACATTGATGGGCATGTTATTTATTTCTATGGTGAAGCTGCTAGAATTGCTAAACCTAATGATAAGGATAAAAATAGACCTGTTGTTGGCATGCCCGTTATCTCTATTAAAATAGGAGATCATTGTTATCATGGATTATTTGATTTGGGTTCTAGTGTAAGTGCTATCATGTTTACCTTATATCAAGAAATTATAAATGATGTTGCCCCTGCCGAAATAAAAGATATTAGTGTTACAATTAAGTTTGCTAATAGAGATACTATTAAACCACTTGGGATTGTTATAGATGTTGAAGTCTTTTGCGGGAAAATTAAATACTCTACTGATTTTCTAGTTATTGGTTCCCCACAAGATGATTTTTGTCCCATTATATTTGGTACCTTTCCTAAATACCGTTAATGCTACTGTCAGTTTTAATTTTGGTGATGTGTCTAATGAGTTTAATTCCTCCAAATTCCATAGACAACCTCGCAATAAAGAATTGCCTAGTAAGGATGAAATTATTGGTCTTGCTTCTCTTGTCGTGCCTCCTACTAATTCGTTAGAACAATATTTGCTAGACCATGAAAATGATATGCATATGAATGAAAGAAACGAGATAAATGAGATATTCTTCAAACAAATAACTATTTTGAAACACAATTTGCCTATGGAGACTCTTGGAGATCCTCTTCCACCTAAAAGTGACCCCGTGTTTGAATTAAAACAATTACCTGATACATTGAAAAATGCTTACCTTGCTGAAAAGAAGATATATCCTGTTATTATTAGTGCTAACCTTCCAGAGCTTGGAGAAAAGAGATTATTAAAAACTCTGAGGAAGCACTGTGCTTCTATTGGATATAATCTCGATGATCTTAAGGGCATTAATCCCACTCTATGCCAACACAAGATTAATATGGAGCCTGATGCTAAGCCAGTTGTTGATCATAGTGATGATTAAATCCTAAGATGAAAGAAGTGGTAAGAAATGAAATACTAAAGCTCCTGGAAGCAGGTATAATCTATCATATAGCTGACAGTAGATGGGTAAGTCATGTTCATTGTGTCCCTAAGAAGGGAGGTATAACTGTTGTCCCTAATGATATAAACGAACTTATCCCACAAAGAATATTAACAGGTTATATGATGGTAATTGATTTTAGAAAAATAAACAAAGCCACTAGGAAGGATAATTATCCCCTACCATTTATTGATAAAATGCTATAAAGATTACCGAAGCATACACATTCCTATTTTCTAGATGGATACTCTGGTTTTTCCCAAGTACCCGTTTCATGAGAGGATCAAGAAAAAGCTACTTTTACATGCCCTTTTGGTACTTTTGCTTATAGACATATGCATTTATGTTTATGCAATGCACCTTCTACCTTTGAAAGATGTATGACTGCCAAATTCTCTAACTTTTGTGAAAAGATTGTTGAGGTTTTCATGGATGATTTTTTTTCCGTTTTATGGAACTTCTTTTGATGGCTGCTTAAGCAACCTTGATCAAGTTCTATAGAGATGTGAAGAAACTAATGTTGTTTTGAATTGGGAGAAGTGTCACTTTATGGTGAATGAAGGTATTGTCTTGGGGCATAAAATTTCTGAAATAGGTATTGAAGTTGATAAATCTAAAGTTGATAAATCTAAAGTTGATGCAATTGAGAAAATGCCATGTCCTAAAGATATCAAAGGTATAAGAAGTTCCCTTGGTCATGCTGGTTTCTATAGGAGATTTAATAAAGACTTCTCCAAACTTTCTAGGCCTCTTACTAATCTCTTGCAAAAAGATGTTCCATTTTTTTGATAATGATTGTGTAGAAGCCTTTGAAAGCACTTAATAAAGCCTTAATCTCTGCACCTATTGTTCAACCACCTGATTGGAAATTACCTTTTGAAATTATGTGTGATGCTAGGGATTATGTTGTTGGTCTTGTTCTAGGACAAAGAGTTGATAAGAAATTAAATGTTATCCATTATGCTAGCAAAACTCTAGACAGTGCTCAAAGAAATTATGCTACCATTAAAAAAGTATTTTTAGCAGTTGTGTTTGCTTGTGATAAATTCATGTCTTAAATTGTTGATTCTAAAGAAAGTGTTCCCACTGATCATGCTACTAGTAAATACCTTTTGGAAAAGAAAGATGCTAAACCTAGACTCATTAGGCGGGTTGTTTTGTTACAAGAATTTGACTTGCATATCACTCATAGGAAAGGAGCTGAGAATCCAGTAGCTGATAACTTGTCTAGGTTACAAAATATTCTTGATGACCCACTGCCTATTAATGATAGCTTTCCTGATGAACAATTAGCTATTGTAAGTGCCTCTTGCAACACGCCTTGGTATGCAGACCATGCCAATTACATTGTTGCTAAATATATACCACCTAGTTTCACATACCAACAAAAGAAAAAGTTTTTCTTTGATTTAAGACACTACTTTTGGGATGATCCACATCTATATAAAGGAGTAGATGGCATTATTAGACGTTGTATACCTGAGCATGAACAAGAACAAATCCTACGAAAGTATCACTCCGAGGCTTACGGAGAACACCATGCGGGAGACAGACTTCGCATGAGGTATTAGAATTTGGTTTTTATTGGCCTACTATTTTCAAAGATGACCGTAAGTTTGTTCTATCTTGTGATTGGATGTCAAAGAATTTGGTTTTTATTGGCCTACTCTTTTCAAAGATGAACTATTCACTTGTTATTGAACAATTTGATGTTCGGGGATTTGATTATATGGGACCTTTTCCTTCCTCCAATGGGTATACTCATATTTTAGTTGTTCTTGATTACGTCACTAAGTGGGTAGAAGCTATTCCAACTAGTAGTGCTGATCATAAAACTTCTATTAAAATGCTTAAAGAAGTTATTTTCCCGAGGTCTGGAGTCCCTAAATATTTAATGACAAACGATGGTTCACACTTTATTCATGGTGCTTTCCATAAAATCCTTGCTAAATATGTTGTTAACCATATAATTGCATCTCCTTATCATCCTCAATCTAGTGGTCAAGTAGAATTAAGTAATAGGGAAATAAAGTTATCTTGCAAAAGACTATCAACAGATCTAGGAAGAATTGTTCTAAGAAACTTGATGATGCACTATAGGCTTATAGAACTTCTTTTAAAGTTCCTATGGGTATGTCTTATCATAAAATGGTTTATGGAAAATCATGTCATTTACCTCTTGAATTAGAACACAAAGCTTATTGGGCAATTAAAGAGCTCAACTATGGTTTTAAACTGGCCAGTGAAAATAGGTTGTTTGATATTAGCTCACTTGATGACTGGAGAACCCAAGCCTATGAAAATGCTAAACTATTTAAAGAAGAGGTTAAAAGATGGCACGACAAAAGAATAAAAAAGTGGGAATTTAATGTAGGTGACCAAGTCTTGCTATAGAATTATTGTTTAAGATTTTTTGCAGGAAAACTTCTCTCCAAATGGGAGGGACCCTACATTATTGAAGAAGTTTATAGGTCCGGTGCTATGAAGATCAACAATGCCGAAGACACCAACCCGAGGGTCGTGAATGGTCAAAGAATTAAACATTATATCTCAGGTACGCCCATTAATGGTGAAACTAATATCATTCAAACCATAACACCGGAGGAGTACATAAAGGAAACTTTTCGGAATGCTCCAAAACCCTGAAAAGGAATACGTATGTGATACGGTAAGTAAACCGGCTCCGAAAGTTCCATAAAAGAAATTTTTACTCCATTTTAGAATATTTAAAAAATTAGGAAAATAATAAGTAGTCTGAAGAGAGCACAATCAAGCGACAAGCCTGGGGGGGGGCATGCCCTACCCCCCTGGGCATGCCTCCCAAGCTTGTGGTGCCCTTGTGCACTGTCTGAACTCCATTTTCTCACATATTAATTGTTTTACACGTAAAAATTCATTATATAAACTTCCAAAGGTTTTGACCATTGTATTGTGACAATGTCCTCTGTTCTTGTTTCGGCTATTTTTGTGGCAGATTTAGAGCAATATGTCTTCGCAAGGATTGGACGGGGAGAGTCGTGTCTCCCACCCCACGACGGATCCAAGAGCGTACGGTGAAGTTGATCCTAGGTGGTTAATGGATGAAGAAATAGAAGCCAACCTGAAAAGAGTGGATTCTATGGAGGAGGATCAAGAAGTCACTTCTCTGCCTCAACCTGGTGACATGCATGTGGAATTCAAGAAATCAAGCCTGCCGGATTCGATCAAACCTCCCAATGCCAAATTTATCTCTTACAATAACTTGAAAAAGAGTGTTGCTTCTTCCTCTGCTGCCAGGATGCATCCATGGGTGGACAGTGCTTTAACCATCACAGGGAAGCTCCGCAAGGAAATTATGGATCTTAAGCAGCAAATCAACATGCTCGACGAGGACAGTCGCATTTTGAAGGGCATCATTGCCAAGAATATTGCACCACCACCTCCGAAGAAGGAGACTTGAGTAAACGGGTATGGGCACTCCCCTTGGCTTGTGTCTAGCTTGGGGGAGGTGTCCCGGCACTACTGCAGGATGGTGCTAACGCGACACTACGATTAGAGACCTTTCGAGAAACTGTGTGCGATGCAATAGTCGCAAATGGTGGTGTCAGAGAACCGTCAAAAATGTCCAAAGCACTTGCAAAGACCGATGCATCAAACACGGTTCCAATTTTAGTTGCATGTGCGATGCAGGGCATACGTTTGATCCAGCAGAATTGTTTGCGATGAGAAAGAACAACAGAAACGGGCAGCCATATCAATGTGTGTGCGATATACGGCATACAGTTCCCTCCGACGAACTGTGTGCTATTAAGGAATGCAACAGAAACGGTCAGCCAGATCAAGGTGTGTGTGATATATGGCATACGGTTCACTCGGACAAACTGTTGTTGATTAGGCAAGAGAATAGAAACGGTTCATCTTAACAAGATGTGTGTGATATGCGGCATATGAGATCAGCCAAAAGAACACAAACGATTCGCGTAAACCAGATGTGTGTGATACACAACAAACATCCCACTCGGATGAATTGTTTGCGATGAGAAATTATAACACAGACGGTTACAATAGTAATTTTGTGTGTGATTCTGTTCGTACAAAAAACTTTGAAAAATGCAAACTAATTGCTTGCGTATAAACAATTATCAAAAGGACTGTGCTAACTTCCGAATAGTCGAAAGTTAAGCTATAGTTCTGAACGAATCAAAGGAGCAGTATAATGATTGAAGTGTATGCAGTGCGTCTTCCTTTCACGTAAATCCCTCCTTTTTAACATGCATGCAGAAAAAGACAAGAGTGATGATGTCAGCCTAGATTCCTTTAATTTCAAAATTCAAAATGTTTTGTAGATCAAACCATTGGTCTGATTGAAAAACTGTTTTCACATAACTGAATCTTAACGACGAGATCTTCGAAACTAGATTCCATGTTGATATGTTTCGATGACTTTTTTCTGGTAAAAAGTTACCAAGTGTTCTACGTAAGATATCATGCATGTGATGCATAAGTTATCATGTTGTTTACATAGAAATTATAGGGGCATAAAAAAGTTCCTCCAACCTTCTCTTCACAAGCACATGCGTCCATGCATTAGATAGAGCGATTAACATACGGACGGCAGGAAATTAGCAACAGATCCGCACAATCGAACCACACCTTGCTCCTGCAACCTACGAACAACTAGCAATATACCGGAATGACCCCACTAATCACGCATGCAGTGCAAAATCCCTCGCGTGCATATGAAAACTCCCTCTTGTTGGACAATGGTTGCATGCAGAAAAAACAAAAAATCTAATGTCATCAAAGATTCCATCTAAAAAATATTCAGAACATTTTGTAGCTCAAATCGTCGCTCTGTTTGAAAAACTGTTTTCACATAAAAGATTCATCACGACGAGACCTTTGAAACTATATCCCATGATGGTATGTTTCGGTGACTTTTTTTCAAGTTGAAAGTTACCACACAAAGACTAAGTAAGTTATAACATCTATGATACATAAGTTACCATCTTATTTACAAAGAAATTACCGGGGCATAAAAGGTGGTCCTCCAATTCTCCCATATGCAAATGAATTAGAAGACCGAAAAGTTGATGTCATCCTTGATTCCCCATTATTTTGAAACTTCAGAATGTTTTGTAGCTCAAACATTCGACCCAATCAATGAAATCGTTTTCACATAAAAATCGTGCCACGAAGAGGGCATGAAAACTAGATCTTATGTCAATATGTTCCGATGACTTTTATTTCGGATCAAAACCTACCACTTCTAGGCTAAGTAATTTATCACGTATGTGCTGCATATTTTACCATGTTATTTACACAAATATTGCTAGGGCATAAACCTTCTAACCTTCCTATCAGCTCGGGTTAAAGTTACTTCGGTGATTGTGCATGTGTTATCACGTATACGATGCATATAGTACCAAAAAAATTACACGAAAGTTGTCGGGGCATGTTCTTAAACAACTCCCTCGCCAAAGTTATCAGGACCGAGGAACATAAGTTATCAGATCTGAGAGGTGAGTTACCACGCAATTGACACAAAAGTTACCAGGGGTATTTCATCAACCCCTCCCCCATGCCAAAGTTATCAGGACCGAGGTACACAAGTTATAAGGTCTGCGATATGTGAGTTACCATGCTATTCACATAAAAGTTAAGGGTGGTATATTTCATCACCCCCCACACACACACCCCATGCCAAAGTAATCAGCACCAGTGTACAATCAGGTCTGTGATGTGTGAGTTACCATGCTATTCACATAAAAGTTAACGGTGGTATATTTCATCACCCCCCCCCCACACACACACACACCCCATGCCAAAGTAATCAGCACCGGGGTATAATCAGATCTGCGATGTGTGAGTTACCATGCTATTCACAAAAAAGCTAACGGTGGTATATTTCATCAACCCCCCCCCCCCAAACACACACGCCTCATGCCAAAGTTATCAGTACCAGAGTACATAAGTTATCAGGTTTGTGATGTGTGAGTTACCATGCTATTCACACAAAAGTTAACGGTGGTATATTTCATCAACCCTCCCCCCCCACACCATGCCAAAGTTATTAGGACCGAGGTACATAAGTTATCAGGTCGGTTCTGTGTGAGTTATCATGCTATTCACATGAAAGTTTTCAGGGGATATTTTATCAATCACCCATGCGCCATCTCCCAATGCTAAAGTTACTAGGACTGACGTACATAAGTTATCAAGTCTGCGATGCATAAGGTATCATGCTATTCACACAAAAGTTACCGAGGGTATATTTCAGCAACCCCTCCCCCCCACGCGCATCCTTCAACATAGTGGAGAAGGCGACCCCGTGCCTTCCTGATCGCGGGCGGCAACACCTCCTTTGCGCTGAGCCGGTGGCGACGATATGGCGCGTCCATGCAGCCATACCTACTGTGTGGCGGGGATGCCGCGGTGGTGCGGGGGCTTGGCCGGCTCCTCCTTCATGCGGCGTCCGATCTGGATGTCACGGTTGTGCTGGGGTAAGGCCGGCTCCTCCATCACAGGACAGAGTGGAGACACTGGCTTGTGCTTCGCAGAACAAAGTTAACGCAAAATTTACACAAAATTTAACATGATATATTTTTCCACAAATTTTTTCTATCACAAAAGTTATCTCATCCGTTGTGTGTAAGTTATCGAGTTGGTGGTGCGTATATTACCATTGTATTTACACAAAATGTAACTGGGTGTATGTTCCAACACCTTTTTTTACATGTCAAAAAGTTAGCATGGTGTTTGTGCGTAAGTTATCATCTCTGTTGTGTGTAAATTACCAATGAAAATCTTACGTGAACTAGAAAAATTCATTGGGTGTTCATCAAATCAAAATAAAAGTCACCAAAAACATGATTTAACAAACGCAAGAGATAGGTTATTGCGCCATGTAACAAACCAGCTGACTTGAGTTCAAACATACAAAAGGCTCGTAATTAGGATCCACAATTTGTTGTAGGGAGAAGCACGTTGACCATTTAACTTGTGTATTTTAAATAGCTGAAGGTCATTTCGTTAGTCAACTACAAACGAAAGGACAGTTGGTTAGCTGGGCTGAAGCATTAGTCTCTTCTCTAGACGGCCAGGGATCGAGTCCCAACCGACGCCAGTATTTTTTATGATGGAAGCCTGTATGAGTGCTGCATAAAAAAGATGATTCAGCGATGCGGGAGGAAAGGAAAATCGGAGGGACCGACAGTCGAGGGAACTCGTATGAGCGGTGCATAAAAAACGGTTTAGCGACGCGGGAGGAAAAGAAAATCGGAGGGACCGGGAGTCTAAGGGAACTCGATACATAATCGTTCGTGCCTGTCGCTAACCACCAGTCGACTGGTCATTAGATTTCTCGTTATGAAAAAGTAACGAGATAGAATAAACCTTTGCAATTGCCCATCCAACTAGTTAATATTGACTCCACTTCCCATCCGGTCACCCATCTCATGACTACTCCAGCCTCAGCACACTTAACTCGGGAGTTCTGTTATATGAGATATCGGTAGGGAAGCTGGTCCTTGCTGCTCTACATCCCTCTTTGCAGCCTTTATTGCGAAACAAAATGGAAACGGTTCAACTGAACAATATGTGTGTGATACGTGGCAAACATGTCCATGATCAGAAATGTGCGCGAAGACCAATAATAACATAGACGATTGCTGCTAATAAGCCGTGTGATTTGCTCTATCTACAGAAGAACAAAATGTATATATATATATATATATATATATATATATATATATCTGAAATAAATATCCAATTACATAAGTGACTATACAGATCATTCGCACACACCTCAATAAACAATTGCATGCATTCTAAAGTAGGAGAAATGATTGTCTAGTCATCTACTTTTTGTGACGCTCCCGCCACTGCTCTGTGGCTCGATCCCCCGGCTGGGTCATGAACAAGACACTTCCTCATGTCAATGATCCGCCTGTACATCTCGTAGCTTGTGTACACGTCATTGGCCGCGTACTTGACGTGTTCTTCATCCAATCTCTGATGCCAAACACTGTGCCAGGTGTCCTTGTCCTTGTTTCTCTCACCCTTCATCTTCATGTAGTAGAGGTCGATGATGGCCGAGGCGACGTCAACCAGGGAGTTCAGTTTGTTCTTGGCGCTGCCCCAGACCTTGTAGTGGTCCTGGATGTTAACAAGATTCAGGCATTTCAAGCCTGAAACCTTGAGCGCTTTTAGATCATTGGTGGTGTCCACCGCAACGAACTTGTGGTCGGAGCTGTTGATAAAACTGGGGAAATGCTCACAAGGCCTTGTGGCCAGGTGGTAGTGGTAGACGAGAACGTCATGTCGCATGCACAACTGGGCAACGATAACCTTCTAATCGTGCCCAGGACGACCGATGGTGTACTCGAGGTCGAAGCGGACCACTTGGTACGTGTCCTTGGCAAGGAACTGCTCCATAGTTTGGATGGAGATCTCCACCGACACCGGATCGTTCTTGTACACCACCGAGAGGGCCTTCCCCCTCATGTGGGTGTCCAGTACATGATGCATGGTGAACTGCCCGCCGTTATCATCGTTGGCCGCTGGGAGCGCCATTGGAACCGCTGGATGTCCTCTCTGTATATGTCGTTGTGGATGTGCTTATTGTGTCATCTGACGTGAGAGATGAAGGTAAATGGCCATAGGAATAAATGGGGGCCAGGCGGCCTGGATTCTAGGTGCGTCTGCATGGCAGTTTTTGCATCGGGTAACTGCATTGTGGAGCCGCGCCCGGTGCAACCGCATGCACACGAACGTGTGTGATCGTGCGCCGACCCCAAACACTGGCAGCACGTGTGGAGGGACGAGGGAAGAGCACCCGGAGGGACGCGAGAGGGCTGAGCGTGTGTGGCAGGATGCGAGTAGAGCGTGCCGCGGCCGCCTCAATCGCAAGCAACCACACGCATAGAGCAGTTGAACACGCATGAAATGGTCGCCTACAAGCCGGCCGATACTTGCGTTGATGCGTAGAGAGCATCCATGTGCTACTACCTCCGTCTTGGTCTATGGTCCCATTTATATTATGTGCCATACTTTGCCCTCAAATTTAACCAACAAAATGTTAATGCATGTCATAGAAATTATATAATTGGAAACTATGTTCAAATACGAATCCAACTATATAATCTTTGGCGACATGCATTCGTATTTTATTAGTTAAATCCTTCTTATAAACCAGGACGGGTGTATAGTAGGTAACTCAATCGCAAATGTTTTTTTATTAATCGTATGTGTACGTGGCCTTTCGTCCTCTTCTCGCACGTCTTGTCACCCCGCTGCCGTAGACGGCTTACAGTGCAAGCTTGCGCAGCGCGCGGGAGCGTTCTTTTGGCCAAACGGTGGCGCCAATGAATCGTCGATGAGCCCGTTCCCACGCAACCTCGCAGGTTCCCGTGCAAGCTTCCCGCCCGGCTGGGTGTAATCCCCCAAAATCCCAATGCTTATCGGCCTGCTATAAAAACCCTCACGGCCGGCGAGTCCTGCGTCGCATTTTCCCCTCCCTCCATGTAGCTTATCTCATATGCTTCTCCCACAATCGCCAATGGCACCGGTCTGTCATGGTCACTCAGCCACTCCGCCATCATCAGACGACAGCTCCAGCTGGGAGGCTACACCGCGGTGGCGGCGCAGTCCCCGACATAGTGTAGTGCGGATGGCGTTCCTGTTGGGTTTGCAAGGAACACCCATAACACACTCTGCCGTCGGTGCCCGTCGACAGCTGTTGCTGGCCGTCGTTGCCGCCACAACACCATCGAAAGCCAGGGCCTTCACCCGCTCCGCCACCGCAGCTCGAAGGCAGGAGGTGGCTGTCATGGCTGCCACCCCATTGCCGGCCACCATGGCCATCACCTGCTCCGCCACCGCGGCCCGAAGGCGGGAGGTGGTGGTCGTGGCCGCCACCCCATCGTCGGCCGCCCTGGCCGCTAGCCCACCGTCGGCCACCGAGGTCATCACCCGCTCCGCCACCACCGCCCAAAGGTGGGAGGCGGAGGTGGATGCCGGCATGTGCGTCAGCGACCTTGTGCGCTACACCGAGTTCCTACAAAGGAGGAGGAGCGCCTCATCGAGCATGCAAAGAGCCTTACCACTGCCGTGGCCGCGGCACACGCTGCCTCAGAGGCGAGGAATCAAGAGATCTACGGGGAGAACCACCGCTTCGAGAGGGATCATCTGGAGCGACAGTGGGCATTCGAGCTGGCGAGCGTCACCGAGCGTGCAGCTGTGGCAGGCACCGTATTGCATTTATCGAGCTCGTCGGTAGGCTCCTCCTCCTCTGCCTCTTACTGAGCATGCTCGGTAGAGGAGAGGCTGCCGGAAGTAGTACAAATCCCCTCCGTAGTAGTAGTAGTAGTAGTAGTAGTAGTAGTATTTAGGGGCTATTTTGTTCAATTCATCTGACTATAGATGTGGTGGAACTGTACAATGTACTTAAAATTAGCTAGTATATAAATTAGAACTAGCTATTTTAGTACGTGGTTGGCAACAATTGGGGAAAAGTTTGGTCAGTTCAGCTGTCGAGTTGAACTGCTTGTATAAATTAAGCAGGACTGCTTAATCTATGAATGAAATCTATGCTTAATTACTGAATTTTAGTTCCAAAAATTAGATAGTGCTAGTGATTTTTAGCTGCATATTTTGACAAATCGTAGTGTTACAAGGTTGACAAATAGCAATATTACTAGATCAACAAATGTCAATCTTTCAAGTTTGACAAATGGCAACATACCCAATATGACAGATGCAAACCTTACCATATTGTTTGTAAGTGGTTGCACACGAGTCATCCAAAACAACAGTTTGCGTTGAAGAGATGCACAAATCCTGCTCTTGCTTTGCATACGGGTGTTCTATCTAAAATGTTTGCGATCAACAGCTCCACAAATCCTGCTCGGCACATTTTCCCTTGGCTTCCTGGGAAAGCTGTCGGTTTGCATACGGGTGTTCTAACTAAAATGTTTCCGATCGAGATACAGTATTAAACCCAAGAAAAAGACTATTTCCGGCGGTGGCGGAGGCGGCATGTCGTGTCGTCCTTGTCGTTGTCGTCCTCCAGGACGCCGTTGTTGAAGTCTTCAAGGCATCTCAGAATGTTCTTCACTTGTAAATCGAACATCATGTCGTTGCGCGATCGACAGGCGGGGCGCGGGAGGACGGCAGCTGGCGGTGCTGAGAGGCAGCGGTCGACAGCGGCGTCCCATGGCGCTGAGAGGGGGGGCACATGCACGGGCACGGGCGCGGTGGGTGCAGCCAAACGCACGGGGACCGGCGCCATGGTGGGTGGAGGGGAGCACACATGCACGGGAATGGGCACGGGCGCTGGCGCTGGCATGTACACGAGCTCACACGGGTCCGCGGAGACGTCGGTGACGCCCGCGGCCTCCAGCTCTACGATAGTGCTCGGCAACCAGCCCATCAATGCTACCGGGATGGTCGCTGGCGTGAGAGCGGGGATGGGAGCTGGGATGGGAGCGGGGGCAGCAACAGCGGCAGCCAGCTCGTTCTGGGCCATGTCCATGAGGCCCCATTCCTCCTTATTTTCTATCTCCTCCGGCTCGGAGTCGACTTCACCAAACTTGAAGACTAGTGGTAGATGATCCTTCTGCGACATGGCGTTGGTGGAGGTCTGTGGGATGGAGGGGAATGGGAGGCGAACAGTAAGGCCGCCCATATTAAGCAGCGGCTCGAGCGCCATTAATGGAGAGGAAGGTGGGCTGCCATGGAAGTGAAAGGGCTCAATTTCTGGTGAGCCTGCACACTGTACACCTTGCACACTTCTCGGTGAGCCTACGCATTAGAGGACAGCTTGCATGCCTCTCGGTCAGCCTGCGCACCGGACTGCGCTCGCACGCCTCCCGTTCAGTCAAGTAGCTGTCCGCACGGAACCTCCTATAGCCATTAGAATGAAGACATGTGGTGTCACGTGAATGGTAAACATAACACACACGATTTAAATTATACAAACGTTTGCGAGGTTAGAGTGACAACTATTTGTTTGAAAATGCCTTTGTTGGCTGGTATTCGAGTGCTTCTTCTCTAAAAATGGACACGAAAAATACCACAACATGTCGGGTGCCATTCCATAATAGCATGCCAAGTTTCATGAATTCCAGACGAGTTTTGGATTTGATAGAATTTAAAAACAAAGTATCTCAACGTTTTGCCGGCAATCAACAGTGCCCTAGTGTTTGAAATTCATTCCCATTTCTTGCATGGGACCTAAGCATTCACCCGAGGACAAATATTTGATTTTCCAACCAATTTATATGCACTGGAGCATGTGCATGTAGTTCAAATTTGAATTGTGCACATAAAATGCCTAGAAAACCCAGTTAATGTATAAAAATATCCAAACGAACCCCGAAAAATTGCAAAATTAACACAACACTCCTGTTGTTTTATGTTGACACTAGAAAAATGTTGCAAGCAATAAGAAGCAGCGGATATCATTTCGTCCTCGAAGGTGGGACATTCCTATCAAAACCATCAGGCTTGTTGTGAGAAGCTCTGGTTTGTGAGAAGCTTATACCCAAACCTGCCCCAAATGGGATAAAAATACCACGGCATGTCGATGCCGCTCCATGATAGCATGCCAAGTTTCATGAATTTCAGACGAGTTTTGGATTTACTAGAATTTAAAAACCAGGAATCTCAATGTTTGCGGCCGAGTGACGGTGGCAGGGTGTTTGACATTCATTCCCATTTCTTGCATGGGACCTAAGCATGCAACCAAGGACAAAGATTTGATTTTTCAACCAATTTATATGCATTAGAGCATGTGCATGTAGTTCAAATTTGAATTATGCACATAAATGCATCGAAAACTCAATTAATGCATAAAAATGTCCAAACGAACCCCGAAAAATCCCAAAAATTGACACAACACTCCTATTGTTCTATGTTGAGACTAGAAATTTTTTGAAAGCAATAAGAGGAAGCAGATATCGTTTCGTCCCCAAAGGTGGGACATTCCCTACCGAAATCCTCAGGCTTGTTGCGAGAACCTTTGGTTTGCGAGAAGCATATCCCCAAACCTGCCCCAAATGGGACAATATTTTTACCACGGCATGTTGATGCCGCTCCATGATAGCATGCCAAGTTTCATGAATTTCAGACGAGTTTTGGATTTACTAGAATTTAAAAACCAGGAATCTCAATGTTTGCGGCCGAGTGACGGTGGCAGGGTGTTTGACATTCATTCCCATTTCTTGCATGGGACCTAAGCATGCAACCAAGGACACAGATTTGAATTTTCAACCAATTTATATACATTAGAGCATGTGCATGTAGTTCAAATTTGAATTGTGCTCATAAATGCATTGAAAATGCAATTGATGCATAAAATGTCCAAACGAACCCTGAAAAATCCCCAAAATTGACACGACACTCCTATTGTTCTATGTTGACACTAGAAATTTTTTGAAAGCAATAAGAGGCAGCGGATATCATTTCGTCCCCAAAGGTGGGACGTACCCTACTGAAAACATCAGGCTTGTTGTGAGAGCCTTTGGTTTGTGAGAAGCATATCCCCAAACCTGCCCCAAATGGGACAATATTTTTACCACGGCACCATGATAGCATGCCAAGTTTCATGAATTTCAGACGAGTTTTGGATTTACTGGAATTTAAAAACCAGGAATCTCAATGTTTGCGGCCTAGTGATGGTGGTAGGGTGTTTGACATTCATTCCCATTTCTTGCATGGGACCTAAGCATGCAACCGAGGACACAGATTTGAATTTTCAACCAATCTATATGCATTAGAGCATGTGCATGTAGTTCAAATTTGAATTGTGCTCATAAATGCATTGAAAACGCAATTAATGCATAAAAATGTCCAAACGAACCCCAAAAAATCCCAAAAATTAACACGACATGTTGTTGTATGTTGACACTGGAAAATTTTTGAAAGCAATAAGAGGCAGCATTTATCTTTTTGTCCCCAAAGGTGGGACGTACCCTACCGAAACCATCAGGCTTGTTGTGAGAGCCTTTGGATTGTGAGAAGCATATCCCCAAACCTGCCCCAAATGGACAATATTTTTACCACGACATGTTGATGCTGCTTCATGATAGCATGCCAAGTTTCTTGAATTTCAGACGAGTTTTGGATTTACTAGAATTTTACAACTAGGAATCTCAATGTTTACGACCGAGTGACTGTGGCAAGGTGTTTGACATTCATTCCCATTTCTTGCATGGGACCTAAGCATGCAACCAAGGACACAAATTTGAATTTTCAACCAATTTATATGCATTAGAGCATGTGCATGTAGTTCAAATTTGAATTGTGCTCATAAATACATTGAAAATGTAATTAATGCATGAAAATGTCAAAATGAACCCCAAAAATTGACACAACACTCGTGTTGTTCTATGTTGGCACGAGAAACATTTTGAAAGTAAGAAGAGGCAACATATATCGTTTCGTCCCCCAAGGTGGCATATACCCTACTAAAACCATCAGGCTTGCTGTGAGAGAAGCTCTGGTTTGCGAGAAGCTTATACCCCACACCTGCCCCCAAATGGGACAATATTTTTACCATGGCATGTCGCTGTCGTTCCATGATATCATGTCAAGTTTCATGAATTTCAGATAAGTTTTCGATTTACTAGAATGTTAAAAGGATGTATCTCAATGTTAGCGGCTGAGCAAAAGTGTCAAGGTGTTTGACATTCATTCTCATTTCTTGCATATGACCTAAGCTTGCAACCAAGGGCAAACATTTGATTTTGCGACCCATTTTTATGGACTGGAGCATGTGGTTTAATTTTGAATTGTGCACCTGAAATGCCTAGAAAACCAAGTTACCGTATTAAAATGTCCAAAGGAACCCTGAACAATTCCAAATTTTTTACGACACACATATGCATGTTCACTGCAGATAAAAGGTTTAGCAATTCAAACACCGTCCATTGCCACTGTGACCCCGTTCTGTAGTTCAAATCAAAATTAAAAATCAAGTTGATCCCACACAGTTTATTATCACCAACAGTGTGAGATGCAGTACAAAATACACGAGAGCACCGTCGGTGTATAGTATGCCTATGGCTTATGCGAGAACGTGCATCTGCTACAGTCCACAGCGGCGTGTCAAGCACACTAGCTCGCTCCCCAAATATCATTTCACTATTCACTCGTCGTCGGTGAAAGATGGGGATGTGGACCCGCGTCGTGGGGGAAACTTCGGCGGCCCACTCCGGAAAGAGCGCCGATGCACCCGCCATGCGCGTGCTAACAAGGTGCTTGAGCACGGCTACAATCTGCGACCGGGCGGCCATGGCAGCCCAAACGGCCATTGTTGCTTCTCAAGTGGCGGCAGCAACATCTGCCTCGGTGATAGCAGTTAGCGAGAGCGGCACAGCAGCTGTCCGTTCCGCAGCGGCGACCTTAGCCCTGATGGAGGCCGCCCACGCCCAGCTCATGGTAGTCACCACACAAATTGAACAAAGCTTCTCCAACAACGGTCGGCAACTCACAGCCGAAGAGTTGGCAATCGCCGAGAGTGTTCGAACAGCCGTCTGTTCCTCTGTCGCATACCTTGCCACGATGGAGCCCGTCCAAGCCCAGATCGTGGCCTCCCAAACCCAGCTCATGGCGGCCTTTTCCAAAGAGATGGTAGACGCGGATAGCGAGATGCTTGCCTAATATGGTGCAATGGATGCCATGGAGCTCCTTCCCTAGGAGACCGTCAGACGCGAGCTGGACATGGAGGAGGCGGCGGAGATCGACGAGCACCAGTCGTAGTAGTACTCTTTGTTTTGTTTAATTAAGAGGCCGGTCTTTAATTTGTTAGAGTAATGTTTAGGCCAGCTAGCTTTGTTTAATTGCTAAACTTGCTCGATTAAGAAGTGTGGGTGTGCTGTAGTCTCCTTTGTGTACCCAAACTATGCAATGACGTGGATGAGCACTGTAACCAGGGAAATTGGAACAAAAAAATTTGACGTTCAAACTCATCAGACACGGGTTAAGCTATCTGAACCGTTTGTGACATTCACATATCGTACACAGTTTTGAATAAGGGACCGTGTCTGATGACACTTTGCGCGCCAGTTTTTCGCTGAAGCGATTTCCAAATTTTCGGCTTCCGCGGAAATATCTACCTCCCCACCCCCTCCCCCTTACCAAAAGCCACATTTCCCCTGTTTCCACCTTCCTTTCCAAGTTGAAACATTCACTCCTTGCTTGCAACGCTGCCTCCTCGCTGGTGACCCTCCTTCACGCTGCTCGGCCTCGCCTATCCAGGCAGGTAATCCACACCCGAACCCCATCCTCCTCCTCCTCCTTCCACATCCCACATGCCCCGACCATCGGCGCGAGCGCGACACCTTCCACCCAAATCACCGACCCCTCCACCAAATAAGAGCCTTCCTAAGCCATGGTGCATGCAGTATAGCCAGGAACTCAAGGAGCATTTGGCAGCGGAGAAGCAAATCATGGCCGCACGCGCAGATGAGGTCGTGATGGCTACCATTCGTGCCAACTCCCAGATCTTGGAGGAGCACCTTGCCATTTGCTAGCTACGCCAGTTAAGCATGCTCGGTTTACCCGTTGCGTGTGCTGCTCCTGCCTTTCCTTAACAAATTCTAGTGAATTGTGCTATCTAATTTTACCATGCAATCTGTTGCTCCTGTGTATATGTTCTATATGTCATGCAATATGGTGCTCACTTATTAACTGTTTGGTTAATTAGTTGTCGTCTTCAGGTAACTGTTTGGTTCAATTCTGCAAATGTGATGTTCAATTCTTTAGGCTGCAATTTTGTATTGTCTTCCATGTGAGAAATAAATCGAATTTATCTTTACAAAATACATGAGAAATGAATACAATTGCTATATTTCCAAGTTGTCAAGCATGCTTGGTTTGGTTATACATTGTGCAATGTGGTGCTCAGTTAACGTTTGGTTCATTTGTGTTGTGGTGTTTAGTTAACTGTTTGGTTCAATTCTGCAATGCGATGTTCAATAGTTGTGGGTGCATTCTGTTATTGTATAACATGTGAGAAGTAAATCGAATTTGGTTGTACTAAATACATGAGAAACAAATACAATTGCTATATTTCCTAGTTGTCAAGCATGCTTGGTTTGGTTATACATTGTGCAATGTGTTGCTCAGTTAACGTTTGGTTCATTTGTGTTGTGGTGTTTAGTTAATTGTTTGGTTCAATTTTGCAATGCGATTTTCAATAGTTGTGGGTGCATTCTGTTATTGTATACCATGTGAGAAGTAAATCGAATTTGGCTGTACTAAATACATGAGAAACAAATACAATTGCTATATTTCCAAGTTGTTAAGCATGCTTGGTTTGGTTAACTGTCTGATCTTCTATTAGGAGTATTTTATATTGTTAAATGTGGTGCTTAGTTAACGTTTGGTTCATTTGTTGTGGTGTTTAGTTAACTGCTTGGTTCAATTCTGCAATGCGATGTCCAATTGTCGTGGTTGGAATTTTGTATTGTTGTGCATGTGAGGAATAAATCGAATTTGGCTGCACTTAATACATGAGAAACATATACAAGTTCTATATTTCCTAGTTCTTAATCTTGCTTGGTTTGCATAAATGTGTTTTCCATGTGGCTTGAATTAATCTAACGAATCTGCAATGTGCTTATTTTTCATCAACATATTTTACTGATAGCATGTGAACCCTTAACCTTATGACTAACTACCTTATATGTGTTGCAGGGAAACAATATAATGGGAAGCACTGAGGTTTACAATCGAGGTTAGCACGTGCATGGTCCGTTGTCTAATAGCACATTATTGTGCAATTGTAGGAACCATTCTAATACTTAGGTTTTTAACAATTTGGTCTTGCACATGTAGGTCCTGCTGTCAGAGGTTTTGACCCACTGTTCGACCCTTTTTGCATATGGGGAAATGAGTTGTCCATGAATATTAATCAAGTCAAGAAACTCAGAAAAATTGTCAGAATAAAGAAATTGGCGACAAAAAACAACAAGATCTTAGTCTGCACAATGAAGAAGACATCAGTTCACTACAAGATGGTACTAACTATTATACCTTGCCTTTTTTTATTCCTTTGCCCCATTTCCAATATAGAGAAGATATTTATGCACATCCTTGTTTTCAGGCCTTTCCAAAGTAGTTCACTGATGATTACCTCTCAAACCACCTCTATGGTCAGGAGGCGAGGAAGGTTTTCATACAACACCCACGATTCAATATTGAAGTGTTCCTGAAGAGGACGAAGGATGGACGGTCAATCATCCACAAGCACTGACCAAAAGTTGTAAAGACCTTCAACATTAATGATGGCTCAATATTCGCCTTCCGCTTCAGCAGTTTTCCTGATAAGATGCATCTGTCTATGTACCGTCTATGCTGCTAATTTCGAAAGGTCATGTGAAACTTGGTGCTGGTGTAGTTGTGTAATGGGGTAGCTGAGTGCTGAAGCTATCATGTTGTACTCTGATGTATTTCAATTATGAAATCATGGTTCCTTAATATGGGAATGAAATATATTATGCATTTAATATGAATGTCAATTAGATTAATAAATGGATTATTAATAATAGGGAAATTAGCCTGCTAATGGCGAATTAGCCTGCTAATTGGTTTTTGCTATTGCAAACGGTTATTGAGAAAATACCGTGAGCGATGACCTAAGGCAACACACACAGTTTCTAGGAATAAACCGTGTTGAATTGATGAACAATCACGCACGGCATTCTCTTCAAAACTGTTTGCATTAGGCCACCTTGCGCAAACGTTTACCGCATAAAAACTATGTGTGATGGATAGCCTGTGCCACACAGTTTCTTCTATGCACCATGTGTGATGCATTCGATAACGCAAACAATAAAATTTTAATATTGTGTGCGATGGGAACGCCATCACAAACGACTTAACGGGGAAAATTGTGTGTGATGTACCTATGAACAGAAACATTTTCCTTGTAGCGATTGTGTGCGATGTATATACGAACAGAAATGTTTCACATGGACTGACTGTGTGGGATGTACTTATGACCGGAAATGATTTTTCCTGTATAATTGTATTTTTTTAGCACTACTGTACATATAACCATATTTGGTCGCTCGCCGGTCGCACACGACCTCATTTTGCCGAGCGTGTGTGCCAGGAGGGCATATCCCCGACGGTTTCTGGGTCATGTGGGAAGGACCCCCTAATCACCCACACTCACTAGGCGACGGTTCCAAGTGCCGTCACGGAAAGGGAATTTAAACCTTTTGTATAACACCAACGCGTACCAGTGCGGTATCGTATCACCATCACACCTTTACCATTATCACCAATCTTAGTTCTATCCTTTTAGTTAAATTGTGGTCTAGTAGAATAAAAGTTTTAGTATGATCTAGTCTTTAAGTTTTTCTTAGTGATCTATCTATGTAATTGGGTATGAGAGCTATATAATAAAGATTAGTTTTGAGTTGAGTGTTTTACTTCCTTGCTTTGATCTTAGAGATGAAAAAGAACAAAAAAATAAAGGATTATATAATAATCTTATGGAGAGTGATGACTTCACATATAAAAAGTACTAGCAAATATGCCCGTGCATTTCTACGGGTTCTCTGAACCATAAATCGTACAGGTCAAGAAGCCACACGCATGTCCTTTGTGGAAGAAAGTTACTGGTGTTTAATGTTTATTATTTCACACGAGCTGAAAATGTCCTTTGAAATTTTCTTACCATATTTTGAAAGATATTTCATATTTATGAGGTTGCTCAGTTGTCATGCTCGACAACCAAATATACAAAATACACTAAGGAAGTAAAAAAACAACTATTGGTGCCTACTTAGAATGATTCAAAAAGTCCCATAGTTTGCAAAAAGTGCACACAAATTGCCGTTCGAAATTGAGTAGTAGCCTAAAAACTGAATTATTTTTTATGTTACATAGGTGATGACTTGCTAACTTTTCTTTGTTATCTAATTTTGCCGTATTAGTCTACTGGCATGATAAAGACAGAGTAATGTTGCTTCAATAGCTAGACTGCTAGCTTGAAATGATGTGGAATACACTTTTGTTACAACATCACCAAAGTGAGCCATGACAAGCTAACCTCTTTGCGTTTGTTCTGAATTTCCCTTCTGCTAACCATACACCGCAGAAAAAACTTTTAGTAAACTTTCAATTATCCAAATAAATGAGTGATCGTTCTGTTCATGATTACCGAATAGATATGCATTCCTGAAGTGGATAGTGAATTCCCCATTTTGAAAATAAATAAAACACGTGATAGATAGGAAAAATGCAGAAATAGAAAGACTTAGAGAAATATAAAGAATTTCTAGGTACAACTACATGTACTATGCAGCAAGCAGCACATATACCTTACTTTGTTTTTCTTTTGAGGTATGAGAAAAGCTCTCTTTTTCCGATGTAACACTGCATACTTGAATGTTGCAGAAGTGTGGGTAGCTTGCTAGCTGGGCCTCAATGCCGGTACAAAGGGCGGGGTGTTGAGGGGCATCCCGGTGCTCATCACGAGTGTGGACTGCTAGCGGCCGCCATTGCATGGCGTGATGGTGTGCCACCATGGCAAGGCCGTCGCTTGATTGCAGCCCGAGGCTCGCTTACCCCAAATCCACGAGCTCATAGCCCCCGACCTTGTCGGACCTCGAATATGGTCCTTCACAGTCTGCACCCATCTCACCATCATATCGTTCTATACTCCATCCTCGCCTTCCTGGTGTGAGCTCACAGCTCATGTCCTATGTCTGAATCAGGTTATCGTAAAGCTCACCACCGCCTCTACTTGAGTCTGGTTGCCGCTACCACATCAGTAACATCGTATTTCCACCTGCACGGTCACACAACCTCCATCTAGCCACCGGTTGAGTTAGGTGCTTGATTCACCAGGCAAGTCGCTATTAATGATGACAGAGCCCTCTTTTTCTCACAAGTACCAGCTAGCCTAGTTGGATCGAATCATCACGTAGAAGACTTGGTTCATGAGTTCGGTCCTAGTCAACAACGTCATTTTTTTGTTGATCCGACTATTTAGATTGATGAAGGCCCACCAGAGGTGGCCCAAGAACTCTATAGCTACACCAGGTTGAAGCAATTTCATGGGCTGGAAGCAATGCTACGCTGAAGCAATTTCATTGCCAAGGCGCAGAATTAGCACCGTTGGGAAATATAGCCACATTGAAACTTCTGGCCGAGGTGACCTACGAAACGGGTTGATTTTTAATGGACTACTCCATGGACTTTCCTACAAATAGTACCACCTCGCTTGGGCCACCTAAGCGGGATGAACCAAGAATATCACCTTGCTTTAATAGTAGGTATAGATAATGCATGAAATTTGTTGAAGGTTGACAAGCATAGTTTTGTTCATTGTTTTAATTAATAAGAATTAATAAAGAAAGAGAGTTTCCCCTATAAATACATTATCTTGGACATCTTTTATGATTGTGAGCACTCACTAAAATATTATATGCTAATAAGTTGATGTTAGACAAGGAAGACAACGCAATGAGTTATGTTTACTTATATTCGAATAGAAGTTATATTGTAATGGATCCTCCGACATGTGGAGCTTGCTTTCTATCCCATGCTAGACAAACATTTCACACCAAGTAGAGATACTACTTGTGCATCCAGAATCTTGAAACCCAGTTTTGTCATAAGAGTCCACTATACCTACCTATGGATTGAATAAGATCCTTCAAGTAAGTTGGCATCCGTGCAAAGCAATAAAAATTGCTCTCTAAATATGTATGATGTTTTAGTGTGAGGAAAATAATATTTGTACGAATTTGTGATGGGAAGAAATAAAAGCGACAAAATACATAATAAAGGTTGCTATCACAAGTGGCAATATAAAGTGACGTTCCTTTGCACTAAGATTATGTGCATCCAAATGAAAAACGCATGACAACCTCTGCTTCCCTCCACGAAGGGCCTATCTTTTATTTTAAATACTTACGCTTATGCAAGAGTCATGGTGATCTTCACCATTCCTTTTTATTTTTCTCTTTTTGGCAAGCATCGTGTGTTGGCAAAGATCTAGACACACATGTCCAGTTGGATGTAGGTGATCATGAGTTATTATTGTCGACATTACCCTTCAGGTAGATGGTTGGGAGGCGAAATTATAAGCCCCTATCTTTCAATGTGTCTAGCTGAAGCTTTGATCTCATAAGTATCGCATGAGTGTTAGAAATTGTGAAAGACTAAATGATGGTTGAGTATGTGAATTTGCTAAATAAAAGCTCTTACATAGACTCTTTCTAACATTATGACAAATTGGAATTGCATCAATGACTAGGACCATAGTTTGTTAGTTTTCAATAAAGTTTATGGTTCATACTTTACCTTGTGAACAAACTATCACTTTAGCATGAGAAGTTATATGACAATATATTGTTGTTCCAATAATGATCATGATGCTCTCATGTTCGTATTTTGTTTTATCGACACCTCTATCTCTAAATATGTGGTCATGATTATCGATTTCAGCTTTCGATTGAGGACAAGCAAGGTCTAGACTTGGGGGAGTTGATACGTCCATTTTGCATCATGTTTTTATATTGATATTTATTGCATGATGGACTGTTATTA
The DNA here is from genome assembly GCA_963921465.1 of Triticum timopheevii. Taxonomy (NCBI): domain Eukaryota; kingdom Viridiplantae; phylum Streptophyta; class Magnoliopsida; order Poales; family Poaceae; genus Triticum; species Triticum timopheevii. The sequence goes on along the minus strand of OY997270.1, from coordinate 341,212,328 downwards.
CACTTTATCATGAAATTCTCATGCCTTTTCTCTCTTATTTTGCAAGATTCACATGAAGAGGGAGAATGCCGGCAACTGGAATTCTGGACCGGAAAGGAGCAAATCTGATATCTGTATTCTACACAACTCCCAGTGTCCTGAAACTTTACGGAGAAATATTTTGGAATATATAAAAATATTGGGCAAATAAATACCAGGAGGGGACCTACCAAGTGGCCACAAGCCTCGGGGGCACACCCTAACCCCCAAGGCATGCCCCCTGAGCTTGTGGGGGCCCTAGCCAGCCTCCTGTGCCCATCTTCTATTATACGAAGGGTTTTGACCTAGAAAAATAAGAGGAAGGATTTCTCGATGAAGTGTCGCCATCTCGAGGCAGAACCTGGGCAGAAGCAATCTAGGTCTCCAGCGGAGCGATTCTGCTAGGGAAACTTCCTTCCGGAAGGGGGAAATCAAAGCCATCGTCATCACCAATGATCCTCTCATCATGGGAGGACCAATATTCATCAACAGCTTCACCAGCACCATCTCATCTCAAACCCTAGTTCATCTCTTGTATTGAATCTTTGTCTCAAAACCTCATATTGGTACTTGTGGGTTGCTAGTAGTGTTGATTACTCTGTGTAGTTGATGCTAGTTGGTTTATTTGGTGGAAGATCATATGTTCAGATCCTTAAGGGTATTCAATACCCCTCTTATCATGAACATGAATATGCTTTGTGAGTAGTTACTTTTGTTCCCGAGGACATGGGAGAAGTTTTGTTATAAGTAATCAAGTGAATTTGGTATTTGTTCGATATTTTGATGAGATGTATGGTATCTTTCATCTAGTGATCTTATGTGAACGTCAATGACATGACAATTCACCATGATTTGGGCCTAGGGGAAGACATTGGGATGTAGCAAGTAGATGATGGGTTGCTAGAGTGACAGAAGATTAAACCCTAGTTTATGTGTTGCTTCGTAAGGGACTGATTTGGATCCACATGTTTAATGCTATGGTTAGATTTATCTTAACTCTTCTTTTGTAGTTGTGGATGCTTGCGACAGGGGTTAATCATAAGTGGGAAGCTTGCCAAGTAAGGGCAGCACCCAAGCACCGGTCCACCCACATATCAAATTATCAAAGTAACGAACACAAATCATATAAGCATGATGAAAACTAACTTGATGATAATTCCCATGTGTCCTCGGGAGTGAATTTCTTTATATAAGAGTTCGTCTAGGATTGTCCTTTGCTATAAGAATGATTGGGCTACCATGCTGCACCTTTGTTACACTTGTTACTTGTTACCCGTTACGAATTATTTTGCTACCAAACTATCTATTACCGATAATTTTAGTGCTTGCAGAGAATACCTTGCTGAAAACCGCTTGCCATTATATTTCCTTCTGCTCCTTGTTGGGTACTCTTACTTATTGAAAGGACTACGATTGTGTTGGTAAACATAGCATGCAATTTCAAAAATTATTCTACGCTAATGCAAGATCTATCTAGGAGATGCATAGTAACGAGAGGGGGAGAGTGTGTCCACGTACCCTCGTAGACCGAAAGCGGAAGCGTTAACTTAACGCGGTTGATGTAGTTGAATGTCCTCTCGAATCAACTGATCAAGTACTGAACGTACGGCACTTCCGAGTTTTGCACACATTCAGCTCGATGACGTACCTCGAACTCTTGATCCAGTAGAGGTACGAAGGAGTCGATGAGTTCTGTCAGCACGACAGCATGGTGATGGTGTTGGTGATGTGATCCGCGCAGGGCTTTGCCTAAGCACTACGATAATATGACCGGAGGAGTAGACGATGGAGGGGGGCACCGCACACGGCTAAGAAACAACTATTGTGCTTTGGGGTGCCCCCCTGCCCTTGTATATAGAGGAGAGGGGAGGAGGCCGGCCCTTGGGGCGCGCCAAGTGGGGGGAGTCCAACTAGGATTCCCAATCCTAGTCAGCCCCTCCCTTCCTTTCCAACGGAGGGGAAGAGGGAAAGAGAGGGAGTAGGAGAAGGAAAGGAGGGTGGCGGCCCCTTCCCTAGTCCAATTCGGCCTCCTCCCTTGTGGGGGCGCACCAGCCCCTTGTGGGCTAGTTAGCCTCCCTCCTATGACCCATATCTTCCACTGGAGGGTTCTGGTAACCTCTCTGGTACTCCGGTTTGTACCTGATACACTCCGGAACCCTTCCGGTGTTTGAATACCACCTTCCAATATACCAATCTTTACCTCTCGACCATTTTGGGACTCCTCGTCATGTCCGTAATCTCATCCGGGACACCGAACAACCTTCGGTCACCAAAACACATAACTCATATAATACATATCGTCATCGAACGTTAAGCGTGCGGAGCCTACTGGTTCGAGAACTATGTAGACATGACCGAGACACCTCTCCGGTCAATAACTAATAGCGGAACCTCGATGCTCATATTTGTTCCCACATATTCTATGAAGATCTTTATCGGTCGAACCGCAATGTCAACATACGTTATTCCCTTTGTCATCGGTATGTTACTTGCCCGAGATTCGATCATCAATATCCTCATACCTAGTTCATTCTCATTACCGGCAAGTCTCTTTACTCGTTCCGTAATGCATCATCCCACAACTAACTCATTAGTCACATTGCTTGCAAGGCTTCATATGATGTGCATTACCGAGAGGGCCTAGAGATACCTCTCTGATACTCGGAGTGACAAATCCTAATCTTGACCTATGCCAACCCAACAAACACCTTCGGAGATACCTGTAGAGCATCTTTATAATCACCCAGTTACGTTGTGACATTTGATAGCACACAAGGCATTCCTTCGGTGTCTGGGAGTTGCATAATCTTATAGTCAGAGGAATATATATTTGACATGAAGAAAGCAGTAGCAATAAACTGAACGATCATTATGATAAGCTAATGGATGGGTCTTGTCCATCACAACATTCTCCTAATGATGTGATCCCGTTCATCAAATGACAACACATGTCTATGGCTAGGAAACTTAACCATCTTTGATCAACGAGCTAGTCAAGTAGAGGCATACTAGGGACACAATATTTTGTCTATGTATTCACACATGTATCAAGTTTGTGGTTAATACAATTCTAGCATGAATAATAAACATTTATAATGATATAAGGAAATATAAAATAACAACTTTATTATTGCCTCTAGGGCATATTTCCTTCAGATTGATCCCTTGTACTTGTGGGTCATCACTGCTGCTGCCGGAGTTCGCACTTGTCCGCCGCAGCCGCATCGACAAGACCCAAAGACTTGAGCATCCCCCTCTTTGTAAGTGCTCATCTATCCATGGCCACACCATTACCAAACTTCTCCATAGTTCACCTTAGTTCATCAATGATAGTCTTATTCCTTCATTAGATTCAATCTCCTATCAGATGTTTTGGACTTCCGTTGTAGATTCTTTATTACCAATCACCGATCTGTAGTAGTAGTAGATCCCATTTGCCACCACCTCCTAGTGATCATCACCACAACTTGGTTTTATTTTTCCTTTTCCCAATATTTGCTAGATCCGTAATACTTGAAGAATCTATATAAATAGTTGTTTGCATCCAACTGTTAACCTAGTAGTAGTTTGTCGCTTTGTCGGCTCTTGAGATATACCATTCTGCCCAGCTCATGTTTTGGATGAGTTTATATGTTTTGATGCAGATAACTCCCATCCTTCCTGTCGGCTTGCACTTCCACTTACTGCCTTGTAGTAGTCTACTAAGTTATGCGAGTAAAAACCATGCCTCCCAAGGGCAAAGGGAAAGAGGCAGCAAAAACGGCATCAGAGCTGGCTAAGGCCAGGCCAGGCCTCCAACTGGATGAGTTAGTTTGAATTGGTTCGCTGCCTTCAAAAGATGAGATCGAGTGGCACGTTCCAGAAGAGGAGACCTAGCGTTAGCTGGGTCAGGGCGCAATCATCATTTTTGCTGACCATCTGGATAGGGGATTCAGACCACCCGGTTCTAGAATTTTTTCGAACATCCTTCAACACTATGGTGTGAGACTTCAGGATCTTGCTCCAAACTCCATCCTGAATATGAGCAACTTCCAAGTTTTATGTGAGGTTTACCTCTAGATGGATCCAATAGTGAGCCACTTTCAATAATTTTTCTACTACAATAGACAAACCAAGTGTAGTGGAGGACCAACTTTGGAATGTGGAGCGGTAACAATCCAGAGGCACAAGAATTGCACATTTCCTAACAAGAAGCTGGTGAGTCATCCAGAAGGATGGCAAAAAAAAAAATTCCATTGCAAACACACATCCCCGAATCATCAAAATCCACTGCCAGGTTATCGCTTCAGCCGGCTTGTTGAGTACTCCAATCAATTAACCTCGTATGCACTTGCAACAGAAACATTGAAACTAGAACCTATATCAAATGATCAACACCTTAATCGCTCATGGGCTCTCAGCAATAGAGCTAACCCGGTCTTGGGTCAGTTGGCGCATTCAACCACTCAACTTTAGGACCCGGCTTATGCACGAATACACTGGTGAGTGGAAGATGATATGAGTTTCAGTAGTAAGGAATTGTCCTCAGGTGATCTCATCAAAGCCGTCAAGAAACTCCTGGGCGGGCCTCGTGAGAAAATCTCAATTGTGGGTCTTTCTCCTTTTTATGCTGGTAACCCGGCACCCATGGTAAGTGTTCTTGGTCTTTGTTTGGATTTGTATTCAGTCACTTTTATTTGTCTATCGATATGTCGGCTCAAGTTCATTTAGGTGGGAATCGACTAGTGGGAGACCAGACGTCAATCTCCTACCCCTCCCGAAGATGAAAACTATGGACAAGGAGGAGGAGTGTAAGTGCATCAAGTTCCCCCTTAGTGGTTTTGGACTATTGAAGACAAATAGGTTGAGGGACTGATGTGTTTGTTAGTGTACAGATGAGTTAGAGTACCTGAAGATTTAGTTTAACCTACAGAAGATGACCCCTAAAAATGTATTTCTTCAAGTGAAGAAACTGGTAAGTCCTTTGAAGAAATTAATCTAAAGACTTTGAAGCTTGAAGACTCTATTTTCATAGTTTTTTCTTCTTCTTTTGAGTCATAGGAAAAACCATACTGTTAAAGGGGGTCTAGGTGAATCATAGTTCACATTTCCAAAGTGATGCTCAAAACTATACATACACAAGCCGCTTCAAGTAAAGCCTTTGGAAACCTCTAGAATAGCTGATGAATTTGCTAGCGGCAATGACGAAGTTCATCTGGTCGCTGATGAATTTGGTCACGCTGAGGAGTTAGGATTTCGCTAGTGCGATCTGCTTACCGTGAGGAAATTGAGTGCCCCAACGAAATTGAGAGTTCAATGTTCTGACTGTTGGTACGCGGTGTTTAAGCTATCGAGTGGATCCTTATCCTAAGAACGGTCATGTTTGAGAAGGGCATTTATGACAACTCATGTCGGGTTGCCCCTGGCTATAAATAGCCGTTCCCACAACCACTTGTTGGTTGGCTGCTCTAGAGAGAACTTCACACTTGTCATCTGAGAGCAACCCATCCTCTGACGACTTTAAGAGAAACCTAAGTGAGGAAAAACATAACCAGAGAGAAAGTGATTGAGCATCACTGAAGAGATTGATCTATCTGATCTGATGCCTGTTACCTTTTGTCGGCGTTCTGGGAACGGGGGTCCCCAGACTTGCCTGCCTGCGGCCTGCAGCGTGGCTCAGCCAGTGGCCCAGTACGGCCCGCCTTCATCAACAAACACTCAAGAACCTCGTGACGGGCCAAGCCTCGCGGGGCGGATGACACAAGGCCTCCTCAGGGGCGGCCTCACTAGGAAGGCTCGCGAGGAGGCGGAGAGATCAAGGCGAGGAGTACCTCGCGAGGTGCTCATGACGCAAGCCATGACGATCAAGACCAAGCGGGCGCCAGCTTGTGCAGTGTCCTCGTTTCCTCTTTGGTGCAAAGGAGGCAAGCGCAGGCGCGGAGTACCGAGGCATCAGGAAAAGGTTTCCTTATCGGTGCAACGAGACCAAGACCAGCAGGACGGCAGGACGGAGGTCACCATGGAGCCCAAGACGGCGTCATTACCAGCACCTTTGGCAGTCGAAGACCACCTTTAGTCAGGATAGCTTGTACTAGTTGTCCCCTTTCAAAATGGCCGTTGTTGGCTCCCTTCCCGCTCAATATTTTGGAAGAGGACCAGGGCCTCTATAAATAGGGCTAGCCACCACAGTAGAAGATGAACTGATCCGAACCTAGCTCATCTACACACCACCACAAGAACACCTCTCCTCGCAAGGCTGTTCTTCCTCTGTACTGTTCATCATCAGCCCAAGAGGCAATCCACCACACCACACACTGGATTAGGGTATTACACCACAATGGTGGCCCAAACCAGTATAAACCTCGTGTCTCTTGTGTTGTTCATCGTGCTAGCTAGAATCGCGGCGAGGCTGAGGGCGTGTTTCGTTAGGGAGAAGATCTTCGCGCGCACCTCAGAGTTTGAACCTTAAGGGTTTTGCCGAAACCCGATATCCGATATTTGGCACGCCAGGTAGGGGTGCGCCGAAATCTTCTTTCCGCTGATTTGCATCCCATCGCCTCATCGCTTCCATGGCAGACGCTCACCGAGCTCGCGCCGAGCGTCGGGCTTCTCTTGCCGCCCGCGTCACCCAGATGGCTCTCATTGGTGGGCCTCCTCGTCGTTCTCCGTCGCATGCCGCCAACGCCACCACCGGCCCAGCGGGGAACGAGCAGCAAGCATCTTCGCTGCACCCCTCAGTGCGGCGGGAAGGCCGCACCGCCACGCCATCGCTCACACCAGCTGGATCGTCTTCTCACGCTCGTCGCACCCCCACAGACGTGCAGGCCGCGTTGCCCCTGGCACGTGAGCTCCTGCACTACCGCCCTGTCAACGACCTCTACGAACAGTGGCTCGCTCGCATCACCGAGCTCATCAGCGCCACAGGGGGCTCTCCCACGCCGTCCCTCTCACTGCCTCACCCTCCGTCATGCATGGGCGACGCGGCTCAGGGAGCGCCTCCACCACCTCTCCCCCAAGACGGCGCCCTGGCTCCAACGCGCGCGGCTCCTGGACATGACCCACCGCGTCCAGCGCCCGTGCGACAAGAAAGAAGCTGCCAAGAAATCCCTCGGCCTCAAGAAGGCACTCACCTGCTCCTTGCACCAGCACGACAAGACCGCGTCCCTGCACCGGCGCGTCAAGACCCCGTGCTTCCCCTGGCAGCGGTGCACAGGAACCATCAGGAGTAGGCCCCGCGTTAGCAAAGGGCTCCGGTGGCCACATCAGGTTTCCACGCCTTCACCACCGAGCTGCGTAGCGTCGCCTGGCCGGGCAAGTTCAAGCCATATCTGCCTCCTCGCTACGACTGTACTGCCGATCCCGCGGAGTTCCTGCAGCTCTACAAGCTGGGCATCGAGGCGGCCAATGAAGACGAGAAGGTCATGATGAACTGGTTCCCCATGGCGCTCAAGGACGGTGCCCGCACCTGGCTCCTGAACCTGCCTCTCGGCTCGATCTCCTCCTGGGACAAGATGCGCAGCAATTTCATCGCCAACTTCCAGGGCACTCACGACCGCCCTCCGACCGCGGGTGACCTGCGCCGCATCAAGCAGCAGCCTGGAGAGACCCAGCAGAAATACATCCAGCGCTTCAGCAGCGCCCGCCTCAAGGTCCCCAAGGTGACAGACGAGGCCATCATCTCAGCGTTCTCTGATGGCGTCGGCGACGTCAAGATGAAGGAGGAGCTCGCCATCCACGAGGATTTGTGCACATCTCTAGAGCTGTTCAACCTGGCGACCAAGTGTGCAAGAGCTGAGGAAGGACACCTCTCCCTCCTAGAGCTTCCAGCTGCTGACCCGGAAGAGAAGAAAGCCAAGGCCAAGGACGTGAAGTGCAAAGGAGCAGCCGTGCTTGCAGCAGAACCAGACACGAAGCGCGGCAGGGACCAGCCAGAGTTGTCCAAGGGCAGCCGACCATTCTGCGCCTACCACAACCTCCACACCCACAACACCAACGAATGCCAGGAGATCAGGGCCATTCGACATGGACGCTTCGGTCGACGCCCCAAGCGCAACGACCAGGGCTACGGCCGAGGAGGAGGACGTGGCGGAGGACGATGGGACGACCGTGGCCCTCGCCAGGAGTGGCATGACCGACCTCGTGAGGATCACTGGCAGGACCAGCCTCGCGAGGGAGGCTGGAGGGATCAGCCTCGCGAGGACCACCCGCAAGGCAACGCAGGCCTTCCTCCTCTGGTGCCGCCGCCAAAAAAGAATGACAACCACCACCAGGACGAGGGGGCTAGGGGCTTCCAGGAGCCGCGTGCTATCGCTTGCATCTTGGGCAGTGCCCAGGCCCCAGCCTCTCAGTGCATCTTCAAGCAGTTCGCTCGCGAGGTGAATGAAGTCGTCCCCAAGCTTGAGGCCACGCGCCCTCTTAGGTGGTCCATGTGCACCATCACTTTCAGCTCAGCAGATCAACTCAAGTGTGCGGCTACCGCTGGCGTCCTCCCGATGCTTTGTTCTCCAGTCATCAGCAACGTGCAAGTTACCAGGACCCTCATCGATGGTGGTGCATGGCTCAATGTTCTGTCCGTCGAGATGTTCAACAACCTTCAAGTGCCATATGATCAACTTCAGCCCACCAAGCCTTTCTCAGGAGTTACCGACGGCTCCACTACCCCGATAGGGTAGGTCCGCCTCCCTGTCACTTTCGGGCAGCGCAACAACTACCACACCGAGCTCATCGACTTCGACGTCGCCGACATCCGCCTGCCATACAATGCCATCGTTGGGTATCCAGTCCTGGCCAAGTTCATAGCAGTAACCCACCATGGCTACAACATCCTCAAGATGCCAGGAAGCGGCAAAATCATCACATCCCCTGTGAAGAGAGAGATGCGATGTGCTCCCTCGAGCGCGCCTACCAAGCTGCATCTATCGAGGACCCGGACAACAAGGGCGAGAATCCTCCTGAGGCAGTCCCCAAGAAGAAGAAGACATTGCCCAGCTCAAGGCCTCAGGAAGTTGGCATCTCAGGAGGTGTCGCATCAGGATCCGCGCCCGTGCAAGGGGCGCCTCCTTCCATCGCATAGGAAGGCGCACCCGGTGCCCTACTCGGGCAGGGCTTCGGGGCTCTCTTCTGGAGGGCCTCAGACTTTTCCAAAATCACGAGGGAGGCGCTCGGGCACCACTTGGAGGCATGCTTTGCAGCACGTTTCCCTCAGGAAGTCTCAGGGCGTGGAAAACCCAACGCTCAGGAGTTCATCACCAAGACCACTCAGGAGCTTCAAGAAGCAAGAGCCATGCGCGGCAACCGCCATTCGCCTGGCGTAGCTCCCCATCCAGCAAGGATGGTGGGTTGTGCGTCTGCATCAATGTCCAAGGGCTCAACCAGGCCGCATCTCAGGAGCGCCTCTGGCCTTCGCACGTGGGACGTTGTGAGGGTCCACCGCACAGCTATGTTCGCATGCCTTTTGGCCTGCCGAACGCGGCTGTCACCCGCCAGCGCCATCTGCGGAGCATTCTGGCGGCTCAGGAGGCCAGGCATCATGCGGTCCTGGCGGAGATGGAGATGGTCCTCGAGGAACCGCCTGGACCCCCAGAGCCTCCCAAGGCTTAGGGTTCCGGTGGCTCGTGAGGATCGGCCTCTTCATCGCGCATCTCCAGCTACTCCAACGCCCCCTCTACAATGGTACCAGGTGACATCTTCTGAGTTCATTTCAGCTGGGAGCACCCTCAGGGCTGCATCATTCCTAGGCCGCGTGGGTCTGTCCCTGCGGTGTGTATCCCATTTGCTTATGTCTTTAGTTTACCTTGTTGGGGGCACCCCTCGGGCTGCATCATCCCCAAGCCGCTCGGGCCTGACCCAGTGGCATGTATCCCTCCTGCATTTATCTAAGCTAATTTGCCCTTCATGCTTAACCTGCCTATGATTATCGCCTGCTCGATTGACATCTACCTCTGGAGCTGCTCACGCTGGCATAGCGCTTGCGCATGGGTCCGTCCCTGCAATGTCGACAAATCTGAGTGGTTGAGCTCTGGCCCGTGGTAGCCCCGCAAGCATCACCTCACCAGGCCCTCAGTGCCCTCACCACTCTCTCAGAGCAAACAATGGCCAGCCGGCAATCATAATGGCAACCCGTGCTTTTCTCGTGTTGGTTTACAGGAACCCCCTGAGGTCTACAGCGGGTGGCACCACGAGCTCTCTCTCTTTCCCATGCGATCCGCTTGCGCGTTAAAAGGGGGGCTCCTGAGCATCACGACTCAGGAGATCTTACTGGCTCTCCAGCCCTCACCCCTTGGCCTTGTCCACGGCATCACGACCTGGCATACCAGCGGCGGCTGAGCTCGCTCGAGGGCCGGGACCTGAGCACGTAGAGCATGAAGGAGAGTGTGGGGAGGAAAGGGAAAGCTCGCGAGGTCCTAACCCAGCTACATCCCAGCTGCCAATGCACAAGTCCGGCGCAACGCGACGGAGCGACTCCATGTTATCAAGATAAGTTTCGCGCCTGGAACAGCTAATCAATGCGGCATAGAATCTCCACTTAATGCGGCTCTGTGACAGCAACGTTGCCTTCCTTTCTCACCTTTCGGCGGTTGCTTGCACGCTAAAGGGGACCTCCTGAGCATCGTGCCTCAAGGGCTCTTACTGGACCTCGGGCCGCTCACCTCCTGGCCTTGACCATGACATCGCGACCTAGCATACCAGCGACGGCTGCAGCCTACCTGGGGACCGGGACCTGTCAGCGTAGAGCGCAAAAACCTTCGCGATGTTAGAAAGGGGAAACCAAGCCAGGACAGGACAAGCATTTGCGCAGTTTCGTAATAAGGATTACATCAACAAAAGACATAGCAGACCCTTTACATGCCCCCACGGGGTGTTTTCTCGATTCCTTACAGGGAGAAAAAGATGAGAATCCTAAGGAGCCCTAACTACATGTGCCTCCATGGCCAACGCCATCATCAACAATGGGCCACGGGAGGTCGGCGCCAACCCCATCCAGATCAGCTGCGACGACGGCCTGATGCAGCTGCCTTGCTCCGGGCACGGCGCGAGCTCGGGGACACGTAGCTGTCGTAGCTCGTCTCCGGAGTCACGAAGAGCTTGGGAGAGTCGCTAAACTCCCAAGAATCACCGCTGCTAGCGAAGGAGCCGTTGGGGAAGCGGATGGCAGGCCTAGCCCCTGCCACGTCGATGTCCCAACTGTGTCAAAGACCTTGAAGAGCATCAAGGAGGCGCCATCGTATTCAAAATGAATCACGAGGGCACCCCCTGTTCGGCAGACCCGGGCAACCTCGGCCCAGCCTCGGGTCATGAAGACCTTGCCCGAAGCGACAACTTCAACCTCCGCTCCGGTCGCCGGAGCACCGCAGTCGGCGTGCTGCAGCCAAAGCTCGAGAGGCCCCCTCGGCGGCATCTCGATGGCGAAGAATGAAGGGAAGCGGATCCAGGTGCTTGGAGGCATCGCAGCGTGATGCACGAGCTCGCGAGAGGAGTCCATGACATGGACTCCTGGAGAAACGGCACGCGCCGCCATGGCTCCACGACCTCGCTTGCGGCGCGGGCGGCGTCGCTCGGCGTCCCTTTCTCCAGGGCCCTTGGCCCGGGCGTACAGGGGTAGCGGGAACCCAGGAGGTGGCCGCTCGCACCAAGGCCTCATCATCTCCGTCCTCGCCACCTCGTCGCGGCGGCAAGGGACTGGCCGTTTCTTCGGCGGGAGCGGATCAGGCCCCTCCCAGGGAGCCTTCCCCTTCTCTTCGGCTGAGAACATGCGGATCGGTGCCATTGGTGTCAAGAGTGGAGGTGGAGCAAGGGAGAAGAAGCAGGTGGAGCAAGAAGAGATGGACAACAGGGGCTTTCGCCCCTCCCCATTTATAGTCCAGGGGAGGCCAACCGTCGACCCCCACGATCACAGGTAATGATGACTCTTTTGCATGCAGCAGGGACTCGTCAAATCGGGCAGTTGCCGAGGCAGCGTGGGGGAGTGGAGACGCCCACGTCCAGTCAAGTCACCACGTGTCACCCAAGGCCGCGGGCTGTTGGGGCCAACGGTGCTCCGCACTTGCCCTTTGGCTTCGCTGCTAAGCCAAGTCCGAGCACGCCTTGGGCCCGGGGGCTACTATCGGTGTTATGGGAACGGGGGTCCCCAGACTTGCCTTCCTACGGCCTGCAGCATGGCTCAGCCAATGGCCCAGTACGGCCCACCTTCATCAACAAACACTCAAGACCCTCGTGAGGGGCCAAGCCTCGCGGGGCGGACGACACAAGGCCTTCTCAGGGGTGGCCTCACCAGGCAGGCTCGTGAGGAGGCGGAGAGATCAAGGCGAGGAGTACCTCGCGAGGTGCTCATGACGCAAGCCATGACGATCAAGACCAGGCGGGCGCCAGCTTGTGCAGTGTCCTCGTTTCCTCTTTGGTGCAAAGGAGGCAAGCGCAGGAGCGGAGTACCGAGGCATCAGGCAAAGGTTTCCTTGTCGGTTCAACGAGACCAAGACCAGTAGGACGGCAGGATGGAGGTCACCATGGAGCCCAAGACGGCGTCATCACCAGCACCTTTGGCAGTCGAAGACCACCTTTAGTCAGGATAGCTTTTACTAGTTGTCCCCTTTCAAAATGGCCGTTGTTGGCTCCCTTCCCGCTCAATATTTGGGAAGAGGACCAGGGCCTCTATAAATAGGGCTAGCCACCACAGTAGAAGACAAACTGATCCGAACCTAGCTCATCTACACACCACCACAAGAACACCTCTCCTCGCGAGGCTGTTCTTCCTCTATACTGTTCATCATCAGCCCAAGAGGCAATCCACCACACCACACACTGGATTAGGGTATTACACCACAATGGTGGCCCGAACCAGTATAAACCTCGTGTCTCTTGTGTTGTTCATCGTGCTAACTAGAATCGCGGCGAGGCTGAGGGCGTGTTTCGGTAGGGAGAAGATCTTCGTGCGCATCCCAGATTTCGAACCTTATGGGTTTTGCCGGAACCCGATATCCGACACCTTTGAAGACTGTCATTCTTCCAGATGGTTAGGTGTCATGTTCTAAGCACCTATGAGTAATTGTGGTGTGCTGGCACAATTCTGTGAAGGTTTTGGAAGTCTACCTTGGAGACTTACCATGAGTGATTGGGTAAGGTCTAAGTGACGTTGGCTCAAGAGGAATACGGTGAGGACTAGGTGTCCTCTGAGTTTGTCTCAGCTACCTCAACCAGACGTATAGTTGATACACAACTGGAACTGGTCTACCAAACAGTTGTGTCCTCACCGAGCCTACCTGGTTTCAAATTCCTCACTCTTACCTTATGTATTTCCGCTATTGAAGAATTTGTGATCTATCTTCTAAAGAATCTGAACTGAAGACTTTCATCATGTTGTTTTTCATTTCTTCAGTTCATCTTCCTCATGCTTGTATGCATGTATGATTTCATGTTCTTCACCTGTATATATCTTGTATGCATGCTTTCTGTTAGTGTGATGATTTAGTCCCCTCGCGTTTCTGTATCTTCACTCTGATATTCGTCAAATTCATCAGAGTTTGACGAATTTCGAAAAATCTCCCATTCAGCCCCCTCTGGGAGTAAACATGCGCTTTCAAGGAGGAGGAGGAAGAAGAAGAAGAGGAAGAAGACGAGGAAGAGGAGGAGGAGGAGGATGAGGAAGAAGAAGAAGAAGAATAAGAAGAATAAGAAGAAGAAGAAGAAGAAGAAGAAGAAGAAGAAGAAGAAGAAGAAGAAGAAGAAGAAGAAGAAGAAGAAGAAGAAGAAGAAGAAGAAGAAGAAGAAGAAGAAGAAGAAGAAGAAGAAGAAGAAGAAGAAGAAGAAGAAGAAGAGCTTGACTCTCTTGGTCGTCTTCATAAGGAACTTGCTGACGCCGACTCTCCACGGGGACAAACGGGAACCAGCAAACCAGGCGAGATAGAGGTAACTCCTAATGCCTTTGACTCCGAAATACTTGGTACAAGGAAGACCCAGCTGCTGTTCATAAGGTACCATTTTCACATCCATCAACTTACTTGGTAAAAAACTTATCTTTGAAGAAAACACAGCATGCAGAGAGTTTAAAGAGGAAGACTTGGAGCTCTAGTTCGGATCATCTTTCTGAAGGCCTTTCTCATGAGCCAGCTGCTTGTCGAGCGCGCAGGCAAGAAACAACTGAGCCCGACTCCTTCTCGCCTCAGAGCTAGCCAGATAATGTGTGGTATTATGACCCTACCCGCAGTAGGTAACCCCAACAGGCGGTATCTGTGGGCCCCACATGTGCAAGGGCGTGACCACCCCCTGGCCATAGTGAGCTCCCGTGTGGACCCCCTGGTGCATGTATCGATCTCTCCCAAAGCTTCTTGTGTTTCTTCTCACCCAAAAAATCATGTTAAATCAGCAACGTGTTTTGACCTCTGTAGATATTGATTTCCTGTGAAACCAAAAACAGGCAGAAAATAAGAACTAGAATTGGGCACTATATTAGTTGATTACTCCACAAGATAGTATAAGCTGCTATAATATATATAGAAATGATAATATAATAGCATGAAACAATCAAAAACTACAAATATGTTTGATATGTATCAACGGCACCGACGGCGAGGGCGATGGACACTCTCGGGTGGACAAGTGGCTTGGCAGTACAAGTTTCCCGACATAGAGGTTGCCGCGGCAAACACTGCAGGAGGTTCATATCTTGTCGGCGTACCGCACGGCAAGGACAGTGGCAAGATGAATTCACGCGGATCCATATGGTGGCCACAACTAGGCGTCCCCAGTAGGTGGCATGGAGTAAGTTCATCCCTCCTCTTATGTTGTTTAATTTAGGTTCTTAGTTTGACCATCTATGAATTAGGGTTAGTTTAGAATTTATTTGATTTAAACTTTGGCTATTTCCAGCATGATTGTTACTTTAGCATTCCTTTAGTGAAACCTTTGATATGTTAAGTCAAGGGTTAAATTAAGCATTGTCATTTAGGAAGTATAGGTTAATTTAGTAGTGTAAATTAGCAGTATAATTAGTAGTGTTGTTAGTAATGTAAATAAGCAATGTCATTTTGGAGTGTTATACATCATGTTTTGACACTGTGTAATTGTAATTAAATGGGTTAAATTAGAGCTAGTTAGGTATGTGTTAGTGTTGGAAATATTCCCTAGAAGCAATAATAAAATGGTTATTATTATATTTCCTTGTTCATGATAATTGTCTATTGTTCATGCTATAATTGTATTAACTGGAAACCGTAATACATGTGTGAATACATAGACCACAACATGTCCCTAGTGAGCCTCTAGTTGACTAGCTCATTGATCAATAGATGGTTATGGTTTCCTGACCATGGACATTGGATGTCATTGATGACGGGATCACATCATTGGGAGAATGACGTGATGGACAAGACCCAATCCTAAGCATAGCACAAGATCGTATAGTTTGTTTGCTAAGAGCTTTTCTAATGTCAAGTATCATTTCCTTAAACCATGAGATTGTGCAACTCCCGGATACCGTAGGAATGCTTTGGGTGTACCAAACGTCACAACGTAATAGGGTGGCTATAAAGGTGCACTACATGTATCTCCGAAAGTATCTGTTGGGTTGGCACGAATCGAGACTGGGATTTGTCACTCCGTATGACGGAGAGGTATCTCTGGGCCCACTCGGTAATGCATCATCATAATGAGCTCAATGTGACTAAGTAGTTAGTCACGGGATCATGCATTACGGAACGAGTAAAGTGACTTGCCGGTAACGAGATTGAATGAGGTATTGGGATACCGACTATCGAATCTCGGGCAAGTAACGTATCGATTGACAAAGGGAATTGTATATGGGATTGCTTGAATCCTCGACATATTGGTTCATCCGATGTGACCATCATGGAAGGTGTGGGAGCCAACATGGGTATCCAGATCCTGCTGTTGGTTATTGGCCGGAGAGATGTCTCGATCATGTCTGCATGGTTCCCGAACCCGTAGGGTCTACACACTTAAGGTTCGGTGACGCTATAGCTATTATGGGAAATAGTATGTGGTTACCGAAGGTAGTTCGGAGTCTCGGATGTGATCCTGAACGTCACGGGGAGTTCCGGAATGGTCCGGCGGTGAAAATCGATATATTGGACGAAGGGTATTGGAGTCCGGAAGTGTTCCGAGGGTACCAGGCTATGGCCAGCATGACCGAAAGGTGTTTCGGGAGCCCCAGCAAGTGTTGGAGGGCCTCATGGGCCAAAGGGGAAGGGGGAAACCAGCCCACTAAGGGGTGGTGCGCCCCCCACACCCTTTCCCATGTTATTTGGGGAGGTGTGGCGCCTCCACCTGGCTTGGGAGGCAATCCTCCACCTGCTTGGCTTGGGGGGCAAGTCTCCCTAGGATTTTGTCTAGGGAGATCCAATCTGCTTGGCCGCCGCCCCCTAGGGGAAACCCTAGGGCGCCTCCCCCTCTCCCCTTGCCCCTATATACAGTGGAGGGGTGGGAGGGCAGTCGCACCTCTTCCCTGGCGCAGCCCTCTCCCTCCTCCAACACCTCTTCCTCCTCCGTAGTGCTTGGTGAAGCCCTGCTGGAGAACCACGAGATCCACCACCACCACGCCATCGTGTTGTCGGAGTTCTCCCTCAACTTCTCCTCTCCCCTAGCTGGATCAAGAAGTAGGAGACGTCCCCGGGTTGTACGTGTGTTGAACGCGGAGGAGCCGGCCGTTCGGCGCTAGATCGGATCTTCCGCGATTTGAATCGCCGCGAGTACGACTCCATCAACCGCGTTCTTGTAATGCTTCCGCTTAGCGATCTTCAAGGGTATGAAGATGCTCATCCTCTCCCTCTCTTGTTGCTAGAATCTCCATAGATTGATCTTGGTGATGCGTAGAAAATTGTTAATTTCTGCTATGTTCCCCAATAGTGGTATCATGAGCTAGGTCTATTGCATAGATTCTATGCACGAGTAGAACACAAGTAGTTGTGGGTGTTGGTTTTGTTCAATATGCTTACCATTACTAGTCCTATATTGTTTCTATGGTATTGTGGGATGAAGTGGCCCGGGCCGACCTTACACGTACACCTACGTGAGACAGGTTCCACCGACTGACATGCACTTGTTGCATAAAGGTGGCTAGCGGGTGCCAGTCTCTCCCACTTTAGTCGGATCAGATTCGATGAAAAGGGTCCTTATGAAGGGTAAATAGCAATTGGCATATCACCGTTGTGGCTTTTGCGTAGGTAAGAAACGTTCTTGCTAGAAACCCATAGCAGCCACATAAAACATGCAACAACAATTAGAGGACGTCTAACTTGTTTTTGCAGGGTATGCTATGTGATGTGATATGGCCAAAAAGAATGTGATGAATGATATGTGATGTATGAGACTGATCATGTTCTTGTAATAGGAATCACGACTTGCATGTCGATGAGTATGACAACCGGCAGGAGCCATAGGAGTTGTCTTAATTTATTGTATGACCTGCGTGTCATTAAATAACGCCATATAATTACTTTACTTTATTGCTAAACCGTTAGCCATAGTAGTAGAAGTAATAGTTGGCGAGACAACTTCATGAAGACACGATGATGGAGGTCATGATGATGGAGATCATGGTGTCATGCCAGTGACGAAGGTGATCATGTCGTGCCTCAAGATGGAGATCAAAGGCGCAAGATGATATTGTCCATATCATGTCACTTTATGATTTGCATGTGATGTTTGTCATGTTTACATCTTATTTGCTTAGAACGACGGTAGCATAAATAAGATGATCCCTCAGAAAATTTCAAGAAAGTGTTCCCCCTAACTGTGCACCATTGCGAAAGTTCGTTGTTTTGAAGCACCACGTGGTGATCGGGTGTGATAGATTCTAACGTTCACATACAACGGGTGTAAGCCAGATTTACACACGCGAAACACTTAGGTTGACTTGACGAGCCTAGCATGTACAGACATGGCCTCGGAACACAAGAGACCGAAAGGTCGAACATGAGTCGTATAGTAGATACGATCAGCATGAAGATGTTCACTGATGATGACTAGTCCGTCTCACGTGATGATCAGACACGACCTAGTTGACTCGGATCATGTATCACTTAGATGACTAGAGGGATGTCTATCTAAGTGGGAGTTCATTAAATAATCAGATGAACTTAATTATCATGAACATGGTCAAAAGGTCTTTGCAAATTATGTCGTAGCTTACGCTTTAGTTCTACTGTTTAAGATATGTTCCTAGAGAAAATTTAGTTGAAAGTTGACAGTAGCAGTTATGCGGACTGGGTCCGTATACTGAGGATTGTCTTCATTGCTGCACAGAAGGCTTATGTCCTTAATGCACCGCTCGGTATGCTGAACCTCGAGCGTCCTTTGTGGATGTTGCGAACATCTGACATACATGTTTTGATGACTACGTGATAGTTCAGTGCGTAATGTTAAACGGTTTAGAATTGAGGCACCGAGGACATTTTTTGAAACGTCGCAAAACATATGAGATGTTCCAAGAGCTGGATTTGGGATTTCAGGCTCGTGCCCACGTCAAGAGGTATGAGACCTCCGACAAGTTTCTTAACCTGCAAACTAAGGGAGAAAAGCTCAATCATTGAGCATGTGCTCAGATTGTCTAGTACTACAATCACTTGAATCGAGTGAGAGTTAATCTTCCAGATGAGATAGTGATGGTTCTCCATAGTCACTACCACCAAGCTATTAGAGCTTCGTGATGAACTATAACATATAAGGGATAGACATGATGATCCTTGAGCAATTCGCAATGTTTGACACCGCGAAAGTAGAAATCGAGTAGGAGCATCAATTGTTGATGGTTAGTTAAACCACTAGTTTCAAGAAGGGCAAGGGCAAGAATGGATACTTCATGAAATGGCAAATCAGTTGCTGCTTTAGTGAAGAAACCCAAGGTTGAACCCAAACCCGAGACTAAGTGCTTCTAGAATAAGGGAACGGGCACTGAAGCAGAACTACCCTAGATACTTGGTAGATGAGAAGGCTGGCAAGGTCGACAGAAGTATATTGGATATACATTATATTAATGTGTACTTTCTAGTACTCCTAGTAGCACCAGGATATTATATACTGGTTCGGTTGCTAAGTGTTAGTAACTCGAAATAAAAGCTGCCGAATAAATGGAGACTAGCTAAAGGTGAGATGACGATATGTGTTGGAAGTGTTTCCAAGGTTGATGTGATCAAGCATCGCATGCTCCCTCTACCATCGAGATTGGTGTTAAACCTAAATAATTGTTATTTTGTGTTTGCGTTGAGCATAGACATGATTGGATTATGTTTATCGCAATATGTTATTCATTTAAGGAGAATAATGGTTACTTTGTTTATTTGAATAATACCTTCAATGGTCTTGCACCTAAAATGAATGGTTTATTGAATCTCAATCATAGTGATACACATGTTCATACCAAAAGATATAAGATAGTAATGATAGTACCACATACTTGTGGCACTGCCATTTGAGTCATACTGGTATAAAACGCATGAAGAAGCTCCATGTTGATGGATCTCTGGACTCACTCGTTTTGAAAAGATTGAGACATGCGAACCATGTCTATTGGTATATATGCATGAAGAAACTCCATACAGATGGATCGTTTGGACTCACTTGATTTTGAATCACTTAAGACATGCAAATCATACCACATGGGCAAGATGACTGAAAGGCCTCATTTTTCAGTGAGATGAAACAAGAGAGCAACTTGTTGGAAGTGATACATTTGACGTGTGCAGTCCAATGAGTGCTGAGGCACGAAGTGGATATCGTATGTTCTTACTTCACAGATGATTTGAGTAGATGCTGAGTATATTTACTTGATGAAACACAAGTCTGAATTATTGAAAGATTCAAGTAATTTCAGAGTGAAGTTGAAGATCATCGTGACAAGAGGATAAAATGTCTATGATATGGTCATAAAGATGAATATCCGAGTTATGAGTTTGGCACACAATTAAGACATTGTGGAAATTGTTTCACAACTAACACCGCCTGGAACACCATAGTGTGATGGTGTGTCCGAACATCATAACTGCACCCTATTGGATATGGTGCATACCATGATGTCTCTTATCAAATTACCACTATCGTTTATCGGTTAGGCATTAGAGACAACCACATTCACTTCAAATAGGGCACCACATAATTCTGTTGAGATGACAGCGTATGAACCATGGTTTAGAGAAACCTAAGCTGTCATTTCTTAAAAGTTTGGGGCTACGACGCTTATGTGGAAAAGTTTTAGCCTGATAAGCTCAAACCCAAAGCGGATAAATGCATATTCATAGGACACCCAAAACAGTTGGGTATACCTCCTATTTCAAATCCGGAAGCAAAAGTGATTGTTTCTAGAAACGGGTCCTTTCTCGAGGAAAAGTTTCTCTTGAAAGAATTGAGTGGGAGGATGGTGGAGACTTGATGAGGGTATTGAACCGTCTCCTCAACTAGTGTGTAGCAGGGCACAGGAAGTTGTTCCTGTGGCGCCTACACCAATTGAAGTGGAAGCTGATGATATTGATCATGAAACTTCATGTAAGTGCATCTAGTGCCACCCCTAGTTGGTTTTGGAGTATTGACGACAAAGTTGGTTGAGGGACTAATGCGTTTGTGAGAATTGCAGGATAATGCAGGTAGTGTCCCTCATTGATTCGGTTTACCTACCGGTGATGACCCCTAAAAATGTATGAAGACATTGAAGACAATGGTGGTATGAGAAGATATTCATATTGAAGACTATGACATGAGAAGACATTACGTGAAGACAATGGAGCGCGAAGACTGTGTGGTTTCGTCGTTTCCTTTCTTCTTTGTTGAGTCATAGGAACCACCGTACTGTTAAGTGGGGTCCAAGTGAACTAAGTCAGAGTGACTGAAGTGATGCTCAACCCAAATCCTATGTCTTCGAGCGAAGACAATGAGAGCAAATCTTATCCAGAGTTGGATGAGTCAGCTTTGCTTGTAGCCCAAGTAAAGTTACCGTGTGTGTTTGAAATCTGACTGTTGGAACACGTGTCAGTTCCTTAGTGACCCAGGGTCATTTTGCACAAATCAGGTCGGGTTGCCTGGTAGCTATAAATAGCCCACCCCCTACACCATAAATTGGTGGCTGCTCAGAGTTTGTATACGGCTTTTGTCGTTTGAGAGCAACCCACCTCGAAGCATTTGAGAGAGAGAAATCCTTGCGAGGACAAAGCCCAAACACCCAGAGCCAAAGAGTGTTAGGCATCACTGAAGTCTTTCTGTCTGTGTGACCTGAAGACTTATTACACTTGAGGACTGTGTATCCTCCAGCCGGTTAGGCGTCGCGTTCTGAGCATCCAAGAGTCATTGTGGATTGCCGAGTGAACGAAGTCTGTGAAGGTTTGGAAGTCTCCCTTGAAGACTTACCAGAGTGATTGGGCGAGGACTAAGTGACCTTATCTCAAGGGGAATAAGGTGAATACACGGTCTTCTGAGTTAAATCTCAGCCTCCCTAACCAGACGTACAGTTGTCACAGCAACTGGAACTGGTCCAACAAATCCTGTGTCCTCAACGAGCAACTGGTTCTATCTCTTCCCTCCTTTACTTTAAGTTTGTCTTCATGAAGTCATTGCTTATTGTTTTATCCGATTTACTTCATTGCTTGACTACTATTGTTGATTGGCTTCATACTATCTTCCATCCTGATCCTACTACCTAGCTGCTATTAATCTTCAAACGTTAATGCTATTGCATACTTGATTATGGCTTGCTTGTTGTAGTTTATCTTCCGCTGCATATCAATTAGGCTGTTTCTATCGTTTGTCTTCGAAACTTCCATGTTTTGAAGACTTTCCTAAAAATCGCCTATTCACCCCCCCCCCCTAGTCGATAACTAGCACTTTCAATTGGTATCAGAGCAAGGTACTCCCTTGTTCTGTGTGATTCGGTTTAACCACCTGGAGTTTCAGCTATGTCGACTGCAGGATTGAGGAATGTATCTTGCCCTACCTTTGACGGTCATGAGTATCCCCGGTGGAAAGCCATGATGAAGAAGCGACTCGTGGCTATGGACAGCGAACTGTGGACCGTCACCGAGATTGGTCTCACCGATCTATGCAAGATGGCAGAGGCTGATGACATTCGTAAGTACACTCTACTGAACCTCACTGCGAAGGATGTCATCTGCTCCTGCCTGTCCCGAAATTAGTTCAGGAACGTCATGCACCTCAATCACGCGAAGCTAATCTGGGACCGACTTGCTGAGGTCTATGATAGTCATCTTAATCGTCATGATCCTTGGCTTGATGACTACAAGGAGTCCCTTAAAGAGATGACCTTTCCATCTAAACCGTCTTCATCTTCACCATGCCTCATGGCAGGGGGTGCTAAGGTAACTGAATGCTATCTTTCTGAAACTAGTGATGATGAATCAGGTGATGAGTTTGGCCCCAGCTATGTCAAACTTGCTTCACTTGCCACTAAACAACAAAGAATCTTGGAAAAGGTTCAAGACATGCTTAGTAAGACTGATGATATGCTGGGTGAGGAAATGGATCAGTCAAAAGCTTTGGCTGATAGTCTTCAGAGACTTCATGCTAAGTTTGACGCCCTTCAAGATCAACATAATGCTCTCTTGTCTGATCATGAGAAGCTTTCTTCTGAATGTCTTCAAAGAAAGCTAGACCTTGAAAAGATTAGAGTGGATTATGAAGATCTTCAGAAGGAGCGAGATTCATTCCTTGCTCAACACATCAGCGCTACTCAAGATGGATTCGAACCACCATGTTTAAAATGCATTGAGCGTAATAACGCTATATCTGTTGCTGAATGTTCCATTGCTGCTGCTGTTTCATTGTCTTCAACTACTGATGTGGTTGCTAAACCCTTTGCGGAGGATACCACTAGTATTGCTGATAAAAATTCTAGGTTGAAGACATTGCTTGAAACAGGGATGTACAAAAGTTTGAAGGGACATCAGACTCTCTGCGATGTCCTCAAAAAGAAGATTCTGAACCGAAACACTAGGAAAGAGGGTGTTGGGTTCGAGAGGAAAATGAATGTTGATGGTTCCTACTAGAAGCCTGAGCAGTATCCCAAAACCACATGGGTTGCTGCAAAGGAACCTTCAGTGGATCCATCCACTTTATCCGGATTTACCTGTGCTAATCCTATTATTATTGATGAATCCTTTGATGCAAACTATAAACTGTTCAAAAACCAGAATGGTGAAGTGTTTGCCAGGTATATTGGTACTAACTACAGGAATGGACCTCCTATGAAGAAGATCTGGGTACCCAAAAGCTGCCTTGAGAATCTTCCAGTGAATGTCATCATGACACCACCAGTGAAGAAGACAAACCCCAGACCAAAGGCATCATATGGTCCAACGGCTACTAGCGAACACAGGACTCACTTGAGTCACCCTAATGCCAATGTTTTGCAGGGAAATCATACTCAGACTCATGAATATGAGCGTGTGTCTTCAAATCGATATGTTCATAGAACTAAGAACTTCTCTGCTTATTCACATGAGTATCATTCATCTCCTGCAAGGCTATTTGTTAGGGCTTCAAAGACGAAATCCTCAGATGCTGCACTTAGACTCATTGCTTCTAAGCCACCCCTGAAAATGTGGGTGGTGAAGAAGAACAAACTCTCTTTTGCAGAATGTGGTCTCCAGCCAGGAATCAATGGCGTCCGGTACAATTGCTGGGGACCTAAAACATAAAGGGACGCATGATAAAATGACTTACTATAAATTCCACATATGAATCTCTTATCTGTCATACTGTGTGCTAATCTTGATCTAAACTGTGATAATCCATGTGTGAGTAAAATGATTATGCTTCACAACATACCTTGTGAAGCCTATCCTCCTAACTGCACTGTAGGGCATGTCACAAAAAGCTTCAGAATGGATTATTGACAGTGGATGCACTAATCATATGACTGGTGATCAAAGTCTTCTCATGGACTCAACCTTACGTCCATCCGACAAAAGTAAAATCACATTTGCTGACACTGGTAAAGGCAGAGTATTGGGTCTAGGTAGAGTTGCAATCTCAAGGGATCAACACATGGATAAAGTGATGCTTGTTGAATCGCTTGGATTCAACTTAATGTCTGTCTCAATGCTTTGTGACTTAAATATGATTGTGATATTTGGAAAATATCGTTGCCTTGTACTAATGGAATCTGACAAATCTCTAGTCTTTGAAGGGTATAGGAAAGGTGATCTATACATGGTAGATTTCTCAGCAGGTCCAAAACTTGTCGTATGTCTTCTTGCTAAAGCTTCAGAATGCTGGCTCTGGCATCGAAGGCTGGGACACGCTGGCATGAGGAACTTGCATACTCTCGTCAAAAATAAGCATGTCATAGGCATCGAAGGTGTCAAGTTCAAGAAAGATCATCTATGTGGTGCCTGCGAAGCTGGAAAGATGACAAGGGCCAAGCATCCCTCGAAGACTATCATAACAACATCTCAACCCTTCGAGCTGCTTCACATGGAATTATTTGGACCTACCCACTACTCCACCCTCACAGCAACGGCGTGTCTCTATGGCTTCGTCATTGTTGATGACTACTCAAGATACACATGGGTGCACATAATTCTCTACAAGACTGAAGTACAAGATGTCTTCAGACGATTCGCCAATCGAGCAATGAACAACTATGGTGTCAAGATCAAGCATATCAGAAGTGATAACGGCACTGAATTCAAGAACACCGGGCTTGATCTTTATCTGGATACAATGGGAATCACTCATGAGTTTTCTGCTCCATACACACCTTAGCAAAATGGCATTGTAGAGCGCAAGAACAGAACCCTCATCGAGATGGCTCGAACAATGCGTGACGAGTACAAGACACCAAGAAAGTTCTGGCCTGAAGCCATTGATACAGCTTGTCACATCATCAACCGTGTCTACATCCATAAGCTTTTGGGCAAAACATCCTATGAGCTCCTCACTGGCAAGAAGCCAAATGTCAGCTACTTCAGAGTCTTTGGTGCTAGATGTTGGATCAAGGATCCCCATCACAAGTCAAAATTTGAACCCAAAGCTCACGAAGGCTTCATGCTTGGCTATGGAAAGGATTCGCACTCTTACAGAGTCTCCAACCTCTTCCACTACAAAATTGTTGAAACAGTGGATGTGCGATTTGATGAAACCAATGGGTCACAAAGAGAAATTCTGCCAAGTACACTTGATGAAGCTCCTTCCTATGAATCTATCAAGTTGATGGGAACTGGTGAGATCATGCCCTCTAAAGCACAGCCTGAAGAGGAACTTATCATCTCTACACCAAATCAACCTGAAGACAATGCTCAGACCGAAGACAATTCTCCCAATGATGACAATGATCAGCCAGAGTAGAATCTTCGTCCTATTCATCCTCGTGTTGCAAATGAAGTTCAAATAGAGAAGATTATTGACAGCATCAATGCACCTGGTCCGCTCACTCGCTCAAGAGCAACACAGCTAGCAAATTTCTGTGGGCATTTTTCATTTGTGTCAATATCAGAACCCAAGAAAGTTGCTGAAGCTTTTATGGAACCTGAATGGATTCAAGCCATGCAAGAAGAACTTCAACAGTTCAAGCTAAATAATGTTTGGGAACTTGTCAAGCAACCTGACCTTCGCAAGCATAACATTATTGGAACAAAGTGGATATATCGAAACAAGCAAGATGAGCATGGTCAAGTCGTCAGAAACAAAGCTCGTCTTGTGGCTCAAGGATATACTCAAGTTGAAGGAATTGACTTCGATGAAACATTTGCTCCGGTTGCTAGGCATGAAGCTATTCGCATACTGCTAGCCTATGCTAATCATCACAACATCTTGCTATATCAAATGGATGTAAAGAGTGCATTTCTAAATGGCAAGATTGAAGAAGAAGTATATGTTGCACAACCACCTGGCTTTGAAGATCCAAAACATCCTGATATGGTGTACAAACTAAACAAAGCACTGTATGGCCTCAAACAAGCTCCTCGTGCCTGGTATGATACAATCAAAGACTTCCTGAAAAGCAAAGGCTTCAAACCTGGATCTCTCGATCCCACACTCTTCACGAAGACATATGATGGTGAACAGTTTGTGTGCCAAATATATGTGGATGACATAATCTTCGGTTGCACCAAACAGAAGTACAGTGATGAGTTTGGGTACATGATGCAAGAGCAATACCAAATGTCCATGATGGGAGAGCTGAAGTTCTTCCTTGGTCTTCAAATTCGTCAGCAACGAAATGGCATCTTCATATCTCAAGAAAAATACCTCAAAGATTGTCTGAAGAAGTTTGGAATGGAAGACTGCAAAGGCTACATGACGCCAATGCCAGCCAAGCACCATCTTGGTCCCGACGACAATGGTAAAGAGTTCGATCAAAAGGTATACCGCTCCATGATTAGTTCTTTGCTTTATTTATGTGCATCTAGGCCAGATATTATGCTTAGTGTTTGCATGTGTGCTCGATTCCAACCGGCACCAAAGGAATCGCATCACTTAGCTATGAAGCGAATTCTTTGATATTTGGCTTACACCCCAACACTAGGATTATGGTATCCAAAGGGCTCAAGGTTTGATCTGGTTGGATTCTCGGATGCTGATTATGCTAGTGACAAAGTGGATCGCAAGTCTACATCAAGCACATGTCATTTTCTCGGTCGATCACTTGTCTGTTGGTCTTCAAAGAAGCAGAACTGGGTGTCACTCTCAACTGCTGAATCTGAATACATTGCTGCTAGATCTTGTTGTGCTCAGCTTCTGTGGATGAAGCAAACTCTCAAGGACTATGGCATCGATCTGAAGCAAGTCCCTCTCTTCTGCGACAACGAAAGTGCCATCAAGATTGCCAACAATCCAGTCCAACATTCGAAGACAAAGCACATTGAAATACATCATCACTTTCTCAGAGATCATGTTATGAAGAAAGATATAGATATCATGCACGTCAACACTAAAGAGCAACTGGCAGATATCTTCACAAAGCCCTTGGATGAGAAAAGGTTTTGCAAGTTACGGTGTGAGCTAAATATCTTGGAATCCTCGAATGTCCTGTGATCAGGCACACATCCTAACACTTATGCATGTTGATGACTTAGATGTGCAACACACAAAGTAATGTATATCTTCAATCAATGAAGATTTACACTCTGAGTGTGAATACATTAACATGGAATTTGACTTCGGAGCTCCACGATAATTGTGCGTCGTGTCTGGGTCTAATACTTCCTATACGGTGGGTAACGCCACCACCAAATATCTCTGTTTGAAGTGTTTCACTCATGGCGTTATTTTGCAAAGATTTCGCATTTGGTTTGTCTTCAGTTTCAATTTATCTTCATGATTTTTCTGCGCTATAGTGATTTGATTGCATATATATATATATATATATATATATATATATATATATATATATATATATACTAGCGTTCTGTCCTCTACAACATTCACTTATAGCTATGTCTTCACTGTTGAATCTTTTGAACTAAGTGAATGTGATCGGACCGTAATCTCTCTATGCTTACTATCTCAAACTCTATCTGTCCAAATCATATGCATTCTAATGAAACTGTCGAATGTCTTCTCTGCATCCTTGTCAGCAGAAGACACAGAGACAAACATTAAGTTCTATTTAAATGATTCATCTTTATTGTCTATATCCGGAGAAGCCGGCACAACTCTCCGACATGCCTGGCGGGCGTGGGAACGTGGGACAACTCTATGTATGCTGCATGCTTGCCACGTATCCCACGGATGTGAACAGACAGGGGCACCTGCATAATTGCGCTATGTTGCACACCTACTTATAAATATGTGTCCCCTGCGGTAAAGAAATCCTTCTTCCACCTCTCCACCTCCGTTAAAACCCTAGCGCCACCGCTAGCTCTCGACGACGCCGGCGACGAAGCGCTTAGCTGCCGCGACTTCTCCGACGCCGTCCTCACGCCGGCCGCGGACATCTTTCTCTCCGCCGTCGCCGTAGGTGTCCTCCGTCGCCACGTTAGGGCACGGTGGGCTGAACTGCTCGGTCTCTCATTCTTCCCATCTAGCAGTTCTTCGTGCGGTAATTATAACTCTATTTTTACCACCTTTTTGATCTTCATAGATTCATCCTACCTATCGAAAGTGGTTTCTGCCTACTAAATGTTAGATCTATTCTATCTGCATCTCATAATGCCTAGTCTATTCACTTAGATTTCCTATCTAGTTTGATTCCTCACTTGTACTTATTCACGGATTGGTACAAATCTGGAACCTACTCACCACATATAAGTGAATGTCTTCGCATCATGAGGTCAATGTCTTCAAACTGATTTATCTTCAAAATCTTCTGAGAATGCATATGACCTCTTCCCCTTCCCTCGCATCTCTAATGATGTCACAGGTACATGTCAGTGGGAGAATCCCTTGGTTCTCATAGTCTGCATTCATTTGCAGAATACTTACAGCATCATATCAATTCTCCTGAAGCCAGTTCCTGGTTGACCAGCAAGCGTAAATCTCTGAAGCCTCTGAACGTATTGAAGCCATTCAGCTTGAAGTTCATGGCTGCAGAAAAATCAGCAAGGAAGGGTGGCAGACAGCGCAGAGGAGGAACATCCAAAGATCTGCCTGATGACCTAGCAGAACTGTACAAGACAGACCCTAAAGAGACTTATCATCAGCGCAAGACACGAATCCAATGGATTCGACGCTATTGGGCTGAAGAATGGTTCAAGTACAAGTTCGTCACCAAGGAATATGCAGAGAAAAATGCTATCAAGAGTCCTTGGGGCGATATTCTCTATCGAGGCCTTCAACCCAAGAACAGAGCTGAAGCCATTGAGCAAGAATTCTATCCTTGCATGGTCCGTGGGCCATAGCCTGAAGAAGCCGACCCATCATCATTGCTCTGGTGTCACGACGACAATATCTTCAAGCGCAACTTCCAGTTTGCTGTGTCTTCAGCAAAGGAAAACAAGAAGTCATGGGGATTAGACTTCAATCTTGGTCCCTCTACTCCCCGTGAGGATGGCACTCATGAAGCTGAAGAAAATAGAATTGGCCCCTTTCCAAACCTTGATGGCCTCATCTCCTACATCATGGTACAAGGTGCCAAAGTGGATCATTCTGACAATGATGCTGATTCTGATGAAGCCCCAGCTCCTCCTTCGAAACCACAGAAGCAAAAGAAGCTCAAGGCTTCTAAACCCGTACCACCAAAAGCTTCTCGTGTGAAGCCATTGGCCACTGCACCTCCTGAAGCCAGTGTGCAGTCTGAAGATCAATCCCGTATTTCCAAGAGGACGGAGAAGAAAAAGCAACTTGTTAGGCGTGCTGATCAAGCTCTGACTCCTGCTGCTATTCTGCATGAAGAACCCATTGATCTATCAAGTGATGAAGATCTTGCGGATGATGCTCTTGAGCAGCTAATAAAGAGCAAGGAAGAAGCAGAAATCTTCAACAACTTGCCTCTCTTTGATGTGGCCATCATCCACAACTTCATTGATGAATGGTTCGACACACCCAATGTTAGCTTTGAAGATTTACAGCTTCCAATTGGCCTCAGCGTCTCTTTCAATGGCGCCATTGCTTCTGAGCTGGCTCTCGCTCAGAGAATCGTTGAGCTCAAGCACAAGATTGATTATGAGAAGCCTCAATCAAGAAGCATGTGGCCAAGCTAAGTGTTCAAGACGTCAGAAACTTTAAGGTCATGCTACATGAGCTTAAAGAAGCTTTTTAGAAGAAGCACCAAGAAGCTCAAGGCTCTCGTGAGCGCATGAAGAGTTTGGCTGATAAGTGTGTGCTTGCCTACAATGAGGCTAAGAAGCGCAAGTCACTTGGCCGTCCTGGCATTGACCCCAGAATGGCTGCAAAGAAAAAGAAGAAGTTTCCTGCTGATCAGCCTGCGCCTTCAAGCCAAGAAGCTCCACGTATTATCTTCCCAAGTAGCATGACTAGCTCGAAGCCAAAGGTCACCACAACCGCTTCAGAACAGAAGAAAACGAGGGCTGCAGAGGCAGAAGCTAGAAAGAGGAAGAATACCGAAGCCTCTGATGCCGCTCCCTCCAAGAAGAAGCGCAAGACCAAGAAGAATCGGGCTGCTGCCACAGAGCCCCTTTTTGTTGAACCCCTCTCAGTGATTCATCCTGCATCTGCATCCCAAGAACTTCACATGACTGTGCATGAGCCTGCTTCCACAGAGGCTCCTAAAGCTGAAGATATTCCAGCAGTTGAACCCACCGCTGCTGAAGACATTGGTCATCATGACAATGTTGAAGATGATGAAGTTCTTCCTCAGATCGAATACAATGTAGTATCATCGCCTGTTCGTACGAACAACGAACTCATCAGCATTGGTCGTCCTCTGACGCCAATTGCACAGGATGATTCATGGGCTGATCGCCCACAAGAACAAGACTTCCCCGGTACTCCCCTACAACAACAACAAGCTACCCCCAACGTGCAAGAAGAGGATGAAGACTTTCAGGCTCATCCAACTCCATCTCCTAAAGTGAAGCCAGCTCTTCGCAGGCTTCACAGAGGACAAAGGCCTGAAGTCCCTCTGTCGAGCGTTCCAGAAGGAGAAGTGCAATGTTCACCTGTTGCACGGCAAGTACTTTCTGAACCTGCTCCAACTGTGAATGTCTCCGAGTCTGAAGCACATGCTGCTGAAGACAATCCGGCTACATCAGCCGATGAAGAGCATCAAGAAGAACGTGTCTCTACTCCCCCCATTCAAGAAGAAGCAGTTCATGAACTGAACGTGTCTGTGCCTGACCCTCCAGCTCCTCAAGTGGAGGCTGAAAATGTTGAGGCTGCCACCACCAACGTCAATACAGCCAGTGACGTAGTCATGGCTGATGCTAATGTGGAGCCTACACTAACTGTGCCTGAAGCAAATGTGTCTACTGAACCTGAAGTCCATGAGGATGCTGCACCCGAAGCCAATGAGGATGCTGCACCTGAAGTCAACATGACAACTGCTCCCGAAGCACCTGTCGTGCAGCCTGCCTCCGATGTTGCCTCTGCTCCTATTCCGCCTCCAAGGCCTCACACAATTGAGCAAGCATATAGTCATGGTCAGCTCACTACTGTCCGATGGCCCGTTCCGGTGCCTCCACCCTCTGCCTCAGGACCGCAATTTGACTATCATATTGAGCATAGACCTCAAGTGCAGAAGCCAAAGCCCAGGTTGCCAAGGTTTCCAGGTACTGCCAACTCCCCCGGGTCCTTCAATGCTAATGGCTTCAAGAGCCACAACACATTCTTTGATAGCTCGAAGAACCCCTATAAGAAGCCAAGAATTGCATCAGATCGGTTCTGGAGCTATCAACAGAGAAGCTATTACTCATGCGTGTTATATGATCAAGGGCGCATTTTCCCTCATATGCGCCTTGACACTGAAGCCATTGCTGGACTGCCATGCTTAGAAGAAGCACTTGATTGCTTTTGTGATGCTGGTCTGCTCCACTTTGTGACAGACAAAGAACATTGGAATGAAGAGCTATTGCTTCAATTCTATGCCACTCTGCACATTCGCGGCTACAACAGAGACATCAAGACATGGGTTCTCGAGTGGATGACTGGAAATGTTCATCATGAAGCCAAAGCTATGGACATCATCGAGCTTACAGGGCTTGCCACTCCTGGAGAACTGTATGAACCTGGATGTCAACATCATCGCAATGCCCTGGAAAGCATCTTTCATAGGCCTGAACCCAATATGAGTTAGATGCTGAGCATGATGAAGCCTTTGCCCCGTGATGCTGAATATCCAACAGAGTTCTTTGTTGAAGACCTTGAGTATCTGTCACGCACCATATATCATATCATCAGGCGGACTCTATGGCCTATCAAAGGACATTCATCAGCGGCAAAGCTTGAAGGAGCTATGAAGACTTTGGTCTTCTACATTTACAATGGCATCAGTTTCAATGCACAAGATTTCTTCATCAGACAATTGGCTGCCTCTGGTTCTAATCTCTTTGGTCTGAAGTTTTATGCTCCATGGGTCATGCGCCTCATAAAGCGACACTCTACTGTCAACTATCAACCTTCTGCTCGCAATCATGTGATTTTTCTACCTGAGGTTGATATGTCAGTTGAAGCTCTATATCCTGACCCTGCTAAGAAGCCTCTTTGTCTTCAGAATGCCGAGCACCAAAGCTTCACTCAACCCATTGAAGGTGTTCAAGCAGCAACACGAATCCATCCATTTGCTGGTAACACTCATCTGCCTCACAGAGCGCCCACTGAAGCCACTGAAAGCACCATTGCCCAAAGGCCTCGCAAGCATTCTCGCGTTCTCAATGACCGAGAACTTCTTGTGGCCCTTCATCAGAAACATGATAAACATCACTTTTGGCTCAAGAGACAGATGCAAAGCATCTTGGTGGATGTCAATCGCATTCGCAACCTTGCCACCAAGAATGCCTTTGTTGCTCATGAAACTTGCCGGAGATCATGGAAGAGTTTGACCCTGCTTAGTGCTGAAGCAGACCTTCAAGACGATGGCTTCAATGAAAGATTTCAGTTTGACTCCACTCCTCCACGGAATGCTGTCTTACGAAGAACTCCATCTCTTGAAGACTCTGAATATTCCTCCTCCGCGGCAACAGTTAATGCCAGAGTGATCGATGATGAAGATGACGCTACTTCACCACCTCCAACTACTGCGCGCATCGACACTGCACCAAGTTCCTCTGCACTGCCACCCAACGACAACAACCCTGCTCCTTCACCTACTCATCAAGAAGACGAGTAGATGCTCTATGTCTTCAAACCTTTTTGGTCATTACTGACAAAAGGGGGAGAAGCGTATGAGTTGATAGTCTTCAAGCGGGTTCATATGGGCGGTTGCATTATATTTTGCTGCGTGCTTACAACTCTTGCATTTTGATACATTTGGTTCTTTGAGTTGTAACACCTAAACTTGATGGTCGTCTGCTACTTCTGCTACGTGTTTGCTTTACTCTGATGCAATGATAACTTCCGCACTTAGATCATCCTGCAGACGTCCATTTTTCATTATGCATGTCATTCTACTTGTTATATCATTTCATGCATGATGAATTATCTTCATAAGTTGAAGTGGATCTCCATAAGTACAACCTGCCATGTGCATTTGCAATCCAAAAGCAAATTATTAATATGCACATCTTTAGGGGGAGCCCTTGCTACTTATGAAGATAATTCCTATCCTTACAATTTCACATACTTTATCCCCGTTGAAAACTTCAACCAGTTTGTCATCAATCACCAAAAAGGGGGAGATTGTAAGTGCATCTAGTGCCACCCCTAGTTGGTTTTGGAGTATTGACGACAAAGTTGGTTGAGGGACTAATGCGTTTGTGAGAATTGTAGGATAACGCAGGTAGTGTCCCTCGTTGATTCGGTTTACCTATCGGAGATGACCCCTAAAATGTATGAAGACATTGAAGACAATGGTGGTATGAGAAGATATTCATATTGAAGACTATGACATGAGAAGACATTACGTGAAGACAATGGAGCGCGAAGACTGTGTGGTTTCGTCGTTTCCTTTCTTCTTTGTTGAGTCATAGGAACCACCGTACTGTTAAGTGGGGTCCAAGTGAACTAAGTCAGAGTGACTGAAGTGATGCTCAACCCAAATCCTATGTCTTCGAGCGAAGACAATGAGAGAAAATCTTATCCAGAGTTGGATGAGTCAGCTTTGCTTGTAGCCCAAGTAAAGTTGTCGTGTGTGTTTGAAATCTGATCGTTGGAACACGTGTCAGTTCCTTAGTGACCCAGGGTCATTTTGGCCAAGTCAGGTCGGGTTGCCTGGTGGCTATAAATAGCCCACCCCCTACACCATAAATTGGTGGATGCTCAGAGTTTGTATACGGCTTTTGTCGTTTGAGAGCAACCCACCTCGAAGCATTTGAGAGAGAGAAATCCTTGCGAGGACAAAGCCCAAACACCCAGAGCCAAAGAGTGTTAGGCATCACTGAAGTCTTTCTGTCTGTGTGACCTAAAGACTTATTACACTTGAGGATTGTGTATCCTCCAGCCGGTTAGGCGTCGCGTTCTGAGCATCCAAGAGTCATTGTGAATTGCCGAGTGAACGAAGTCTGTGAAGGTTTGGAAGTCTCCCTTGAAGACTTACCAGAGTGATTGGGCGAGGACTAAGTGACCTTAGCTCAAGGGGAATAAGGTGAAGACACGGTCTTCTGAGTTAAATCTCAGCCTCCCTAACCAGACGTACAGTTGTCACAGCAACTGGAACTGGTCCAACAAATCCTGTGTCCTCAACGAGCAACTGGTTCTATCTCTTCCCTCCTTTACTTTAAGTTTGTCTTCATGAAGTCATTGCTTATTGTTTTATCCGATTGACTTCATTGCTTGACTACTATTGTTGATTGGCTTCATACTATCTTCCATCCTGATCCTACTACCTAGCTGCTATTAATCTTCAAACGTTAATGCTATTGCATACTTGATTATGGCTTGCTTGTTGTAGTTTATCTTCCACTGCATATCAATTAGGCTGTTTCTATCGTTTGTCTTCGAAACTTCCATGTTTTGAAGACTTTCCTAAAAATCGCCTATTCACCCCCCCTCTAGTCGATAACTAGCACTTTCACTTCGGATCAAGTCACTATCATAACTCGTAGGTTGACAAGGATACGTACTACTTTAGAGTGGTATCCTGTCTTGGAGGTCATGTTGCTAGACAAAAATGAACCTACGAGCTATGGAGAAGCGATGGTGGGCCCGGATTCCGATGAATGGCTCGAGGCCATAAAATCCGAGAGAGGATCCATGTATGAAAACAAAGTATGGACTTTGGAAGAACCACTTAATGGTCGTAAGGCTGTTGGGTGCAGATGGATTTTAAAAGGAAGACGGACAATGATGGTAAGTATCACCATTAAGAAAGCTCGACTTGTTGTTAAGATATTTTCTGACAAGTTCAAGGAGTTGACTGCGATGAGACTTTCTCACTCGTAGCAATGCTAAGAGTCTGTTGGAATTATATTAGCAATTACTGCATTATTTATGAAATCTTGCAGATAGGATGTCAAAACATTGTTTCCTCGACAATTTTCTTGAGGAAAGGTTGTATGTGATACAACTAGAAGGTTTTGTCAATCCTAAAAGATGCTAACAAGTATGCAAAACTCCAGCAATCCTTCTAAGGACCGGAGTAAGCATCTCGGAGTTGGAATATACGCTTTGATGAGATGATCAAAGATTTCGGGTTTATACAAAGTTTATGAGAAACTTGTATTTCCAAAGAAGTGAGTGGGATCACTATAGCATTTCTGATGAGTATATGTTATTGACATATTGTTGATCGGAAATGATGTAGAATTTCTGGAAAACATATAGGGTTATTTGAAAAGTGTTTTTTCAGTGGAAAACCTGGATTAAGCTACTTGAACATTGAGCATCAAGATCTATAAGGATAGATCAAAAACGCTTAATAGTACTTTCAAATGAATACATACCGTGACAAGATTTTGAAGGAGTTCAAAATAGATCAGCAAAGAAGGAGTTCTTGGTTGTGTTAGTATTGAGTAAGACTCAAGACCTGACCACAGCAGAAGAGAGAGAAAGGACGAAGGTCGTACCCTATGCTTTATACGTAGGCTCTAAAGTATGCTATGATGTGTACCGCACCTGAAGTGTGCCTTACCATGAGTCAATCAAGGGGTACAAGTGTGATCCAGGAATGGATCACATGACAGTGGTCAAACTTATCCTTAGTAACTAGTTGACTAAGGAATTTTCTCGATTATGGAGGTGGTAAAAGAGTTCGTCGTAAAGGGTTACGTCGATGCAAACTTTGACACTAATCCGGATGACTCTGAGTAGTAAACTGGATTCGTATAGTAGAGCAGTTGTTTGGAATAGCTCCAAGTAGCGCGTGGAAGCTGCATCTACAAGATGACATAGAGATTTGTAAAGCACACACGGATCTGAAAGGTTCGGACCTGTTGACTAATAAACCTCTCTCACAAGCGAGATATGATCAAACACTATGGGTGTTGGATTCATTACAATCACATAATGATGTGAACTAGATTATTGACTCTAGTGCAAGTGGGAGACTGATGGAAATATGCCCTAGAGGAAATAATAAAATGGTTATTATTATATTTCCTTGTTCATGATAATTGTCTATTGTTCATGCTATAATTGTATTAACTAGAAACCGTAATACATGTGTGAATACATAGACCACAACATGTCCCTAGTGAGAATCTAGTTGACTAGCTCGTTGATCAGTAGATGGTTATGGTTTCCTGACCATGGACATTGTATGTCATTGATAACGGGATCACATCATTAGGAGAATGATGTGATGGACAAGACCGAATCCTAAGCATAGCACATGATCGTATAGTTCGTTTGCTAAGAGCTTTTCTAATGTCAAGTATCATTTCCTTAGACCATGAGATTGTGCAACTCCCAGATACCATAGGAATGCTTTGGGTGTACCAAACGTCAAAACGTAACTGGGTGGCTATAAAGGTGCACTACAGGTATCTCCGAAAGTGTCTGTTGGGTTGGCACGAATCGAGACTGTGATTTGTCACTCCGTATGACGGAGAGGTATCTCTGGGCCCACTCGATAATGCGTCATCATAATGAGCTCAATGTGACTAAGTAGTTAGTCACGGGATCATGCATTACGGAACGAGTAAAGTGACTTGCCGGTAATGAGATTGAACGAGGTATTGGGATACCAACGATCGAATCTCGGGCAAGTAACGTACCGATTGACAAAGGGAATTGTATACGGGATTGCTTGAATCCTCGACATTGTGGTTCATCCGATGTGATCATCGTGGAACGTGTGGGAGACAACATTGGTATCCAGATCCCGCTGTTGGTTATTGGCCGGAGAGATGTCTCGATTATGTCTGCATGGTTCCCGAACCTGTAGGGTCTACACACTTAAGGTTCGGTGACGCTAGAGTTGTTATGGGAAATAGTATGTGGTTACCGAAGGTAGTTCGGAGTCCCGGATGTGATCCCGGACGTCACGAGGAGTTCCGGAATGGTCCGGCGGTGAAGATCGATATATTGGACGAAGGGTATTGGAGTCCGGAAGTGTTCCAAGGGTACCAGGCTATGGCCAGCATGACCGAAAGGTGTTTCGGGAGCCCCGGCAAGTGTTGGAGGGCCTCATGGGCCAATGGGGAAGGGGCAAACCAGCCCACTAAGGGGTGGTGCGCCCCCCACACCCTTTCCCACGTTATTTGGGGAGGTGGGGCGCGTCCACCTGGCTTGGGAGGCAATCCTCCACCTGCTTGGCTTGGGGGGCAAGTCTCCCTAGGATTTTGCCTAGGGAGATCCAATCTGCTTGGCCGCCGCCCCCTAGGGGAAACCCTAGGGTGCCTCCCCCTCTCCCTTGCCCCTATATATATAGTGGAGGGGTGGTAGGGCAGCCGCATCTCTTCCCTGGCGCAGCCCTCTTCCTCCTCCAACACCTCCTTCTCCTCCGTAGTGCTTGGCGAAGCCCTGCTAGAGAACCACGAGCTCCACCACCACCACGCCGCCGTGCTGTCAGAGTTCTCCCTCAACTTCTCCTCTCCCCTTGCTGGATCAAGAAGGAGGAGACGTCCCCGGGCTGTACGTGTGTTGAATGAGGAGGCGCCGTCCGTTCGGCGCTAGATCGGATCTTCCGCGATTTGAATCGCCGAGAGTACGACTCCATCAACCGCAATCTTGTAATGCTTCCACTTAGCGATCTTCAAGGGTATGAAGATGCTCATCTCCCTCTCTTGTTGCTAGAATCTCCATAGATTGATCTTGGTGATGCGTAGAAAATTTTGAATTTCTGCTACGTTCCCCAACAGTTAGTCCATTTGTCATTGCAAGGAGTGCATGTAAATTAGGAACCTAGTGATAATAAATTTCATTCTTTCTCGATCCCCCTGGCTTGGATGATAAAATATGGGAAGTAAGGCTGCATTTTCAAGGTAGAGACAAAATGGAAAGAAACTTTTTCATTTAATACATTAATTATCTCACATTGTTAGCACTGATTTAGCTGGAGGGCTATGGGGTGGATGATTATTTGTCTTATGTTAAGAATTAAGAAAAAGGGGTTGGAGGGGTGGAGGTCTTAGATAGTGAGGAGAAAGTAGAGAAAATGTTATACATGTTTGTTGATAATAAAGTCATGAACATCACAGTCAGAAAGGCTATTGATCCTAGCCGAACAGATGTAACACATGGATCACATTTTGCTTGAAGAGCAGATTCCAATTAGCCATATTGGTGAGCCCATTGTTTATAATGTATCCCAAGAAGGTCTCTTTTCCCTACATCAAATACATCATGACCTCCAGTTATTCTATATGAACCTTATTTGAACACACAATAGAGCTGTAATTTGAACAAGGGAAAATCTATTGTGGAACCAGATGAAGACTTACAATTAGAAGATGAAGATGAGATAGACAAATCCTTTTTAGGTTTTGAGTTTTTAGGTGTGATTACAGAGGGCAGAAGATATTATACAAGGCTTGGGCTAGGGGAGAAGATGAAACTGGCACAGGAACAAGTAAGAACCATATGGAAGAGGAAGAGTTGGCAGAGCGGTACTTTGGAGCTAGTTCGTAAGCTTCAGAGTTTTGGGAGGAGGAAATTATTTTTGAAGAAAAGGTTGCAGAGAAACTTTTGGTTCAAGTACAGAAGGAGCACGAAAACTTAAGCCAGTGAGGAAACCAGGCCCAATTAGCAGAATACATAGTGAGCTTGAACACATAAAGTTTGAAGTGTATGTGCCTGAACCTGATGAGTATTGCTTTTCATGTGATGATAGATTATAGATGAAGAAGATGATGTACCACTATTACCTTCTAGAAGGAAGAGAATGGTGAAGGAGGAGGAGTAGGAGGAGGAGATGAGATGGTATGATCCCTCATTGTCTGATGCACATGAGAAGTTTTGCATGCATTTGTGCTTCCAAAATGTGGTTGAGTGCAAAGAAGCATTGAGAAATTACCATGTTAGGACACTGAGGAAGTTTGAGTGCCATAGGAAAGAACCAAGTAAGGTTATTGCTTGGTGCTCAGATAGAGAGCATGGGTGTGAGTTTTACATAACTACATTAAGGAT
Organism: Triticum timopheevii; assembly: GCA_963921465.1. Lineage (NCBI taxonomy): Eukaryota > Viridiplantae > Streptophyta > Magnoliopsida > Poales > Poaceae > Triticum > Triticum timopheevii. The sequence goes on along the minus strand of OY997270.1, from coordinate 341,173,319 downwards.
AGCACATGAGTTAACTTTCAGCATCAAGAAGATGAACTTGGATCACACTAAACCTTAACTTCTACTTTACTGCTTGGCTTGTATCATTGAACTACTTGTGAACTTGAGTGTTTCACTCAACTACCTGTGTCATTTGGCTTCTATCACTGAACTACCTGTGTTATTTGGCTTGTATCATTGTATTACTTGTGTCATTTGGCTTGTATATGTACACTACAAGTTGCAAGTGTTAATTAGTTTGTAGCAATGTAGTCATATGAACATGTGAACCTGTTGTGGTTTATAGTTTGAACATTGTTTAACATGTCAATGTTGTTGAATGGACCTGCGAATTTAGTTGTGGTTTGTATCACTGAACCAGTGACTTAAGTTTAGAGTTTCACTGAACTTCTCTATTATTGAAACTACAATATATTCATGTACTTGAACTTGAGTGTATCACTGAATCTTCAGAGAAAAAAATAGAATTCGTAAAAATAAATTAGAATTGCATTCACTCATACATTAATTCATAGAAATAAACTAGAATTAAAATACTCATATATATAAATAATATGAGAAATTCACTCATAAATCTCGCATCCTTCTAGTTGTAACCACATTAATCATAACGAGAGAAGAAACAGCGCCATTTAGCCCTAGTAGCTGGATCTGAAGAGAATTCTGATTTTGCCCTAGCCCAGCATACGACCTCGCCAAAGGTCTTGCTCCTGTCTCTGGGGAAGACACGCTCAAACTCATGTGGAGTGCAGTGCTCCAGGACCTTGTCTAACAAATGTCGCTTGTACTCTAGGGAGTCGCCGAAATGTGTGTGTGCTGGCGCTGGAGGCCTAGGCGCCGCTGGCCCCATGCCTCCACCTCCTCCGCACTTGTGCTGGAGGCCTCATCTTTGTCATTTGTGCTTGCTCCAAGCTCTGGATCCATCTAACTAGGGTTTGGAGCAAGGGGTGCGGCGGCTGACTAGAGAGGTGTTTGACTGAGTGGGAAAGGTGGGGTTTTATTGATATAGGGGGGATAGGTAAATAGGCCTAGGCTTTTTGCCAATAGACTAGACCGGTCCATATACAAGCCCAACATAGCACAAAATCTAAGGACCAAATCAGTTTGAAACGAATAATTAAAAAAAATAAGACAAAAGCACTTCAGAGCTTACCTTACTTCATATCTTAGCATAAAGGTTCTAACTTATGATGAAGATTCATTACAACTTACAATAACTTAGCATAAAAGGTTCTAACCTAGCACATTAGAGTTAAAATGCATTGCCAAAGCCTAGGTTAACTTCACATTCCCCAAAATGTACAACCCAAATCAAGCACCGGATTCTTAGGCTACCTACTTATAAAGTCTGAGATGTACTTAACCACCACAACTAGCAATTCATGAGTCTTGGATGGCCTCGATTTTCTCTAACTTCTCCTTGCTTCCACAACCATCTTACAGCAGCTCACCAATCACATGCTCAAGCTTCATCTTCTCTTTTTTAAGCAGGTCTCTATTCACTTCAATCTCCTTCAAGTCCTTCATGATGTTTTGGATACTGTGAGCCTGGCTTGCCTGACTGGCCGGCCATGGATGCCAGAAAATGATTTAAAATCTTAGCAATAGATAATTTCGGTTTTTTGAAATAGCCGACCATACTTCTGGTAGTTGTCAACGACAAACAAATTTTTGGTAGTTTTTGGAACTCTAACCCAAAAAGTGCTGGTTTTATGCTATTCACTCGGGATCATCGCATGCCTCGGAGCTTGGATTTCCATGGCTAGCAGCAGGGCCTATGTTGCCCCACACATTTGGTTCAAACTCAGACCAGCCCGATTTGGAGGATCAACGTGCAATCACTCCCCAAATTTCATGTCCTTAATCTCGTGTATGCTTGTTCCACACTCTTTAAATTAATGTCCAACCAACTCGCACACCCTCCATAATATTGCCAATTTCTCATACCTCACCAAGTAGACTTGGCGCACTTTGGCTTAGGCAATTCTCACAAACTCTGTCAGCGGTTCATGGACATCATGGCTAACTCAAACATGTATGTAATCTCCCCACACAGTGGCGGAGCTATGTAGGCTCCTGGGGTGGCTGTGGCCCCCCCAACATTGCTGCAACTTGTGAAGGAAAAAATTGTGAGGGCTTAAATGAGATTTTTTTTAGCTTTTGCCCCCCCCCCCCAAACACTCATATTTTACCTTTTGCCCCCCCCCCCCCCCCAAATGGATTCTTGCTAGCTCCGCCACTGTCCCCACATGTTACCATTCTGTCGCATGTCCAAGATCTTCTCCGCCTTGCCTAACAGCTTCTCCACAACATCCTTATTGCAGTATCCATCCGATAACTTGTGAACTTGAAGCCAGATTGACATATGTAAGAACTGCATGTCCTCTGCCTTACTGAATCCATCATGCAGGCACAAGAGTACAACCCATTTTTTGAATAACCATGGACCCTGCTCCCTCATGCATTCCCAGCCGCCCATGCATGCAGCCTGGACCACGAACAAGTTGGGACCAACCATACGGAAGCGGATTTCTTATGAAAGGTTCCATGCAGCACGCTTATCGTGGTAGAAGGCGGCTTGGCTGAACGTTCATATGAACCCTAGCTAGGGCTAGCCACCTCACACTCTTGTTGATCATAGAGTCATCCTCATCAAGTCAAGATCATGAAAATCTTCATCATTCGACGCCAGTTGCTCGAAGAAACCTCTGAGATCGTGTTTGGTGGCACACCCAATGCCACCGCTTGTCGCCGACTAAGCGTCGGAAGGAGACGCCATCACCAGGGCAAAGGGGCGAGCGAGGAGACGCTTGACCATACCTAGACGCTGGAGAGGGATCACAGATTTCGTAGACTCAACGGTGATGGGAATTGTCGGGGAGGAGAAAAATCCTAGCCGCCGGTGTAGGGAAAGCGTCAGCTTTGCTAGAACTCATCTAGATGAGATATAATTTGGTCGCATTCACCTTTTATAGCCATTGAATGTGATGCTATAAGATGCGTGTGTGCTGATGTGGGTTGTATTTGTTCTTGATTTCAAAGTGAATGAGACCAAATTATATCTCATCTAGATGAGTTCTAGATACTCCCATTTTTGTTACTTCTTGTGTTCTTTGTACACATATTATTAATAAATGGGATGATTTTTCAGAAAGAAAAAGCCACAGTAATTATAATCGTAGTCGTCGCGGTTTAAACAAAGGTGGCTAATTAGCCGGTGTGCGTGCCTGCGTGCCAACTGCCGCGCGCAGTTTTCGCAAGGTGCTGGATGCGACAGGCAGACGCCGCAGGTGCCACACGCTTGACACGCTGCGATTTGGCGCCAAGCGCTCAACTTGCACGTATCTTGTTTGTTAGCTAGCTGCTTAGGCGCAAAGTGGACCGCGACTTTTATGCCAACTTTGTGCAATGCGGCCGGATTAGCATTTGCGCTTATAGGTATGGACTTTAGGTGCCTTAACGTGGGCGATTGATCGTTTCGGGGGGAAAACGTGGGTAACTAAACTAGGTAGATTTATCAGAAGGTGACTGTTGAGGAGTGACATGAAAATTTTCAATTGAATCAGACTGGACCGTTGGATGAGAATCCGAGGCCCTTGCCTGCCGAAGTCGTCGCTTGTGCCATGCCACCATCTCCTTCGACCTACCCTCTATACCCTACCGCCCCTCACGCCCCACACCCAAATCAGTCAAGTCTTCGTCATACAAATCAGCAATACAGTTAAACGCGAACCAATCTGTTCTTAGATGGTTAAAATGATAGTGGTATTCCTAGCCCGTCAAGGTTTAAGTCATGATGCTCGCATTTGTCCTAAATTTATTTTAGAATTTTCGACGATGCGCGTTTAGTGGGACGAGACGTTTCCGTCGACTACGAGGCGCATACGATGACTTCATAAGATCTCAAGATGATATGTTGTCTTAGTCTTTCGGATGTGCTCATAGAGATAGGGTGTGCGTATGCGCATCGGGTGTACGTATGCGCGTCCATAAAGGTGAGTGTATGAGTATATATATGAGCGCTTGCTTCTGTACAGTTTGTTAGATGGAAGCGTTCCTACTCCTCAATGAGGAGCCGCGTTGGTTTATATTGATTGGGGACAGGAATCGTCCCTGTCGTGGCTTACAAGGCAAGACCGATCGTTTGTATGATTCGGTCGTTACAACAAGAGGAGATAGATACGAGAGGGAGAGGGAGAGATAGAGTTTGTTGAGATTACAATACAGTAGATTTTATCTCTATTTCTAACACCCTCCCTTAATCTCAACTATCCTATATTAAGATTCCTCTTGAACTCCTCAAATGGTTTGATGGACAATGCCTTAGTAAAGCCGTCTGCTACCTGATCTTTGGATGGAATAAATCTGATGTCCAGTTTCTTCTCTGCAACCCTTTCTCTCACAAAATGAAAATCAATCTCAATGTGTTTAGTTCTACCATGAAACACTGGATTAGCAGAGAGATAGGTGGCTCCCAAATTATCACACCATAAGCATGAAGTGCGGTGTTGCTTAACACCCAACTCATTAAGTAATGATTCCACCCAAATGATCTCAGCAGTTGCATTAGCTAGTGATAATATTCAGCCTCTGTACTTGACCTTGACACTGTAGCCTGTTTCCTGGCACTCCAAGAAATAAGATTAGATCCAAAGAATATTGCAAATCCCCCAGTTGACCTCCTGTCATCACTGCATCCTGCCCAGTCAGCATCAGAAAAGGCACTGACAAGAGTGGAGCTGGAACATTTAAACTGGAGTCCTAGGCTTACAGTGTACTTTATATATCGTATGATTCTTTTAGCAGCTGTCCAGTGTATAGTAATAGGTGCATGTAGATACTGACAAACCTTGTTAACAGCGAATGATATATCTGGCCTTGTCAGTGTCAAGTACTGTAAGGCACCCACAGTACTCCTATACCTCGTGATCTCTTCTTCCTTTAGAGGTTCCCCTTCAAAAGCTGAAAGTTTTTCTGAAGAGGATAATGGTGTAGGTGAAGTCTTACAATCCTTCATCCTCATGCGAGTCAGAAGCTCAGTAGCATACTTCTCCTGATTCATTACTATGCCATCAGGAATCTTCTTCACCTCAATGCCCAGGAAGAAGTGTAGATCACCAAGGTCTTTCAAGGCAAACTCTGAACTTAAGTCATGAAGTAGAGCATTAGTGGCATTTGATGAAGAACTGGCAATTATAATATCATCAACATATATCAAAACAAATATGATTGTGTTTGCCTTGTTATAGATGAAGAGTGATGTGTCGGCTTTAGATGCAACAAATCCAAGACACCTTAGCTGAGAACTTAACCTTGAGTACCATGCTCTTGGTGCCTGTTTTAGGCCATAAAGAGCCTTATCAAGCTTACACATATAGTGGGGTGTTTTCTTGTTTTCATACCCAGGTGGTTGTCGCATGTAAACCTCCTCTTCCAGAACACCATGCAAAAACGCGTTCTGTACGTCTAGTTGCCTCAAGCTCCATCCCCTGGAAACAGCAATAGCTAACACAAGCCTAATAGTTGCAGCTTTAACAACAGGACTAAATGTGTCCTCATAATCCAGACCATAACGTTGTTTAAAACCTTTTGTGACCAGACGTGCCTTATACCTGTCAATCGAGCCATCTGCCTTTTTCTTGATTCTATATACCCACTTACAGTCAATAACATTTTTACCTCGCTGCTCAGGTACAAGATGCCACATTTTGTTTTTCATGAGTGCAGAGTACTCTTCATCCATTGCATTTTTCCACCTTGAATCTTCAAGTGCATCTTCCAATCTAGTCGGCTCTCCTGCAATACATAACATGCCATAGCGTATAGTACCATCTGTTCTAACTTTTGGATTCTTTATACCTTTCTGAAGACGAGTTGTGACACGCGAGACTGGCACTGGCTGTGGCTGAACAGGCGACCGCGCCACAGAAGATCCAGATGATGCACCAGATTCTCTGGATCCACTTTGCATAGCTGATCCGCCGCCTGATTCGGTGGCCTCCGGTGTGTTCGCGTTGACACTAGCAGACTCTGTAGCCGCAGCCTCACGCGATGCAGAAGATCCCGAAGGCGTCGTTGTCACCTGAACCGCACGCGATCCCGAGCCAACCGCGCGCGATCTCGAGCCGACCGTCTCAGGCTGGAGACCGGTCGTGGTGGGCCACCCGCACATGGGACGCGGAGCCAGCCCACTGTCCGGCGATGTGGCGTGCTGGCGCTGGCCTCTGGCGGGCGCGCGATCTGGAGTTGATCGCTGCATGTGATCCAAGGACGCCAGGCGCTGCGGCGTCGCAGGTTGCGCCGGATCTACCTCGTGGTCTGCGCCTGCCTCTTCTTCCTCCAACACATGCAATATAGGGCCGTTTTGTGCCAAATCTTGATTGTTTTGAGCACCGTTTTCTCCTGCGTTTTCTCCATGACCCTGCACATGAACAGATGCACCACTAGAACTGATTGAAGTGTCATATTGGTCAGTACAATCATCGCCCCCTTGCTCAAAACTTCGAAGGTTTGGAGGAAGAAGAAGGATTTCTTTCTTAAGAATGGCTCCGGCGTTAGGGTGAAGAGAGGCAAAAGGGAAAATGGACTCATCGAAAACAACATCATGGGATATATAAACTCTGCCAGTAGAGACGTCTAGGCATTTTACTCCTTTGTGAATAGAACTATATCCCAAGAAAACACATCGTTTGGAACGGAAAGCAAGCTTGCGTGAGTTATATGGCCGTAGGTTAGGCTAGCATGCACAACCAAAGACACGCAAAGACTTGTAATCTGGGCTAGTGCCAAAAAGACGTGTGATAGGAGTCTCAAACTTGATGACTTTGCTAGGGAGCAAGTTGATGAGATGTGTGGCAGTTAAGAATGCTTCATCCCAGAATTTTAGTGGCATAGATGCATTTGCGAGTAGAGCTAGGCCTACTTCAACAACATGACGGTGTTTTCTTTCTGCTGAACAATTTTGCTGGTGTGCATGGGGACATGCAACATGATGAGAAATGCCAAGTTGCTGAAAGAAGGAATTCAGTTTCCTGTATTCACCTCCCCAGTCGGTTTGCATGGCGATGATCTTAGTGTCTAGTTTTCTTTCAACAAGGTTTTTAAAGTTTGTGAAAACTTGAAACACTTCAGACCGTTTCTTAAGAAGATAGATCCATGTAAACTTGCTATAATCATCAATAAAGCTTACATAATATGAGTATCTACCGACTGAAGTAGGAGCTGGCCCCCAAACATCTGAGAAAACTAGTTGCAAGGGTGCAGTAGATATGCTAGTAGATACAGGGTATGGAAGTTGATGGCTTTTAGCCTGTTGACATGGATCACAAATCGACTCACTTATCTCATGAGAAACAGGAAGTTTATTCTTGCTAAGAACAAATTTAACAATGACTGATGAAGGGTGACATAATCTACTATGCCACTTGGATGATGAAGGCTTGATAGCGACAAACGCTCGTTTATTCGATGATGATGACGAAGATATAAGTGGGTAGAGACCTCCCACGCATTTGCCCCTAAGGAGGATTCTCCTTGTGTCCAAGTCCTTTACCAAAAAGAAATAAGGGTAAAATTCAATAAGGACACGATTATCTAAGGTAAATCGATGAACGGAAAGGAGATTTTGTGAGGCTTCAGGAACATGAAGAACTTTGTTTAGATGCAAGGTTTTTTTAGGGGTTTTAACGATTGAATGACCAATATGAGCAACTTCCATACCAGAACCGCTTGTGGTGTGTACTTGATCATGTCCATGATACTTCTCCTTGAACGTCAACTTGTCCAGCTCGCCGGTGATGTGATGTGAAGCACCGGTATCTGCATACCAGTTCGTGTCGACGCCATAGGAGTTGGTGACCATGTTTGCACTCTTCTCCTCGGGTTCATCTTCATCATACCTATGCCAACAATCACGAGAACCTCCTGGATGATGTTTGTAGCAGATTTGACATTCTGGATAGTCATGTTCTTGTTGCTGTCGTTGTTGTTGTGGGCGACCGCGGCCACCTCTGTCGCCGCCGTGGCCACCAGATGTAGTCGGGGAAGGACGTCTGCCACGGCCGCGTCCCCTGCTGCTGCTGCGCCCGCGGCCCCTGCTGTAGCCGTGTCCGCGCCCCCTGTACACCAAGTTTGCAGAGGTTTTGAAACCCCCGTCAGGCCCATCGCCAAGCATCTCGACTCGCTGATCGAACGCTGCGATCTGAGCGAACAAGTCATCAACTGTGATCTGGTTCTTGATTGCGCCAATAGCTGCCACAACAGGATCATAATCTCTGTCAAGGCCGGCGAGAACATAATCCACCATCTCTGCATTCGAGACGGGGCGTCCTGCCGCTGCGAGTTCGTCCCCCAGGTTCTTCATCCTGGAGATATAGGCGCTGCTGGACATGGAGCCCTTCTTCGTGTTGGTGATGGCAATCCGCAGGTTTGTGATGCGGGATTGGGACTGCGAGGAGAACAAGGTGGTGATGGCAGTCCAGAGATCAAAGGTTGTCTCCTTGCTCGCAACCTGGGCGAGGATCTCCATTGACAAGGAGTTCAGAAGATGACTCAGAACCTGTTGATCCTTTGATATCCACTGTGCATACAGCGGATTGGGCTCCGTGGTGACGGTTTTGTCCGTCTGCTCTCGCTGCACCATCTTCGGTGGCGCGACGTCTGACCTGTCGAGGAGGCCGGTGACTTGCGCTCCTCGCAGGCCCGGCATGACCTGTGCCTTCCACAGGATGTAGTTGATTTTGGTAAGTTTCTCGGATGGTAGGGCTCCAAGGTTGAGGATGACGGTGGATGAGGACGACATGGCGATGGCAAGGGTGAACGAGGAAGAAAGCTTCTGGCTAGATCGATGGGAAGAGGATGGCTCTGTATACCATGTTAGATGGAAGCGTTCCTACTCCTCAATGAGGAGCCGCGTTGGTTTATATTGATTGGGGACAGGAATCGCCCCTGTCGTGGCTTACAAGGCAAGACCAATCGTTTGTATGATTCGGTCGTTACAACAAGAGGAGATAGATACGAGAGGGAGAGGGAGAGATAGAGTTTGTTGAGATTACAATACAGTAGATTCTATCTCTATTTCTAACACAGTTAAACTAATGTGTGAGAGGCATGTAGGCCTTTTTTTAGAAAATAGGGGGCAAGTCCTCGGCCTCTATCTAAAAAGAGGCATGCAGACCTACGGGCGGCAACCAGAATTCTATCTCAAAACAAAATCATAGCTTGGCAAATCTTTTTTTAAAGGAGGTTAAACCCCCGTCCTCTACATCAATCGATGCATGCAGCCATTTTTATTAATTATTTCATAAAGGTCTCACAAGAACATCTCAATCCACCAAAGCCACCATTCACACCTACAAATTCAATAATGTGGAGCGCTCTCACTCTCCATATCTGAAACCGGTGTCGTGGTCAATTCATCCACATAACGTATCGGGACTAACAACCAGTGCAGCAGACCTAAAGCGCACACCACATGCACACGTTTTAGAAGCCACCATTCTCATCGAACCATTGGCCCATCTTCCGGAGAGAGATCCGCATCCTCCTTGCCAGTCCGGACATCCGTCGACGCCACCATGGCGCCCAACAGCGCCACCGTCCTGCGCTCGTCCGTCCAGACACGAAGACTCTAGAAGATCTACCGTGCGTAGCACCTGCCAATCAGGCATGACTCAGCGTAGCACTAGTCGGCCAGGCATGACTTGACAGCTCCACCAAAGCTCCGTGCAAGATGAAGCCGCTCCACCTCCTGCCTCTGTCTTCCAGCGCTACTCCACAAATGATGCTCCCAAGAAGAAACGGCATCGCAGTACCGCCATCGTCCGATCTGAAAGATCAGATCCTAGGGTTTCCCCCGAAGCAGTGTCCATCACCAGCAACCGTCAAGGACCCACACTGTGCCCACCACCACTCAGCCCTCAAGGCGACACCTTCAAGAAGGTCACGGCATCAAGGACGCCGCCGCTGTCCACCGAAGTTAGGGTTTTCACCCGAGAAGCATGGAGGGGGGGAAAGTGGAGAAGCAAATGTAGACCGACGTCTCCAAGAAGAAAAGCGGCACCCTTGAGTGTCGTCGTCAACGCGGCCGGCCGGGGCCGACCAAGGGGTTTTCCTCAATCTGGATATCCTCCACCAGCTTCACCCACGGCTAGGTTCCCGGCAACCACGCCGGCACCGCCAGGAACCCGCAGGAGAAAAGCCCACCGATCAGGACCGGAGAACAACGGCCAGATCTGGCTTGCCGGCCGCTAGAGCAGTCATGCTAGGCCCTGGTCCACCGAAGATTCGGCAGCCGTCCAACCAGACCACTGCCACCATGCCAGCCCCGCCGCTCGCCGCAGCATGGAGGGGCCTCACCTGAAGGGCCGCCGCCCCCGATCTAATCGCTCTCCAGCGCTAGGCGGAACAGCAAGGGCCCCGCCGCCGCAATCCCCGGCTGCACCACGGGCTTGCCCGGTGCCAGCCTCATGCGGCGGCAGAGGAGGGAGGGAGAGGAGGTGGGTACGCCGGCGACGGGAGGGGGGTCGCCCGAGCGGGGAGGACGCGGGGGTCAGGTTTAGTTGGGACAACGCCTAGCTTTGGCAAATTGCAACCAGAGAAATGCTGACAGACAACATATGCACGCATGGAGGAGTTCCTTTTGGTCTCTTCGAGGGCCCAAGCAAAACGGTGGCCATCCCTTTCAGAGAATGTAATCTATGCCTGCCTAGGTGTTCCTCCTCCTTTTCCTGCGAGGGCCTAGCTTGGCAGGTTGCTAGCCTAGCTATGGGCGGCATCAAATCTAGCAGCCGATCGATTGTCATGTCTGAATCAAGGAGCACCACACAACACAACCTCGGTGGTGCATGCCAATTGTAGGATCAGACTACTGATCTGAATGCTGCTGCCTCCTGACTGGACGGCCAAAAAGTCGAGTTTTGTGGTTTTGCAACTTATATGGCTGTTGCACATGTATCTTAGATGGAGATCTTTTGCGCGGACGACCTTATTCAGTTCATGTCCTATTGTCACACAGGACATTTTGTCGTCTACAGAGAGAGGATGAGAGATTTTGTCCAGTACATTCTGAGAGGATGAGAGATTGTCCAGTACATTCTCAACTCTCTCTCTCTCTCTCTCTCTCTCTCTCTCTCTCTCTCTCAAATATATGCTACTCCGAGAAGGATTGCTAGTTGGGACAGATTTTCCTTTAGCCCACGAGGAAGACAAGCGGTGCTCAAGAGATTCTCCGGAATGCAGCATTTGAGGTCCCAAAGCAAAGAGGTACAACGACATAACATAAATCAGAGGGATAGAACTGAAGCCGCACTACACTCTTGTGCATCACGGTTGGCTAGCTAGCTAGGTTCATGTCAAGTCCAGCAACATACAAAGGGGCTGCATTTTTTTTTCGAAAAGATACAAAGGGGCTGCATAGGCAACACTTTTTCCACACATATATGGTCTATATGTATGCACAGCAAATTTGTTTAAAAAGACAGAAAATGTTTCTAATGCATGCTCTCTGCTAGCTTAGTGTATGTAGGTATCTAGTTTATCACTTTGAGATACACAGCTCACCTGCGCAAATGTAATAAAGCTCGGCACAAAGACGCGCCAGTTGTCTGTGTGACGTATGTGACCTATGTGTGCATATGCTGCCAGTAGATCAATAGGGAGTTAGGCAAAAGGCTATGCACGAGTGTCCAATTTCGTACTGATCATCATTACGTGTGTAGTGCAAGTGAGGAAGTGAGGGCTGTCTGCCTCAGAGGGTGTTTGTTTCCAGAAACTTATTGGTTTAGGGACTTAAAAAAATCCCTATAAGTCCCATCTAAACCAAAGAGAATGGATTTATAGGGACTTACTGAGATCATTTGGGACTTATCAAAAAAGACTCTCAGGGAGAAACTTATTGGGACTTATCGATTTGGACGCACGTACCCCGCATCGCCCCGCACGAACCCCGCCCCGCTCGTTCCCCTCCTCCTTGCCTCGCTCCTTCCCCACCTCGCCCCAATCGCCGCCGCCGCCGGCACCCTCAACCGCCGCCGCCATGGCCGATGAGGAGGACGAGATCCCCTTCTTCTCTCAATTCTCCTCGTCTCAACAGGCAACCGAAGGCTCATCCACCGGTGGAAATCTCGGGAGGGGAATGGGTTTCTTGGATCTCAACAGCAACGTCGACGTCTTCCCGGAGTTGGGCTCGTACCAGCAACTCCTCTTCGACCAGTTGGCCGGTCATGGCCTTCCTCCGGTTGGACCTGGTCGTGGGTAACATCAACTTATAAGTCCCTGTAAACAAACAGGTAGGGACTCGGGACTTATAAGTCCATGTAAACAAACAAGTAGGGACTTATGACTTATGAGTTGGGACTTAAAAAAGTTCTATGACTTATGAAACAAACAGGACCTCAATCGATACAGATGCCGGGAGTATAACCCTCTTTTCAAGAAAAGAAAAACATGGGCAGTGCACGCACGTATGATCACTCACTGCTTAAAGAGAAAGGTAGGGCCGCTATTACTTAGAAAAGCACGCATGTATGATCAGTCACTACTTAGAAAAGCTGCTCTTGACTTCGAGGTTAAGGTAAAGTGGGGTTTCCTTTTATTTGAAAGGGATAAGCCCTGACCTCTCCATCAAATTCACACAGGCATACAATGGGATTAGCTTTTATCACAGAAAACATACCGACCTATTTTAATGAATGAGAAAATATATCATGTAAATGCAAAACGATCCCCGCGTCGTCCCGCTAGGGCGACTCAGGCGGCGCCCTAAACCCAGCCGCCGGGGGGCAAACACTCCCTCCTCCCCTCCCTCCGCCGCCGCCGGCTAAGCCCGGGGGCCGACGGCGGTGGCGGAGGACATCGCCTCTTTCCCGCGGCTCTGGGGTTGTGCGGGGCCCCGAATCGTGTGGAGGCGCGCCAGATCCGATCGGCACGATGGCGATGCTTGTGGCGCGGCGGCGTCGGAGGCGGCGCGGGGTGCGAGCACGGCGGTCAGTCCTGTTCGGGCGGCGGTAGCGCTGCGGTCGGCGGCGGCGGCGGAGCGCCATCTGCCTTTGGATCGGTGGCGGCGGCATGGAGAGCCTGGTGGTCGAGTCGGCGGCACCTCCGGTTAGATCTGTTCCGACCGGTGCATCCGGCGGTGGTGGTCATCTCTTCCGCTAGTGGTCGGCCTGCGGCTGGGTGGTCGGATCTCGAGATTCGTCATCTAATCCGGACTACGAGTCGGGGAGACATAGTTGCCGGTAAAAACCGAGCCGTTGGCGAGCGATGGTGGTGTTTTGCGTCGTTACCTTGATGAAGGCATCGTTGTGTAACTATTGTCGACCCACTCGTACTGCTTCGGAGGAAACCCTAGGATCTGGTCTTCCATATCAGGCGATGGCGGTACTACGGTGACGTTTTCTCTCTTGGGAGCATCGTTTATGGAGGAGCGCTGAAAGACAGAGGCAGAAGATGGAGCGGCTCCGTCTTGCACGGAGCTTCGGTGGAGCTGTCAAGTCATGCCTGGACGATAGGTGCTACGCTGAGTCATGCCTGGTTGGCAGGTGCTACGCACGACAGATCTTCCAGAGTCTTCGCGTCTGGACGGACGAGCGTAGGGCGGTGGCGCCGTTGGGCGCCTTGGTGGCGTCGACGGATGTCTGGACTGGCAAAGATGATGCGGATCTCTCTCCTAAAGATGGGTCAGTGGTCCGATGATTATGGCGGCTTCTAAAACATGTGCATGTGGTGTGCCCGTCAGGTAGGCTACATCGGTTGTTGGTTCCGATACGTTGTGTGAATGAATCGATGACGACGCCGGTTTTACATATGGGAAGTGAGAGCACTCTATCGAGTTTGTAGGTGTGAATGGTGGCTTCGAGTGCGGTGATGTATGTTCTTGCCAGACATTTATGAAATAATTAATAAAGATGGTTGCATGCATCGATTGATATAGAGGCCGGGATTTAACCTCCTTTTCTAAAAAAGAAAGCGCAAAACCATGAATCGATCCATGCAAGTGATGAATTATTGCTAACAGTGAAACCTAGCTATCCACTGTTAAATATGTTAATTGCTAGGGTATTCTTTTTTGGTTGTGTGCATCATCTATGTCTTGATTAGTACCGTTTAATATTTATTGTTGAAGTGGTCAGATGTAAATGTAATTGGTATCATCATAATATTGATACATTACCCTTTGTCTAAAAATGAAGCGCAAGGAAGAGAATGGGAAATTCACTTGCGCTTCCTTTCGTGCAAGGTGGCCGTCCTCGGGACATTTTCATGGTGGACCTGTAAACCTCCCACAATCGTTGGGATTGTGCTGTCCGGACCGTGGAAGTTATCCAATGTCGACCTATATCGGTCTGTGGAGCGATCCGGACGTGATTTCTACCGCAAATCGGAGACAAACGTAGGAAAGGTTTGCAGGAGCCATGGCCGATCTCAAGCCCCTTTTCTGACCACCCCGGCCCACCAAAAACCACTCCCCCCTCCCAGGCGCGCTCCTGTCCAGTGCCAGCTACCCGCATTTATGCCGCTGTAGAGCGCGCCTCTCCGCATTGAAGGCGGATTGGGACGGACGCGACCTCTCACTACCTCCACCATTGAAGCGGCTGAAAGAGCATGGTAACCCCATGTGTGGTTTTGGTAATTAGTGACAATCTCTATGGACTAATGGTTGCCTTGAGTTATATTCATCGTATTTGTCCATAGACTTTTCTTAAATTCTGTTTGTTGGTTTCAAGAAGATTATGTGATGACCAAGGTGCTATTCAAGGAATTATCCAAAGATTCGTCATAGAAAATACATGATACAAGGTTGATCAACACTAAGTCAAAGAGTGAATCAAGTTGATTACCACACAAAGCGTACAAGATATACCGAGAGGGATCGAGTATCCCATGGTATGGTGAGCATTATCTATTACACTTTGTGTACTAAATCATGGTCTACATGAGAGTTCTATGTGGGGTTAGGTATGTTTCCATGGGCTTGTGTCAAGAGAAAGATCTCATACAACCCATGAAGGATGACATCAAATTGTGATCATCATCAAGATTGCAGTGTGGTTCAGGTGGAGCATCACAAAGAGATCATGCTTGAAGCTTGCCGTCCATTATGGTGACAATAGACTTGTGAACATGTGTCAAAGAGTTGTTCACCCATAGTGGAGTATGGGGGAGCAATCAACTAGTCTTCATCGAGCCAACGCAATCAAAAAAGGTGGTCCAACTTAAGAAAATCAAGATCGTCATCATCTAGCTCAAGTGGACTATGTGCAAGGCTAAGGTTTGCCCTTGATAGGACAAGTTTTCTATTTTACCGGTCTCATAGTGGTAGTTGGGAGATCAGGTTATAGGATCGATTGCAATACTATCAAGGGGGTTCTCAAGTAAGTAGCTTGATCCTATCATTCGTAGAGAGTTCACACCATTGTATCCTTGCATCATCTTTCTTGGTTCTTATTTGACTCTTCTCTTTGTGAGGTTTTAGAGTTTGTGTTCGTCTTCTTGTCAAACCCAAGCTCGCATGCTTCATCTTTGAGTTTTCGGTGTTGGAGAGTTTGTCGGTTCATGCTTGGGGAAGGTCCTCTTCCTTATTCTATGGGCATTTCTTCTCCATTGCTAGTTCGTAATTTATCCGGTCGCTGTTGGATAGTACTCATCGTCTTCTATCCAACAAGTTTGAGTTTGATGATTTCAGAATCTTGCAGTAGTTATAGCAGTTTCAGTATTGGAGCATCCTTTTATTTTGCTTGGGCAGTTTTTTAGCTCTAAGCGGTATCCGCGAGCAGTAGTATCTCTTATAAGCGGTAGTAGAGCAGCGGTAGAGCTGTAGTACCGCTTATAAGCGGTACTACCGGCCAGCTACTTCCGCTCATATTTATGCTTCTGGAACTCGTCACGTATTTCATGATAGTAGAGAGCAGTAGCATGGAAGGGTAGCCTTGGCACAGTGGTAAAGTTGCTGGCTTGTGACCATGAGGTCATGGATCCAAGTCCTGGAAACAGCCTCTTACGAAATTGTAGGGAAAAGCAGCGTACTATAGACCCAAAGTGGTCGGACCCTTTTCTGGACCCTGCGCAACCGGGAGCTACATGCACCAGGCTGCCTTTTTTTAAAGAGCGGTAGTACCTCTTAGGCCTTGTATAATGAGAGGTGCTTAGAGAGATGCTTAGAAAAATAAACCGGGTTTTTCTGAAGCATCGGTGCCTATTTCTACAGGAGAGACGCTTAGTTAAGCGTCTATCCTGTACAAATAAGCACCGGTGCTTAAAAAAAGCCTGGTTTATATCTCTAAGTACCTCCCATTGTACAAGCCTTGTAAGCGATACTACCTCCCCGAGCAGTGACTTCGAGGTTAAGGTAAAGTAGGGTTTCCTTTTATTTGAAAGGGATAACCCTGACATCTCAATCAGATGCACAAAGGCATAAAATAGGATTAGCTTCTATCACAGAAAATATATCGAACTTTCTTAAAGAATGAGAAAATATATCACGTAAGTGCAAGTCCATGAATCGATCCATGGTGATGAATTATTGCTTGACAGTGAACCTAGCTTTCCACTGTGAAATATGTTAACTGCTGGGGTATTCTTTTTTGGTTGTGTGCATCATCTATGTCTTGATTAGTACTATTTGATATTTTATCGTTGCAATGGTCAAATGTAAATGTAATTGGTATCATCATAATATTGATACATTACCCTTTGTCTAAAAAGGATGAGCATGGGAAACTCGCTTGCGCTTCCTTTGGTGCAAGGTGGCCGGCCTTACTCCCGGATCGAACAGATAGTCAAAATGCACAGTTGGCCCATTCAGCTGTAATACCTACGGAGTAGCTAGGAGGGCAGATCATGCGAAACAACAAGATCAAAATTTGGCACCGAGATCAAAGTGACGATCTGACAAGAGACGTGATCAAGATGGCACCCAATGCCCTCCTCGCTACATCCAACTGATGATCGCCCCCTAAATGATGAATCTCTTGACCAGAAGGATCGACGATTCGCCATGGCATTGACCTCTCCGCTTCGTCCATCCATGCAACACCGAGTAGATAAGAGAAGCTGGGTCGATCGTTCCAGACAGTGACAATAATGCACGTAGTCTCTCTCGATCCAGTGACAAAAGCTGAGGAGATTTTATCTATCTCATGTGCTCGATCAAAGGGTGAAACAAAACAACACGGCCGGCAATGCATATCTCTGCATGCAAGTGGGCGGGCGAGTGGAGCGCCCAACATTTCCGAGCCGGTGAATGGGCTTTGGACAGCGCCGAGAGGCAAAGCGGAAAGGCGGACAGGAGCAGCTCGCTGGCCACAGGACGCCCTGTCGTCGCGGTGCGGTGCGTTCCGTGGCCGTTTTTACACGATCCCGAGCTCGACGCCGGCCGGTCGGTCGGTACGCTCATGGAGACAGGATAGACATGCACGCACAGTGCGTGACACTAGCGAGCTTCAAATGCATGCGGAGTAAGGTTGCATTGCATCTGCATGACGGAAAATTACTTGAGATCTTCACTGAAACGACACCGTATTCAATCTACCTGTAGCTGCAGATTTCATGGCCCGGGTTCACTGATTATATCCCGGGTTCACTGATTATATCCTATGTACTACTCCCTCCGTCTTAAAATAAGAGCCTGTTCGGGCTCTCTCCCGGCTCCAACTCCGCTCTGGAGCGGAGCAGCTTCCAGTTCAAATTTTCAGAGTTGCTGGAGGGCCACTCCGCAAAGTTGCTGGAGGGCCACTCCGCGCACTCCGCTCCGCGCTGAAGGAGCGGAGGGTTGCCGAACGGGGCCTAAGTGTCTCACAACTTTGTACTAACTTTAGTATAAAGTTATACTCAGGTTGAGACACTTATTTTGAGACGGAGAGAGTACTACTTTGCATGTTAGAAGTTGATCGAGCTCCGATCCCGCTACATTAGCTTACATGGAGTACTCGCTTACATGGAGACAGATCTTAGTTGTCAGGGCATGGGCTCGATGGATCTCCTGTTATACTTTAATCCCACCTTATGCTCAGAGCTCCATGTTGCTAATTTATGCGAATCGTCATCAGCTCTCTGCTTCCTATCGGCAGGTTACATGGTGCATGTGCGGCGTGTGCCACTGCCACCAACGCGTAAGGGTGCACATTGCACCCGCGCCATGGCCATTGGCCAATGCCACCTTCCTGGAGGTGCTTCGGCACCCGTGTCGAAGAAGGGAGCTCCTATTCGGCGCTTCAGGCGCCAGCGAAGCTCCCTGGCACCCATGCGCCGACGCAAGTGGGCTGGCCCATTCAGATTCCACTTTTTTTTCCTGGTTCACTCGATCGCATTGGGGAAAAAACCAAATAATTCACCAAAAAAGAAAAAATTTGTGAATTCCAAAAAGTTCTCTGATTTTGAAGAAAATCATGAACTTCAAAACAAGCTCAACGATTTAAAAAAGAAAGTTCATCGAATTTCAAAAAAGTTGATCAAACTTGAAAAAAATATCATTAACACTAAAAAAGTCATCGAATTAGAAAAAAAAATCATCTATTCGCCAAAAAATCACCTTCTGAAAAAAGTTCATCTTTTAAAAAACATCAAATTTGAAGAAAAAAGGTTCATAAAAGTGAAAAAAATCATTAATTTTGAAAAAAGTCCATTGATTTTGAAAAAAAACATGAATCTGAATAAAAGTTCATGGATTATGGAAATAATGTTCACGAATTTGAATAAAAGTTCATGGATTTTGTAAAAAAATGTTCACAAATTTTATGAAAGTTCATCGGTTTTGAAAAGAATGTTTACGAATTTGAATAAAAGATCATGGACTTTGGAAAAAAGGTTCATCTATTTTGAACAAAAAGTTCATAAATTCTAAAAGAATCCACACATTTAAGAAAAAGGTAAAATAAACCCCAAAAAATCACAAACTACAGAAAGAAATAAAAGGAAATAAAAAGCAAGTACTTCACAACTGGTTGGATGGTCGAGTGGTTAGTGCGCTTTCCATTGAATGCCGAGGTTGCGAGTTCGAAGTTGGATTAAAGGGTCTATGGGCCGCCCAGGTAAGAGTGCCTTCAGCGCCAAAATAGGAAATGCCAATGTGAAGCTCAAACTGTTCACGACTGGGGTGTTCGCTGCCCACCCTGGTTGTGCCCTGTGAGGCAGCGTAACAGCCATTCTTAGCGCCCCCTAACACTAGGCCACGAAACAGGAGCGATAGACTCAGCTCTCGCCTAAAGGGAGATTGCGAACCCAAATCCTATTGGGAGCCCTGCGGCGGTTAAAGGCATTTGTGTAAACCGGCGCACATACCCCTCCCTCATGGGATTGGCCCATTTAAAGCTATCTTATTCTGTTATGCAATGTTTCTCATGCAAGCACAGTTTATGTTCTTCGCTTAGGCCACGTGCGTTTTTTTTTATTTTTATCAGTTTTTATCCCGTCTTTATATTTTATTTTTTCCTTTTTCTTTTTACCTTTTTTGCAATCACTGAACTTTTCTGCTTTTTGCAACTTCTTTTACTGAACCTTTTTTTAAACCTGCAAAAAAAATTGCGAATACATGAATTATTTTTCAAAATAGATGAAATTTTTTCATATCCCTGAACTTCTTTCAAATTCTTGAAATTTTTATTCAAACTGAATGAACTTTTGCCAAATCCATAAACCTTTTTCTCCAAATTCGTGAACTTTTTAAAACAATCAAGGAAATTTTCCCAAATCTTTGAACTTTTTTTCAAAAGGGATGAACTTTTCCAAATCCATGAAATATTTTCTCAAAATCCATGAACTTTTTCCAAACTCATGAACTTTTTTCAAACCAGTGAACATTTTTTGAAATCATCATTAACTATTAGTAAATTTGTGATGTTTTCTCAAAATCATGATTTTTTTGAAATTTTACAACTTTTTAATTTTGTAAATTGTTTTACAAATCCATGAACTGTTTTGAATTCTCGTAATTTTCTATTTTTGTGATTTTTTTTAATCATTTTGTGCTTCTTACGAAAGTTAACAATTGAGCTGTCCTCGGCCGACCAGTCAACCGGTCTGTATTACCAGCGAGCACATTTTGGCTGGCCCAGAAACGCAGAGTCGTGACCACCAGGGACGTAAACCAGGGGAGCTCCTTTTTTTTTGAGAAAAACCAGGGGAGCTCCTATATGGTGCTGCAGGCGCCCGTTCGCGTTCCTAGCGCTTGCAGCGCCCCGCGCTGGGCCGGCCCATGAAACGCCAAGACTCGCGAACGCAAAAGCTTGGAAAAGAAAACACAAAAATTAACTATTAGTAAATTTGTGATGTTTTCTCAAAATCATGATTTTTTTGAAATTTTACAACTTTTTAATTTTGTAAATTGTTTTACAAATCCATGAACTGTTTTGAATTCTCGTAATTTTCTATTTTGGTGATTTTTTTAATCATTTTGTGCTTCTTACGAAAGTTAACAATTGAGCTGTCCTCGGCCGACCAGTCAACCGGTCTGTATTACCAGCGAGCACATTTTGGCTGGCCCAGAAACGCAGAGTCGTGACCACCAGGGACGTAAACCAGGGGAGCTCCTTTTTTTTTTGAGAAAAACCAGGGGAGCTCCTATATGGTGCTGCAGGCGCCCGTTCGCGTTCCTAGCGCTTGCAGCGCCCCGCGCTGGGCCGGCCCATGAAACGCCAAGACTCGCGAACGCAAAAGCTTGGAAAAGAAAACACAAAAATTAAAGCCGTTTGCATGTTTCGACCACACGACCTCAAGTTCGCGCACAGGTACCACAAACCATACGAGCTACCTGCCTTCTGTGATTAGTTACAGAGGCAACGGCTTAATAACAAAGGACGCAACGCTATTTCATTGCAGAAATCTATTGCATCACTTATTTTTTTGGAATTGTTCAGAAAAAAGATCGTGATTTAAAGAAAAGTTCATCATTATCTAAGAAAAGTTCACAAACCTGAAAAAGTCCATTGCTTTTTTTTAAATCATCCATTTTACAAAACAGTTCATCAAATTTGAAAAATGTTCCTAGATTTTGAAAAGTTATCAAATTTGAAACAAATGTTCATCGATTTGACAAAGGTTCACTGAACTTGAAAAAGTTCAACAATTTTGAAAAAAGTTCATCGAATTTAGTAAAAGTTCACCGAATTTGAAAAAAGTTCATTTGAATTCAGAAAAAGTTCATGTATCTCAAAAGAGTTCATCGAATTTGAAAAAACAGTTTCATGTAATCCTAAAAAAGTTCACTTATTTTGAAAAAAAAGTTTATCAAATATGAAAAACGTTCATCAATTTTGAAAAAAAGTTCATAAGATTAGAAAAAAGTTCATCACATTTGAAAAAAGTTCATCAATTTTCAAAAAAGATCATCAAACTTGAAAAAAAGTTCATCGAATTTGAAAAAGAGTTCATCAAACTTTAAAAAAGTTCATCGAATTTGGAAAACGTTCATCAATTTAGAAAAAGAAAGTTCATAAAATTAGAAAAAAAAAGGCATTGATTGTTTTATAAAAAACACAAAAATAGAAAATCACCAACTTAGAAAAACACACATTTAGAAAAAACAAAAAGAAAAGAAAACCAAAATGAAAATCACCCCGAAAATGACAACGAACTGGGAGAAAACCCGGTTTGGGAAGCTTCTGGAAGCTTCCCAAAACCGGAGGATTCCCGCGACCGTAGTGAACAAAGAAAAGAAAAACAAGTCATGAATCAGTTGTTCCTGTGTGGTGTAGTGGTTGCTGTTGTTGGAGGTTTAGGAAAAGGTCGCGAGTTTGACTCCGGCTGCCCGCAACTAGGATTCGCTGCAAACCAGAGCAGAATGGGAGTTCCCGATCGCAAATGAGCCGGTCCAACTAGCGTGCGCAACCAGGCGCCTGCCTAAATGGGCCTAGTTCTCGCGGGCGGGAGGCCACTGCCTTTTTAATGTTTTGTTTTTCATTTTTTGCTTTCTTTTTTTACTTTTGATAATCAAAAAACGAAGAACTATGGCCAATACTACTATTCCATGGATAATTTGTTTTTGAAATATATTAATGATTCATTTGAAAAAAATTAAACGTGTATAGAAAAAATGTTTTTGATGCACACAAAAAGTGCACAATGTTTAGATAAAAAGTAGACATAAATAAACAAAGTTAGTCATATATCTGAAAAAATGTTTGTCATATATATAATAAATATTAAACCTGTAATTACATATTTAATATATATACCAAAAATGTACCATGTCTATTTAAACAACAGACAGCGATTTCTTTTCGAAAAAATGTTAATCGTGTATACAAAAATGTTTAATGTATATTTGAAAACTATTCTTGACTTATATAAAAAAAATGAAAAATGCATGACAAAAATGTAGACATGTGTTGCAAAAAGGAAAATATAAAAAACAAAGAATGGAACAAACGAAACTGAAAAAAAAGGAGACAAGAAAACTGGACAAAAAATGTGCAAAAAGGAAAAGCCAAGGAAAAAACAAAAGAACACCAAAAAGAAGAAAAAAAAGAAAACAAGAAAACCAGTGCACAAAACAGAAAAGAATAGAATAAGCCTGAAGAAAGCAGAGAAAGAAATAAAAATAAAAATAGATAGGAACGAATGAAACCGGTGAGAAAACAAAGTAAAGGAAAAAAGGAGGAAAAATCATTGAAGAAACATATGAAAACTAGAAGAAAAAAACAAAAGGAAAAAACTGAAAACCAGAGTGTACACCGCCACCATCGAGCGCCTCGATCAAACGAAACCTCATCGAACAAAAAAAACAACAAATTGGGCCGGCCAAGTTGCTACTCGTTGAGGAAAATCTTTCAGGCGTGACGTATGGTGCACTTGATATAAGCGACATATAGGGTTTGCATGAGCCTGAGCTATTGGTCAGTTCACATGCGTGTCGGTTACCTTCGTAGTGCTTTGAGCGCTCGGGTTGCTTGCCATAATTGTGCCTCGGCAATTACCGCCACGGGGAACATTTTCTCTTGGGCTGCGCCTATAAGCCTTAATGAGTCATCGCAGCCCCCCCACGAAGAGAAGGAGACCTCCTCCTCCACGAGACGATCTCGTCACGGGAGTCACTAATGAGCGGGTAACCCCTGCGTCGGGCACCTTCTGGCACTCCCAGTGTGCCACATGGTGCACCGCAGCACTGCCATGTGTCGTATGCTGGATGCTCCCTTAGAAGCACATGTTTTTTCTCGTTTTCTACACGCGTTTTTAGTTTTTTGGTCTTTCGGCTTCTGCTTAGCTTTATGTAGCTTTGGGTGGATTTTCTTTTGGCAAAGCACACCTGTACTTATCAAAAGAAAGGAAAAGGCATAGCATGTGTTTCCACGAGAATCAGATACACATATTTTATTATGTTAGAAGAACAACTTGTGCTTCCGTCCGAAGTACACCATGTGCTTCGAGGACAAACACAACTCGAAAAGGAATAAACACAATTGTGCTTCCCCGAGAAAAGAGGAAAGCACAGTCTGTGCTACCCCGAAAAAAAGGAAAAGCCACAGCTTGTGCTTCCCCAAAGAAAAGGTGAAATCCGCTATGAGGCTTTCGACCCTCAGTTTGTCGGTTTACTTCAATGTTCTCTTTTTCGGTTGCCATTTTTTGTTTTCCTTTCTTGTTTTTTTTTTCTACTTTTTGGTTTAGGTTTTTCCGCTAAAAAAGTTCGTCTAAACCGATATGATCTAGTTTCGAAAATCTCGACACGAGAAATCCAACGGTAAGAATGGTTGGTATTTGGACGCATAATTCCAAAGGTAAAATTTTTAGATTAAACAAATTGACAAAAATAAGAAAGACTCCCAGGTTGGCGCACATGCAGTTCATCACTTATCAGCACATGAGAAGATGAGGAGCGACCTTTGCATGAGGTAACCCTTAACTAGTGATTTTGCTATTCCCAGACCGGTGCGGCACCTGGCACTAAATCGCGAGTTTAATAAATATACTTTAACTCGAAAGCATGTTGCAAATTCTCAAAATATTGATGAATTAAAAAAATGTTCAACAATATGTAAGCTTGAAAAATGTTGATGACTTTCAAAAAATCATAAAAAGAAAAGGTTGTTCAAATTTTCTAAAAATTGTTCATATTTTCTAAAAATTGTTCATGTCCAGATTTTTAAAAAATTTTGGATTTCAAAAAAAAAAGAGGGGGAAAGGAAAGGAAAGCAGAAAAGGCAAAACAAATAAACAGAAGAAGACAGGTACAAAAAAGCATAACAAACTAACAGGCTGGCCCATAGTCCTACGTGCGTGCGGTCGCGTTTGGTCATAACCCCCGAACCGCATGGGGAATAGGATCAGCCCTCCTCATCGCTCACGACGCTAGCAATTTAATCGCAGGTGATCATGTGCGCACCCTATAGGCTGGCCTAGCAATGCGAAGCTCACTCGCTTCGGTTCCCATCCCGCTCGCTGATGCAGGGAGCTCCTAAGGCTAGCCATAGTGGGAGTAACTTAGGTAGTAACTTAACACATTCCAAAACAATTTTGTTTATGTGACAAGTATTTAATAAGGAAAGAGGTACTTGTGGTAACATAATATGTTACTGTAACATAGCGCTTCCCGTGGCAAAATGAGTTTATGAGATAATAAATAAAGCAATCTATGATACTACTACTATGTTACTTTGCACTATGGAGGTAGTAACTTACACTAGTGTCATATGCATGACACTAGTCTAAGTTACGCCTCACTATGACCAGTCTAATTAGGGCTACAAGGCTAGTTTGTGCCCATGCACCGTCGCCTGTCAGCCGGCCCATATAGGCGAGAACTCGATCGTTCCATCGATCGCATATACCGGTCGCTATCCCTCAAAAAACCAGTCAACCGTTGGTTCATATAAAAATGGAAAAATTGCAAAAACCGAAAAGGTTCATGAAGAATGTGCACGGAGTTTGATTGGAAGTTCACGAAGTTGGAAAAAATCTTCACAAAATTTGATAAAAATTTCATCCAATTTGAAAAAAATATCATTCAATTTGGAGAAAGCTCATCAATTTTGAAAAAAGTTCATCGGATTGAAAATTTTATTGATTTTCTTAAATTCCATCAAATCAAAAAAATAAAATCTGAATGGAAGTTCACAAATTTGAAAAGTTCATCGACTTGAATAAAAGTTCGTCGAGTTTCAGAAAAAGTTCGTTAATTTTGAAAAAAATCATCAATTTAAAGAAAAGGTCGTGTATTTTCGAATAATTCATCGAACCAGGAAGAAGAAAAAGCAAAAAACAAACAAGGAAAATAAAGAACAAAAGAAGTTAAACGCTCAATGTTAGCAGATCCGTTGGGTGGCGCTATGGTTTCACCAGCGGTACTAGATGAGGGCGGTCGCTGGTTAGAATCACAATCAACGCGCCTGTTTTTGCGCGCGTTTGCAAAATCACTAGTAACAGGCATGTGAAGCGCAAAATACGGTCTGCTGCTGATGCATGCCTTGTTCGCTTCGGAGAAAGTAGTTAACCGGTAACTAGTTGACTTCTTGGGGAGGAAGTGAAACTGGACAAATCCTAAATTTGGAAAAAAAAATCATAAACGTTCATGAACATTAAAAAATAGTGTGACTTTCAAAAAGTTTGTGAATTTGAAAAGTTCATAAATTTGAAAAATATGCAAATATGGGGAAATCATAATTTGAAAAAAACTTTGCGAATTTGATTTTTTTTTACGAATTTGTGAAAAAAAAGTTCATGAATATTAAAAATCATGAATTTGAAAATGTTCGTAAATTTAAAAAAAATACGAATTTGGAAAAAGTTTGTGTCTGTGAAATGATCGCAAATTTGAAAAATAGTTCATGAATTCAAAATGCTCATAAATTTGTAAAGTTTTTGTTTTAAAAATTAATCTGAAATTAAAAAGGTTTGTAGATTAAAAAACATGAACTGAAAAATTGTTAAAGATTTTATGAAACTTTGCGAAATTTAAAAAGATAAAGTTCAATGGTCAGGGTATGCATAGAAGACAACTAGGTGTGCGGTATAAAAGAAAAACAGGAGATGTAAGTGCGCCAGTTGACAAAAAGAACAAAAACTAGCGCTATAAGCGCTACATAGGGTTCCTCCAAAAGGAGTGCCATCCAAAAATGTGTGTCCCTCGCAACTTTCCGGGGAACATTTGAATAATTCTTGAATAATTGTAAAATTAGTTATTTTATGAATTCACTAATATTTTTTTAAAAAGTAATACGGTGTGTAATATGCGTCGGTCGGGTGATGTTTACAAATTGCCTCGGTAGTCATTGGATGGAGAGCTCGGCAGTCATACGATCTCCTCCCATGAGCGCGTACCAGCCTTTACAACAAGGCTTGTGTTGCGCTCAACGATTTGCCACGCGAGCCTTTTTCGCTCCCCGCGGGCCTTTTTTTATTTTAAAAAAAGGCCAGTGTTGCGATGGCAACTTGCCCAATGTTATCATCAACAATATACCCTTTGTTGTTGTTTACATGTGAGCTCGTTTATGAAGCTAGCTTCAAATTATGACGATACTCTATCAAAGTGTTTGTCTCAAAAAAAAAAATCAAAGTGTTGCTTAAAGCTGAAATCATCATGATAATTATCGTCGCGACCGGGCAAACATGGCAACTCTAGGAGCAGTTACTCTAAGTTGTCTTCTCCTTTGCGATTTGTTATTCCGCGATCAAACAGTACGTGCATGGTCTCACCTCACGAACGTGCACCGCGTCTTTTTCTCATCTCTTACCTACAAAAAAAGGACGGACCCGTTCACGCCTTGTGCATGAGGTGAGCTCGGCACCGGATCTTGGAAATTGACTAGCACGAGCGTGAGCATTCACATCTTCCTCTTCAACCTTTTCTTCATTACCTATTCGTCACGCGAAAACACCAGCCTACACTGGACCATTTCGTTGACACTGACAGAGTATCTCTGCTGACTGCGCACACCCTTCTTCCCGACGGCGGGAAATCCAGACGCAAATGAAAGGTTTGGTGCTCTGTTCATTGCCGTCAGAAGCCGCTCCTGCTTTGCACAGACTCGCATTGTACACCTCGTACAGTCGCCGCTGCGCTAGCGCCACGCATCCAGTTATGCCTTCCTAGCAGAGTTCAGCGCCATGAGTGCTAGCTGATCTGCATGCATCAGAAAAACATCCACTGCCTCTGTCTGGAATTACTTGTCGCTTAAACAGATGTATCGACTTTGCACGACTTCCGTTCCTCGGTACATAAGGTTTGCAACGATCTACCCCGGTTTGGTGCCATGATACGTTCAGCGTCAACGAGTTTTCAAGGAACGGTTGGTGTTGATCAGTGAGCACATAATCTGAAGATTTGCAACACTCTGTATGTGCATGGCACGGTAGGTGGCGCTCGTGCAAATGATGCAATGTACTACTGTATTATAATAACAGCCCCCGTTGCGAAAGCTTACTCTTTCAAATCTCATGTACAGTAGTTGGTTGGTGCGTTCTGCTCGTGTTCCCGCCAGGTTACCAGTCCTGGCCGGGGAGTCGCTGGCGTCTCGCGTACTTGGCATGGCAGGCTGTAGCAGTTGCTGGTCCACGATAACGATCCGGCGATCAGAGGGCGACCGGTGCAGCGTGATCTGTCCATGGATCATGGCGAGCATCTCAAATTAAAATTGACGGCACTGAACTGAAGAAAAAAAGGGCAGAGATGCGTCATCCAGTCGGTGAGCGTCATCGGCTATCCAAGATGAATTATATTTTTCAGGGGAGGAACCAGCCATTCTATACCATACCATGATAACAATCAAGCGTTCTCATTTGGGTGTTCCGGTATCGCATAGCATAGCGTTTAGAAAGAAGACCATGTGCCAGCATTGCTGTTGCCAGATCCAACCAACAAAGGTCAGATAGAGGCTTTAACCGCAGATCTCAACAACTGAAGGCAAGATCATTTCCAGCAGTTGTGTAGACGTCTACAAAAACCATGGCAACTGAAGCGGCCGCCGCCAAGAGCATGAACCGAGCGGGCGAACAATATCCTCACAAATGCGCACCAATGCCGCGCCGCAGCAGAGTTCGCTAGGAACTTGGACCTTTGAACATTGCCATCCAAGCCGAAAGAGATGGTAAGTTAATCTCCTGTCGACGATAGAGCAGCAAATGTCACACCATATCACTCACGGCCAGAACGCGGAGCAACAAGATGTCAAAATGAACAGCGATGGTTAAGTTAGTCTCCTATTTAGGATAGAGTATCATAAAAATACAAACGATCAAAGTTTACCAACCAAATCTAGTCAAAAGAGGTTTGGTTTGGCGCCAGAAAAGCCGCAGCTTCTCGTGCGCGGATAGACTATCGTCCTACTACCCGCCGAGTTCGTTGCCTCTGAAAATGCTAATCATTAGGGCCCTCCCTCTGCCTGTCCCATTCTCATGACGCAGTCTCTTCACCGGCAGTACTAATTAATCTCTCTACCTCCTACTTCTAGCCATGAACTTCCAGGTTTTGTTTTCCGAGTAGAGACGAACATCCATGTCTTTTTTCTTTTTACGATGACATCCATGTCTGATTTACCTACTCAGATAGGAACAAGAAATAGTATGAAACCAGTAGCAATTGACCGCCAAGACATTACCTACTACCAAAGTCTCACCGGTAGCGCACAAATCATGCAACCCTGTCCCCGAATAATGAAATCAGGCGAGAGACGAAAAGACTGGGACCAAGTAAGCACAACTTGGAAACTAGAAGAAAAAAAGGGAAACTCTTTTTGTTAAGAAAAGACAAGTTGGGAATTCTGGTGTACATGCAGTGCTGTGGTTAGGTGGTGAGGCTATGCTTCAAGCAACACGTTGATGTGTTAATGTACTAATTGATCTCGATTACCAACCAAATTCGATTGTTCTTCCCTCCCTGTGAGTTGACTATACATGGATGTCTTGAAGTGAACTGCTCCCCAAGTCCGGCCATCTATACACACGGTGATGGTGCATCTATCCCTTGACTCCAGTACTCTGCCTCGTACCTGCCATGCATTGTCTCACATGAGTAGAAAACCAATGCTTGCCTCTTAGCTTAGGTATAAACCACACGGTTAGCAGCACCAGTAAGAAAGAACGATGGCATCAGGTCATATTCACATATCTATAGCACATTAGAGCATCTCCAACAGCCGCGCTAAACTAGCGCCGCACCGCAAATTCGTCGGTTTTAGCGCGCGCGCAACGCGGCGGGTCGCTCTAGCGGGCGCGCAATAACGGCGCGCGCGATAAACCGAGTTGGACGCGCTGTCGGAAACGCCATCCCTCGCGGCGTATTTCGGACGCCTGGTACAGCGCGCGGCACACTCGACCGCTCGCGCCGCACTCTCTCCTTTCCTCCTTTCCTCCTCCTACGCCCCGCGCGCGCCGGCGCCGGCGCCACCCATGGACGCGCACACCTGCGCCCCGCTGTACAGCCGCGACCCCCTCCCCCCCCCCCCCCCCCCCCCCGCCGCCGCCGGATCTCCGCCGAGCGCCGGCCTCGCGCGCAGCCTCTCCTTGCCGCCGTGGATGACCACGGCGACGGGTGGCGTAGTGCCGGCGCCGTCCCGTGCCGCCGCCGCACCGTCGAAGCTCCCCAATGCGGCGCGGCCGAAGAAGGGCAAAACTTCGGCGAAGAAAAACAAGGCGGCGGACGGCTCCGGCGGCACGAAGGCGAAGGGAAAGAAGCTTGCAGGGCGTTCGACGGCCGTGGCGGCTACCGAAGCGCCGGTGAGCTCACTCGTTGAGCCGGCCGCCGACGCGCACCATGTGTTCGACGAAATGCCCCCAAGGTGAAAAAAATTCTAACTTTTATTTTCTTTTTGTTTTTCAATGCATCATTACATATAGATAGCTTATTTGCATTGTTCAAAAAAATTTGTAGTCTCAATGATGATGCATACATGTCAACTATGGGTGTTGGGTCCAACAATTCGCATTGGTCTCAAACCAACGACATCCATTTGGAAGACCATGAATTTGAGGTGGACGAGGAGGGTGAGGGCATTGTCGACGCGCCGAAAGGAAGAGCGGGCAATTACAGCACCAACGATGACAAGTTACTATGCAATACTTATTTGCAAGTGTCAAGGGATCCATCCATTGGAGGTGATCAAAGTAGAGATGCGTATTGGGGGCGAATGAAAGAATACTTTGATGCTCACAACATGAGTGGAATTGACCCCTCGGAGAGATCACTTCGGTCCCGATGGTCCACAATCAATTCGGATTATCAAAAGTGGGCGGCCGCACAAAAGTCAGTTGACAAGATTAACCCAAGTGGCACAAAGGAGGATGATAGAGTAAGTGGCATCTCATATATGTTCATCTCATACTTGTTCTTGGTGTCCGAAGTGCTAACTTGTTTTGTTTTTTCTTGTAGTTCAGCATTGCACAAAACTTGTTCAAAAAAGACGAGGACCACCAAGAAGGGGAAGATCAAGAAAGGAAGGGTCTTTACCTTGTCTCATTGCTATGAAGTGTTAAAGAATGATGAGAAATGGAAGAATCGTGATGGTTTGGATGATTTGCATTTGAGCAACAAACGCAAGGTGGATGATGATGATGAGGATGATGATGCATCAAGTGATGACGGCAAGAGAAGCCCCATATCCAACTCGGTTTCATACTCGAAGCCAAAACGACCGGATGGGTGCAAGAAAGACAAAACCGAAAAGAAGAAGAGGAAAGGAGATGATGAGCTCAAAAATGCTATGGAAGCTATTGTGAAGGCAAGAAAAGAAGCCAACGAGGTGAGGAAAATGGCAAGGAACCAAGATGCCGCGGCCAAGGAGAGGAGGTTGGCGGCCGAGGAGAGGAGGGTGGCCGCCGAGGAGAGGAAAGTGACATTGGAGGAGAGGAAGGTGGGCATGGAGGAGCGATCTAGGTTGTTGGAATTGGAGAAGCATTTGTTCTTCTTGGACACATCTTCTTCAATGGTGCGCAAAAGGAATATGTCAACCTTGCTCGTGAAGAAGTCTTGATCCAAAAAAGAGCCATGATCCGCACAATGGGTGGCGGTGGCCTTGGCGGCGCCATGGGAGGCATGGGTGGCTTCGGCGCCATGGGAGGCATGGGTGCACCTCCGGCCGCCATGGGAGGCATGGGTGGCTTCGGAGCACCCTCTGACACTATGGCCGCCATGGGAGGCATGAGTTTCTCTACTCCTATGGAAGGCATGGGTGCACCTCCGCCCATGGGTGGAATCTCTTTTGATGTGCCTCCTCACACACATTCCCGTGAAGATGCCGTTGAAGATCTTGCCAACACCGTCGGAGCTTCACGTGATGCGATGCGTGATGAGGATAGGGAGGAAGATTCATCTTCGGAGGCGGAAGAATCGTCTTCGGAAGATGAGGACGAAGACGAGGAAGATGTTTGATGTGTCTTTCATTTATATGTCTTGAACTTTTACTTTGCATTTTGAACTTGGTTGGATGAACTTGTGGGCATGACTTGGTTGGAAGATGTTTGTGGACAAATTTCACATGTTCATTGCATTTTGATAATTGTTTCGAAACCCAAGTCGCGCGTGCCGGGCGAGTCGCGCGCGCTGTATTTTTGCGTGCTGCTGGAGCGGCGGCGCGCGCTGCATTATAGCGCGACTGCTGGAGCCAGCGCTCGCGGCCGCGCTAAACCAGCCGAAGCGCGCGCGGTAAACAGATTTTTTACGCGCGGCGCATAGCGCGGCTGTTGTAGATGCTCTTAGCACCGAAAATCCGGGCGGGAAATCGGGAAGGTAGAAGTGAGAAACACAAGTCCAGCAATACTCGCGGCCGCGCTAAACCAGCCGAAGCGCGCGCGGCAAACAGATTTTTTACGCGCGGCGCATAGCGCGGCTGTTGGAGATGCTCTTAGCACCGAAAATCCGGGCGGGAAATCGGGAAAGTAGAAGTGAGAAACACAAGTCCAGCAATCAAGCAGGAGGATATAAAACAGAAGAAGAAGAAAACAGTGGATCATGCTGGCAAAGAGCATTGCTCAAGGAGTATACCAGTCCGTCCTAAATTCGGGAAAGAAGAGTGGATTATACTCCTACTCTACTACTGGCGTCCGGGCGTGCAGAACCCGAACACTGACAAAACCTGCACTGCAGCTGCGCCCACACCCACACGTACGTGCGCGCACACGCAAAACGGCCGGCAGGGACAAGATCGACGGAGCTAGCTGGCGTGCCGGTCCGTCGACCCATCCATCTCATCCCACGGAGAACCCTCCGAGGCGAGTTGGCGCTTGGCGCTAGCCTGGCTTGGCCCGTTCCGGCCCGGCCCGTCCCTGCTACGCCGGACGAGATAATGCCAGCAATTGGTGCGAGGGGGAAGGAAGCGGACAGGGGCGGGCGAGAGAGCTGTTTGTTCTCCTCCGTGGACGTGGACGGGATGACGGCTGGGCGAACCGGGCGTCACGGGCTCGCGCTCCCGTGACTCCTGGGCTCCTGTCTGCCCTGTCACCGCGCTGATCATCCGTGCTGAACCCAATTATTTAGCTCTGGAAGCTACGTAGAGTTTGGTTGTTTGTGCTGCGGGAGAGCACTGCGTGTCGGACCGGTGCGTGGGCGTGACGTCTCGCGTGTGTCACCTCGCTGCTGCACGATGGCGCGTCTCAACCGTACGTACGCCCGGTCGACTTCCAAGCTCAGAATACAGAGGTTCCTTTCGATGTGGAGAGAGAGCGCGCGCGCTCGTGTAACCTTGTCAAGAAAGAGCACTCCTTTTATTTTCAGAAAACAGGACCCGCCTTGAATTGGATTGGATGATGCGTGCCGTCAGCGTGAACTTGGACCGCTGCTTGGATGAAAACAACATGGATCGAGTACGCGAAAACAATTATGAATTTGCCCTATATATTATAGTATGTGTAAAGCGGAGCGAAATCCTGAACCAATTTGCTCCAAAGACTATGTCATTCAAAGGAGTCCATAGGTTGATAAAATAGGTTTTCATGGAAACCACACGTTTTCACCTTTTATATGTAGTTGCATTGTGTAGTTATATGATCTTGTGACGGCCTTTACCTATTTACGCAATCGCGTTGCATTTTACTCTTCCCCCATGGCATTGTTGTTTTCTAACCCAAGGGTGATTATCCAATGCTACCATCCATCACATGCTCCCATGATACCACATTTTAATATTTAATTTAAAAATGTTTCAAAATATTCTGGATTCTTTTGTGGATGTTCATGAGACATGAGTCTACAGCTCCTAAAAATTTCAGATCGAAATTTCAAATACACATGGACAAATTAAAAAGACAAATCCAAGATGAATAGTAACACAAAAGACAAAAGCAAAAAAAATCACACTATTCATACCTGGTTTTGTATGTATTACTCAATGTCACATGAATAATTAAAATTTAGATATAATTTTTTTTAGAGGTTGTAGTCACATGTCACATGAACATCCGCAAAAATGTCACATTTTTTTAAACATTTAAATTGAAATTTAAAAATATGGTATCATGGGAGCAAGTGATGGGTGCTAGCACCAGATATTCTCCCAGGATCCATCAACTGCATTAAACCGGTGGTGGCACAGTGTAGTTTACAACATGACACAAAGAAAAAGGACAATTTCTTGTTAACTTTTGGTAAGTAGGTAGTAGACCAAAAGATGAAAACGCAACCGAGTCCAACACAACTCTTGGAAGGATTCAATATGAACGACATCGGGGACGAAACAACTCAGACCGCCAGGACAACCATTGCTCCACCTCCTGAAGCAAGCTCGCTAGAAGAAGACGCCATTGGCTTCAAACAGAAACTAACATGCCTCCCCATTGGCATCCAGGCTGGGAGGTAAAAAGAACTACTGCCCTTCAGCAAGAAGGATCGGTAGGCCTGGCGGTGAAGACTGTCATTCAACCACTGTCAGGGTCATAGCTCCGCCGCGAACTCCATTGATGATGAACTCCAACCCTACTTGCAATTTACATCCCCCTACCGCTCCAATATCCTTGTATGCCAAGGAAAAACCTTGACAAGGGTTTCAGATCAGGGCAACACCCCAAACTCCGGCAGCCACTTCTCTGATCACCATGGCCACAACAGAGAACACATGTAGTAGGAGAGAAGAAACCATATTCGATTTATTCAGGAGAAGAGGAATCCTATATTGGACATATGGTGCAAGTTCAAGGTCCTCTCTCCCACTCATTGTCGATGTTGGACAAAAGTATGAAGTTAGCGATGACACTGTGACAACTTTGACCTTGTTTAAGGCCAACGTGTGATGCACTTGGCATAATCTATTCAATGTACTTCCTCTCTTCAGTTTTAAGGTGCACACTTATCCCTAAATCATCAATCTGGCCAATGTAATAGAGTTCTATATACAAAAAATAAACTGTTATTAATTTTTTTTTCAAATATGAATTTAATGATACTTATTGTGGCACATAACTCGTACTTCACTGATCAACGTAATAATCTGAGGATACACCCAACCCTTATAAACCAAAAAAAGAGTACTACTCTAGCGTCAACCATCTCTCAACACCGAGAACATGCACACGACCAACCTTAATCGAGCAGTGCAGAAGCTTGCCATGCTCCATGACTTGCTATCAAATGCATGTGTCATATATTTTATCATCTATTATTTCTCCTGGTCTGAAAAGCTAGATCCATTTATCATGACAACATGACAATGGGTAAACAACTCAGAAGTATGTATTATTTTCTATGTTATGCTCGATAATTCTGGAAATTAAAAGTCTATGAATTTGTAAAAAAAACTACTCCCAGCATTCTTTTGATTAGTTCCTGGACTTGCGAAAAAAACTACTCAACACTAAAGAGCTAGGAGTTAAATGCAATAGGATGCGAGGAAGTGTGCAACCAGTATTTAAAAAAAAAATCAGAAAAGCTAATTTCCGAACGATCGTATTGTTGGAATAGATCCAAACGACTCGCACGTCATTCGTTTTCCGATTGCATGGGGCGCGCTCGCCTCCCCTTTTCCCGATTTCAGGATCTTGTTGCTACCTCTTGAGCTTGCGTTGATTTTCCCTTGAAGAGAAAAGAGTGATGCAGCAAAGTAGCGTAAATATTTCCTTCAGTTTTGAGAACCAAGGTATCAATCTAGTAGGAGACAACGCACAAGTAACCGAATACCTGCACAAACAATCAACAACTTGCACCCAACGCGATAAAGGGGTTGTCAATCCCTTCAAAGTCACTTGCAAAAGTGAGACCTGATAGAGATAGATAAACGGTAAAGTAAATATTTTTGGTATTTTTGGTTTATAGATCGGAAAGTAAAGATTGCAAAATAGTAGATCGGAAACTAGCAAGATGTAAACGAGATTCAATAATATGGAAAAGAGACCCAGGGGGCATAGGTTTCACTAGTGGCTTCTCTCGAGATAGCAAATATTATGGTGGGTGAACAAATTACTGCCGAGCAATTGATAGAAGAGCGCATAATTATGACGATATCTAAGGCAATGATCATGAACATAGGCATCACTTCTGTGTCAAGTAGCCCGACTCCTGCCTGCATCTACTGCTATTACTCCACACATCGACCGCTATCCAGCATGCATCTAGAGTATTAAGTTCATAAAGAACGGAGTAACGTATTAAGAAAGATGACATGATGTAGAGGAATTAACTCAACCAATATGATGAAAACCCCATCTTGTTATTCTCGATGGCAACAATACAATATGTGCCTTGCTGCCCCTATTGTCACTGGGAAAGGACACCGCAAGATTGAACCCAAAGCTAGCACTTCTCCCATTGCAAGAAATATCAATCTAGTAGGCCAAACTAAACCGATAATTTGAAGAGACTTGCAAAGATATCAAATCATGAATATAAGAATTTAGAGAAGAACCAAATAATATTCATAGATAATCTTGATCATAAATCCACAATTCATCGGATCTCGGCAAACACACCGCAAAATAGTATTACATCGAATAGATCTCCAAGAACATCGAGGAGAACATGGTATCGAGAATCAAAGAGAGAGAAGAAGCCATTTAGCTAATAAATATGGACCCAAAGGTCTGTGGTAAACTACTCACACTTCATCGGAGAGGTAATGGTGTTGATGTAGAAGCCCTCCGTGATCGAATCCCCCTCTGGCAGGACGCCGGAAAAGGCCCCTAGATGGGATCTAACGGGTGCAGAAGGTTGCGGCGGTAGAAAAGTGGTTTCGTGGCTCTCCTGGATGTTTTCAGGGTATAAGAGTATATATAGGCGAAAGAACTAGGTCAAGGGAGCCACGAGGGGCCCACGAGGGTGGGGGGCGCGCCCTACCCCCTAGGCGCTCCCTCCTGCCTCATGGCTTCCTCGTTGCATCTCTGACTTCATCTCCAAGTCTTCCGGTTTGCTTTCGGTCCAAGAAATATCATCGCGAAGGTTTCATTCCGTTTGGACTCCGTTTGGTATTCCTTTTCTGCAAAACTCTAAAATAGGCAAAAAAACAGAAACTGTCATTGGGCCCTCGGTTAATAGGTTAGTCCCAAAAATAATATAAAATAGCATATAAATGCCTATTAAACATTCAAAACAGATAATAAAATAGCATGGGACAATAAAAAATTATATATATGTTGGAGACGTATCAAGCATCCCCAAGCTTTATTACTGCTCGTCCTCGGGTAGGTAAATGATAAAAACGGAATTTTTGATGTGGAATGCTACCTAACATATTTATCCATGTATTTTTTTTATTGTGGCATGAATGTTTAGATCTGAAAGATTCAAGACAAAATTTTAATATTGACATAAAAACAATAATACTTCAAGCATACTAACAAAGCAATCATGTCTTCTCAAAATAACATGGCCAAAGAAAGTTATCCCTACAAAATCATATTGTCTGGCTATGCTCTGTCTTCATCACACAACATTTTAAAATCATGCACAACCCCGGTTTCAGCCAAGCAACTGTTTCATAGTTTAGCATTTTTAAACCTTTTCAATCTTCACACAATACGTGAGCGTGAGCCATGGACATAGCACTATAGGTGGAATAGAATGGTGGTTGTGGAGAAGACAAAAGGGAGAAGATAGTCTCACATCAACTAGGCGTATCAACGGGCTATGGAGATGCCCATCAATAGATATCAATGTGAGTGAGTAGGGATTGCCATGCAACGGATGCACTAGAGCTATAAGTGTATGAAAGCTTAAAAAAACTAAGTGGGTGTGCATCCAACTTGCTTGCTCATGAAGACCTAGGGCACTTTGAGGAAGCCCATCATTGGAATATACAAGCCAAGTTCTATAATAAAAAATTCCAACTAGTATATGAAAGTGACAACATAGGAGACTCTCTATCATGAAGATCATGGTGCTACTTTGAAGCAAGTGTGGAAAAAGGATAGTAACATTGCCCCTTTTCTCTTTTTATCTCATTTTTTTGTTTGGGCCTTCTCTTTTTTTATGGCCTCTTTTTCTCTTTTTCTTTTTTTCTTTTTTTGTCCGGAGTCTCATCTCGACTTGTGAGGGAATCATAGTCTCCATCATCCTTTCCTCACATGGGACAATGCTCTAATAATGAAGATCATCATACTTTTATTTACTTACAATTCAATACTTAGAACAAAATATGACTCTATGTGAATGCCTCCAACGGTGTACCGGGATGTGCAATGATTCAAGAGTGACATGTATGAAAAAATTATGAACGGTGGCTTTGCCACAAATACGATGTCAACTACATGATCATGTGTAGCAATATGACAATGATGGAACGTGTTATAATAAATGGAACGGTGGAAAGTTGCATGGCAATATATGACTATGGAAATGCCATAATAGGTAGGTATGGTTGCTGCTTTGAGGAAGGTAATGGTGGGTGTTATGGTACCGGCGAAAGTTGCGTGGCACAAGAGAGGCCAACAATGCGGAAGGTTGAGAGTGCGTATAATCCATGGACTCAATATTAGTCATAAAGAACTCACATACTTATTGCAAAAATCTACAAATCATCAAAACAAAGTATTACACACATGCTCCTAGGGGAAGGGTTGGTAGGAGTTAACCATCATGCGATCCCGACCTCCACTCATAAGGAAGATAATCAATAAATAAATCATGCTCCAACTTCATCACATAACAGTTCACCATACGTGCATTCTACGAGAATCACAAACTTTAACACAAGTATCTCTCAAATTCACAATTACTCCACTAGCATGACTCTAATATCACCATCTTCATATCTCAAAACAATCATAAAGAATCAAACTTCTCATAGTATTCAATGCACTTCATATGAAAGTTTTTATTATATCCATCTTGGATGCCCATCATATTAGGACTACTTTTATAACCAAAGCAAATTACCATGATGTTCTAAAAGACTCTCAAAATAATATAAGTGAAGCATGAGAGTTCAACAATTCCTATAAAATAAAACCACCGCCGTGCTCTAAAAAGATATAAGTGAAGCACTAGAGCAATATTTTTTTGACAGAAAGACTATAAGGGAACCCCCTACAGTATAATTGGTGCAACAAACCCAATTTGCAATTACCATGCCTTGAATCTGGGTGGGTGGGAAGGCATCAGCCCCTTCCCACCACTAGGCTATGCCTTAGTCTGCAAAAGGTTGTGCGCGTGGGGATTTGATCCCTGGTCGCCTGGGTGCCAGCGAGCTGGGCTAAGCAGTAGGACCTGGACTGTATTCGTGCACTAGAGCAATATTGTCTAGCTCAAAAGATATAAGTGAAGCACATAGAGTATTCTAATAAATCATGATTCATGCGTGTCTCTCCCAAAATATGTGTACAACAAGGATGATTGTGGTAAGCTAAAAAGCAAAGACTCAAATCATACAAGAGGCTCCAAGCAAAACACATATTATGTGGTGAATAAAAATATAGCCTCAAGTAAAGTTACCGATAGATGAAGACGAAAGAGGGGATGCCTTCCGGGGCATCCCCAAGCTTAGGATTTTGGTCGTCCTTGAATATTACCTTGGGGTGCCTTGGGAATCCCCAAGATTAGGCTCTTGCCACTCCTTATTCCAAAGTCCATCAAATCCTTACCCAAAACTTGAAACTTTACAACACAAAACTTCAACAGAAAATCTCATGATCTTCGTTAGTATAAGAAAATAAATCACCACTTTAAGGTACTGTTGTAAACTCATTATTTATTAATATTGGTGTAATATCTACTGTATTCCAACTTCTCCATGGTTCATACCCCCGATACTACTCATAGATTCATCAAAATAAGCAAACAACACGCGAAAAACAGAATCTGTTAAAAACAGAACAGTCTGTAGTAATCCGTAACTCTCGAATACTTATATAACTCCAAAAATTCTGAAATAAATTGGTGGACGTGACGAATTTGTCTATTAATATTCTTCAAAAAGAATCAACTTAAAATCACTCTTCTGTTAAAAATGAAAATTATTCTCGTGAGTCAAAGTTTCTGTTTTTCAGCAAGATCAAATTAACTTTCACCCAAATCTTCCCAAAGGCTCTACTTGGCACAAACACTAATTAAAACTTAAAACAACATGTAACAAGAGGCTAGATCTATTATTTATTACTAACCGGGAGCAAAAAGTAAAGAACAAAAATAAAATTGGGTTGCCTCCCAACAAGCGCTATCGTTTAACGCCCTTAGCTAGGCATTGATAACTTTAATGATGCCCACATAAAAGAGAAGAATTGAAGCACAAAGAGGGCATCATAAAACACATGACAAATACATATAAGTCTAACATACATCCTATGCATAGGCATTTTATAAGCAAACAAATTATCAAGGCAAAAAAAACTAGCATATGCAAGGAAGAAGAAAGAGACGATAGCAATCTCAACAAGAAGAGAGGTAATTTGGTAACATGAAAATTTCTAAAATCATATTTTCCTCTCTCATAAAAATTACATGTAGGATCATAAGCAAGTTCAACAAAATAGCTATCACATAACATATTCTCAACACGATCGACATGCATGCAAAGTTGATACTCTTCCAAAATAGTGGGATTAACATTAACTAAAGTCATGACCTCTCCAAACCCACTTTTCTCAAAAATTTAATAAGATTGAACATTCTCCACATATGTGGGATCTAAAGTTGATACTCTTCCAAACCCACTTTCAATAATATTGCAAACACTATTATCAATCTCATATTCATCATGGGGATTAAATAAATTTTCAAGTGTTGGGGAACGTAGTAATTTCAAAAAAATTCCTACGCACACGCAAAGATCATAGTGATGCATAGCAACGAGAGGGGAGAGTGTTGTCCACATACCCTTGTAGACCGAAAGCGGAAGCGTTATGACAACACGGTTGATGTAGTCATACGTCTTCATGATTGACCAATCCTAGTACCGAATGTATGACACCTCCGCGATCTGCACACGTTCAGCTCGGTGACGTCCCACGAACTCCGATCCAGCAAAGTGTCGAGGGAGAGTTACGTTAGCACGATGGCGTGATGACAGTGATGATGATGCTACCAATGCAGGGCTTCGCCTAAGCACCGCAATGATATAACCAAGGTGGATTGTGGTGGAAGGGGGCACCGCACACGGCTAAGAGAGATCAATGATCAACTTGTGTGTTCTAGGGTGCCCCCTTGCCCTGTATATAAAGTAAGGAGGGAGGAGGAGGCCGGCCCTCATAGGGTGCGCCCAAAGTGCGGAGTCCTACTAGGACTCCCTAGTCCTAGTAGGATTCCACCTCCTACATGGAGTAGGAAAAGGGGAAGGGAGAAGGAGAAGGAAGGAAGGGGGCACCCCCTCCCTAGTCCAATTCGGACCAGTCCATGGGGAGGGGTGCGGCCACCCTTGAGGCCTTTTTCTCTCCTTTCCCGTATGGCCCATTAAGGCCCAATACGAATTCCCGTAACTCTCCGGTATTCTGAAAAATACCCGAATCACTCGGAACCTTTCTGATGTCCGAATATAGCCTTCAAATATATCGATCTTTACGGCTCGATCATTTAGAGACTCCTCGTCATGTCCCCGATCTCATCCGGTACTCTGAAATACCTTCGGTCATCAAATCACATAACTCATAATATAAATCGTCACCGAACGTTAAGCGTGCGGACCCTATGGGTTCGAGAACTATGTAGACATGACCGAGACACATCTCCGGTCAATAACCAATAGCGGAACCTAGATGCTCATATTGGCTCCTACATATTCTACGAAGATCTTTATCGGTCAAACCGCATAACAACATACGTTGTTCCCTTTGTCATCGGCATGTTAGTTGCCCGAGATTCGATCGTCGGTATCACCATACCTAGTTCAAACTCGTTACCGGCAAGTCTCTTTACTCATTCCGTAATGCATCATCCCGCAACTAACTCATTAGTCACATTGCTTGCAATGCTTATAGTGATCTGCATTACCGAGAGGGCCCAGAGATACCTCTCCAACAATCGGAGTGACAAATCCTAATCTCGATCTATGCCAACTCAACAAGTACCATCGGAGACACCTATAGAGCACCTTTATAATCACCCAGTTACGTTGTGACATTTGGTAGCACACAAAGTGTTCCTCCGGTATTCAGGAGTTGCATAATGTCATAGTCATAGGAACATGTATAAGTCATGAAGAAGGCAATAGCAATATACTAAACGATCAAGTGCTAAGCTAGCGGAATAGGTCAAGTCAAGCACATCATTATCCAATGATGTGACCCCGTTAATCAAATGACAACTCATGTCTATGGCTAGGAAACATAACCACCTTTGATTCAGCGAGCTAGTCAAGTAGAGGCATACTAGTGACACTCTGTTTGTCTATGTATTCGCACATGTACTAAGTTTCCGGTTAATACAATTATAGCATGAATAATAAACATTTATCATGAATTAAGGAAATAAATAATAACTTTATTATTGCCTCTAGGGCATATTTCCTTCAGTCTCCCACTTGCACTAGGGTCAATAATCTAGTTCACATCACCATGTGATTTAAAACAAATATTCACATCTGTATGTGATTAACACCCATAGCTCACATCATCATGTGACCAACTTCCAAAGGATTTAGTAGAGTCAATAATCTAGTTCATATCGCTATGTGATTAACACCCAAAGAGTACTAAGGTGTGATCATGTTTTGCTTGGATCGGTGTAAAAGCTTGCATCGACGTAACTCTTTACGACAAACTCTTTATCACCCCCATCATTGAGAAACATTTCTTTAGTCCTCACTAAGGATAATTTTTACCGCTATCCAGTGATCTACTCTTAGATCACTATTGTACCCCCTTGCCAAACTCATGGCAAGGTACACAATAGGACTGGTACACAACACAACATACTTTATAGAACCTATGGCTGAGGCATAGGGAATGACTTTCATTCTCTCTCTATCTTCTGCCGTGGTCGGGCTTTGAGTCTTACTCAACTTCACACCTTGCAACATAGGCAAGAACTGCTTCTTTGACTGTTCCATTTTGAACTACTTCAAAAACTTGTCAAGGTATGTACTCATTGAAAAAACTTATCAAACCTCTTGATCTATATCTATAGATCTTGATGCTCAATATGTAAGCAACTTCACCAAGGTCTTTCTTTGAAAACTCCTTTCAAACACTCCTTTATGCTTTACAGAAAATTCTACATCATTTCCGATCAACAATATGTCATTCACATATACTTATCAGAAAGGCTGTAGTGGTCCCACTCACTTTCTTGTAAATACAGGCTTCACCGCAAGTCTGTATAAAACTATATGATTTAATCAACTTATCAAAGCGTATATTCCAACTTCGAGAGGCTTGCACCAGTCCATAAATGGATCGCTGGAGCTTGCACACTTTGTTAGCACCCTTTGGATCTACAAAACCTTCTGGTTGCATCATATACAACTCTTATTTAAGAAATATCCATTTAAGGAATGCATTTTCTATATCCATTTGTCAGATTTCACAAAATATGGCAATTGCTAACATGATTCAGACGAATTTAAGCATCGCTGTAGTTGAGAAAGTCCCATTGTAGTCAACACCTTGAACTTGTCGAAAAACCTTTTATGACAAGTCGAGCTTTGTAGATAGTAACAATACTATCAGCGTCCATCTTCCTCTTGAAGATCCATTTATATTCTATGGCTTGCCGATCATCGGGCAAGTTCACCAAAGTTGATGAGGACATCAATACCATTGTTACACCCACAACCCCTACTGCTACATATACTGGACCAATTACTAGAGCTCGCGCATGCCAATTAAATTATCAGGTACTTTCGTTTCTTGGTAATGATTCTAATGTTCATGAGAATATGATGCTGCCTAAGTTGGATACATTTGTTTTGCTTACAAATGAAGGGCCTAGCTTGGAGAAGGATGAACATTGGAGCAAGAACAAGCATGGAGATGATGGCATGCGCAAGGGGAACAAGAACGGAGTTACAAGTGATGATTTTAGGTCTTTGAAGCTACCATAATGAGTGCATGAAGCCTTGGACGAAATATACAAGATGCCACTTCATAAAATTCGTCCAGAGGCTATTCTAGGTGCTGCGTCACCTTATTATTGGGCCAGACCCATGTAATTTCGAAATACATAAGTATAGGCTATTTTTAGAGTCCGTATGTGTGGGGAAACAAGAGATAGGGTTAGTTTCAGACCCCTCCACCAAGGGCCACGAAATTCACCCCCTCTTCCTCCATATATACAGCCCTTAGGGCACCGTTTAGACTTTGGGTTTTGTTTCGATTAAAAGTTCGCCATAGCTGCAACTTCGCGTACTTCGTTTGTGTTCAACGACCAGACAAAGGCGTCATAGAACCCCACCTTGATCAATAAAGCTTTCCTCTGTTATTCGCAATATCCAGATTGCAATCTTAGTTTCTTGCTTATTCTTTGTTTGCTTGCAGGAAATAGACCTTCGTGGTCAGGTTGATCGTGCTCCGGCATGGTCAATAACCTCTCGGAGTTGGTTTAGCGATTGCTAAGGCGTGACGTCTTCGCACGTTCGTAGTCGGATCATCAAAGTCGACTTCCACCAAAGCGATGTCCATCATCTCATCGAAAGACGGGACACCTTTGCCTCTATCAAGTGGTATTAGATTTCCAGGTTGCTCGGTGAGATTTTATAGTTTTTCGTAGTTTAGATCAAGTCGGTTCTTCATACCTACAGTCCACGAAAAAGCCACACAAAACAAATTAGGGTTAGTTCATCATATCCGAACCAATCTGAGCCTTTGCATAATCTTTTTAGGGTTTTGCTTTGTTGAATTTGCGGTTGCATCGTCGTGTCTAGTTGCTGGTCTTAGCGTCTAGTCCTTTAGAGTTTCGAGTTCTGTCACAGTTTATCACGCCACCGCCGCACCAT
This sequence comes from Triticum timopheevii, assembly GCA_963921465.1. Classification (NCBI taxonomy): domain Eukaryota; kingdom Viridiplantae; phylum Streptophyta; class Magnoliopsida; order Poales; family Poaceae; genus Triticum; species Triticum timopheevii. The sequence continues at coordinate 341,129,121 of OY997270.1, read as the reverse complement.
CTTCATCGCTGTTGCCATATACCACCACCGCTGCCATATCCCACCAACGCTGCCTTATACCACCACCGCTGCCATATCCCACCAACGCTGCCATATACCACCGATCCATATCCATATACACTACAGGAAACAGGTAATTTGCCGTCTGTGGATCACAGACGGCAAAGACCGAAATCTAGACGGCAAAGAGTTTGCCGTCAGGAAGCAGACGGCAAACTCAGACGGCAAAGATAAGTCGGCAAAGAATACTTTGCCGTCAGCTTTTTAATGGGAAGACGGCAAAGACTTTGCCGTAAGCCAAATCCACTTCGCTGTCAGCCTTATAAATAACAAACAGCAAAGAATGCAGTCTTTGCCGTCAGTCAAAACATATTCTTTGCCGTCATCAAGACTAAACTAAAGACGGCAAAGATTATTTTTTATTTTTAAAAATAACGTCAGTCAAAACGTGGTTGGAGTTGGCCAACTCCGGCATCGTGCGTACAGCGTGGCCAGAGCAAAAGAGGACGATGGCGTCACTACTGAGATTTGCAATACAGATTCAATAAAAATGAATGTATATTTCTCTAACAAAAAGAAAACGGATTCACAAGCTAGCCATTCTTCACTTCACATGTATAATAGCAACTTCTAAGTGCTCTGCACATCAGATTCACACACGGACAAGTGCTAGAATACATCAAATTCACATCCACTTAAAACGCATCAAGAAAGCAACACACACGTTGCTAGCCTGGGTAGCCTAGATCCACCGGGAAGTAGTAGCGCTGCAACCGAATGAACCATATGTGTACAGGGCCCCGGTCGCAGCCAGCAAGCATACTGGAGGACAACACCAGTGCGACGAGGACGGGCATGGCAGCGCGCCGGTGGCGGTGTCCAAAAGCGGAGGCCGGCTTGGGCGTGGAAAACGAGATCTGATCCATCTTCTGCCTTCCTTCGATCTGGCCCAGGCTGGAACAGGGCCGGCCGCCGGAGAGGCCCATCAGGCAAGGAGGAAAGGCGACGCCGGCTGGCCTTGGGTGGCGCTGCCGCAACGCCAATGCCCATGACCGCCACGGCCTTGGCCTTGGAGTCGGTCGCGATGAGCCGGGAGATGCGGCGGCGACAGAAGGGGCACGCCGGCGGCTGCAGCATGAACTTGGATGGGATGGGACTGCTTTAGCAGCTGAGCGCGAGCATGCAGACGGCACACACCTGGTGCCCGCAGTCCTCCACCTCGATGCTTCACCTCCTCATCCTTCTGGCCGTCGATGTCGTCGCCGGCGCCGTCTTCGGAGAGCGCCGCTCCCGATTGGCCTCGGCCAGCGCAGCCTAGAGGAGCGCCCTCACTTCCGGCGATGGGAGCTGGCGGGAACCGGCGAGGGGCCGCAGCGTCCGGATCCGGCGAGGGGTCGCCGCAGCGGTGCTTGGCGAGGCAGAGGTGGGTGGTGGAGTGCCGGTGCGGTGGGGATCGAGAGAAGGGAGGCAGAGGAGAATACTAGATGGGATCGAGCGAGGTGGGTGGGTGGGGATTTTGGTGCGTGGGCTGCGTGGGTGGGTGGGTGGGGTCCCGGGTGAGTGGGCTGCGTGGGTGGGGTCCCGGGTGAGTGGGCTACGTGGGTGGAAGGGGCTGCCAGCTCATCGATCCGTGTGGTTGATCCGCATGATGTGTTTCTTCTTTGCCATCTGCGTCTTTTATTGCAGACGACAAAGAGCATATTTTGCCGTATGTAATAAAAAATACAGACGGCAAACCTTTTGCTGTCTATGTTTTTTTATTTCTGACGGCAAAACTCATACTTTGCCGTCTGTAATGAAAAGCACAGACGGCTAAGACTCTTTGCCGTTTGTAATAAAAAAACAGACGGCAAAATATGTTTTTGCCGTTATTTTTTCTTTGCCGTCAGCAGCTGATGGCAAAAGGGCTCTTTGCCGTCTATCCCGATGAAAAGCTGACGGCAAAGATGTCTACTGACGGCAAATTAGCTGTTTCCCGTAGTGATACCACCATCGCTATCATATACCACCACCGCTGACATATCCTACCACCATATATCCACCACCAATCCGAGTTCTTTTTGTATTAGGTTTGCTTCCGAGATCCATCTAATTTCCGATTCGTGTTTCCTTGCCTGAGTAGGTTTCGGAAAAAAAATCGGCGACCGAAAATATTTTTTCCCTATCCTATTTTTAGGTCCCAAGGAGTGTTTTGAGACATTCGCCATCATAGTAATTTTTTATCGCACTTTTTCGTGGTCGCTGCCCTGATTTCCGAAAAAAAAATTGTCAAAAAATTTCGTGCCCATCCTGTCAGTTTGACATGGGAAGAGTTTTGAGACACTCACCATTATAGTGATTTTTCGCAAAAAAAGAGCAGTGCAAAAAAAAAGAGCAGCGCCAAAAAAATAGAGCGAAAAAAAACCAGTGTGCTTTTCCCTTGTTTACGTGCAGTGCTGTGATTTTGTTAGTGTTCTAGGCTCGCGTCTCAAGCACAGTCTAGTCTAGGACCAGCACAGTACTGTCGTTGAGCGTTATTCAACTTTGTATCTCTGAATTGATTATTGCTGACCCTTTTTGCTACCATATTATAAGCCTTCCCAGCTCCACACACATCTAAGTTGTGCGTTTGACTCTCCCTGGTAATCTCTTTATCCAACCTTTGAGAGTTTTCACTACAACGGTTGTCGATCACCTCCTGCTGCTGGGTAAGAACTGGTAAGAATTTGAGATTTGCTTGACGGGTTTGTGATACACCACCACCTATTCCTAGTAGTCTATAGGATCATATTCTTGTTTGTTTCTATTTGCTGCTAACCATGGCAGGATCACAAGCCGATGAGACTGATTGGGAGAACCTGACAAACAAACAGCTACATGATAAATTTCAGCAAATGATGAGTGGACAGGTGCAAGATGTGCTAAACAGATTTGAAGAGGCCATGGAGAAGATAGATGGTATTGAGAAGACATTTGAAACAAAGCTTGATAACAAGTTTAATGAATTGCTCGCGTGTTTTCCACAACCACTGCCGGCTGCACCTATCGCACCTCTGCAACAACAACAACAACACCTTCTTCCGAATCAGTATGGACGAGCGCAGCGTGTTCCTCTTGAGGATGGCCAACCTTCTGGTGCTGCTGTACCTGTTGTTGATGCTTCTTTGGCTCCTGCTATTGCTGCTGCTGGTACCCAGGAGGATGATGAGTATGCGGGCAATTATGAGGATGAGGTTGATCAAAATCAGAACTACGTGCAGCCACTAGCACCACCACCAGCAGGTCGACCTCAGGTATATAATCGCAATGGTAGGCCTACACCACCACCTCAGGTACGAGATCATGACCATGTTCCTAAAGTGAAATTGAATATTCCACCATTTGAGGGTAGATATGTTCCTGATATATATCTTACTTGGGAGTTAGAAACTGAACAACATTTTACATGTTTACAATATCCCGAGGAGAGATGAGTTGCTGCTGCTGTTTGTGCTTTCACTAGTTTTGCATGTGTATGGTGGTCTGAAGATTGTAGATTATATCCTATTCCATCTACTTGGGCTGCTTTGAAAATTGCTATGCGTAGGTTCCACCATATTATCAACGTGAATTGCTTCGAAAATTGCAGCGTTTAAGACAAGGAAAAAATTCTATAGAAGAATATTATCAGGAATTACAAACTGTCATGATTAGATGTGGTATTGTTGAGGAGAATGAAGTTATGCTTGCACGTTTTACGGGTGGATTAAATAGAGAGATTCAGACCATTCTAGAGTATAAGGAGTATACTAATATCACTCGTTTATTCCATCTTGCTTGTAAAGCTGAACGTGAAGTGCAGGATCGACAAGCAATGGCATGCACTAACTTTTCTGCAGGTCAACCTTCCTCATGGACACCGCGTGCATCTTCTACTTCCGCTACACCAGCACCTCCATCAGGTTCCACCTCCAGCCGTGATATAAGAAAGCAGGCACAACCACCACTATCTGCCAAGAGAGCACCTGCCGGACCTACACAGAGCTCTTCTTCTTCCATGGCATCAACAGGGCACACAAGTGATATTATTTGTCATCGTTGCAAGGGAAGAGGTCATTATGCGCGAGAATGCAAATCTCAGCGTGTGATGATTGCTACTGAGTATGGTGGGTATGAGTCCGCTACTGACTATGATGAGGAGACTTTGGCCCTTATTACACGTGAAGAACATGGTGGATATGATCCTGATCATGAGACGCAATACATGGCTCCTTAAGACGCTGACAGGTATGGATGTTTAGTTTCTCAACGTATTTTGAGTGTGCAGGTCACACAAGCTGAGCAAAATCATAGGCATAATTTGTTCCATACAAAGGGAGTTGTGAAGGAACGTTCTGTGCGCGTTATCATAGATGGAGGGAGCTGCAACAACTTGGCTAGCATGGAGATGGTGGAGAAGCTATCTCTCACCACAAGACCACATCCACATCCATACTACATCCAATGGTTCAACAACAGTGGCAAGGTTAAGGTAACACGTACTGTTCGTGTGCATTTTAGTATCTCTACATATGCTAATTATGTTGATTGTGATGTGGTACCTATGCAAGCATGTTCCTTATTACTTGGTCGATCATGGCAATTTGATTGTAATTCTGTCCACCATGGTAGAAACAATCAATATACTCTTGTTCATAAGGATAAAAATATTACTTTGTTTCCTATGACTCCTGATTCCATTTTGAAAGATGATATTAATAGAGCTAATAAAGCAAAACAGGAGAAGAATAAGAGTGAAAATCAGATTGTGGCAAAAGAATTTGAGCAACAAATGAAGCCTAATAATAAACCATCTAGTGTTGCTTCTGAAATTAAATTGAAAAGTGCATGTTTACTTGCCACTAAATCTGATATTGATGAGCTAGATTTTAGCAAATCTATTTGCTATGCTTTTGTGTGCAAATAGGCATTATTTTCATTCAAGGACGTGCCTTCCTCTTTGCCCCCTGTTGTCACTAACATTGTGCAGGAGTTCGCTGACGTCTTCCCACAAGACGTGCCACCGGGATTACCACCTATTCGAGGGACTGAACATCAAATTGACTTAATTCCTGATGCATCCCTACCCAACCATGCACCATACCGTACCAATCCAGAGGAGACGAAGGAGATTATGCGTCAAGTACAAGAGCTTCTCGACAAAGGTTATATACGCGAATCCCTTAGTCCTTGTGATGTTCCTATTATTTTAGTGCCGAAAAAGGATGGTACATCGCGTATGTGTGTTGATTGTAGATGCATTAATAATATTACTATTCGTTATCGTCACCCTATTCCTAGGGTAGATGACATGCTTGATGAATTGAGTGGCTCTACAATATTCTCCAAAGTTGATTTGCATAGTGGATACCATCAAATTCGTATGAAATTGGGGGATGAATGGAAAACAACATTTAAAACTAAGTTTGGATTATATGAGTGGTTAGTCATGCCTTTTGGGTTAACTAATGCACCTAGTACTTTCATGAGATTAATGAACGAAGTGTTATGTGCTTTCATTGGACGATTTGTGGTAGTTTACTTTGATGACATATTGATTTATAGCAAAACTTTGGAGGAACATTTGGAACATTTACGTGCTGTTTTTATTGCTACGTGATGCACGTTTGTTTGGTAACCTTGGGAAGTGCACGTTTTGCACCGACTGAGTGTCTTTTCTTGGCTATGTTGTTACTCCACAGGGAATTGAAGTTGATAAAGCCAAGATTGAAGCTATTGAGAGTTGGCCGTAGCCCAAAACGGTCACACAAGTGAGGAGTTTTCTTGGCCTTGCTGGATTCTATAGGCGTTTTGTGAGAGATTTTAGCACCATTGCTGCACCTCTCAATGAGCTTACAAAGAAGGATGTGCCTTTTGTTTGGGGTACTGCACAGGAAGAAGCCTTCACGGTATTGAAAGATAAGTTGACATATGCTCCTTTACTCCAACTTCCTGATTTTAATAAGACTTTTGAGCTTGAATGTGATGCTAGTGGAATTGGATTAGGAGTGTGTTATTACAAGATGGCAAACCTGTTGCATATTTTTTTGAAAAATTGAGTGGGCCTAGTCTGAATTATTCTACTTATGATAAAGAATTATATGCTCTTGTTTGGACTTTAGAGACATGGCAACATTATTTATGGCCTAAAGAATTTGTTATACATTCTGATCATGAATCTTTGAAACATATTAAAAGTCAAGCTAAACTGAATCTTAGACATGCTAAATGGGTTGAATTTATTGAGACTTTCCCTTATGTTATTAAACACAAGAAGGGTAAAGAAAATGTTATTGCTGATGCATTGTCTCGTCGCTATACTATTCTTTCACAACTTGACTTCAAAATATTTGGTTTGGAGACCATCAAAGATCAATATGTGCATGATGCTGATTTTAAAGATGTATTGCAGAATTGTAAAGAAGGGAGAACATGGAACAAGTTCATCGTTAATGATGGATTTGTGTTTTGTGCTAACAAGCTATGCATTCCACCTAGCTCTATTCGTCTTTTGTTGTTGTAGGAGGCGCATGGAGGGGGATTAATGGGACACTTTGGCGTGAAGAAGACGGAGGACATACTTGCTACACATTTCTTTTGGCCAAAGATGAGATGGGATGTTGAGTGTTTTATTGCTCGCTGCACTACATGTCAAAAAAGCTAAGTCACGACTCAATCCTCATGGTTTATATATGCCTTTGCCTGTACCTAGTGTTCCTTGGGAGGATATATCTATGGACTTTGTTTTAGGTTTACCTCGAACAAAGAAGGGGAGGGATAACATATTTGTTGTCGTGGATAGATTCTCGAAAATGGCACACTTTATACCATGTCATAAAAGCGATGATGCCGTTAATGTTGCTGGTTTGTTCTTTCGTGAAATTATTCGCTTGCATGGTGTGCCCAATACTATTGTTTCAGATCGTGATACTAAATTTCTAAGCCACTTTTGGAGATGTTTATGGGCTAAGTTGGGGACTAAACTGCTTTTTAGTACTACTTGTCACCCCCAAACTGATGGACAAACTGAAGTAGTCAATAGAACATTGTCTACTATGCTTAGGGCTGTTTTGAAGAATAATAAGAAAATGTGGGAAGAATTCTTGCCTCATATTGAATTTGCTTATAATCCTTCATTGCATTCTACTACTAAGATGTGCCCTTTTGAAATTGTGTATGGTTTCCTACCTCGTGCACCTATTGATTTGTTGCCTCTTCCATCTTCGGAGAAGGTTAATTTTGGTGCTAAACAACGTGCTGAATTGATTTAAAAAATACATGAGTTAACTAAGTGCTAAATATAAACTTGCTGGAGATAAGGGTAGAAAACATGTTGTGTTTGCACCTGGAGATCTTGTTTGGTTACATTTGCGTAAGGATAGATTTCCTGATTTGCGCAAACCAAAGTTAATGCCACGTGCTGGTGGTCCTTTTAAGGTGTTGGAGAAAATAAATGATAACGCATATAAACTTGAGCTGCCTGCAGATTTTGGGGTTAGTCCCACTTTTAACACTGCAGATTTGAAGCCTTATTTAGGTGAGGAAGATGAGCTCCCGTCGAGGACGACTTCATTTCAAGAAGGGGAGGATGATGAGGACATCAATACCATTGTTACACCCACAGCCCCTACTGCTACATATACTGGGCCAATTACTAGAGCTCGCGCACGCCAATTAAATTATCAGGTACTTTCGTTTCTTGGTAATGATTCTAATGTTCATGAGAATATGATGTTGCCTAAATTGGATACATTTGTTTTGCTTATAAATGAAGGGCCTAGCTTGGAGAAGGATGAACATTGGAGCAAGAACAAGCATGGAGATGATGGCATGCGCAAGGGGAACAAGAACGGAGTTACAAGTGATGATTTCAGGTCTTTGAAGCTACCATAATGAGTGCATGAAGCCTTGGACGAAATATACAAGATGTGACTTCATAAATTTCTTCCAGAGGCTATTCTAGGTGCTGCGTCACCTTATTATTGGGCCAGGCCCATGTAATTTCGAAATACATAAGTATAGGCTATTTTTAGAGTCCGTATGTGTGGAGAAACAAGAGATAGGGTTAGTTTCGGACCCTTCCACCAAGGTCCACTACATTCACCCCCTCTTCCTCCATATATACAGCCCTCAGGGCACCGTTTAGACTTTGGGTTTTGTTTAGATTAAAAGTTTGTCATAGCTGCAACTTCGCGTACTTCTATTGTGTTCAACGACCAGACAAAGGCGTCACAGAACCCCACCTTGATCAATAAAGCTTTCCTCTGTTATTCACAATATCCAGATTGCAATCTTAGTTTCTTGCTTGTTCTTCGTTTGCTTGCAGGAAATAGACCTTCGTGGTCAGACTGATCGTGCTCCGGCGTGGTCAATAACCACTCGGAGTTGGTTTAGCGATTGCTAAGGCGCGACGTCTTCGCACGTTCGTAGTTGGATTGTCAAAGTCGACTTCCACCAAAGCGATATCCATCATCTCATCAAAAGACGGACACCGTTGCCTCTATCAAAAGTCCACACTTTGTTCTTATATATGGATCCCATCTCAGATTTCATGGCTTCAAGCCATTTCGCGGAATCTGGGCTCATCATCGCTTCCTCATAGTTTGTAGGTTCATCATCGTATAGTAACATGACTTCCAGAATAGGATTACCGTACCACTCTGGTGCAGACCGTACTCTGGAAGACCTACGAGGTTCTGTAGTAACTTGATCTGAAGTTTCATGATCATCATCATTAACTTCATCACTAATTGGTATATGAATCACTAAAACTAATTTCTGTGATGAATTACTTTCCAATTCGGGAGAAGGTACAATTACCTCATCAAGTTCTACTTTCCTCCCACTCACTTCTTTCGAGAGAAACTCCTTCTCTAGAAAGGTCCATTCTTAGCAACGAATATCTTGCCCTCGGATCTTGTGATAGAAGGTGTACCCAACAGTTTCCTTTGGGTATTCTATGAAGACGCAATTCTCCGATTTGGGTTCGAGCTTATCAGGTTCAAGCTTTTTCACATAAGCATCGCAACCCCAAACTTTAAGAAATGACAACTTTGGTTTCTTGCCAAACCACAGTTTATAAGGCGTCGTTTCAATGGATTTTAATGGTGCCCTATTTAAAGTGAATGCAACTGTCTCTAATGCATAACCCCAAAACGATAGTGGTAAATCGGTAAGAGACGTCATAGATCGCACCATATCCAATAAAGTGTGGTTACGACGTTTGGACACACCATTACGCTGTGGTGTTCCAGGTGGCATGAGCTGTGAAACTATTCCACATTGTTTTAAATGAAGGCCAAACTCGTAACTCAAATATTCTCCTCCACGATCAGATCATAGAAATTTTTATTTTCTTGTTATGATGATTCTCCACTTCACTCTGAAACTCTTTGAACTTTTCAAATGTTTCAGACTTGTGTTTCATTAAGTAGATATACCCATATCTGCTTAATCATCTGTGAAGGTCAGAAAATAATGATACCCGCCATGAGCATCAACACTCATTAGACCGCATACATCAGTATGTATTATTTCCAATAAGTCACTAGCTCTTTCCATTGTTCCGGAGAATGGAGTTTTAGTCATCTTGCCCATAAGGCACGGTTCGCAAGCATCAAATGATTCATATTCAAGTGATTCCAAAAGTCCATCTTTATGGAGTTTCTTCATGCGCTTTACACCGATATGACCCAAATGGCAGTGCCACAAATAAGTTGCACTATCATTATCAACTTTGCATCTTTTGGCATCAATGTGTATCACTATGATCAAGATCCAACAAACTATTTTCATTGGGTGTATGACCATCGAAGGTTTTATTCATGTAAATAGAACAATAATTATTCTCTGACTTTAAATGAATAACCCTATTGCAATAAACATGATCAAATCATATTCATGCTCAACGCAAATGCCAAATAACATTTTTTTAGGTTCAACACTAATCCCGAAAGTATAGGGGGTGTGCAATGATGATCATATCAATCTTGGAACCACTTCCAACATACATCGTCACTTCACCCTCAACTAGTCTCTATCTATTCTGCAACTCCTATTTCGAGTTACTAATCTTAGCAATCGAACAAGTATCGAATACCCAGGGGTTACTACGAGCACTAGTAAGGTACACATCAATAACATGTATATCAAATATACCTTTGTTCACTTTGCTATCCTTCTTATCCATCAAATATTTGAGGCATTTCCGCTTCCAGTGACCATTTCCTTTGCAGTAGAAGCACTCAGTTTCAGGCTTTGGTCCAGCTTTGGGCTTCTTCATGGGAGTGACAACTTGCTTGCCATTCTACTTGAAGTTCCCTTTCTTTCCCTTTGCCCTTTTCTTGAAACTAGTGGTCTTGTTAATCATCAACACTTGATGCCCTTTCTTGATTTCTACCTTCGTTGATTTCAGCATCACGAAGAGCTCGGGAATCGTTTCTATCATCCCTTGCATACTATGGTTCATCACAAAGTTCCAGTAACTTGGTGATGGTGACTAGAGAACTCTGTTAATCACTATCTTATCTGGAAGATTAACTCCCACTTGATTCAAGTGATTGTAGTACCCAGACATTCTGAGCACATGCTCACTAGTTGAGCAATTCTCCTCCATCCTTTTTAGGCAAAGTACTTGTCAGAGGTCTCATACCTCTTAACACGGGCATGAGTCTGAAATACCAATTTCAGCTCTTGGAACATCTCATATGCTCCGTGACGTTTCAAAAACGTTTTTAAGTCCCGGTTCAAAGTCGTAAAGCATGACGCACTAAACTATCAAGTAGTCATCATATTGAGCTAGCTAAACATTCATAACAATTGCATCTGCTCCTGCAATAGGTCTGTCACCTAGCGGTGCATCAAGGACATAATTTTTTTGTGCGGCAATGAGGATAATCCTCAGATCACGAACCTAGTCCGTATCATTGCTACTAACATCTTTCAACTTGGTTTTCTCTAGGAACATATCATAAATAAAACAGGGAGCTACATCTGAGCTATTGATCTACAACATAGTTATGCAAATACTATTAGGACTAAGTTCATGATAAATTCAAGTTCAAATAATCAAATTACTTAAGAACTCCCACTTAGATAGACATCCCTCTAGTCATCTAAATGATCACGTGATCCAAATCAACTAAACCATGTCCGATCATCACGTGAGATGGAGTAGTTTTAAATGGTGAACATCACTATGTTGATCATATCTACTATATGATTCACGTTCGACCTTTCGGTCTCCAGTGTTCCGAGGCCATATCTGCATATGCTAGGCTCGTCAAGTTTAACCCAAGTATTCCGTGTGTGCAAAACTGGCTTGCACCCGTTGTATGTGAACGTAGAGCTTATCACAACCGATCATCACGTGGTGTCTCAGCACGAAGAACTGTCGCAATGGTGCATACTCAGGGAGAACACTTATACCTTGAAATTTTATTAAGGGATCATCTTATAAAGCTACCGCCGAACTAAGCAGAATAAGATGTATAAAAGATAAACATCACATGCAATCAAAATATGTGACATGATATGGCCATCATCTCTTGTGCCTTTGATCTCCATCTCCAAAGCATCATAGTGATCTCCATCGTCACCGACATGACACCATGATCTCCATCATCTTGATCTATATCAATGTGTCGTCACATGGTCATCTCGCCAACTATTGCTCTTACAACTATTGCTATCGCACAGCGATAACGTAAAGCAATTATTTGGCGCTTGCATCTTATGCAATAAACAGATAACCATAAGGTTTCTGCTAGTTGCCGATAACTTCAACAAAACATGATCATCTCATACAACAACTTATATCTCATCACGTCTTGAGCATATCACATCACAACAAGCCCTGCAAAAACAAGTTAGATGTTCTCTACTTTGTTGTTGCAAGTTTTACATGGCTGCTACAGGCTTAGCAAGAACCGTTCTTACCTACGCATCAAAAACCACAATGATTTTTCGTCAAGTATGTGTTGTTTTAACCTTCAGCAAGGACCGGGCGTAGCCACACTCGATTCAACTAAAGTTGGAGAAACTGACACCCTCCAGCCACCTCTCTGCGAAGCACGTCGGTAGAACCAGTCTCGCGTAAGTGTACGCGTAATGTCGGTCCGGGCCGCTTAATCCAACAATACCGCCGAATCAAAGTATGACATGCTGGTAAGCAGTATGACTATTATCTTCCACAACTCACTTGTGTTCTACTCGTGCATATAATATCTACGCATAAACCTGGCTCGGATGCCACTGTTGGGGAACATAGTAATTTCAAAAGAATTCCTACGCACACGCAAGATCATGGTGATGCATAGCAACGAGAGGGAAGAGTGTTGTCCACGTACCCTCGTAGACCGAAAGCGGAAGCGTTATGACAACGCGGTTGATGTAGTCGTAGGTCTTCACGATCGACCGATTCTAGTACCGAACGTACGACACCTCCACGATCTGCACATGTTCAGCTCGGTGACGTCCCACAAACTCTGATCCAGCAAAGTGTCAAGGGAGAGTTACGTCAGCACGACGAGGTGATGACGGTGATGATGATGCTACCGACGCAGGGCTTCGCCTAAGCACCGCAACGATATAACCGAGGTGGATTATGGTGGAGGGGGGCACCGCACACGGCTAAGAGAGATCAATGATCAACTTGTGTGTTCTAGGGTGCCCCTTGCCCCAGTATCTAAAGGAGGGAGGAGGAGGAGGCCGACCCTCATAGGGTGCGCTCAAAGCGCGGAGTCCTACTAGGACTCCCTAGTCCTTGTAGGATTCCACCTCCCACATGGAGTAGGAAAAGGGGAAGGGAGAAGGAGAAGGAAGGAAGGCCCCCCCTCCCTAGTCCAATTCGGACCAGTCCATGGGGAGGGGTGCGGCCACCCTTGAGGCCTTTTCTCTCCTTTCTCGTATGGCCCATTAAGGCCCAATACGAATTCCCCTAACTCTCCGGTACTCCGAAAAATACCCGAATCACTCGGAACCTTTCCGATGTCCGAATATAGCCTTCCAATATATTGATCTTTACGGCTCGATCATTTCGAGACTCCTCGTCATGTCCCCGATCTCATTCGGGACTCTGAACTACCTTCGGTCATCAAATCACATAACTCATAATATAAATTGTCACCGAACGTTAAGCGTGCGGACCCTATGGGTTCAAGAACTATGTAGACATGACCGAGACACATCTCCGGTCAATAACCAATAGCGGAACCTGGATGCTAATATTGGCTCCTACATATTCTACGAAGATCTTTATCGGTCAAACCGCATAACAACATACGTTGTTTCCTTTGTCATCAGTATGTTACTTGCCCGAGATTCGATCGTCGGTATCACCATAACTAGTTCAATCTCATTACCGGCAAGTCTCTTTTCTCGTTCCATAATGCATCTTCCTGCAACTAACTCATTAGTCACATTGCTTGCAAGGCTTATAGTGATGTGCATTACCGAGAGGGCCCAGAGATACCTCTCCGACAATCAGAGTGACAAATCCTAATCTCGATCTATGCCAACTCAAAAAGTACCATCGGAGACACCTGTAGAGCACCTTTATAATCACCCAGTTCCGTTATGACGTTTGGTAGCACACAAAGTGTTCCTCCGGTATTCGGGAGTTGCATAATCTCATAGTTATAGGAACATGTATAAGTCATGAAGAAAGCAATAGCAATATACTAAACGATCAAGTGCTAAGCTAACGGAATGGGTCAAGTCAATCATATCATTCTCCAATGATGTGACCCCGTTAAGCAAATGAAAACTCATGTCTATGGCTAGGAAACATAACCATCTTTGATTCAACGAGCTAGTCAAGTAGAGGCATACTAGTGACACTCTGTTTGTCTATGTATTCACACATGTACTAAGTTTCCGGTTAATACAATTATAGCATGAATAATAAACATTTACCATCAATTAAGGAAATAAATAATAACTTTATTATTGCCTCTAGGGCATATTTCCTCCATCAAGATCATAAGAAGAATGACCCCAATCATGATCATTGCAACAAATAGTAGTCATAGCAAAACTAGCATCCCCAAGCTTGAGGTTTTGCATATCATTAACACAATTGACATTAAGAGAATTTATAATAACATCATTACAATCATGCTTTTCATCGAAGAAACTATCAAGTATGGGTGCAATAGCAACGATATCATGTTTAACATAAGGAACTATAGCAAATTCGTCTTCATAAATATTGGCATCATGGCCACAAGAATAGCAAGCATCATGTTCACCAAGATACATTTCAATCAAATCATCAGAATCATAATTATCTATAGATTTATGCATATCATTATTTTCTTCCAAAGCAATGATCATTCTTTCGATAAATTCTTTGACATAGGCATTATGAGCATCGTTTTCATAGCAATATTGTAGAGACTAATATCATACTTTTCAATCAAAGAAGCAACTTCATAAGCACCCTTAAAAGCAACAAATTCTTCAATTTGTTCGATATCATAGTAATTATAAACACCCTTTGCATAAGAAGATAATATTTCATTATAATTAAACTCACATAGGTAGGGAACGTGTTTTTAGGGTTCTTGGAGAAACAAGTAAAATCATAAATTTCACAAAGATTCCAAGCATAGCACAACAAACTGTTTATTTGATTCCATAAGAGTCTCCCTTTTTAGTCAAACGGTAACGCACAAAATGAGCATGCTCATCTAAAGATTTTCCCTCAACTAAAATTGTTGGGGTTTCAGCACGAGCACATATATATCGAAGATGATCCAAGTAGAACACTTTAAGTGGATCCATATCAATAGTTTTTTAGAAAGCAAAGATGCATGCAATAGAAGGCACATGGAAACACAAACAAAAATACATACAGGGAGAAGGCGAAGAAAAGGCAAATCTTTTCGAAAATCGTTTTAGAAGTGGGGGAGAGGAAAACGAGAGGCGAATGGCGAATAATGTAATGCAAGGGAGAAGAGTTTATGATGGGTACTGGGTATGGCTTTACTTGACGTAGATCTCCCCAGCAACGACGCCAAAAATCCTTCTTGCTACCTCTTGAGCTTGCATTGGTTTTCCCTTGAAGAGGAAAGGGTGATCACTACAAAAAAAATACACTTCCCTGATGATACGTGTTTGTCACAGTAAGTCGTGTTTTTTGTCATGCATGTACATCCATGACAAATTTATGACAGAATCAAGATAGTCATACCTATGCTGTCATAGAAGTGTTCCATGACATTACCAAAATTATCATCACGGAAGTGTCCACTTCCATGACGATAAATCGCGCGTCACAGAAGTGCTTTCGTCAAGGGTGACCGACACGTGGCATCCGCCATAACGGAATGTTGTTAAGCTATCGGGTCAGATTTTGGATCCGATAACCCGACCAATGGGAAATTTCCACATGTAAAATTCTGATTGGCCGAAGGGAACACCTGTCAGCTCGTCAGTGGGCCAGATGTCACCCGTCCATTGGAGGAGACATGCCTATGGTACGTCGACACGTGGCTGGGCCCAATAGAGGCCCATATAGGTTAAAAGGCCAGCCCAGTCAAAGGCCCATAGAACTTAATGAGGTACTAGTGGGCCAGCCCAATAACGGCCTGCTTAATAAAGGCCCATTTACAGCCTGAAACCAGATCTGGCCCGTTAATTGTTCGCCCAATATTTGGGCCCATTTAGGGCCCGAAGCCAGATCTGGATCGTTAATCGCCCAATATTTGGGCCCATTTGCGGCCCGAAGCCAGATCTGGCCCGTTAGTTGTTCGCCGAATATTCGGGCCCAACTACAGCCTAGTGAGTTTCAGCCTGTTAGAGGCCTAATGTAGACATGGGCCCATTTCAGCCCGGTGTGACTTCCGGCCTGGGAATGGCCCGTGCTGCCCATGGGCCATATATGGTCCGACGGGACATCGGGCCCACTAACGGCCCATGCTAAAGGTGGCAACAGTTAAGCCCAACATGACTTTGGGCCTGTTAAAGGCCCATCGCGTAATTCGGCCCGTTGATGCCTGTACTAAGCTTTCGGCCTCTTAAAGGCCCATGATATCAGTGGGACAACTAAGGCCCGAGATATGTTTCGGCCTGGTAACGGCCCGTGAGCTAACTGGGCCCATAACGGCCCGGTCTACATTTCGGCCTGCTGAAGGACCGTCGACGACTAGTGAAAATTGAGGCCCAACATGCATTTTAGCCTGCTAAAGGCCCGTGGTTTCATCTCGGTCGTAACAGGCCAGTACAATATTCAGCCTGTTAATGGCCCAATGCTACCTGGGCCAAACTAAGCACTGGGTCGACAAAAGGCCCAACTAAAATATAGGCCGATGTAAGTTTGGGCCTGGCACAAGTGTGAAGGCCCCAATCATTCGGGCCCAAGAAAGACGCAAGCCGGCCCAATTGTGGCCTGCTAAAAACCTGGCCCGTTAGAGTCGAATGTTTCGGCCGAGTCGACTACATCTGATTTTTTTTCAGATAGCGAATGATGGCAGTAACTAGTAGGAATTAAGAACAAACCTACTCTATACAATAAAGAAATTACGGCATAGTAACTAAGAATAAACCTACACTATACAATAAAGGATTTAAGGAATATTACATCCACTGGGCATTGAAGTTCACCACCAGTGATCATCAAGCACAACGAAGAAGCAGATTACAAAAACTGGGCACCATTGCAGCATAACAAAATAATACTGAACCGAGACCACTTCCAAGACAGTTCAAGAAAGGTTAGCCTTGCGGGGGAACTGCTGCGCAAGCTGCTGAGAAAGGCTGTGAGACCGGCCTAGCATGTCGGTCATAGCTTCCAGGTGTAGCTGTTTAGCGATGAGGTTCTCATTGGTGTTCTCCGCAATCTTTCTTAGAGATAGGACTTCAAGTCGAAGTTGAGTTGCAGAATGCCTTTCTGCTAGAACTTTGGATTGAACAAGTCGAACAGATTCAAACAACGAATTCTGTGAGCTTGTCTGACTGTTAGTCTCAAGTAATTTGAACACTGCATCAAGACAAGACTTTGGGGTTGTCTCGCTATCTTCAAGATGTTTTGCCTTCTTTGTTGCAATATATGTTGGGTTTGTCTCACAGCCTTCAGCAGACTTATGCATGCCATCAAGAATATCACCCCGAAACAAAGCAGAGAGATGACATGTTTTGCACGTGTATAAACAAAGGTGATAACTGTTCTGTCAATTCTATCCAATTTCAAATTAGAAAATAAAGAGTAAGTTCAAAATATCAATAGCATAATTTGGCATTGTTCATAATGCGGGGAGCTTCACCACACTACTGGATTACCATGTCAACATAATAAGCATAGATGAAGGGCAAAGAAAATCATTGTATCTATTTTGGATAATGTGCATGGCATGTTGTTCATATCATCAGCCACATCAGTAAGATAAAATAGGAGATGACAAGGTGCAAACATGGGCTGCTTCACCACACACTGGATTATAGATCCACAAAACCAAGCATACATATAGGGAGTATTAAGTAATGTGCATGTTATGAATAAGAAATTTGGTTTTACAAGTAAAACTTAGAAGTTACGGTTCTTACGAACATGCATTTTGGTAGAAACAGCAAACTAAACAACAGTAAACGATAGGGAGTATGAGCAAATTAAACAGCAGTTGAGGATAAAGGCTTTAGAAGGACTGACTTACATTAACAGTTAACACCGGCTTTATAATGCCCTTCTCCATGTCAAGGGAAGGATAACTCAAGAATTTCAGCACAGAATCTTCTTCATAAGCATTGCCTGTACTCTACATTTTGTAGAGAGTAATTATAGATATGATAATACTGGAAGGGATAGAGGATAATGAAGATAAGATGCAGATTGATGCTACATAATCAACTACCAATCCCTGGAAGTACAAGCATTACAGGACAAAATGTACTGACAAGAGCAGTGGACTACACTTCTGCACTTGCATTGTCTGTATATTCTACTTGTTGGTAAGATTAAATATAGATCTGATCTTTTTTAGTAAATGGTGGGCGAGGGAGATAAGATGCAGAATGCTACAAAATGAACCAATCCCTCCTCCCATAATACAAGAGTGTTTTGAACACTGGTGTACTGTACAAAACGTTCTTATATTATGGGACGGAGGGAGTAGCTGTTAATGTAAGTACAATGATAGACCATGTTCAGTCCTTACAAGAGGACTGGAGAGCTAAACCTCTTCAAAAGCATTGGGTTGATTCTAAATTTGTGTAAGAGTCCATACGGATCTTATAACGTCCACCAAATGGACGATTACGAGGCTAACATGTGCAGTGATGCTACATAATCAAATAGCTATGAAAGTAAGTATGGTCATACAGGGCAAGAGGTACTCACAAGAGCAATGCAGTGTGCAGTATAGTTGCGAGATTCTATGGTCCCTTGAGAACGAATGTTCTTCTGCTAACAGTTTTCGTACAAGTGAGACATTAAGGCAAATGCAGAAATGTAGTTCAAATTGTGATGTGATATCATAGACAGTACCTTACGCTGCAGCCGAGACCAATGTGTAACAAGATTATTCCAGTCACCGTCGGATAAATGTAGCACCGGAGACTTCACAGAAATTTCGTTCAGAGGCTTGCCATCAAAGTGCGCTTGCCTCAGGTAGGAACGATACTTCATCAACAAGTGCTTGAAAAGCGCAACCAACTCTTGCTCGTCATCACAATCCAGTTTGCTCCTCGCCTATTTAAAAGAATAAAATCTTGTGTCTTCTGTCAGCAGAAACATATGCAGTAATGATCACGAATAACATTAGTACATTACTTATGCGTAAGTTGCGGAGGAAGACTGGAAATTGTTCTGTGTCTGCGTTATAATATTTCCATGAAGGAAAGATGTGCACAAAGTTCCTGACAACAACATAAGCTTCGTCTTCTAAACTGGGAAGAAATGGAACAGGGGTCCTATTTGCTGCAATTGGGGCTTTCTCTGGTTCGAAAAGGGATTTGGCAACTCGATTTGGCATACTCTTTGCTGGAATTGGGGTTTTGCGTCGTACAACTGGTGCTATGTCAACTGGCATAATCATACTGTTTGCTGCAGTTGGGGTCTACTGAGTTGGGGCATCAGAAATGACCAGTGTAGTAGGGCTAGAGTCTGCTAGAGTTGGGGTATTTTGTGGGTCAGGTGATATTGCAACTACACCTAATGGGCTATTTGATTTATCAGGTGCCACTACCTTTTCCAAATACATTGCTTGTGCTCCTCCATGATCAGCAATCGCCCTCTTCCTTTTGAACGTCTGATGCACAAGAACAACATTTGAATGGATAAATATGGTATGATGACAGATGGAATATGTACTGAAAATGGATAGGCAGGGCGTATTCACATACACGATGTGTAAACTAAGCTAATGGTAGTTCAACAAAGTAGAAGCAATGCAAAGCATCAGTTGCAAGATATGTGCGAGCAATGTAACCTTGGAAAGTTAGGGCAAGTACCTTGATGAGTGAATAAGATAGGGCATCTTCCTATGACTCCTCCACTAGGGAGCTACATTGACTTAGGTCTCCCTCTAGCTCAGAATCACTGTTAGGATCATATTCTGAGCATGAATCTGTAGGTGGAGAGCGTTTGCATTGCATTGCATCCAGACTTGATTTCAGTCCCTTAATGCTAAGTTTGACAGCCATGGCATTGTTCTGCTTTATTCTTTTCATGCGCACAAGCTCATAATCATTATGATGCTGTTCAGAATCTGAGACTCATGAAAACATAAAAAGTAGTCAGATTATCTATGCAATGCATTGCGGATTCAACTCGGAGAGTGTCTCCCTATAAACCCCTGCATATGCAAAGTTCACCTCCCCAACCGTGCTGATCAGACCACACACAGAAATACAAACCCCTTATGTCTCTATAACAGGCAGGTACACATTTCAAAACTGAAGTAGGAACATTAGAATCATATGAAATTCGTATTTGAACAAATAAACTAAGCAATTATGATTGGCGTAATGTTTAGCTTCAAGGGTAGAGTGTTGGTAGTGCGACACAAAGCAAGTAGGCAGATTGTATTCCATGTAAAAGATTGAAACCTATGTAAAAGTTGGAAATGACACTTTCTTTCTATACAATGCAGTGTTCGTTACCCACACATGATGAAAGAGATCACATAGAGAAATACTATTCACTCATGTCTACGGTTCCAGTATTTAGAAACAGGGTGGTCCACCCTAAAAGAATATTGACAACAAATATGACAAGGCAAGCATAGATGTAGTGAATCAATCATCTACTTGTGAGCTTATTAGGACAAGTATGCAGAATTGTAACTGCAGTAAGAGACCTCCAAAATCTGAATGAAGAAGTTTGTCTAGCACTTATTGTTTGCAACTAATCGACGTGAATAATTGGATATTATATCGAATGAGTAAGAAAGACAAGTAAAATTGTCAACAAACCTGGCTTGCAGTAGTAATCTGGGTCAATATTACTACGACCAACAATCCAAAATGACTAGTTTCTGTTCCGAGGACCGGAATTTTGAAAACCCTGCGAACTTTAGAGGTACTAAAGATTACCGAAATACATCTGAAGCATTAAGTGTAGGTAGCACTGAGCACACAACAAACCCTAATGATAGCCCTGCCTAATGAGTAATGAATCAATTAGAAAATGGGTGATGAGGAGTGGCTGCTGAGTGTTGAGGACGTATCTCAGGATAAATCGGGTTGGCTTGGTGGGTGCTGCACGCCTGAGCCCTGAATGGACTGGGAAGGTAGGCACGGCGGCGCGCCCAGGTAGCGGTGACGCTGTTGGGCGAGCGGCTCCTGGCCTCCTGTTAGTCCGACGTGTCCTCCTAGAGTCATGCCGTCCAGGGACGGCAAGTCGCCGGCGAGGCAGGCGGCTGGGGGCAAGTAGAGATCGGAAGCGCGCAGCAGAATAGAGGGGAATCGGGGCCTGGGACGACCCAAAATCCCAGGGTGGGCCAGCCCACCGTGGGCACCCTGTAGAGATACACACCCGAGCGGCGAACATGCATTTTTGAAACTAATTTAGGAACATTTAGCTGACCAATTAAACAACTCTGTTTTAATAATATCACATTCGTATTTGAACATCTAAGCTTGTTTAGCTTGATGGGTGGAGCAGTGTTATTATGACACGAAGCACGTATTCTGATCGTATAGTGATCATAAAAGGGGGAAACTCTAAGCATATTTTTTTAGCAAAAGAGGGTTTCCCCTCCGATTTCTATTAAAGAAACCACCACGGAACCAACATGATCAATTAAACCGTATTATGGTTGTGCCATGGCAGATTTGAAGCTGCAACCTGGAGAAATGATCTTTAGCATCCATTGTTTGCTTTGAACTAAGAACTAAATTCTAAGAGCTGAAAAGAAAGTAGAGTAACCAAGTTAAGATCTATTTTCTGGTTGAGATCAAAAAGTTGAGGAGATATGAAGTACCACCTCTCTTGCAGCGTCGTGTAGGCATCGGGGGTGCGATGGCTGTCGGTGGCGTTGAAGCAGATCTGCGACGGTAGACGGGTGCATCAGGGGATAAGTCCCGTTGCGGTGGAAGAGAAGGTCGTGTGAGCGGCCCCGGCAAAGAGGACGACGGCGCCGATGAAGCGAGAGGAAGCGATGCAAGGCTATTGGTCCATCGCTGTGGATGAGAAACGTCCATCTCTAGCAGTGGACGACGCGGTCTTGGTAGGCGCTCCGGCATGGTGGAGGACGGTGGCGATGGATGTGGTGGAGGACGACGGTGATGGATGGGGTGGCGGACGGAGGTTGGTGTGGAGATGGGGTGTTCTAGCGCGGACGGTGTATAAATGGGAAAATGGAGGGAGAGGTACGGGCAACCATGTTTTTGGGACGCGCCTGTCTGAAATATGGGAAAGTTACGAACTTAGCCCCCATTTCTAATTTGGACGTCTCGTCGGTTGGGGATAGGACGGTAATCTCGCATCTCGCCAATATTTGCCCAGAGCGATTTCGGGCGAGGAGAGGGTGGTTGGCGCCCATGGTTGGCGCCCATGGTGTATGAATGGGGCTGACAGGTAGGGCGGTTGTGTCACGTCTGAGTGAAGTTACAAACCTACCCCTATTGAAAATATTTGCCTACATCGATTTCAGGCGAGTCGAGTTTGTTTTGCCGCCCACCGTGTATGAATGGGGAATGGAGGGAGAAACAGAGGTCTTTCGGACGATCTTGAATCAAATGTGTTTTGCCGCTCATGTTTGACGCCCACCGTGTCGGAATGGGCTCAGAGGCGGTCGTGTCACGTCTAATTGAAGTTACTAACCTACCCCTATTTAGAGTAGTGGAAATCGGCCGATGGATTGTCCGTGTAATGGGTAGACAGTAATTTCCATCTCCCAAACACTTGGCTTCGGGCAGCCGATGTGGGAATGGACATTTTGCTGCTTCTTTCGAATTTTGGGACAATAAGCATCCACGTTTACCCTGGCAACTAAATTCAATCCACTTTATATTCCTATATGAATCTTTATAAATCATTCTATGTGTTTTTATATATCTTCAAAAGGACGACAAAGATGTATTCCACTGTCATATATGAATATGGTTTACAAATGCCGATACTCAAATTCAGAAACTAGAATCCAGTTTAAGGTGAATTCGAATATTTGGAACACTTCATGTCCAACTCAAATGTCACACGCGGCATAATGTTTACTCCCATTTAGATATGTACACAACCGATGTATCAAGATTCAAATACCGAGTCAATTAACCAAGAATGTACAGAACTAACAGACATATAAACACTTATAGAGTATATGGATCAATAATATCAACTAACATACATAAGCCAGGCCGCTGTACTTTTTTTGGCTACAACAACATCCTTTTTTTAGCCAGCATCTTGGCCCTTTCCGATGCGTGCCACTTATGGTCCATCTATACTACTACTATTGCTGAATGCACATTCAGCCCGATTGGCATATTTGTAGGTCTGGCACAACAATCCAAATGAAATGTCTTCGAGTCTTATCAATTAATACAGACTTGTGCTCAAATAAAATTACAAACCAAAAAACAAAAAAACAATTATTACATGATCTCTAAAACAAATGGTTTGATTGATTACATGAACACACAATACAAAGGTTATTCAACTATGGAAAGAACATTTCACCTATGATTTACCAAGTAGGAATTTAATTTCCTTTTTTCCTTCAGGACCTTAACAATCTGGTCAGTCTCAGCTTGCTTCGTTTTGAAATCCACCAAATATTTAATGGTTGTCTTGAGTACTGCTTGTGATTGTGCTGTTTGCTTCCTCAACATGTCAACTTCATCTCTAAGTGCAGAAGCAGAATCTCTTTCTACCACTAGTTTAGCCTCTAGAGCATCAGTAGTTGACAATTCATAATGCATGATTGGGCCGGTGCCACTGCTATGGGATGATGCAACATCCATGGGGACCTTGCTCTTTGATCTTGGGCTAACCTGTTTTGCCATTAAAGTTCCAATTGGATTCAAAAAAGTTGAAGTTAGCAAAACATCTCAACTGGGAGTTATAACAGCAAACCAGTTAAACAAACAAGGAATTAAAGAGTTTCAATTGGATGCTGAAAAGTACAGTACTTATTAACATCATTGTAACCCGTTGTTGCAGCAGCAAAGCAGTTAAACAAGCAAGTAGATATTTAAGTTAACGCAAATAGGTAATTCTTAATAGTAAGTATCAAACCATAGATAGGCGCAGTCTACAATATGATTAACAGGCTGTGCCATTATGTAATCAGTAGCAAACTAAATTAAGCCAAGCAACGTAATTGAACAATTTTGCAATAAGTGGCTAACTAAAATTCCGAGAAGCAGGTAACTGAACTTACGCTAGTTCTTTGTACAGGCACACTGCAACTTCTTTTTCGCTTACAAGGTTGTACAAAGGAGTCCATGGCATCAATTGCTTGGATACGCAGTCCCAATACTTCTATCTTCCCACACTGCATGGGTAAGTCAAATGGTTAATCTGGTAAGATGGTGCGTCCTTGATATGTTATATGAGGATGTGTAGTCAGACTAGTTGTAGCCAAACACATCACACTAGTTTTTACTGTATATTTCATGTGACATATTGAGATCTAAGCAATCTACAATAGGATGAAAAGACTGGCATCCTTCACATTATTGGCGAACTCAGTTCATAGAAACAAGCAATTCAACCATTCTGTGGGTAAATCAAAAGCGCCACTGGAATATTTTTCACTATCCAATCATACACGCAAAAAGGGGCGATGCCACAATAGGTGCTGGTATGGGCGGCCGCCTCAGGTGGCTGGAAAGTGTGCACTGAGTTTGAGTCGTCCAGGTTGGCCCACGCTAGTTTTGTTCGTCCCAACGCACGAGCAGGCAATGTAAAAAATGAAGAAAAATGTTTCAATTTGGATGGGCCAATAACATAAGTGCAAGGCAGGCCCTATAGCAGGCTTGCGGCCCATACGAGTGCCTCCCATATCGATCGACAGCAGGAAAAATCCCAATTCATTCGCTCCAGCCTCCAGTCTGGTTCGCTCCTAACCTAGCCGCCGCTGGATAGACCGACACAGCACTTCCTCGCGCCCTTGTTGGAGGGCGGTCGCCGGGCTTCAAGCGAATGGAAGGACAAGAAGATGAAGATCCAACCCTGGGTGTAGCCTGCGTGGGAGGCAGCGGCGACAGCACATGCATGGCATCGAGCTTGCGCAAACGGACAATTGCAACTTGCAAGAGTAGCATGTGCAACGAGCAGGTACATCACATCCCTGATTATATCTAATTCAACTCTTCAATTTCTGGCCAATAGTTAAACCTGACGGTGTTGTAAAACTGCTTGTATGTAGGGAATCTATGAGAAAATGAAACCAATTTCTACTTATTTTATAACTCCCCCAATCAATACTGAGCTGACTGAATCTGATGTATCTAATCAAGTTTCCGGTGCAAACATACAAGCTCATGTTGTTCCTGAGCCTGAAGTGTCTAATGAACAGACTGCTAATGAAGGATTTGATGCAAACATTTTACATGCTCCTGGTGATGAACATATAGTGTCTAATGAGGGATCTAATGCAAGAATTTTTGCAAGCTCATTGAAGGATTTAGTGTCTAATGATGATCTACTATGTTGAGAGATACAGAGATTTGCAGGCATTGATGACAAGCAAATTATAGTGCATTTTCATAGCTTGAGGAAACATTGAGGCCATCTACCAGAAAGTCCCCGTATCATGACAACATAGCATAAATACTTTTCTAATCTGTTGTTTGAAACTATTGGCATACTTGTGCAGGATAGATATATTGATATGCAGTTTGCACATTGGTTACGTGCAATTACACTTCGATATTTTCTGCCAGAGAACGAATAATTCAAGCAGGTACAGACCATGTTTGTAGTCCTTGTACACCATGTTGCATTTTGTGTTTTTTGGTGCTTGCATCATTTAGTGTTTATAATCTGAACTACTTTGGATCATTAGCTGGTTTTCAAAGTGCATGCAGCTTCACATTTCTCAAATTATGTTGATTTCCGGAGTGCAAGTGCCTTCATATTTTTTAAGTTAAATGTTCGCCCCTGGTAACTTGAATTCGTGGATCAGCCACTACACACAAATCATACACGAATGCCAGTACGAATTAAATGAAATGCAGGGACTTACGCTAGCTCGTTGTACAGGCTCACTATAGCTCTGCTTGCGCTTGGGATGTTCCATGTACAAGTCCATGTTACCACTTGCTTGGATGTGCAGGCCTTGTGCTCCTTGCATCCCCCTCTGCATTTTTGACACGGCGAATGGTTGATCAAATAAGAGGAATCAACCTTGATGTTATACCGAAGGACAGATACTTGCAAGGTTATACGGGTGTGCAGGATGTGTACCAGATCCCGTAGCGCCATCATGCTTCGCTAAAAAATGGATTTGCTTGTTTCATATGATATCTCCAGAAGAAATAAGAGTTAAAGTCAGAGTTGCAGAGGCGTGTAAGCTAAGAGAGTAGTGAAAGGATATCCAAACATCGTCGGAACAGTGCACAAGGGAGTGATGTGTGGATACCTAGTTCGGGCCGGCGTTTGGGCATGCTCGCCTAGCTAGAGTGTGGGTCACTTCAGAGCTGTTGAGGGTGATGCGCTGGCGTTGGCTGGCCGCGCACGGATGCAGATCTTGAGTGGCAGCGGAGCGCTACGATACGGTGGACGAGACCGTTGGTGAAGCCCCAATGGCCTCGGGGGGCGGAGGTGCGACGATGTGCTCGGTGAAGTAGCCCCGGTGAGCTGGGAGACGGCGTCGGTGAAGTGCACCTGATGCGGTGGAACTCGGTGTCTGTGAGGCACGTCGGTTGCGGCGGCCGACGTTGTCGGTGGACCACCCGGTGCGGTGGACAAGGGCGTAGATGAGGTAGCTCCGGTGCGGAGGTGAAGCGCGACCGTTGTCTTCGTCGTCATCGTCCGGCACAGAGGTGGGGAACGGTGGGGAAAGAGACGAGACGAGGGGTGATTCGAGGGATGGCGGCGAATTAGGGATCTGAGCAATTTGGGCGCGGAAGGGGATGGTGGAGAAGAGAGATTTGCAGGGCTGGAATTGGGGCCGCCAGATATTTCAATCCGAAACATGGAAGCGTGAACTTATATTGTCATCGTCCTTTTGGGGGGGGGGGGGAGGAGGGGGATGGGTGGCTGTGTGCTACGCGTCCGTCCGACACACGCGACCACCCTAACATGACTATGCTTCGGTGCCTTAAGGCACCTGCCTTTGTGTCCATGACATGTGGGCCCAACAGGTGGCTGGCCCACATGTCAGTCACCCAAGGGCAGTTGCCTTTAAGGCACCAAAGCAGCTTCCACCCCGACACGACCCTAGTCTGCCTGGTGCGCCTACATTTGAGAATGCAAACGAAACGAATCTTCTTTCATTTGCAAACCAATCTGTGTGTATTACCATGCCCGTGTTTTCCTTGCAATAATTAGTCATTCGAAACGAGATACTCCATCCGTTCACTTTTGTAAGTCGTTTCAGACAACTTAAAATGAACTGTTTTGCACATTGTCTGAAATGTCTTCAAGGTCTTATAAAAGTGAACAGAGGGAGTACTATAAATTAATTAATGAGGAGTTATTTGAAAAAAAAATTGAAACGGTACCAATGCTAACGTGGATTAGAGTGTGTCACATAATTAGTTGTTTGAATTAGAGTGTGTGTCATGTCGTTACTTATTTGAATTAGAGTGTGTGTCACGTAGCGATCTCCAATTCTAACATGGATTTCGCATTTCACTGTATCCATGCTACTTTTTTAATACAAATTCATATGTATATGATGAACACCATGGTAGTGAGAAAACTTTTGGATGGATTCAAACATATGACCTACAAAATAGCACAACAAATTGAGTCAATGTCAACTTTTCATAACTTAGTATGGCACGAATTCGAAATAATTACCCGTATGCCTGGTCCTCGGTTCAAATCTTACAATGTACACCGAATTGAAACATAGATATTAAGTCTCATACTATGTACATTCAAATGTTGTTTTTAGCCCCCCCCCCCCCCCCGCGCACGAATGCTACATACTTCCTGTATCAGTCAATCTTCCTCTCCTAACCACCTTAGCAAGCTATCGGTTTCCAACACATGTTCATTATTTCTCTCCATGTTTCGATCTCTAAGTCTCTCAACTACACAACCCCTTTTTCCACTCCTGTTACCAAATGTATTTACCTCACACACCCGCCATTGCACCCCATGCCGAGCTCTCTCTCTCTCTCTCTCCCCCCCCTCTCCCTCTCACCCTCTCGCGCTAAATACATGCATTGCCTATCTAGCCCCCCCCCCCAAACCTCTCATGCGCACGCACGCACGTTGTATATCTAGGTCACTCCCTCGAGACTGTCTCACTCTTTCTTCTGCACGGCGGGCCACACTCGCTCAATCTCGCTCTCTTTATCTGAGTCTCGTTTAACCTCGTTTTCTTTCACACACAAATGATATATCTCCCTGTTCAGGCCTCGATCGACACACTCTATACTCTCTCATGCAGATTGTCTATCTAGGTCAGTCCATCCAAGCCGCCGCCACTCTTTCGACCTCATGTTGGGCCACGCTCACTCAATCTCTCTCTCTCTCTCTCTCTATATATATATATATATATATATATATATATATATATATATATATATATATATATGTATGTATATCTCTCTCTCCGTATGTCTCGATTGACCTCGCTCTTTCTCGGACAAAAACGATATATCACCATGTTCGAGCCCAATTCGACCTATTCACATTGTATACTCTCTCACGCACATCGTCTATCTAGGTCACTCTCTCCAACCCGTCTCACTCTTTCGATCGCATGGACCCTATGTGATCGGTTGACCTTGCTTCCTCCCACGCACAAAATATATCTACACATTTGTGACTGGATCATCTCTCAAGCTCTATCTTACAGCCCTCACCCTTACCAAAAGCTCAATCGAACAATATCTCTCTGGAGCATATATATTTGTTCAATGAATGTCGGACCACACTCACTTTGTCTCTCTATCTATATGTCTCTCGATTGACCTCGCTTTCTCACACCATATCTTCCACGCGTTGAAGCTACTACCTCTCCATCCCTCGCAAAGCCGGAGCTATTTATATTTCAAGGGGCACTCCAACCTTGGATTAATTTGTGTAGGCATTTATTACGGTCGGTTTAGATTATATTTTCGTAGCATTCGGCCCACAACTACTCCAAACACCGTTGCAACCCACGCAACTCCCCTAGTTGATTTCCCTCTGGCTCGGTCATCGCTCTCTCGCACGTCCTTTCTTGCCTTCAATGTCGCACCATGGTATTATTGAAAAAACTATGTTGATCTCTTTAATTATTATAAATAAGCTACAAAACTACACACTGATAGTCCACTTGGAATGGAACAAATTTCGACCCACAAATTAAAGTGCTACAAACTACACACCGAGGGGCCCACATGTCATGAAACAAATTTGGACCCATATACAAATTAAAAAATAAAGGACAAGGATCGATCATGCGACCGGGCCTTCAAGCCGCACGTCAATAGGCAACATACGTAGAATAGCAATGTTTGTTGTACCCCCTTTGTTCACATAATGTTTTTATATTACCACAGCCTAATTAATGGATAACATGTAATATTATTTTTAGTACTATTCGCCTTCACTTACTGGTGGGTTCCATGTGTGCTCTCTCTCTCTCTCTCCTCCCTTTTTGCGTTTAGACGCACGGGCAAACAGGAAGAACTCGCGGGCGATGTTGCCGTTGACCATATCTAGACGCGTTCACAAGTCATGGCACCAGTTTCACGTACTAGCAGCACTAGTCAGTGTGTACGTGCAATGCACGTTAATCTGGAAGTATATTAAGTGCATGCGAATATTAACTACTAGGATATTATTTGCGTGTTGTCATGTGATTAGCACTATTTTTGGCATGAAATTAACTGCACGCTAAACGTGTTGAGCGCTCGACATTCAAGCAGTCTAGGTCGTTGGATGACAAGGAATACATGTGGCTTGATGATGTTCTATATTTAATTTGATACGGCTCTAGCAGAACATTCAATCGATCAAACCATACATTTTGTTCAGTCTAACTCCGACTTTAAATTATACGACGATCGATATAAAATAAACGGAAATGATAAACGTTCGGATTTTAAGCATGGCAATCCGAAAGTATTTCATGGCAAATTTAGATTACGCGGCGGAGGCGGGGGCGTCTCGCGGTGGGAAGTGGCTCCTCTGCCGTTCTCTGTGTGTCGTCGGGCCACTGACCGATGGCGACGGCGGCGTCTTGCGCCGTTGTTGGCGTACTCCTGGACGTTGGCCTAGCTTCAAGGTAGGCCAAAATGTTCTGGACTTCGGAGCGAGTCAACTGGCGGGAAGAGGCGACTGACATTGGTGCAAGGAAGCGGTCGACAGCGGCCATCCATGCCGCTGAGGGGGGAACTGGCACCCGCGCGGGGACATGCACTGTCAACGACGCGGTGGAGACATTCATGTGCACGGGCACCGGCACGGGCGTGCGCGTCAGTGCACGTGCAGGCGCATGCGCTGGCAGGTGCATGGGCGCGTGAAAGTCGGCGGGGACCTCGTGGAACCCCGTGGCATCAAGCTCGGCGACAATGTGTGGCTCCCAGCCCATCAATGCCACGGGGATGGGCGCTAGCGCAGTCGGGGCGACGGGAGCCGGAACGGGAGCGGGGACAGGCGCGGCGTCTTCCCGCAAGACCAGTTCAAGCTCATCCCAAAGTGCCTTATGTTCTTGAGACTCCGGCTGGGTGTCTTCCTCATGAAACTGGGCAGACCATCGTGATGCGGCATGGCGTATGTTTAGGTCAAGCTAGTTGGAGGTAGACGACAGGAGAATCGGAGAGGAAGAGAGCGGATTGTAGCGATACCGGGTAGTGCGGGGTTGATTTTAAACTGCGGTGCCGATGACATTAAAAGTGGGAGCAGTTGGGACGACGGTGGGCGGCGGAGCCTGGTCAAAGGGCTCGCCTCCCGGTTAGTCTGCACAGCGGTCTTCTCGCACGCTCCCTGACAGCCGGCGCAGAGGTCTGCTCGCACGCCTCCCGTCGACTCACACGCTTGCTGGGACGGCACCTGCCGATGAGAAGCGGGGACTCGTGGCGGCACGTAAATGCCCATGGTTTCAATAGTGAGCGTTCGCCTTAACGTGACATGTCTTTGTTCCAAAATACCTTGGCTCTTCATTTGTGCAACTTGTCATAAGCAGCTTGTCTCGAATTGAAGAAAAAACTTACGAAGTAATATTTGGGCCATATCACGTGACCATGCTCAGTTTCAAGAATTTATGCTTACTTTTGGATTTTCTGAAATTTAAGATCCAGGATTCGAAACAATATCATAACCTGCATCATGCAATAAATTTTCAAGCCGTACATCTGTCCTGTTGTATTTCTTAAGAATGGATTTGGTCAAACATTTTTCTTAGTTATTCCGGTTTATAGGGCTCAATTCAAAAATCTCACCAACCAAGGTAGATGGTGAGTGGTGGAACAATTGTTGTAGTTTGCAAAACCACTCAATTAATGCACTTGTTTTCCTCAAAAATTGTGTTTACGAATGCATTAATTGCAATGCATGCATGCATAAAGTACATGCATTGGTCAATTTTCTCTTAATTCTTGCATGTAATGATTTATTGCACCTTGAAATCTGAACATGTGATGGGGAACAACCAAATTGAGACTTATAAAATGGGAAAACTAAAATTTTGAGATAAGCCCTATAAACCGTAAAAGGATAATCCCTGCGTACCAGTGCATTGCCTGATATATTAACTCAAGTACTAGTCACGAACAAACGGGCTCAATTCTATGCTCATCCTGGTGTAGTAGTAGTAGTACTAGGCAATTCAGTTGACGGGTGACCTTGACGAGCGGCGACCAAGGGAATTGAACCATGCTCGGCACGGTAGGTAACGTTGTCTAGTTACTAAAGCATCCCTCCATTGTTCATCGGTAGTCATTATGGACCGGGAACATGTGGGGAATTTCCTAGGGCTGGAATTCTGGCCGCCAGATATTTCGACTTGAAACGCTGAGGCTCGACTGGTTGGGGTTGCCTAATATGCATACCACGCACGCCACCGAAGGACACAAGCCCGTTTTTTTAGGATCAACACGAGCCAAGGTCTGGCTGGTACGCCGTAGGGTCCTACCATTCGAGAATATGAAAGGAACCTTTTAAATTGCCGAACGAATCTATGTGTATTACAATACCCGTATTTTCCTTGCAAATACTAATCTCAACGCGGTAATTGATTTATGACGAGTTATTGAATTAGAGTGAGTTTGTGATATAGTGATCTCAACATGGATTTCACATTTCAATGTATCCCTAGTAAGTTTTCCAATGCAAATTCAAATTTAAAAGATGAACAATATGGAGGTGAGAAAACTTTGTATGTATCAAGAATATGACCACACACACACACACGCGCGCGCGCACAGAGACACACACGCACGAACACAACAACAATCCAATAAGTATAGTGCATCTATTTTTCCAACCCATGCATGTATGACACGAATTCAAAAATACTCCTTCTATTCCTAAATATTAGTCTTTTAGAGAGTTCAACAAGTGACTACATACGGAGCAAAATGAGTGAATCTAGACTCTAAAATATGTCTATATACATCTGTATGTGGCAGTCCATTTGAAGCCTCTAAAAAGACTAATATTTAGGAACGAAGGGAGTAAAATGTGAGACATCCACGGTCCTTAGTTCAATATTTAAAATCAACATGAAATTGAAACATGAATATTAAGTCTAGTACTACAGTACATGCAAATGTTGTGTTTAGGCGGAGCTATGATTGTTGGGGGTCAACCCCTCGACCTTAGATAAAATTGTGGAGCTCTGTTTAGGGTTGTTTAGATTATATTTGTCCCCACCCTCCCAACCACCAATTGGTTGTGCACGCCCCACCCCTCCTCCCCGGGAGAATATCATGTGCCCCATACCTTAGATGCTATATGCTGATACGAGTTGCTTGGAGCTTGTAGATCTGAGATATAGCAGATCACATGATGTGTCTTAATTTTTTTGCAGGAAACCTTGATGAGTTTGAGAATTGCACACAATTTGTACAAAAAGTACTTAGATGCCCTTTGATCCCATATCCAACAACCTCGAAGCTCGTATCATCGTAGCATCTAAGATGAAGGAGGACATCATATTCTCCTGTATGTAAGAATATCATGTGATACCACACCTTAGATGCTTTGGTGATACAAGCTCTTCGGAGGCGTTGGATTTGTGACCCAACACCTCCTCGGTGGTTTGAATGCTTTTTTGCAGAAAAACCCCAAAAGATTTCAGCCACTGCTTACAAGCACAAAGACTACTCAGATGCCATTGGATCTCAGATCAAACGACCTCCAAGCTCGTATCACCGTAGCATCCAAGCTGCGATAGCACCTTATGTTTTCTCGCACGTGAGAGTATGAGGTGCTCCCGCACCATAGATTCTATGGTGATACGAGTTCACTGAGATATAACGGCCCACAGTAGGAGGTTTGAATGTTTTTGCAATATATGGCTGATAGAGTTTGGGAAATGCGCAGAAAGTACAAGTACTATGCATGTGCCATATGATCACTGATCATACGACCTAGATGCTCATATCACCGTAGCGGGTAATTAAGCTACGGGGAGCACATAATATGAGCACCGGGGAGCCGTTGGATCGAAGATGTAGCGGCACACACGAGGCCTGAATGTTTTATTTGCAAAAAAAACTTTGGAGAGTTTGGAAATTGCGCATAATAACAAAGACTACTCCCAAGCCATTGGATCTCACTTCCAACGGTGTAAAAACTCGTATCACCATAGTATCTAAGCTGCGGGGTGGATGTGATATTCTATGCCGCTATCATTCTTGTTCGTAAACTTGCAAAATATGTGTAACTCGTGTCGTTACTTGTCTAACCGCGCAAAGTGTTTGTTCAAAAAAACCATCCTACACTGAAATATCGGAACAACACACAGGGGTCCCACTTGTCATTAATCAAATTTGGATCTAAAACTAACAAATCTGAAAGACGAGATTCGAACTGGCAACCTGGACTACAAAGCGTAAGTCGATAGCCTAAAAAACGAACAGTTGTTGGCTTTGTCCCATAACTTGATTTTATACACTACTTGCGTTGAGTAGAGTAGAGGGAGTGCCTCGTCAACACGTGCATGACCGTTGTCTCACTTACTGGTGGGTCCCAGGTCTGCGATCTCAATCTCTCTTCTCTCCATCGTCTAACCTTTGCAAGGGAACACACAAAGAGCGGCGCTAGCTTGCCGTGGTGTTATTACAACTAAAAAAAGTTTGGAAAATAGAAGAATCGCCTAGAACAAGAGACGTTGTGGCTGGTTGAGACGGAGCTAACCGTGCCATCTTTGCATGATGAAGTTGTGTGGCTAGTGGGGTGTCTTCGACTGACTGGCTGGGTCCCGAGGTCGAACCATAGGTACTACGTCTGATACAGTATATTTTTACACGCACATTTTTCCTCCGTGCCGAGGCATGGCACACCCTACCGTGCGGTTTCCGGGTCCTCCCGGGTGGTGCACGCATATATTCTTCCTGACGTGGGACGCCCTAACGCGCGTTTTCTGGGTCCTCCTCGGTCGTAGCGTCGAAGCAAGTAAATGAGTCGTCAAATCACAAAAGACCACCTTTCCCGCCGAGTACATCAGTGAAGCACGGTGGCTAGCTAGTTGGGCTAGTTCGACCGATTAGCTAGGCCGCCGCCACATTTGTTTTTTCTCCCGTTTTTTATCAACTTGTCGGCAGGTAAATTTAAATATCCACCGCGACATTGCTCTGGTGTTTGGGTGCGGCGTGATTTTTAATTTTTTGATTGACGGGAGCAGGCGCGACAGGATTTTTAATTTTTTGATTGACGGGAGCAGGCGCGGCAGCAATTAGTCACGATGACTCTGCCTATAAAAACCCACTGCTCCCTGATGTGAGAAGTCGTCGACTGGTGTTTTACCATGGTGAAAACCAAAAGATTCCCCGCTCCTCGGCTGGCTCTCTCCGCCTTCCCGTAGATTGCATTGCCTTTCAGCCGTTTCGCCCCCTTTGCTTCCTCTCCCCATTGCTTCTACCCGGTGCCATGGCGGCGCAGCAGATCACGGAGTCCGAGGTGAGGCGCCTGACACAGGAGCTCCATGCCAAGGATGTGGAGCTCAGGGCGAAGGACGTGGAGCTCCGTGAGCTCAAGGAGGAGAGGAGTGACATGCTCCTCCGTTATGTGCGGGAGTTCACGGAGCTTCAAAAGCGGCAGGCGTCCACCACAAAGATGCTCGAGGCGTAGGCGGCGTTGCTGCAGAAAGCGGGAGATACAATAGGCCGTCAGGGGAGCCGGCTGGAGCGCGAGAGGGCCGATCGTGACGAGGTCCAGGATCGCCTCAGCCACTTAGTGAACCAAGTTGCCACGCATGTGTTGCGGCTGCGCGATGCCTACCGTCTGCCAGCGCAACGATGCCGGCCATTGGGCTAAACCCGTTCGGCCACCCGGTCGACTTCAACGAGCTGCGGCTTCCTGACCTGGTCTCCTTCTTCACCTATATCTCCGAGGAGCTGAGCCGTCTCCGTGCGATGGGGGGGGCTGAGCTGGACAAGGAGGGGTTGCGGGCTGCGTCGCCGTTGCTGGGCGTATCCTTTCAGGGCTCCGTCACCGGAATCCATTCGTGCCATTGGACGCCGTCTTTGACGAGCTGGCTCTCGTCGACCGGGAGCGGGCTCTGCAGGCGGTTGCACCCTGCATCACCAACGTCGTGCGCCTCGAGAAGCAGAGGGACTTCGGTGGTGTTTAGGCGCCCTCTGCATGGGCATGTCCATGTATCGGCGCAACATGACCGTTGGATCAAATTCAGACGGTGCAGATCAGTCACTGTAGCACAAAGCGTGTGGGTGTGTTTGGTTGCATTCTCATCTCAATATAGTTGTTTCCTCTTCGTGTATTTTTGTCAACCTACTAGTGTGGACTCATGCACCCTTCATGGTTCATGCACTCTGCCAAACACCCAAAAGTGGGTCGAGAAGGGAACTTTTGCTCCCATCCCGTGCACCCTTCATACACCCTGTCTAACACTATAGGATGTGCTTCATATGGTTCATGTTTCGTGGAGTACTGTAGCACCGTACTCTCCATGCGCTGTGGACCTAGTTCTGTTAACATTGATCTCACCGTTCATTCTCAACCGGACAGTCGAAAAAGCGGTACTATGTTACATATAGGAGTAGTTGACATGCGCACAACATCATTTGTTATCGTCATATCTTACTACACTAGAAACAAGATTGTGTAGTACTGACGTATGAACCACTGCACATGCCTAGTAGTAGGAGCACTGTGTATGTTCAAGTGGCTGCCGTGTTTCACACTCCTCCATCGTAAGAGTGGAAATGCTTGCTGTAATCATTTTTTTCTTCAGAATGAAAAACAATGGACACGCTCTACCGTGCGGATCATCCTCTAGCCATGCACTAAATTACTCACTTTCACCGACGTGTGGGACAACCAGCACCTGGGTCCACCAACCATGCACTAAATTACTCCGTAGTACAGTGACGGTAGACTACCCCGATCGAACCGCCGCAGTAATGCCCAATGAGCCGTCAAATCACAAAACCCCCTCCTTTCCAGCAGTAAGTTGGACGGACGAAGCAACCATCATTTCACTCTTCTCTCTCAGCTTCCTCTCTTGAAGAAAACCCCCACTCGCTTCGCTTCTCCTTCATCTCGTTCCTCCTTTCACTCTTCTCTCTCAGCTTCCTCTCTTGGATGGAAGCCGGAGCACCGGCCGACGTGATGTCTATGGCTCTGGCCAAAACCGTCGAGGCTCATGGTACAAAGAAGCGCAAGCACCCCGCCGAGACTACCACAAACAAGCTCAAAGCCATCGCCTTGTCCAAGCCCCCCTCTCCGGGATCCCTCATTAAGCAAGTCCAGTTAATGTCTCTTGTTGACGATCTTTTTCTCGATCTTGATCGTGTTTTTTCATCTAACACGCAGTACTAGTACTGGTAGTACAACTTTCTGGGTGATCTTGGATGTGATTTTAGTGTGCCAAATGACGGTTCTAAATTCCTCTTTTGACCAAAACATGCGAGAGGTTGACACTGATTTCTTATAGATTACTTTCAACTACTCCCTCTGTCCCAAATTTCTTGTCTTAGATTTGTCGAGATATAGATGTATCTAATACTAAAATGTGACTTGATACATCCGTATCTAGACAAATCTAAGACAAGAATTTTGGGACGGAGGGAGTAATTTATGAACATCAATGCTACCTTTTAAGAGAGTATATTTGCCTCAGTAACTTGTGTTATGGATATTGCATGTAATCCCTCTGCTCTCATGCCTTTGAAGGCATGTTCTAGTGTCTTTGTTCACTCATTTCTGTGCGTATATGTAGTCATATATGGAGTATAATATCGAAAATCATCTTATATTTCTGAACGGATGTAGTAATAAAATATGGTTTCTGTTTGAATTAGAACCAGGTCCGCGGTGGAGATGAAGTTCTCAAAGTCATGCCGTGTGAACTGGAAGACCTGATGATGAGTTCTACTGCTGAACTATCCAGCTGTTGTGTCCTTGTCGCCACGTGTCCTGAACTAGTGTTTTCTTGTAGCATTGTTGTCAGGCGTATTCTCGAGGCTGTACTTGACCACAACAATTTCCTGGCTGTGCCTTCGATTACGAAGGGTGTGGTTCTTGTAAAGCTTCCCAACAAATCTGATGCGGCCTGTCTTCATCATCATGTTTATGAGTGGAAAGACCACTCTGTTAGGTTCTCCAAGGTTGACAAGATGGTGATGGTGCATGTAGACATCTCACATGAAGTCCATGGCCTAGTTAGTTATGCGGGGTTCATCCCGTAGGTCGGTGGCAAGAAATAGTCTGCAGAGTTTAGTTAGTGCAACTTTGCTTGTCTGTAGTAAGTACTATTGTTCAGTACTTGATTTGTGTTTGTGAACCTTGTATTGTTTATTAGTACTGACGCTTTTGGTGTGTGGTCAGTCCTGAGAACGGTCAATGTTAATGTCTGTCCACTCAATTCAGTCTGTACATTTTGAAGTATCCAGATCATATTCTTTGTGAGGACGGTTTATCAATTATGGTTACACTCCAATATCTATATGCATTGCAGGGTTTATCGCACCCACCAGGATTTCCAGTCCCATGGATGTTCGGTCCATACGATTTGTCACGACCTTTGGACTGTCCTGCTTGTGGGAGTAGGCAGGGCCCCTGCATGCCACACGTAGTTGGACGATCAATCTTCTATTTAGTACTTTAACATAGTGATTTCCTGGCAAGGATTCACTCGTGTCACATCAAGTAAATCTTATTGATTTACTGTCTAAATCTTATTGATTTAATGTCATGTTTTCTTTCTTTTTCTGCAATTTTACGATGCAGGTTTTGCCATGTGACATTCATCACATAATAAACCGTTTGGTTTGCTCTACGATGGCTATTTTTGCAGGTTTCACTTCTTATGTCGTGTCAGTAACGAAGGCACTGTCCATCACTTATATTACTAGAAAAAATTGGATCAGTCTATTGTCTGAGTACAAGCTGAATCCCTATGATGAACTGCAGTTTGGTTTAACAAAAACGCCACAATTAGTCCTTCTCGCGTTTAAAAGAAATGAAGAAAAAAACTAGATCACGGCCACGGATCCTAGTCAAGTTAGAAAGCTGATCATAGCAAACTAGACACGATCGCCGCTGTCTCGCACAGATCGAGCACCGGCAGTTGCTCTAGCACTGACAGCGGCAGCAACTCAGTCTAATCCAGCTGAGGATTGGGCACCAACCGCGTCAGTGGATCAGTCTGATCTACCGGAGGATCGGGCATCGACACCGGCACCGGCTCTACAAGGAGCACCATCTCCGGCAGCAGCAGCGGCTTCGGCACCTGCACCAACACTTGCACTTGCATTTGGTCCAGCCCGTGCAGTTGCACCGGCAACAGACTGGGCTGCAGTTCGCACTTCATATACCAAAGTCCTTACAAAAACCGACATGTCCACCTTCTTGGTAAGCATTGGCCGCCCAAGTGCTTCGTTCTTTTTTCTTTCCATGTTGTTTCACATGATTCACTTTGTTGATCTAACTGTTTGGGTATGTCTTCTTGTTTGCAAATAGAGAATTTCTAGAGCAACGAGGGAGTCGTTCAACAATCCGGGCGACCGTGGGCAAGTTTCTCTTACCATGCGCAGCCTTGGTGTGAATGAACCTGCTCAATATACCGTAAGTACAAAGGATGGTCGCATGATGATTGATGCTAAAGGATGGTCAAGGTTCAAATCTAAATCATATCCTGCGGTAGGGGATGATGTCAAAATCGAACTTTCTCGGCAAGGAGAGCTGGTCCAAATCAACTTTGAAATTCTTCAGTAGCAGCACACAACTGCCGAACTAATCTATCCTCCGAGAGATTTTGATGTAATAATCTGGCATGGTGAAACAAGTGTCCTGTGTGTATAAGTAGTACGACAGTATTATTTATCACATGGTATATCATTGATAGTATTGCAACTCTGATTGCTGGTTAGGAACTGCCGTTCGATTTCATTCCAACAGCTGTCGTGATTTATTCAATTTTGTGTATTCGCCTTGCGAGAGCATCTAAAACCAGTGCAGTACCAATCGCTTGCAATATGAAAAGCACTGAGGTAGAACACATGGGCCCCCAAACATGCAGGGTCGGCCTGCGGCCCAAAGTCCAGAATCGTGAGCCTATTTGAGTATTATATTCTTAGCTGAACCCCCATAAAAAAAGCTGAACCCCCATAATGCCCGTGCATTGCAGAGGGAGTATATTTCTCGGCAAGGTGAGCCTGTGATATAAAAGATTTGTATATTTCTTTACAGAGGGAGTATCTCTCTGTCAAAAAATATATTTATGTGTAACTAGTTACTCCTGTCTTTCTACTTCCTTTCGCTGATATGTGGGGCAACCGGCAACGGGGTCCACATGCCATATGCACAAATTAGAGTGCACAACTTCATGGTAGACACACCCCGGTCATAGCGCCGCAGTAATGCCCAATGAGCCATCAAATCACAACCCCCCCCCCTTTCCAGCTTTAGCAGTAAGCTGGACGGACGAAGCGGCAATATTTCACTGGGCCTGAATCCCCTTCTCCCTCGTCTGCTTGTTCAGAGAAAACCCCCGCTCGGTGATTGCATAGGGTTTTCTCATGGAGAACCAGGTACGAATTCTTCATCCATCCTCGATAAATCCAAGTCCCTTGGTCGCAGGTAATCCTAGGATGGTAGCCGCCGCCGTTGATGCATTTTTCTTCGTACTGAATCTAGTGTGTTTCAGTTGCAGTGCCCAAAGTGCGAGTACCCTACAGATTTCTGTGCCCTCGGCGAGACACCACACTTGTTCCTTCTCATCCTACCACAGCATTTTGAAACGCGCACAGTATGTTCCTAGAATCCTCTTCTCTATCCAGGAGGGTGGTTTTTTTTGAACATGTTGTGTTCTCATCTGAAACCAGTAGTCATAACCCATCAATTTAGATTGAATGGGCACATCCTAATCTACACCATGGCTTGCTGACAACCCCACAAACAGGCTGCACAATAGCAGAGTACACACGAACCGGATCGGAGTGTTACCTTTGTTGTGGCCATGGATGGCGTGGAGAAGAGGAGGAGGACGGCCACCGGATGCCTGGAGCAGGAAGAACGAACGAACACCTGTACTGCAGAATGAATTGTGAGGAAATTTGTCAAGGGGGAGGGCCGGAGCGGGGAGAGAGATTCATGGACGAGATCCGGGAGTAGCTCAGCAGCCAAGTAGGAGCGGAGGACGACAGCGGTGTGACATCTCTTGTACAGCAGCGGAACATGAGCGAGAGGAGGTGAGGTGGGGTGTGGTACCACGGCGGTGAAGAAGGTCTTGTCGCCGACCTCGGAGAGCATGGTCATGGCCAGCGACTTGGTGAGCCCCTGCAGCAGGAAGGAACCAAGCGAAAAAACAAGGTCAATTCAGCAACCTCCACCCGCGCCGTGCAACGAGAAAGAGAGGAGAGAGGGGGAGGGAGGGGAGATGACCCCGAGCAGAGACGGCGACATGGTGGCCGGCGGCGGAGGGAGGCGCCGATTCCGATCTAGGGGGTGAGGAGAGGATGTGCGGGGACCTTGATGAAGAACTCGGAGATGGCGGGGACCTTGACGACGAACCCCGCGGCGGGATCCCAGACCTGGTGGGCGGGGATGGCGGGAGCGGCGGATGGAGCAGGTCATGGGTGCGCCCCCGCGGAGCGAGACCCTCCTGGCCGCGGTGGCGCGGCCCTCGGCACCGCGGAGGCGGACGCCAAGAAGGGCAACCTCGCCGAGGAGGAAATGGCGAGGGCGAGTGAGGCAGAGGCCTTGAGCGCGAACGTCGACGGCGGAGGAAGGGGACGGTGGACGAGGGGGGCTTGGATTGGATCTGGAGAGAATGGGTGCGGCGGCTAGCGGAGGAAGGGGAGGGGATCGAGAGGAGCTCCGTCGGATCTGGAAGGGGAGAGGAGGAGCAGAGAGCGAGGGAAAGAAAGGAGGTGGAAGGGGGGGTGGATGGAAAATGACCACAGGACAGAACTAGGGTTTCGAGGACACATCCATGTTTGGTGCAGGCCGTTGGATCCAGGGGATTCGATGGTGATTTGCCCATGATCAGCGTGAGAGGCCCTGGACCAATCAGAACGCAGTATACAAGTATGATATTTTGACCATTTAAATTGGTCATAATCGACTAAAATTATGTGCTAAATCATTTTAGCTATTTTATTATGACCTGAAAATTAGAAAAAAAACATTTTATTGTGTCAGCAAATTTGACTATTGTTTTCAGGAATAATCATAAAATGAAAAAAGATAAATATTTTTTAAAGAGTTATGAGAAATGAGTTCTTTTAAATCATTTTTTTCATTTTTTAAGTGTTCGAAATGAGCTTTTTTGTGAAGGACCTACCAAATAATTATTGCAAAATTGTACCAAATAATTATTGCAAAATTGTACCAAATCAATTTTCTAAAATACTAGGATATATTTAATGCACAATTGACCAAATGGTTGGGTGTAAAAAGTTTTGATCCACCTCTGGTGAAAAAGACAAATTCCCTCCGATTCAGCTGGAAGCGGGTCAAATTTGAACTGTACCTGCCTCATAGTTTGCAAATTATTTTTTCCAAAAATCATTTCTGGGTACATAAGTACCTATTTAATCAGACAAACACCAAAAAAATTCCAAGATTCAACCACTAGATAGGAACGGTCATTCCCGCCGTTTTGACCGCATTTTGAAACGGGCATAAAAAATTCAAAAAAATTCAAAAAATTGGGAAACCTTCGCATTTTGTCATTATATGTGGCCAAGTTCCCGAGAAAAATAACAAACTTGTAATATGGCAATTATTTAAAAAAAGTGTTCTCAGAAACGAGCTATCACGTGTGGAGATCAATGGCTTTCAAGCCAAATGATCAATCTTATGGCCACATTCATGGCATAGTTTGTTCAAATGATCTCATATTGTGCACAAGGGTGCATATTGGAATGGCAAACAATGTTGCCTAAGGAAGTTTTCATTTTATTTGGACGAAAAAAACATTTTCCATTTTCCGAGTGCTTGAAATGAGTTTTTTTTGTGAAGGACCTACCATATATTTGTTGCAAAATTGGACCTAATCAATTTTATAAAATAGGCCATATATAATGCACAATTGACAAAATGGTTGGGTGTCAGAAGTTTTGATCCACCTCTGGTGAAAAAGACAAATTCCCGCTGATTCAGTTGGAAGCGGGTCAAATTTGAACTGCAGGTGCCTCATAGTTTGCTATTTATTTTTTTTCCAAAAATCATTTCTAGGTACATAAGTACCTATTTAATCAGAGAAACACCAATAAAATTCCAAGATTCAACCAGTAGATAGGAACGGTCATTCCCGCCGTTTTGACCGCATTTTGAAACAGACATAAAAAATTCAAAAAAAATCAAAAAATTGGAAAACCTTCGCATTATGTCATTATATGTGACCAAGTTTTCATGAAAAATAATAAAATTGTAATACGGCAATTATTTTAAAAAAGTGTTCTCAGAAATGAGCTATCACGTGTGAAGATTCATGGCTTTCAAGCCAAATGATCAATCTTATGGCCACATTCATGGCATAGTTTGTTCAAATGATCTCATATTGTGCACAAGGGTGCATATTGGGATGGCAAACAATGTTGCCTAAGGAAGCTTTCATTTTATTTGGACAAAAAAACCATTTTCCATTTTCCGAGTGCCTGAAATGAGTTTTTTTTTTGTGAAGGACCTACCAT
This sequence comes from Triticum timopheevii, assembly GCA_963921465.1. Lineage (NCBI taxonomy): Eukaryota > Viridiplantae > Streptophyta > Magnoliopsida > Poales > Poaceae > Triticum > Triticum timopheevii. The sequence continues at coordinate 341,086,251 of OY997270.1, read as the reverse complement.
ATATTTGTTGCAAAATTGGACCTAATCAATTTTATAAAATACTAGGCCATATATAATGCACAATTGAAAAAATGGTTGGGTGTCAGAAGTTTTGATCCACCTCTGGTGAAAAAGACAAATTCCCGCTGATTCAGCTGGAAGCGGGTCAAATTTGAGCTGCAGGTGCCTCATAGTTTGCTATTTATTTTTTCCAAAAATCATTTCTAGATAAATAAGTATCTATTTAATCAGAAATACATGGTTTGATGGCGAGACATCGAGGTTTGGACGGTGGCTGAGGGCCCCAACTCTAGAGCGCATAAGCTCGCATGCCCGTCGCGTGGTCACCGCGTGATCGTGGTGTTGCCATGCGTTCTCGGAGGCCTAGGCATGTCTAGTGGGTTGTTCACTCCCCAGGTAGATGCTAGGAAGAAAATTATAACATAAGATTCTCACGAGGATATCGATCGATGCTCAAACATGAATAAGCAGCCAAGTGTTTGATTTGCGGTACGGGAAATGCACATGGCTAATGGGCACGATTTTTGGCTGAGGATGATCAGTTACTAAGAAGACCATCTTCACAAATATTTAAGGAAATCAAGAATATAAAAATAACACTTCCTTCACAAAGTGCTGCTCTGAACAGAATAGGAAAATGAATATTGTTGAGTTATTTTTGAACTAGGCAAGGAAGGGTTTTGACATATTTGATGAAGATATGATCCAAAAAAATTATAAGATTTTTTTGGGAATTTTTGGAATGACAGAAATATAGGCTGCTTCACAACCTAGGGCAAAAACTGCCACATGGACATGACACATAGGCAAAACTGATGAGGTGGCGCCTAGTCATCACAACCAACCGCAATCTACAAGGCTATGACCATCTATTTTGGTCGTTAACAACTAGAAATAAGGCAGCGGACCAGCCCTATTTGCTTTGTGACCATTTGGTGTAAGGAAATTACGACCTTTCTGACCAAAATGGTCGCAATGGTTTAGGGTTTGGAGCCCCCCGAACAGCTTTTGACCAATTGGTCTCAAATGGTCATAGATCTATGACCAATTCTTCCAGGGTCACTGACAGAAGGTCACTAGTTGACATATTTCTTGTAGTGATTCCGTTTCGCGGAGAAAAAGATTAGAGAGAAAGTTTCAGCACGTTTTATGATACAGAGCCGCCGCCAAGCCCTAATCTCTCTCGGGAGGGCTGATCTGGAGTCCGTTCGGGGCTCCGGAGAGGGGGACTCATCGCCATCGTCATCATCAACCATCCTCCATCACCAATTTCATGATGCTCACCACCGTGCGTGAGTAATTCCGTCGTAGGCTTGCTGGAGGTGATGAGTTGGATGAGATTTACCATGTAATCAAGTAGTTTTGTTGGGGTTTGATCCCTAGTATCCACTATGTTCTAAGATTGATGTTGCTATGACTTTGCAATGCTTAATGCTTGTCACTAGGGCCCGAGTGCCATGATTTCATATCTGAACCTATTATGTTTTCATGAATATATGTGAGTTCTTGATCGTATCTTGCAAGTCTATAGTCACCAATTACACGTTATGATCCGACAACCCCGAAGTGACAATAATCGGGATACTTCTCGGTGATGACCGTAGTTTGAGGAGTTCATGTATTCACTATGTGTTAATGCTTTGGTCCGGTACTCTATTAAAAGGAGGCCTTCATATCCCTTAGTTTCCACTAGGACCCCGCTACCACGGGAGGGTAGGACAAAAGATGGCATGCAAGTTCTTTTCCATAAGCATGTATGACTATATTCGGAATACATGCCTTACATTGATGAATTTGAGCTAGTTCTGTGTCACCCTATGTTATAGCTATTACATGAGGAATCGCATCCGACATAATTATCCATCACTGATCCAACGCCTATGAGCTTTTCACATATTGTGCTTCGCTTATTTACTTTTCCGTTGCTACTGTTACAATTACTACAAAACTGCTATCTTTACTTTTGCCACTGTTACCATTACTATCATACCACTTTGCTACTAAATACTTTGCTGCGGATACTAAGTTATCCAGGTGTGGTTGAATTGACAACTCAACTGCTAATACTTAAGAATATTCTTTGGCTCCCCTTGTGTCAAATCAATAAATTTGGGTTGAATACTCTACCCTCGAAAGCTGTTGCGATCCCCTACACTTGTGGGTTATCAAGACTAATTTCTGGCGCCGTTGCTGGGGAGCATAGCTCTATTCTTTGAGTCACTTGGGATTTATATCTGTTGATCACTATGAGGAACTTGAAAGACGAAAGAACCAAGATTTTTTCCTCAACTACGAGGGGAGGTAAGGAACTGCCATCTAGCTCTACACTAGATTCTCCTTCTGTTTTGAGTAAGCTTGCGACACCTAAACCTGCTATTGCTATGAATTCTGATATGTCGCATGTTATTGATGATGCCACTTCTGCTATGCATGATACTTATGATGAAACTACTTCTGTGCGTGATACTACTTTGCCATTAGGTGAATTTCTTGATGAACAACTTGCTAGGGTTAGAGAGAATGAAATTATTGAAGATGCTATTATTGATGATAGTGATGATGAAAGTTCTCCACCTAATTATGAATTACATGTTGTTCCTTAGGGTTATGTTATGGATGAGGAAGCTGCTAGAGCTATTTTTGCTTGCAAAGATAGATATGATCTTAAGAAGTTATTAGCTAAATGGAAGCAGCAATCCCTAAATGCTAGAATGAAACCTGACCCCACTTTTGCTACTTCACCTATCTGTGTTACTGATAAGGATTATGAATTCTCTGTTGGTCCTGAAATAATTACTTTGGTAGAATCTGATCCTTTTTATGGCTATGAATCTGAAACTATTGTGGCACATCTTACCAAGTTAAATGATATAGCCACCCTATTAACTAATGATGAGAAGTCTTGCTATTATTATATCCTTAAGATATTTCCGTTCTCATTAAAGGGTGATGCTAAGACTTGGTTTAATTCTCTTGATCCTGGTTGTGTGCGTAGTCCCCAAGATATGATTTATTACTTCTCTGCTAAATATTTTCCTGCTCATAAGAAACAAGCTGCCTTGCGGGAAATATATAATTTTGTGCAAATCAAAGAAGAGAGTCTCCACAAGCTTGGGCGAGGCTTCTCCGATTACTTAATGCTTTACCTGATCATCCTTTTAAGAAAAATTAAATACTTGATATCTTTTATAATGGACTAACCGATGCTTCCAAGGACTACTTGGATAGTTGTGTTGGTTGTGTTTTTAGGGAAAGAACAGTCGACCAAGCTGAATTACTATTGAATAATATGTTGACTAATGAAAATAATTGGACTCTTCCTGAGCCAATTCCTGAGGCAATTCCTGAGCCAATTGATCCAACTCCTGAGCCTATGCCTAAACCTACTCCGAAGAAGAGGGGCGTCCTATTTCTCAGTCCTGAAGATATGCAAGAGGCAAAGAAATCAATGAAAGAAAAAGGTATTAAAGCTGAAGATCTTAAAATTTTACCTCCTATTGAAGAAATACATGGTCTTAATATAACGCCTGTTGAAGAAACACATCGTCTTGATAACCAGACGCAGGTAGTAAAGGTAAATTCTCTCTATAGATATGATAAAGTTGAAATTCCCTCTACTAAATTTCATAACCCATGCTTAGATGAATTTGATTACTTTATGGCTAGACAAGAAAGTTTTAATGCTTATGTTGGTAGAGAATTAAATAATAATGCTTTTGAAATAGGACGCCTGAGTGATTATATGGCTAGAGTTAAAGGTGAACTTAAAGTCATTAGCAAATATGCTTCTATGGTTACCACTCAAGCTGAGCAAGTACTTAAATCTCAAAGTGATTTGCTCGATGAATTAAATAATAAACATGACTTTGCTGTTAGAGTGGCTACTAGAACTGGTAGAAGGACTCAGGAACCTTTGTATCCTGAAGGCCACCCTAAGAGAATCGAGCAGGATTCTCAGAGAAATAATTTAGAGGCACCTAGTTCTTCCAAAAAGAAGAAAAAGAAAAATGATAGGACTTTGCATGCTTCTAGTGAACCTATTGTAGACACACGTAATCCCAATGATATTTCTATTTCTGATGCTGAAACACAATCAGGTGATGAACATGAACCTAGTGATAATATTAATGATAATGTTCATGTTGATGCTCAACCTAGCAATAACAATGAAGTAGAGATTGAACCTGCTGTTGATCTTGATAACCCACAATCAAAGAATCAACATTATGATAAGAGAGACTTTATATCTAGGAAGCATGGTAAAGAAAGAGAACCATGGGTTCAGAAACCCATGCCCTTTCCTCCTAAACCATCCAAGACAAAGGATGATGAGGATTTTGAGCGCTTTGCTGAAATGATTAGACCTATCTTCTTACGAATGCAATTAACTGATATGCTTAAATTAAATCCTTATGCTAAGTACATGAAGGATATCATTACAAATAAAAGGAAGATAACGGAAGCTGAAATTTCCACCATGCTTGCTAATTATACTTTTAAAGGTGGAATACCAAAGAAACTTGGAGATCCAGGGGTACCAACTATACCTTGCTCCATTAAAAGAAACTATGTTAAAACTGCTTTATGTGATCTTGGAGCTGGTGTTAGCGTTATGCCTCTCTCTTTATATCGAAGACTTGAATTGAATAAGTTGACACCTACTGAAATATCTTTGCAAATGGCTGATAAATCAAGTGCTATACCTGTCGGTATTTGTGAGGATGTGCCTGTTGTGGTTGCAAATGTCACTATCTTAACGGACTTTGTTATTCTTGATATTCCCGAGGACGATAGTATATCGATTATCCTTGGTAGACCCTTTTTGAATATGTAGGGGCTGTTATTGATTGCAACAAAGGCAATGTCACTTTTCATGTTAATGTTAATGAACATACGGTACACTTTCCGAGGAAACAACCTCAAGTTCATAGCATCAATTCTATTGAAAAAATTCCAACTATCATTATTGGAGGTTTTGAATTTCCTCTTCCTACTGTCAAGAAAAAGTATGATATTCTTATTGTTGGGGATGTTCATATCCCCGTTGAGATAACCTAGTGTTATTCGAAATTTCTCTGGTTCCGTGTTATTCGGAATGAGTTTGTTAACAAGACTTGATCAACCTTGTTAGTGGATTCATTTTGATGATCATGAGATGGATGAAACTAGAAGGCACAACCTTCTGTACCCTCTTTTTACTTTCTGTTATTTAGAATAAATAAAGCAAAAATAGTATTATCTGTCTGTTTCTGAATTACCCGTGCAATAAAAAATATCCCGAAAATAAAAGTGCTCCAAATGCCCTACAAATTTAGTATGATTTTTATGGATTATTTGAGGATTTTAGGCACTTAAAACACTGCAGGGGGGCAAGCACCTGGCCACGAGGGTGGAGGGCGCGCCCACACCCCCTGGGCGCGCCCTCCCTATCTCGTGGGCCCATGATGGCTCCCCTCCACTTATTCCTCCACCCACACACTCCATCTTCTTCCCAAAAAAAATCCTCATCCAGCTCAAGCACGAGTTCTAGCTCGTTTTGCTGCGATTTTCGATCTCCTTGCTCAAAGCTCCATTCACAAAACTGCTTTGGGAGATTGTTGCTTGTATATGACTCCTCCATTGGTCCAATTAGTTTTTGTTCTAGTTCTTTATTCATTGCAATTTTTTGCTGCATAGGTGACCCTGTTCTTGAGCTTGCATGTCAAATTTATGAGGTCCCAAGTAATTCTAATGCATGATATAGGCTCTAGGCACTTGTAGGAGTAGTTGCTACCAATCTTTTTTAGTTTTATTCACTTTTATTTTGAAGTTAATAAAACTTTAAGAAAATTTTCAGAGAAAGAATTATGTCTAGGAGAATGTACCAAGGTGGTTCCTCAACAAAGAGAGGACCTAGGCGTGCTATGCGTGAGCAAGACGATGAACCACCAAGGGATGCCGAAGTGCGAGCTTGTGAGTGGCCATCAGAAGAGTTTATGGTCAATGCAGGCATCAAGGATGAATTTGACGCATATGTGCGTAATGCCAATCTTGAGGACTTCTTACAAGATAAGTGTCATCAGTACTACCAATTGACTGATTCATTCGTAAGAAGGTTTAAATATAAATCTTCACGTAATTCTCAGAGTGTCCTGTTTGATATTTATGATCAATTTTATACCATGGACTTAGAATATTTTACAACTGCTTGCAAACTCCCGCAGTGGGGCAACGCTCATGAACCCCACAGATCTGAATATAAAGACTTTCTTGCTGGTATTACTATGGGAGAATCTAGGGATATAGCACAAGCTACCATAGGGAGCATTCATTTTCCTGCAATACATTATTTTGCTCTCTTCATTGGTAGATGCATTAATGATAAGGATGAAGCATGTCACATGTGTGTCCCTGATCTTTGTGTCCTCAAGAGTGCTGTGTTAGGTAATAAAGATTACAACTTGGGGGAAATAGTTGCACGTAGGTTGCATAATAATGGTATATCTGGAGATTTATTTGGAGGGATTTATGCGACCCGTGTTGCTAATTATCTTGGTATAGCCCCACGAGAGGAGGATATAGAGTTGCTTCCTGCTTATTTAGATTATGACGCGACGGTCAAACATCATTTTCTTTTGAGGAAGGAACAATTCCTCCAATGTCGACTAATCTTTGACAGATGTAGCTCTGTCCATGTTACTCTCCCTGCTCCTTCCCTTTTTGATTACCAGGCAAATAGAAGATATGTTGTTACCAGGGAGGAGGCAGCTGAACACGAGGGGAGAGCGGAGGCGGCTCACCAACATGCCGCAGCTCAAGATGCATTTGCTACTGCATCTCAGTACGACCCCAGTTATAACTTCGGATATCAGCCAGGCTATCCTTGGCATTAGACCAACTTAGGCCAAAAGCCTAAGCTTGCGGGAGTACGTATTTCTCACCGACCTTACATTCATGTTCACACTATTCTAGTCGTCGGTGCTCATACTCTTTCATTGTATTATCCATGCTAGTTTAATTTCTTTTTCTAGCCTTCTTCTTGTGTGTTTGATAAACCTTAAGAAAAACAAAAAAAATAGTTAGTTTAATTTGCATGCTTGTAGTAGTAATTAAAATGAAAACCCAAAAAGATTTCTCGTTCTTCTTCTTTCTTGTTGGGAGCTTTCCCATGTAAATAGTTTTATTTAGTTCCTTTCCTTTGGGGGTCGAGAGTAGAAGACCATATTGAAAATGCTTAGTGGCTCTCATATGCATGATTGTTGATTTAACTTAGAGCCCATATTACTTGCCTTCTCTCTTGAGTTGAATGCTTGCAAATTCCAGCTTAGTCCAATGCACATGCACTATTATTATTATACACATCGTTCGGTCGTGCAAGTGAAAGGCAATAATGACGATATATGATGGACTGATTGAGATGAGAAAAGTTGGTATGAACTCGACCTCTCTTGTCTTTGTAAATATGATGAGTTCATCATTCCTGATTCAGCTTATTATGAAGTAAACATATTTGCAATAAAATTTAGAGATTATAGTTGCTTGTGCCATGCTTAATTAGCTATGAGTTATAATGGTTTACCTTGTGTGCCAACATGCTATTAAAATGATTATGATGTGGTATGATGGGATGGTATCCTCCTTTGAATGAATTGAGTGACTCGACTTGGCACATGTTCACGCATGTAGTTGAAACAAATCAATATAGCCTTCACAATATTTATGTTCATGATAGATTATATCCTACTCATGCTTGTACTTGGTGTAAATTAATTTTAATGCATGTTGATGACTGTTGTCGCTCTCTCAGTTGGTCGCTTCCCAGTTTTTTGCTAGCCTTCACTTGTACTAAGCGGGAATACTGCTTGTGCATCCAAACTCCATAAACCACAAAGTTATTCCATATGAGTCCACCATACCTTCCTATATGCGGTATCTACCTGCCGTTCCAAGTAAATTTGTATGTGCCAAACTCCAAACCTTCAAATGAAATTTTGTTTTGTATGCTCGAGCGGCTCATGTTTCAACTAGGGTTGTCTGTATATTCCATGCTAGGTTGGTTATTCTCAAGAGGAGTGGACTCCGCTCCTCTTTCACGAGAAAATGGCCGGTAACCGGGATGCCCAGTCCCATGATCAAAAGATCAAAGCAAATCAAAATAATTAAACAAAACTCCCCCAGGGCTGTTGTTAGTTGGAGGCACTCGTTGTTTCAAGCAAGCCATGGATTGATGCTTGTTGGTGGTGGGGGGGTATAAACTTTTACTATTCTGTTTGGAAACCGCCTATAATGTATGTAGCATGGAAGATATCAAGATTTCATAGTTGTTGCGTTGACAGTGAAAGTATGCCGCTCAAAATGTTATTCATCTCTATTTTAAAATCGAGCTCTGGCACCTCTACAAATCCCTGCTTCCCTCTACGAAGGGCCTATCTATTTACTTTTATGTTGAGTCATCCCCTTCTTATTAAAAAGCACCCGCTGGAGAGCACACAGTTATTTGCATGTATTACTATTAGTTTATATTGGGTATGACTTTACTGGATCTCTTTTACCATGAATTACAATGTTTAGTCAGTCCTTGATCTTTAATGGTGCTCTGCATTTATGTTTTGCGGTCTCAGAAAGGGCTAGCGAGATACCATCTTGTTATATCATATTATGATTGTTTTGAGAAAGTGTTGTCATCCGAGTTTTATTATTATTGCTCGCTAGCTGATTATGCCATTGATATGAGTAAATGTGAGACCTAAGTGTTATTGTGAATATGGTTAGTTCATAATCTTTGCTGAAAACTTGAATGCTGGCTTTACATATTTACAACAACAAGAGCAAATAGAGTTCGTAAAAGTTTTTCTTTATCACTTTCAGTTTATCAGCTGAATTGCTTGAGGACAAGCAAAGGTTTAAGCTTGGGGGAGTTGATACGTCTCCAACGTATCTACTTTTACAAACACTTTTGCCCTTGTTTTGGACTCTAACTTGCATGATTTGAATGAAACTAACCCGGACTGATGCTATTTTCAGCAGAACTGTTATGGTGTTGTTTAATGTGCAGAAAACAGAAGTTCTCGGAATGACCTGAAAATCCACGGAGATAACTTTTGGACAATATAAAAAATATTGGCGAAAGAATCAAGGTCAGGGGGCCCACACCCTGTCCACGAGGGTGGGGGCACGCCCTCCCCCCTGGGCGCGCCCCCTATCTCGTGGGCCCCCTGGAGCTCCGCCGACCCCCACTCCAACTCTATATATTCTGTTTTGCAGAGAAAAATATCAGAGAGAAAGTTTCATTGCATTTTACGATACGGAGCCGCCGCCAAGCCCTAATCTCTCTCAGGAGGGCTAATCTGGAGTCCGTTCGGGGCTCCGGAGAGGGGGATTCGTCGCCATCGTCATCATCAACCATAATCCATCAACAATTTCATGATGCTCACCGCTGTGCATGAGTAATTCCATCGTAGGCTTGCTGGACGGTGATGGGTTGGATGAGATTTACCATGTAATCAAGTTAGTTTTGATGGGGTTTGATCCCTAGTATCCACTATGTTCTGAGATTGATGTTGCTATGACTTTGCTATGCTTAATGCTTGTCACTAGGGCCCAAGTGCCATGATTTCAGATCTGAACCTGTTATGTTTTCATGAATATATGTGAGTTCTTGATCCTATCTTGCAAGTCTATAGTCACCTATTACGCGTTATGATCCGACAACCCCGAAGTGACAATAATCGGGATACTTCTCGGTGATGACCGTAGTTTGAGGAGTTCATGTATTCACTATGTGTTAATGCTTTGGTCTGGTACTCTATAAAAGGAGGCCTTAATATCCCTTAGTTTCCACTAGGACCCCGTTGCCACGGGAGGGTAGGACAAAAGATGTAATGCAAGTTCTTTTCCATAAGCACGTATGACTATATTCGGAATACATGCCTACATTACATTGATGAATTGGAGCTAGTTCTGTGTCACCCTATGTTATGGCTATTACTTGAGGAATCGCATCCGACATAATTATCCATCACTGATCCAACGTCTACGAGCTTTTCACATATTGTGCTTCTCTTATTTACTTTTCCGTTGCTACTGTTACAATTACTACAAAACTGCTATCTTTTCTGTTGCCACTGTTACCATTACTATCATACCACTTTGCTACTAAATACTTTGCTACAGATACTAAGTTATCCAGGTGTGGTTGAATTGACAACTCAACTGCTAATACTTAAGAATATTCTTTGGCTCCCCTTGTGTCGAATCAATAAATTTGGGTTGAATACTCTACCCTCGAAAGCTGTTGCGATCCCCTACACTTTTGGGTTATCATTTACGTACAACACATTTTACCAATGGGAAAAAATTGTTGCAATATGCCCCAGTAATTTCTATGTAAATAGCATGGTCACTTATGCATCGCGGGCCTTATAACTTACGTTCAACCACCATGATAACTTTGACTTCGAGGAAAAAACGTTGAAACATAACTCCTCTGGCAACTTCCATGTAAATTTATGATAATTTTACGCATCACAGACCTAATATCTTACGTCTAAACACCATGGGAACTTTCATCCAAGAAAAAAAGTTTTCTGAGACATACACCAGTAATGTCTGTGTAAAGTTACCATACTGCCCCATGCTAAAGTTATCATGCTTCTCATGATATAGTCATTAACCTTCTCGTATTGTAGTTACCAACCTTATCATGTTTCTCGTGTCATAGTTATCACGCTGGTAATGCCAAAGTTACCAAGCCAAAAAATATTATTTTTGTTCCGATATGGCAGAAATAAGAAAGGTTCAAATAACCTTTTTATCTACAATGGAGAACAACTAAAGGTGGCTTAGTTGGTTATTGGGATCAATAGAAATTGAATAGACCTAGGTTCAAGTCCTCTTTCAAACACTTTTTTTCATATTATATGCAGCAAAAACCAGAAAACCATTAGCGGTTTACTATTGCCATCTACGGTTTTTGAGAGAAGGAAAAAAATTCGATGAAAGCCTAAAACCAGAACGTTCGAAAGTTACCACCGTCCATTATAATTTGACCACCAGTTGCGAGAAAAAATCGATGGAAGCCTAAAAGCAGAACATTCAAAAGTTAGCACCGTCCATTATAATTTGACCACCAATTGTGAGAAAAAATATGGATGGACTAAGTGAAAATAGGTATGAATTTCTCGTTACAAAATTGTTTCATATCTCATTTTTCTTTTGCTAATCGTTATGTCGTATTGTGATTGAGAATCGCATTGAAATCTCACGTTCGAATACATGAAGAACCAATAAGGAACCTCTTTGTGGGTCTTTGATTTGTGATTGAGCGGGAGAAAGGTTTGGGATGAAAATTTGATTAAGTATCTTTTCTATCCCCATGATGCAGAGGGGATTCTTAAGATTCGTATTCACGCTTATGGGATGGTGATTTTATTGCGTGGTACTATGATAAGAACCATATATTTCTGTTAAAAGTGCGTAGAATTTAGCACTTAAGTTGAAGGATAGTCAGGATAAAGTGGGTCAATCTAAAACGGAGCAAGAAGGCTTTGAAATCTAATAAGGCTAATATTCTGAGAAGATAAGGATTTTTGCATGGTGTGCTGCATCCGATAGCTTGTCGGTCCAGACTAATAGAGTTAAACACCATCAGATTACTTCAGGTATGTGCTCTCTTTATGGAGTAGAAGATGAAAGAGTGCAGTGATTCGGTGCACAGGCTCATCTGCACCCAGTCAAAAAATAATTCGCAAAAAGTTCAAAAGATCCAAAAAAACCATGATAGATAATTTCTTGCGTGAGGTCCGCTTCAATTTTCAGATCATTTAGACATCTGAGTAGCTCTCGGCAAAAAAGACAAATTGGGCCAGAGCAGCACATGAAGAATAAACTTTTTTACACACCCCAATTCATCATTTTTGCCAATAGCTGCTCATATGTCCAAATGGTCTGGAAATTGGAGCGGACCTTACATATCAAATTATCTACCATGCAAAAAATCAATTTTTTTTGATTTTTTCTAGTATTTATTTTGATTTTTTTTCTTTCAGCGTGAGTGCAGACGAGGCTGGCCTAAAAAATGGATATTCGAAGATAAAAGCACTTTTCATGCCCTCGTTACTTGTTCACGGGCTCGTGCTGTGCGATTGGCTTTGAGATAGTCGTGGAATATTCCCGATGAAGAGTTGTTCAAATTCTCATAACTAGATTGGCTTTTGATTTTATTGGATCATCTGAGCTTACAACAGCGAGAGCAAATTTTGTTTCTTTTCTGGCGAGCCCTGCACCTGAGAAATGATTTAAATTTTTGGAAAGGGGAAGGAATTCATTGCTGCTTCCACAATTTTTGTGGACAATTATTGGTCTTCTTTTAAGTCATGTCACGACACTATTGAGGTTGTTCCAAGTAACAAGGAGAATGTTTAAATTAAGTCGGATGAAAACTCTCTCCCGTAAGCTGCTCTCCCTGCGCACCACCTGTCGCTGTGGCCCCGCCACAGCTCCAATTGCAACACCTTATCTTATCCCATGAAGCATATTCTCCACCCGATTCTTTTCCCTTTCCTTCTCTCGTTCGTCAAGCTGCACAGGAAAAGAAAGCAGAAGCACAGAAGCGGAGGAGGTGACGCCGTCGGCCGTTGCCTGATTCATCCACGCGCCGCCGGGGCTGCAATAGAGCTCCGCAATGGCTACATTGAAGCGCCACCGGAGCTGCATCGCATCGTCCTCGCGCTACATGGCAGCTTCCGTCGTCGTCGTCATGCTTTGTATCGCAGCTTTCGCCATGGCCGTCGCGTGCTGCGTCACTGCATCAGTTGTCATCGCCGGTGCTGCAATGAGTGTTCCTGGGGCTGCAATGGAGGGACGTTGGCGCTCCTCCACGGCTACAATGGAGCACCGTCGGGGTGTTGGAGCTTTGTTGCGGTTGCAATGGAGCTTCGCCGCGGCTGCAATGGAGCACCGTCGGGGACGTTGGAGCTTCGCCGCGGTTGCAATGGAGCTTCGCCGCGGTAGCAATGGAGCACCATCAGGGACGTTGGAGCTTCACCGCGGTTGCAATGAAGCTCCACCAGAGCTGCAATGGAGCGTCACTGGGATGCAATGGAGCAACCGGGCGTTGACGGTGCTTCCATGGAGTTGCAGTGGAGCTTCGCCGGGGTGTCATTGGTGCTGCATTGAAGGTTTATTTGCAGTCCTCGGTGCTACCATGGTGCAGGCCCCCGGTGAGTCTCGGCACTGCGATACAGCGCGTCGCCAGCTGCTCTTTTGGGAGCGATGATGCAGGCTGCTCCAGGGCTGCGAGGTCGCCGGCGCAGGTGCCATCCGTTGCTTTTGTTGCACCATGGCTGTGTTCAGAGGAGGCGTGGTATGGATTGACGACAGGCTGATGCACCTTCACCGTAGAGGGGGACGCGGTGTGGATCGAAGATGGGATGCTAGGATCGAACATCACTAGCGCCAATCAGACGGTTGACTAGGCGGATGATTTCGGAAATCATCCCACTGATTCGTAGCAACCGCCTAGTAACAATGGTAAAGGAAAAGCTGGAGGTACTATACCAGTTTCCGCACCATTAAAAGATCATCTATCGCGGAAACCTCTCCTAGATGATTATATCAAGATCTAGGTCGATACCAATTATGTGGAGAGTATTAATGCCGCCAGTGTGGGGTTGCTTGCTAGGAACTCATCTGGTGAAGTTATTATTTCTTCGTGGGACTTTCTTGGCCAGTGTTTCAGCGTAAATGAAGCTGAGTTGCGTGCATGCCTGGCAGGCCTTTATATCGGTATTACTCTTCACCAGTCCATTACTCTGGAGACTAATTATGCTTTTGTTCATTCTTTCCTTGCAAATGAGAAGCTTGACAGGTATCCTCTCATTGATCTAAAGAAAGAAGTCTTGAGTATATCCAGGATGATCAAAAATTTCAAAATTGCGAAGTTTAGCTTTATTAGTAGATCTGATGGGATTTTTCTTAATAGTGTTTCGTCCCGCGTGGCGAATTTTGTAATGAACGATTGTAATAACTTTTTAAAAAATTAATGAAATATATGGGGTTTTTTCAAACAAAAAAGGAACTGCTTTGTATTTTGAAACATAGTCATTATTAGTTTCTAGATAGTACATTTTCCACGGTCTTCAAAATGGAAACAACAGCAAAGACCGGATTGTGAATCAACCACGAGTAAACAATCTCAATTTGCAGAAGTCAGACCAACAATAACAAGTTAACCGTTTTCCAATAATCTCGAGGATTTCTTCCGGAAGCACGTCCGGTACATGCATGCATCGATCGATAACTATGATAATGTCACCTCCAATTCACGTTGAGTACGTCCCAACCAAGCGTGTTGATTCCAGAAAACAAAACGGTCCCGATTAAGCGTGTCAATGCAGACGTCCAAGTTGCAATTTTCTTAAAACTGTGACTGCGCCGCGGCGGCAGAATCCCATGAATTGTGCGACGTGCTTCAAATCTGGCTTTGCCTTCGTTTGTTTTTTCTAATATCTTGATTTCGTTGACTCTACCTGGAAGGAATCGGCACTACCTCTCTTTCTTTTTTTTTTGGCGGGAATGCACTAGGTTTTTGATTTTTATGATATCTTTTGGTATTTCACGCTGATCAGATTAGCATGTGATGGCTTAGTAATGGTACCCGATCTTGATCCTGGTTAATCATTCTGGAGGGGAAACGAAATCTGAATCTGACACGAAAAGAATTTGGATCAAGAGGGGAGGCATCAACCAACTGTAACACGTACAGTCTGGCGTACAATCATTCTGTGCCCCATTATGTACGTACGCAATAATTCCAAGAAAAAAAACGTAGAGCGTTCCGCGATTATTGTACTATACATACAAACGACCAGCTGATGCTCGATGACGGGGCGGAGTAATTAAGCCATTACGTGGTCCTCAAACGGACCATCGTCTCCAGGATTACCGTCGAGTGTGTGCCGAATGTCTTCTTTTTATACTCGGATCATTGCCTCATTGAACAGGTTAGGTAAAGTTATACCGGTCGATTAGGCCTAGATGCATGGGGAAAAGTTTAAGTTGGAATCTCTGACTCATGGGCTCATGCACACCTTGACACGGTCGGGTCATGCATCCACTGACGGCTAGGCTTGTGAAACCATGCGACTGGGGACTCATTTTTTGATCGCCATGCCGCGGCAATGCAAATACGTACGTATACCAGAAACTATTTGCCAGTTTACCACATGTGCATCTCCTGCGAGGAAACGTCGGGATAACCACATGCATATAATAGGAAAAGCCTCAATGATCAGCAACCTTATATACGGTAAATTTATTCCAAATGGCGTATCTGTAAATTGTTGCTGAACATGATCACATAAACACTTCTCTGTGGTCAAGAATTCCGTTTGTCTTTGCCGCCGGTAAGCCGGAGGAAAAACGGTTAGCTAGGCCTAAAAATGGTGACCGGTCCAAGGAAGTGACGCTTGTACGCGACCAGCTGTGGTCAGACCGATTTACCTGCACATCAGCATACTCCTCGGAAAACCCGGTAGTTTTTGGAAGTTTTCTACATTTCTTGTACCAAGGTTTGACCCGTAATTTTTGTACTAGGTTATTTGGACGTATGCCTGGTTCAACGGCATGACCAAGCCAGCATACAACACCGGGAATTCATGGTCATCCTGGATTATGGGATTAGCATCCATCCATGACCCGGTATACCCTAAATGTGTTGTTCTTTGTTCACTCTTTTTCGTTTCTTTTTAGTCTTCACTGGATTACTAAGGAAGCATGGGAAATGGCTACGTGTTATGTTCGGGCTCGGGTATGGACATGCGGAGAACAATAGATGGAAAATCAAAGCAAAAAAACATAAAAACTATATTAAATCTAAAACCTCATGTAGCATCATCTCCATGTAATTTCTGTTACTATATTTGAGGTGTTTCGTACTTCCGGTGAACCTTTATAACAGATATGGATCTTCTTTGTAACAAAATAATTTATCACACACTTACAACTAACATAAACTGGCAGTGGTTCACTAATCCCACAACATTTCTACTAGAACACATTGGCATGTGTAACAGTGAAACAGTAAGCCATGCCCCCACAACTTCACTTGCCCAAAGGTGGTTCTCAAACATTCCCTAACAGAAAAATATGTGTTTTTTTTTGGAAAAAATCAGAATGACACATAGATTTTTTGCACTTTGCCATTTTATCGACTGGTTGAGTTTGAACGTGCTAACTAACCAAGGTCAGATTAGAACATATGACAAAGATTTCATCTTCTGAGTTGATTGACACGGAGGTTTGACTTGAAACCGCCTTACTTAGAATTTGGACTGAGTATACACTATTTGACATTTAGGATAAGTCATGCATCTAGCCGTGTTCACTTTCAAGCTAGGGCCGAGGCCGAGAGTTAACTTCCATTATGTAAGAAAACTTAAATGCAACCCAAATTATTGATAAATTTTGGTTTACTTTTAGCACCTAAACCTAAATGCAGTGTACGAATAGTTTATTCTTCAAGCTGAGCATGCCCGTTGCTAGTTAACCAAATAAAGCCCACTGCCAAAATTAGCTAGTTAACATTGCAGAAAAATAAAATGCGGTTACATTGGATTTGGAAAGCATGGTTTTTTTTCCAAGTTGATACAGGTTAGCATTGACCCGCAAAAAGAAAACTGGCAAAAAAAAGATACAAATTAGCATTCAAAATGTTAATACAATTACAAATGCATGGTCTTAAATCATTCACCTACAACAAGATTGCAAGATCAAATGTTACATTATGACACAATCTTAGATAAAAGGTGAATAAAGCATGTCACCATCATTAGTACCCTAGTGGAGCACATCAGTTGTATCCAGTGCAAACACCTAACATGCTTCTTCTTGCGTTAGTCAACGTATAAATGAATCTAGAGGGCTCGTTGCCCTTCCTTCTTGAAACCCTCCGGCGCATTGTGTTTGGCCACGCTGGTGCTAATGGATCTCTATTCTCCTCTCCATGGCATCGACACGAGTCCTCATCAAGGGCAACCACGGGCCGTCGATATCGCACGTGCAAGGTCTACGTCAGGGTGACCCCGTTTCACCCATGCTCTTCGCCTTGGTCATCGACAAGCTTACCTCGATGTTACAGAATGCCACGCATACGGGCATCCTCAAGAGACTCACCCCACGACACACGGCGTCCGATATCTCCATGTTCGCCAACGACATGGTCATTTTCTGCCACCCTGATGCCCATGAGCTAGACACCATCAAGGAGCTCCTCCGGCTGTTCGGCAATGCCTCTGGCCTCCGCACCAACTTCCTAAAATGCTCTGCTTCACCAATCCGTTGCGACAACGATGATCTCACCATCATCGGGTCCTCTCTTTCCTGCCCGATTGTGGGTTTTCCCATCAAATACCTCGGCTTGCCGCCCTCAATCCGGAAGGCTTCGGCTTCCGCGCTCCTCCCGCTCGTCGATAAGCTAGTGAAGAAGCTCACAATTTGGCGTGCTTGCCTTCTCTTCTGCAGGGAGCGCCTTGCCCTTGTCCGCCATGTGCTCACGGCCATGCCAGTCCATATGCTGCTCGCGCTGGCCCTAAACCCCCCGATCCTCAAAAAATTAACAGGCTGATCCGTGACCTCTTATGGCATGACAAGAAAGATGCGCATGCCGCATCATGCTTTGTCTCCTGGCAGAAGGTTTGCTAGCCCTTGGAGCTTGGTGGGCTCGCCGTCCGTGATCTTCACCGCACCGGCCTTGCGTTGCGTACGCGCTGGCTGTGGCTCCAGGCCACTGACCCCGAGCGCGTATGGAAGCACCTCCGCCTTCCTTCTGACCGTGAAGCTTCTGAACTTTTTCGGGCCTCAACAGCGTGGACGCTTGGTGATGGCAACACATGTAGATTCTGGCGCGATCACTGGCTCCAAAGGGCAGTCCATCTCCGAGATCGCGCCAACCCTACTAATCCATATCCTGTGCCAGCGCCAGAATAGGAGACTCATCTGCGAGACCCTCACGGATCGTTGCTGGATCGCGGACATCCATGGCAACCTTAACCCCGCGGCAATCCTTGAGTACGTGGAGCTATGGAGGCGTCTTCAGGGGATTACCCTCTCTAGTGAGCCGGACCGGCTTTCTTGGAAATGGACCGCTCACGTCACTTACACTACGAGTGTTGCACGGTCATAAAACCGGAAATAAATTCACTAATCTAACAAGAGATTTCACCAATACTAAAACTGAGTCGGTAAGCTGTGCCTCCACAGTACAACTCCACTGATCAAAAGGTGCTTTTCAAAATGTCACCAGAATATTTTGCACATTCGGCATTTTGTTGCAGCGACATGCTGATTAATCGTGGCCGGCTTGGACGTTTAAGAGGACTTATCTTTGGAGTTGATCTACCTGCTAAACAATACGTAAGATATTTGGAGTAGTACTCATACATGACAATTCGACCCATCTCATACCACCTTACAGTTTGATATAGGCCTCAGTTTTAGTTGTGTGCTTTGCACATTGATGTTTGATGTTAACACTTACTTTCACCCGCAAAAAAAGAGAAGATGTTAACACTTACTTTAGTGTACTGAAAGCTAAATTCTGTTGAACTCCGTGAGCTTTATTTGGTTAACCGAGGTTGGCTTGGAAACCATGGTACTACCAAGATCTTTCTTCTGGTTGACTTAACTTAGCGTTTGAAAAGCTAATGACAATCTCAATGCGTGCTTTTACATCATAGGCTGCAAACAAGATCGTGCCCCATCAAATTTTACAATATGACACAATCGAGATAAAAAGTAAGCAGCTCATCATTAGCACCGTGGTGGAGCTCATGAGTAGTATCCACCGCTATAACACTTAACTCGCCTTCATCTTTTTTGTGTCAATCAGCGCACACGCATCATGCACATTGCGTTAGTGATTTGTTACTATTCACAGTGTGACATAAAGAAAAAAATATGACTTAAAGAAAAAAAGTAGTGCGATCCATGCATAATTTGCATAGTTAAAGAAAGAGAAAAGTAGTGTGATCCATTAGGCGTACGGAAAAAGTTTCATTGCTGATAAAGCGAAGCGTACAAAAAGGAATACGGATTCACGACATTTGTTAAGTACTCCTAATTAGAGTATAATAATTAGACAATGGGAACGCCTACAAGTTAGAGGAGCGTCGGAACGCTGTGTGCTCCTTTTCAGTCGTAGTATGGCAACAGTAGCCAACAGAACGGAGATCCATTTGAGTATTTGACCCCGAGAGAAAGAGAGAGCCTCCGAGCAGAGCAGAGCACCTTTATAACTCCCAGCTCTCCGTTTCCCTCCCGCCCGCTCCTCCAACCCCACGTACGGTAACGGGTAACCAACCACCCCAGTCCCAGCTCCTCGCTAATCATCATTTTACGCCGCCCTGCGCGCGCTCCCGGGCGTCCAGCCGCCTCGCACGGTGCTACGCTGGGCAGCCAGACAGAGAGGGCGGAGGCTCGCGGCGCGGCGGTGGCATGGGGAACGCTCTGGCCGGCAGGCGGCGCGCGGCCAAGGTGATGACGGTGGACGGCGCCACGTTCCGGTACAAGACGCCCGCGGCGGCCGGCGCGGCGCTGCGCGGCCACCCGGGCCACCAGCTGCTGGAGTCCGAGGAGGTGCGGCGGCTGGGCGTCCGCGCCTGCCCGCTCGACCGCGACGCCGCGCTCAAGCCGGGCAAGCTCTACTTCCTCGTGCAGCTCCCGCGCGGGCGCGGCGCCGGCGACGAGGAGGACCTGCGCGGGCCGCACAAGACGTGGTCCGGCGCGCTGCACGTGGGCGCCAGGGAGCGGCTGGAGAGCCTGATGCTGTCGCGCCGCACCGTGTCGGACGTGGCGTCCCTGATGCCCTCCGCCGGCAGGGAGCCGTCCTCGGCGTCGGCGGCCCGGTCGTCGTCCGTGGAGGCCGGCGCGGACGGCGCCGTGCGGCTGCGGATGCGGCTGCCCAAGGCGGAGGTGGCGCGGCTGATGAAGGAGAGCAAGGACCCCGCGGAGGCCACCGAGCGGATCATGCAGCTCTGCGTTGCCAGGGACCAGGGGGGCGCCGCCGCCGCCGCGCCGGCCAAGCCCGCCCCGCTGCCGGCCTCCGCGCTCTGCACCAACAAGCCAGCCATGAAGAAAGAGGTGAGCGCCTGCCCTCCCACCCCCACCCCCGGCCATGACCGTGACCTTCCGTGCGCGGGCACGACTTGCCATGTTACATTTCCGTCCAACCCCGTTGAAACGATAATTTGGCACCACGCGAACCCCCTCCGCGCTCCGGCCCGATTAGGCTTAGCCGACGACAAGGACGTCCCAATCCCATACACAAATCACCAGCTCGCCGACTCATCTCTGCGCCTCCCCCCAACAAACAGCAGGCCGTAATGGGACGACAAGACGAGCAGCAATGCTGCCATGGCTCTGTCCAGATTCCCGTTTTATCAACCGAAAGGGAGTAAGAGAAAGAGTATCAACAGCACCAACGGAATGGATTGGATGCCGAGTGGATCTTTCTTTGCCTTGTTTGGGCGGTGAATGATCCGTGGCAACTTGGCGCGCGGCCTTTGCCTCGTTCGGGGAGTGCGGTACGTGTGGTTTTTGCCCGCTCCCACCTTCGGCACGTCCTTTTGACCTCCACTTCGCTTTGTTGGTTGGTTGCCCGCCCCCGATAAGCCCGGCTCCGTCCTTCACGTGGTGCAGCACTGCCGCTGCGCGCCACAGCTGGTGAAGCTTCTCCTACCCTACCTCCTCTCCTCCGTCCGTCCCATCATTCACCCGGAGACACAGAGCATCTGCAACTCTGCATCTCACGGCCACTCTGCCATCCACCCCGTAGCGTAACAGCGGACGGCACGTGTCCTGGCAACCACGTGAGCCTTCTGCATGGTTAAATTGGCTCCAACCCTAACTACTGGATCGGAAGGAATCATGGAGGGCCGGGTCAAGTCAATTCCGGGATTAATTGGCAGCGGTAGGTGATGTGGTTAGCTAGCGAGCTTATAGGCCGCGCGCGCCACGTCAAGCGGGCGGGGACGTGATAGTCGCGCCGTGCATGTGCGGGAAAGATTCTGGGCACAGAGTGGTACTGTGCTGTGACACCGGCCGCCACCCAGACGCCCCGCGCTGTAGGTTAAGAGTTAGACCAATGACAGGCGATTCGTGAATGATTAGTATAGCTGATCCGAATCAGTCTACGTGTCGCGGTTTCGACGTAGGTGTCTGCCTCCGGTGGCATTTTTCTGCAAAATCATGAGCTTGTACTTTGTCCCGTCCCTCGTCTCCACGTCTTTTTTTTTAAAAAAAAAACGAGGCAAAAGATTTGCCATTTCATTGATTAAGAAGAATGTTCCAGACAAAGCCGCAAGCGGCAAAAGGTAAAAGACTACTCTCGCGGCATTACAATACCCAAGCGCATGGCACCTGCCAAAGCCCAAAGCGACACCTCTTGCTTGATCTTGTTAATGATTACCACCGGAGGGACTGCAACGTTGCGAAAGACTCTCGCGTTGCGGTCGGACCAAATCTCCCATGAGATGAGCATCATCAATGAGGCAAGGGCTTTGGGCGAGCCCACGTCTTGGGCTCTTGGCTGAACTTAACGTACTGCAAGTACACTAGTTTAGTCCTGATGACCGAACCTATTTATTAACTTATAATCATCGCGTACGAACGTAGGTTGTTATTAGTGTTCAATTAGTCCCGACGAAGTGATTAATTATCGCCAGCCATTGCTTTTGCCTTTTGGTACAGGATCCACAAAGTGCGTTCTTCGTGCTGTATAGAGTGTCTCGCAATCCTTCCCTTTCACGCAAAGGCAAAGCGCCCGAATGTCAAACCCTTGCTGAAAGAAAAGCACCTAGTAGAATCTATGGGGAAAATGAACATGTTTATTCCGAGGCCCCAGAAATCCGTAGTGTAAATTGTATGTGTGTGAACCTCACATCGTCTTGCTCTTTTTGTTGCAGAAGCGGACGAGGTTCATGGCCGTGCCGGACGAGATCATCGGATGACGAAGCGGGACGGGTGCTTCATGGCATTCTTGTCTCTCTGCTATGCGCTTGTTTTTGGCGGAATTGCTGGGTTTGGAGCGTGAGAAGCTGCCGGGAAATGTTGGCTTCCTATCCTATCTCCCCAGCGAATTCTGGACTAGGAATGGTGCCCATGAAGCAACGACCTCTCTCTTCCTCCCTGCCTGCCTTCCTCTTATATATTGTAGCCCTAGCATAACGAGAACGGACTCAAAAAAGAAAAAAGATATCACTGTACTTAGGTAGGTCGTGTAAATATTCCCGCTGCTTAATCTAGTGACTGCGTGGCCATCCGTCGTCTCTGTTAGCATTTCCTCGCTCTGTGTTTTGTGTCTGTCGCTACCACGATTTTGACCTGTGACCTTCTCCCCACGAGATGAACGGTGACGTAGTTTCACGAGCCGTCCGCCGCCTACGACTATGGGGATGTGAACGGGAGCCACGACGTCGGCTGCGGCCGGCGTTCGCCCGGCGCCGTTTTCCGCCGCCGCCGCTGCCGTCGCCTCTGCTTTTTGGTTGATGATCTTAATCTAAAGTGAACCGCGTCCGTCGCCGGTCGGCGTCGCTTCATCTGTGGGCTGGAATTTTTTTGGATAAGAGGATGATTAGCTTGTCGCTTTGTCTGTGTACTTAATCATGTCGTGTAGAGGATACTTCGACTTAGAATGCACACGGACACAGGGTAGCACTCTGAAATAATACCTGTCCTACCAGACCGAGATGATGTTTTCTAGTATCATATTTACCGCACGCGGACCTCACTACCCGAAGAGGCTGAGCCCATCAAAACCCCTGAAAATGAAACTTCCGCTCCGCATCGTGTGTCAGTGCACACACCCTTTGGCCCGTCCACTGCTATGAGCTGACATAACTTGCTGCTGTCTTGGTTTTTCCTCGCCGAACCATATGTAAACCAAGTGCAACATTCAGCCCAGACTGCCGAAGGCAGGACAAATATTGGTGTTGACATAAACATCTTTCGATTTAAGTCACAATGGATTCGCGCGCATCACTCGGAATTCGGAAATCACTACTACAACATCTCAGAATATTGTGTCCGTGTGCTACCCTGTTGGGGGGAGGCAGGACAAATATTGGTGTTGACTTAGAATGCAACAACAACGCCTATTTCACTCCCTCTCTTTTTTCTTTCCTTTTTTTCATAATGGAATAATTGATAACATCATTCTATATCATATTAGAGAATCATCAGATCATTACCGAGATTAGTCTGACACGAAAAGTAAATACGAAAGGAAAATATGCATTTGACATATTCTTCAAGCTCCAGCCAAATAACCAGTGAGATGACGCGATCGACATATCACCACCTAATTGTTCATCATAAGCTATAGATATAATGAAACTAAACGGATCATGAAATAACTAGCAACCAATGTA
The DNA here is from genome assembly GCA_963921465.1 of Triticum timopheevii. Classification (NCBI taxonomy): domain Eukaryota; kingdom Viridiplantae; phylum Streptophyta; class Magnoliopsida; order Poales; family Poaceae; genus Triticum; species Triticum timopheevii. Next base: position 341,062,849 of record OY997270.1, on the reverse strand, counting down.
CATTCATATGACAACCATCTTGGTTATGTCGGCAACACCAAAATATCAGATCCGTGCGACCCTTCACATCTTCAGTGCCCATTCTTAATGAAAAATGCTTTAATGACCACCTGCATTTTTCTTGACCAGTAATGACCACGTGCATTAGCCTTGTAGTCTCCCGGAATAGAGCAAAATCAACACTGGAAGCACATATAAGAAATCACCATCACAATATTCTGAACATATACTCTGTACAACAAGTACTCATCCCAAACCACCCGCAAAAAAAAAAAAAAAAAAGTACTCATCCCAAACAACTCCATGATTTTTTTAAACAAACACAACATCCTACTAATTTGTACAACGAGAACATGAAGGAGTGGATGAGGGAACAAGGAAGGAAGGACGAGTGCTGGCTACCTCACGCCGTAGCTCTGCTCATCAGCGTTTGTGGTGGGGCAGCTGGGCTGGAGCGACTGCTCGCCGGAGGGCCTCACTACCTGCCGGGACGAGCAGATCAATGGGGACGGAGGCTAGACCAGCGCGGCTGATGGAGGCGGAGGGGCGGCTGGGCGCACAGCGTCGAAGGGCCACAAGCAGCGGCGGTCGGGCATGGACCCTAGCCGTCTGGGTGGGAAGTGGTGATTGCTCTGTTTGTTTGGAGGAAATGGGTTGGTGGGTTTGCTTGTAGCTTTCTATATTCATCCAATCATTTTTCACTCGAGAGAGACAAAGGTGGGTATATAGTAATGCAACTTATAGAGGACAACTGAAAACGGTTCGCTGAAAATCCGAAGAAGTTGAGATAGGATGGCTGTAAGATTTTACACTACGTGAAAGCTGTAGATTTTACAAAAGCCAGTGTTAAATTATTTCCTTGGTTAGCTTCTACCTTTTCGAAAATAGAAGTTGGAAAAATAAGCTCAACCGAACACAACCTTAGTACGTGACCAAAACTTACGATGGAGTCCCCTCCAAAAAAAAAAACTTATGATGGAGTCATTTTTTGCCATTCCAATTATAGAACAAATAGTTTCAAATAAATAAAAGATAAACACAAAGCGTTAGAGTAAAAGGAAAGCTAGAAGGTATTCCTACATTTTCTTCCTAGACTCCAGAAATCCATTGTGCAAATTGTATTCATGTGTCGGTATAATCAAGTCTTACATCATTTTGTTCTTTTGGTTTATGACCGTGCCAGACGAGATCATTGGATGACGAAAACGGGACAGGTGTTTCATGGCATTCTTGTTTGTCCGTGTTCTGTTTTTGCGGAAATTGTTTTGACGTGAGAAGCTGCCCATGGAGAAATACGACTTCCCATCCTATCTGCCAGCAATTCTTTTTTTGGAAATGGAGGCGTATTCCCGGCCTCTGCATCATGATGATGCATGCGGCCAATTCTGGACTTGGGAATGGTGCCTATGGAGCAACCACTATCTTTCTCGTCCTTCCTGCCTCTTATACTTGTTCTTATCTGTCGCTCAAATGGATATATCTAGGCAATGTATTTCAGTGCTAGCATAACGGGTAACGAGAAATAACCTAAAAGATCACTGTACTTAGCTAGACCGTGTAAATACCCCCGCTGCTTAATCTAATGACTTCTTGGTTGTCTCTTTGCCGTCTTTAGTCTTTCCTCGCTGTGTGTTTTGTGTGTGTCGCTACCACGATTTTGACTGCTGATTTCCACGAGATGAACGGTGACGTAGTTTTCACCGTCCGCCGCCTACGACTACAGGTATGTGAACGGGAGCCACGAGGTCGGCTGCGCCCGGCATCTACCCGGCGCCGTCTACCGCCGCCGCCGCTGTCGTGGCCTCTGCTTCCTTGATCGATAAGCTTACTCGACAGTGAACTGCGTCGGCGGTCGGCGTCGCTTCATCGGCGGCCGAAAAGCTTCCGGATAAGATGATGATTAGCTTGTCGCTTTGTCTGTGTACTTAATCAGGCCGTGTGAATATTCTGCCGCCTAAATCCGTGCGCGCCTGCCGTCTCTGAAAGAATCAATCATGATTAACAGGGACGTTCAGTTTTCTTTTGCTCCCACAACCCACTACAGGCATGCGAATGGGAAGCACGCGGCCGACTCCGCCTTGACGTTTATCCCGGCGGGGTTTTCCGCGGCCGCTGCATCTGCTTCTGATCGGCCGAAATCTCGTTCGAAGGTGACCACCGCGTCGGTGTCGCTTCACCAGTGGGCGAAGAAGGTTCGGATAAGAGGCGGCTTAGCCTGTCGCTTTGTAATTGTTGGCCGTGCGCGTGCGTAGTTGCAGAGAAAACCAATGGAACAGCAGCGCCGCGGGTCTGACGAGCGTTCCAAAGAGAAATGAACAAAACCAGCGATAACATACATACAGTTAACGGTTTGGCATTTTAGATTTATAAATTTTGATCCCTGTAAGGAGGAGGGGAAATGGAACCTGAAGCCAAGCTTTCATCGCATAAGATCCTTTGTTTCATGTATTTGCTGTCGAACATTCAGACATTGTGTGCCGCGCCGCGGTACTTCCTTCGGACTCCAAATAGATTTTTTTGAGAATCACCCATGAGGCTTTATTAATCACCATGAATTGTCATAGGGATGTGTAACTGGGGTGGGGTGTGGCCACAAGTTCATGCGTTGAGAAGCATCATTCGGAATTTAAAAATCACTCCGATAAGAACTTCATAGGTCACCGTGGCTACACTTTGTTTATCTCCAATATCTCAACAACTTATAATTGGTTGCACAATCATTTTGCTGGAGAGATTGGAAAGACGAGAGGATGTGAGCTATTTAAGTGCTCTCATTGTGAAGAAGATATGTTGTCCTTAGCCTCACAAGATTGTGGTGATTTTACATTTGTTTAGTCATTTGAAAGAGCTGGGCGACCATCATAGTCATCTAGTTAGTATGTGTACAACACCAAACCAAAACCTGCTATGGAGTCATTTTTGGCCATCCCAGATAAGGAACACACAGTTCTCAAACAAATAAAAGGAAACCCAAAGGGTAAAAGGAAAAGTCATAACATCTCACAATTTCCCGACGGCATGAGATTTTGGGTGAATTAAGTGGCGTATACCATTATATACTCTCTCCGGCTCAAAATGTAAGTCATATTTTGTTTCGTTGCGGTAAGACTCTGACCTATTGAATTCATACTCCAACCAACTCATTTAAAAGTCCGAACTGATGGAGGAAGGCGGGCAATGTATTTCAACAATCTCCCTCACGTCTAGGCTATTTTAATTCTTAGACGTGGAATCATGTAGGCCGCAGAATCTTTATTTTAATACTGCACTGACAGGGTCTTGAACTCAAGACCTCTTGACTCTAATACCATATTGAATTCATGCTCCAGCCAACTCATCCAAAAGTCTGAACTGATGGACGGAGGCGGGCAATGTACTTCAACATGACCAATAACTAACTTTTAGTACATTTTGAAATAAATTAATGCAATTATGTCCATATACAAAATAATTACTTATAATTGTGATTTTATATCATATAATCCACATAATACTTCAATAACTATTAGTCAAAGTTTTATTTTTACGGAACCATAGCATATTTATTCTTAGATAGAGAAAGTGTGTCTTCTTTGCGAGAAGACGTGGATCCATTTCAAATTCACCATAAGTACAAAGCACCCCAAACATAATTACAACTACAGGTCCATAGACCACCAAGCAACAGCTACCGCAACCAGAAAAATCTGTCAGCGCGTCATTATCGCTGCTCCCCTACCGAAGTCGACCTAACCTTATCAACGACAGTTGAAAAGTCTTCATGCACGTGCCCCTGAGGATCAGCATCCTAGAACTAAACTACAAGTCCCTAGACCACCAAACAAAAATTACCGCAGCCAAAATGAGCCACCGGCGAATCCTTGCCGCTGCTCCTCTACAAAAATCCAGCTTAACTTTGTCGATGCTAGTCGGGAAGTCTTCATGCACGTGCCCCTGAGTACCACTGCCACGAAGTTATGGATCCCTAGACTACCGAAAATTGCCAGAACGAGTCGCCGACAGATAGTTGTTGTTGCTTCGCTACCGGAGCCGGTCTGACCTTTCGGATGTCAGTCAAGAAGTCTTCGTGCAAGCGCCCCCTAAATATTAATGCACTTGAGCCGTAGTCGTCGCCTTTGAACCCTTGAATCGACCCGAGGTGCCTAACCCCAGATCTCGGCATTGCATACGCACAACAAGAAACCCTAATCTCACCTCCGCAAGGAGATGGCAAAAATCTACACCAAAGCTCGTTTGAATCTCTCTACACAAATGAACATATGAACTCTAGGAGGATCGGAGCCCGAAAGACCAACTCGAAAAAAGAAGTGTTGCCATGTGTGCGAGCATCGCTCTTATAAGACTCTCTAACCTAAACTACTAGTTGGAGCCAAGCCATCGAGACTCCGCTCCCCGCCACCGGCCGACAAATCGACACGCAGAAAGGAGGTGAATCCACAGGCTTGCCGACAGAACCTAGAGGAGATAAGTTTTCTCTAGACAAAGGAAAGTGAAGGAAATAAGATCCATGCAAGAAAGTATATCATATTAATTGTGTGTATTTGACTTGGGAAAATCGGACCCTCATTCATCTTGTGCTTATCCCTCAACTACATCCATGGAGGTACGGGGTGGTTTTTTTTTTTTCAAAATCAAGGTGGTTGGGTTGTAGGCTAGGAAATTTGAGAATATTATACGTGGTCTCGTCTCATGTGTGCATGTGTCTATTGGCCTCCTTCACAATTTAGGCCATGTTTTTTCTGTGGGTGAAACACTTGTATTACTCAACTATTCAATTTCTTACAATTAATAGCATTTAGCTCTAAAATAAATTAGTTCAGCTGTCACTAACACTATTTTCGGTATGATTTGTATGAGTAATACAAGAATCACGAAGAGACACTAGATGTCTGATCTCTTTAATAAGAGAGGAATAAATCGATCTATCAACCTCCTTTGAATGGATAAGCTTGACTACAATAATACAATCCATCTCGATCATAATAGAATGATTAGTTCTCTGAGGGAAAGAGACAATCTCTCCATTTAAGCACATAGTTCCGCTTGAAGAACATCTCGACAGGAAAATAAAGCTCTGCATGCTGAAAGCACGATGGTTCCATCCACCTCTCTAAGTACCATACCTGCACCAGCTCTCCTCCTTGACCAAAGGATCCATCCGAATTTAATTTCACCCAACCATGACAAGGGAGTCCATTGAGAAGCCACTCTAGGCGTTATCACATGTGAGGCCGCTTATAGTGCTTTTGTCATATGTCAGCATTTGCTTCCCTTTGTTCTGATCTATAGTAAGATCTATCTTCAAACCAATCAGTGAATCAAGCTAGCTCATTAGAAACCTCTATGATGCTTCCATTAATGGCGATGGGTTATTGTGGACCACCTCATTGCGAATAAACCAGGCACACCATATGGTCATCAGTAGCATACTGATTCTACATCTGAAAGAGGAGCAAGGGCACACAACAACAACTCCTTCCATGTGTTCTGGATTGATTTAATCTCCGACAAAGTCCATACAGAGGACATGGTCCTCCATAATTCGCGTGACAAAAGGCATCCACGGAAAGGATGAAATTTATTCTCCGTTTCAGCACCACAAACGAGACATATGCCATCAATTTACAGCCTCCTAGTAAACCTTTTCTACCAAGTCGGTAATGCATTAGTTGCGACTTTCCAGACATGATTATGGATAGTCGGAGGAACGTCACACGACCAGATAATTTTGCAGCAAGAACGACACCCATGAGGCCGAGAACTAGAACCAGCAGTCGACCCTCTGTGTACTTCATCAAAAGCTAAATTGTATGCACTCTTCATAGAGAAAGTTCCAAACTTGCCAGGTCCTCACGCAAAAGTATCATCTTCAAGCCAAGGAGAAGCATGTATTTTGACAATCTTAGCCACATCCGTTGGCAACAAGTACTCATGAAGCAGTCCAATATTCCATGCACCATTACCATCTAGCAGACCAGACACAAAGAGTATATGACTTCTTCTTTGTAATGTGATACGCTTGTAAGAGAATGGTCTCGGAATCTAGTTATCGGCCAAACACGTATGCTCCTCCCATTGCCAACTCTCCACACCAAGACCTTCTTTAGAAGCTCGAGCCCATAACTAATAGCCTCCCAAGAAGAAGCATTTCCCATAAAAACTGTGTCCTCTAACTTATCCTCCGGCTAGTACCTAGCATTTGGGACTTGAGCACAAAGAATGTCCAGAAAAGATGGAAATCTCAGAAGCCTAAACCACTTCTATCTTTTGGCTGCAACAAAGTATCCCAAGCCCGACAGTGCACTTTTCTTTTGCCTTTCGAAGAACCCCAATAAAATCTTCTCAACATCCTAGTGAGTTCGTCACAAGCCGAGAAGGGCAACTTAAACACCCCCATAATATACGTGGGCAGTGCTTGAGCTACAGACTTAACAAGTGCCTCTCTACCAGGTTGAGCGAGATGTCATCTCCCCATTGAATGTCCATCTATAAAACAAAGAAAAACCATAAGAATTTGGAAATATTAAATCACTATAAATTAATAGAATACCGTTTGTAATAAAAGAATGACTCACGGTCTGTTCGCTTCACAAGATTTCTTATCTTTCCAAAGGAATGTTCATTCCATAGTTTTTGTTTCCTTCGGTGCTGTTCAGATCGAAGGAATTAGCTACAATGCTCATGTGGAAAGGTGCGTCAACAGTACCCATTTCAAAGGAATGCAAAATTCTAGTCTGGCCTCTTTTTTGGGCGGAGGCTCGAGGCAACACAGTACAAGCAGAGTACAAGACGAATATAAAAACCAGCATGCAGTGATTAGACAGCTCAGTGGCACAATAAATACTCTGATACTATTGCATTAGTAGCAAGACTCATTGTTGGTGTCAAAACCGGCGGATCTCGGGTAGGGGGTCCCGAACTGTGGATCTTGGATCGAAGGGGAACAAGGGACGTGGGACACAATATTTGCCCAGGTTCGGGCCCTCTCTAGGAGGTAAAACCCTACGTCCTACTCGATTATATTGCTTGTGTATATAAGGATTACAGAGTCGATCTACCACGAGATCAGATGAACTAAACCCTAGGCTAGTAGGATGATGGATGTTCTCTTGCCTCTACGGTCTTAACCCTCTGGTTTATATAGACAGTAGGGGTACTAGGGTTACACATAGTCAGTTACACCAAGGGAACTTGTATGCCGAATCTTCCATCTTGACTTGGGGTACACACCAAGGCACAAAAGGTCTCCTGTCCGGATACAGTACGGCCCAACTGTCCGGCCCATGAGAGATAGGCCGACAACCTGAGGACCCACTAGTCCAGGACTCCCTCAGTATCCCTTGAACTAGCCTCCAACACCGGTTTCCCATAACTCCCACATGTGCAGTCTCCGGCCTGCAGGCTAGTTCCTTTCCTCTTTAGTATTCGGAGCAATCTTCTCCAGCTAAGCATTTACATGGTACTCGATCCAATTCGGCCACGTGTCAATCCATCTTGTATCCAGAATCCGAACTATCGATTTTACTTAGCCTCGAAGGCCAACCGCTCAAGTGTGAACAGTACTTTCGACTGACAATTCTTTGCGAAGGGTCACGGCCGGTCATTAACATTGAACCATTGCGAGAGCTTGAGGCAGTCCATCTATTGGCGTGTCCCATCGAGGTGGAGATCGTGTCCCGCTTTTAGGGGATTTGATTAATGATTTGCAGTATCCCACCCGCGCATAACACCACGAATATATCGGGAAGTGGCGGGGTCAGCAGCGCGTTTAAAGGACTCTTTGTATCACGCCCGCTTATAAAAAGAGACTAGCCGCAGTTGTCCCCTCACACCTTCTTCCTCCTCTCGCCACAACCTTTCCTAATCCACAGAGCTCTAGCACCCCGATCCAGCTTCCCCCAAAGACTTCCTCTCCCCCCCGCCAAACTCGCAATGGCCGGATCTGGAGTGAAGGGAAAATGGGAGGCTTCGTGCATCACCAATGAAGACATTGAGGACCTGAAGCGGGCGGGCTACCTCTCTGTCAACATTGCTCGTCAGGCTCCAGAAGAGGGCCAGGTCATACCGATGCCCCACCCCAGCGAATGGGTGGTGTTCATTCCCCACTTTATCTGGGGATTGGGCTTCCCTCTCCACCTTTTTGTCCGGGGACTGATGTTCTTCTACGAGCTAGACATTCCACGGTCTGGCTCCGAATTCTTTTCTTCATATCTCGGCCTTCATCACCATCTGCGAAGCCTTTCTCTGGGTCCAACCACACTTTGGCCTATGGTTGAAAGTGTTCAACGTCAAGACAAAGATCGTCGACAGCCAGTAGGCGGACTGTGGGGGAGCGATGGTGGGTAGGCTCACCCGAGTCGGGTGGCCGGAGGGCACGTTCATTGACATTGTCAAAGTTTGGCAGAAAGAGTGGTTCTATGTCACAGAGCCATGCGACGAGGCCTGGGCGGCCGCTCCGAAATTCAGATCCAGACCCCTGCGAGGTTAACCTCGTGGACCAAGAAGGGCCTTGAGTGGGGGTCCACCATCGAGGTTGAGGCGCTGCAAAAGCACGTCTCCAACATGATGAAAGAGGGAGCCAAGCTGACCAGCATGGTCCAGATTATGCTCCATCGCCGCCTCCTTCCTTGCCAACTCTGGGCCACCCCAATGTGGTCCTGGAAGCCCGAAGACCCCCACATCATGCAACGCTTCTATGACACCACCCACGAGAAGCAGTGGAAGGTGTTGTTCAAGCCACAGAAAACGTGGCCGGCCAAGGAGGAGGACATCAGCCTCGACGCTGAGCACCCCGCTAAGGAGGTAACGAAATCACATCCGTTTTGTATTTGGATATTTGTATTCCAACTAAGGCCCATAACTTCTTCCTCTCATTTCCATAGGGTTGGCTTAAGAGGGTTGCGCTGATCGCTAGCCCGGCCCTGCTGCCCGAAGTTCCCAGGCCGACTCAACTGGAGGAGATGTTGACTGTGGCGCCCTATAAGGCGCAAGAGAAGAGAGAGAGAGAGAGAGAGAGAGAGAGAGAGAGAAGAAGAAGAATGAAAGTGCGTTATATCGACTAGAGGGGGGGTGAATAGGCGATTTTTATGAATTCTTCACTGAGGAATTTGCTGGTGAGGAAATTCCTTAGCGAAGAACTACTTGCAGCGGAATAAGTACTCAGAAGTAAACATAACAGGATACAAGCATGGTCATCATGATGAAATGAAGACTAGCACAGAGTACAGAAAGCGTAATCACAGGATAACACAAGATGAAGACAAACAGACTGAAGAAATTGAACTGAGGAATTTGAGAAAGTCTTTAGTCAAAGTCTTCAAGCACAGATATGAACAAACATTCAACACAGTAATGAGGAAATGAAAGGGTTGAGGAGATTGAACCAGTTAGTTGGTGAAGACAATGATTTGGTAAACCAGTTCCAACTGCTGTCTCAGTTGTACGTCTGGTTGGAGCGGCTGAGTATTTAAACTCGAGGACACGCAGTCCCGGACACCCAGTCACTGAGCCGCAACTCAGGACACCCAGTCCTCACCGTATTCTCCTTGAACTAAGACCACACAGGCCTCGTCCAATCACTCATGGTAAGTCTTCAGGTGACTTCCAAACCTTCACAGACTTGGTCACTCGGCGATCCACAATTCCTCTCGGATGCTCTAGACCTTGACGCCTAACCGTCTGGAAGAAGCACAGTCTTCAAAGGTAACAAGCGTCGGATCCACGCGGGATCAATTTCTTCAGTGATGCTCAATCACTTTGGGTTTGTGGGGGTTTGGTTTTGGGATTTTCCTCACTTGATGATTTTCGCTCAAAGTCCTCGGAGGATGGTTTGCTCTCAAATGACAAGTGTCAAGTTCTCTCGGAGCAGCCAACCAACTAGTGGTTGTAGGGGGCGGCTATTTATAGCCTAGGGAGCAGCCCAGCATGATAAGACATAAATGCCCTTCAATGATATGACCGTTAGGTGGATAAGATATTTTGGGACAGCTGGCGCGCAGCACAGCAACGGTCGGAAATTTGACTCTCAAATTCCTCAGGGCTATCATGTTCCTCACTGTGTAGGAAATTCGCACTAGCGAATTCCTAACTCCTCAGTTAGAGCAAAGTCCTCAGTGACCAGAAGAACTGCGTCTCTGTCACTGAAGAAAATGACTGAACTGTATGAGATTTCCAATGGCTTCACTCGAAGGGATTGGTAGGTGTAGGATTTTGAGTTGAGCATCACATGGAATTTTTTCCTTTGTATTTCCTCGACCCCCTTTAACAGTACGGTGTTTCCTATGACTCAAGAAAGAGAATATGAAACTTCGAAAACAAAACTCTTCACGCTTCATGTTCCTCAAATGAATACCAAGTCTTCAAGGTCACACCAATTTCTTCACTTTCAAAGTCTTCAGAAATTCTTCAGAATATCAAAGTCTTCAGTCGAAGAACTTCATTTTTAGGGGTCGACTTTCTCTGTAAATATCAAACTCCTTATAGACTTATAGACCTGTGTACACTCACAAACGCATCAGTCCCTTAACCTATAAGTCTTCAATACACCAAAATCACTAAGGGGCACTAGATGCACTTACAATCTCCCCCTTTTGTGTGATTGATGACAACATAGGTTAAGTTTTCAACGGGATAAACATATGAAGTGTAAATACTGATATTGAGGAATTTGATTGCAAGATATAGAAGAACTCCCCCCTGAAGATGTGCATAGTGAGGAATTTGCTTTTGAGGCAATGCACATTTGAAGAGTTGAATCATGGAGATCTCCCCCTATATCTTGTAATTCATACATGCATTTGATATATAATATGAAGAATTTGAAATGCATGATGAAATATGGTGCCTGATGAAATTCAGCATGCGTGCAATAATATTAACGAGGAATAAGCATGCCAAAAGCATCAAAAGTATCGGAGCATAGTGCAACAAAAGTATTAGAGCACCATCAAAAGTATCAGGGCACCATCGGGTTTAAGATTACAACTCGATCCAATAAAAAATTCGGAAGAACGAGAGTTGTAACTTAACAAAAAATGCCCATAATATAAACTCGCTTGAAGAATAACTCAGATTTCTCCCCCTTTGTCATCAAATGACCAAAAGGATTGAATCTGAGGACTAACGCCCCTGAAGAATTTCAAGTTGATGGAGGAGCGCCAGCGTTGTCGGGGTTGTTTGTTGAAGTAGGGCTTGCCGCAGTGTCGTCCAAATCTTCATGCTCATCAGTTTCACGCGATGAAGAATAAGAGCTGGCCACCAGATCAGGAACTTTGACTCTCTTGAATTTCTTCAGAGGTGGTGCAGACTAGTCAAATGCTTCCTGGAGACCCATAGTCTTCAGTTCTTCCGCGCCATTTGTGATTGCGATCAACCTTCTGATGAAGACTGAGGAGTAACTCATGGTCAGTCATCACCCTGGATGCTGTGGCTTGAGGATTTTGCTTGGCTGAGGTATTTGCAGCAGTGTCATGTGTGGCAGAATCATCATTGGTAGAGTAAGATGTAGCCAGGCGAAATTGACCATCCAATGGACGAATGCCTTCATCGATCACAGCAGCTGCCTTGCCTTTATCATCAGATGATGAAACTGGCCTCTTGAGGACTTCAATGGGAGGCAAGTAGCTACCATGGTTCAGAGTGTCAGCTTTGTAATTCAGTGAAGATCTTGCCCTTATGAATCTCATAATCCAAGGTGCATAGGGCTTCAGCTCAAAAAGTGACATAGCAACATTAGCCAGAGTCCTCATGAAGAAATCATGGAAGTTGACGGGAACGCCATGAATTATGTTGAAAAGCATGTTCTTCATGATGCCAACGACATCTTCATCATTTGAGTCGTGGCCTTTGATTGGACTCATTGTCTTCGTCAGGATTCGATAGACAGTCCGAGGCACATAGAGCAATTCCTTGACGAGGAATTTGGTTCGTGGGGCCTGCCCAGGCTTCAAAGGCTTCATGAGCACTTGCATATAATGATTTGACAATTCAGGGTCATTGTAGATGCAACATGCACTGTCATGGGGAGGATCAAGAGGAAGGACACGAAGCAATTCAGTTGCCGGTGCCTTGTAGTGAGTGTTTTCGGTCATCCAGTCCAACACCCATGAATTGACATCTTCAGCATCTCCAGTGATATGCAGTGTGGCGTAGAACTGAAGAATGAGTTCTTCATTCCAATCACAGATGTCATTGCAGAAATTGAGCAATCCTGCATCGTGAAGAACACTGAGGACTGGTTCGAAGCATGGCAGAGATTCCATATCCACGTGAGGAATATGTTCATGATCGAAGATTTTGTCTTTGTCAAACAACACTGAGGAATAGAAGTTGGCTTGACTAGCAGTCCAGAAATGCCTCTTCCTTATGCGAGCAGAGTCATATGGGTTGTAGTCAGTGAAGAACACATGCTCGGAAAAGAAGTCTTCAGCCTTGAACTTCTGTTTGCTTGAGAACGGATTCTTTGGCTTCGGTAGAGGAATGTCAGTGATTTGCAGTACCACCTCGGGAATCGCGATCTCAGGTTCATCAGGCTGAGGAATTTCTGGTTCCTCTTCTTGTGCAATCTGCGGATCAGCAGCAGCAGGTTCTTCAGCACTAGCGGCTGGAATTTCTTCATGAACAGAAGAAGTGTGATGAGTTTCTTCAGAGCCCATTTGAACAGTTGTTGCCGGGGACAGAGGAATCCGTTGAATAGGAGTGAAGAGAGGAGTATTTGGATGCTGACTTTCCCAAAAGTCATCATTCATCACTGGTGTAGTGCATCCAATATCCACATCTTCATCTTCAATTTCTTCAACACCAGCCTCTTCAGCTGTGAACTGAGGCATAGGTGAGGAAGTGACTATCGCTGAAGGGATTGTATCCACTTCAGTTTCTTCATCAATCTGCTCTGACGAAGCAATAGAATGATTTTCTTCATCAGATCCGCTTGGGATCTTGTAGTCTTCTCCAAAAGGAACAATTCCCTTTGATGACATGGAGGAAATTGGAACGGCATCAATTGGATGTTCAAGAGAGCTGGTCATTGGCTTCATTTTCTTCGCAGCTGAAGAATTTGACGCAGCTGATGCCTTCCTTTTCTTCACAGCAGCTCGCTCTGCAGCCTTGGTCTTCTTCACTTCATAGGCAGAAGGAAGAATTGGAGTTGGTGTAAGCGCGGGAGGAGCTGAGGACTGTGGTTGATTTTCTTCAGGCGCAACTGATGCAGTTGCCCTGATCTCTTCAGTTTCTTCCGGCGCACCACTAGTGGATGCCCTGGCAATTTCTTCAGCGGCTGGAATGGAGTCATCAGCCCTGGAACTTACATTTTCATCAGCAGGTTGAAAGTCATCAGCGATGCTTGCATGTTCTTCAGCAGGCTGAGCAGAGTCTGCAGCCTGAGGATTTTCTTGTTGCGATGGGGCTGCAACAGTTGACATTTTCTTCGTCAGGTTGACGAATCTCACTTTGGCTCCTTGCCAATCAGCATAGTATGCATCGAAGTCCTTGCTGAGGGCTTGGATCTTAGACTGAGCCTGGAGAAGTTCCTCAGGTGTCATTCTGACAACATTTTTCTTCAGGAGCTTCTCCTTCCTGTATTGAGCCTTTTTGACTTCACGAGCCTTTTCAAACTTCCATTTCTCTTGAGAGATGAAATGAGTCAGCATGTGACTTTGACCAGGAGTCAGTTGAAAATCAGGCATGGGGGTGTTTGGATCCTTGTGCCAGAGGTCAATGTAGTCGAGGATTTTCCTCGGATCCAAAAGCAGTGGCACAGATGTGCCTTTGGCTCTAGCGGCCTTCACTTGCCTGTCTCTGATGATTTCTGCAAGTTCTTCATCAGAAGCTTCATCATCAGAGGGAACTTGGAATGCAACCTGTTTCTTCCTTGGACTTGGCCGAGGACCGCGTCCAGCTGTTGCTTTAGTCTTCAACAGTGTGGGGCCTGATGAGGACATTGGTGTAGCTGAGGAACTTGCTGAGACACCAGAAGCAATTGAGAAACCCTGAGTCCTTTGACATGTAGCCAGATGCACAGTAGTTGAGGACTTTGAGGGAGCTACTGAGGACTTTGGTGGAGCTGTAGCAGTCTGAGGAATTTGCCGTGAGGGCGCAGCTGAGGAACTTGGTCGTGAGGGCGCTGTTGGTGAAGCACTTGGCTTACGAGCAGGCTTCTTCGGCATTGATTTCCTCGGCTTGACCGAGGTCTCAACAGCAGCAGCAGCGGCAGAATCCTCATTGAATTTCCTCACTGCCTCCTTGGCCTGTCTTGCCAATTTAGCTTGGCGCCTAGCCCATTCTTTAGGAAAGTCCTCACCACGCTTGATGCTGGTGGGATCAGCTACTTGGCCAGGTGCCAATGGAGCTCTTGGGCATGGAGGATTTAAAGCGAATTTCTTCATGTACTTTGGAGTAACATATCAATATTCCCTCCATTCTCTTGCCCATCTTCGTTCGATCCTCTGAATGCGCACTTTGCGCTGGTTTTTGTTCTCTTTGCAAATTTGGCTTCATCAGGTGTGCAATAATCCTTGTATATGTCATCAGGGATTTTGAAAGTAGTCATGACCTCCGGTTTCTTTCCTCCTGTCTGCGGTCTCTTTCCTTCAGCCATTTTCTTCAGATGAGGAATTTGAACAATTGAACACTCTGAAGAAGTATGCAATTTTTCTTCGAGGAACGCTGCAAATGAGTTAAGTTGATGAGAACCTAGTGATTCAGCAGTGGACATGAGTACCTGTGAACAAAGTGTAGGTGCGAGGAATTTGGAGAGGTCATATGCGTTCTCAGAAGATTTTTCGAAAATACAAGTTTTGAGGAATTTGACCAGTTGAGCCTTGAGGAATTTCACTAAGCGTTCTTGTCTTAGGTTCCAGAGTTGTACAGATCGAAAATCCACACAATTCAGGAATCTTGAAGAAATTGATTGCTTAGAGAAATGGATCAAGAGCATACAGTGTGTGAGGTGTTCATATGTGTGAAGATTTGAAGAATAAAACACCTTTGAAGATTTTCAGGAAACCTTGAGAATAAAAGTGAGTAATAAAAGTAACTTTTAATTACCTGAACTGAAGAACACGACGAACAGAGATGAACAACGGTGAAGTTCGTCAAGTTAGATCTCCCACGCCCTAACTTGGCAGAGGGAGACAGCTACGGCGGCGGCGGAGTGAAGATTTCCGCAGCCGGCGCGAGTATGATGGCGACGAGGTCGAGGCAGCGAAGCTCTTCCTCACCGGCGGCGATGGAGTAGCGGCGGCGCTAGGGTTTGAGGAGCTCGAGCGAGAGACAGCGACCGAGCGGAGTAAATGAAGTGAGGAAGGGGAGAGGGGTATTTATAGCCACGGTGAAAACTGTTCGCCCGAAGATTTTGGGACGAACATGCCCCTGCCCTTTCTCCTTCACGCGACATGTGTCACCCACGTACTGTGCAGATGAGATCGTGTAAGATCGTGGGTGATTATAATAATGCATCATGGGATGCGGAACGGTTTGAGCGGCCAAACCGAAAATCTGGATAAGATTTGTTTTAAAGTTTCGTTCGCAATTTCTTCAGCTGACAAGGACACAGTGAAGACTTTGAACGAGTTTCAAATAGAACGCACATGAAGACTTTGTGAATAGATTGGGTTGAGTATAGCATAGAGGGGGAAGGGTCTGATCACATTCACTTAGCAGAAAAAGCAACTTGAAGAAATAGCCATAAGTGAATGCTGTAGAGGACATAAACTCATATATATATATATATATAGCCAATGAAGAAAAACGACGGAAGCAGTGAAGATTTTGCAAAGTTGAAGAATTTGAAAAACTGAAGAATTTCAAAAATTGAGGAAAAACTCAAATTGAAGATTTTCAACTTTTTGTGGTGGCGTAACCCACCGTATAAGAATGATGATTTCAGACACCGCGTACAATTGTCGTAGGGTTCTGAGAATCAAATTCTTCATTAATTTCTTCACACTTAGAGTGTTATTCTTCGTTGATTGAAGAAAAACGTTTCTTCATGTGTTGCACATCTAAGTCATCAATTTTGCATAAGTGTTAGGATGTGTTTCCTTTTCAAAGAACATTCGAAGACTCTAAGATATTTAGCTCACAGCGCAACTTGCCAAATCTCTTCTCATCCAAGGGCTTAGTGAAGATATCAGCTAGCTGTTCTTCAGTCTTCACATGCTCGATGGAGATGTCGCCCTTCAACACATGATCACGAAGAAAATGATGACGAATCTGAATGTGCTTTGTCTTCGAGTGCTGAACTGGGTTGTGTGCAATCTTGATGGCACTCTCATTGTCGCAGAGGAGAGGCACATTCTTCACATTGACGCCATAGTCCTTGAGGGTTTGCTTCATCCAAAGCAGTTGAGCACAGC
Source organism: Triticum timopheevii (assembly GCA_963921465.1). Taxonomy (NCBI): domain Eukaryota; kingdom Viridiplantae; phylum Streptophyta; class Magnoliopsida; order Poales; family Poaceae; genus Triticum; species Triticum timopheevii. The sequence goes on along the minus strand of OY997270.1, from coordinate 341,046,497 downwards.
AAGAGCCAGCAGCAATGTATTCAGCTTCAGTAGTAGACAGTGATACGCAATTCTGTTTCTTCGAGGACCAACAGACCAAAGATCATCCGAGGAAATGACAAGTGCCAGATGTTGACTTGCGATCCACATGGTCACCAGCATAGTCAGAGTCAGAATATCCAATGAGATCAAAAGCAGAGCCCTTGGGGTATCAGAATCCTAGTGTTGGTGTGTGAGCTAGATATCGAAGAATATGCTTCACAGCCTTATGGTGTGATTCCTTCGATGCAGCTTGAAATTGGGCACACATGCAAACACTAAGCATTATATCTGGCCTAGATGCACATAAGTACAATAAAGAACCAATCATGGAGCGGTATACCTTGTGATCGAAGTCAATACCATTTTCATCAGTGCATAGATGGCCATTTGTGGGCATAGGAATTTTGACGCCTTTGCAATCTTGCATGCCGAATTTCCTCAGTACATCTTTGAGGTATTTCTCCTGAGATATGAATATGCCATTGCCCTGCTGACGAATTTGAATACCTAAGAAGAATTTCAACTCTCCCATCATGGACATTTGATATTCTTCACTCATCATATAGGCAAATTCATCACTATAACGTTGGTCAGTACAACCAAAGATAATATCATTAACATATATTTGGCACACAAACAGTTCACCATCATAAGATTTAATAAAGAGAGTAGGGTCGAGTGAACCGGGTGTGAAGCCATTCTTCACGAAGAATTCCTTCAATGTATCATACCACGCCCGAGGGGCTTGCTTGAGGCCATAGAGGGCCTTATTAAGTCTGAAGACTTTGTCAGGATTCTTTGGATCTTCAAAACCTGGGGGTTGAGCAACATATACTTCTTCCTCAAGCTTACCATTGAGGAATGCACTTTTCACATCCATTTGATATAAGGTGATATCATGATGGTTAGCGTAAGCAAGTAATATGCGAATAGCCTCAAGTCTAGCAACAAGTGCAAAAGTTTCATCTAAATCAATTCCTTCAACCTATGTGTAGCCTTGAGCTACTAGTCGTGCCTTATTCCTCACCACAAGGCCATTTTCGTCTTGCTTGTTGCGGTAGATCCACTTTGTGCCAATGATATTATGCTTGCGAGGATCTGGGCGATTGACCAATTCCCAGACATTGTTAAGCTCGAACTGATGTAATTCTTCTTGCATAGCCTGAATCCACTCCGGCTCTAGAAATGCTTCATCTACCTTAGTGGGCTCTGTGATAGAGACAAAAGCATAGTGCCCACAAAAGTTAGATAAATGTGAAGCTTTTGAGCATGTGAGAGGACCTGGTGCGCTAATGTCATCGATGATCTTCTCCACTTGCACTTCTTTTGCAACGCGAGGATGAGCTGGTTGTCGCTGAGGAATTTGATTAGCATTTTCTTCAGCACCATTTTCCTCATCATGTTCTTCAGGTGCATCTGCTCGACGTTCTTCATGAACAGGAATGAATTCTTCAGCAGATTCTTCAGTAGGAATGACATCCTCAGTTGCCTTGAACTTGATAGAATCCTCAGGTGCTGGTTCATCTAACACAGAAGGTAGGTGCTCTCTTTGCGAGCCATTAGTTTCATCGAACCGCACATCTACAGTGTCAACAATCTTGTGAAGAACAATGTTGAAGACTCTGTAGGTGTGCGAGTCCTTTTCGTAACCAAGCATAAAACCTTCATGTGCTTTCGGTGCAAATTTACAGTTGTGGTGAGGATCTCTAATCCAACATTTAGCACCGAAGACTTTGAAATAACTCACATTGGGTTTCTTGTCAGTGAGGAGTTCATAGGCCGTCTTCTTGAAGAATTTGTGAAGATATACTCTGTTGATGATATGGCACACAGTATCAATTGCATCAATCCAGAAACGCTGAGGCGTTTTGTATTCATCAAGCATAGTGTGAGCCATCTCAACAAGAGTTCTGTTCTTGCGCTCCACGACGCCATTTTGCTGAGGAGTATAAGGAGCAGATAGCTCATGAGTAATACCAAGTTCATCAAGATAGGCGTCAAGACCGGAATTCTTGAACTCAGTTCCATTGTCACTTCTGATGTGCTTGATCTTCACACCAAAGTTGGTTGAAGCCCTCGAGGAAAATCGTTTGAAGACTTCCTGCACTTCATGTTTGTAAGTAACAATGTGTACCCATGTATATCGAGAATAATCATCAACAATGACAAAACCATATAGAGATGCATCATTAGTGACTGCTGAGTAATGATTAGGTCCGAAGAGGTCCATGTGAAGCAATTCGAATGGATGGGTAGTGGTCATGATAGTCTTCGCTGGATGCTTGGCCTTGGTCATTTTTCCAGCTTCACAGGCTCCGCATAAGTGGTCCTTGAGGAATTTGACATTCTCAATGCCAATGACATGCTTCTTCTTCGCAAGCGTGTGCAAATTCCTCATGCCTGCGTGACCAAGTCGTCGATGCCATAGCCAGCCTTCTGAAGCTTTTGCAAGTAGACACACGGCTGGTTGTGGTCCTGTAGAGAAATCAACAATATACAGATCTCCTCTCCTAAAGCCTTCGAAGACTTTGGAATTGTCAGCTTCCATAATCACAACACAGCGATACTTGCCAAAGACAACAACCATATCAAGATCACAAAGCATTGAGACTGACATTAGATTGTATCCTAAGGACTCAACAAGCATGACTTTGTCCATGTGTTTATCCTTAGAGATTGCAACCTTACCAAGACCCAATACCTGACTTTTGCCTTTGTCAGCGAAGATGATATGCTTCAGAGGTGACGGTGATAAGGGAGCATCCATCAATAGATTCTTGTCACCAGTCATGTGATTTGTACATCCACTATCGAGGACCCATTCAGTAGTTTTGGGTTGATCATCCTGCAGATGAATTAGTGTAGCTTACAATCTCATATGCTTCATCAGTGAAGAATATGATATCAAGTTCATCAGATGAAGTTCATCAGGCAGTAAACAGATATAGCAGTATGAGGACGTGTGAAATGAAAGTTCATTTCATCATGATTTGCCTGCGTCCTTTCACGCATTTTGTCAGGTCCCCAGCAAATTCTTCAGACGTTAAAGCACGTCTGGAGACCTGACCCTGCAGAAGAGATTAGTTCTTTTTCTTCACCACCCACATCTGGAGGGGTGGCAAAGAATTCATCACTCTGCGAGCACCATATGAGAATGGTGGCAAAGATGCCAAACCGTTTCGTTTCACATAAGAGGGGTTAGGTAAGCATATGAATAAGCAGAGTAATTCTTCGAGGACTTATGAACATAATGGTTTGAAGAATAATGCACATATTCATAGCCCTTAGCTCTACCCTGTGAGACATAGTTGTTAGCACGATGATAATCATATGAGGACTTTGATCCTTTTGAGGAATTTGATCCATGTGAGGAATTTGATCCATATGAAGAATTTGATCTGGGGTTCCTGTTCTTCATAGGTGGTGTCATGAGGACATTCACCTGAAGACTTTCAACGTAACTTTTGGAAACCCAGATTTTCTTCATAGGGGAGCCGTTCCTGCAGTTAGTGCCAACATATCTTGCAAATACTTCACCATTCTTATTTTTGAACAGTTTATAGTTGGAGTCAAATGACTCATCAGAAGAATGAGGAGATTCACATGTAAAGCCAGATAAGTTAGATGGATCAACTGGAGGTCCCTTTGCAGCAACCCATGAGGTTTTGGGGTACTGCTCAGGCTTCCAATATGTTCCATCAGCATTGAGTTTCCTCTCAAAGGCAATACCCTCTTTCCTAGTGTTTCTGTTGAGGATCTGCTTTTTAAGCACATCACAAAGAGTCTGATGCCCTTTGAGGCTTTTGTACATACCTGTCATGTACAATTCCTTTAGCCCTGCATTGTCAGTGATACTAGCAATGTCCTCAGTTGAGGAATTAGTGATAGCAGAGGCAGATGAAGAATTTGTAACAGTTGAAGCATTTGAACATTCAGGTGAAGAATTAGCAGGTTCACGTTCAATGCACTTTAAGCATGGAGGAACAAATTCTTCCTGAGAAGCGCTGATTTGTTGAGCTAGTAATGAATCGCGCTCCTTCTGAAGATCTTCATAACACACTCTTAACTTTTCAAGATCTTCCTTTCTTTGAAGAGATTCAGAGGAAAGCTTCTCATGATCAGTCAAGAGGGTATTATGTTGATCTTGAAGGACGTCAAACATGGAGTGAATTCTCTGAAGACATTCACCCAATGCTTTTGACTGATCCATTTCTTTATGCAACATATCATCACTTTTGTCTAGCATATCTTGAACTTGTTCTAAAGCTGTTTGTTGTTTAGTGGCAATGCAAACAAGTTTGGTATAACAAGATTCAATATCATCATCAGATTCATCATTATCAGATTCATCATCACAAGACTCGGATGAGGAGCATTCGGTTACCTCAGCACCGTTTGCCATGAGACATGATGCAGAAGATGATGATTCTGGCTCGAAAGTCATCGTTTTGAGAGATTCCTTGAAGTCCTCAAACCAGGGATCATGACGAGTTCGATGACCTTCATAGACATCAGAGATTCGGTCCCAGATGAGCTTCAAATTGCCAAGATGCATAATTCGCCCGAATTGATCTCTGGATAGGCAGGAGAAGATGATATCCTTCGCTATGATGTCAAGTCGAGTGTACTTGCGAATATCATCAGCATCCGCCATCTTGCATAGATCAGTAAGACCAATCTCAGTGACGGTCCACAGCTCGATGTTCCTTGCCATGAGGCGCTTCCTCATCATGGCCTTCCACTTGGGATAGTCATGACCGTCAAAGATAGGGCATGTCACTTTCTTCATACCTGCGGTCGACATAACTAAAACTCCAGGCGGTTAAACCAAAATCACACAGAACAAGGGAGTACCTTGCTCTGATACCAATTGAAAGTGCGTTATATCGACTAGAGGGGGGGGGGGTGAATAGGCAATTTTTATGAATTCTTCAATAAGGAATTTGCTGGTGAGGAAATTCCTTAGCGAAGAACTACTTGCAGCGGAATAAGTACTCAGAAGTAAACATAACAGGATACAAGCATGGTCATCATGATGAAATGAAGACTAGCACAGAGTACAGAAAGCATAATCACAGGATAACACAAGATGAAGAAAAACAGAGTGAAGAAATTGAACTGAGGAATTT